>CM055125.1:380565531-382043031 GCA_029206835.1 Rana muscosa | reverse complement strand
ATCCTGTGCTAGACCCATCCACCAGTACCTCCACTTTGCCATTTCGGGCCTTACGGGCAATTAAAACACAACCTAGTGATTTGCTCCGGCACGACTCTTGGTGTACTTTAAACCCTAATGTCAAAGATTATACTTTCTTCTCTCATGCCTCAATAGACCACATGTTCCTATCAGACCATCATCTAGGGTTGCCACCTCATCCCTTTTTAAAACCGAACACATATGAATTACACAGGTTCTGTGGCTGATTAAGGTGGTAATTGAACTCACTTGGTGCCTTATCTGCATTAAATTAGCCTCAGAACTTCTGTAATTCATATGTGTTTGGGATTAAAGGGATGGGGTGGCAACCCTACCATCATGACATTTCCTTTAACCACTTGTCGACCAGTGCACGCACTTTTTACGTCGACAGAATGGCATGGACAGGCAGATGGGCGTACGGGTACGTCCCTTTAAATTTGCCGCCGTGTGGTCGCGGGACCCGCGGACTCGATGTCCGCTGGTGTCCCGCGATCATGTCACAGAGCTGAAGAACAGGGAGAGGTAAGTGTAAACACAACATCTCTCCGTTCTGCCTAGTGACATGTCACTGATCGTCTGCTCCCTCTCATCGGGAGCAGCGATCAGTGACGTGTCACTCGTAGCCACGCCCCCTGACAGTTAGAATCACTCCCTAGGACATACTTAAAGCGGGATTCCACCCGCGTTTTTTTTTTTTTTTTTTTAAAGTAAGCAGCTAAAAACTCTGTAGCTGCTGACTTTTAATAAGGACACTTACCTGTCCTAGGCACCCGCGATGTCGGCCCCCCGAGGGCAATCCCTATATCGTGCCAGGTCCCGGCGCCGCCATCCTCACTAAGGGAAACAGGCAGTGGAGCCTTGCGGCTTCACTGCCTGTTTCCTACTGCGCATCTGCGAGTCTCGCAGCGCTTTGTGAATGGGCGGCTGCTCTCTGGGATACACACAGTTCCCAGAAAGCAGTGCGCCCCATTCCCCAGAAGACACCGCAAGGATGACGAGGAAGAAGGCCAGCCGCGGTTTAAGAAGAGGCAGATTAGGAAGATCCGCATAGCAAACGCAATTTCTGGTAAGTAATTTTTTTATTTTTTTTTTTTTTCTAGCATTTTGGTGTAATTTTTTTTTTTAGGGTGGACCTCCACTTTAACCCCTTCCCAGCCCCCTACTGGTTAACTCCTTCACTGCCAGTCACATTTATACAGTAACCAGTGCATTTTTATAGCACTGATCGCTGTATAAATGTGAATGGTCCCAAAATAGTGCCAAAAGTGTCCGATGTGTCCGCCATAATGTCGCAGTCACGATAAAAATCGCTGATCGCCATCATTACTAGTAAAAAATAAATTATTAATAAAAATGCTATAAAACTATCCCCTATTTTGTAGACGCTATAAATTTTACGCAAACCAATCAATAAACGCTTATTGCAAATTTTTTTCTTACCAAAAGTATGTAGAAGAATACGTATCGGCCTAAACTCAGGAATTTTTTTTTTTATATATATATATATTTGGGGGATATTTATTATAGCAAAAAGTAAAAAATATTGAATTTTTTTCAAAATTGTCGCTCTTTTATTGTTTATAGCGCAAAAAATAAAAACCGCAGAGGTGATCAAATACCACCAAAAGAAAGCTCTATTTGTGGGAAAAAAAGGACGTCAATTTTGTTTGGGAGCCACGTCGCACGACCGCGCAATTGTCAGTTAAAGCGACGCAGTGCCGAATCGCAAAAAGTGCTCTGGTCTTTGGCCAGCCAAATGGTCGGGGGCTTAAGTGGTTAACTTAGATCAGGGGGTTTCCAAACTTTCTAAACAAAGGGCCAGTTTCTTGTCCTTCAGGCTTTAGGGGGGCGGATTGTAGCCAGTGGGAGTGGACATTTTCCTGTCATCAGTGGGAATAAACCGCTAAATTTGGTATTAGGGGGAGGAACAGCGTCCCATCGTTAGTATCATTGGGAGTAAAGCCTCGTACACACGATCAGATATCCTATGGATTCTAATCCGATGGTTTTGTCCATCGGAAATCCGATGAAGCTGTCTTCCATCAGTCTTGCCCACACACCATCAGTCAAAAAACCGACCGTTCCAAACGCGGTGACGTAAAACACTCCGATGAGCCGAGAAAAACGAAGTTCAATGCTTCTGAACATGCGTCGACTTGATTCTGAGCATGCGTGGGTTTTTTATCCGATGGACTTTCCCATAGACGATCGGAATTTGCTATCGGTGTTTGATCCATCGGAAAAATTTAAAACATGTTCTATTTTTTAAAACCGATGGAAAAAAGACCGATGGGGCCCATACACGATCGGTTTGTCCGATGAAAAAAGTCCATCGGACTGTTTTCATCGTTAAAACCGATCATGTGTACAGGGCTAAAAAGTGCCCCATTGTTGATGTAAGTAGAAGAAATGGTGCCCGTTATGTTGATGTCATTGGGTCACAAAAGTGTCCCGACTGCCATTCAGGGATACACCCCGTCTCGCCTACCTCAAAAAAAGATGAGGGGGGGGCGAGGGGAAATGTAGTCTTGGGGTTGATGGGGAATTTGGCGGCGGGTTATTTGTCAGGTGAATGTGCCACTTGCCACCAGATGCAGTGCCGCTTGCCACCCATAGCCTGCCACCAGATGCAGTGCTGCTGTCACTCCCTCTGAATGAGCCACGTACGTAGAAGGAAGGGAGTGGCATCACTATCTGGAGAGTGAAGATCACACCAGTCCCTGCTACTTTCCCCTGGGTGCCGGAGAAGGAGGAGGTGCCGAGGTGGGTGGGGACAGCTTTGCTGCACTAGGCGCAGGCCTCGCTCCCGGTCTCACTGTCTGAGAGTAAATTGTCACTGGTTGCAAGATGGCAGGCAGCGCTGGCCCTAGCAACCAGTTCCAGAAATGTAGTTATTAGTTAGTAGGGGGTGGCTGTGTCCTCTATTTATTCCGGGACATTGTATTGTCCCGGAATTAAGGTGCCCGGGACCCAGGACAGACATGTCAATTGCGGGACAGTCCCGGGCAATCCGGGACACATGGGCACCCTGGTCCCGACTCCCAAGGGCCGAGTAAAGGCAGGCTGAGGGCCGCATCCGGCCTCCGGGCCACAGTTTGGAGACCACTGCCCTAGAATTCTCAGAAAGCAAAAAAAAATTTAAAAAAATGTCTTCATCAATGTAGGCCAATAAGTATTCTGATACATATTTTTAATTTAAAAATCCCCAATAAGCGTATATTGATTCGTTTGCACAAAAATTATCGCATCTACAATCTATGGGATATTTTTTTTTTTTTTACTAGTAATGGCGGCGATCAGCGACTTATAGCGGGACTGCGATCTCGCGGTGGACAAATCAGACACCTAACTGACACTTTTGACACTTTTTGGGGACCAGTGACACCAATACAGTGATCAGTGCTAAAAAAAAATATACACTGTCACTGTACTAATGACACTGGCAAGGAAGAGGTTAACATCAGGGGCGATCAAAGGGTTAAATGTGTTCCTTAGGGGGTGCTTACTAACTGTGGGGGAGGTGCTTGTACTACTTGAAGGCATGGATCAGTGTTTCTGCTTCGCAGGATCCGTGTCTTCTGTACTCAGAGTCTGCCTTGTTTGCATAGGTAGTCTGTCAATCTGTCAGAGTAGTGAAGGATCGGCGGGTCCCGGTGGACATCGGAACTGAGGGATACGCTGATCAGCTCCCGCTGTGATTTTACGCGAGACGGCGGCGGCACGCGCTCGTCTACCAAAACCCAGAAGTGCAGAATCACCTATATATATACTGTACGTGACTCTGCACAGAGCAGCCGCATTGTAGCAGTAAATCTGCTATGGAGCCGTCATAAAGCGATTAAAGCAATCTACTGAGCTGGCCAGATCCACCTCTGCAGGGAGTCTGTTCCACATTTTCACAGCTCTTACTGTGAAGAAACCTTTCCGTATTTGGAGATGAAATCTCTTTTCCTCTAGACGTAAAGAGTGCCCCCTTGTCCTCTGTGTTGACCTTAAAGTGAATAACTCAACACCAAGTTCACTATATGGACCCCTTATATATTTGTACATGTTGATTATATCCCCCCTTATGTACAGTTGTGCTCATAAGTTTACATACCCTGGCAGAATTTATGATTTCTTGGCCATTTTTCAGAGAATATGAATGATAACACAAAAACTTTTCTTTCACTCATGGTTAGTGTTTGGCTGAATCCATTTATTATCAATCAACTGTGTTTACTCTTTTTATATCATAATCACAACAGAAACTAACCAAATCACCCTGATCAAAAGTTTACATACCCCAGTTCTTAATACCGTGTATTTCCCCTCTTTAACATCAATGACAGCTTGAAGTCTTTTGTGGTATTTGTGGATGAGGCTCTTTATCTTCTCAGATGGTAAAGCTGCCCATTCCTCTTGGCAAAAAGCCTCCAGTTCCTGTAAATTCTTGGGCTGTCTCGCATGAACGGCACGTTTGAGATCTCCCCAGAGTGTCTCAATGATATTGAGGTCAGGAGACTGAGATGGCCACTCCAGAACCTTCACTTTATTCTGCTGTAGCCAATGACAGGTGGACTTGGCCTTGTGTTTTGGATCATTGTCATGTTGGAATGTCCAAGTACGTCCCATGCACAGCTTCCTGGCTGATGAATGGAAATGTTCCTCCAGTATATTTTGATAACATTCTGCATTTATCTTCCCAACAATTTTGACCAAATTTCCTGTGCCTTTGTAGCTCACACATCCCCAGAACATCAGCGATCCACCTCCGTGTTTCACAGTAGGGATGGTGGACCTTTCATCATAGGCCTTGTTGACTCCTCTCCAAATGTAGCGTTTACGGTTGTGGCCAAAAAGCTCAATTTTGGTCTCATGACTCCAAATAACTTTGTGGCAGAAGGTTTGAGGCTTGTCTCTGTGCTGTTTGGCGTATTGTAGGCGGGATACTTTGTGGCATTTGCGTAGTAATGTCTTTCTTCTGGTGACTCGACCATGCAGCCCATCTTTCTTCAAGTGCCTCCTTATTGTGCATCTTGGAACAGCCACACCACATGTTTTCAGAGAGTCCGTATTTCACCTGAAGTTATTTGTGGGTTTCTCTTTGCATCCCGAACAATTTTCCTGGCAGTTGTGGCTGAAATTTTAGTTGGTCTTCCTGACCGTGGTTTGGTTTCACCAGAACCCTTCATTTTCCACTTCTTGATTAGAGTTTGAACACTGCTGATTGGCATTCTCAATTCCTCTGATATCTTTTTATATCCCTTTCCTGTTTTATACAGTTCAACTACCTTTTCCCGCAGATCCTTTGACAATTCTTTTGCTTTCCCCATGACTCAGAATCCAGAAACGTCAGTGCAGCACTGGATGAAAGATGCAAGGGTCTGTCAGGAGTCCAGAAACTCATTGACCTTTTATACACACAAACACTAATTACAAGCAAACAGATCACAGGTGAGGATGGTTACCTTTAATAGCCATTCAAACCCCTTTGTGTCAACTTGTGTGCATGTTATCAGGCCAAAATCACCAGGGTATGTAAACTTTTGATCAGGGTCATTTGGGTAGTTTCTGTTGCCATTATGATATAAAAAGAGTAAACACAGTTGATTGATAATAAATGGCTTCAGCCAAACACTAACGATGAGTGAAAGAAAAGTTTTTGTGTTATCATTCATATTCTCTAAAAAAAAAAAAAAAAATGGCCAAGAAATCATAAATTCTGCCAGGGTATGTAAACTTATGAGCACAACTGTATTTTTACATGGTGATCAATGATCATATCCAACCTAATCTCCTCATAGCAGACCTCTTCCATACATTGCATAGACAGGCAGAGAGGCCCAGTGATGACAAAATAAGAAATGCAATGAAAACGGAAAGGTTGTATTTACTTTAGAATTATTGATGAGGGAGGAGGAAGCAGGGAGTGTTATATATAAGAAGATTAAACTTGTCCCATATACATACCATAGAGCACGGCTTATAGCAATCTACATACATTGACACTGCATGATGGATCAGATTAACTTTTGCAAATCCTCCTACTAAAATCCTCCCATACATATGACTGGTGAGCGCTTATTTTTTTTTTATTTCTCCTTTTTTTTTTTCATAATTATATAAATCAAAACTCAGCCCAGGCAGCCTTACATGAAGTGACAGCTGTTTATTTAAATTACCCCGGTCTCAGTGTAATTCCATCTCTATTTGACAGACATCTGTTCCATTATTGCGGCAGATATAAATCCACATATTGTTTGCCATACTGCGCTAACAGGAAAGGGACAGTGCCAGTTGCTGCAGCAGTTGTGCCGGGGAGGAGGACATATTTAGTGATGGCGAGGAGATGAAATTAGCGTGGTGACATTACGAAGTGGCAAGGTTATCTATGAGCTGATTGCTGCCTGTGTTTTATTAAAGCTGAACGACGGGCAAAACCCGCTAAATACACCGTGGAGGGAGATAGACACGGGGGGCGGTTCTACCTGTCGGAAAAAAGTTTAATCCTGTGATCCAGCCACCTCTTCCGGGCAGTACGGTCAGCGAATTAACCTCGTCAGGAAAGAATTAGCAGCGTCAAACGTGCAGTAAGGCACAGAACTATATGGCGTTAAACCTGCAGTAGCGCAATGAGACATATGGCGTTAAACTTGCAGTAACGCACAGAATTATATGGCGTTAAACTTGCAGTAACGCAATTAAATATACAGCATTAAATTTGCAATAACGCACAGAACAATATGGCATTAAACTTGCAGTAACACACAAAACTATATGGCATTAAACTTGCAGTAATGCAATGAAATATATGACGTTAAACTTGCAGTAACGTACAGAACTATATGGTGTAAAACTTGCAGTAATGCACAGAACTATATGCCGCTGAAAGACATAGACACGGGGATGGTTCTACCTGTCGGAAAAAGTTTCATTCTGTGCGGTCAGTCTTGTGATCCAGCCACCTCTTCCGGGCAGTACGGTCAGCGAATTAACCTCCTCTGCACCCGCATCACAACCTGGTCAAGAACATGCCACCAACCTTCTTCTTGGACAGGAAAGAAGTAGCAGCGTCAAACGTGCAGTAAGGCACAGAACTATATGGGGTTAAACCTGCAGTAGCGCAATGAGACATATGGCATTAAACTTGCAGTAAGGCACAGAACTATATGGCTTTAAACTTTCAGTAACGCAATTAAATATACAGCATTAAACTTGCAATAACGCACAAAACTATATGGCATTACACTTGCAGTAACGCACAAAACAATATGGCATTAAACTTGCAGTAATGCAATGAAATATATGGTGTTAAACTTGCAGTAACGTACAGAACTATATGGTGTAAAACTTGCACTAATGCACAGAACTATATGGCATTAAACTTGCAGTAACACAATTAAATATACAGCATTACATTTGCAATAACGCACAAAACAATATGGCATTAAACTTGCAGTAATGCAATGAAATATATGATGTTAAACTTGCAGTAACGTACAGAACTATATGGTGTAAAACTTGCAGTAATGCACAGAACTATTTACCGCTGAAAGACATAGATACGGGGACGGTTCTACCTGTCGGAAAAAGTTTAATTCTGTGCTGTCAGTCTTGTGATCCAGCCACCTCTTCCGGGCAGTACGGTCAGCGAATTAACCTCCTCTGCACCCGCATCACAACCTGGTCAAGAACACGCCACCAACCTTTTTCTTGGACAGGAAAGAAGTAGCAGCGTCAAACGTGCAGTAAGGCACAGAACTATATGGCGTTAAACCTGCAGTAGCGCAATGAGACATATGGCATTAAACTTGCAGTAAGGCACAGAACTATATGGCTTTAAACTTTCAGTAACGCAATTAAATATACAGCATTAAACTTGCAATAACGCACAAAACTATATGGCATTACACTTGCAGTAACACACAAAACAATATGGCATTAAACTTGCAGTAATGCAATGAAATATATGACGTTAAACTTGCAGTAACGTACGGAACTATATGGTGTAAAACTTGCACTAATGCACAGAACTATATGGCGTTAAACTTGCAGTAACGCAATTAAATATACAGCATTAAACTTGCAATAGCGCACAAAACTATATGGCATTACACTTGCAGTAACGCAATGAAATATACGGCGTTAAACTTGCAGTAACGTACAGAACTATATGGTGTAAAACTTGCAGTAATGCACAGAACTATATGGCGTTAAACTTGCAGTATAGCAATGAAATATACGGCGTTAAACTTGCAGTAACGCACAAAACTATATGGCATTACAATTGCAGTACGCACAAAACAATATGGCATTAAACTTGCAGTAATGCAATGAAATATATGACGTTAAACTTGCAGTAACGTACAGAACTATATGGTGTAAAACTTGCAGTAATGCACAGAACTATATGCCGCTGAAAGACATAGACACGGGGACGGTTCTACCTGTCGGAAAAAGTTTAATTCTGTGCAGTCAGTCTTGTGATCCAGCCACCTCTTCCAGACAGTACAGTCAGCGAATTAACCTCGTCTGCACCCGCATCACAACCTGGTCAAGAACACGCCGTCAACCTTCTTCTTGGACAGGAAAGAAGTAGCAGCATCAAACATGCAGTAAGGCACAGAACTATATGGCGTTAAACCTGCAGTAGCGCAATGAGACATACGGCAATAAACTTGCAGTAATGCAATTAAATATACAGCATTAAACTTGCAATAACGCACAAAACAATATGGAATTAAACTTGCAGTAATGCAATGAAATATATAGCTTTACACTTGCAGTAACGTACAGAACTATATGGTGTAAAACTTGCAGTAATGCAATGAACTATATGCCGCTGAAAGACATAGACACGGGCACGGTTCTACCTGTCGGAAAAAGTTTTATTCTGTGCAGTCAGTCTTGTGATCCAGCCACCTCTTCCAGACAGTACGGTCAGCGAATTAACCTCCTCTGCACCCGCATCACAACCTGGTCAAGAACACGCCGTCAACCTTCTTCTTGGACAGGAAAGAAGTAGCAGCGTCAAACGTGCAGTAGGGATGAGCCGAACACACCCCTGTTCGGTTTGCACCAGAACCTGCGAACAGACCTAAAGTTTGCGTGAACTTTAGAACCCTATTAAATACAATGGACTTGAACGTTCGAAATCAAAAGTGCTAATTATAAAGGCTTATATGCAAGTTATTGTCATAAAAAGTGTTTGGGGAACCGGGTCCTGCCCCAGGGGACATGTATCAATGCAAAAAAAAGTTTTAAAAACTGCCTTTTTTTCAGGAGCAGTGATTTTAATAATGCTTAAAGTGAAACAATAAAAGTTAAATATTCCTTTAAATTTCGTACCTGGGGGGTGTGTATGATATGCATGTAAAGTGGCGCATGTTTCCCGTGCTTAGAACTGTCCCTGCAAAAAATTTAATTTCTGAAGGAAAAAAAGTCATTTAAAACTCACTTGCGGCTATTAATGAATTGTCGGCTCCCGGCAATACATAGAAAAGTCATTGATAAAAAAAATAAAAATAAAATGCGTGGGGGTTCCGTCAAATTCAATTACCAGGCCCTTCAGGTCTGGTATGGATTTTAAGGGGAACTCCACCCCAAATAAAAAAAATGGCGTGGAGTCCCCCCAAAAATCCAAACCAGACCCTTTATCCGAGCACGCAACCTGGCAGGCCGCAGGAAAAGAGGGGGGGGCGAGAGAGCGTCCCCCCTCCTGAACCGTACCAGGCCACATGCCCTCAACATGGGGAGGATGTCCCCATGTTGATGGGGACAAGGGCCTCATCCCCACAACCCTTGCCCGGTGGTTGTGGGGGTCTGCGGGCGGGGGGCTTATCGGAATCTGTAAGACCCCTTTAACAAAGGGGACCCCCAGATCCCGCCACCCCCTATGTGAATTGGTAATGGGTACATTGTACCCCTACCATTTCACAAAGAAAGTGTAAAAAATTGAAAAACAAATACACAGACACCGTTGGAAAAGTCCTTTATTTAAAAAAAAATAAAATAAAAACATTCCAGCGATGAAATCCAGTGTCCCACGGCAATCCGATGTCAAGCGCTGTCCACACAAAACGTCATTGGCTGAGCCTGAGCGGACCTGATGGGGAACTTCCTCCGCAGTGTAAGAAATGAATAGACCCGCCCCTTCTAAAGTTCCCCATCAGGTCCGCTCAGCCAATGACGTAGTGTAAGGCTGAGGACCGCGGAAAGACATAGACCGGGGACGGTTCTACCTTTCGGAAAAAGTTTCATTCTGTGCAGTCAGTCTTGTGATCCAGCCACCTCTTCCAGACAGTACGGTCAGCGAATTAACCTCCTCTGCACCCGCATCACAACCTGGTCAAGAACACGCCGCCAACCTTCTTCTTGGACAGGAAAGAAGAAGAGCACAAGCCTGAATCCCCGCATTACTCCCTTATCCACTGTATTTTTCTTTTTGTATGCTCACTCAATGTAAACCTAGAAAAAAGAAAATGAATGGATTAAACACTAAACAGAGGAAATTATGCCCTGCTTGAGGACTGACCACGTCCACCTTTGTCTGTGGACACATATGCCGCTGGCCCCCTTACAGTGCCATGGGAACGTCTGCCTCTCCTTGCTGTCCTCCCAGACACAATGGGGGGAGTAGGGGGGGGGTGCTTATTAACAAATGTAATAAAGATGTATAATTATAAATATAAAAAAAAGTTAAAAAAAAAATAATGTAACACATATAAAAATATTATGTAATACGTAATATATATATATATTAATAAATCAATGTAAACCATTTTATTAAATATAATACATATTAAAATATGTACAGTATAATAATAATAACAACAATAATAACAACAACAATTTAAAAAATGTATTAAATATATATAAAAAAAAAAAGATAAAAGGAACTTCCCTAACCTTCAGGAGCAATTTGATATATTTCCAGAAAAATATTGGGTGGGGGGTACCTGTACATACAATTCTGGCACAATCCCCTATAAATGCTTATTGGAAGGGGAAATGTTTCCGATGAATCTCCTAAAACAAGGGGATTCATGGCAGATGGGGATTTTTAAAGTGGAGTTCCACCCTAAAAAAAAAAAAATTACACCAAAATGCTACAAATAAATAGAAAAATATATTTTTTTTTTACTTACCAGAAATTGCGGTTGCTAGGTGGATCTTCCTAATCTGCCTCTTCCTAGTCCGCGGCTGGTCTTCATCCTCGCGTTGTCTTCTGGGGAATGGGGCGAGCTGCCTACTGGGAACTGAGTGTATCCCAGAGAGCGGCTGACCATTCACAAAGCGCCGCGAGACTCGCGCATGCGCAGTAGGAAACGGGCAGTAAAGCCGCACTGCCTGTTTCCCTTAGTGAGGATGGCGGCGCCGGGACCTGCCAGGATCGAGGGATCGACCTTGGGGGGCCCGACATCGCGGGCGCCTAGGACAGGTAAGTGTCCTTGTTAAAAGTCAGCAGCTACAGTGTTTGTAGCTGCTGACTTTAAAAAAAAAAAACGCTTTAACAATATAAATAAGATATCAGTACAAAAAAATCTATATCTATCTATAATGGAAATATAGTCGCATTTCATTTTCTATTTACAAAATGAAGAACAAAAGTAATATGGGGGTGATTGATATATTCAATTATTTTATTTTTTTTAACACGTATTTAAAGTTCTTCTCCAGGCTCAAATAGTCATTATACCGCAACACATATTTTATGTTATTATTTTTTGGTTCTCGGTTGAACAAAAAAGATGTGATGGGGCACTATTCCCTTTTTTTTTTTTTTTTATTAAAATATTATTAAGTTTAACATTATACAAAATATTCATACTTTACTCATAATCTCATTCATAAAATACCAATTCCAGTTCCCCTCAGTGATGGGGCACTATTCTAACGATGGGGCACTATTCCTTTAAATACACATTATTGGCTTGAAAAACTGTGTATAGCTCTAAAAGCCGAGGATCTATAATATAAATGCATGGAAGTCCTAATTTTGTATGTTGCATAATATTTGGAAACATGTTTAATTGCGTGTTACAATTTAATTTAAATTTCATTAAATGCATATTTCCAGTAAAAACTACCATTTATTTTAGCTCACACAGATACAAATGAAACGTTGAGATAAAAAAAGATGATAATCTCTTAAGGTAATAAGAACCAAATATGTCAAGTCTTGAAATTGAATGTGTTTTTTTGAAATGTTGGGAAATAGGAAACAATTAAAACCTTTACAGCTCATCAATTTATAGTTCAGCCCAAATGATGGTCCAAGAATAATTTCATTGCCTTTGCCATGTACTTAACCTCCTAAATACCCGGCACTTTCACCCCCTTCCTGCCCAGGCCAATTTTCAGCTTTCAGCGCTCTCATGCCGCGTACACACGACCGCTTTTCTCGACGAGAAAAACTGCATTTTTTTTTTTCGCCGAGAAAAACGATCGTCTGTGGGCTTTATGTCGTTTTTCTCGTCGAGAAAAACGGCATAAAAAACGACGAGAAAAATTAGAACATGTTCTAAATTTTCTCATCGTTTTTTCCATCATTTTTTTCCGCGGCAGTTTTCCCATAGGGAGACACTGCCGCGGAGCCCACAGACGGTCGTTTTTCTCGTCAAGAGAAAAAATGACGGGAAAAACGACCGTGTGTAGGGAACCCTTGGAACCGAAGCGGTTGCCTCGTTTTTCCTGTCATTATTCACGGCGGTTTTTTAACCGCCGTGAATAATGATCGTGTGTACGCGGCATTACACTTTGAATGACAATTGCGGGGTCATGCTACACTGTACCCATATGAAATATTTATCTTTTTTTTTCGCACAAATAGATCTTTCTTTTGGTGGTATTTAATCAGCACTGTTTTTTTTTTATTTTTATATTTTGCTAAATAAACGAAAAAAAGGGCAAAAAAAATAAATAAAAAATAAAAGTTTTCTTTGTTTCTGTTATAAAAGTTTACAAATAAATAATCTTTCTTCATAAATTTTGGCCACAATGTATTCTGCTAGATTTCTTTGAAAATAACCCAAATCAGTGGATTTTATTTAGTCTGTAGGAAAGTTATAGAGTCCACAAACTATGAGATATAAAGCTGAAAATCAATCAGTCCTGAATTACTGACGGTTTACTGTATATCATTTCTTGAGACCCGAAAACGCCAGGACAATACAAATGTTCTCCAAATGACCCCTTTGTGGATTATCAATTGACTCCTGTGTCCCCAGGCACCCCCAATAACCCCTGTGCTCCTGTGTCACCCAGCGTTTTTCATCTGCCTATTTCACCCAGTGACCCCAGGGATTAAAGTCTCATTCTGTGCCACCAGAGTGTCCTGTGTCATTCAGTGCCCACTGTGTCATGAGTGTCTCCTTGGACCCCGGCATCTCCAGTAACTCTGCACTCCAGCATCTCCAATAACTCCTACGTCTTCAATGACCCCTGTGCTCCTGTGTCACCCAGTATTTCGTGAACTCACCCAGTGACCCCAGGGATTAAAGTCTCATTCTGTGCCACCAGAGTGTCCTGTGTCAATCAGTGACCACTGTGCTCCAGGTGTCTCCATTGGCGCCTGTGTCTCCAGGGACCCCAGCATCTCCAGTAACCGCTGTGCTCCAGAGTTACCCAGTATTTCTTGAACTGCCTATGTCACCCAGTGACCCCATTGATTAAAGTCTAATGCCATGCCTCCAAAGCCTGTGTCATTCAGTGACCACTGTGCCCTGAGTGTCTCCTTTGACTCCTTGGACCCCAGCATCCCCAGTAACTCTGTGCTTCAGTTTCTCCAGTAACTCATATGTCTTCAGTGACCTCTGTGCTCCTGTGTCACCCAGTATTTCTTGAACTCACCCAGTGATTAAAGTCCCCTGCCGTGCAGCATCCTGTGTCATTCAGAGACCACTGTGCTCCGGGTGTCTCCATTGAGTCCTGTGTCTCCAGGGACCTCAACACTCCTGTGTCACTCACTGTTTTTATTGAACTGCCTATTTCATGTGGTGACCCCAGGGATTAAAGTCTCATGCCGTGCCTCCAGAGCGTCCTGTGTCATTTAGAGACCACTGTGCTCCGGGTGTCTCCATTGAGTCCTGTGTCTCCAGGGACCTCAACACTCCTGTGTCACTCACTGTTTCTTGAACTGCCTATTTCACGCGGTGACCCCAGAATAAAGCTCTGTTGTGATGAAGAATTCACGCTGATCACAGTATTCTAGCGTGATTTGTTTCTGCAAGCATGCATGTATATTCTCTTCAGCATACATTTGAACCAGCGGCAGAATAAGGAATAGTTTTCTGGTGCTGGACCAGAGACGATCTATTACACCAGCATCTCCAGTAACTCTGTGCTCCAGTGTCTCCAATAACTCCTACGTCTTCAGTGACCCCTGTGCTCCTGTGTCACCGAGAATTTCTTGGACTCACCCAGTGATTAAAGTCTCGTGCCATGCCAGTCCAGAGCATCCTGTGTCATTCAGTAACCACTGTGCTCCGGGTTTCTCCATTGACTTCTGTGTCTCCAGGGACAAAGGAGTGTCTCCTTTGACTCCTTGGACCCCAGCATCTCCAGTAACTCTGTGCTCCAGTGTCTCCAATAACTCCTATGTCTTCATCGACCCCTGTACTCCTGTGTCACCAAGTATTTCTTGAACTCACCCAGTGATTAAAGTCCCGTGCAGTGCCAGTCGAGAGCATCCTGTGTCATTCAGTAACCACTGTGCTCCGGGTTTCTCTATTGACTTCTGTCTCTCCAGGGACCCCAGCATCTCCAGTGACCCCTGTGCTCTTGTGTGACCCAGTGTTTCTTGAACTGGCTATGTCATGCAGTGACCCCAGGGATTAAAGTCTCATGCCGTGCCTCCAGAGCATCCTGTGTCATTCAGTGACCACTGGGCTCCGAGTGTCTCCTTTGACTCCTTGGACCCCAGCATCTCTAGTAACTCTGTGCTCCAGTGTCTCCAATAACTCCTATGTCTTCAGTGACCCCCTGTGTTCCTGTGTCACCCAATATTTATTGAAATCACCCAGTGATTAAAGTCTCCTGCCGTGCCTCCAGAGCATCCTGTGTCATTCAGAGACCACTGTGCTCCTGGTGTCTCCATTGACTCCTGTGTCTCCAGGGACCCCTGCACTCTTGTGTCACTCAGTGTTTCTTGAACTGCCTGCCTATTTCACCCAGTGACCCCAGGGATTAAAGTCTCATACCATGCCTCCAGAGCTCCCTGTGTCATTAAGTGACCACTGGGCTCTGAGTGTCTCCTTTGACTCCTTGGACCACAGCATCTCCAGTAACTCTGTACTCCGTTGTGTCCAATATCTCCAGGTAACACTGTGCTCCAGTGTTTCCAATAACTCCTATGTCTTCAGTGACCCCTGTGTTCCTGTATCACCGAGAATCTCTTGAACTCACCCCGTGATTAAAGTCCTGTGCAGTGCCAGTCGAGAGCATCCTGTGTCATTCAGTAACCACTGTGCTCCGGGTGTCTCCATTGACTTCTGTGTCTCCAGGGACCACAGCATCTCCAGTGACCCCTGTGCTCTTGTGTGACCCAGTGTTTCTGGAACTGGCTATGTCGTGCAGTGATCCCAGGGATTAAAGTCTCATGCCGTGCCTCCAGAGCATCCTGTGTCATTCAGTGACCACTGGGCTCCGAGTGTCTCCTTTGACTCCTTGGACCCCAGCATCTCCAGTAACTCTGTGCTCCAGTGTCTCCAATATCTCCTATGTCTTCAGTGACCCCTGTACTCCTGTGTCACCGGGAATTTCTTGAACTCACCCAGTGATTAAAGTCTCATGCAGTGTCAGTCCAGAGCATCCTGTGTCATTCAGTAAACACTGTGCTCCAGGTTTCTCCATTGACTTCTGTGTCTCCAGGGACAAAGGAGTGTCTCTTTTGACTCCTTGGACCCCAGCATCCCCAGTAACTCTGTGCTCCAGTGTCTCCGATAACTCCTATGTCTTCAGTGACCCCTGTACTCCTGTGTCACCAAGTATTTCTTGAACTCACCTAGTGATTAAAGTCTCCTGCCGTGCAGCATCCTGTGTCATTCAGAGACCACTGTGCTCCTGGTGTCTCCATTGACTCCTGTGTCTCCTGGGACCCCTACACTCCTGTATGACTCAGTGTTTCTTGAACTGGCTATGTCGTGCAGTGACCCCAGGGATTAAAGTCTCATGCCGTGCCTCCAGAGCATCCTGTGTCATTCAGTGACCACTGGGCTCTTAGTGTCTCCTTTGACTCCAGCATATCCAGTAACTCTGTACTCCGTTGTGTCCAATATCTCCAGTAACTCTGTGCTCCAGTGTTTCCAATAACTCCTATGTCTTCAGTGACCCCTATGCTCCTGTATCACCGAGAATCTCTTGAACTCACCAAGTGATTAAAGTCTCGTGCAGTGCCAGTCGAGAGCATCCTGTGTCATTCAGTAACCACTGTGCGCCAGATTTCTCCATTGACTTCTGTGTCTCCAGGGACCCCAGCATCTCCAGTGACCCGTGTGACCCAGTGTTTCTTGAACTGATTATTTCATCCAGTGACCCCAGGGATTAAAGTCTCATGCCGTGCCTCCAGAGCATCCTGGGTCATTCAGTGACCACTGGGCTCTGAGTGTCACCTTTGACTCCTTGGACCCCAGTATCTCCAGTAACTCTGTGCTCCAGTATCACCTGTTATTTTTTGAGCTTCCGGTTTCAACCAGTGACCCCCCAGGGAATCCAGTCTCATTCAGTGATTCCAGAGCATCCTGTTACCCCAGTGAACCCTTACCTCCATGCAACCTCAGGGACCCTACTGTATTTCCTGGACTGCCTCTCTCCCTGTGAATACAGACCTCTGCCCATGACATGGACCATTCAGGGGTGTGCATAAATTGTCTGCAGAGAGCCCCAAGTGGGCGGAGATGAGAATCTCTAGTCGGAGTTGGGAATCTCTGACCTACGGAATCATAGTCTCAGTATCATGCGATCCTAGAACGCCACGCTTCCAGTAATCAAACTGTTTTACAAAGACGGGTGTCCTTCTGTGCACAACCAAAGAGTACAAAAAGAAGAAACAAAATCCCCGGGCAGGTGAGCTTTGTTCCTTTTAGGTGCCTCTGTATTCCGTTTTCCAGTTTTTCTTCAGTTTATCTTTGAAGAGAAGACATAGAAAGAGAGAGAGGGGGGGGCCTCAGTCCATCTCAACTTTCACGTCTAAAGAGTTGGAATCCAGTTTTGAATCCACTAATAAGCTAATCTTGTTTGAACATATGAAATATAGAAGGAAATCAATACGGAACAAATTGTGGAGCACAAGGTGAAGTAACTTAAGACATCCATCTTCCTCTCCCCGATGCTTCTCACCACGTATTTAAAATCCTGAAAGTAACCGCAGCCGTCATCAATTCTCAATATTTTGTTCTTCGGCCCTTAATAGGCAGAAAGCTGCGGGATTCAGACTGTGCCGTGGGCACAAAATCGCAGAGCGTCCTGGAAAGGACAAAGTGACCGGCTGATGGGAAGTGACTCCACAATGTGTCTGATATGCTGCGGAGAGAAATATAAACAGCTTTTCCTTCATCAGAAAAAAGAACTTTCAGTAATAATTTCTAAAAAAAATAATAATAATCTGCTGGAACTTGTCTGTCGGGCAGTATATCAGAGAAGACAAAAGAAAAATCAGATTTTATAAAAAAACAAAAAAACAAAGAAAAAGTATTTAAAGGACTTGTGTATTTTCAATGTAAATAAAATGTACGGTATAATATATATATATATATATATATATATATATATATATATATATATATATATATATATATGTGTATATATATATATATATATATATATATATATATATATATAATTTACTTTAAATATACACAGTATATATATATATATATATATATAGATATATATATATATATATATATATATATATATATATATATATATTTTTTTTTAAGTAAATAAATATATTTATTTTATTATTCATTTATTAACCACTTTAGCTCTGGAAGGTTTTACCCCTTTCATGACCAGGGCATTTTTTATATTCAGCACTGTGCTACTTTAACTGGTAATTATGTGGTTATGCAGCACTGTACCCAAGTTAAACTTATATAATTTTTTTTTTCACATAAATAGAGCTATCTTTTGGTGGTATTTGATCACCACTTGGTTTTTTATTTTGTTTTATGTATTTATATTTAGAATATATATATATATATATATATATATATATATATATATATATATATATATTTATTTATTTATTTTTCTGCTATAAAACATATCCAATAAAAAAATTATAAAAAAAAAAAAAAAAAAATTCACAAACAAAAAATATTTTTTTTTTTGAAAAGAAAAGAAACATATTTTTTCTACTTTCTGTTATAAAACATATCCAATAAAATCACATTTATTTTGCAACATGAGCAGGATTCAAGCCACAGCGGTGTGCAGTACCGCATTTGGCCGGAGGTGCGGGGGCGCCGGAGCCGAACGGAGCCTTTCGGAAATACTCTGTTCCGAGCCTTTCCGAGTTCAGCCGAGCTCTCCCTGAGCCTTTCCGAGTATTTCCGAGGCTCTCCGGCGCTCCCCCCACCTCTGGCCACATGCGGTATTGCATGCTATTGAAGTCAATGCGGAACAAATTATTTTCGTTTCCATGGACTTTCTATGGGGAAACTCGCTTTGATATGCGAGTGCTTTGGATTACAAGCATTCTCCTGGAACGGATTATGCTCATAATCCAAGGTTCCCCTGTATATATATATATATATGTAGCGGGTGTCAAATTTAGTGGGGTGTATCTGGGCAATAGATGGCCCAGATACATTGATTTTTAGGGATTTATGCACACTTTGGAGTGTGGGAGGTATGAATGGTGTCATGTTCCCTGCGGTCCCTAGGTGGCGATGTCGCCTGGGACCGGGGTTGAACTGCCATTCTAGAGCCTTGCCCTTTTTGTCCTCTCGCAGCGGTGGTACGGCGGGGCGGGGAACCCGCTGTGCCTGCTGAGAGAGGATATAAAAGGGGGCGGACATCTTGCGCACGAGGTCCATTCCCCAGGCACCTTTGGCCTGGGGGCTGCTGCGGTTCGTCTGTGCCCAGGCGACCTTGGCCTGGGCGCGTGGAGTCGAGTTCCATCCCAGGCACCTTCAGCCTGGGGTGAGGTACTACACCAGGAGGCCTGGGGCCCAGTACCTTCGACTGGGTCCCGCGAGGGTGAAGCATTCCTAAGGTGCCCCCGGTATCGGGTGCCTGAATCCCGGGTGTAAGGGAACGGAGACGTGACCTCCGCGTAGAGCCAGCGCAGCATTTGCTGGTGCCGGTGGAGGCCTCTGGTGACCGTTGGATGTCTTCCTCTGACAGGGGTCGTTTGTTCTAAGGCCGGGTTCACACTGGGGCGACAAACGCTCCGACATTGGGAGCTCATGTCGCATGACGTGTGAAAATCAATGTTTCCCTATGGGAGCCGTCTTAACTGGTCCGACACAAGTCGGTCCGACTTTGAAAATGCTCCCTGTACTACTTTGGTCCGACTTTGATCCGACTTCAGCCCATTGACTATCATTGAAGTCGGATCAAAGTCGGACCGCAGTCTTGCATGATCCGACTTTGGCATGCGACTTGTGCTGTGCTGCTCTTGAGGGGGAACTCCACACCAAATTTTTAATAAAAAACCGGCATGGGTTCCCCTCCAAGAGCATACCAGGCCCTTGGGTCTGGTATGGATTTTAAGGAAAACCCCTACACCGAAAAAACGGCATGGGGGTCCCCCCAAAGTCCAAACCAGACCCTTATCCGAGCACACAACCTGGCAGGCCGCAGGGGAAGAGGGGGGGCGAGAGCGCGGCCCCCTCCCTCCTGAACCGTACCAGGCCGCATGCCCTCAACATGGGGGGTTTGGGGCAGGGGGGCGACCTGCGGCCCCCCCACCCCAAAGCACCCTGCCCCTATGTTGATGAGGACAGGGCCTCTTCCCAACAACCCTGGCCGTTGGTTGTCGGGGTCTGTGGGTGGGGGGCTTATCGGAATCCGGGAGACCCCCTTTAATAAGGGGGCCCCAGATCCCGGCCCCCCACCCTATGTGAATGAGTATGGGGTACATCGTACCCCTACCCATTCACCTGGTGGAAAAAAATGTCAATAAAAAAAACACACACAGGTTTTTAAAGTAATTTATTACACGACTCCGGGGGTCTTCTTCCGACTTCGGGGGTCTCCGGTGTCATCACCGCGCTCTCCGGTTCTTCCTTCCGCCGGGCCACCGCTATCTTCTTCCAGCTCTTTTGCTAGCGGAGGCCCGGTCTTCAGGGAATGCCAGTCTATAGAGCTGAATTCGCATCGCACATGAATCAAACTCGCACAGGACTCTTTTTTCCCGCAGCTTAGATTCGCACCGCACTGATGTGAACGGCACTAATGTAAAACAATGTTATTTTAATGACTTGCGAATTTGAGAAATCGCAACGGCTCAAATTCACATTAGAATTCGCAGCAGTGTGAACCCAGCCTAATAGATGATATCACTGCTACCTTTACAAGGTAATATCTGGGTTTGCAGAGGCTATTGGTTCACACAAAAGGGAAATGACGCCCCTTTGTGACTATTGAGGAACAGATTTAAATAAAAAGTATTTGTCTTGGGAGTCGAGCTTTCAGAATCGGAAGGGATACGTTTGTGGCGATCGCTCCTCTCTTTGTGGGCGGTAATCCGGCGATTCTTTATTTTCTCTGCGACTCGCTATGACAAGTTTTCCTCGCTCGCTCCCTCGCTCCTCGCTGTCTCTGTGTACAGCGGAGACTCTTTTCCGGGGCCCATAAATAAAACATGAATCCTTTCCAGGTATTCCGCCTCATTTTCTGACCTGAAGTTTCACAATTCAATTGAACATTTGGAAACACGGAGCTCCCGGCTAGCGATCCGAGCCGAATGAAAAGGAAAAAAAAAATAAGGATATTTATTCAAATCGCTTCCCTATAATTGAATACCTTTCAACGATTGTATTACTATCCGTGTCCTCCCCGTGTCCTCCCCCTCCCCCCACCACCACCACCTTCTGTGCCTTTTATTTCATCGTTTGGATGATCAGTGTAACTTTCAATCTTTTTTTTTTTTTCTTTTTCACCATAAAGTTTGTAACTGTAAATCTTACATTTAATCTGCTTTTATTTTGCCTTCCCTGGTGCCTTCCTCATCAACATAATTATATATATATATATACACACACTATATACACTCACTTTATTAGGTACACCTTGCTAGTAGCGGGTTGGACCTCCTTTTCATTCTTGGTGGAATAGATACAACAAGGTGTTGGAAACGTTCCTCAGAGGTTTTGGTCCATAGTGACATGATAACATCACACAGTTCCTGCAGATTTGTCAGCTGCTCATCCATGATGCCGAATCTCCCGTTTCCACCACATCCCAAAGGTCCTCTATTGGATGAGATGTGGTGAGTGTGGAGGCCATTGGAGGACAGGGACCTCATTGTCCAGTGCAGTGGTGGCTGGTGTGTTTTTTTTTTGTTGGCCCCTACCCCGGCATTTACCCCATTGGTTTCAGGCGGGCAGGCTTCTACAGGCAGCGGCTGGGTTGTGGGGTCCTACGTGCAGCGGCTGGGTTGTGGGGTCCTACGGGCAGCGGGCAGCGGCTGGGTTGCGGGCTACGATGGGCAGGTTCCGGGCTCCTATGGGTGGCTGGGTTGCCGGCTCAGACGGGCAGCGGGTTGTGGGCTCCTAGGGGCGGCGTGCATCTGCTCCTGTGTCCTCTCTGCATCACAGCGGCTTCCACTGTGCAGCTCCTCCCTCCTACTACTAGGCGTCGAATAGGATTGCCTGTACTTTCAGCCAATCGGGTGACAGGTGTCAAAACCTGCTTCCTGATTGGCCGAGAGAAGGTTCAGTGTTAAAACAGTGAATATTGATTCTCTCACCCCCCTATCTCTCCCCCACCTGTTTCCCCCCACCGTCTCTCTCAACCCCCACTTTCACCCCCCTCTCTCTCCCCCCACCTCTTTCACCCCTCATCTCTCTCTCTCTCTCTCCCCCACCTCTGCCCCCTTTTCTCTCTCACCGCCTTTCTCTCTCCCCCACCTCTTTCTCTCCCCCTCTCTTTCACCCCCCTATCTTTCCCCCACCTGTTTCCCCCCACCGTCTATCTCAACCCCCACTTTCACCCCCCTCTTTCACCCCCCTCTCTCTCCCCCCACCTCACCCCCCACCTCTTCCCCCCTTTCTCTCTCACCCCCTCTCCCCCCTTTCTCCCTCACACCTTCTCTCTCTCCCCCTTTCTCTCTCCCCCTATCTCCCCACCTGTTTCCCCCCCGTCTCTCTCAACCCCCACTCTCACCCCCTCTCTCATACCCTTTCTCTCTCACCCCCTCTCTCCGCCCCCACATGTTTCCTCACACCCTCCCTCTCAACCCCCACTTTCACACCCCTCTCTCTCCCCCCACCTCTCCCCCTTTTTTCTCTCACCCCCCCTCTCTCACCCCCACCCTCTCTCTCACCCCCCACCCCTTTCCCCTACCCTCTCTCTCACCCTCTCTCAACTCCACTTCCTCCCCCTTTCTTTCTCACCCCCACCCCTTTCCTCCCCACCATCTCTCTCACCGTCTCTCTCACCCCCCTCTCTCTCTCCCCCACCTCCCCCCCCTTTTATCTCTCCCCACCTATCTCCCCCACACTCTCTCTCATCCCCTCTCTCCCCCCTTTCTCTCCCCCCCTCTCTCTCCCCCCACCTCTTTCATCCCTCATCTCTCTCTCTCTCCCCCACCTCTGCCCCCTTTTCTCTCTCACCGCCTTTCTCTCTCCCCCACCTCTTTCTCCCCACCCTCTCTTTCACCCCCCTATCTCTCCCCCACCTGTTTCCCCCTACCGTCTCTCTCAACCCCCACTTTCACCCCTCTCTTTCACCCCCCTCTCTCTCCCCCCACCTCACCCCCCACCTCTTCCCCCCTTTCTCTCTCACCCCCTCTCCCCCTTTCTCCCTCACACCTTCTCTCTCTCCCCTATCTCTCCCCCACCTGTTTCGCTCCCCCCCCGTCTCTCTCAACCCCCACTCTCACCTCCTCTCTCATCCCCTCTTTCACCCCCTTTCTCTCTCACCCTTTCTCTCTCACCCCCTCTCTCCACCCCCACATGTTTCCTCCCACCCTCTCTCTCAACCCCCACTTTAACCCCCCTCTCTCCCCCCCACCTCTCCCCCTTTTCTCTCTTACCCCCCTCCCTCACCCCCACCTTTCCCCCCCACCCTCTCTCTCACCCCCCACCCCTTTCCCCTACCCTCTCTCTCACCCTCTCAACTTCACATTCTCCCCCCTTTCTCTCTCACCCCCACCCCTTTCCCCCACCATCTTTCTCACCCTCTCTCTCACCCCCCTCTCTCTCTCCCCACCTCCCCCCCTTTTCTCTCCCCCCACTTATTTCCCCCAAACTCTCTCTCATCCCCTCTCTCTCCCCCCCTTTCTATCTCGCCCCCTTTCTCTCACCCCCTCTCTCTCACCCCTCATCTCTCTCTCTCTCCCCCACCTCTGCCCCCTTTTCTCTCTCACCCCCTTTCTCTCTCCCCCAGCTCTTTCTCCCCCCCTCTCTCTCACCCCCTCTCAACCCTCTCTTTCTCTCTCACCTCTCTCAGGGGTGGTTGGGACAACTTTAGAAGGGGGGGCGGCGGCACCTGGTTTTAGTCTTGCCTAGGGCAGCACAAAACCTAAATACACTACTGGCGCGCATGCATGCCCCACCAGCTGGCATTAGCTGTAATTGTACACGGCGGGAGTCTGTCAGCAAGCTCCAGCCGGAATCTTTTTTTTTTTTTTCATAATTACTTTATTTATTTTTTTAATATGCACAAATTTAAATTTTTTCCGGTTACCCTTTAACTGACACTTCTCTCCTGTATCTGCAGGATTGTATGCATTGCACTGCTGCCACGTGATTGGCTCATTAGATAATTACATGAATAAGCGGGTGTACACGTCCTCCTAATTAATAAGGGTATTTGTGTAAATGATGATACACCTTAGCACACTTTTACTTCCCCCATTAGAGCAGAGAAATATATTGTGTTTAAAAAAAAAAGTGCTGGCAGCTTTATTCAGACGGGAGAAATAGACAGGTGATGGTAACGGCTGCGCAGACCGCGGCGGTCCTCCGCCGGTAAACGCAACGTCTCCGCAATGCCGGATCTTTGTTGCTAAGGGAACATTTTTGCAGCTTTCCGCTGAGGTGCGACATCTGCATAAATGGAGCGTTCTTATTTAGCGCCGCTCTCGTCTCCCTGTGAAAATAATGAATAAAAACATAAGGCAAAGAGCGCTATTAGAAGATAAAAAAAACCAAGTGAGAACTGCGAGATTTTAGGTGTGCGCAAAACGTGCCACAGGATTACAGCTGGAGTTCATTCCGCTTTTTTTTTGCCTTCCCTCTTCTTTTAACATCCTAACGACATCGTTTATTGCATCCCTTATTGTAGACTTACTGATATCATCACTGGGTCTCTGCGCTTCTATATTCAAGAGCAGTGGCGGCTGGTGCTCCAAATTTATTGGGGGGGCACAAAAAAAACTGAAAAAAAATCATCAATTGCCGCCACTGTGCCCATTAAACGCAGCCACTGTGCCCAAACGCCACCAGTTTGCCCCCTCAAATGCAGCCAGTTTCCCCCAAATGCAGCCAGTTTCCCCCCAAATGCAGCCAGTTTTCCCCAAAATACAGCCAGTTTCCCCCCAAAATACAGCCAGTTTCCCCCCAAATACAGTCAGTTTCCCCCCAAATGCAGTCAGTTTCCCCCCAAAGGCAGCCAGTTTCCCCCAAATGCAGCCAGTTTTCCCCAAAATACAGCCAGTTTCCCCCCAAAATACAGCCAGTTTCCCCCCAAATACAGTCAGTTTCCCCCCAAATACAGCCAGTTTCCCCCCAAATGCAGCCAGTTTCCCCCCAAATACAGTCAGTTTCCCCCCAAAGGCAGCCAGTTTCCCCCCAAAGGCAGCCAGTTTCCCCCCAAATGCAGCCAGTTTCCCCCCAAATGCAGCCAGTTTCCCCCAAAATACAGTCAGTTTCCCCCAAATAAAGCCAGTTCCCCCAAATGCAGCCAGTTTCCCCCCAAATACAGCCAGTTTCCCCCACAATACAGTCAGTTCCCCCCAAATACAGTCAGTTTCCCCCCAAATGCAGTCAGTTTCCCCCCAAATGCAGCCAGTTTCCCCCCAAATACAGCCAGTTTCCCCCAAAATACAGTCAGTTTCCCCCCAAAATACAGCCAGTTCCCCCAAAATACAGTCAGTTTCCCCCAAATACAGCCAGTTTCCCCCCAAATACAGCCAGTTTGTCCCCAAATACAGCCAGTTTGTCCCCAAAATACAGTCAGTTTCCCCCCAAATGCAGCCAGTTTCCCCACACATGCAGCCAGTTTCCCCCCAAATACAGCCAGTTTCCCCCCAAATGCAGCCAGTTTCCCCACAAATGCAGCCAGTTTCCCCCCCAAATACAGTCAGTTTCCCCCAAAATGCAGTCAGTTTCCCCCAAAATACAGCCAGTTTCCTCCAAATACAGTCAGTTTCCCCCCAAATACAGCCAGTTTCCCCCAAAATACAGCCATTTTCCCCCCAAATGCAGCCAGTTTCCCCACAAATGCAGCCAGTTTCCCCCAAAATACAGCCAGTTTCCCCCCAAATGCAGCCAGTTTCCCCACAAATACAGCCAGTTTCCCCCCCAAAATACAGTCAGTTTCCCCCAAAATACAGTCAGTTTCCTCCAAATACAGCCAGTTTCCCCCCAAATACAGCCAGTTTCCCCCCAAATACAGCCAGTTTCCCCCAAAATACAGTCAGTTTCCCCCCAAATACAGCCAGTTTCCCCCCAAATACAGCCAGTTTCCCCCAAAATACAGCCAGTTCCCCCCCAAAGGCAGCCAGTTTCCCCCCAAAGGCAGCCAGTTTCCCCCCAAATACAGCCAGTTTCCCCCAAATACAGTCAGTTTCCCCCCAAATGCAGTCAGTTTCCCCCCAAAGGCAGCCAGTTTCCCCCAAATGCAGCCAGTTTTCCCCAAAATACAGCCAGTTTCCCCCCAAAATACAGCCAGTTTCCCCCCAAATACAGTCAGTTTCCCCCCAAATACAGCCAGTTTCCCCCCAAATGCAGCCAGTTTCCCCCCAAATACAGTCAGTTTCCCCCCAAATACAGTCAGTTTCCCCCCAAAGGCAGCCAGTTTCCCCCCAAATGCAGCCAGTTTCCCCCCAAAGGCAGCCAGTTTCCCCCCAAAGGCAGCCAGTTTCCCCCCAAATGCAGCCAGTTTCCCCCAAAATACAGCCAGTTTCCCCCCAAATACAGCCAGTTTCCCCCCAAATGCAGCCAGTTACCCCCCAAATGCAGCCAGTTTCCCCCAAAATACAGTCAGTTTCCCCCCAAATACATCCAGTTTCCCCCCAAATACAGCCAGTTTCCCCCCAAATACAGCCAGTTTCCCCCCAAATACAGCCAGTTTGTCCCTAAAATACAGCCAGTTTCCCCCCAAATACAGCCAGTTTCCCCCCAAATACAGCCAGTTTGTCCCCAAAATACAGTCAGTTTCCCCCCAAATGCAGCCAGCCCGGCACTTACCTTCCTCAGGTCAGCATCGTCCTTCTTCCGTCCTCGATGTCTTCTCCCGCCCTCGATGTCGCTTCAGCCAATCAGGTTACCGGTAACCAGACCCGGTGAACCTGATTGGCTGAGACGCCTGTCAGTGTTAACCAAGGAACACACCCCCCGTGCGTCCCCTGGTTAACTATTTGGAAGCCGATTACAGCCCTCAGGCCGCTGGCTCTGATAGGCACTTCCAAAAACCAACCAGCCGCTGTTATTCAGATGACCGGCGCTCAACAGGAGGCCGGCCATCTGAATAGTGGGCGGCAGCGGCGGCGACAATACATAGGTTCATGCAATGCATGAACCTATGTATTGTTGTTGTGAGTGACGGGCGCAGGAGAGAGAGGGGGCGGCGCTCCTGCGCCCACTATGGACACACTGCCACTGTGCAAGAGGTTGATTGATGGCACAAAACTAATTAAAAATGATAGCGTTGCTGTTATAGGGATGACGCAACTCCCGTGCACAGATTCTCAGCTGTCAGTTTAAAGTGGAGCTCTACCCACCTCCCCTCGCTGCCTTACTAACAAAGACATACAGTAGGTTACCAAAAGTATTGGGACGCCTGCCTTTAAACGCACATGAACTTTAATGGCATCCCAGTCTTAGTCTGTAGGGTTCAATATTGAGTTGGCCCCGCCCTTTGCAGCTATAACAGCTTCAACTCTTCTGGGAAGGCTGTCCACAAGGTTTAGGAGTGTGTCTATGGGAATGTTTGACCATTCTTCCAGAAGCACATTTGTGAGGTCAGGCACTGATGTTGGACAAGAAGGCCTGGCTCGCAGTCTCCGCTCTTATTCATCCCAAAGGTGTTCTGTCGGGTTGAGGTCAGGACTCTGTGCAGGCCAGACAAGTTTCTCATCCATGTATTTATGGACCTTGCTTTGTGCACTGGTGCGCAGTCATGTTGGAAGAGGAAGGGGCCGTCCCCAAACTGTTCCCACAAAGTTGGGACCATGAAATTGTCCAAAATGTCTTGGTATGCTGATGCCTTAATGCCGCGTACACACGATCAGATTTTCGAGATCCCGAAAGAACACCTTTGGGATGAATTAGAGCGGAGACTGTGGGCCAGTGGCGGATCCAGGGGGGGGGCAACAGGGCAATTGCCCCCCCCCGAGACCATCTGTCACACTCACTTGCTTGCTCTGTTTGTTTTTTTTTGCGCCTGATCTCCCGAAATTTTGGGACCCGGTGCCCGCCGGCCGTAGGACCCCTGTACCCCAAACTTGGCACACACGTAGCCCAATGTCTTTTCTACAACTGTGCAAAGTTTGGTGTCAGGGGGACCTACGGCCGTGGAGCACTGATTTTTTAAACTCGGGGACCCCTTCTATAGACTCCAATGTTAAACGGTCATTTCTCCAGTGATTTTGCGGACCCGGTACCAGCCGGTCGTAGGTCCTCTGGACCCCAAACTTGGCACACATGTAGCCCCATGTCTCCTCTATAAGTTTGAAAAGTTTGGTGTCTGGGAGAACCGATTTTTCAAAGCCGGGCACTCCTTCCATAGACTTCCATGTTAAACATCAGTCTAGTCATGGGCACAGTGAGGCAAAGTGAGGCAAGTATAAGCCTAGGACACCCTAGGCTTATACTTGAGTCAATAAGTTTTCCCAGTTTTTTGGGGTAAAATTAGGTGCCTCGGCTTATATTCGGGTCGGCTTATACTCGAGTATATACAGTACTTGTTCTGCGGCTGCCGCTGCCTCTCTGAGTCTCTCTCTCAGTTTCTCACATCAGCCGATCAGCGGCGCTGAGAGAGAGAGACTCGTCTAATGTAGTTACGTGGCACACTGACACGATACCAGGAGCAGAGGAGGAGGTGGGTGGAGCCTCTTCCCTGCACTCGCTGCTAACGCCTGGGCCGCTTGGCGTCTAGCAACGAGTGACGTTAGTGAGTGACGTCGGGCCGCTCTGCGGGCAGGTGCGATAGCGTGCGGCTCCACAGACGGGTAAGAAAGCGGGCGGCTCCGCTTGCGGCGTGGTTTGTTGTCGGGGGCGGCGCGGTTCGTGGGCAGACCGTGCTGCTCAGTGTGTTGGCAGCGCAGGTGAGAGTGAGAGAGCACGCTCAGTGTGGCAGCTGGCCAATCAGCTAGCCGGGAGCGGGGGAGCAGAGAGATGAGATCATATCTCACCGCCCGTGCCTGCCCTGCATTCCTGCAGTGACTTCCGCCCTCACTGTGCAGGCAGCAGAGAGATTACATTATCTCTCTGCTGCCTGACTCTGGGAGTCTGGGACACAGCAAGAGACAACCAAATCTACACCTTAGCAGGCAAGTTAGTGACAATCCCAAAGGTGTGGCAGGCGACGTGGTAAGTGACAATCCGCAAATTGTGTTAGGTGACGTGGCAAATGACAATCTGCATCTGGTGGCAGGCAAGTGACAATCAGCAAGGTGTGGCAGGTGACGTGGCAGGTGACAACCCGCAAAATGTGGCAGGTGATGTGGGAAGTGACAATCCACAAGATGTGGCAAGTTACAATCCACAAGGTGTGGCAGGTGACGTGGCAAATGACAATCTGCATCTGGTGGCAGGCAAGTGACAATCAGCAAGGTGTGGCAGGTGACGTGGCAAGTGAGAATCCGCAAGGTGTGGCAGGTGATGTGGGAAGTGACAATCCACAAGGTGTGGCAAGTGACAATCCACAAGGTGTGGCAGGTGACGTGGCAAGTGACAATCCACAATGTGTGGCAAGTGACACGCTCAGGGCTCCCACTAATTGCAGGCGACGGTGGCAAGTGACACACTCGGGGCTCCCACTGATTCTGCATTGAATTATTTAATTTCATATTACAATGTAATAATAGAAATAATGCGCTTCAATCATCCTGACACCATAACAACCATGGTGCCGGGATGATTGAAGCGCCGACACCAACCATTTCCCCGATAAATTTCCCACAAAAAAATCATTTTTTGGCAGTGCCCCTCCCGAGAAAAGACTCTGGATCCGCCCCTGCTGCAAGCCAGGCCTTCTCGCCCAACATCAGTTCCTGACCTCACAAATGTTCTTCTGGAAGAATGGTCAAACATTCCCATAGACACACTCCTAAACCTTGTGGACGGCCTTCCCAGAGGGGATGAAGCTGTTATAGCTGCAAAAGGTGGGCCAACTCAATATTGAACCCTACGGACTAAGACTGGCCATACACTATACGAAAAATCGGCCAAACCCATTTTCGAAAAATGAACATTCGGCCGTGAGCGCAAACAATGGTACCATCATGTAATGACCCATAAATCGTTCACAGGACATAAATGAAATTTTTTTTTTTTTTTTTTTTTTTTTCTACATATACCTAGTGCAGACAGTTCGGATGGGAAACCTTTCAATTTATTGTTCGTTCGGCAGAAGTTTTCCAAACTTGTCCTTCGTTTTTTCGGCTCAAAAACGTCCCAACGATTATCGGTTTTGTGCCCATTAACTGTCCGGAAAACGAACAAACTGTCTAAATGATCGAATTTCGGCCGATTTTTCGTATATAGTGTATGGCCAGCATAAGACTGGGATGCCATTTCAAGTGTGTGTAAAGGCAGGCGTCCCAATACTTTTGGTAACATAGTGTATTCGCATTGGATTTCTTCTGTGTTTAGGATCTTTGACCATCTTGATTGGCTGCACCGGGATGACACACATGGGCACAGGTTCTCATTCATCCCGACACATGGCAGATGCCTGGATTCTACACTGAACTAAGCATGTGCAGCTCAGTCTACATTCTTAACCACTTGCTGACCGGACCTTTTCTAGAACTTTTTGTTTACAAGTTTAAATTAGAAAAATTACTAAAAACACCCAAACACTATATATATATATTATACAGTCAGGTCCATAAATATTGGGACATCGACACCATGGTTAATCTTTTTGGCTCTATACACCACCACAATTAATTTGAAATGAAAGGAACACGATGTGCTTTAACTGCAGACTTTCAGCTTTAATTTGAGGGGATTTACATCCAAATCAGGTGACTGGTGTAGGAATTACAACAGCTTGTATATGTGCCTCCCACTTTTTAAGGGACCAAAAGTAATGGGACAGACTAACAATCTTAAATCAAACTTTCACTTTTTAATATTTGGTTGCAAATCCTTTGCAGTCAATTACAGCCTGAAGTGTGGAACGCGATGACATCACCAGACGCCGGGTTTCATCCCTGGTGATGCTCTGCCAGGCCTCTACTGCAACTGTCTTCAGTTCCTGCTTGTTCTTGGGGCATTTTCCCTTCAGTTTTGTCTTCAGCAAGTGAAATGCATGCTCAATCAGATTCAGGTCAGGTGATTGACTTGGCCATTGCATAATATTCCACTTATTTCCCTTAAAAAACTCTTTGGTGTCTTTCGCAGTATGCTTCGGGTCATTGTCCATCTGCACTGTGAAGCGCCGCCCAATGAGTTCTGAAGCATTTGGCTGAATATGAGCCGATAATAATATTGCCCGAAACACTTCAGAATTCATCCTGCTGCTTTTGTCAGCAGTCACATCATCAATAAATACAAGAGAACCAGTTCCATTGGCAGCCATACATGTCCACGCCATGACACTACCACCACCATGCTTCACAGATGAGGTGGTATGCTTTGGATCATGAGCAGTTCCTTTCCTTCTCCATACTCTTCTCTTCCCATCACTCTGGTACAAGTTGATCTCCGTCTCATCTGTCCATAGGATGTTCTTCCAGAACTGTGAAGGCTTTTTTAGATGTTGTTTGGCAAACTCTAATCTGGCCTTCCTGTTTCTGAGGCTCACCAATGGTTTCCATCTTGTGGTGAACCCTCTGTATTCACTCTGGTGAAGTCTTCTCTTGATTGTTGACTTTGACACACTTTTGATTGTTCTTCATCTGACACACATACACCTACCTCCTGGAGAGTGTTCTTCATCTGACACACATACACCTACCTCTTGGAGAGTGTTCTTCATCTGACACACATACACCTACCTCCTGGAGAGTGTTCTTCATCTGACACACATACACCTACCTCCTGGAGAGTGTTCTTCATCTGACACACATACACCTACCTCCTGGAGAGTGTTCTTCATCTGACATACATACACCTACCTCCTGGAGAGTGTTCTTCATCTGGCCAACTGTTGTGAAGGGTGTTTTTTTCACCAGGGAAAGAATTCTTCGCTCATCCACCACAGTTGTTTTCCGTGGTCTTCCGGATTTTTTGGTGTTGCTGAGCTCACCGGAGCTTTCTTTCTTTTTAAGGATGTTCCAAACAGTTGATTTGGCCACACCTAATGTTTCTGCTATCTCTCTGATGGGTTTGTTTTGTTTTTTCAGCCTAATGATGGCTTGCTTCACTGATAGTGACAGCTCTTTGGATCTCATATTGAGTGTTGACAGCAACAGATTCCAAATGCAAATAGCACACTTGAAATGAACTCTGGACCTTTTATCTGCTCCTTGTAAATGGGATAATGGGGGAATAACACACACCTGGCCATGCAATAGCTGAGCAGCCAATTGTCCCATTACTTTTGGTCCCTTAAAAAGTGGGAGGCACATATACAAACTGTTGTAATTCCTACACCGTTCACCTGATTTGGATGTAAATCCCCTCAAATTAAAGCTGAAAGTCTGCAGATAAAGCACATCTTGTTAGTTTCATTTCAAATCCATTGTGGTGGTATAGAGCCAAAAAGATTAGAACTGTGTTGATGTCACGATATTTATGGACCTGACTGTGTATATATATATATATATATATATATATATATATATATTAGAGCCCCTAGACAGTAGTGTATTTAGGTTTTGTGCTGCCCTAGGCCTGACTAAACTCGTGCACCCCCTAATTTAAATATGACCCACCCCTTCCTGTCAAGGCCACACCCCTTTCTGTTTAAGACCCACCCTGAAATTTTTGAGTGGGGACACTAGTTCTTAGGGCCTGGGGGGGGGGGGGCAATGGATTCCCTTAAGTTGCATAGATTTCCTCTCACTTCCTGTTTGGCTATGGGGCAGGAAGTGAAGGGAAATCTCTGCAATGGGTCAGGGATGGTAAAAAATAAACTGACAGGGGCTATAACCCTCCCTTACTCTATCCAAAAAAAAAAAAAAAAAAAGTGTTGTCTATAGTTCTGCTTTAAGCACAAATTTCTGATAATTTTATGGAGAGGACTAAGAACATATAACTATGCCAATGGTGCACCAGAAAACATAGCACAGTGAGGAAGGTTTGTGGTCCAGGATGATAGGACAGTCAAAATTAGAAGCAGCTTGCGTTACACTAACAGTGTAGCACAAGCCGGCGGGGACTCTTTCCGTGCTGCCTCCCTGCAAAGTGCTGCCCTAGGCCTGGGCCTTATTGGCCTAGGCCAGGATACAGCGTTGCCCCTAGAGAATAAAATGGTGATCGTAGAAATATATTATGTCACACTGAATTTACGCAGCGGTCTTTAAAACGCAATTCTTTCGGAAAAAAATAAACAAACACACACACGAAAAAAAAAAAAACACAATCGTTACCCCAATATTTTTATATAATATGAAAGATGATGTTACGCCGAGTAAATAGATACCCAACATGTCACGCTTTAAAATTGCGCCCGCTCGTGGAATGGTGCCAAACTACGGTATCTAAAAATCTCCAAAGGCAACGCTTACTTTTTTTTTTACAGGTTAGAGTTACAGAGAAGTTCTTGCGTTGGAATTATTACTTGCACTCTAAAGATTGCGACGATACCGCACATGTGTGAAGAGGTGATACCGCTCTGAAAAAGCTGCTGATCCCTTGAGTGGCTCCCGCCCTACTAAGTCCGACAGGTGCTGGCTCTGCACAAATGCATGGGTTTAGAAAGAGATCCTGGACTGCCGCACTCCATTAAACAACGTCTTTATTGAATAAAATCAAACCAAAACATGATCAAAAAACAGTGCAGTCAAAAATAGAAAGTGAACACTAGGACAAAAAACATGTTTCACATCGTAAGATGCTTACTCATAGCTTATGAGTAAAGCTATGAGTAAAACAAAATTCTCCTGCGCTCTGGTGTTTCGCTAGACACGGGTAGTGTAGTTCAGTCTTAAGGCAAGGTCTAGAGTCTTGCAGCCCTCCTCAGAATAATGAGTTTTCATACGGCTGGAGAAAGAAAGAAAAAAAAAAAAAGAAAAAAAGGAGGGCGCACCGACCTAGTGCATTACCACTTAACAGTTTTATTAAAAATAGAATAAAAGCAATGACCCTACTCACAAAAGGAGCTTAAGTAAGCGCTTTTCTGACAGTTAAGCTGCATCTCTTGGCACCTGCCAGCAGGACTTGATGACAAGGAGGATCCTATAATAGCTCAAACATCTGAACGGCTGACGCGTTTATGGGGTGCACCCCTTTCTTCAGAGCCTAGGTGGTCCACCTAGGCTCTGAAGAAAGGGGTGCGCCCTAGAAACGCGTCAGCCGTTCAGACGTTTGAGGTATTATCCGATCCTCCTTGTCATCAAGTCCTGCTGGCAGGTGCCAAGAGATCCAGCTAAGCTATGAGTAAGCATCTTACGATGTGAAACATGTTAGCCATTTTTATTTCCTAGTGTTCACTTTCTATTTTTGACTGCACTGTTTTTGGATCATGTTTTGATTTGACTTTATTCAATAAAGACGTCGTTTAACAGAGTGCGGCAGTCCAGGATCACTTTCTGATACCGCACATGTGCGGTTTGAACACCATTTACATATGAGGGCGCGACTTATGTATGTGTTTGCATCTGCGTGCGAGCTCAGAGGGATGAGGCGCTTTAATATATATATATACCGTATTTTTCGGACTATAAGACGCACTTTTTCCCCCCAGAAATATGGGGGAAAATGTCCCTGCGTCTTATAGTGCGAATACACGACAAGCCCCGCCCCCCGCCGTTGCTGGCACCGCCCCTGCCATCCGCTCGCATCACTCCCCGTAGCCGCTGGAATCCCCCGACCGCCGCCACTGGCTCCGCCCCCGCCACAAATTCAAATAGATCCGCTCTCTCTTACTTTTCTCCCTTCGACTTACAGAAAGGGAAGGGGGCGGCGGGGGATACAGACAGCCCGCAGCTCTCCTCTCCCTGTCACAGCGCCACTGCCGAGTTCTCTGGCAAATAGAGCAGCGGCGCTGTGACAGGGAGAGGAGAGCTGCGGGCTGTCTGTATCCCCGCCGCCCCCCTTCCCTTTCTGTAAGTCGAAGGGAGAAAAGTAAGAGAGAGCGGATCTAATTGGATTCTCTGCGCTGCCACCCAGCTTCCTGCTCGTTGTTTCCCTCCCCATGATTGGCCACAGCAGAGGGCCAATCAGAAGACACTGGGGGCATCATGGGAAATTAAGTCACGGCAGAGTTCTGGCACCAGTTCCCCCAGCATGCAAGCACTCTGCTGGAGGGGAGGGAGGGGGTGTTAGAAGAGGAGCAAAAGAAAATACTCTGCTGGGGACACCACCAGGGAGCAACGCTGTACCCCGCACCACCATAGAGCCACGCTGTACCCCGCACCGCCAGGGAGCCACGCTGTACCCCGCACCGCCAGGGAGCCACGCTGTACCCCGCACCGCCAGAGAGCCACGCTGTACCCCGCACCGCCAGAGAGCCACGCTGTACCCCGCACCGCCAGAGAGCCACACTGTACCCCGCACCGCCAGAGAGCCACGCTGTACCCCGCACTGCCAGAGAGCCACGCTGTACCCTGCACGCACCACCAGAGAGCCACGCTGTACCCTGCACGCACCACCAGAGAGCCACGCTGTACCCTGCACGCACCACCAGAGAGCCACGCTGTACCCTGCACGCACCGCCAGAGAGCCACGCTGTACCCTGCACGCACTGCCAGAGAGCCACGCTGTACCCCGCACCGCCAGAGAGCCACGCTGTACCCCGCACCGCCAGAGAGCCACGCTGTACCCCGCACCGCCAGGGAGCCACACTGTACCCCGCACCGCCAGGGAGCCACGCTGTACCCCGCACCGCCAGGGAGCCACGCTGTACCCCGCACCGCCAGGGAGCCACGCTGTACCCCGCACCGCCAGGGAGCCACGCTGTACCCCGCACCACCAGGGAGCCACGCTGTACCCACACCGCCAGAGAGGGAGCCACTCTGTTCCCGCACCACCAGAGAAGGAGCCACATTGTACCCGCACCACCAGAGAGGGAGAAAGACCGAGCCACTGCCAGGATACAGACATGCTACACTACTGACTAGAGTCACCCCGGGCAACCCAGAGTGAGCGAACGTCCAGCAAGAGGGATCACTGTTGCGATTTCGCTGGGTCTGGTAAGAGGGCCTGTTGGCCATTATCCATTACTTTTCCCAGGGACTGAGCCATTAGGAAGTGCCTAGCCTGCTATTCTCTAGGCCTTATTGACCACCACAACGTCCCTCTCTGTCCTCTTCCCACGGCGTCCCTCTGTCCTCTTCCCACGGCGTCCCCTCTGTACTCTTCCCAGGGCGTTACTCTGTCCTCTTCCCAGGGTGTCCCTCTGTCCTTCACCCACGGCAACCCTCTGTCCTCTTCCCACAGCGTCCCTTCTGTCCTCTTCCCATGAAGATGACAGGGCGGGTCTTTAAACGGAAGGGGTGGGTCATATTTTTAAATTAGGGGGTGCGCAAGTTTAGTCAGGCCTAGGGCAGCACAAAACCTAAATACACCACTGATGGCATGGTCACTCTGCGTTTACTATGGCAATGGTCAGGCTGCATTTACTATGGCAATGGTCAGGCTGCATTTCATGGGCACTGGAAAATAATTTGGTACACCATTTGGTTCAGAATATTTTTTTTCTTGTTTTCCTCCTCTAAAACCTAGGTGCGTCTTATGGTCAGGTGCGTCTTATGGTGCGAAAAATACGGTATATATATATATATATATTTTTTTTTCTTTTTTTTTTTTTTACACTGTCCATTTACTTTTTTTTTATCACTTTTTAATAGAAATAAGGATTACAGGTCCTCTTTATGGCGAGTTCTAGGGTCGCTACGGTCCTCCGAGGGCATAGAGCTGAGTGGGGGCCATCTTGCCATCGCTCAATCTCCTGCCTATCCATCCGATGGATCGGGCACCTCTCCTGCCGCCTCTAAAAGTGGTTCCGTGGCGAATCGCTTTGCAAAAGAACAAGCTACCCAACAGAAAGTATCAGTTTACATACAGTACACTTCGAACACAGTGAAAAAAAAAACAACAATTTGGCAGAACCCTTTGGAAGCTGTCACACTATGACATCCCCATGGGTCCAATTCAGCTGTGGTACGTTAAGTAACTCCGTTTATTCTAACTCAGTTACTTACATCACTGATTGAGAACCAGGGGGCGGGATGCTGCCAAGAAATCTGCCAGTGTCATCTCATCAATCACCTCTCTTCCTCCTCCTGCCACGGATTGAGAACCGGGGGCGGGGAGTGCCGAGAAAATGCCAGTGTCATCTCACCTCTTCCTCCTCCTGCGGCCGGGCCCCTGGGAACATTCGGGCCCCTTACAGGTGTAATGCCTGTACCCCCCTGATGGCGGCCCTGGCTGTGGTAGAGCCCTCCCTGGTCCACAATTGTATATAACCAAAGAGGTGAGGATGTTTGTGACATCATTGACCTAATATGTGGCCACGTGGTCGTATTTGGTCGATGTCACCGGCCTAGCATGGCCATGTGGCCATCCTTATAATTAGGGATGAGCTGGCTTCACTCTGAATTCAGGCCGAACCCAGTTCACCTGAACACGTGTGGAGTTGTCACATGATCCCATCCCTACAGGCCCAGATAGTTGTGGTAGAGCCCTCCCTGGTCCACAACTGTACAAAACCAAAGAGGTTGGGATCATAGGCGTGCGCACAGGGTGTGCCAGATGTGCCCAGGCACACTCTAATCACCCTATGCAGCACAGATTTCCTCTACTGCCCTGGCTCCCATCTTTCACCTCGCAGTGCTGCCAGCTTCCCTCCTCACCTATCGGCTGTTGCTGCTGGGATGTTTTAGAAAAGGGGAAGGGGCCAGTAAATATGTAATTTACCGGCCCCTTCCCTTTCTGAATGAACACCGTTAGCGGTCGGTATTGTGTGTTTGGGCTTTGGGGTGCACACCCAAATGCAATAGGCTGCGCACACCTATGGTTGAGATGTTTGTGACACCATTGACCTAACATGGTCGCATGTCCATATTAAGTCAACTGAAATGGATTGCCTCATTGGTTTAGTAAGAGCAGAGGTGGGTACCATCATCTTATATATGATAATTAGAAGAGAGGGGGATAGGAGATACGTCAAGGGCTACTCCAAAGGGGGCCCTGATCGCCAGTGTTGGTAGGACTATCTCGGTACCCAGACAGAAAACATTTGGTTATAAAAAATTAACAATTTATTACAAAAAGGAGAGATACAAAAAAACAGCAATGAAAGTCACAACAGTGACATGACACAAAAGTTTAAAAGCATTTACAATCTCCACAGATAGGTAGAGGCAGAGTTTGATGTGAATAGTGACGTATTCCTCGACATTAGTAATATGGTTATTTAGGAGTATTTAAAAATTGTAAATACTCCTAAATAACCATATTACTAGTAGTTTAGCCACAATGTAGCAAACTTTGACATTATAATTATGAGATTATATATTTTCTCAGATGCTATAGATAGACGTCTCCTGAAGAAGCGGCAGTGGTCGCGAAACATGTTGAGGAATACGTCACTATTCACATCAAACTCTGCCTCTACCTATCTGTGGAGATTGTAAATGCTTTTAAACTTTTGTGTCATGTCACTGTTGTGACTTTCATTGCTGTATTTTTGTACCTCCTTGTTTTGTAATAAATTGTTAATTTTTTTTATAACCGAGTGTTTTCTGTCTGGGTACCGAGATAGTCCTACCACCACTGGCGATCAGGGCCCCCTTTGGAGTAGCCCTTGACGTATCTCCTCCCCCCCTCTCATCTTTAGTCAATAAACAAATACCAAAAATCACCAGCGCTAGAACAGTGGCAGTGCTAGTCCAAATAATGATGATGGGGGGGGGGGGTAAAACAATCAATCATGAAGAGATTTTCAATAAGCCCAGTGCTGCACGGTGACCATGGCTGGAACACAAGAATAAACAAAAAAACTCAAAACAACTAGCGCTCATTGGGCATGAATGCCCATTGAGCGCTGGTTGTTTGAGTTTTCTTCATATTTAGTCAATGTCATTAGCCTAGGCTAATAATTAATAATAATAATTATAATTAAGGATGAGTTGGGTTCACTCAGAATTTAGTCTAAACCCAGTTCTGCTGAAAAGCTGCCACATAATCACATCCCCTTGGGACATCCTCAGCCCACAACTGCACATAACCAAAGAGGTGAGGATGATGTTTGTGACATCATTGACCTAATATGTGGCCACGTGGTCGTATTTGGTCAATGTCACCGGCCTAGCATGGCCATGTGGCCATCCTTATAATTAGGGATGAGCTGGCTTCACTCTGAATTCAGGCCGAACCCAGTTCAGCTGAACACGTGTGGAGTTGTCACATGATCACAGCCCTACAGGCCCAGATAGCTGTGGTCAGGGCCGCCATCATGAATTTTACACAGCTTCAGCCATGGGCCCCCTAGAGCAGAGAAGTGGGGGGGGGGGTGCTGCCGAGAAAATGCCAGTGTCATCTCATCCCCTCTTTCTACTCCTGCCGTGGGTGGAGAACCGGGGGGGGGTGGTGCTGCCGAGAAAATGCCAGTGTCATCTCATCCCCTCTTCCTACTCCGGCCACGGATTGAGAGCCAACGGGGGGGGGGGGGTGCTGCAGAGAAAATGCCAGTGTCATCTCATCCCCTCTTCTTACTCCTGCCGTGGATTGAGAACCGGGGGGGTGCTGCCGAGAAAATGCCAGTGTCATCTCATCCCCTCTTCCTACTCCGGCCACGGATTGAGAGCCAACGGGGGGGGGGGGGGTGCTGCAGAGAAAATGCCAGTGTCATCTCATCCCCTCTTCTTGTCTTACTCCTGCCGTGGATTGAGAACCGGGGGGGGGGGTGCTGCCGAGAAAATGCCAGTGTCATCTCATCCCCTCGCGGATTGAGAACCAGGGAGCGGGGTGCTGCCGAGAAAATTACAGTGTCATCTCATCAATCACGGATTGAGAACCGGGGGGGGGGGGGAAGCAGAGAAAATGCCAGTGTCATCTCACCTCTTCCTCCTCCTGCGGCTGGGCCCCTTACAGGTGTAATGCCTGTACCCTCCTGATGGCGGCCCTGGCTGTGGTAGAGCCCTCCCTGGTCCACAATTGTACATAACCAAAGAGTTTGGGATGTTTGCCACACCATTGACCTAGCATGGTCCCATGTCCATATTTAGTCAATGCCATTAGCCTAGGCTAATAATTAATAATAATTATAATTAGGGATGAGTTGGGTTCACTCGGAATTTAGTTCTGCCACATGATCACATCCCCTTGGGACATCCTCAGCCCACAACTGCACATAACCAAAGAGGTGAGGATTTTTTTGACACCATTGACCTAACATGGTCACATGGTCATATTTAGTCAATGACAATGGCCTAGCATAGCCATGTGCCCATCCTTATAATTAGGGATGAGCTGTGTTCACTCCAAACTCAGTCGAAACCCAATTTGGCAGAACCCATCAGAAGCTGGCACATGATCACATCCCCTGGAGACATCCTCAGCCCACAACTGCACAAAACCAAAGAGGTGAGAATGTTTGTGACACCATTGACCTAACATGGTCATATTTGGTCAATGTCATTAGCCTAGGCTGGCGAATGTGGCCATCTTTATAATTAGGGATGAGCTGGGTTCAGAATTTAGTCTGAACCCAGTTCTGTTGAACACGTGTGGAACTGTCACACAATCAATTCCCCACAAAGCCCAGTTAGTTGCGTTGGGGCCCTCCCTGGTCTACAACTGCTCATAACCAAAGAGGTGAGGATGTTTGTGACACCATTAACCTAATATGGTCACATGGTCATATTTAGTTCATGTCATTGGCCTAGCTGTCACACTACTGTGTTCTTCACCTATAGTAACCCCTTTTCCCATTAGGCAAGCAGGCCTGCTCCTGGGCATGCTGGTTCACGTGCCGCTCTGCGGGTGCGCGTGCCTATGCACGGAGGTGTGCCTGTGCACACGGGAGCATGCACGCGCGTGGTGCCCGTGGCGCGCGGCGCTTGGCGCTAAATAGCCCATTTAAACAGCTGGAATACTTCAGACCAGTGCTGTCTGATCTACAGCTCCCAGTTACCCTTGTACACGTTATCTGCCTGAACTTGACCTTCTGACTACCCGGCCTGTTACTTTGATCCTCCCTGTCTTCCGCCTGCATCTGACTACCCTGCTTGTCCTGACCTTGCACCTGCCTGCTCCTCTGTACCTCGTTGCCTGACCTTTGCCAACCTTGCCTGTGACCCGACCAATCTGCCCTGCTCCTGCTCAGCTCCACTCTCCAGTGGTCCTACCTGCCTGCCTGCTGTCCGAGCGGATTCCCATCCTATTCTGTATCTGGTTCCTGAGCCGCTTCTCTGCAACAAGCCACCAGGCTCTCATACCCCTCCGCACTCCTGTGCCTCCTGTCTCCACTACCAGGGGCCGCAAGTCGGATGCGTAAGGGAGACCTTCCTCTGCTCCATTGGGCTCGTCGACCAGGTACATCCAAGTCTGAGAGTAGCGCTACTATCATAAAAGGCTTAGGCAGGTTCTTTCCCAAAACAGAGCCAAGGCAGCCAGGCATACGGCAATAGTCCAATCACTCTGGTTCAAATTAACAGTCTCTGGGTTGTCTTTTTTGTAATTTATTGCTTGAAGAACTTGTAACAGGGAGATTGGTTGGGGCATGGGATACTCCAAATTGGTTATCAATTAGCTGTAAGAAGACAATCTTCTCTTTATGCACAATGGATATAGAACAGTCTAAAGTCATACAGCTGGGGACCATGAGGCAAGTCTCTTTGGTACCTGGTTACCCTGCACAGCTATTGGTATCCAGTACCATCTCAGGAACATTGCACAGTACAGGAAGGCACTCTTCTCTAAGCTTGCAGATCAGAGACCTTCTGAGGATGGGAATGGCTAGTATCTAAGACCCTATTAGAGCCATCTCAGTCCAAGCAGCCCCTGGGACTTACTTTCCAAAGAGCACAAAGTAACCAGGAGTCAGTTCAAGGATACTACTCATCTCCAGGACAGCTTCCAGCTTCCTCTGGACACCTCCCAGTCAGTCAGATAATTCTTCTACAAACCAATTTCCTCAGGTGGGGTCCTTAAGCTAGCTTCAGATCAACCCCAGATCTCAGCTCTGCCACGCTGGGACAGATCAGCAACACAGTCCATAGGTTGCCTCAGGGGGCAAAAGCCCCCCTGAGGCCGGGAACTCTCCTCAACATGTGGGCAGGTCAGGATTACAGAGTGGTCATCATCACGTCCACCATGCTTCCCTCCTCATTGGGAACCAAGCTAGAGTCACATAAGAGGCCTACCCCAGGGTGGATCATCTTGGCTAGGCTAGGCACCAGCAACAGGATCACTTTGCTTTACACATGGGAACCCTTTACTTGAACGGACAACTGAACTGTAGTGAACTCTCTAGGCATACACCACCACAGTGACTCATGAATTTAGAAGGGACACACTAAGCCCTGTCTACATCCACCTGCTCAACATATCACATATCACCACTACCTCACACTCAGTAACGGTAATAGGTCCCGCTGTGTACATAGTGCTTACTCCAAGCATGCACTCAACTTCACTTAGCCATACAGGTTCCCGGTGCCTGAGCACAGGCTGGGGAACCTCTGTGACATGAGTCTTTTCCCATTGCTATGGGAGATGGACCACTCATGGAGAGATTGCCAACAACAACTTTCTCCTACAAAAGACTATCCCACCTTTCTCGGGCACACACTTAATGACAGGCTGATTGGTAGACTTCCTTTACCCTAGGTAACCACTTGCTTGCACTACACACTATATTAACTCTTGCAGAGCTGTCTTTATACCCCAATGTGTATAATGACCAAAACCGTAGGCCATATGTGCTGGATACTTGCATTAAACCTCTTTAGTAACTTCAGATCAGGCAAGAACAAGGTTTCAAACGTTACATGAAAAAGTGCAAAAGGCATTACAAAGTCCAACATAAGGAGACATTATTCTTCCCTACATCCCTAACTCTAACTCAAGCTATGTGCTGCCCCAGCATACCTTCAAAGGTATAGTCCATGTAATACAGTCCATCAGAGGCATTCTCCAGCAGCTAGGGTCTTTGGGTTGAACCCCAAGCTCTGATGTGCTTCACATTTCAGTGGTAATAAGTGACATTCTCACGGGTGCTGTTCTCCGTCTCTTTATCTTACAGGCCCTGGAACTCTCTGCTCAGGGGTTTCTCCATCTCCATCCACACCCAACCAACCACATGACCACAATGCTCCAAACCACTGTTCCTTTTTTTTTTCACAGGAGCAGTGGGTTGAGCCCATGGGAAAAAAAACACCAAACCGGGAAGGGCATTAACCCTAAACCTCCCATCCGGCACAAGACCCTACTGGCAAAATTTTAACCTACTTACAAACAGGAAGAGATCTCCTCTCCAGGGCTCTATTTATCTGCTCCCCCAGCCACCATCTGGGCACAATCCCCCCCCCCCCCCAGGGATTGGCCAAGTCCTGATAAATATTCAGGCTGGTTATTGAATTCTCCCTATACCCTAGAAACCTCTTTTAGGGGGCAGGGGGAAGCAATCAAACTCACATCCTGTAAAGCCTTGAACAGACCAAAGCAAAAGAATCCTGCTCCCTTGACTACAGAAGAAGCCAAAAACTAAATGTGGAGGGAGTGATTTGGATAAGGTAAACCCCGCTTCCCTGTCCTTTGTCCTTTATTTTTGGAGCACTCCTTTAGTAAGTACTGTAGGTACACCATAGTTTAGTTGCTGTTGCCATCCCAGGACGGAAGGGGGAGGGGTGCTACCAGCTCTCTGCCTGACACCATTATTGTTTCTTTGATTTCAACATGTATTCCATAATTGCTCCTGAGATTCCAACATGTAAAACACATCATTCTGGTCACCATCCCCCATCCCCCATCTACACGATCGTCATTGTCTGCTCTCCTGACGGTCAGGACTCAGTAATTGAGACATTTGCTGCAACTTCAGTCGGGATTATTCTGAGTCTGAGAAACCTTTAAAAAGTGTTAAAGCAAATGACAGTTGTGTGTGTTTTCATTACTGTTCACTGTTCACTTCTTCAGGCAATTACTGAACTGATCAATTATTCCTTGCCGGAGAAGAAAGGAACAGCTTAAATGCCAGCGAGTAAATCTGTTAAGTTCTCGCCCGCATACATTAAACACTTCTCAGTCCTGTCTGTCTGGAAAGTGCTCATCACCCTCAGATGTGTCTGTAATGAAGAGGAGATACAACTGACTTTGTATTTTAGTGGTCTGGGGCAATGGTGGAGGATTGTTAATAATGGATGATTGTGGCAATGGTGGAGCATTCTTTACCATGGTTGATCGTGGTAATGGTGGAGGAATCTTGTCTATGGTTGATTGCGGCAATAGTGGAGGATTCTTGACATTGGTTGATTGTGGCAATGGTGGAGGATTCTTGCTTCTGGTTGATTGTGGAGATAGTGGAGGATTCTTGACATTGGTTGATTGCGGCAATAGTGGAGGATTCTTGACATTGGTTGATTGTGGCAATGGTGGAGGATTCTTGCTTCTGGTTGATTGTGGAGATAGTGGAGGATTCTTGACATTGGTTGATTGCGGCAATAGTGGAGGATTCTTGACATTGGTTGATTGTGGAAATAGTGGAGGATTCTTGACATTGGTTGATTGTGGCAATGGTGGAGGATTCTTGCTTCTGGTTGATTGTGGAAATAGTGGAGGTGTCACATACCAGGTGCGAGGCCGAGATGCGGAGAGGGCTCCCCTTGCGGCTAAGTGCAGCGCTTCCCTGGAAGTGGGACAGGGAGAGCAGTGCCCAAAGAAGCATGGTTTGACAGGTATGGTTGTTTGGAGAGCTGGTCAATGAAGGGTAACTGGAACAAGTAAGGTGGATAGTAGATCAGATGTGCTTGACAGGTATCAGATTCAGATGGACTTGGAGCAAACCGGAGACTGAACCAGGAGCCAGTCCAGGGGTCATAGACGGTAAGATAAGTACAGGTAGCAAGATTGGAGCAAGCCAAGGTCATACACGGTGAGGCAGACAGGAGCGAATTCAGTAGCACAAGCCAAGGTCAAACCGGGAGATCAGGATCATAGGTCGGAGCAATCCAAGTCGGTAACGGTGAATCAAGAGTCAAGAACACAGCTGAGCTCACGATAATCCAGCAAAGCACAGTTCTAAACAGCAGATAAAATAGAAAAATAGCCAGCAACTCCAATCCGTAAGAAATATTTATTGGCACAAATGGGAAAACAAAAAAGCAGACGCGTTTCAGCTGAAGAGCCTTGGTCACTGCCTGTTGGTATTCCCCTGTTCAGAGCGCTGCACCTTCCTGTTTGTAGGTCTAAACAACAGGTTTATATAGGCCAGGTCATGTTGTGCACGTGGCATTGCCCATCTGCGTGCACGCGGTTGCGCTATCAGGCATCTGCGTGTGCCTGTGAGCCTGGAAGTGTGCCTGATGCGGCCATGATGGCCAATGGCAAGGTTGCCAGTTCTTTGACCATTTCCCTGACAGGAGGATTCTTGTCTATGGTTGATTGTGACAATAGTGTAGGATTCTTGCTGCTAGTTGATTTTGACAATGGTGGAGGATTCTCGAATATGGGTGGATGTGGCAATGGTGGAGAAATCATGACCATGGATGATTTTGGCAATGGTGGAGAATTCTTGACCATGGTTTATTGTGGCAATGGTGGAGGAATTTTGTTTATGGTTAATTGTGGCAATGGTGGAGTATTCTTGACCAGGGTTGATTTGGGCAATGGTGGATGAGGTTTGGGAAGGTTTTCTGGCATTCAAAAACAAATTTCCCTGGTAGACAAATGGTGGTCCTAACTTGGACAACAATGATCTGTAGCTTTGCTGGACTCCCATGCAGTGGTAAGGGAAGTTTGCTGGAGTTTACAAACCAATTTCCCCCGTTTAATAAGTGGTGGTCCTACCTTGGGCAACAATGACCGTTGATTTTGCTGGAACTTCCATATAGTGCAAGGGATGGTTTGCTGGCATTCACAAAATAATTGCCCCCGGTAAGCAAGTGGTGGTCCTACCTTTGGCAACAATGACCTGTGGCTTTGCTCGGACTCCAATATATAGCGCAATGGAATGTTTTCTGGCATTCAAGAGCCAATTGCTCCGGTAAACAAGTGGTGGTCTTACCTTGGGTACTAATGATTTGCGGTTTTGCTGGGACTCCTACGTAACAGTAAGGGAAGGATTGCTGGTGTTCAAAATCCAATTGCCTCAGTAAACAAGTGGTGGTCCAACCTTGGGCACCAATGATCTGCAGCTTTCCAGGGACTCATACGTAGCAGTAAGTAAAGGTTTGCAAGTGTTCAATAACCAATTGCCCCAGTAAACCAATAGTGGTCCTACCTTGGGCAACAATAACACGTGGCTTTGCTGGACTCCCAAGTAGCGGTAAGGGAAGGTTTGCTGGCATTCAAGATCTAACTGCCCTGGTAAACAAGTGGTGGTCCTACCTTAAAGGGGTTGTAAAGGTAAAAGTTTTTTCACCTTAATGCATCCTATGCATTAAGATGAAAAAACATCCGACAATACCGCCCCCCCCCCAAGCCCCCGTTTTACTTACCTGAGCCCTCGAAAGTCCCGGGCTCGCCCCCGTCATCCTCCTAGTTTCTGAGCTTGGCCGTTGATTGGCTACACTGGATGGATTGAAAGCAGCGCAGCCATAGGCAATCACATCCAATGATGTGGTGCGCCGGGGGGCGGGGCCGAGTAATACAGTGAGCGGCTATAGCCGCTGGCTGTATCACTGGAGGGTGCCCGCAAGAACACACCACCTTGCTCGCTCGCTCGCATGAAGGTGTGGAGTCCCTGCGGGCAGGAGCCAAGACAGCCACCGAGGGACCCCAGAAGACCAGATTGGGGGCCACTCTGTGCAAAAGGTAAGTATAACATGTCTGTTATTTAAAAAATAAAAAAATAAAAATTACAACCCATTTAAGCAACAATGCCTGCAGCATTGCTGGGCTCCCATTAAGTGGTCATGGGCATCCGCTGAACTTTTTTCAGGGGGGGGCATCATTTTAAGGTCATCCATGCTCGGTACCTTTTTGACAATGTCATGAAGGGGAGGGGCTTAGTCATTATCACATAAAGCGCAGGCATGCAAAGGTTTGAGAAACCTGATGCAACTATCAAGCAACTAGCAGCGCCCCTGCTCCATTTACCAGAGAACTCGGCAGCGGCGCCGTGACAGGGAGAGAAGAGCTGCGGGCTGTCTGTATATCTCCCCCGATCGCCCCCATCCCCCTTTCTGTCAGCCAAAAAGAGAGAGAGAGAGAGTGGCTCTAATTGAATTTGCCGCGCCGCCGCCTTGCTTCCTGCCCGCTGCCTGTTTTCCTCCCCGAGAATCACGGCACTGGATTCCGGGGGGGGGGGCAAACGCCCTCCCTTGCCCTATGGAGCGGACACCCATGGTAGTGGTAAAGGAAGTTTTCCTTACATTCAAGAACCAATTGCTCCAAATAAACAAGTGGTGGTCCAACCTCAGGCAACAATAACCTGTGGCTTTGCTGGACTCCCATGAGAATGTAAGAGAATGTTTGCTGGTGCTTATGAACTAACTGCCCTGGTAAACAATTGATGGTCCTGCCTTTGGCAACAATGACCTGTGGACTCCCACGTGTCGGTAAGGGAGGGTTTGCTAGCATTCAAGAACTAGCAAACACCTCAGTAGGACACCCCCCCCCTTTTTCTGGGGATGACAGTTGTGAGAGTCGTTAACGAGAGAATGTTTAAACTTAATAAATTATTATAATAGTGAAAAAAATAAGAATTAAAGATATAAATAAATAAATAAAAAGTAAAAAATAACATGAATAATAATAATAATAATTATTATTATTATTAATAGTATTATTATTATTATTATTAATAATAATAAAAATATTTATATAATTATTAAATACATGTAAAAATAAAATAAAAATACATACATACTTTAAATAAACATATTAAAAATATATATATAAACAAAAGAAAAATAGTACAATGAAATTCTCATTTCCGTGTTCATTGTTGACCATCTAAGTGGACTTTATTCCAATCCTCTAATTCTGGTAAAAAACAAGGTTGAGTGGATAAGATAAATGCTGTTTTTTTTTTGTTTTGTTTTTTTTTCCTTAATGGCGGCTTTGCTTCTCTCAAAAATCATTAACGGATTTCTTTTCTCTATTCTGAAAAGACAAAAAAAAGGGAAAAAAAAAAAGATTTCTTCTGTCTATACAAAGCGAGAGACAATCGCGTCAATAAAAGCGATTGCCACCATGCGATGAAGAATTCTATTTAATTTGACAATTCCGCGTTCAGCTATGTTATAGGATGTATAATGCGAGGACGAGATGACATAATGAGAGGCTCTCGAACGCGTAACTTTCTTTGTTGTATAGGTATACAAATGTAAATTTATACAAACACCAGTTTGCAAACAGAAGTGATTTAGCATTTGCCAACATTATCAATCAAGGAAATAACTTTGGAAAATTGTTGTGCATATAATAGGTGATGGGGGGAAAAAAACTCACATTTAACAAAGAGGGAGGCTGCAATCATTTCTCAGCCAGTTTGATGGAAAAATACTGCCCCCTACAGGCCGCCTGAAAATGTCTCTTCGGCCTGAAAACCTCCCCAAAAAAAGGAAGATGTTGCTGTTTTCTGTAGCGATTTGTAATTGTTTAACATTTATTTACATGTTAATTTGTTTATTCAGAGAGAGGAAGTTTATGAACATAATAACCAAAATATTTAACGCAATGGTAAAATGTGCTGTTCTTCGCTCTGCATGATGTGGCTCTGCGGCAGCGAGGAGGAATTAAGATGTCACATGTTCACACGTACAGACTCTATTTTGTCATAGAAAATAAACATTACTTGAGTTTTGTCTGCACTGCTTAGCACTTTATTCAAATCCATTCCTACTCATCGGGGGAAGGGAGGAACATTGACGATCATATCGTCATTTCACTTCTTAGACTTTTTCTAAATACATTTTTCATTGTCACCGTCGTCATCATCGTCATTATCATCATCATTGTCATCATCGTCATTATCATCGTCATCTTCATAATCATCATCGTCATCTTCATCATTATCATCATCGTCATTATCATCATCATTGTCATCATCGTCATTATCATCATCATTGTCATCATTATCATCATCGTCATTATCATCGTCATCTTCATAATCATCATCGTCATTATCATCACCATTGTCATCTTCATCATTATCTTCATCATTCATCATCATCGGCATTATCATCATCATTGTCGTCATCTTCATCATTATCTTCATCATCATCATTATCATCATCATCATCATCATTGTCATCATCGTCATCATCACCATCATCATTATTGTCGTCATCATCATCACCATCATTGTCATCACCATCATCATTTTCATCATCGTAATCATCATCGTTGTCATCATCACCATCATCATTGTCATCAAGGTTATCATCGTCATCGTCATTGTCATCATCATCATTGTCATCATCAATGTTGTCATCAGCATCATCATTGTCATCATTTTCATCATCGTAATCATCATAATTTTCATCATCACCATCATCATTGTCATCATGGTTGTCGTCATCATCATCATCGTCATTGTCATCATCATATCAAAGAGAAGGCTAATTTATTAAATACTTTCTTCAGTTCTGTGTATACAAAGGAGCATGGGGGAGCTCATGTCCAAAATGGGGGTGGTAGTGACACAGCCCCAAATCCACAATGGCTCAAAAGTGATATGGTCCAGAAATATTTAGATGGAATAAAGGTGGATAAAGCACCTGGACCAGATGGCATACACCCACGGATCCTAAAAGAATTGAGCTCTGTAATTTCAAAGCCATTGTATTTAATTTTTAGGGACTCATTAATGACAGGAATAGTACCACTGGATTGGCGCAGGGCAAATGTGGTGCCTATATTTAAAAAGGGAATTAAGTGTTTACCAAGTAACTATAGACCTGTTAGTTTAACTTCTATAGTTGGGAAAATACTGGAGAGATTAATAAAAGACCACATAGATGAGTTCTTGCTGGAAAAAAACTATTTAAGCAACAGACAGCATGGATTCATGAAAGACAGAAGTTGTCAAACAAACCTGATTTCTTTTTATGAAGAGGTAAGTAAGACCTTGGACAGAGGCGTGGCTGTGGACGTGGTATACTTGGATTTTGCAAAAGCGTTCGATACAGTTCCCCACACACGGCTCATGTGTAAGGTAAAGTCTACAGGATTGGAAATATCAGTTTGTAAATGGATAGAAAACTGGCTAAAAGACAGAATTCAGAGAGTAGTGGTTAATGATTCTTACTCTGAATGGTCCAAGGTTATCAGTGGTGTACCCCAAGGTTCAGTGCTGGGACCCTTACTTTTTAATATGTTTATAAATGATATTGGGTCTGAGATCAAAAGTAACATTTCTGTCTTTGCAGATGACACCAAGCTATGCAGTGGAATAACGTCCTTACAGGATGTCGCCAATTTACAAGCCGACCTCAATGCTCTGTCTAATTGGGCGACTATGTGGCAGATGAGGTTTAATGTTGATAAATGTAAAGTTATGCACTTGGGGGCTAAGAATATGAATGCATCATACATACTAGGGGGAGTACAACTGGGGGGATCCGTAGTGGAGAAGGATCTGGGGGTTTTGGTAGATCATAAGCTCAATAATGGCATGCAATGCCAAGCTGCGGTTTCCAAAGCGAGCAAAGTCCTTTCTTGTATTAAGAGAGGTATGGACTCCAGAGAGAGAGACATCATTTTGCCCCTGTTCAAATCATTAGTAAGACCTCATCTGGAATATGCAGTTCAGTTTTGGGCCCCAGTTCTCAAAAAGGATATTGGGGAACTGGAGAAAGTGCAGAGAAGGGCAACCAAACTGATAAGAGGCATGGAGGAGCTCAGCTATGAGGAGAGATTAGAGGAACTGAATTTATTCTCTCTTGAGAAGAGGAGATTAAGGGGGGATATGATCAACATGTACAAATATATAAGGGGTCCATATAGTGAACTTGGTGTTCAGTTATTCACTTTACGGTCAACACAAAGGACAAGGGGGCACTCTTTGCGTCTAGAGGAAAAGAGATTTCACCTCCAAATACGGAAAGGTTTTTTCACAGTAAGAGCTGTGAAAATGTGGAATAGACTCCCTGCAGAGGTGGTTCTGGCCAGCTCAGTAGATTGCTTTAAGAAGGGCCTGGATTCTTTCTTAAATGTACATAATATAACTGGGTACTGACATTTATAGGTAAAGTTGATCCAGGGAATATCCGATTGCCTCTCGGGGGATCAGGAAGGAATTTTTTCCCCTGCTGTAGCAAATTGGATAATGCTCTTCTGGTTTTTTTTGCCTTCCTCTGGATCAACTGTGGGTATAGAATTGGGTATATGGGAGTGTACGATATATGTTTATTTTTATTTTTTTATTTTTATTTTTTACGGTTGAACTGGATGGACTTGTGTCTTTTTTCAACCTGACTAACTATGTAACTATGTAACTATGTAACTATATTCATCGTCATTGTTATCATCACCAGCATTGTCATCATGGTTATCATCGTCGTCGTTGTCATCATCATCATTTTCATCATCGTAATCATCATTGTTGTCATCATCATTGTCATCATGGTTATCATCGTCACCATCATCATCATCATCACCATCATCATTTTCATCATCGTATTCATCATCATTGTCATAACCGTAATCATCATTGTCATCATCACCATCATCGTCGTCATTATCATTGTTATCATCACCATCATTGTCAACATGGTTATCATCGTCGTCATCATCATCATCATCGTCGTCGTCGCCATCATCATCATCATTGTCATCCCCATCATCATTTTTAGACTTGTGCACAACGGAAAAATTCGTTCCGTTTCGGTTCGTTTCTTTTCGGTCCTGTTGATTCGTAATCATTCGTAATTTTGCTAGACGGGATTTTTCGTGTTCGGACTCATTCGTATTTTTGCAAGCGACATTTTTCGTTGAATTTTTTGTTGTTTTATAATTCGTACTTTCGGTAGAGTACGTTGTTTTTCGTTGATTCTGGACACAACTCCTACTTTCGTAACTTTTTTTGGGTTCGTTGATTCGTAATTTTCCGTGTCTCTCTCACAACGACGCTGACTATTATGCCTAATGTGCTTCGAATGGATTTGTACTTTTCTAAATACATAGCGGTTATTTGTAACGATTCGAAATCTCGTATTTTACTTTCGTTTTTTACATGCGGCTATAGGCTCCGCCCCTGTACACCATTTTGAGAGGGTTCAGCACGGTGAGGGAGAAGCAGAGAGCAGAGCAGAGTGTTATTGTGCTTCGAATGGATTAGAAATCTCGTATTTTACTTTCGTTTTTTACATGCGGCTATAGCCTCCGCCCCTGTACACCATTTTGAGAGGGAGTTCAGCACGGTGAGGGAGAAGCAGAGAGCAGAGCAGAGTGAGTGTTATTGTGCTTCGTATGGATTCGTACATTCGTAACTTTTTCATAACGAATTATGCCGAAGACATTCGGGCATTCGCTATTTTGCGGTATAATTTATTTCGGATTCGGTCTTATTCGTAATTGCTTTGTTCGGAAATTCGAATGCTTCCGAATGTCCGAAAGTTGCTAAATTCGGACGAATTTAAATTCGTTACGAAACGAATTGCACAAGCCTAATCATTTTCATCATCGTAATAATCATCATTGTCATCGTCATCATCGTAATCATCATCACCATCATCATTGTCATCATCATTATCATCGTCATCATCATCATTGTTATCATTATCATCATCATTGTCCTCATTCTCATCATCACCATCAACATTGTTGTCATCTTCATCATCACCATTATCAGCATTGTCATCCTCATCATCATCATCGTTATAGTCATCATCATTATCATTGTTATCATCGACATTGTTATTGTCATCATCATTACTATCACCGTCATCATCATCTTCATTATCAACATCATTGTCATCATCGTCATCATCACCGTGGTCACCAACCTCACGCCTCCTGTTCTGTCTTGCACTGGTGTAGCGGCTCCTCTCCTGGACTGAATTGGCTTCCCCTGATGTCCCCGCACACTGCGAGCTTCTCACCATGTGCATTAGAAGATAGAGCTCCGCCTCCTTTCCTGGTTGGAGGACATCCAGCATCATCTAGTCATTTCCCACCCAGCCAGACTGACCCAGGCCCACCCCTTTCATTCATTGGATTTCAGTTTTTTCAATTTCAAAGGATCAGCATCACATGTGGGCGTTACCCATGCGAATGCAGCCTGCCTAGGAACGCCCACTCCTCCAGACTGACACCTATCAAGGCATTTTAACCACTTGCCGACCGGCTCCTGTACATACACATCGGCACTTTAACGAGGGATATCTCGGTAACGGCAGCAGCTGCTGTCACAACAGAGATATCCATCTTTTCAGTGAGCGGTCCTGTAAACGATAATGGTGGTCTCTGCAGCCGATTCGCCGCGAGATCACCATTATCAGCAGCAGGAGAGGCCCCCCCCCTCCCGCCGCTCTCCCGCGCCCTCCGCCGCTTACCCAAGCCGTTGGTAGCGGTGGAGGCGATCGGGTCCTTGTCCCTCTGTGGTATGGACACGAGTGAGGGGAAGATGGGGCCCCCACCCGTCTTCATACTATAGCAGTGCGGCGCTGACGTCAAAACGTCAGCTCCGCCCATACGTCTTAAAGGGACATTTTTTTGTTGTCATTTTTTCAAATGACAATTTATTTTATTTATTTTTTTATTGCATTTTAGTCTAAATATGAGATGTGAAGTCTTTTTGACCCCCAGATCTCATATTTAAGAGGACCTGTCATGCTTTTTTCTATTACAAGGGATGTTTACTTTCCTTGTAATAGGAATAAAAGTGACCCATTTTTTTAAAAAAAACAATGTAAAAATAAATAAAATCAAGTAAAAAAAATAAAAAAAATTTAAAGCGCCCCGTCCCGACAAACTCGAGCGCAGAAGTGAACGCATACGTGAGTAGCACCCGCATATGAAAACGCTGTTTAAATCACACATGTGAGGTATCGCCGCAATCGTCAGAGCGAGAGTAATAATTCAAGCCCTAGACCTCCTCTGTAATGCAAAACATGCAACCTGTAGATTTTTTTAAACGTCACCTATGGAGATTTTTAAAGGTAAAAGTTTGACGCCATTCCACGAGCGGGCGCAACTTTGAAACGTGACATGTTGGGTATCAATTTACTCGCCGTAACATTATCTTTCACAATATAAAAAAAAAATTGGGCTAACTTTACTGTTGTCTTTTTTTTAATTCAAAAAAGTAAATTTTTTCCCAAAAAAGTGCGCTTGTAAGACCGATGCGCAAATACGGTGTGACAAAAAGTATTGCAATGACCGCCATTTTGTTCCCTAGAGTGTTAGAAAAAAAAAAACAATATATAATGTTTGGGGGGAAAAGTAATTTTCTAGAAAAAAAAACGTTTTAAACTTGTAAACCAAATCTGAAAAACAGGCAAGGTCCTTAAGTGGTTAAAATTTGCAATACTCCTCCCACTGCTTGCATCATGACTGAGGGCTCTTTAGAGGAGTACTGAGGCAGGGTGCTGTGATGTTGTCAGGAAGCTGTGACATCAATGGGCCTAAAATTAAATACCGTTTAAAATTGGGTTTTCTTTAAACATTATGATAGCATGTTGATGCCACGGAAAGCAAAAAACTAGCCTTTCTCAGCATTTTAACCCCAGAGAAACCCTCAAAACAATGTTCAGGTCTCAGGAACCCCAGCTACAATGAATTCACTGGGGTTAGTGGGAAGAATGTTCCTTACATTGGTGGTCAGTGAGAAGAATGTTCCTTACATTGGTGGTCAGTGAGAAGAATGTTCCTTACATTGGTGATCAGTGGGAAGAATGTTACTTACATTGGTGATCAGTGGGAAGAATGTCCCTTACATTGGTGATCAGTGGGAAGAATGTTCCTTACATTGGTGGTCAGTGGGAAGAATGATCCTTACATTGGTGATCAGTGAGAAGAATGTTCCTTACATTGGTGATCAGTGGGAAGAATGTCCCTTACATTGGTGATCAGTGGGAAGAATGTTCCTTACATTGGTGGTCAGTGAGAAGAATGTTCCTTACATTGGTGATCAGTGAGAAGAATGTTCCTTACATTGGTGATCAGTGGGAAGAATGTTACTTACATTGGTGATCAGTGGGAAGAATGTCCCTTACATTGGTGATCAGTGGGAAGAATGTTCCTTACATTGGTGGTCAGTGGGAAGAATGATCCTTACATTGGTGATCAGTGAGAAGAATGTTCCTTACATTGGTGATCAGTGAGAAGAATGTTCCTTACATTGGTGGTCTGTGGGAAGAATGTTCCTTACATTGGTGATCAGTGGGAAGAATGTTTCTTACATTGGTGGTCAGTGGGAAGAATGTCCCTTACATTGGTGATCAGTGGGAAGAATGTTACTTACATTGGTGATCAGTGGGAAGAATGTCCCTTACATTGGTGATCAGTGGGAAGAATGTTCCTTACATTGGTGGTCAGTGGGAAGAATGATCCTTACATTGGTGATCAGTGAGAAGAATGTTCCTTACATTGGTGATCAGTGAGAAGAATGTTCCTTACATTGGTGATCAGTGAGAAGAATGTTCCTTACATTGGTGATCAGTGGGAAGAATGTTCCTTACATTGGTGATCAGTGGGAAGAATATTCCTTACATTGGTGATCAGTGGGAAGAATGTTCCTTACATTGGTGGTCAGTGGGAAGAATGTCCCTTACATTGGTGATCAGTGGGAAGAATGTTCATTACATTGGTGATCAGTGAGAAGAATGTTCCCTACATTGGTGGTCTGTGGGAAGAATGTTCCTTACATTGGTGATCAGTGGGAAGAATGTCCCTTACATTGGTGATCAGTGGGAAGAATGTTCCTTACATTGGTGATCAGTGGGAAGAATGTTCCTTACATTGGTGATCAGTGGGAAGAATGTCCCTTACATTGGTGATCAGTGGGAAGAATGTTCCTTACATTGGTGATCAGTGGGAAGAATGTTCCTTACATTGGTGATCAGTGAGAAGAATGATCCTTACATTGGTGATCAGTGAGAAGAATGTTCCTTACATTGGTGATCAGTGAGAAGAATGTTCCTTACATTGGTGGTCTGTGGGAAGAATGTTCCTTACATTGGTGATCAGTGGGAAGAATGTTCCTTACATTGGTGATCAGTGGGAAGAATGTTCCTTACATTGGTGATCAGTGGGAAGAATGTTCCTTACATTGGTGATCAGTGGGAAGAATGTCTCTTACATTGGAGGTCAGTGAGAAGAATGTTCCTTACTAGGGATGAGCTTCGTGTTCGAGTCGAACATACGTTCGACTCGAACATCGGCTGTTCGATCGTTCGACGAAGATCGAACGATTTGGGCCGTTCGCGCCAAATTCGAGTGACGCGAACGGCCCACAATGCACTACGCCATCGCAGTGTCATCCAGGCGCTGTGATTGGCCAAGCATGCACTGTGACCCCGCATGCTTGGCCAATCACAGCGCCGGCAGCGAGGAGAGCAATGATTGGCCACAGGCAGGATGCCTGTGGCCAATTATTGCTGAGGGTGTTTAGTACACGCCCCACACTATAAAAGGCCGCCAGCACGGCGGCCTAGTGTAGTGTGTTCCGGAGCAGGGAAAGACAAGCATAGGCAGGGACAGTGACATTTATTTCTTTCTTGCTTAACCTGGATTCCTTTAGTTTAGGGAAAGAGAAGGATAGGTAGGGAGAGTGTCAGTGTGTTTTACTGTGTGAGTCCTTGTTTCTAGGGACAAAGAAGGAAAGTGAGGGGTATTCTCCTTGTGCTATAGTGTGCTTTAAAAAAAAAAAAATTCTAGGGACAGAAAACTCTAGGTAGGGAGAGTGTCAGTTTCTTTCACTGTGCGAGTCCTTGTTTCTAGGGACAAAGAAGGAAAGTGAGGGGAATTCTCCTTGTGCTATAGTGTGCTTTAAAAAAACATTTTTTCTAGGGACAGAAAACTCTAGGTAGGGAGAGTGTCAGTTTCTTTCACCGTGCGAGTCCTTGTTTCTAGGGACAAAGAAGGAAAGTGAGGGGAATTCTCCTTGTGCTATAGTGTGCTTTAAAAAAACATTTTTTCTAGGGACAGAAAACTCTAGGTAGGGAGAGTGTCAGTTTCTTTCACTGTGCGAGTCCTTGTTTCTAGGGACAAAGAAGGAAAGTGAGGGGAATTCTCCTTGTGCTATAGTGTGCTTTAAAAAAACATTTTTTCTAGGGACAGAAAACTGTAGGTAGGGAGAGTGTCAGTTTCTTTCACTGTGCGAGTCCTTGTTTCTAGGGACAAAGAAGGAAAGTGAGGGGAATTCTCCTTGTGCTATAGTGTGCTTTAAAAAAAAAAAAATTCTAGGGACAGAAAACTCTAGGTAGGGAGAGTGTCAGTTTCTTTCACTGTGCGAGTCCTTGTTTCTAGGGACAAAGAAGGAAAGTGAGGGGAATTCTCCTTGTGCTATAGTGTGCTTTAAAAAAACATTTTTTCTAGGGACAGAAAACTCTAGGTAGGGAGAGTGTCAGTTTCTTTCACTGTGCGAGTCCTTGTTTCTAGGGACAAAGAAGGAAAGTGAGGGGAATTCTCCTTGTGCTATAGTGTGCTTTAAAAAAACATTTTTTCTAGGGACAGAAAACTCTAGGTAGGGAGAGTGTCAGTTTCTTTCACTGTGCGAGTCCTTGTTTCTAGGGACAAAGAAGGAAAGTGAGGGGAATTCTCCTTGTGCTATAGTGTGCTTTAAAAAAACATTTTTTCTAGGGACAGAAAACTCTAGGTAGGGAGAGTGTCAGTTTCTTTCACTGTGCGAGTCCTTGTTTCTAGGGACAAAGAAGGAAAGTGAGGGGAATTCTCCTTGTGCTATAGTGTGCTTTAAAAAAACATTTTTTCTAGGGACAGAAAACTCTAGGTAGGGAGAGTGTCAGTTTCTTTCACTGTGCGAGTCCTTGTTTCTAGGGACAAAGAAGGAAAGTGAGGGGAATTCTCCTTGTGCTATAGTGTGCTTTAAAAAAACATTTTTTCTAGGGACAGAAAACTGTAGGTAGGGAGAGTGTCAGTTTCTTTCACTGTGCGAGTCCTTGTTTCTAGGGACAAAGAAGGAAAGTGAGGGGAATTCTCCTTGTGCTATAGTGTGCTTTAAAAAAAAAAAAATTCTAGGGACAGAAAACTCTAGGTAGGGAGAGTGTCAGTTTCTTTCACTGTGCGAGTCCTTGTTTCTAGGGACAAAGAAGGAAAGTGAGGGGAATTCTCCTTGTGCTATAGTGTGCTTTAAAAAAACATTTTTTCTAGGGACAGAAAACTCTAGGTAGGGAGAGTGTCAGTTTCTTTCACTGTGCGAGTCCTTGTTTCTAGGGACAAAGAAGGAAAGTGAGGGGAATTCTCCTTGTGCTATAGTGTGCTTTAAAAAAACATTTTTTCTAGGGACAGAAAACTCTAGGTAGGGAGAGTGTCAGTTTCTTTCACTGTGCGAGTCCTTGTTTCTAGGGACAAAGAAGGAAAGTGAGGGGAATTCTCCTTGTGCTATAGTGTGCTTTAAAAAAAAAAAATTTCTAGGGACAGAAAACTCTAGGTAGGGAGAGTGTCAGTTTCTTTCACTGTGCGAGTCCTTGTTTCTAGGGACAAAGAAGGAAAGTGAGGGGAATTCTCCTTGTGCTATAGTGTGCTTTAAAAAAACATTTTTTCTAGGGACAGAAAACTGTAGGTAGGGAGAGTGTCAGTTTCTTTCACTGTGCGAGTCCTTGTTTCTAGGGACAAAGAAGGAAAGTGAGGGGAATTCTCCTTGTGCTATAGTGTGCTTTAAAAAAACTTTTTTTCTAGGGACAGAAAACTGTAGGTAGGGAGTGTGTCAGTTTCTTTCACTGTGCGAGTCCTTGTTTCTAGGGACAAAGAAGGAAAGTGAGGGGAATTCTCCTTGTGCTATAGTGTGCTTTAAAAAAACATTTTTTCTAGGGACAGAAAACTCTAGGTAGGGAGAGTGTCAGTTTCTTTCACTGTGCGAGTCCTTGTTTCTAGGGACAAAGAAGGAAAGTGAGGGGAATTCTCCTTGTGCTATAGTGTGCTTTAAAAAAAACATTTTTTCTAGGGACAGAAAACTGTAGGTAGGGAGAGTGTCAGTTTCTTTCACTGTGCGAGTCCTTGTTTCTAGGGACAAAGAAGGAAAGTGAGGGGAATTCTCCTTGTGCTATAGTGTGCTTTAAAAAAACATTTTTTCTAGGGACAGAAAACTCTAGGTAGGGAGAGTGTCAGTTTCTTTCACTGTGCGAGTCCTTGTTTCTAGGGACAAAGAAGGAAAGTGAGGGGAATTCTCCTTGTGCTATAGTGTGCTTTAAAAAAAAAAATTTCTAGGGACAGAAAACTCTAGGTAGGGAGAGTGTCAGTTTCTTTCACTGTGCGAGTCCTTGTTTCTAGGGACAAAGAAGGAAAGTGAGGGGAATTCTCCTTGTGCTATAGTGTGCTTTAAAAAAACATTTTTTCTAGGGACAGAAAACTCTAGGTAGGGAGAGTGTCAGTTTCTTTCACTGTGCGAGTCCTTGTTTCTAGGGACAAAGAAGGAAAGTGAGGGGAATTCTCCTTGTGCTATAGTGTGCTTTAAAAAAACATTTTTTCTAGGGACAGAAAACTGTAGGTAGGGAGAGTGTCAGTTTCTTTCACTGTGCGAGTCCTTGTTTCTAGGGACAAAGAAGGAAAGTGAGGGGAATTCTCCTTGTGCTATAGTGTGCTTTAAAAAAAAAAATTTCTAGGGACAGAAAACTCTAGGTAGGGAGAGTGTCAGTTTCTTTCACTGTGCGAGTCCTTGTTTCTAGGGACAAAGAAGGAAAGTGAGGGGAATTCTCCTTGTGCTATAGTGTGCTTTAAAAAAACATTTTTTCTAGGGACAGAAAACTCTAGGTAGGGAGAGTGTCAGTTTCTTTCACTGTGCGAGTCCTTGTTTCTAGGGACAAAGAAGGAAAGTGAGGGGAATTCTCCTTGTGCTATAGTGTGCTTTAAAAAAACATTTTTTCTAGGGACAGAAAACTGTAGGTAGGGAGAGTGTCAGTTTCTTTCACTGTGCGAGTCCTTGTTTCTAGGGACAAAGAAGGAAAGTGAGGGGAATTCTCCTTGTGCTATAGTGTGCTTTAAAAAAAAAAAAATTCTAGGGACAGAAAACTCTAGGTAGGGAGAGTGTCAGTTTCTTTCACTGTGTGAGTCCTTGTTTCTAGGGACAAAGAAGGAAAGTGAGGGGAATTCTCCTTGTGCTATAGTGTGCTTTAAAAAAACATTTTTTCTAGGGACAGAAAACTGTAGGTAGGGAGAGTGTCAGTTTCTTTCACTGTGCGAGTCCTTGTTTCTAGGGACAAAGAAGGAAAGTGAGGGGAATTCTCCTTGTGCTATAGTGTGCTTTAAAAAAACATTTTTTCTAGGGACAGAAAACTCTAGGTAGGGAGAGTGTCAGTTTCTTTCACTGTGCGAGTCCTTGTTTCTAGGGACAAAGAAGGAAAGTGAGGGGAATTCTCCTTGTGCTATAGTGTGCTTTAAAAAAAAAAAAATTCTAGGGACAGAAAACTCTAGGTAGGGAGAGTGTCAGTTTCTTTCACTGTGCGAGTCCTTGTTTCTAGGGACAAAGAAGGAAAGTTAGGGGAATTCTCCTTGTGCTATAGTGTGCTTTAAAAAAAAAAAAATTCTAGGGACAGAAAACTCTAGGTAGGGAGAGTGTCAGTTTCTTTCACTGTGCGAGTCCTTGTTTCTAGGGACAAAGAAGGAAAGTGAGGGGAATTCTCCTTGTGCTATAGTGTGCTTTAAAAAAACATTTTTTCTAGGGACAGAAAACTCTAGGTAGGGAGAGTGTCAGTTTCTTTCACTGTGCGAGTCCTTGTTTCTAGGGACAAAGAAGGAAAGTGAGGGGAATTCTCCTTGTGCTATAGTGTGCTTTAAAAAAAAAAAATTTCTAGGGACAGAAAACTCTAGGTAGGGAGAGTGTCAGTTTCTTTCACTGTGCGAGTCCTTGTTTCTAGGGACAAAAGGAAAGTGAGGGGAATTCTCCTTGTGCTATAGTGTGCTTTAAAAAAACATTTTTTCTAGGGACAGAAAACTCTAGGTAGGGAGAGTGTCAGTTTCTTTCACTGTGCGAGTCCTTGTTTCTAGGGACAAAGAAGGAAAGTGAGGGGAATTCTCCTTGTGCTATAGTGTGCTTTAAAAAAACATTTTTTCTAGGGACAGAAAACTCTAGGTAGGGAGAGTGTCAGTTTCTTTCACTGTGCGAGTCCTTGTTTCTAGGGACAAAGAAGGAAAGTGAGGGGAATTCTCCTTGTGCTATAGTGTGCTTTAAAAAAACATTTTTTCTAGGGACAGAAAACTGTAGGTAGGGAGAGTGTCAGTTTCTTTCACTGTGCGAGTCCTTGTTTCTAGGGACAAAGAAGGAAAGTGAGGGGAATTCTCCTTGTGCTATAGTGTGCTTTAAAAAAAACATTTTTTCTAGGGACAGAAAACTCTAGGTAGGGAGAGTGTCAGTTTCTTTCACTGTGCGAGTCCTTGTTTCTAGGGACAAAGAAGGAAAGTGAGGGGAATTCTCCTTGTGCTATAGTGTGCTTTAAAAAAAAAAAAATTCTAGGGACAGAAAACTGTAGGTAGGGAGAGTGTCAGTTTCTTTCACTGTGCGAGTCCTTGTTTCTAGGGACAAAGAAGGAAAGTGAGGGGAATTCTCCTTGTGCTATAGTGTGCTTTAAAAAAACATTTTTTCTAGGGACAGAAAACTCTAGGTAGGGAGAGTGTCAGTTTCTTTCACTGTGCGAGTCCTTGTTTCTAGGGACAAAGAAGGAAAGTGAGGGGAATTCTCCTTGTGCTATAGTGTGCTTTAAAAAAACATTTTTTCTAGGGACAGAAAACTGTAGGTAGGGAGAGTGTCAGTTTCTTTCACTGTGCGAGTCCTTGTTTCTAGGGACAAAGAAGGAAAGTGAGGGGAATTCTCCTTGTGCTATAGTGTGCTTTAAAAAAACATTTTTTCTAGGGACAGAAAACTCTAGGTAGGGAGAGTGTCAGTTTCTTTCACTGTGCGAGTCCTTGTTTCTAGGGACAAAGAAGGAAAGTGAGGGGAATTCTCCTTGTGCTATAGTGTGCTTTAAAAAAACATTTTTTCTAGGGACAGAAAACTCTAGGTAGGGAGAGTGTCAGTTTCTTTCACTGTGCGAGTCCTTGTTTCTAGGGACAAAGAAGGAAAGTGAGGGGAATTCTCCTTGTGCTATAGTGTGCTTTAAAAAAACATTTTTTCTAGGGACAGAAAACTGTAGGTAGGGAGAGTGTCAGTTTCTTTCACTGTGCGAGTCCTTGTTTCTAGGGACAAAGAAGGAAAGTGAGGGGAATTCTCCTTGTGCTATAGTGTGCTTTAAAAAAAAAATATTCTAGGGACAGAAAACTCTAGGTAGGGAGAGTGTCAGTTTCTTTCACTGTGCGAGTCCTTGTTTCTAGGGACAAAGAAGGAAAGTGAGGGGAATTCTCCTTGTGCTATAGTGTGCTTTAAAAAAACATTTTTTCTAGGGACAGAAAACTGTAGGTAGGGAGAGTGTCAGTTTCTTTCACTGTGCGAGTCCTTGTTTCTAGGGACAAAGAAGGAAAGTGAGGGGAATTCTCCTTGTGCTATAGTGTGCTTTAAAAAAAAAAAAAATTCTAGGGACAGAAAACTCTAGGTAGGGAGAGTGTCAGTTTCTTTCACTGTGCGAGTCCTTGTTTCTAGGGACAAAGAAGGAAAGTGAGGGGAATTCTCCTTGTGCTATAGTGTGCTTTAAAAAAACATTTTTTCTAGGGACAGAAAACTCTAGGTAGGGAGAGTGTCAGTTTCTTTCACTGTGCGAGTCCTTGTTTCTAGGGACAAAGAAGGAAAGTGAGGGGAATTCTCCTTGTGCTATAGTGTGCTTTAAAAAAACATTTTTTCTAGGGACAGAAAACTCTAGGTAGGGAGAGTGTCAGTTTCTTTCACTGTGCGAGTCCTTGTTTCTAGGGACAAAGAAGGAAAGTGAGGGGAATTCTCCTTGTGCTATAGTGTGCTTTAAAAAAACATTTTTTCTAGGGACAGAAAACTCTAGGTAGGGAGAGTGTCAGTTTCTTTCACTGTGCGAGTCCTTGTTTCTAGGGACAAAGAAGGAAAGTGAGGGGAATTCTCCTTGTGCTATAGTTTGCTTTAAAAAAAACATTTTTTCTAGGGACAGAAAACTGTAGGTAGGGAGAGTGTCAGTTTCTTTCACTGTGCGAGTCCTTGTTTCTAGGGACAAAGAAGGAAAGTGAGGGGAATTCTCCTTGTGCTATAGTGTGCTTTAAAAAAACATTTTTTCTAGGGACAGAAAACTCTAGGTAGGGAGAGTGTCAGTTTCTTTCACTGTGCGAGTCCTTGTTTCTAGGGACAAAGAAGGAAAGTGAGGGGAATTCTCCTTGTGCTATAGTGTGCTTTAAAAAAAAAAAATTCTAGGGACAGAAAACTCTAGGTAGGAAGAGTGTCAGTTTCTTTCACTGTGCGAGTCCTTGTTTCTAGGGACAAAGAAGGAAAGTGAGGGGAATTCTCCTTGTGCTATAGTGTGCTTTAAAAAAACATTTTTTCTAGGGACAGAAAACTCTAGGTAGGGAGAGTGTCAGTTTCTTTCACTGTGCGAGTCCTTGTTTCTAGGGACAAAGAAGGAAAGTGAGGGGAATTCTCCTTGTGCTATAGTGTGCTTTAAAAAAACATTTTTTCTAGGGACAGAAAACTCTAGGTAGGGAGAGTGTCAGTTTCTTTCACTGTGCGAGTCCTTGTTTCTAGGGACAAAGAAGGAAAGTGAGGGGAATTCTCCTTGTGCTATAGTGTGCTTTAAAAAAACATTTTTTCTAGGGACAGAAAACTGTAGGTAGGGAGAGTGTCAGTTTCTTTCACTGTGCGAGTCCTTGTTTCTAGGGACAAAGAAGGAAAGTGAGGGGAATTCTCCTTGTGCTATAGTGTGCTTTAAAAAAACATTTTTTCTAGGGACAGAAAACTGTAGGTAGGGAGAGTGTCAGTTTCTTTCACTGTGCGAGTCCTTGTTTCTAGGGACAAAGAAGGAAAGTGAGGGGAATTCTCCTTGTGCTATAGTGTGCTTTAAAAAAACATTTTTTCTAGGGACAGAAAACTCTAGGTAGGGAGAGTGTCAGTTTCTTTCACTGTGCGAGTCCTTGTTTCTAGGGACAAAGAAGGAAAGTGAGGGGAATTCTCCTTGTGCTATAGTGTGCTTTAAAAAAAAAAAAATTCTAGGGACAGAAAACTCTAGGTAGGGAGAGTGTCAGTTTCTTTCACTGTGCGAGTCCTTGTTTCTAGGGACAAAGAAGGAAAGTGAGGGGAATTCTCCTTGTGCTATAGTGTGCTTTAAAAAAACATTTTTTCTAGGGACAGAAAACTCTAGGTAGGGAGAGTGTCAGTTTCTTTCACTGTGCGAGTCCTTGTTTCTAGGGACAAAGAAGGAAAGTGAGGGGAATTCTCCTTGTGCTATAGTGTGCTTTAAAAAAACATTTTTTCTAGGGACAGAAAACTCTAGGTAGGGAGAGTGTCAGTTTCTTTCACTGTGCGAGTCCTTGTTTCTAGGGACAAAGAAGGAAAGTGAGGGGAATTCTCCTTGTGCTATAGTGTGCTTTAAAAAAACATTTTTTCTAGGGACAGAAAACTGTAGGTAGGGAGAGTGTCAGTTTCTTTCACTGTGCGAGTCCTTGTTTCTAGGGACAAAGAAGGAAAGTGAGGGGAATTCTCCTTGTGCTATAGTGTGCTTTATAAAAAAAAATTCTAGGGACAGAAAACTCTAGGTAGGGAGAGTGTCAGTTTCTTTCACTGTGCGAGTCCTTGTTTCTAGGGACAAAGAAGGAAAGTGAGGGGAATTCTCCTTGTGCTATAGTGTGCTTTAAAAAAACATTTTTTCTAGGGACAGAAAACTCTAGGTAGGGAGAGTGTCAGTTTCTTTCACTGTGCGAGTCCTTGTTTCTAGGGACAAAGAAGGAAAGTGAGGGGAATTCTCCTTGTGCTATAGTGTGCTTTAAAAAAACATTTTTTCTAGGGAAAGAAAACTCTAGGTAGGGAGAGTGTCAGTTTCTTTCACTGTGCGAGTCCTTGTTTCTAGGGACAAAGAAGGAAAGTGAGGGGAATTCTCCTTGTGCTATAGTGTGCTTTAAAAAAAAAAAATTTCTAGGGACAGAAAACTGTAGGTAGGGAGAGTGTCAGTTTCTTTCACTGTGCGAGTCCTTGTTTCTAGGGACAAAGAAGGAAAGTGAGGGGAATTCTCCTTGTGCTATAGTGTGCTTTAAAAAAAAAAAAATTCTAGGGACAGAAAACTCTAGGTAGGGAGAGTGTCAGTTTCTTTCACTGTGCGAGTCCTTGTTTCTAGGGACAAAGAAGGAAAGTGAGGGGAATTCTCCTTGTGCTATAGTGTGCTTTAAAAAAACATTTTTTCTAGGGACAGAAAACTGTAGGTAGGGAGAGTGTCAGTTTCTTTCACTGTGCGAGTCCTTGTTTCTAGGGACAAAGAAGGAAAGTGAGGGGAATTCTCCTTGTGCTATAGTGTGCTTTAAAAAAACATTTTTTCTAGGGACAGAAAACTGTAGGTAGGGAGAGTGTCAGTTTCTTTCACTGTGCGAGTCCTTGTTTCTAGGGACAAAGAAGGAAAGTGAGGGGAATTCTCCTTGTGCTATAGTGTGCTTTAAAAAAACATTTTTTCTAGGGACAGAAAACTCTAGGTAGGGAGAGTGTCAGTTTCTTTCACTGTGCAAGTCCTTGTTTCTAGGGACAAAGAAGGAAAGTGAGGGGAATTCTCCTTGTGCTATAGTGTGCTTTAAAAAAACATTTTTTCTAGGGACAGAAAACTGTAGGTAGGGAGAGTGTCAGTTTCTTTCACTGTGCGAGTCCTTGTTTCTAGGGACAAAGAAGGAAAGTGAGGGGAATTCTCCTTGTGCTATAGTGTGCTTTAAAAAAACATTTTTTCTAGGGACAGAAAACTCTAGGTAGGGAGAGTGTCAGTTTCTTTCACTGTGCGAGTCCTTGTTTCTAGGGACAAAGAAGGAAAGTGAGGGGAATTCTCCTTGTGCTATAGTGTGCTTTAAAAAAAAAAATTCTAGGGACAGAAAACTCTAGGTAGGGAGAGTGTCAGTTTCTTTCACTGTGCGAGTCCTTGTTTCTAGGGACAAAGAAGGAAAGTGAGGGGAATTCTCCTTGTGCTATAGTGTGCTTTAAAAAAACATTTTTTCTAGGGACAGAAAACTCTAGGTAGGGAGAGTGTCAGTTTCTTTCACTGTGCGAGTCCTTGTTTCTAGGGACAAAGAAGGAAAGTGAGGGGAATTCTCCTTGTGCTATAGTGTGCTTTAAAAAAACATTTTTTCTAGGGACAGAAAACTCTAGGTAGGGAGAGTGTCAGTTTCTTTCACTGTGCGAGTCCTTGTTTCTAGGGACAAAGAAGGAAAGTGAGGGGAATTCTCCTTGTGCTATAGTGTGCTTTAAAAAAACATTTTTTCTAGGGACAGAAAACTGTAGGTAGGGAGAGTGTCAGTTTCTTTCACTGTGCGAGTCCTTGTTTCTAGGGACGAAGAAGGAAAGTGAGGGGAATTCTCCTTGTGCTATAGTGTGCTTTAAAAAAAAAAAAATTCTAGGGACAGAAAACTCTAGGTAGGGAGAGTGTCAGTTTCTTTCACTGTGCGAGTCCTTGTTTCTAGGGACAAAGAAGGAAAGTGAGGGGAATTCTCCTTGTGCTATAGTGTGCTTTAAAAAAACATTTTTTCTAGGGACAGAAAACTCTAGGTAGGGAGAGTGTCAGTTTCTTTCACTGTGCGAGTCCTTGTTTCTAGGGACAAAGAAGGAAAGTGAGGGGAATTCTCCTTGTGCTATAGTGTGCTTTAAAAAAAACATTTTTTCTAGGGACAGAAAACTGTAGGTAGGGAGAGTGTCAGTTTCTTTCACTGTGCGAGTCCTTGTTTCTAGGGACAAAGAAGGAAAGTGAGGGGAATTCTCCTTGTGCTATAGTGTGCTTTAAAAAAACATTTTTTCTAGGGACAGAAAACTCTAGGTAGGGAGAGTGTCAGTTTCTTTCACTGTGCGAGTCCTTGTTTCTAGGGACCAAGAAGGAAAGTGAGGGGAATTCTCCTTGTGCTATAGTGTGCTTTAAAAAAACATTTTTTTTAGGGACAGAAAACTCTAGGTAGGGAGAGTGTCAGTTTCTTTCACTGTGCGAGTCCTTGTTTCTAGGGACAAAGAAGGAAAGTGAGGGGAATTCTCCTTGTGCTATAGTGTGCTTTAAAAAAAAAAAAAAATCTAGGGACAGAAAACTCTAGGTAGGGAGAGTGTCAGTTTCTTTCACTGTGCCAGTCCTTGTTTCTAGGGACAAAGAAGGAAAGTGAGGGGAATTCTCCTTGTGCTATAGTGTGCTTTAAAAAAACATTTTTTCTAGGGACAGAAAACTCTAGGTAGGGAGAGTGTCAGTTTCTTTCACTGTGCGAGTCCTTGTTTCTAGGGACAAAGAAGGAAAGTGAGGGGAATTCTCCTTGTGCTATAGTGTGCTTTAAAAAAACATTTTTTCTAGGGACAGAAAACTCTAGGTAGGGAGAGTGTCAGTTTCTTTCACTGTGCGAGTCCTTGTTTCTAGGGACAAAGAAGGAAAGTGAGGGGAATTCTCCTTGTGCTATAGTGTGCTTTAAAAAAACATTTTTTCTAGGGACAGAAAACTGTAGGTAGGGAGAGTGTCAGTTTCTTTCACTGTGCGAGTCCTTGTTTCTAGGGACAAAGAAGGAAAGTGAGGGGAATTCTCCTTGTGCTATAGTGTGCTTTAAAAAAACATTTTTTCTAGGGACAGAAAACTCTAGGTAGGGAGAGTGTCAGTTTCTTTCACTGTGCGAGTCCTTGTTTCTAGGGACAAAGAAGGAAAGTGAGGGGAATTCTCCTTGTGCTATAGTGTGCTTTAAAAAAACATTTTTTCTAGGGACAGAAAACTCTAGGTAGGGAGAGTGTCAGTTTCTTTCACTGTGCGAGTCCTTGTTTCTAGGGACAAAGAAGGAAAGTGAGGGGAATTCTCCTTGTGCTATAGTGTGCTTTAAAAAAACATTTTTTCTAGGGACAGAAAACTGTAGGTAGGGAGAGTGTCAGTTTCTTTCACTGTGCGAGTCCTTGTTTCTAGGGACAAAGAAGGAAAGTGAGGGGAATTCTCCTTGTGCTATAGTGTGCTTTAAAAAAAAAATATTCTAGGGACAGAAAACTCTAGGTAGGGAGAGTGTCAGTTTCTTTCACTGTGCGAGTCCTTGTTTCTAGGGACAAAGAAGGAAAGTGAGGGGAATTCTCCTTGTGCTATAGTGTGCTTTAAAAAAACATTTTTTCTAGGGACAGAAAACTGTAGGTAGGGAGAGTGTCAGTTTCTTTCACTGTGCGAGTCCTTGTTTCTAGGGACAAAGAAGGAAAGTGAGGGGAATTCTCCTTGTGCTATAGTGTGCTTTAAAAAAACATTTTTTCTAGGGACAGAAAACTGTAGGTAGGGAGAGTGTCAGTTTCTTTCACTGTGCGAGTCCTTGTTTCTAGGGACAAAGAAGGAAAGTGAGGGGAATTCTCCTTGTGCTATAGTGTGCTTTAAAAAAACATTTTTTCTAGGGACAGAAAACTCTAGGTAGGGAGAGTGTCAGTTTCTTTCACTGTGTGAGTCCTTGTTTCTAGGGACAAAGAAGGAAAGTGAGGGGAATTCTCCTTGTGCTATAGTGTGCTTTAAAAAAACATTTTTTCTAGGGACAGAAAACTGTAGGTAGGGAGAGTGTCAGTTTCTTTCACTGTGCGAGTCCTTGTTTCTAGGGACAAAGAAGGAAAGTGAGGGGAATTCTCCTTGTGCTATAGTGTGCTTTAAAAAAAATTTTTTCTAGGGACAGAAAACTCTAGGTAGGGAGAGTGTCAGTTTCTTTCACTGTGCGAGTCCTTGTTTCTAGGGACAAAGAAGGAAAGTGAGGGGAATTCTCCTTGTGCTATAGTGTGCTTTAAAAAAACATTTTTTCTAGGGACAGAAAACTCTAGGTAGGGAGAGTGTCAGTTTCTTTCACTGTGCGAGTCCTTGTTTCTAGGGACAAAGAAGGAAAGTGAGGGGAATTCTCCTTGTGCTATAGTGTGCTTTAAAAAAACATTTTTTCTAGGGACAGAAAACTGTAGGTAGGGAGAGTGTCAGTTTCTTTCACTGTGCGAGTCCTTGTTTCTAGGGACAAAGAAGGAAAGTGAGGGGAATTCTCCTTGTGCTATAGTGTGCTTTAAAAAAAAAATATTCTAGGGACAGAAAACTCTAGGTAGGGAGAGTGTCAGTTTCTTTCACTGTGCGAGTCCTTGTTTCTAGGGACAAAGAAGGAAAGTGAGGGGAATTCTCCTTGTGCTATAGTGTGCTTTAAAAAAACATTTTTTCTAGGGACAGAAAACTGTAGGTAGGGAGAGTGTCAGTTTCTTTCACTGTGCGAGTCCTTGTTTCTAGGGACAAAGAAGGAAAGTGAGGGGAATTCTCCTTGTGCTATAGTGTGCTTTAAAAAAACATTTTTTCTAGGGACAGAAAACTGTAGGTAGGGAGAGTGTCAGTTTCTTTCACTGTGCGAGTCCTTGTTTCTAGGGACAAAGAAGGAAAGTGAGGGGAATTCTCCTTGTGCTATAGTGTGCTTTAAAAAAACATTTTTTCTAGGGACAGAAAACTCTAGGTAGGGAGAGTGTCAGTTTCTTTCACTGTGTGAGTCCTTGTTTCTAGGGACAAAGAAGGAAAGTGAGGGGAATTCTCCTTGTGCTATAGTGTGCTTTAAAAAAACATTTTTTCTAGGGACAGAAAACTGTAGGTAGGGAGAGTGTCAGTTTCTTTCACTGTGCGAGTCCTTGTTTCTAGGGACAAAGAAGGAAAGTGAGGGGAATTCTCCTTGTGCTATAGTGTGCTTTAAAAAAACATTTTTTCTAGGGACAGAAAACTGTAGGTAGGGAGAGTGTCCGTTTCTTTCACTGTGCGAGTCCTTGTTTCTAGGGACAAAGACGGAAAGTGAGGGGAATTCTCCTTGTGCTATAGTGTGCTTTAAAAAAACATTTTTTCTAGGGACAGAAAACTCTAGGTAGGGAGAGTGGCAGTTTCTTTCACTGTGCGAGTCCTTGTTTCTAGGGACAAAGAAGGAAAGTGAGGGGAATTCTCCTTGTGCTATAGTGTGCTTTAAAAAAAAAAAAAATCTAGGGACAGAAAACTCTAGGTAGGGAGAGTGTCAGTTTCTTTCACTGTGCGAGTCCTTGTTTCTAGGGACAAAGAAGGAAAGTGAGGGGAATTCTCCTTGTGCTATAGTGTGCTTTAAAAAAACATTTTTTCTAGGGACAGAAAACTCTAGGTAGGGAGAGTGTCAGTTTCTTTCACTGTGCGAGTCCTTGTTTCTAGGGACAAAGAAGGAAAGTGAGGGGAATTCTCCTTGTGCTATAGTGTGCTTTAAAAAAACATTTTTTCTAGGGACAGAAAACTCTAGGTAGGGAGAGTGTCAGTTTCTTTCACTGTGCGAGTCCTTGTTTCTAGGGACAAAGAAGGAAAGTGAGGGGAATTCTCCTTGTGCTATAGTGTGCTTTAAAAAAACATTTTTTCTAGGGACAGAAAACTGTAGGTAGGGAGAGTGTCAGTTTCTTTCACTGTGCGAGTCCTTGTTTCTAGGGACAAAGAAGGAAAGTGAGGGGAATTCTCCTTGTGCTATAGTGTGCTTTAAAAAAACATTTTTTCTAGGGACAGAAAACTCTAGGTAGGGAGAGTGTCAGTTTCTTTCACTGTGCGAGTCCTTGTTTCTAGGGACAAAGAAGGAAAGTGAGGGGAATTCTCCTTGTGCTATAGTGTGCTTTAAAAAAACATTTTTTCTAGGGACAGAAAACTGTAGGTAGGGAGAGTGTCAGTTTCTTTCACTGTGCGAGTCCTTGTTTCTAGGGACAAAGAAGGAAAGTGAGGGGAATTCTCCTTGTGCTATAGTGTGCTTTAAAAAAAAAAAAATTCTAGGGACAGAAAACTGTAGGTAGGGAGAGTGTCAGTTTCTTTCACTGTGCGAGTCCTTGTTTCTAGGGACAAAGAAGGAAAGTGAGGGGAATTCTCCTTGTGCTATAGTGTGCTTTAAAAAAACATTTTTTCTAGGGACAGAAAACTGTAGGTAGGGAGAGTGTCAGTTTCTTTCACTGTGCGAGTCCTTGTTTCTAGGGACAAAGAAGGAAAGTGAGGGGAATTCTCCTTGTGCTATAGTGTGCTTTAAAAAAACATTTTTTCTAGGGACAGAAAACTCTAGGTAGGGAGAGTGTCAGTTTCTTTCACTGTGCGAGTCCTTGTTTCTAGGGACAAAGAAGGAAAGTGAGGGGAATTCTCCTTGTGCTATAGTGTGCTTTAAAAAAAACATTTTTTCTAGGGACAGAAAACTGTAGGTAGGGAGAGTGTCAGTTTCTTTCACTGTGCGAGTCCTTGTTTCTAGGGACAAAGAAGGAAAGTGAGGGGAATTCTCCTTGTGCTATAGTGTGCTTTAAAAAAACATTTTTTCTAGGGACAGAAAACTCTAGGTAGGGAGAGTGTCAGTTTCTTTCACTGTGCGAGTCCTTGTTTCTAGGGACAAAGAAGGAAAGTGAGGGGAATTCTCCTTGTGCTATAGTGTGCTTTAAAAAAAAAAAATTCTAGGGACAGAAAACTCTAGGTAGGGAGAGTGTCAGTTTCTTTCACTGTGCGAGTCCTTGTTTCTAGGGACAAAGAAGGAAAGTGAGGGGAATTCTCCTTGTGCTATAGTGTGCTTTAAAAAAACATTTTTTCTAGGGACAGAAAACTCTAGGTAGGGAGAGTGTCAGTTTCTTTCACTGTGCGAGTCCTTGTTTCTAGGGACAAAGAAGGAAAGTGAGGGGAATTCTCCTTGTGCTATAGTGTGCTTTAAAAAAACATTTTTTCTAGGGACAGAAAACTCTAGGTAGGGAGAGTGTCAGTTTCTTTCACTGTGCGAGTCCTTGTTTCTAGGGACAAAGAAGGAAAGTGAGGGGAATTCTCCTTGTGCTATAGTGTGCTTTAAAAAAACATTTTTTCTAGGGACAGAAAACTGTAGGTAGGAAGAGTGTCAGTTTCTTTCACTGTGCGAGTCCTTGTTTCTAGGGACAAAGAAGGAAAGTGAGGGGAATTCTCCTTGTGCTATAGTGTGCTTTAAAAAAAAAAAATTTCTAGGGACAGAAAACTCTAGGTAGGGAGAGTGTCAGTTTCTTTCACTGTGCGAGTCCTTGTTTCTAGGGACAAAGAAGGAAAGTGAGGGGAATTCTCCTTGTGCTATAGTGTGCTTTAAAAAAAAAAAAATTCTAGGGACAGAAAACTCTAGGTAGGGAGAGTGTCAGTTTCTTTCACTGTGCGAGTCCTTGTTTCTAGGGACAAAGAAGGAAAGTGAGGGGAATTCTCCTTGTGCTATAGTGTGCTTTAAAAAAAAAAAAATTATAGGGACAGAAAACTCTAGGTAGGGAGAGTGTCAGTTTCTTTCACTGTGCGAGTCCTTGTTTCTAGGGACAAAGAAGGAAAGTGAGGGGAATTCACCTTGTGCTATAGTGTGCTTTAAAAAAACATTTTTTCTAGGGACAGAAAACTCTAGGTAGGGAGAGTGTCAGTTTCTTTCACTGTGCGAGTCCTTGTTTCTAGGGACAAAGAAGGAAAGTGAGGGGAATTCTCCTTGTGCTATAGTGTGCTTTAAAAAAAAAAAAAATCTAGGGACAGAAAACTCTAGGTAGGGAGAGTGTCAGTTTCTTTCACTGTGCGAGTCCTTGTTTCTAGGGACAAAGAAGGAAAGTGAGGGGAATTCTCCTTGTGCTATAGTGTGCTTTAAAAAAACATTTTTTCTAGGGACAGAAAACTCTAGGTAGGGAGAGTGTCAGTTTCTTTCACTGTGCGAGTCCTTGTTTCTAGGGACAAAGAAGGAAAGTGAGGGGAATTCTCCTTGTGCTATAGTGTGCTTTAAAAAAACATTTTTTCTAGGGACAGAAAACTCTAGGTAGGGAGAGTGTCAGTTTCTTTCACTGTGCGAGTCCTTGTTTCTAGGGACAAAGAAGGAAAGTGAGGGGAATTCTCCTTGTGCTATAGTGTGCTTTAAAAAAACATTTTTTCTAGGGACAGAAAACTCTAGGTAGGGAGAGTGTCAGTTTCTTTCACTGTGCGAGTCCTTGTTTCTAGGGACAAAGAAGGAAAGTGAGGGGAATTCTCCTTGTGCTATAGTGTGCTTTAAAAAAAAAAATTTTCTAGGGACAGAAAACTCTAGGTAGGGAGAGTGTCAGTTTCTTTCACTGTGCGAGTCCTTGTTTCTAGGGACAAAGAAGGAAAGTGAGGGGAATTCTCCTTGTGCTATAGTGTGCTTTAAAAAAACATTTTTTCTAGGGACAGAAAACTCTAGGTAGGGAGAGTGTCAGTTTCTTTCACTGTGCGAGTCCTTGTTTCTAGGGACAAAGAAGGAAAGTGAGGGGAATTCTCCTTGTGCTATAGTGTGCTTTAAAAAAACATTTTTTCTAGGGACAGAAAACTCTAGGTAGGGAGAGTGTCAGTTTCTTTCACTGTGCGAGTCCTTGTTTCTAGGGACAAAGAAGGAAAGTGAGGGGAATGCTCCTTGTGCTATAGTGTGCTTTAAAAAAACATTTTTTCTAGGGACAGAAAACTCTAGGTAGGGAGAGTGTCAGTTTCTTTCACTGTGCGAGTCCTTGTTTCTAGGGACAAAGAAGGAAAGTGAGGGGAATTCTCCTTGTGCTATAGTGTGCTTTAAAAAAACATTTTTTCTAGGGACAGAAAACTCTAGGTAGGGAGAGTGTCAGTTTCTTTCACTGTGCGAGTCCTTGTTTCTAGGGACAAAGAAGGAAAGTGAGGGGAATTCTCCTTGTGCTATAGTGTGCTTTAAAAAAAAAAAATTCTAGGGACAGAAAACTCTAGGTAGGGAGAGTGTCAGTTTCTTTCACTGTGCGAGTCCTTGTTTCTAGGGACAAAGAAGGAAAGTGAGGGGAATTCTCCTTGTGCTATAGTGTGCTTTAAAAAAACATTTTTTCTAGGGACAGAAAACTCTAGGTAGGGAGAGTGTCAGTTTCTTTCACTGTGCGAGTCCTTGTTTCTAGGGACAAAGAAGGAAAGTGAGGGGAATTCTCCTTGTGCTATAGTGTGCTTTAAAAAAACATTTTTTCTAGGGACAGAAAACTCTAGGTAGGGAGAGTGTCAGTTTCTTTCACTGTGCGAGTCCTTGTTTCTAGGGACAAAGAAGGAAAGTGAGGGGAATTCTCCTTGTGCTATAGTGTGCTTTAAAAAAACATTTTTTCTAGGGACAGAAAACTGTAGGTAGGGAGAGTGTCAGTTTCTTTCACTGTGCGAGTCCTTGTTTCTAGGGACAAAGAAGGAAAGTGAGGGGAATTCTCCTTGTGCTATAGTGTGCTTTAAAAAAACATTTTTTCTAGGGACAGAAAACTGTAGGTAGGGAGAGTGTCAGTTTCTTTCACTGTGCGAGTCCTTGTTTCTAGGGACAAAGAAGGAAAGTGAGGGGAATTCTCCTTGTGCTATAGTGTGCTTTAAAAAAACATTTTTTCTAGGGACAGAAAACTCTAGGTAGGGAGAGTGTCAGTTTCTTTCACTGTGCGAGTCCTTGTTTCTAGGGACAAAGAAGGAAAGTGAGGGGAATTCTCCTTGTGCTATAGTGTGCTTTAAAAAAAAAAAAATTCTAGGGACAGAAAACTCTAGGTAGGGAGAGTGTCAGTTTCTTTCACTGTGCGAGTCCTTGTTTCTAGGGACAAAGAAGGAAAGTGAGGGGAATTCTCCTTGTGCTATAGTGTGCTTTAAAAAAACATTTTTTCTAGGGACAGAAAACTCTAGGTAGGGAGAGTGTCAGTTTCTTTCACTGTGCGAGTCCTTGTTTCTAGGGACAAAGAAGGAAAGTGAGGGGAATTCTCCTTGTGCTATAGTGTGCTTTAAAAAAACATTTTTTCTAGGGACAGAAAACTCTAGGTAGGGAGAGTGTCAGTTTCTTTCACTGTGCGAGTCCTTGTTTCTAGGGACAAAGAAGGAAAGTGAGGGGAATTCTCCTTGTGCTATAGTGTGCTTTAAAAAAACATTTTTTCTAGGGACAGAAAACTGTAGGTAGGGAGAGTGTCAGTTTCTTTCACTGTGCGAGTCCTTGTTTCTAGGGACAAAGAAGGAAAGTGAGGGGAATTCTCCTTGTGCTATAGTGTGCTTTATAAAAAAAAATTCTAGGGACAGAAAACTCTAGGTAGGGAGAGTGTCAGTTTCTTTCACTGTGCGAGTCCTTGTTTCTAGGGACAAAGAAGGAAAGTGAGGGGAATTCTCCTTGTGCTATAGTGTGCTTTAAAAAAACATTTTTTCTAGGGACAGAAAACTCTAGGTAGGGAGAGTGTCAGTTTCTTTCACTGTGCGAGTCCTTGTTTCTAGGGACAAAGAAGGAAAGTGAGGGGAATTCTCCTTGTGCTATAGTGTGCTTTAAAAAAACATTTTTTCTAGGGAAAGAAAACTCTAGGTAGGGAGAGTGTCAGTTTCTTTCACTGTGCGAGTCCTTGTTTCTAGGGACAAAGAAGGAAAGTGAGGGGAATGCTCCTTGTGCTATAGTGTGCTTTAAAAAAACATTTTTTCTAGGGACAGAAAACTCTAGGTAGGGAGAGTGTCAGTTTCTTTCACTGTGCGAGTCCTTGTTTCTAGGGACAAAGAAGGAAAGTGAGGGGAATTCTCCTTGTGCTATAGTGTGCTTTAAAAAAACATTTTTTCTAGGGACAGAAAACTCTAGGTAGGGAGAGTGTCAGTTTCTTTCACTGTGCGAGTCCTTGTTTCTAGGGACAAAGAAGGAAAGTGAGGGGAATTCTCCTTGTGCTATAGTGTGCTTTAAAAAAAAAAAATTCTAGGGACAGAAAACTCTAGGTAGGGAGAGTGTCAGTTTCTTTCACTGTGCGAGTCCTTGTTTCTAGGGACAAAGAAGGAAAGTGAGGGGAATTCTCCTTGTGCTATAGTGTGCTTTAAAAAAACATTTTTTCTAGGGACAGAAAACTCTAGGTAGGGAGAGTGTCAGTTTCTTTCACTGTGCGAGTCCTTGTTTCTAGGGACAAAGAAGGAAAGTGAGGGGAATTCTCCTTGTGCTATAGTGTGCTTTAAAAAAACATTTTTTCTAGGGACAGAAAACTCTAGGTAGGGAGAGTGTCAGTTTCTTTCACTGTGCGAGTCCTTGTTTCTAGGGACAAAGAAGGAAAGTGAGGGGAATTCTCCTTGTGCTATAGTGTGCTTTAAAAAAACATTTTTTCTAGGGACAGAAAACTGTAGGTAGGGAGAGTGTCAGTTTCTTTCACTGTGCGAGTCCTTGTTTCTAGGGACAAAGAAGGAAAGTGAGGGGAATTCTCCTTGTGCTATAGTGTGCTTTAAAAAAACATTTTTTCTAGGGACAGAAAACTGTAGGTAGGGAGAGTGTCAGTTTCTTTCACTGTGCGAGTCCTTGTTTCTAGGGACAAAGAAGGAAAGTGAGGGGAATTCTCCTTGTGCTATAGTGTGCTTTAAAAAAACATTTTTTCTAGGGACAGAAAACTCTAGGTAGGGAGAGTGTCAGTTTCTTTCACTGTGCGAGTCCTTGTTTCTAGGGACAAAGAAGGAAAGTGAGGGGAATTCTCCTTGTGCTATAGTGTGCTTTAAAAAAAAAAAAATTCTAGGGACAGAAAACTCTAGGTAGGGAGAGTGTCAGTTTCTTTCACTGTGCGAGTCCTTGTTTCTAGGGACAAAGAAGGAAAGTGAGGGGAATTCTCCTTGTGCTATAGTGTGCTTTAAAAAAACATTTTTTCTAGGGACAGAAAACTCTAGGTAGGGAGAGTGTCAGTTTCTTTCACTGTGCGAGTCCTTGTTTCTAGGGACAAAGAAGGAAAGTGAGGGGAATTCTCCTTGTGCTATAGTGTGCTTTAAAAAAACATTTTTTCTAGGGACAGAAAACTCTAGGTAGGGAGAGTGTCAGTTTCTTTCACTGTGCGAGTCCTTGTTTCTAGGGACAAAGAAGGAAAGTGAGGGGAATTCTCCTTGTGCTATAGTGTGCTTTAAAAAAACATTTTTTCTAGGGACAGAAAACTGTAGGTAGGGAGAGTGTCAGTTTCTTTCACTGTGCGAGTCCTTGTTTCTAGGGACAAAGAAGGAAAGTGAGGGGAATTCTCCTTGTGCTATAGTGTGCTTTATAAAAAAAAATTCTAGGGACAGAAAACTCTAGGTAGGGAGAGTGTCAGTTTCTTTCACTGTGCGAGTCCTTGTTTCTAGGGACAAAGAAGGAAAGTGAGGGGAATTCTCCTTGTGCTATAGTGTGCTTTAAAAAAACATTTTTTCTAGGGACAGAAAACTCTAGGTAGGGAGAGTGTCAGTTTCTTTCACTGTGCGAGTCCTTGTTTCTAGGGACAAAGAAGGAAAGTGAGGGGAATTCTCCTTGTGCTATAGTGTGCTTTAAAAAAACATTTTTTCTAGGGAAAGAAAACTCTAGGTAGGGAGAGTGTCAGTTTCTTTCACTGTGCGAGTCCTTGTTTCTAGGGACAAAGAAGGAAAGTGAGGGGAATTCTCCTTGTGCTATAGTGTGCTTTAAAAAAAAAAAATTTCTAGGGACAGAAAACTGTAGGTAGGGAGAGTGTCAGTTTCTTTCACTGTGCGAGTCCTTGTTTCTAGGGACAAAGAAGGAAAGTGAGGGGAATTCTCCTTGTGCTATAGTGTGCTTTAAAAAAAAAAAAATTCTAGGGACAGAAAACTCTAGGTAGGGAGAGTGTCAGTTTCTTTCACTGTGCGAGTCCTTGTTTCTAGGGACAAAGAAGGAAAGTGAGGGGAATTCTCCTTGTGCTATAGTGTGCTTTAAAAAAACATTTTTTCTAGGGACAGAAAACTGTAGGTAGGGAGAGTGTCAGTTTCTTTCACTGTGCGAGTCCTTGTTTCTAGGGACAAAGAAGGAAAGTGAGGGGAATTCTCCTTGTGCTATAGTGTGCTTTAAAAAAACATTTTTTCTAGGGACAGAAAACTGTAGGTAGGGAGAGTGTCAGTTTCTTTCACTGTGCGAGTCCTTGTTTCTAGGGACAAAGAAGGAAGTGAGGGGAATTCTCCTTGTGCTATAGTGTGCTTTAAAAAAACATTTTTTCTAGGGACAGAAAACTCTAGGTAGGGAGAGTGTCAGTTTCTTTCACTGTGCAAGTCCTTGTTTCTAGGGACAAAGAAGGAAAGTGAGGGGAATTCTCCTTGTGCTATAGTGTGCTTTAAAAAAACATTTTTTCTAGGGACAGAAAACTGTAGGTAGGGAGAGTGTCAGTTTCTTTCACTGTGCGAGTCCTTGTTTCTAGGGACAAAGAAGGAAAGTGAGGGGAATTCTCCTTGTGCTATAGTGTGCTTTAAAAAAACATTTTTTCTAGGGACAGAAAACTCTAGGTAGGGAGAGTGTCAGTTTCTTTCACTGTGCGAGTCCTTGTTTCTAGGGACAAAGAAGGAAAGTGAGGGGAATTCTCCTTGTGCTATAGTGTGCTTTAAAAAAAAAAATTCTAGGGACAGAAAACTCTAGGTAGGGAGAGTGTCAGTTTCTTTCACTGTGCGAGTCCTTGTTTCTAGGGACAAAGAAGGAAAGTGAGGGGAATTCTCCTTGTGCTATAGTGTGCTTTAAAAAAACATTTTTTCTAGGGACAGAAAACTCTAGGTAGGGAGAGTGTCAGTTTCTTTCACTGTGCGAGTCCTTGTTTCTAGGGACAAAGAAGGAAAGTGAGGGGAATTCTCCTTGTGCTATAGTGTGCTTTAAAAAAACATTTTTTCTAGGGACAGAAAACTCTAGGTAGGGAGAGTGTCAGTTTCTTTCACTGTGCGAGTCCTTGTTTCTAGGGACAAAGAAGGAAAGTGAGGGGAATTCTCCTTGTGCTATAGTGTGCTTTAAAAAAACATTTTTTCTAGGGACAGAAAACTGTAGGTAGGGAGAGTGTCAGTTTCTTTCACTGTGCGAGTCCTTGTTTCTAGGGACAAAGAAGGAAAGTGAGGGGAATTCTCCTTGTGCTATAGTGTGCTTTAAAAAAACATTTTTTCTAGGGACAGAAAACTGTAGGTAGGGAGAGTGTCAGTTTCTTTCACTGTGCGAGTCCTTGTTTCTAGGGACAAAGAAGGAAAGTGAGGGGAATTCTCCTTGTGCTATAGTGTGCTTTAAAAAAACATTTTTTCTAGGGACAGAAAACTCTAGGTAGGGAGAGTGTCAGTTTCTTTCACTGTGCAAGTCCTTGTTTCTAGGGACAAAGAAGGAAAGTGAGGGGAATTCTCCTTGTGCTATAGTGTGCTTTAAAAAAACATTTTTTCTAGGGACAGAAAACTGTAGGTAGGGAGAGTGTCAGTTTCTTTCACTGTGCGAGTCCTTGTTTCTAGGGACAAAGAAGGAAAGTGAGGGGAATTCTCCTTGTGCTATAGTGTGCTTTAAAAAAACATTTTTTCTAGGGACAGAAAACTCTAGGTAGGGAGAGTGTCAGTTTCTTTCACTGTGCGAGTCCTTGTTTCTAGGGACAAAGAAGGAAAGTGAGGGGAATTCTCCTTGTGCTATAGTGTGCTTTAAAAAAAAAAATTCTAGGGACAGAAAACTCTAGGTAGGGAGAGTGTCAGTTTCTTTCACTGTGCGAGTCCTTGTTTCTAGGGACAAAGAAGGAAAGTGAGGGGAATTCTCCTTGTGCTATAGTGTGCTTTAAAAAAACATTTTTTCTAGGGACAGAAAACTCTAGGTAGGGAGAGTGTCAGTTTCTTTCACTGTGCGAGTCCTTGTTTCTAGGGACAAAGAAGGAAAGTGAGGGGAATTCTCCTTGTGCTATAGTGTGCTTTAAAAAAACATTTTTTCTAGGGACAGAAAACTCTAGGTAGGGAGAGTGTCAGTTTCTTTCACTGTGCGAGTCCTTGTTTCTAGGGACAAAGAAGGAAAGTGAGGGGAATTCTCCTTGTGCTATAGTGTGCTTTAAAAAAACATTTTTTCTAGGGACAGAAAACTGTAGGTAGGGAGAGTGTCAGTTTCTTTCACTGTGCGAGTCCTTGTTTCTAGGGACGAAGAAGGAAAGTGAGGGGAATTCTCCTTGTGCTATAGTGTGCTTTAAAAAAAAAAAAATTCTAGGGACAGAAAACTCTAGGTAGGGAGAGTGTCAGTTTCTTTCACTGTGCGAGTCCTTGTTTCTAGGGACAAAGAAGGAAAGTGAGGGGAATTCTCCTTGTGCTATAGTGTGCTTTAAAAAAACATTTTTTCTAGGGACAGAAAACTCTAGGTAGGGAGAGTGTCAGTTTCTTTCACTGTGCGAGTCCTTGTTTCTAGGGACAAAGAAGGAAAGTGAGGGGAATTCTCCTTGTGCTATAGTGTGCTTTAAAAAAAACATTTTTTCTAGGGACAGAAAACTGTAGGTAGGGAGAGTGTCAGTTTCTTTCACTGTGCGAGTCCTTGTTTCTAGGGACAAAGAAGGAAAGTGAGGGGAATTCTCCTTGTGCTATAGTGTGCTTTAAAAAAACATTTTTTCTAGGGACAGAAAACTCTAGGTAGGGAGAGTGTCAGTTTCTTTCACTGTGCGAGTCCTTGTTTCTAGGGACCAAGAAGGAAAGTGAGGGGAATTCTCCTTGTGCTATAGTGTGCTTTAAAAAAACATTTTTTTTAGGGACGGAAAACTCTAGGTAGGGAGAGTGTCAGTTTCTTTCACTGTGCGAGTCCTTGTTTCTAGGGACAAAGAAGGAAAGTGAGGGGAATTCTCCTTGTGCTATAGTGTGCTTTAAAAAAAAAAAAAAATCTAGGGACAGAAAACTCTAGGTAGGGAGAGTGTCAGTTTCTTTCACTGTGCCAGTCCTTGTTTCTAGGGACAAAGAAGGAAAGTGAGGGGAATTCTCCTTGTGCTATAGTGTGCTTTAAAAAAACATTTTTTCTAGGGACAGAAAACTCTAGGTAGGGAGAGTGTCAGTTTCTTTCACTGTGCGAGTCCTTGTTTCTAGGGACAAAGAAGGAAAGTGAGGGGAATTCTCCTTGTGCTATAGTGTGCTTTAAAAAAACATTTTTTCTAGGGACAGAAAACTCTAGGTAGGGAGAGTGTCAGTTTCTTTCACTGTGCGAGTCCTTGTTTCTAGGGACAAAGAAGGAAAGTGAGGGGAATTCTCCTTGTGCTATAGTGTGCTTTAAAAAAACATTTTTTCTAGGGACAGAAAACTGTAGGTAGGGAGAGTGTCAGTTTCTTTCACTGTGCGAGTCCTTGTTTCTAGGGACAAAGAAGGAAAGTGAGGGGAATTCTCCTTGTGCTATAGTGTGCTTTAAAAAAACATTTTTTCTAGGGACAGAAAACTCTAGGTAGGGAGAGTGTCAGTTTCTTTCACTGTGCGAGTCCTTGTTTCTAGGGACAAAGAAGGAAAGTGAGGGGAATTCTCCTTGTGCTATAGTGTGCTTTAAAAAAACATTTTTTCTAGGGACAGAAAACTCTAGGTAGGGAGAGTGTCAGTTTCTTTCACTGTGCGAGTCCTTGTTTCTAGGGACAAAGAAGGAAAGTGAGGGGAATTCTCCTTGTGCTATAGTGTGCTTTAAAAAAACATTTTTTCTAGGGACAGAAAACTGTAGGTAGGGAGAGTGTCAGTTTCTTTCACTGTGCGAGTCCTTGTTTCTAGGGACAAAGAAGGAAAGTGAGGGGAATTCTCCTTGTGCTATAGTGTGCTTTAAAAAAAAAATATTCTAGGGACAGAAAACTCTAGGTAGGGAGAGTGTCAGTTTCTTTCACTGTGCGAGTCCTTGTTTCTAGGGACAAAGAAGGAAAGTGAGGGGAATTCTCCTTGTGCTATAGTGTGCTTTAAAAAAACATTTTTTCTAGGGACAGAAAACTGTAGGTAGGGAGAGTGTCAGTTTCTTTCACTGTGCGAGTCCTTGTTTCTAGGGACAAAGAAGGAAAGTGAGGGGAATTCTCCTTGTGCTATAGTGTGCTTTAAAAAAACATTTTTTCTAGGGACAGAAAACTGTAGGTAGGGAGAGTGTCAGTTTCTTTCACTGTGCGAGTCCTTGTTTCTAGGGACAAAGAAGGAAAGTGAGGGGAATTCTCCTTGTGCTATAGTGTGCTTTAAAAAAACATTTTTTCTAGGGACAGAAAACTCTAGGTAGGGAGAGTGTCAGTTTCTTTCACTGTGTGAGTCCTTGTTTCTAGGGACAAAGAAGGAAAGTGAGGGGAATTCTCCTTGTGCTATAGTGTGCTTTAAAAAAACATTTTTTCTAGGGACAGAAAACTGTAGGTAGGGAGAGTGTCAGTTTCTTTCACTGTGCGAGTCCTTGTTTCTAGGGACAAAGAAGGAAAGTGAGGGGAATTCTCCTTGTGCTATAGTGTGCTTTAAAAAAACATTTTTTCTAGGGACAGAAAACTCTAGGTAGGGAGAGTGTCAGTTTCTTTCACTGTGCGAGTCCTTGTTTCTAGGGACAAAGAAGGAAAGTGAGGGGAATTCTCCTTGTGCTATAGTGTGCTTTAAAAAAACATTTTTTCTAGGGACAGAAAACTCTAGGTAGGGAGAGTGTCAGTTTCTTTCACTGTGCGAGTCCTTGTTTCTAGGGACAAAGAAGGAAAGTGAGGGGAATTCTCCTTGTGCTATAGTGTGCTTTAAAAAAACATTTTTTCTTGGGACAGAAAACTGTAGGTAGGGAGAGTGTCAGTTTCTTTCACTGTGCGAGTCCTTGTTTCTAGGGACAAAGAAGGAAAGTGAGGGGAATTCTCCTTGTGCTATAGTGTGCTTTAAAAAAAAAATATTCTAGGGACAGAAAACTCTAGGTAGGGAGAGTGTCAGTTTCTTTCACTGTGCGAGTCCTTGTTTCTAGGGACAAAGAAGGAAAGTGAGGGGAATTCTCCTTGTGCTATAGTGTGCTTTAAAAAAACATTTTTTCTAGGGACAGAAAACTGTAGGTAGGGAGAGTGTCAGTTTCTTTCACTGTGCGAGTCCTTGTTTCTAGGGACAAAGAAGGAAAGTGAGGGGAATTCTCCTTGTGCTATAGTGTGCTTTAAAAAAACATTTTTTCTAGGGACAGAAAACTGTAGGTAGGGAGAGTGTCAGTTTCTTTCACTGTGCGAGTCCTTGTTTCTAGGGACAAAGAAGGAAAGTGAGGGGAATTCTCCTTGTGCTATAGTGTGCTTTAAAAAAACATTTTTTCTAGGGACAGAAAACTCTAGGTAGGGAGAGTGTCAGTTTCTTTCACTGTGTGAGTCCTTGTTTCTAGGGACAAAGAAGGAAAGTGAGGGGAATTCTCCTTGTGCTATAGTGTGCTTTAAAAAAACATTTTTTCTAGGGACAGAAAACTGTAGGTAGGGAGAGTGTCAGTTTCTTTCACTGTGCGAGTCCTTGTTTCTAGGGACAAAGAAGGAAAGTGAGGGGAATTCTCCTTGTGCTATAGTGTGCTTTAAAAAAACATTTTTTCTAGGGACAGAAAACTGTAGGTAGGGAGAGTGTCCGTTTCTTTCACTGTGCGAGTCCTTGTTTCTAGGGACAAAGACGGAAAGTGAGGGGAATTCTCCTTGTGCTATAGTGTGCTTTAAAAAAACATTTTTTCTAGGGACAGAAAACTCTAGGTAGGGAGAGTGTCAGTTTCTTTCACTGTGCGAGTCCTTGTTTCTAGGGACAAAGAAGGAAAGTGAGGGGAATTCTCCTTGTGCTATAGTGTGCTTTAAAAAAAAAAAAAATCTAGGGACAGAAAACTCTAGGTAGGGAGAGTGTCAGTTTCTTTCACTGTGCGAGTCCTTGTTTCTAGGGACAAAGAAGGAAAGTGAGGGGAATTCTCCTTGTGCTATAGTGTGCTTTAAAAAAACATTTTTTCTAGGGACAGAAAACTCTAGGTAGGGAGAGTGTCAGTTTCTTTCACTGTGCGAGTCCTTGTTTCTAGGGACAAAGAAGGAAAGTGAGGGGAATTCTCCTTGTGCTATAGTGTGCTTTAAAAAAACATTTTTTCTAGGGACAGAAAACTCTAGGTAGGGAGAGTGTCAGTTTCTTTCACTGTGCGAGTCCTTGTTTCTAGGGACAAAGAAGGAAAGTGAGGGGAATTCTCCTTGTGCTATAGTGTGCTTTAAAAAAACATTTTTTCTAGGGACAGAAAACTGTAGGTAGGGAGAGTGTCAGTTTCTTTCACTGTGCGAGTCCTTGTTTCTAGGGACAAAGAAGGAAAGTGAGGGGAATTCTCCTTGTGCTATAGTGTGCTTTAAAAAAACATTTTTTCTAGGGACAGAAAACTCTAGGTAGGGAGAGTGTCAGTTTCTTTCACTGTGCGAGTCCTTGTTTCTAGGGACAAAGAAGGAAAGTGAGGGGAATTCTCCTTGTGCTATAGTGTGCTTTAAAAAAACATTTTTTCTAGGGACAGAAAACTCTAGGTAGGGAGAGTGTCAGTTTCTTTCACTGTGCGAGTCCTTGTTTCTAGGGACAAAGAAGGAAAGTGAGGGGAATTCTCCTTGTGCTATAGTGTGCTTTAAAAAAAAAAAAATTCTAGGGACAGAAAACTGTAGGTAGGGAGAGTGTCAGTTTCTTTCACTGTGCGAGTCCTTGTTTCTAGGGACAAAGAAGGAAAGTGAGGGGAATTCTCCTTGTGCTATAGTGTGCTTTAAAAAAACATTTTTTCTAGGGACAGAAAACTGTAGGTAGGGAGAGTGTCAGTTTCTTTCACTGTGCGAGTCCTTGTTTCTAGGGACAAAGAAGGAAAGTGAGGGGAATTCTCCTTGTGCTATAGTGTGCTTTAAAAAAACATTTTTTCTAGGGACAGAAAACTCTAGGTAGGGAGAGTGTCAGTTTCTTTCACTGTGCGAGTCCTTGTTTCTAGGGACAAAGAAGGAAAGTGAGGGGAATTCTCCTTGTGCTATAGTGTGCTTTAAAAAAAACATTTTTTCTAGGGACAGAAAACTGTAGGTAGGGAGAGTGTCAGTTTCTTTCACTGTGCGAGTCCTTGTTTCTAGGGACAAAGAAGGAAAGTGAGGGGAATTCTCCTTGTGCTATAGTGTGCTTTAAAAAAACATTTTTTCTAGGGACAGAAAACTCTAGGTAGGGAGAGTGTCAGTTTCTTTCACTGTGCGAGTCCTTGTTTCTAGGGACAAAGAAGGAAAGTGAGGGGAATTCTCCTTGTGCTATAGTGTGCTTTAAAAAAAAAAAATTCTAGGGACAGAAAACTCTAGGTAGGGAGAGTGTCAGTTTCTTTCACTGTGCGAGTCCTTGTTTCTAGGGACAAAGAAGGAAAGTGAGGGGAATTCTCCTTGTGCTATAGTGTGCTTTAAAAAAACATTTTTTCTAGGGACAGAAAACTCTAGGTAGGGAGAGTGTCAGTTTCTTTCACTGTGCGAGTCCTTGTTTCTAGGGACAAAGAAGGAAAGTGAGGGGAATTCTCCTTGTGCTATAGTGTGCTTTAAAAAAACATTTTTTCTAGGGACAGAAAACTCTAGGTAGGGAGAGTGTCAGTTTCTTTCACTGTGCGAGTCCTTGTTTCTAGGGACAAAGAAGGAAAGTGAGGGGAATTCTCCTTGTGCTATAGTGTGCTTTAAAAAAACATTTTTTCTAGGGACAGAAAACTGTAGGTAGGAAGAGTGTCAGTTTCTTTCACTGTGCGAGTCCTTGTTTCTAGGGACAAAGAAGGAAAGTGAGGGGAATTCTCCTTGTGCTATAGTGTGCTTTAAAAAAAAAAAATTTCTAGGGACAGAAAACTCTAGGTAGGGAGAGTGTCAGTTTCTTTCACTGTGCGAGTCCTTGTTTCTAGGGACAAAGAAGGAAAGTGAGGGGAATTCTCCTTGTGCTATAGTGTGCTTTAAAAAAAAAAAAATTCTAGGGACAGAAAACTCTAGGTAGGGAGAGTGTCAGTTTCTTTCACTGTGCGAGTCCTTGTTTCTAGGGACAAAGAAGGAAAGTGAGGGGAATTCTCCTTGTGCTATAGTGTGCTTTAAAAAAAAAAAAATTATAGGGACAGAAAACTCTAGGTAGGGAGAGTGTCAGTTTCTTTCACTGTGCGAGTCCTTGTTTCTAGGGACAAAGAAGGAAAGTGAGGGGAATTCACCTTGTGCTATAGTGTGCTTTAAAAAAACATTTTTTCTAGGGACAGAAAACTCTAGGTAGGGAGAGTGTCAGTTTCTTTCACTGTGCGAGTCCTTGTTTCTAGGGACAAAGAAGGAAAGTGAGGGGAATTCTCCTTGTGCTATAGTGTGCTTTAAAAAAAAAAAAATCTAGGGACAGAAAACTCTAGGTAGGGAGAGTGTCAGTTTCTTTCACTGTGCGAGTCCTTGTTTCTAGGGACAAAGAAGGAAAGTGAGGGGAATTCTCCTTGTGCTATAGTGTGCTTTAAAAAAACATTTTTTCTAGGGACAGAAAACTCTAGGTAGGGAGAGTGTCAGTTTCTTTCACTGTGCGAGTCCTTGTTTCTAGGGACAAAGAAGGAAAGTGAGGGGAATTCTCCTTGTGCTATAGTGTGCTTTAAAAAAACATTTTTTCTAGGGACAGAAAACTCTAGGTAGGGAGAGTGTCAGTTTCTTTCACTGTGCGAGTCCTTGTTTCTAGGGACAAAGAAGGAAAGTGAGGGGAATTCTCCTTGTGCTATAGTGTGCTTTAAAAAAACATTTTTTCTAGGGACAGAAAACTCTAGGTAGGGAGAGTGTCAGTTTCTTTCACTGTGCGAGTCCTTGTTTCTAGGGACAAAGAAGGAAAGTGAGGGGAATTCTCCTTGTGCTATAGTGTGCTTTAAAAAAAAAAATTTTCTAGGGACAGAAAACTCTAGGTAGGGAGAGTGTCAGTTTCTTTCACTGTGCGAGTCCTTGTTTCTAGGGACAAAGAAGGAAAGTGAGGGGAATTCTCCTTGTGCTATAGTGTGCTTTAAAAAAACATTTTTTCTAGGGACAGAAAACTCTAGGTAGGGAGAGTGTCAGTTTCTTTCACTGTGCGAGTCCTTGTTTCTAGGGACAAAGAAGGAAAGTGAGGGGAATTCTCCTTGTGCTATAGTGTGCTTTAAAAAAACATTTTTTCTAGGGACAGAAAACTCTAGGTAGGGAGAGTGTCAGTTTCTTTCACTGTGCGAGTCCTTGTTTCTAGGGACAAAGAAGGAAAGTGAGGGGAATGCTCCTTGTGCTATAGTGTGCTTTAAAAAAACATTTTTTCTAGGGACAGAAAACTCTAGGTAGGGAGAGTGTCAGTTTCTTTCACTGTGCGAGTCCTTGTTTCTAGGGACAAAGAAGGAAAGTGAGGGGAATTCTCCTTGTGCTATAGTGTGCTTTAAAAAAACATTTTTTCTAGGGACAGAAAACTCTAGGTAGGGAGAGTGTCAGTTTCTTTCACTGTGCGAGTCCTTGTTTCTAGGGACAAAGAAGGAAAGTGAGGGGAATTCTCCTTGTGCTATAGTGTGCTTTAAAAAAAAAAAATTCTAGGGACAGAAAACTCTAGGTAGGGAGAGTGTCAGTTTCTTTCACTGTGCGAGTCCTTGTTTCTAGGGACAAAGAAGGAAAGTGAGGGGAATTCTCCTTGTGCTATAGTGTGCTTTAAAAAAACATTTTTTCTAGGGACAGAAAACTCTAGGTAGGGAGAGTGTCAGTTTCTTTCACTGTGCGAGTCCTTGTTTCTAGGGACAAAGAAGGAAAGTGAGGGGAATTCTCCTTGTGCTATAGTGTGCTTTAAAAAAACATTTTTTCTAGGGACAGAAAACTCTAGGTAGGGAGAGTGTCAGTTTCTTTCACTGTGCGAGTCCTTGTTTCTAGGGACAAAGAAGGAAAGTGAGGGGAATTCTCCTTGTGCTATAGTGTGCTTTAAAAAAACATTTTTTCTAGGGACAGAAAACTGTAGGTAGGGAGAGTGTCAGTTTCTTTCACTGTGCGAGTCCTTGTTTCTAGGGACAAAGAAGGAAAGTGAGGGGAATTCTCCTTGTGCTATAGTGTGCTTTAAAAAAACATTTTTTCTAGGGACAGAAAACTGTAGGTAGGGAGAGTGTCAGTTTCTTTCACTGTGCGAGTCCTTGTTTCTAGGGACAAAGAAGGAAAGTGAGGGGAATTCTCCTTGTGCTATAGTGTGCTTTAAAAAAACATTTTTTCTAGGGACAGAAAACTCTAGGTAGGGAGAGTGTCAGTTTCTTTCACTGTGCGAGTCCTTGTTTCTAGGGACAAAGAAGGAAAGTGAGGGGAATTCTCCTTGTGCTATAGTGTGCTTTAAAAAAAAAAAAATTCTAGGGACAGAAAACTCTAGGTAGGGAGAGTGTCAGTTTCTTTCACTGTGCGAGTCCTTGTTTCTAGGGACAAAGAAGGAAAGTGAGGGGAATTCTCCTTGTGCTATAGTGTGCTTTAAAAAAACATTTTTTCTAGGGACAGAAAACTCTAGGTAGGGAGAGTGTCAGTTTCTTTCACTGTGCGAGTCCTTGTTTCTAGGGACAAAGAAGGAAAGTGAGGGGAATTCTCCTTGTGCTATAGTGTGCTTTAAAAAAACATTTTTTCTAGGGACAGAAAACTCTAGGTAGGGAGAGTGTCAGTTTCTTTCACTGTGCGAGTCCTTGTTTCTAGGGACAAAGAAGGAAAGTGAGGGGAATTCTCCTTGTGCTATAGTGTGCTTTAAAAAAACATTTTTTCTAGGGACAGAAAACTGTAGGTAGGGAGAGTGTCAGTTTCTTTCACTGTGCGAGTCCTTGTTTCTAGGGACAAAGAAGGAAAGTGAGGGGAATTCTCCTTGTGCTATAGTGTGCTTTATAAAAAAAATTTCTAGGGACAGAAAACTCTAGGTAGGGAGAGTGTCAGTTTCTTTCACTGTGCGAGTCCTTGTTTCTAGGGACAAAGAAGGAAAGTGAGGGGAATTCTCCTTGTGCTATAGTGTGCTTTAAAAAAACATTTTTTCTAGGGACAGAAAACTCTAGGTAGGGAGAGTGTCAGTTTCTTTCACTGTGCGAGTCCTTGTTTCTAGGGACAAAGAAGGAAAGTGAGGGGAATTCTCCTTGTGCTATAGTGTGCTTTAAAAAAACATTTTTTCTAGGGAAAGAAAACTCTAGGTAGGGAGAGTGTCAGTTTCTTTCACTGTGCGAGTCCTTGTTTCTAGGGACAAAGAAGGAAAGTGAGGGGAATTCTCCTTGTGCTATAGTGTGCTTTAAAAAAAAAAAATTTCTAGGGACAGAAAACTGTAGGTAGGGAGAGTGTCAGTTTCTTTCACTGTGCGAGTCCTTGTTTCTAGGGACAAAGAAGGAAAGTGAGGGGAATTCTCCTTGTGCTATAGTGTGCTTTAAAAAAAAAAAAATTCTAGGGACAGAAAACTCTAGGTAGGGAGAGTGTCAGTTTCTTTCACTGTGCGAGTCCTTGTTTCTAGGGACAAAGAAGGAAAGTGAGGGGAATTCTCCTTGTGCTATAGTGTGCTTTAAAAAAACATTTTTTCTAGGGACAGAAAACTGTAGGTAGGGAGAGTGTCAGTTTCTTTCACTGTGCGAGTCCTTGTTTCTAGGGACAAAGAAGGAAAGTGAGGGGAATTCTCCTTGTGCTATAGTGTGCTTTAAAAAAACATTTTTTCTAGGGACAGAAAACTGTAGGTAGGGAGAGTGTCAGTTTCTTTCACTGTGCGAGTCCTTGTTTCTAGGGACAAAGAAGGAAAGTGAGGGGAATTCTCCTTGTGCTATAGTGTGCTTTAAAAAAACATTTTTTCTAGGGACAGAAAACTCTAGGTAGGGAGAGTGTCAGTTTCTTTCACTGTGCAAGTCCTTGTTTCTAGGGACAAAGAAGGAAAGTGAGGGGAATTCTCCTTGTGCTATAGTGTGCTTTAAAAAAACATTTTTTCTAGGGACAGAAAACTGTAGGTAGGGAGAGTGTCAGTTTCTTTCACTGTGCGAGTCCTTGTTTCTAGGGACAAAGAAGGAAAGTGAGGGGAATTCTCCTTGTGCTATAGTGTGCTTTAAAAAAACATTTTTTCTAGGGACAGAAAACTCTAGGTAGGGAGAGTGTCAGTTTCTTTCACTGTGCGAGTCCTTGTTTCTAGGGACAAAGAAGGAAAGTGAGGGGAATTCTCCTTGTGCTATAGTGTGCTTTAAAAAAAAAAATTCTAGGGACAGAAAACTCTAGGTAGGGAGAGTGTCAGTTTCTTTCACTGTGCGAGTCCTTGTTTCTAGGGACAAAGAAGGAAAGTGAGGGGAATTCTCCTTGTGCTATAGTGTGCTTTAAAAAAACATTTTTTCTAGGGACAGAAAACTCTAGGTAGGGAGAGTGTCAGTTTCTTTCACTGTGCGAGTCCTTGTTTCTAGGGACAAAGAAGGAAAGTGAGGGGAATTCTCCTTGTGCTATAGTGTGCTTTAAAAAAACATTTTTTCTAGGGACAGAAAACTCTAGGTAGGGAGAGTGTCAGTTTCTTTCACTGTGCGAGTCCTTGTTTCTAGGGACAAAGAAGGAAAGTGAGGGGAATTCTCCTTGTGCTATAGTGTGCTTTAAAAAAACATTTTTTCTAGGGACAGAAAACTGTAGGTAGGGAGAGTGTCAGTTTCTTTCACTGTGCGAGTCCTTGTTTCTAGGGACAAAGAAGGAAAGTGAGGGGAATTCTCCTTGTGCTATAGTGTGCTTTAAAAAAAAAAAAATTCTAGGGACAGAAAACTCTAGGTAGGGAGAGTGTCAGTTTCTTTCACTGTGCGAGTCCTTGTTTCTAGGGACAAAGAAGGAAAGTGAGGGGAATTCTCCTTGTGCTATAGTGTGCTTTAAAAAAACATTTTTTCTAGGGACAGAAAACTCTAGGTAGGGAGAGTGTCAGTTTCTTTCACTGTGCGAGTCCTTGTTTCTAGGGACAAAGAAGGAAAGTGAGGGGAATTCTCCTTGTGCTATAGTGTGCTTTAAAAAAACATTTTTTCTAGGGACAGAAAACTGTAGGTAGGGAGAGTGTCAGTTTCTTTCACTGTGCGAGTCCTTGTTTCTAGGGACAAAGAAGGAAAGTGAGGGGAATTCTCCTTGTGCTATAGTGTGCTTTAAAAAAACATTTTTTCTAGGGACAGAAAACTCTAGGTAGGGAGAGTGTCAGTTTCTTTCACTGTGCGAGTCCTTGTTTCTAGGGACCAAGAAGGAAAGTGAGGGGAATTCTCCTTGTGCTATAGTGTGCTTTAAAAAAACATTTTTTTTAGGGACAGAAAACTCTAGGTAGGGAGAGTGTCAGTTTCTTTCACTGTGCGAGTCCTTGTTTCTAGGGACAAAGAAGGAAAGTGAGGGGAATTCTCCTTGTGCTATAGTGTGCTTTAAAAAAAAAAAAATCTAGGGACAGAAAACTCTAGGTAGGGAGAGTGTCAGTTTCTTTCACTGTGCCAGTCCTTGTTTCTAGGGACAAAGAAGGAAAGTGAGGGGAATTCTCCTTGTGCTATAGTGTGCTTTAAAAAAACATTTTTTCTAGGGACAGAAAACTCTAGGTAGGGAGAGTGTCAGTTTCTTTCACTGTGCGAGTCCTTGTTTCTAGGGACAAAGAAGGAAAGTGAGGGGAATTCTCCTTGTGCTATAGTGTGCTTTAAAAAAACATTTTTTCTAGGGACAGAAAACTCTAGGTAGGGAGAGTGTCAGTTTCTTTCACTGTGCGAGTCCTTGTTTCTAGGGACAAAGAAGGAAAGTGAGGGGAATTCTCCTTGTGCTATAGTGTGCTTTAAAAAAACATTTTTTCTAGGGACAGAAAACTGTAGGTAGGGAGAGTGTCAGTTTCTTTCACTGTGCGAGTCCTTGTTTCTAGGGACAAAGAAGGAAAGTGAGGGGAATTCTCCTTGTGCTATAGTGTGCTTTAAAAAAACATTTTTTCTAGGGACAGAAAACTCTAGGTAGGGAGAGTGTCAGTTTCTTTCACTGTGCGAGTCCTTGTTTCTAGGGACAAAGAAGGAAAGTGAGGGGAATTCTCCTTGTGCTATAGTGTGCTTTAAAAAAACATTTTTTCTAGGGACAGAAAACTCTAGGTAGGGAGAGTGTCAGTTTCTTTCACTGTGCGAGTCCTTGTTTCTAGGGACAAAGAAGGAAAGTGAGGGGAATTCTCCTTGTGCTATAGTGTGCTTTAAAAAAACATTTTTTCTAGGGACAGAAAACTGTAGGTAGGGAGAGTGTCAGTTTCTTTCACTGTGCGAGTCCTTGTTTCTAGGGACAAAGAAGGAAAGTGAGGGGAATTCTCCTTGTGCTATAGTGTGCTTTAAAAAAAAAATATTCTAGGGACAGAAAACTCTAGGTAGGGAGAGTGTCAGTTTCTTTCACTGTGCGAGTCCTTGTTTCTAGGGACAAAGAAGGAAAGTGAGGGGAATTCTCCTTGTGCTATAGTGTGCTTTAAAAAAACATTTTTTCTAGGGACAGAAAACTGTAGGTAGGGAGAGTGTCAGTTTCTTTCACTGTGCGAGTCCTTGTTTCTAGGGACAAAGAAGGAAAGTGAGGGGAATTCTCCTTGTGCTATAGTGTGCTTTAAAAAAACATTTTTTCTAGGGACAGAAAACTGTAGGTAGGGAGAGTGTCAGTTTCTTTCACTGTGCGAGTCCTTGTTTCTAGGGACAAAGAAGGAAAGTGAGGGGAATTCTCCTTGTGCTATAGTGTGCTTTAAAAAAAACATTTTTTCTAGGGACAGAAAACTGTAGGTAGGGAGAGTGTCAGTTTCTTTCACTGTGCGAGTCCTTGTTTCTAGGGACAAAGAAGGAAAGTGAGGGGAATTCTCCTTGTGCTATAGTGTGCTTTAAAAAAACATTTTTTCTAGGGACAGAAAACTCTAGGTAGGGAGAGTGTCAGTTTCTTTCACTGTGCGAGTCCTTGTTTCTAGGGACAAAGAAGGAAAGTGAGGGGAATTCTCCTTGTGCTATAGTGTGCTTTAAAAAAACATTTTTTCTAGGGACAGAAAACTCTAGGTAGGGAGAGTGTCAGTTTCTTTCACTGTGCGAGTCCTTGTTTCTAGGGACAAAGAAGGAAAGTGAGGGGAATTCTCCTTGTGCTATAGTGTGCTTTAAAAAAACATTTTTTCTAGGGACAGAAAACTCTAGGTAGGGAGAGTGTCAGTTTCTTTCACTGTGCGAGTCCTTGTTTCTAGGGACAAAGAAGGAAAGTGAGGGGAATTCTCCTTGTGCTATAGTGTGCTTTAAAAAAACATTTTTTCTAGGGACAGAAAACTGTAGGTAGGAAGAGTGTCAGTTTCTTTCACTGTGCGAGTCCTTGTTTCTAGGGACAAAGAAGGAAAGTGAGGGGAATTCTCCTTGTGCTATAGTGTGCTTTAAAAAAAAAAAATTCTAGGGACAGAAAACTCTAGGTAGGGAGAGTGTCAGTTTCTTTCACTGTGCGAGTCCTTGTTTCTAGGGACAAAGAAGGAAAGTGAGGGGAATTCTCCTTGTGCTATAGTGTGCTTTAAAAAAACATTTTTTCTAGGGACAGAAAACTCTAGGTAGGGAGAGTGTCAGTTTCTTTCACTGTGCGAGTCCTTGTTTCTAGGGACAAAGAAGGAAAGTGAGGGGAATTCTCCTTGTGCTATAGTGTGCTTTAAAAAAACATTTTTTCTAGGGACAGAAAACTGTAGGTAGGGAGAGTGTCAGTTTCTTTCACTGTGCGAGTCCTTGTTTCTAGGGACAAAGAAGGAAAGTGAGGGGAATTCTCCTTGTGCTATAGTGTGCTTTAAAAAAACATTTTTTCTAGGGACAGAAAACTCTAGGTAGGGAGAGTGTCAGTTTCTTTCACTGTGCGAGTCCTTGTTTCTAGGGACAAAGAAGGAAAGTGAGGGGAATTCTCCTTGTGCTATAGTGTGCTTTAAAAAAACATTTTTTCTAGGGACAGAAAACTCTAGGTAGGGAGAGTGTCAGTTTCTTTCACTGTGCGAGTCCTTGTTTCTAGGGACAAAGAAGGAAAGTGAGGGGAATTCTCCTTGTGCTATAGTGTGCTTTAAAAAAACATTTTTTCTAGGGACAGAAAACTGTAGGTAGGGAGAGTGTCAGTTTCTTTCACTGTGCGAGTCCTTGTTTCTAGGGACAAAGAAGGAAAGTGAGGGGAATTCTCCTTGTGCTATAGTGTGCTTTAAAAAAAAAATATTCTAGGGACAGAAAACTCTAGGTAGGGAGAGTGTCAGTTTCTTTCACTGTGCGAGTCCTTGTTTCTAGGGACAAAGAAGGAAAGTGAGGGGAATTCTCCTTGTGCTATAGTGTGCTTTAAAAAAACATTTTTTCTAGGGACAGAAAACTGTAGGTAGGGAGAGTGTCAGTTTCTTTCACTGTGCGAGTCCTTGTTTCTAGGGACAAAGAAGGAAAGTGAGGGGAATTCTCCTTGTGCTATAGTGTGCTTTAAAAAAACATTTTTTCTAGGGACAGAAAACTCTAGGTAGGGAGAGTGTCAGTTTCTTTCACTGTGCGAGTCCTTGTTTCTAGGGACAAAGAAGGAAAGTGAGGGGAATTCTCCTTGTGCTATAGTGTGCTTTAAAAAAACATTTTTTCTAGGGACAGAAAACTCTAGGTAGGGAGAGTGTCAGTTTCTTTCACTGTGCGAGTCCTTGTTTCTAGGGACAAAGAAGGAAAGTGAGGGGAATTCTCCTTGTGCTATAGTGTGCTTTAAAAAAAAAAAATTCTAGGGACAGAAAACTCTAGGTAGGGAGAGTGTCAGTTTCTTTCACTGTGCGAGTCCTTGTTTCTAGGGACAAAGAAGGAAAGTGAGGGGAATTCTCCTTGTGCTATAGTGTGCTTTAAAAAAACATTTTTTCTAGGGACAGAAAACTCTAGGTAGGGAGAGTGTCAGTTTCTTTCACTGTGCGAGTCCTTGTTTCTAGGGACAAAGAAGGAAAGTGAGGGGAATTCTCCTTGTGCTATAGTGTGCTTTAAAAAAACATTTTTTCTAGGGACAGAAAACTCTAGGTAGGGAGAGTGTCAGTTTCTTTCACTGTGCGAGTCCTTGTTTCTAGGGACAAAGAAGGAAAGTGAGGGGAATTCTCCTTGTGCTATAGTGTGCTTTAAAAAAACATTTTTTCTAGGGACAGAAAACTGTAGGTAGGGAGAGTGTCAGTTTCTTTCACTGTGCGAGTCCTTGTTTCTAGGGACAAAGAAGGAAAGTGAGGGGAATTCTCCTTGTGCTATAGTGTGCTTTAAAAAAAAAAAAATTCTAGGGACAGAAAACTCTAGGTAGGGAGAGTGTCAGTTTCTTTCACTGTGCGAGTCCTTGTTTCTAGGGACAAAGAAGGAAAGTGAGGGGAATTCTCCTTGTGCTATAGTGTGCTTTAAAAAAACATTTTTTCTAGGGACAGAAAACTCTAGGTAGGGAGAGTGTCAGTTTCTTTCACTGTGCGAGTCCTTGTTTCTAGGGACAAAGAAGGAAAGTGAGGGGAATTCTCCTTGTGCTATAGTGTGCTTTAAAAAAACATTTTTTCTAGGGACAGAAAACTGTAGGTAGGGAGAGTGTCAGTTTCTTTCACTGTGCGAGTCCTTGTTTCTAGGGACAAAGAAGGAAAGTGAGGGGAATTCTCCTTGTGCTATAGTGTGCTTTAAAAAAACATTTTTTCTAGGGACAGAAAACTCTAGGTAGGGAGAGTGTCAGTTTCTTTCACTGTGCGAGTCCTTGTTTCTAGGGACCAAGAAGGAAAGTGAGGGGAATTCTCCTTGTGCTATAGTGTGCTTTAAAAAAACATTTTTTTTAGGGACAGAAAACTCTAGGTAGGGAGAGTGTCAGTTTCTTTCACTGTGCGAGTCCTTGTTTCTAGGGACAAAGAAGGAAAGTGAGGGGAATTCTCCTTGTGCTATAGTGTGCTTTAAAAAAAAAAAAAATCTAGGGACAGAAAACTCTAGGTAGGGAGAGTGTCAGTTTCTTTCACTGTGCCAGTCCTTGTTTCTAGGGACAAAGAAGGAAAGTGAGGGGAATTCTCCTTGTGCTATAGTGTGCTTTAAAAAAACATTTTTTCTAGGGACAGAAAACTCTAGGTAGGGAGAGTGTCAGTTTCTTTCACTGTGCGAGTCCTTGTTTCTAGGGACAAAGAAGGAAAGTGAGGGGAATTCTCCTTGTGCTATAGTGTGCTTTAAAAAAACATTTTTTCTAGGGACAGAAAACTCTAGGTAGGGAGAGTGTCAGTTTCTTTCACTGTGCGAGTCCTTGTTTCTAGGGACAAAGAAGGAAAGTGAGGGGAATTCTCCTTGTGCTATAGTGTGCTTTAAAAAAACATTTTTTCTAGGGACAGAAAACTGTAGGTAGGGAGAGTGTCAGTTTCTTTCACTGTGCGAGTCCTTGTTTCTAGGGACAAAGAAGGAAAGTGAGGGGAATTCTCCTTGTGCTATAGTGTGCTTTAAAAAAACATTTTTTCTAGGGACAGAAAACTCTAGGTAGGGAGAGTGTCAGTTTCTTTCACTGTGCGAGTCCTTGTTTCTAGGGACAAAGAAGGAAAGTGAGGGGAATTCTCCTTGTGCTATAGTGTGCTTTAAAAAAACATTTTTTCTAGGGACAGAAAACTCTAGGTAGGGAGAGTGTCAGTTTCTTTCACTGTGCGAGTCCTTGTTTCTAGGGACAAAGAAGGAAAGTGAGGGGAATTCTCCTTGTGCTATAGTGTGCTTTAAAAAAACATTTTTTCTAGGGACAGAAAACTGTAGGTAGGGAGAGTGTCAGTTTCTTTCACTGTGCGAGTCCTTGTTTCTAGGGACAAAGAAGGAAAGTGAGGGGAATTCTCCTTGTGCTATAGTGTGCTTTAAAAAAAAAATATTCTAGGGACAGAAAACTCTAGGTAGGGAGAGTGTCAGTTTCTTTCACTGTGCGAGTCCTTGTTTCTAGGGACAACGAAGGAAAGTGAGGGGAATTCTCCTTGTGCTATAGTGTGCTTTAAAAAAACATTTTTTCTAGGGACAGAAAACTGTAGGTAGGGAGAGTGTCAGTTTCTTTCACTGTGCGAGTCCTTGTTTCTAGGGACAAAGAAGGAAAGTGAGGGGAATTCTCCTTGTGCTATAGTGTGCTTTAAAAAAACATTTTTTCTAGGGACAGAAAACTGTAGGTAGGGAGAGTGTCAGTTTCTTTCACTGTGCGAGTCCTTGTTTCTAGGGACAAAGAAGGAAAGTGAGGGGAATTCTCCTTGTGCTATAGTGTGCTTTAAAAAAAACATTTTTTCTAGGGACAGAAAACTGTAGGTAGGGAGAGTGTCAGTTTCTTTCACTGTGCGAGTCCTTGTTTCTAGGGACAAAGAAGGAAAGTGAGGGGAATTCTCCTTGTGCTATAGTGTGCTTTAAAAAAACATTTTTTCTAGGGACAGAAAACTCTAGGTAGGGAGAGTGTCAGTTTCTTTCACTGTGCGAGTCCTTGTTTCTAGGGACAAAGAAGGAAAGTGAGGGGAATTCTCCTTGTGCTATAGTGTGCTTTAAAAAAACATTTTTTCTAGGGACAGAAAACTCTAGGTAGGGAGAGTGTCAGTTTCTTTCACTGTGCGAGTCCTTGTTTCTAGGGACAAAGAAGGAAAGTGAGGGGAATTCTCCTTGTGCTATAGTGTGCTTTAAAAAAACATTTTTTCTAGGGACAGAAAACTCTAGGTAGGGAGAGTGTCAGTTTCTTTCACTGTGCGAGTCCTTGTTTCTAGGGACAAAGAAGGAAAGTGAGGGGAATTCTCCTTGTGCTATAGTGTGCTTTAAAAAAACATTTTTTCTAGGGACAGAAAACTGTAGGTAGGAAGAGTGTCAGTTTCTTTCACTGTGCGAGTCCTTGTTTCTAGGGACAAAGAAGGAAAGTGAGGGGAATTCTCCTTGTGCTATAGTGTGCTTTAAAAAAAAAAAAATTCTAGGGACAGAAAACTCTAGGTAGGGAGAGTGTCAGTTTCTTTCACTGTGCGAGTCCTTGTTTCTAGGGACAAAGAAGGAAAGTGAGGGGAATTCTCCTTGTGCTATAGTGTGCTTTAAAAAAACATTTTTTCTAGGGACAGAAAACTCTAGGTAGGGAGAGTGTCAGTTTCTTTCACTGTGCGAGTCCTTGTTTCTAGGGACAAAGAAGGAAAGTGAGGGGAATTCTCCTTGTGCTATAGTGTGCTTTAAAAAACATTTTTCTAGGGACAGAAAACTGTAGGTAGGGAGAGTGTCAGTTTCTTTCACTGTGCGAGTCCTTGTTTCTAGGGACAAAGAAGGAAAGTGAGGGGAATTCTCCTTGTGCTATAGTGTGCTTTAAAAAAACATTTTTTCTAGGGACAGAAAACTCTAGGTAGGGAGAGTGTCAGTTTCTTTCACTGTGCGAGTCCTTGTTTCTAGGGACAAAGAAGGAAAGTGAGGGGAATTCTCCTTGTGCTATAGTGTGCTTTAAAAAAACATTTTTTCTAGGGACAGAAAACTCTAGGTAGGGAGAGTGTCAGTTTCTTTCACTGTGCGAGTCCTTGTTTCTAGGGACAAAGAAGGAAAGTGAGGGGAATTCTCCTTGTGCTATAGTGTGCTTTAAAAAAAACATTTTTTCTAGGGACAGAAAACTGTAGGTAGGGAGAGTGTCAGTTTCTTTCACTGTGCGAGTCCTTGTTTCTAGGGACAAAGAAGGAAAGTGAGGGGAATTCTCCTTGTGCTATAGTGTGCTTTAAAAAAAAAATATTCTAGGGACAGAAAACTCTAGGTAGGGAGAGTGTCAGTTTCTTTCACTGTGCGAGTCCTTGTTTCTAGGGACAAAGAAGGAAAGTGAGGGGAATTCTCCTTGTGCTATAGTGTGCTTTAAAAAAACATTTTTTCTAGGGACAGAAAACTGTAGGTAGGGAGAGTGTCAGTTTCTTTCACTGTGCGAGTCCTTGTTTCTAGGGACAAAGAAGGAAAGTGAGGGGAATTCTCCTTGTGCTATAGTGTGCTTTAAAAAAACATTTTTTCTAGGGACAGAAAACTCTAGGTAGGGAGAGTGTCAGTTTCTTTCACTGTGCGAGTCCTTGTTTCTAGGGACAAAGAAGGAAAGTGAGGGGAATTCTCCTTGTGCTATAGTGTGCTTTAAAAAAACATTTTTTCTAGGGACAGAAAACTCTAGGTAGGGAGAGTGTCAGTTTCTTTCACTGTGCGAGTCCTTGTTTCTAGGGACAAAGAGGAAAGTGAGGGGAATTCTCCTTGTGCTATAGTGTGCTTTAAAAAAACATTTTTTCTAGGGACAGAAAACTCTAGGTAGGGAGAGTGTCAGTTTCTTTCACTGTGCGAGTCCTTGTTTCTAGGGACAAAGAAGGAAAGTGAGGGGAATTCTCCTTGTGCTATAGTGTGCTTTAAAAAAACATTTTTTCTAGGGACAGAAAACTCTAGGTAGGGAGAGTGTCAGTTTCTTTCACTGTGCGAGTCCTTGTTTCTAGGGACAAAGAAGGAAAGTGAGGGGAATTCTCCTTGTGCTATAGTGTGCTTTAAAAAAACATTTTTTCTAGGGAAAGAAAACTCTGTAGGTAGGAAGAGTGTCAGTTTCTTTCACTGTGCGAGTCCTTGTTTCTAGGGACAAAGAAGGAAAGTGAGGGGAATTCTCCTTGTGCTATAGTGTGCTTTAAAAAAAAAAAAATTCTAGGGACAGAAAACTCTAGGTAGGGAGAGTGTCAGTTTCTTTCACTGTGCGAGTCCTTGTTTCTAGGGACAAAGAAGGAAAGTGAGGGGAATTCTCCTTGTGCTATAGTGTGCTTTAAAAAAACATTTTTTCTAGGGACAGAAAACTCTAGGTAGGGAGAGTGTCAGTTTCTTTCACTGTGCGAGTCCTTGTTTCTAGGGACAAAGAAGGAAAGTGAGGGGAATTCTCCTTGTGCTATAGTGTGCTTTAAAAAAAAAAAAATTCTAGGGACAGAAAACTGTAGGTAGGGAGAGTGTCAGTTTCTTTCACTGTGCGAGTCCTTGTTTCTAGGGACAAAGAAGGAAAGTGAGGGGAATTCTCCTTGTGCTATAGTGTGCTTTAAAAAAACATTTTTTCTAGGGACAGAAAACTCTAGGTAGGGAGAGTGTCAGTTTCTTTCACTGTGCGAGTCCTTGTTTCTAGGGACAAAGAAGGAAAGTGAGGGGAATTCTCCTTGTGCTATAGTGTGCTTTAAAAAAAACAATTTCTAGGGACAGAAAACTCTAGGTAGGGAGAGTGTCAGTTTCTTTCACTGTGCGAGTCCTTGTTTCTAGGGACAAAGAAGGAAAGTGAGGGGAATTCTCCTTGTGCTATAGTGTGCTTTAAAAAAAACATTTTTTCTAGGGACAGAAAACTCTAGGTAGGAGAGTGTCAGTTTCTTTCACTGTGCGAGTCCTTGTTTCTAGGGACAAAGAAGGAAAGTGAGGGGAATTCTCCTTGTGCTATAGTGTGCTTTAAAAAAACATTTTTTCTAGGGACAGAAAACTCTAGGTAGGGAGAGTGTCAGTTTCTTTCACTGTGCGAGTCCTTGTTTCTAGGGACAAAGAAGGAAAGTGAGGGGAATTCTCCTTGTGCTATAGTGTGCTTTAAAAAAACATTTTTTCTAGGGACAGAAAACTCTAGGTAGGGAGAGTGTCAGTTTCTTTCACTGTGCGAGTCCTTGTTTCTAGGGACAAAGAAGGAAAGTGAGGGGAATTCTCCTTGTGCTATAGTGTGCTTTAAAAAAACATTTTTTCTAGGGACAGAAAACTGTAGGTAGGGAGAGTGTCAGTTTCTTTCACTGTGCGAGTCCTTGTTTCTAGGGACAAAGAAGGAAAGTGAGGGGAATTCTCCTTGTGCTATAGTGTGCTTTAAAAAAACATTTTTTCTAGGGACAGAAAACTGTAGGTAGGGAGAGTGTCCGTTTCTTTCACTGTGCGAGTCCTTGTTTCTAGGGACAAAGACGGAAAGTGAGGGGAATTCTCCTTGTGCTATAGTGTGCTTTAAAAAAACATTTTTTCTAGGGACAGAAAACTCTAGGTAGGGAGAGTGTCAGTTTCTTTCACTGTGCGAGTCCTTGTTTCTAGGGACAAAGAAGGAAAGTGAGGGGAATTCTCCTTGTGCTATAGTGTGCTTTAAAAAAAAAAAAAATCTAGGGACAGAAAACTCTAGGTAGGGAGAGTGTCAGTTTCTTTCACTGTGCGAGTCCTTGTTTCTAGGGACAAAGAAGGAAAGTGAGGGAATTCTCCTTGTGCTATAGTGTGCTTTAAAAAAACATTTTTTCTAGGGACAGAAAACTCTAGGTAGGGAGAGTGTCAGTTTCTTTCACTGTGCGAGTCCTTGTTTCTAGGGACAAAGAAGGAAAGTGAGGGGAATTCTCCTTGTGCTATAGTGTGCTTTAAAAAAACATTTTTTCTAGGGACAGAAAACTCTAGGTAGGGAGAGTGTCAGTTTCTTTCACTGTGCGAGTCCTTGTTTCTAGGGACAAAGAAGGAAAGTGAGGGGAATTCTCCTTGTGCTATAGTGTGCTTTAAAAAAACATTTTTTCTAGGGACAGAAAACTGTAGGTAGGGAGAGTGTCAGTTTCTTTCACTGTGCGAGTCCTTGTTTCTAGGGACAAAGAAGGAAAGTGAGGGGAATTCTCCTTGTGCTATAGTGTGCTTTAAAAAAACATTTTTTCTAGGGACAGAAAACTCTAGGTAGGGAGAGTGTCAGTTTCTTTCACTGTGCGAGTCCTTGTTTCTAGGGACAAAGAAGGAAAGTGAGGGGAATTCTCCTTGTGCTATAGTGTGCTTTAAAAAAACATTTTTTCTAGGGACAGAAAACTGTAGGTAGGGAGAGTGTCAGTTTCTTTCACTGTGCGAGTCCTTGTTTCTAGGGACAAAGAAGGAAAGTGAGGGGAATTCTCCTTGTGCTATAGTGTGCTTTAAAAAAAAAAAATTTCTAGGGACAGAAAACTGTAGGTAGGGAGAGTGTCAGTTTCTTTCACTGTGCGAGTCCTTGTTTCTAGGGACAAAGAAGGAAAGTGAGGGGAATTCTCCTTGTGCTATAGTGTGCTTTAAAAAAACATTTTTTCTAGGGACAGAAAACTGTAGGTAGGGAGAGTGTCAGTTTCTTTCACTGTGCGAGTCCTTGTTTCTAGGGACAAAGAAGGAAAGTGAGGGGAATTCTCCTTGTGCTATAGTGTGCTTTAAAAAAACATTTTTTCTAGGGACAGAAAACTCTAGGTAGGGAGAGTGTCAGTTTCTTTCACTGTGCGAGTCCTTGTTTCTAGGGACAAAGAAGGAAAGTGAGGGGAATTCTCCTTGTGCTATAGTGTGCTTTAAAAAAAAAACATTTTTTCTAGGGACAGAAAACTGTAGGTAGGGAGAGTGTCAGTTTCTTTCACTGTGCGAGTCCTTGTTTCTAGGGACAAAGAAGGAAAGTGAGGGGAATTCTCCTTGTGCTATAGTGTGCTTTAAAAAAACATTTTTTCTAGGGACAGAAAACTCTAGGTAGGGAGAGTGTCAGTTTCTTTCACTGTGCGAGTCCTTGTTTCTAGGGACAAAGAAGGAAAGTGAGGGAATTCTCCTTGTGCTATAGTGTGCTTTAAAAAAAAAAAATTCTAGGGACAGAAAACTCTAGGTAGGGAGAGTGTCAGTTTCTTTCACTGTGCGAGTCCTTGTTTCTAGGGACAAAGAAGGAAAGTGAGGGGAATTCTCCTTGTGCTATAGTGTGCTTTAAAAAAACATTTTTTCTAGGGACAGAAAACTCTAGGTAGGGAGAGTGTCAGTTTCTTTCACTGTGCGAGTCCTTGTTTCTAGGGACAAAGAAGGAAAGTGAGGGGAATTCTCCTTGTGCTATAGTGTGCTTTAAAAAAACATTTTTTCTAGGGACAGAAAACTCTAGGTAGGGAGAGTGTCAGTTTCTTTCACTGTGCGAGTCCTTGTTTCTAGGGACAAAGAAGGAAAGTGAGGGGAATTCTCCTTGTGCTATAGTGTGCTTTAAAAAAACATTTTTTCTAGGGACAGAAAACTGTAGGTAGGAAGAGTGTCAGTTTCTTTCACTGTGCGAGTCCTTGTTTCTAGGGACAAAGAAGGAAAGTGAGGGGAATTCTCCTTGTGCTATAGTGTGCTTTAAAAAAAAAAAATTTCTAGGGACAGAAAACTCTAGGTAGGGAGAGTGTCAGTTTCTTTCACTGTGCGAGTCCTTGTTTCTAGGGACAAAGAAGGAAAGTGAGGGGAATTCTCCTTGTGCTATAGTGTGCTTTAAAAAAAAAAAAATTCTAGGGACAGAAAACTCTAGGTAGGGAGAGTGTCAGTTTCTTTCACTGTGCGAGTCCTTGTTTCTAGGGACAAAGAAGGAAAGTGAGGGGAATTCTCCTTGTGCTATAGTGTGCTTTAAAAAAAAAAAATTATAGGGACAGAAAACTCTAGGTAGGGAGAGTGTCAGTTTCTTTCACTGTGCGAGTCCTTGTTTCTAGGGACAAAGAAGGAAAGTGAGGGAATTCACCTTGTGCTATAGTGTGCTTTAAAAAAACATTTTTTCTAGGGACAGAAAACTCTAGGTAGGGAGAGTGTCAGTTTCTTTCACTGTGCGAGTCCTTGTTTCTAGGGACAAAGAAGGAAAGGTGAGGGGAATTCTCCTTGTGCTATAGTGTGCTTTAAAAAAAAAAAATTCTAGGGACAGAAAACTCTAGGTAGGGAGAGTGTCAGTTTCTTTCACTGTGCGAGTCCTTGTTTCTAGGGACAAAGAAGGAAAGTGAGGGGAATTCTCCTTGTGCTATAGTGTGCTTTAAAAAAACATTTTTTCTAGGGACAGAAAACTCTAGGTAGGGAGAGTGTCAGTTTCTTTCACTGTGCGAGTCCTTGTTTCTAGGGACAAAGAAGGAAAGTGAGGGGAATTCTCCTTGTGCTATAGTGTGCTTTAAAAAAACATTTTTTCTAGGGACAGAAAACTCTAGGTAGGGAGAGTGTCAGTTTCTTTCACTGTGCGAGTCCTTGTTTCTAGGGACAAAGAAGGAAAGTGAGGGGAATTCTCCTTGTGCTATAGTGTGCTTTAAAAAAACATTTTTTCTAGGGACAGAAAACTCTAGGTAGGGAGAGTGTCAGTTTCTTTCACTGTGCGAGTCCTTGTTTCTAGGGACAAAGAAGGAAAGTGAGGGGAATTCTCCTTGTGCTATAGTGTGCTTTAAAAAAAAAAATTTTCTAGGGACAGAAAACTCTAGGTAGGGAGAGTGTCAGTTTCTTTCACTGTGCGAGTCCTTGTTTCTAGGGACAAAGAAGGAAAGTGAGGGGAATTCTCCTTGTGCTATAGTGTGCTTTAAAAAAACATTTTTTCTAGGGACAGAAAACTCTAGGTAGGGAGAGTGTCAGTTTCTTTCACTGTGCGAGTCCTTGTTTCTAGGGACAAAGAAGGAAAGTGAGGGGAATTCTCCTTGTGCTATAGTGTGCTTTAAAAAAACATTTTTTCTAGGGACAGAAAACTCTAGGTAGGGAGAGTGTCAGTTTCTTTCACTGTGCGAGTCCTTGTTTCTAGGGACAAAGAAGGAAAGTGAGGGGAATGCTCCTTGTGCTATAGTGTGCTTTAAAAAAACATTTTTTCTAGGGACAGAAAACTCTAGGTAGGGAGAGTGTCAGTTTCTTTCACTGTGCGAGTCCTTGTTTCTAGGGACAAAGAAGGAAAGTGAGGGGAATTCTCCTTGTGCTATAGTGTGCTTTAAAAAAACATTTTTTCTAGGGACAGAAAACTCTAGGTAGGGAGAGTGTCAGTTTCTTTCACTGTGCGAGTCCTTGTTTCTAGGGACAAAGAAGGAAAGTGAGGGGAATTCTCCTTGTGCTATAGTGTGCTTTAAAAAAACATTTTTTCTAGGGACAGAAAACTCTAGGTAGGGAGAGTGTCAGTTTCTTTCACTGTGCGAGTCCTTGTTTCTAGGGACAAAGAAGGAAAGTGAGGGGAATTCTCCTTGTGCTATAGTGTGCTTTAAAAAAAAAAAATTTCTAGGGACAGAAAACTGTAGGTAGGGAGAGTGTCAGTTTCTTTCACTGTGCGAGTCCTTGTTTCTAGGGACAAAGAAGGAAAGTGAGGGGAATTCTCCTTGTGCTATAGTGTGCTTTAAAAAAAAAAAAATTCTAGGGACAGAAAACTCTAGGTAGGGAGAGTGTCAGTTTCTTTCACTGTGCGAGTCCTTGTTTCTAGGGACAAAGAAGGAAAGTGAGGGGAATTCTCCTTGTGCTATAGTGTGCTTTAAAAAAACATTTTTTCTAGGGACAGAAAACTGTAGGTAGGGAGAGTGTCAGTTTCTTTCACTGTGCGAGTCCTTGTTTCTAGGGACAAAGAAGGAAAGTGAGGGGAATTCACCTTGTGCTATAGTGTGCTTTAAAAAAACATTTTTTCTAGGGACAGAAAACTCTAGGTAGGGAGAGTGTCAGTTTCTTTCACTGTGCGAGTCCTTGTTTCTAGGGACAAAGAAGGAAAGTGAGGGGAATTCTCCTTGTGCTATAGTGTGCTTTAAAAAAACATTTTTTCTAGGGACAGAAAACTGTAGGTAGGGAGAGTGTCAGTTTCTTTCACTGTGCGAGTCCTTGTTTCTAGGGACAAAGAAGGAAAGTGAGGGGAATTCTCCTTGTGCTATAGTGTGCTTTAAAAAAAAAAAATTCTAGGGACAGAAAACTCTAGGTAGGGAGAGTGTCAGTTTCTTTCACTGTGCGAGTCCTTGTTTCTAGGGACAAAGAAGGAAAGTGAGGGGAATTCTCCTTGTGCTATAGTGTGCTTTAAAAAAACATTTTTTCTAGGGACAGAAAACTCTAGGTAGGGAGAGTGTCAGTTTCTTTCACTGTGCGAGTCCTTGTTTCTAGGGACAAAGAAGGAAAGTGAGGGGAATTCTCCTTGTGCTATAGTGTGCTTTAAAAAAACATTTTTTCTAGGGACAGAAAACTCTAGGTAGGGAGAGTGTCAGTTTCTTTCACTGTGCGAGTCCTTGTTTCTAGGGACAAAGAAGGAAAGTGAGGGGAATGCTCCTTGTGCTATAGTGTGCTTTAAAAATACATTTTTTCTAGGGACAGAAAACTCTAGGTAGGGAGAGTGTCAGTTTCTTTCACTGTGCGAGTCCTTGTTTCTAGGGACAAAGAAGGAAAGTGAGGGGAATTCTCCTTGTGCTATAGTGTGCTTTAAAAAAACATTTTTTCTAGGGACAGAAAACTCTAGGTAGGGAGAGTGTCAGTTTCTTTCACTGTGCGAGTCCTTGTTTCTAGGGACAAAGAAGGAAAGTGAGGGGAATTCTCCTTGTGCTATAGTGTGCTTTAAAAAAACATTTTTTCTAGGGACAGAAAACTCTAGGTAGGGAGAGTGTCAGTTTCTTTCACTGTGCGAGTCCTTGTTTCTAGGGACAAAGAAGGAAAGTGAGGGGAATTCTCCTTGTGCTATAGTGTGCTTTAAAAAAACATTTTTTCTAGGGACAGAAAACTGTAGGTAGGGAGAGTGTCAGTTTCTTTCACTGTGCGAGTCCTTGTTTCTAGGGACAAAGAAGGAAAGTGAGGGGAATTCTCCTTGTGCTATAGTGTGCTTTAAAAAAAAAATATTCTAGGGACAGAAAACTCTAGGTAGGGAGAGTGTCAGTTTCTTTCACTGTGCGAGTCCTTGTTTCTAGGGACAAAGAAGGAAAGTGAGGGGAATTCTCCTTGTGCTATAGTGTGCTTTAAAAAAACATTTTTTCTAGGGACAGAAAACTGTAGGTAGGGAGAGTGTCAGTTTCTTTCACTGTGCGAGTCCTTGTTTCTAGGGACAAAGAAGGAAAGTGAGGGGAATTCTCCTTGTGCTATAGTGTGCTTTAAAAAAACATTTTTTCTAGGGACAGAAAACTGTAGGTAGGGAGAGTGTCAGTTTCTTTCACTGTGCGAGTCCTTGTTTCTAGGGACAAAGAAGGAAAGTGAGGGGAATTCTCCTTGTGCTATAGTGTGCTTTAAAAAAACATTTTTTCTAGGGACAGAAAACTCTAGGTAGGGAGAGTGTCAGTTTCTTTCACTGTGCGAGTCCTTGTTTCTAGGGACAAAGAAGGAAAGTGAGGGGAATTCTCCTTGTGCTATAGTGTGCTTTAAAAAAAACATTTTTTCTAGGGACAGAAAACTGTAGGTAGGGAGAGTGTCAGTTTCTTTCACTGTGCGAGTCCTTGTTTCTAGGGACAAAGAAGGAAAGTGAGGGGAATTCTCCTTGTGCTATAGTGTGCTTTAAAAAAACATTTTTTCTAGGGACAGAAAACTCTAGGTAGGGAGAGTGTCAGTTTCTTTCACTGTGCGAGTCCTTGTTTCTAGGGACAAAGAAGGAAAGTGAGGGGAATTCTCCTTGTGCTATAGTGTGCTTTAAAAAAACATTTTTTCTAGGGACAGAAAACTCTAGGTAGGGAGAGTGTCAGTTTCTTTCACTGTGCGAGTCCTTGTTTCTAGGGACAAAGAAGGAAAGTGAGGGGAATTCTCCTTGTGCTATAGTGTGCTTTAAAAAAACATTTTTTCTAGGGACAGAAAACTCTAGGTAGGGAGAGTGTCAGTTTCTTTCACTGTGCGAGTCCTTGTTTCTAGGGACAAAGAAGGAAAGTGAGGGGAATTCTCCTTGTGCTATAGTGTGCTTTAAAAAAACATTTTTTCTAGGGACAGAAAACTGTAGGTAGGAAGAGTGTCAGTTTCTTTCACTGTGCGAGTCCTTGTTTCTAGGGACAAAGAAGGAAAGTGAGGGGAATTCTCCTTGTGCTATAGTGTGCTTTAAAAAAAAAAAAATTCTAGGGACAGAAAACTCTAGGTAGGGAGAGTGTCAGTTTCTTTCACTGTGCGAGTCCTTGTTTCTAGGGACAAAGAAGGAAAGTGAGGGGAATTCTCCTTGTGCTATAGTGTGCTTTAAAAAAACATTTTTTCTAGGGACAGAAAACTCTAGGTAGGGAGAGTGTCAGTTTCTTTCACTGTGCGAGTCCTTGTTTCTAGGGACAAAGAAGGAAAGTGAGGGGAATTCTCCTTGTGCTATAGTGTGCTTTAAAAAAACATTTTTTCTAGGGACAGAAAACTGTAGGTAGGGAGAGTGTCAGTTTCTTTCACTGTGCGAGTCCTTGTTTCTAGGGACAAAGAAGGAAAGTGAGGGGAATTCTCCTTGTGCTATAGTGTGCTTTAAAAAAACATTTTTTCTAGGGACAGAAAACTCTAGGTAGGGAGAGTGTCAGTTTCTTTCACTGTGCGAGTCCTTGTTTCTAGGGACAAAGAAGGAAAGTGAGGGGAATTCTCCTTGTGCTATAGTGTGCTTTAAAAAAACATTTTTTCTAGGGACAGAAAACTCTAGGTAGGGAGAGTGTCAGTTTCTTTCACTGTGCGAGTCCTTGTTTCTAGGGACAAAGAAGGAAAGTGAGGGGAATTCTCCTTGTGCTATAGTGTGCTTTAAAAAAACATTTTTTCTAGGGACAGAAAACTGTAGGTAGGGAGAGTGTCAGTTTCTTTCACTGTGCGAGTCCTTGTTTCTAGGGACAAAGAAGGAAAGTGAGGGGAATTCTCCTTGTGCTATAGTGTGCTTTAAAAAAAAAATATTCTAGGGACAGAAAACTCTAGGTAGGGAGAGTGTCAGTTTCTTTCACTGTGCGAGTCCTTGTTTCTAGGGACAAAGAAGGAAAGTGAGGGGAATTCTCCTTGTGCTATAGTGTGCTTTAAAAAAACATTTTTTCTAGGGACAGAAAACTGTAGGTAGGGAGAGTGTCAGTTTCTTTCACTGTGCGAGTCCTTGTTTCTAGGGACAAAGAAGGAAAGTGAGGGGAATTCTCCTTGTGCTATAGTGTGCTTTAAAAAAACATTTTTTCTAGGGACAGAAAACTGTAGGTAGGGAGAGTGTCAGTTTCTTTCACTGTGCGAGTCCTTGTTTCTAGGGACAAAGAAGGAAAGTGAGGGGAATTCTCCTTGTGCTATAGTGTGCTTTAAAAAAACATTTTTTCTAGGGACAGAAAACTCTAGGTAGGGAGAGTGTCAGTTTCTTTCACTGTGCGAGTCCTTGTTTCTAGGGACAAAGAAGGAAAGTGAGGGGAATTCTCCTTGTGCTATAGTGTGCTTTAAAAAAAACATTTTTTCTAGGGACAGAAAACTGTAGGTAGGGAGAGTGTCAGTTTCTTTCACTGTGCGAGTCCTTGTTTCTAGGGACAAAGAAGGAAAGTGAGGGGAATTCTCCTTGTGCTATAGTGTGCTTTAAAAAAACATTTTTTCTAGGGACAGAAAACTCTAGGTAGGGAGAGTGTCAGTTTCTTTCACTGTGCGAGTCCTTGTTTCTAGGGACAAAGAAGGAAAGTGAGGGGAATTCTCCTTGTGCTATAGTGTGCTTTAAAAAAACATTTTTTCTAGGGACAGAAAACTCTAGGTAGGGAGAGTGTCAGTTTCTTTCACTGTGCGAGTCCTTGTTTCTAGGGACAAAGAAGGAAAGTGAGGGGAATTCTCCTTGTGCTATAGTGTGCTTTAAAAAAACATTTTTTCTAGGGACAGAAAACTCTAGGTAGGGAGAGTGTCAGTTTCTTTCACTGTGCGAGTCCTTGTTTCTAGGGACAAAGAAGGAAAGTGAGGGGAATTCTCCTTGTGCTATAGTGTGCTTTAAAAAAACATTTTTTCTAGGGACAGAAAACTGTAGGTAGGAAGAGTGTCAGTTTCTTTCACTGTGCGAGTCCTTGTTTCTAGGGACAAAGAAGGAAAGTGAGGGTAATTCTCCTTGTGCTATAGTGTGCTTTAAAAAAAAAAAAATTCTAGGGACAGAAAACTCTAGGTAGGGAGAGTGTCAGTTTCTTTCACTGTGCGAGTCCTTGTTTCTAGGGACAAAGAAGGAAAGTGAGGGGAATTCCCCTTGTGCTATAGTGTGCTTTAAAAAAAAAAAATTCTAGGGACAGAAAACTCTAGGTAGGGAGAGTGTCAGTTTCTTTCACTGTGTGAGTCCTTGTTTCTAGGGACAAAGAAGGAAAGTGAGGGGAATTCTCCTTGTGCTATAGTGTGCTTTAAAAAAACATTTTTTCTAGGGACAGAAAACTGTAGGTAGGGAGAGTGTCAGTTTCTTTCACTGTGCGAGTCCTTGTTTCTAGGGACAAAGAAGGAAAGTGAGGGGAATTCTCCTTGTGCTATAGTGTGCTTTAAAAAAACATTTTTTCTAGGGACAGAAAACTGTAGGTAGGGAGAGTGTCCGTTTCTTTCACTGTGCGAGTCCTTGTTTCTAGGGACAAAGACGGAAAGTGAGGGGAATTCTCCTTGTGCTATAGTGTGCTTTAAAAAAACATTTTTTCTAGGGACAGAAAACTCTAGGTAGGGAGAGTGTCAGTTTCTTTCACTGTGCGAGTCCTTGTTTCTAGGGACAAAGAAGGAAAGTGAGGGGAATTCTCCTTGTGCTATAGTGTGCTTTAAAAAAAAAAAAAATCTAGGGACAGAAAACTCTAGGTAGGGAGAGTGTCAGTTTCTTTCACTGTGCGAGTCCTTGTTTCTAGGGACAAAGAAGGAAAGTGAGGGGAATTCTCCTTGTGCTATAGTGTGCTTTAAAAAAACATTTTTTCTAGGGACAGAAAACTCTAGGTAGGGAGAGTGTCAGTTTCTTTCACTGTGCGAGTCCTTGTTTCTAGGGACAAAGAAGGAAAGTGAGGGGAATTCTCCTTGTGCTATAGTGTGCTTTAAAAAAACATTTTTTCTAGGGACAGAAAACTGTAGGTAGGGAGAGTGTCAGTTTCTTTCACTGTGCGAGTCCTTGTTTCTAGGGACAAAGAAGGAAAGTGAGGGGAATTCTCCTTGTGCTATAGTGTGCTTTAAAAAAAAAAAATTCTAGGGACAGAAAACTCTAGGTAGGGAGAGTGTCAGTTTCTTTCACTGTGTGAGTCCTTGTTTCTAGGGACAAAGAAGGAAAGTGAGGGGAATTCTCCTTGTGCTATAGTGTGCTTTAAAAAAACATTTTTTCTAGGGACAGAAAACTGTAGGTAGGGAGAGTGTCAGTTTCTTTCACTGTGCGAGTCCTTGTTTCTAGGGACAAAGAAGGAAAGTGAGGGGAATTCTCCTTGTGCTATAGTGTGCTTTAAAAAAACATTTTTTCTAGGGACAGAAAACTGTAGGTAGGGAGAGTGTCCGTTTCTTTCACTGTGCGAGTCCTTGTTTCTAGGGACAAAGACGGAAAGTGAGGGGAATTCTCCTTGTGCTATAGTGTGCTTTAAAAAAACATTTTTTCTAGGGACAGAAAACTCTAGGTAGGGAGAGTGTCAGTTTCTTTCACTGTGCGAGTCCTTGTTTCTAGGGACAAAGAAGGAAAGTGAGGGGAATTCTCCTTGTGCTATAGTGTGCTTTAAAAAAAAAAATAATCTAGGGACAGAAAACTCTAGGTAGGGAGAGTGTCAGTTTCTTTCACTGTGCGAGTCCTTGTTTCTAGGGACAAAGAAGGAAAGTGAGGGGAATTCTCCTTGTGCTATAGTGTGCTTTAAAAAAACATTTTTTCTAGGGACAGAAAACTCTAGGTAGGGAGAGTGTCAGTTTCTTTCACTGTGCGAGTCCTTGTTTCTAGGGACAAAGAAGGAAAGTGAGGGGAATTCTCCTTGTGCTATAGTGTGCTTTAAAAAAACATTTTTTCTAGGGACAGAAAACTCTAGGTAGGGAGAGTGTCAGTTTCTTTCACTGTGCGAGTCCTTGTTTCTAGGGACAAAGAAGGAAAGTGAGGGGAATTCTCCTTGTGCTATAGTGTGCTTTAAAAAAACATTTTTTCTAGGGACAGAAAACTGTAGGTAGGGAGAGTGTCAGTTTCTTTCACTGTGCGAGTCCTTGTTTCTAGGGACAAAGAAGGAAAGTGAGGGGAATTCTCCTTGTGCTATAGTGTGCTTTAAAAAAAAAAAAATTCTAGGGACAGAAAACTCTAGGTAGGGAGAGTGTCAGTTTCTTTCACTGTGCGAGTCCTTGTTTCTAGGGACAAAGAAGGAAAGTGAGGGGAATTCTCCTTGTGCTATAGTGTGCTTTAAAAAAACATTTTTTCTAGGGACAGAAAACTCTAGGTAGGGAGAGTGTCAGTTTCTTTCACTGTGCGAGTCCTTGTTTCTAGGGACAAAGAAGGAAAGTGAGGGGAATTCTCCTTGTGCTATAGTGTGCTTTAAAAAAACATTTTTTCTAGGGACAGAAAACTCTAGGTAGGGAGAGTGTCAGTTTCTTTCACTGTGCGAGTCCTTGTTTCTAGGGACAAAGAAGGAAAGTGAGGGGAATTCTCCTTGTGCTATAGTGTGCTTTAAAAAAACATTTTTTCTAGGGACAGAAAACTGTAGGTAGGGAGAGTGTCAGTTTCTTTCACTGTGCGAGTCCTTGTTTCTAGGGACAAAGAAGGAAAGTGAGGGGAATTCTCCTTGTGCTATAGTGTGCTTTAAAAAAAAAAAATTTCTAGGGACAGAAAACTGTAGGTAGGGAGAGTGTCAGTTTCTTTCACTGTGCGAGTCCTTGTTTCTAGGGACAAAGAAGGAAAGTGAGGGGAATTCTCCTTGTGCTATAGTGTGCTTTAAAAAAACATTTTTTCTAGGGACAGAAAACTGTAGGTAGGGAGAGTGTCAGTTTCTTTCACTGTGCGAGTCCTTGTTTCTAGGGACAAAGAAGGAAAGTGAGGGGAATTCTCCTTGTGCTATAGTGTGCTTTAAAAAAACATTTTTTCTAGGGACAGAAAACTCTAGGTAGGGAGAGTGTCAGTTTATTTCACTGTGCGAGTCCTTGTTTCTAGGGACAAAGAAGGAAAGTGAGGGGAATTCTCCTTGTGCTATAGTGTGCTTTAAAAAAAAACATTTTTTCTAGGGACAGAAAACTGTAGGTAGGGAGAGTGTCAGTTTCTTTCACTGTGCGAGTCCTTGTTTCTAGGGACAAAGAAGGAAAGTGAGGGGAATTCTCCTTGTGCTATAGTGTGCTTTAAAAAAACATTTTTTCTAGGGACAGAAAACTCTAGGTAGGGAGAGTGTCAGTTTCTTTCACTGTGCGAGTCCTTGTTTCTAGGGACAAAGAAGGAAAGTGAGGGGAATTCTCCTTGTGCTATAGTGTGCTTTAAAAAAAAAAAATTCTAGGGACAGAAAACTCTAGGTAGGGAGAGTGTCAGTTTCTTTCACTGTGCGAGTCCTTGTTTCTAGGGACAAAGAAGGAAAGTGAGGGGAATTCTCCTTGTGCTATAGTGTGCTTTAAAAAAACATTTTTTCTAGGGACAGAAAACTCTAGGTAGGGAGAGTGTCAGTTTCTTTCACTGTGCGAGTCCTTGTTTCTAGGGACAAAGAAGGAAAGTGAGGGGAATTCTCCTTGTGCTATAGTGTGCTTTAAAAAAACATTTTTTCTAGGGACAGAAAACTCTAGGTAGGGAGAGTGTCAGTTTCTTTCACTGTGCGAGTCCTTGTTTCTAGGGACAAAGAAGGAAAGTGAGGGGAATTCTCCTTGTGCTATAGTGTGCTTTAAAAAAACATTTTTTCTAGGGACAGAAAACTGTAGGTAGGAAGAGTGTCAGTTTCTTTCACTGTGCGAGTCCTTGTTTCTAGGGACAAAGAAGGAAAGTGAGGGGAATTCTCCTTGTGCTATAGTGTGCTTTAAAAAAAAAAAAATTCTAGGGACAGAAAACTCTAGGTAGGGAGAGTGTCAGTTTCTTTCACTGTGCGAGTCCTTGTTTCTAGGGACAAAGAAGGAAAGTGAGGGGAATTCTCCTTGTGCTATAGTGTGCTTTAAAAAAACATTTTTTCTAGGGACAGAAAACTCTAGGTAGGGAGAGTGTCAGTTTCTTTCACTGTGCGAGTCCTTGTTTCTAGGGACAAAGAAGGAAAGTGAGGGGAATTCTCCTTGTGCTATAGTGTGCTTTAAAAAAAAAAAAATTCTAGGGACAGAAAACTCTAGGTAGGGAGAGTGTCAGTTTCTTTCACTGTGCGAGTCCTTGTTTCTAGGGACAAAGAAGGAAAGTGAGGGGAATTCTCCTTGTGCTATAGTGTGCTTTAAAAAAACATTTTTTCTAGGGACAGAAAACTCTAGGTAGGGAGAGTGTCAGTTTCTTTCACTGTGCGAGTCCTTGTTTCTAGGGACAAAGAAGGAAAGTGAGGGGAATTCTCCTTGTGCTATAGTGTGCTTTAAAAAAACATTTTTTCTAGGGACAGAAAACTCTAGGTAGGGAGAGTGTCAGTTTCTTTCACTGTGCGAGTCCTTGTTTCTAGGGACAAAGAAGGAAAGTGAGGGGAATTCTCCTTGTGCTATAGTGTGCTTTAAAAAAACATTTTTTCTAGGGACAGAAAACTCTAGGTAGGGAGAGTGTCAGTTTCTTTCACTGTGCGAGTCCTTGTTTCTAGGGACAAAGAAGGAAAGTGAGGGGAATTCTCCTTGTGCTATAGTGTGCTTTAAAAAAACATTTTTTCTAGGGACAGAAAACTCTAGGTAGGGAGAGTGTCAGTTTCTTTCACTGTGCGAGTCCTTGTTTCTAGGGACAAAGAAGGAAAGTGAGGGGAATTCTCCTTGTGCTATAGTGTGCTTTAAAAAAACATTTTTTCTAGGGACAGAAAACTCTAGGTAGGGAGAGTGTCAGTTTCTTTCACTGTGCGAGTCCTTGTTTCTAGGGACAAAGAAGGAAAGTGAGGGGAATTCTCCTTGTGCTATAGTGTGCTTTAAAAAAAAAAATTTTCTAGGGACAGAAAACTCTAGGTAGGGAGAGTGTCAGTTTCTTTCACTGTGCGAGTCCTTGTTTCTAGGGACAAAGAAGGAAAGTGAGGGGAATTCTCCTTGTGCTATAGTGTGCTTTAAAAAAACATTTTTTCTAGGGACAGAAAACTCTAGGTAGGGAGAGTGTCAGTTTCTTTCACTGTGCAAGTCCTTGTTTCTAGGGACAAAGAAGGAAAGTGAGGGGAATTCTCCTTGTGCTATAGTGTGCTTTAAAAAAAAAAAAATTCTAGGGACAGAAAACTCTAGGTAGGGAGAGTGTCAGTTTCTTTCACTGTGCGAGTCCTTGTTTCTAGGGACAAAGAAGGAAAGTGAGGGGAATTCTCCTTGTGCTATAGTGTGCTTTAAAAAAAAAAAATTTATAGGGACAGAAAACTCTAGGTAGGGAGAGTGTCAGTTTCTTTCACTGTGCGAGTCCTTGTTTCTAGGGACAAAGAAGGAAAGTGAGGGGAATTCACCTTGTGCTATAGTGTGCTTTAAAAAAACATTTTTTCTAGGGACAGAAAACTCTAGGTAGGGAGAGTGTCAGTTTCTTTCACTGTGCGAGTCCTTGTTTCTAGGGACAAAGAAGGAAAGTGAGGGGAATTCTCCTTGTGCTATAGTGTGCTTTAAAAAAAAAAAAATTCTAGGGACAGAAAACTCTAGGTAGGGAGAGTGTCAGTTTCTTTCACTGTGCGAGTCCTTGTTTCTAGGGACAAAGAAGGAAAGTGAGGGGAATTCTCCTTGTGCTATAGTGTGCTTTAAAAAAACATTTTTTCTAGGGACAGAAAACTCTAGGTAGGGAGAGTGTCAGTTTCTTTCACTGTGTGAGTCCTTGTTTCTAGGGACAAAGAAGGAAAGTGAGGGGAATTCTCCTTGTGCTATAGTGTGCTTTAAAAAAACATTTTTTCTAGGGACAGAAAACTCTAGGTAGGGAGAGTGTCAGTTTCTTTCACTGTGCGAGTCCTTGTTTCTAGGGACAAAGAAGGAAAGTGAGGGGAATTCTCCTTGTGCTATAGTGTGCTTTAAAAAAACATTTTTTCTAGGGACAGAAAACTGTAGGTAGGGAGAGTGTCAGTTTCTTTCACTGTGCGAGTCCTTGTTTCTAGGGACAAAGAAGGAAAGTGAGGGGAATTCTCCTTGTGCTATAGTGTGCTTTAAAAAAAAAAATTTCTAGGGACAGAAAACTCTAGGTAGGGAGAGTGTCAGTTTCTTTCACTGTGCGAGTCCTTGTTTCTAGGGACAAAGAAGGAAAGTGAGGGGAATTCTCCTTGTGCTATAGTGTGCTTTAAAAAAACATTTTTTCTAGGGACAGAAAACTCTAGGTAGGGAGAGTGTCAGTTTCTTTCACTGTGCGAGTCCTTGTTTCTAGGGACAAAGAAGGAAAGTGAGGGGAATTCTCCTTGTGCTATAGTGTGCTTTAAAAAAACATTTTTTCTAGGGACAGAAAACTCTAGGTAGGGAGAGTGTCAGTTTCTTTCACTGTGCGAGTCCTTGTTTCTAGGGACAAAGAAGGAAAGTGAGGGGAATGCTCCTTGTGCTATAGTGTGCTTTAAAAAAACATTTTTTCTAGGGACAGAAAACTCTAGGTAGGGAGAGTGTCAGTTTCTTTCACTGTGCGAGTCCTTGTTTCTAGGGACAAAGAAGGAAAGTGAGGGGAATTCTCCTTGTGCTATAGTGTGCTTTAAAAAAACATTTTTTCTAGGGACAGAAAACTCTAGGTAGGGAGAGTGTCAGTTTCTTTCACTGTGCGAGTCCTTGTTTCTAGGGACAAAGAAGGAAAGTGAGGGGAATTCTCCTTGTGCTATAGTGTGCTTTAAAAAAACATTTTTTCTAGGGACAGAAAACTCTAGGTAGGGAGAGTGTCAGTTTCTTTCACTGTGCGAGTCCTTGTTTCTAGGGACAAAGAAGGAAAGTGAGGGGAATTCTCCTTGTGCTATAGTGTGCTTTAAAAAAAAAAAAATTTCTAGGGACAGAAAACTGTAGGTAGGGAGAGTGTCAGTTTCTTTCACTGTGCGAGTCCTTGTTTCTAGGGACAAAGAAGGAAAGTGAGGGGAATTCTCCTTGTGCTATAGTGTGCTTTAAAAAAAAAAAAATTCTAGGGACAGAAAACTCTAGGTAGGGAGAGTGTCAGTTTCTTTCACTGTGCGAGTCCTTGTTTCTAGGGACAAAGAAGGAAAGTGAGGGGAATTCTCCTTGTGCTATAGTGTGCTTTAAAAAAACATTTTTTCTAGGGACAGAAAACTGTAGGTAGGGAGAGTGTCAGTTTCTTTCACTGTGCGAGTCCTTGTTTCTAGGGACAAAGAAGGAAAGTGAGGGGAATTCTCCTTGTGCTATAGTGTGCTTTAAAAAAAAAAAATTCTAGGGACAGAAAACTCTAGGTAGGGAGAGTGTCAGTTTCTTTCACTGTGCGAGTCCTTGTTTCTAGGGACAAAGAAGGAAAGTGAGGGGAATTCTCCTTGTGCTATAGTGTGCTTTAAAAAAAAAAAATTTCTAGGGACAGAAAACTCTAGGTAGGGAGAGTGTCAGTTTCTTTCACTGTGCGAGTCCTTGTTTCTAGGGACAAAGAAGGAAAGTGAGGGGAATTCTCCTTGTGCTATAGTGTGCTTTAAAAAAAAAAAATTTCTAGGGACAGAAAACTCTAGGTAGGGAGAGTGTCAGTTTCTTTCACTGTGCGAGTCCTTGTTTCTAGGGACAAAGAAGGAAAGTGAGGGGAATTCTCCTTGTGCTATAGTGTGCTTTAAAAAAACATTTTTTCTAGGGACAGAAAACTCTAGGTAGGGAGAGTGTCAGTTTCTTTCACTGTGCGAGTCCTTGTTTCTAGGGACAAAGAAGGAAAGTGAGGGGAATTCTCCTTGTGCTATAGTGTGCTTTAAAAAAAAAAAAAATTCTAGGGACAGAAAACTCTAGGTAGGGAGAGTGTCAGTTTCTTTCACTGTGCGAGTCCTTGTTTCTAGGGACAAAGAAGGAAAGTGAGGGGAATTCTCCTTGTGCTATAGTGTGCTTTAAAAAAACATTTTTTCTAGGGACAGAAAACTCTAGGTAGGGAGAGTGTCAGTTTCTTTCACTGTGCGAGTCCTTGTTTCTAGGGACAAAGAAGGAAAGTGAGGGGAATTCTCCTTGTGCTATAGTGTGCTTTAAAAAAAAAAAATTTCTAGGGACAGAAAACTCTAGGTAGGGAGAGTGTCAGTTTCTTTCACTGTGCGAGTCCTTGTTTCTAGGGACAAAGAAGGAAAGTGAGGGGAATTCTCCTTGTGCTATAGTGTGCTTTAAAAAAACATTTTTTCTAGGGACAGAAAACTCTAGGTAGGGAGAGTGTCAGTTTCTTTCACTGTGCGAGTCCTTGTTTCTAGGGACAAAGAAGGAAAGTGAGGGGAATTCTCCTTGTGCTATAGTGTGCTTTAAAAAAACATTTTTTCTAGGGACAGAAAACTCTAGGTAGGGAGAGTGTCAGTTTCTTTCACTGTGCGAGTCCTTGTTTCTAGGGACAAAGAAGGAAAGTGAGGGGAATTCTCCTTGTGCTATAGTGTGCTTTAAAAAAACATTTTTTCTAGGGACAGAAAACTCTAGGTAGGGAGAGTGTCAGTTTCTTTCACTGTGCGAGTCCTTGTTTCTAGGGACAAAGAAGGAAAGTGAGGGGAATTCTCCTTGTGCTATAGTGTGCTTTAAAAAAAAAAAATTTCTAGGGACAGAAAACTGTAGGTAGGGAGAGTGTCAGTTTCTTTCACTGTGCGAGTCCTTGTTTCTAGGGACAAAGAAGGAAAGTGAGGGGAATTCTCCTTGTGCTATAGTGTGCTTTAAAAAAACATTTTTTCTAGGGACAGAAAACTCTAGGTAGGGAGAGTGTCAGTTTCTTTCACTGTGCGAGTCCTTGTTTCTAGGGACAAAGAAGGAAAGTGAGGGGAATTCTCCTTGTGCTATAGTGTGCTTTAAAAAAACATTTTTTCTAGGGACAGAAAACTGTAGGTAGGGAGAGTGTCAGTTTCTTTCACTGTGCGAGTCCTTGTTTCTAGGGACAAAGAAGGAAAGTGAGGGGAATTCTCCTTGTGCTATAGTGTGCTTTAAAAAAAAAAAATTCTAGGGACAGAAAACTCTAGGTAGGGAGAGTGTCAGTTTCTTTCACTGTGCGAGTCCTTGTTTCTAGGGACAAAGAAGGAAAGTGAGGGGAATTCTCCTTGTGCTATAGTGTGCTTTAAAAAAACATTTTTTCTAGGGACAGAAAACTGTAGGTAGGGAGAGTGTCAGTTTATTTCACTGTGCGAGTCCTTGTTTCTAGGGACAAAGAAGGAAAGTGAGGGGAATTCTCCTTGTGCTATAGTGTGCTTTAAAAAAACATTTTTTCTAGGGACAGAAAACTGTAGGTAGGGAGAGTGTCAGTTTCTTTCACTGTGCGAGTCCTCGTTTCTAGGGACAAAGAAGGAAAGTGAGGGGAATTCTCCTTGTGCTATAGTGTGCTTTAAAAAAACATTTTTTCTAGGGACAGAAAACTCTAGGTAGGGAGAGTGTCAGTTTCTTTCACTGTGCGAGTCCTTGTTTCTAGGGACAAAGAAGGAAAGTGAGGGGAATTCTCCTTGTGCTATAGTGTGCTTTAAAAAAACATTTTTTCTAGGGACAGAAAACTCTAGGTAGGGAGAGTGTCAGTTTCTTTCACTGTGCGAGTCCTTGTTTCTAGGGACAAAGAAGGAAAGTGAGGGGAATTCTCCTTGTGCTATAGTGTGCTTTAAAAAAAAAAAATTTCTAGGTACAGAAAACTCTAGGTAGGGAGAGTGTCAGTTTCTTTCACTGTGCGAGTCCTTGTTTCTAGGGACAAAGAAGGAAAGTGAGGGGAATTCTCCTTGTGCTATAGTGTGCTTTAAAAAAACATTTTTTCTAGGGACAGAAAACTGTAGGTAGGGAGAGTGTCAGTTTCTTTCACTGTGCGAGTCCTTGTTTCTAGGGACAAAGAAGGAAAGTGAGGGGAATTCTCCTTGTGCTATAGTGTGCTTTAAAAAAACATTTTTTCTAGGGACAGAAAACTCTAGGTAGGGAGAGTGTCAGTTTCTTTCACTGTGCGAGTCCTTGTTTCTAGGGACAAAGAAGGAAAGTGAGGGGAATTCTCCTTGTGCTATAGTGTGCTTTAAAAAAAAAAAATTTCTAGGGACAGAAAACTGTAGGTAGGGAGAGTGTCAGTTTCTTTCACTGTGCGAGTCCTTGTTTCTAGGGACAAAGAAGGAAAGTGAGGGGAATTCTCCTTGTGCTATAGTGTGCTTTAAAAAAACATTTTTTCTAGGGACAGAAAACTCTAGGTAGGGAGAGTGTCAGTTTCTTTCACTGTGCGAGTCCTTGTTTCTAGGGACAAAGAAGGAAAGTGAGGGGAATTCTCCTTGTGCTATAGTGTGCTTTAAAAAAACATTTTTTCTAGGGACAGAAAACTGTAGGTAGGGAGAGTGTCAGTTTCTTTCACTGTGCGAGTCCTTGTTTCTAGGGACAAAGAAGGAAAGTGAGGGGAATTCTCCTTGTGCTATAGTGTGCTTTAAAAAAAAAAAATTCTAGGGACAGAAAACTCTAGGTAGGGAGAGTGTCAGTTTCTTTCACTGTGCGAGTCCTTGTTTCTAGGGACAAAGAAGGAAAGTGAGGGGAATTCTCCTTGTGCTATAGTGTGCTTTAAAAAAACATTTTTTCTAGGGACAGAAAACTGTAGGTAGGGAGAGTGTCAGTTTCTTTCACTGTGCGAGTCCTTGTTTCTAGGGACAAAGAAGGAAAGTGAGGGGAATTCTCCTTGTGCTATAGTGTGCTTTAAAAAAACATTTTTTCTAGGGACAGAAAACTGTAGGTAGGGAGAGTGTCAGTTTCTTTCACTGTGCGAGTCCTCGTTTCTAGGGACAAAGAAGGAAAGTGAGGGGAATTCTCCTTGTGCTATAGTGTGCTTTAAAAAAACATTTTTTCTAGGGACAGAAAACTCTAGGTAGGGAGAGTGTCAGTTTCTTTCACTGTGCGAGTCCTTGTTTCTAGGGACAAAGAAGGAAAGTGAGGGAAATTCTCCTTGTGCTATAGTGTGCTTTAAAAAAACATTTTTTCTAGGGACAGAAAACTCTAGGTAGGGAGAGTGTCAGTTTCTTTCACTGTGCGAGTCCTTGTTTCTAGGGACAAAGAAGGAAAGTGAGGGGAATTCTCCTTGTGCTATAGTGTGCTTTAAAAAAAAAAAATTTCTAGGTACAGAAAACTCTAGGTAGGGAGAGTGTCAGTTTCTTTCACTGTGCGAGTCCTTGTTTCTAGGGACAAAGAAGGAAAGTGAGGGGAATTCTCCTTGTGCTATAGTGTGCTTTAAAAAAACATTTTTTCTAGGGACAGAAAACTGTAGGTAGGGAGAGTGTCAGTTTCTTTCACTGTGCGAGTCCTTGTTTCTAGGGACAAAGAAGGAAAGTGAGGGGAATTCTCCTTGTGCTATAGTGTGCTTTAAAAAAACATTTTTTCTAGGGACAGAAAACTCTAGGTAGGGAGAGTGTCAGTTTCTTTCACTGTGCGAGTCCTTGTTTCTAGGGACAAAGAAGGAAAGTGAGGGGAATTCTCCTTGTGCTATAGTGTGCTAAAGCATTCCTCATCAACCATCTTTGAAATCCTTGTTTTTTGGACAGTCAGGGAAATTGTCGTTGTGCTATTCTGTGCAAAAGCAATCATCCTCAACCATATTTAGAAATCCTTAAGTAAAGGGACAGAGAAGGACACCTGAAGGTAGCCCTTATTGCTTTTTTCCCATCTCCCTGCAGGCCATCTATTAGAATGTCTGGAAGGCAAACAAGGAGAGGCAGACAGTCAGGAGGCAATAAAAGAGGGCAAGCAGGCTCTGTGTCTGGGGGCAACAGTGCTGGTCGTGGACGCGGTGCATTGTCATCAGCACATGGCCATGGGACACGCTTGTCCTTCTTTTCCGCAGCTGGACATGTTGAGCCACATCATGCCGAAGACTTGGTAGAGTGGATGACCAAGCCCTCCTCCTCCTCCTCATCCTCTCTCACCCAGGCTCAGGGTACTGGCAAAGCAGCTGCCAAAGCGTCCTCTTCCCTGGTATCAATGTCAGACTCATCATCAGTCACTCCTTCCCTAGACCCACCATGTCCTCCTCCTGAGGAGTCCCCCGAACTGTTTGAGCACAGTGTTGGGTACATGCTCCAGGAGGATGCCCAGCGTTTCGAAGGGTCTGATGATGAAACCCAGCTACAGGAAGGCAGTAGCGTGAGAGCAGACAGAGGGGATGCTCAAGAAGGACACCAATCTGGCAGTCATGTTCCAGCAGCTGCAGCATACTGCCAGATTGGCTCCAGTGATGAGGAGGGAGGGGATGATGAGGTCACTGACTCCACGTGGGTGCCTAATAGGAGAGAGGAGGAGGAGGAGGATGAGGAGGAGGCACATCTCCAACGAGGCAGGATGCCCTTTGGTGGCCAGCGTAAGGGCAGTACACCGACGGAATCACACCGCAGAGCTCCGCCTGTGCAGGGCGCTGCCTCTGCCCGTCATTCAAAAAGTTCCTTGGTGTGGGCCTTTTTTGAGGCTAGTGCATCAGATCGCACAGCTGCTGTTTGCAACATATGTCTCAAGCGTATATCGCGTGGCCAAAACATCAGCCGCTTGGGTACCACATGCCTGACCAGACATATGTTGACCTGCCATGCAGCTCGTTGGCAAGCCTACCTCAAAGACCCACACCAAAGAACAAAGCGGACCTCTCCTTGCACCGCATCAGCTGGGATCTCCAACCCCACTATAACTTCAGTCCTCTCTGAAACATGCACTGAGAGGAATGAAGGTGTAGAATTAGGTGTGTCACAGCCAAGTACTTGCGGCCACTCTGCTAGCAGTACACCGACGTCCGATTCTAGCAGGCAAATTTCCCTGCCCCAGCTGCTGGACCGTCGAAAGAAGTTCACTCCCAGCCATCCACATGCCCAGCGGTTGAATGCTAGCTTGGCTAAATTGCTAGCGCTTCAACTGCTGCCTTTTCAGTTGGTAGACTCGGCCCCCTTCCGTGAGTTTGTGCAATGTGCGGTTCCTCAGTGGCAGGTTCCCAAACGCCACTTTTTCTCACGGAAGGCTATTCCGGCTCTCTACCGGCATGTGGAAGGCAATGTCTTGGCCTCGCTGGACAGGGCGGTCAGCGGTAAGGTGCATATTACCGCTGACTCATGGTCCAGCAGGCATGGACAGGGACGTTACCTTTCTTTCACGGCCCATTGGGTCACTCTTTTGGCAGCTGGGAAGGATGCAGGACAAGGTGCAGTAGTGTTGGAGGTTGTTCCACCGCCACGCCTCCAAAATGCTACTACTGGTTGTGACACACCTCTCTCCTCCACCCCCTCCTCTTCTTCTTCCTCCATGGCCTCTTCCTGTGCTTTGTCCTCTGAACCAGCGGTGCTCCGTAGGCGTTCAAGGGGCTACGCAAGTACGCAGGCAAAAAGATGCCATGCCGTGCTTGCGCTGGTGTGTTTGGGGGACAGAAGCCACACTGGGGCAGAGGTCCTGTCTGCTCTGCAGGGCCAGGCCGAGAGGTGGTTGACGCCACGCCAGCTTAAGCCAGGAATGGTGGTTTGCGACAATGGCACCAACCTCCTCTCCGCCCTCCGACAGGGACAACTGACCCATGTGCCCTGTGTGGCTCACGTCCTTAACCTGGTGGTGCAGCGGTTCTTGGGCAGGTACCCGGGATTACAGGATGTCCTGAGGCAGGCCAGGAAAGTCTGTGTGCATTTCCGCAGATCTTATAATGCCAGTGCTCGCCTGGCTGAGCTGCAAAAGGAGTTGAACCTGCCCAAGAACCGCCTTATATGTGACATGCCCACCAGGTGGAACTCAACGTTGGCCATGCTGCAGCGGCTGCACACGCAGCAGAGGGCCATCAATGAGTACCTGTGCGACTACGGCACCAGGACAGGGTCAGGGGAGCTTGGTTTTTTTTCTCCACGCCAGTGGGGCATGATCAGGGATGCATGCACTGTCCTGGCACCATTTGAGGAGGCCACGAGGATGGTGAGCAGTGACAGTGCATGCATCAGTGACACTGTACCTCTTGTCCACCTGTTGGAGCACACGCTGCGTGGAATAATGGACAGGGCACTTGAGGCAGAACAGAGGCAGGAAGAGGAGGACTTCCTTGCCTCTCAAAGCCCCCTTTACCCAGACAGTGTTCCTTCTGTCCCACCCATCGCACAGGAAGAGGAGGAGGAGGAGAAGGAGGAGGAGGAGGAGGAGGATTGTGTCAGCATGGAGGTGGAGGCTGGCACTCAGCATCATCAGCAGCAGTCTTTTAGGGATGATTTACAGTCCCAAGAAACCAGTGGACTTGTACGTGGCTGGGAGGAGGTGGCTGCGGATCATGTCGTCCTTAGTGACCCAGAGGACTCCGGACTGAATGCCTCAGCTAACCTACGCTGCATGGCCTCCCTGATCCTGCAAAGTCTGCGGAAGGATCCTCGTATTCTTCGGATCAAGGAGAGGGACCATTACTGGCTGGCCACTCTCCTTGATCCACGGTACAAGGGTAAGGTTGCGGACCTTATGTTACCGTCGCAGAGGGAGCAGAGGATGAGACAACTCCGGGAGGCCTTGCAGAAAGGTCTGTGCAACGCGTTCCCAGAGACTGGGAGGTTACAAACTCCTGGTCCTGGACAACGAGTTGCTGAGGCTTCGGCCAGTCAAAGAAGGAGCGGTGGGGAAGGTGGCCGTCTGACCGATGCGTTCAGACAATTCTTTAGTCCGCAGCCCCAAAGTATGATCGGTTCCAGCAACCATCGCCAGCGTCTGATAAACATGGTGCAGGAATATCTAGGGGCAAGGTCAGACTTGGACACCTTCCCCACCGAAAATCCTCTGGCTTACTGGGTCTTGAGGATGGATCACTGGCCAGAGCTTGCACAGTATGCAATTGAGCTACTGGCCTGTCCTGCATCCAGCGTTCTTTCGGAACGCACATTCAGTGCTGCTGGAGGATTTGTCACGGATCACAGGGTGCGCCTGTCCACCGACTCGGTTGATCGACTGACTTTCATCAAGATGAACCAGTCTTGGATCACCACCAGCTACCACACACCTGATGCTGATATAACAGACTAATTGATTTTAACATGTCACATCCCTTCAAGACTGATGCTGATGCTGAGTGCCTGTGCTGTTATGTTGACTGGCTATCCTCCTCCTCCGAGTCCTCAATGATACGATTGATGATGATAGCTTGGAAGATCATTTTTGTTTATGGGTGCCGCCACCAGTGGCTAAGGCCCAATTTTTCAGCCCCTGTTTTACAGGGGCGTGTAATTACAATTTTTTTAGCAATAATTTGCCATAGGGCTCATTGCTGTGCTCCAAGTACAGTATCTGTGAGGGGTTGGAGTGTTGTGGCACCAGTGCCTAAGGCCCAATTTTTCAGCCCCTGTTTAAAAGGGGCGTGTCATTACAATTTTTGAAGCAATACTTTGCAACAGGGCTCATTGCTGTGCTCCAAGTACAGTATCTGTGAGGGGTTGTAGTGTTGTGCCACCAGTGCCTAAGGCCCAATTTTTCAGCCCCTGTTTAACAGGGGCGTGTCATTACAATTTTTGAAGCAATACTTTGCAACAGGGCTCATTGCTGTGCTCCAAGTACAGTATCTGTGAGGGGTTGTAGTGTTGTGCCACCAGTGCCTAAGGCCCAATTTTTCAGCCCCTGTTTAACAGGGGCGTGTCATTACAATTTTTGAAGCAATACTTTGCAACAGGGCTCATTGCTGTGCTCCAAGTACAGTATCTGTGAGGGGTTGTAGTGTTGTGCCACCAGTGCCTAAGGCCCAATTTTTCAGCCCCTGTTCAACAGGGGCATGCAATTACAATTCGTGATCTAATAATTCACAGCAGGGCCCATTGCTGTACCCACCAAGAGTAACTGTCAGGGCTTACAGTGTTGTGGCACCAGCACCACCATCAAAGGCCCAATTTTTACTACCACTGTTCAACAATTATATGTAATTAAAATTCCTGATATTATAGTTGACAGCAGGGCGTTCCAGCACCAACCAAGAGTAACTGTGAGTGCTTACAGTGTTGTGCCAACACCAACAACTAAGGGGCCTATTTCTGCAGAGTATATACGGCAGGTCCCTACTTTCAAACATCCAACTTACAAACGACTCCTACTTGCAAACGCAAGAAGACAACAGGAAGTGAGAGGAAATCTACCACTAGGAAGGAAAATTCTCTCCTGTAAGAATAAATATGGGAGAAAGGTGTCTCCTCTGTACTGATGCTTTATCAGCAATCCTTGTTTCAAGAAAAACACCACATTTCAAAAACAGTTGTCATTGGGACGGAAAGTGAGGTGAAATGTTCTGAACAGGGGCACAGTCAGCAAAACAAATGTTACAGGGGTGATAACCCTTACCTATGTTTTCCAAAAAGTTGAAAAATAGATTTTTGGGCTGGAGCTACACTTCAACAATGTACCTGTTCAAAATTACAAACACATTCTACATAAGAACAAACCTACAGTCCCTGTCTTGTATGCACCGCCTGTATACGGCTGTTCAGAGTATATAGGGCCTTTTTTATTTTATGTGCGGGGTTCCCCTTAATATCCATACAAGACCCAAAGGGGCTGGTAATGGGCTGGGGTAGGGGGGGGGGGTCATGGGGTAGCTATGCCATTTTTCTTAAAGATTTTCATCCATATTACCGGGACCAGACATTACATTAAAGCCGCAAGCAGTTTTAAATGGCTTTTTTTTCCTTTAGAAGTGTCATTTTGTGCAGGGACAGTTCTAAACACGGGAAACACGTGGCACTTCACAGGCATACTTTAGACACCCCCCAGGTACGATATTTAAAGGAATATTTGACTTTTTTTTTTTCACTTTATGCATCATTAAAATGACTGCTCCCGAAAAACGACCGTTTTTAAAACTTCTTTTTGCATTGATACATGTCCCCTGGTGCAGAACCCGGGTTCGCAAACCCTTTTTAGGACAATAACATGCATAATAGTTGTTATAATTAGCACTTTAGAATTCGAACGTTCGCATCCATTGTATTTAATAGGGTTCTAATGTTCGTACGAACTTTCGGTCCGTTCGCGGGTTCTGGTGCGAACCGAACCCGGGGGTGTTCGGCTCATCACTATTCCTTACATTGGTGATCAGTGGGAAGAATGTTCCTTACATTGGTGATCAGTGGGAAGAATGTCCCTTACATTGGTGATCAGTGGGAAGAATGTTCCTTACATTGGTGATCAGTGGGAAGAATGTTCCTTACATTGGTGATCAGTGGGAAGAATGTTCCTTACATTGGTGGTCAGTGAGAAGAATGTTCCTTACATTGGTGATCAGTGGGAAGAATGTCTCTTACATTGGAGATCAGTGAGAAGAATGTTCCTTACATTGGTGATCAGTGGGAAGAATATTCCTTACATTGGTGATCAGGGGGAAGAATGTCCCTTACATTGGTGATCAGTGGGAAGAATGTTCCTTACATTGGTGATCAGTGGAAAGAATGTCCTTACATTGGTGGTCAGTGGGAAGAATGTTCCTTACATTGGTGATCAGTGGAAAGAATGTCCTTACATTGGTGATCAGTGAGAAGAATGTTCCTTACATTGGTGGTCAGTGAGAAGAATGTTCCTTACATTGGTGATCAGTGGGAAGAATATTCCTTACATTGGTGATCAGGGGGAAGAATGTCCCTTACATTGGTGATCAGTGGGAAGAATGTTCCTTACATTGGTGATCAGTGGAAAGAATGTCCTTACATTGGTGGTCAGTGGGAAGAATGTTCCTTACATTGGTGATCAGTGGAAAGAATGTCCTTACATTGGTGATCAGTGAGAAGAATGTTCCTTACATTGGTGGTCAGTGGGAAGAATGTTCCTTACATTGGTGATCAGTGGGAAGAATGTCCCTTACATTGGTGATCAGTGGGAAGAATGCGCCCAATGCCGCGGCATTAATCACGACTAGTGATGAGCCGAACACCCCCGGGTTCGGTTCGCACCAGAACCCGCGAACGGACCGAAAGTTCGTACGAACATTAGAACCCTATTAAATACAATGGATGCGAACGTTCGAATTCTAAAGTGCTAATTATAACGACTATTATCCATGTTATTGTCCTAAAAAGGGTTTGGGAACCCTGGTTCTGCACCAGGGGACATGTATCAATGCAAAAATAAGTTTTAAAAACGGTCGTTTTTCGGGAGCAGTCATTTTAATGATGCATAAAGTGAAAAAAAAAGTCAAATATTCCTTTAAATATCGTACCTGGGGGGTGTCTAAAGTATGCCTGTGAAGTGCCACGTGTTTCCCGTGTTTAGAACTGTCCCTGCACAAAATGACACTTCTAAAGGAAAAAAAAGCCATTTAAAACTGCTTGCGGCTTTAATGTAATGTCTGGTCCCGGTAATATGGATGAAAATCTTTAAGAAAAATGGCATAGCTACCCCATGACCCCCCCCCCCCCCCCACCCCAGCCCATTACCAGCCCCTTTGGGTCTTGTATGGATATTAAGGGGAACCCCGCACATAAAATAAAAAAGGCCCTATATACTCTGAACAGCCGTATACAGGCGGTGCATACAAGACAGGGACTGTAGGTTTGTTCTTATGTAGAATCTGTTTGTAATTTTGAACAGGTACATTGTTTAAGTGTAGCTCCAGCCCAAAAATCTATTTTTAAACTTTTTGGAAAACATAGGTAAGGGTTATCACCCCTGTAACATTTGTTTTGCTGTCTGTGCCCCTGTTCAGAACATTTCACCTCACTTTCCGTCCCAATGACAACTGTTTTTGAAATGTGGTGTTTTTCTTGAAACAAGGATTGCTGATAAAGCATCAGTACAGAGGAGACACCTTTCTCCCATATTAATTCTTACAGGAGAGAATTTTCCTTCCTAGGGGTAGATTTCCTCTCACTTCCTGTTGTCTTCTTGCGTTTGCAAGTAGAAGTCGTTTGTAAGTTGGATGTTTGAAAGTAGGGACCTGCCGTATATACTCAGCAGGAATAGGCCCCTTAGTTGTTTGTGTTGGCACAACACTGTAAGCACTCACAGTTACTCTTGGTTGGTGCTGGAATGCCCTGCTGTCAACTATTATATCAGGAATTGTAATTACATATAATTGTTGAACAGTGGTAGTAAAAATTGGGCCTTTGATGGTGGTGCTGGTGCCACAACACTGTAAGCCCTGACAGTTACTCTTGGTGGGTGCAGCAATGGGCCCTGCTGTGAATTATTAGATCAAGAATTGTAATTGCATGCCCCTGTTGAACAGGGGCTGAAAAATTGGGCCTTTCGTGGTGGTGGTGGTGGTGGTGGTGGTGTTGCCACAACACTGTAAGCCCTCAGAGTTACTCTTGGTGGGTGCAGGAATGGGCCCTGCTGTGAATTATTAGATCAAGAATTGTAATTACATGCCCCTTTTGAACAGGGGCTGAAAAATTGGGCCTTTCGTGGTGGTGGTGGTGGTGGCGTTGCCACAACACTGTAAGCCCTCAGAGTTACTCTTGGTGGGTGCAGCAATGGGCCCTGCTGTGAATTATTAGATCAAGAATTGTAATTACATGCCCCTGTTGAACAGGGGCTGAAAAATCGGGCCTTAGGCACTGGTGGCACAACACTGCAACCCCTCACAGATACTGTACTTGGAGCACAGCAATGAGCCCTGTTGCAAAGTATTGCTTCAAAAATTGTAATTACACGCCCCTGTTAAACAGGGGCTGAAAAATTGGGCCTTAGGCACTGGTGGCACAACACTGCAACCCCTCACAGATACTGTACTTGGAGCACAGCAATGAGCCCTGTTGCAAAGTATTGCTTCAAAAATTGTAATTACACGCCCCTGTTAAACAGGGGCTGAAAAATTGGGCGTTAGGCACTGGTGGCGGCACCCATAAACAAAAATGATCTTCCAAGCTATCATCATCAATCGTATCATTGAGGACTCGGAGGAGGAGGATAGCCAGTCAACATAACAGCACAGGCACTCAGCATCAGCATCAGTCTTGAAGGGATGTGACATGTTAAAATCAATTAGTCTGTTATATCAGCATCAGGTGTGTGGTAGCTGGTGGTGATCCAAGACTGGTTCATCTTGATGAAAGTCAGTCGATCAACCGAGTCGGTGGACAGGCGCACCCTGTGATCCGTGACAAATCCTCCAGCAGCACTGAATGTGCGTTCCGAAAGAACGCTGGATGCAGGACAGGCCAGTAGCTCAATTGCATACTGTGCAAGCTCTGGCCAGTGATCCATCCTCAAGACCCAGTAAGCCAGAGGATTTTCGGTGGGGAAGGTGTCCAAGTCTGACCTTGCCCCTAGATATTCCTGCACCATGTTTATCAGACGCTGGCGATGGTTGCTGGAACCGATCATACTTTGGGGCTGCGGACTAAAGAATTGTCTGAACGCATCGGTCAGACGGCCACCTTCCCCACCGCTCCTTCTTTGACTGGCCGAAGCCTCAGCAACTCGTTGTCCAGGACCAGGAGTTTGTAACCTCCCAGTCTCTGGGAACGCGTTGCACAGACCTTACTGCAAGGCCTCCCGGAGTTGTCTCATCCTCTGCTCCCTCTGCGACGGTAACATAAGGTCCGCAACCTTACCCTTGTACCGTGGATCAAGGAGAGTGGCCAGCCAGTAATGGTCCCTCTCCTTGATCCAAAGAATACGAGGATCCTTCCGCAGACTTTGCAGGATCAGGGAGGCCATGCAGCGTAGGTTAGCTGAGGTATTCGGTCCGGAGTCCTCTGGGTCACTAAGGACGACATGATCTGCAGCCACCTCCTCCCAGCCATGTACAAGTCCACGGGTTTCTTGGGACTGTAAATCATCCCTAAAAGACTGCTACTGTTGATGCTGCTGAGTGCCAGGCTCCACCTCCATGCTGACACAATCCTCCTCCTCCTCCTCTTCCTGTGCGATGGGTGGGACAGAAGGAACACTGTCTGGGTAAAGGGGGCCTTGAGAGGCAAGGAAGTCCTCCTCTTCCTGCCTCTGTTCTGCCTCAAGTGCCCTGTCCATTATTCCACGCAGCGTGTGCTCCAACAGGTGGACAAGAGGTACAGTGTCACTGATGCATGCACTGTCACTGCTCACCATCCTCGTGGCCTCCTCAAATGGTGCCAGGACAGTGCATGCATCCCTGATCATGCCCCACTGGCGTGGAGAAAAAAAAACAAGCTCCCCTGACCCTGTCCTGGTGCCGTAGTCGCACAGGTACTCATTGATGGCCCTCTGCTGCGTGTGCAGCCGCTGCAGCATGGCCAACGTTGAGTTCCACCTGGTGGGCATGTCACATATAAGGCGGTTCTTGGGCAGGTTCAACTCCTTTTGCAGCTCAGCCAGGCGAGCACTGGCATTATAAGATCTGCGGAAATCCACACAGACTTTCCTGGCCTGCCTCAGGACATCCTGTAAGCCCGGGTACCTGCCCAAGAACCGCTGCACCACCAGGTTAAGGACGTGAGCCACACAGGGCACATGGGTCAGTTGTCCCTGTCGGAGGGCGGAGAGGAGGTTGGTGCCATTGTCGCAAACCACCATTCCTGGCTTAAGCTGGCGTGGCGTCAACCACCTCTCGGCCTGGCCCTGCAGAGCAGACAGGGCCTCTGCCCCAGTGTGGCTTCTGTCCCCCAAACACACCAGCGCAAGCACGGCATGGCATCTTTTTGCCTGCGTACTTGCGTAGCCCCTTGAACGCCTACGGAGCACCGCTGGTTCAGAGGACAAAGCACAGGAAGAGGCCATGGAGGAAGAAGAAGAGGAGGGGGTGGAGGAGAGAGGTGTGTCACAACCAGTAGTAGCATTTTGGAGGCGTGGCGGTGGAACAACCTCCAACACTACTGCACCTTGTCCTGCATCCTTCCCAGCTGCCAAAAGAGTGACCCAATGGGCCGTGAAAGAAAGGTAACGTCCCTGTCCATGCCTGCTGGACCATGAGTCAGCGGTAATATGCACCTTACCGCTGACCGCCCTGTCCAGCGAGGCCAAGACATTGCCTTCCACATGCCGGTAGAGAGCCGGAATAGCCTTCCGTGAGAAAAAGTGGTGTTTGGGAACCTGCCACTGAGGAACCGCACATTGCACAAACTCACGGAAGGGGGCCGAGTCTACCAACTGAAAGGGCAGCAGTTGAAGCGCTAGCAATTTAGCCAAGCTAGCATTCAACCGCTGGGCATGTGGATGGCTGGGAGTGAACTTCTTTCGACGGTCCAGCAGCTGGGGCAGGGAAATTTGCCTGCTAGAATCGGACGTCGGTGTACTGCTAGCAGAGTGGCCGCAAGTACTTGGCTGTGACACACCTAATTCTACACCTTCATTCCTCTCAGTGCATGTTTCAGAGAGGACTGAAGTTATAGTGGGGTTGGAGATCCCAGCTGATGCGGTGCAAGGAGAGGTCCGCTTTGTTCTTTGGTGTGGGTCTTTGAGGTAGGCTTGCCAACGAGCTGCATGGCAGGTCAACATATGTCTGGTCAGGCATGTGGTACCCAAGCGGCTGATGTTTTGGCCACGCGATATACGCTTGAGACATATGTTGCAAACAGCAGCTGTGCAATCTGATGCACTAGCCTCAAAAAAGGCCCACACCAAAGAACTTTTTGAATGACGGGCAGAGGCAGCGCCCTGCACAGGCGGAGCTCTGCGGTGTGATTCCGTCGGTGTACTGCCCTTACGCTGGCCACCAAAGGGCATCCTGCCTCGTTGGAGATGTGCCTCCTCCTCATCCTCCTCCTCCTCCTCTCTCCTATTAGGCACCCACGTGGAGTCAGTGACCTCATCATCCCCTCCCTCCTCATCACTGGAGCCAATCTGGCAGTATGCTGCAGCTGCTGGAACATGACTGCCAGATTGGTGTCCTTCTTGAGCATCCCCTCTGTCTGCTCTCACGCTACTGCCTTCCTCTAGCTGGGTTTCATCATCAGACCCTTCGAAACGCTGGGCATCCTCCTGGAGCATGTACCCAACACTGTGCTCAAACAGTTCGGGGGACTCCTCAGGAGGAGGACATGGTGGGTCTAGGGAAGGAGTGACTGATGATGAGTCTGACATTGATACCAGGGAAGAGGACGCTTTGGCAGCTGCTTTGCCAGTACCCTGAGCCTGGGTGAGAGAGGATGAGGAGGAGGGCTTGGTCATCCACTCTACCAAGTCTTCGGCATGATGTGGCTCAACATGTCCAGCTGCCGAAAAGAAGGACAAGCGTGTCCCATGGCCATGTGCTGATGACAATGCACCGCGTCCAAGACCAGCACTGTTGCCCCCAGACACAGAGCCTGCTTGCCCTCTTTTATTGCCTCCTGACTGTCTGCCTCTCCTTGTTTGCCTTCCAGACATTCTAATGGATGGCCTGCAGGGAGATGAGAAAAAAAGCAATAAGGGCTACCTTCAGGTGTCCTTCTCTGTCCCTTTACTTAAGGATTTCTAAATATGGTTGAGGATGATTGCTTTCGCACAGAATAGCACAATGACAATTTCCCTGACTGTCCAAAAAACAAGGATTTCAAAGATGGTTGATGAGGAATGCTTTAGCACAGTATAGCACAATGAGAATTTCCCTCACTGTCCTTCCCTGTCCCTACAAACAAGGTTTAGCACAGTAAAACACGCTGACACTCTCCCTACCTATAGTTTTCTGTCCCTATATTTTTATTTTTTTTTAAAGATGGTTGATGAGGAATGCTTTAGCACAGTATAGCACAATGAGAATTTCCCTCACTGTCCTTCCCTGTCCCTACAAACAAGGTTTAGCACAGTAAAACACACTGACACTCTCCCTACCTATAGTTTTCTGTCCCTATAATTTTTTTTTTTTTAAAGATGGTTGATGAGGAATGCTTTAGCACAGTATAGCACAATGAGAATTTCCCTCACTGTCCTTCCCTGTCCCTACAAACAAGGTTTAGCACAGTAAAACACACTGACACTCTCCCTACCTATAGTTTTCTGTCCCTATAATTTTTTTTTTTTTAAAGATGGTTGATGAGGAATGCTTTAGCACAGTATAGCACAATGAGAATTTCCCTCACTGTCCTTCCCTGTCCCTACAAACAAGGTTTAGCACAGTAAAACACACTGACACTCTCCCTACCTATAGTTTTCTGTCCCTATATTTTTTTTTTTTTTTAAAGATGGTTGATGAGGAATGCTTTAGCACAGTATAGCACAATGAGAATTTCCCTCACTGTCCTTCCCTGTCCCTACAAACAAGGTTTAGCACAGTAAAACACACTGACACTCTCCCTACCTATAGTTTTCTGTCCCTATAATTTTTTTTTTTTTTTAAAGATGGTTGATGAGGAATGCTTTAGCACAGTATAGCACAATGAGAATTTCCCTCACTGTCCTTCCCTGTCCCTACAAACAAGGTTTAGCACAGTAAAACACACTGACACTCTCCCTACCTATAGTTTTCTGTCCCTATAAAATTTTTTTTTTTTAAAGATGGTTGATGAGGAATGCTTTAGCACAGTATAGCACAATGAGAATTTCCCTCACTGTCCTTCCCTGTCCCTACAAACAAGGTTTAGCACAGTAAAACACACTGACACTCTCCCTACCTATAGTTTTCTGTCCCTATATTTTTTTTTTTTTTAAAGATGGTTGATGAGGAATGCTTTAGCACAGTATAGCACAATGAGAATTTCCCTCACTGTCCTTCCCTGTCCCTACAAACAAGGTTTAGCACAGTAAAACACACTGACACTCTCCCTACCTATAGTTTTCTGTCCCTATAAAAAAATGTTTTTTTAAAGATGGTTGATGAGGAATGCTTTAGCACAGTATAGCACAATGAGAATTTCCCTCACTGTCCTTCCCTGTCCCTACAAACAAGGTTTAGCACAGTAAAACACACTGACACTCTCCCTACCTATAGTTTTCTGTCCCTATAATTTTTTTTTTTTTAAAGATGGTTGATGAGGAATGCTTTAGCACAGTATAGCACAATGAGAATTTCCCTCACTGTCCTTCCCTGTCCCTACAAACAAGGTTTAGCACAGTAAAACACACTGACACTCTCCCTACCTATAGTTTTCTGTCCCTATAATTTTTTTTTTTTTTTAAAGATGGTTGATGAGGAATGCTTTAGCACAGTATAGCACAATGAGAATTTCCCTCACTGTCCTTCCCTGTCCCTACAAACAAGGTTTAGCACAGTAAAACACACTGACACTCTCCCTACCTATAGTTTTCTGTCCCTATAATTTTTTTTTTTTTTAAAGATGGTTGATGAGGAATGCTTTAGCACAGTATAGCACAATGAGAATTTCCCTCACTGTCCTTCCCTGTCCCTACAAACAAGGTTTAGCACAGTAAAACACACTGACACTCTCCCTACCTATAGTTTTCTGTCCCTATATTTTTTTTTTTTTAAAGATGGTTGATGAGGAATGCTTTAGCACAGTATAGCACAATGAGAATTTCCCTCACTGTCCTTCCCTGTCCCTACAAACAAGGTTTAGCACAGTAAAACACACTGACACTCTCCCTACCTATAGTTTTCTGTCCCTATAATTTTTTTTTTTTTAAAGATGGTTGATGAGGAATGCTTTAGCATAGTATAGCACAATGAGAATTTCCCTCACTGTCCTTCCCTGTCCCTACAAACAAGGTTTAGCACAGTAAAACACACTGACACTCTCCCTACCTATAGTTTTCTGTCCCTATAATTTTTTTTTTTTTTAAAGATGGTTGATGAGGAATGCTTTAGCACAGTATAGCACAATGAAAATTTCCCTCACTGTCCTTCCCTGTCCCTACAAACAAGGTTTAGCACAGTAAAACACACTGACACTCTCCCTACCTATAGTTTTCTGTCCCTATAATTTTTTTTTTTTTAAAGATGGTTGATGAGGAATGCTTTAGCACAGTATAGCACAATGAGAATTTCCCTCACTGTCCTTCTCTGTCCCTACAAACAAGGTTTAGCACAGTAAAACACACTGACACTCTCCCTACTGTGAGGGGGTTAGCTCGGCAGCGGGTGTGTGTGACCCCCGGGATGGGCTCCCCACACAAAAACAGGCCCAGCAGACGGAGGTTGTGGTTTTCAAAATCAAAAAGGTGCCGTTTATTTTCTATTTACAGTGACAAAAACACAGCAAAGCAAAAGAAACAAACAAAATAAATCCTGGTCAACTTGACCTCTGACTAAACATACAGGTTTCCTAACTAACAACTGGGATCAGCCTAGTGCTGTCCTAGTCCCTGGTTTTAAATGTCCAAGCAAAATATAGCCACACAGGCTTTCTCTCACCGCACAGGGGTTCACTCTCCCTAGACAGTCCACACAGGTCTGCTTCCAGGCATGAGCTAACATCTAATGAATCTGGGAGTTTTTATAGAGGCCTTAAACGAACTGACAGGCTTCAGCTGGCCTCATCAACTCCCTGCCTGCACGACGCCCAGCCCTCTCCCTAGAGGTATGAGTCATCAATGAGCCCACTAGTCTCAGCTGGGCTTATACAACTCTCCACCTAGCTGTATAAATCGGCGTAAAGCCTGAATCTGGGCGAAATATATCTACCCCCCTGGATGCAACCAGGTGACTTTACCTTCCTGCTGTCACATACCCCCCCCTCTTGTTTTAACCTCGGGGTTGGAACACCAGCAATCAGGCATTCATGTACTCGAGACAAAGCATCCACATTCCCCATTTGAACGCCAGGGCGATGCTTTACTGTGAAGTTGAATTCCTGGAGGGCCAGGAACCACCTATTCACTCTTCTATTTGTTTCCTTGTTTTGAGCCATCCACTTTAACGGAGCGTGATCCGTAACCATGTCAAAGTGCCTACCTAGCAGGTAGTACCGAAGGGAATCTAGAGCCCACTTCACCGCTAAACACTCCTTTTCAACGGTGGCGTAATTTACCTCATGGGACTTCAACTTCCTGCTGAGGTAAATGACTGGGTGCTCTTCCCCGTTCCAGACCTGGGACAATACTGCTCCTAACCCCACATCTGACGCATCACTTTGTACGACAAAGTCTTTAGAGAAGTCGGGTGAGTACAACACTGGCTGGCTACATAAGGCTTGTTTCAAGAATTGGAATGCTGCCTCAGCCTCGGGGGTCCATTTAATCATGACCGACCCTTTCCCCTTCGTCAGGTTGGTTAGGGGCACAGCCTTAGAAGCAAAGTGGGGAATGAATCGCCGATAATACCCAGCGATTCCCAGAAAGGCTCGTACCTGCTTCTTGCTGTTGGGACGTGGCCAACTCTGGATGGCCTCGACTTTGTTGAGTTGGGGTTTTATTACTCCCCTCCCAATGGTGTACCCAAGATATTTGGCCTCCTCCTGCCCAATGGTACACTTCTTGGGGTTAGCCGTAAACCCTGCTTCCCGAACAGAGTCCAGGACTGCTTGCACTTTTGGCAGATGTGAGGCCCAATCTGTGCTATGGACAATTACGTCATCCAGGTAAGCCGCAGCATACTTCCGATGGGGCCTCAGCATCTGGTCCATTTTCCGCTGGAATGTGGCCGGCGCATTCTGTAACCCGAACGGCATTCTTTTATATTGGAACGCCCCGTCTGGGGTTACAAATGCGGTTTTCTCTTTGGCTGACTTGGCCAGGGGGATTTGCCAATACCCTTTTGTGAGGTCAAGAGTCGTCATGTATCGGGCTGTTCCCAGCCGGTCGATCAACTCATCTATACGTGGCATGGGGTAGGTGTCAAATTTTGTAACTTTGTTCAACTGACGAAAATCGTTACAAAATCGCCAGCTCCCATCCGGTTTAGGCACCAACACAATGGGACTAGACCAATCACTTTGGGACTCCTCTATCACCCCTAAGTTCAGCATTTTCTGTACTTCCTCCCGTATTGCCTCCCGTCGGGCCTCTGGGATCCGATAGGGTTTTAACTTCACCCTTTCACCGGGCGGGGTAATAATGTCATGCTCTACCCCAGATGTTTGTCCCGGCAGCTCAGAGAATACCTCCTTGTTGCGAAGCACAAACTCCTTAACCTCCTGTTGTTGGGGTTGTGACAAGGTGGCTGCGATTCCAACCTCAGGAATCACGCAACCAGTTTGAGCTGGTGACCAAGTGTCTGCGACTAGGGACTCTCTATCCCTCCAGGCTTTCAACAGATTAACGTGATAGATCTGTTCGGGCTTTCGCCTTCCTGGTTGTCTGACCTTGTAATTCACTTCGCTCACTTTTTCCATTATCTCGTAGGGGCCTTGCCATTTGGCAAGGAATTTACTTTCAACCGTAGGGACAAGTACCAATATCCTATCCCCCGGGGAAAAGGTACGGGTCTTGGCTCCACGGTTGTACACTCTCTGCTGTGCCAACTGCGCTTGGGCCAAATGTTCCTTCACGATGGGCATTACCTGTGCAATTCGATCTTGCATCAGGGCGACATGCTCAATCACACTCCTGTGGGGAGAACTCTCACTTTCCCAAGTTTCCTTGGCAATATCCAACAGCCCTCTTGGGTGTCTCCCATACAGTAACTCAAAGGGGGAGAATCCCGTAGAGGATTGGGGCACCTCCCTAATAGCAAACATCAAATAAGGAAGTAGACAGTCCCAATCCTTTCCATCCCTATCCACCACTTTCTTCAACATTTGTTTTAGGGTTTTGTTGAATCTTTCAACCAGCCCATCGGTTTGGGGGTGATACACAGATGTACGTAATTGCGTCACTTTGAACAATTTACACAGCTCCTTCATAACCCGGGACATAAAGGGTGTACCTTGGTCCGTAAGCAGTTCTTTACAAATACCCACCCGGCTAAAAACAAGAGATAGCTCTTTGGCTATGGTTTTGGCCGAGGTATTTCTGAGAGGGATCGCTTCTGGATAACGGGTGGCATAGTCCATTATAACCAATATGTACTGGTGCCCCCTAGCGGACTTGATTATAGGACCTACCAAATCCATTGCGATTCTCTCAAACGGGACCTCAATGATGGGTAGAGGGACCAGCGGGCTACGGAAGTGTGGCATCGGGGCCGACCTCTGACACACAGGGCAGGAGGAACAATAATTTTCTATGTCCTTCATCACCCCAGGCCAATAGAATCTCTGTAATACCCTCTCTCGGGTTTTCTCTGTCCCCAGATGACCTCCAAGAATGTGCCCATGGGCCAACTCCAACACCAACTTCCTGTAAGGTTTGGGCACCACAAGCTGCTCAACGGTTTCTTCTGCCCTTTTTGCCACCCGATACAGTAGGTCCTTCTCTACGCTGAAGTATGGGTAAGTGCAGGTATTATCTGGGTTCACTAACTCGCCATCTATTTTCACTACGTTTTCCCGTGCCTTTATTAGGGCGGGGTCTTTCAACTGTTCTGTGGCAAAGTTTTCCCTGTGAACCTCAAGATCAGAAAACTCCACAGACGGTAGGTTTTCGTCTGAGGAGGTGGGCTCCTCTCCAGTTTCTTGAGTCTCCCCTGCCAATACTGATAAGGGAAATTCCGGAGAGTCCTCACCACTCTCAGGGGAGTTCTGGCTATCACATTCCTGGTACATAGGGGCACCAGTGGGGGGCTCAGGATCATCCCACAGTTCCCAGAACTTCGGAAAATCCCTTCCCACAATGGCGTCATGCGGTAACTGAGACACTAAGCCCACTGGATGAGAAAGGGTACCTTTGGGGGTCTCGAAACACACTGTAGTCACTGGATACTCTCGGGTGTCCCCATGCACACAAATAACAGCTACCTTGCTATTCCCAGAGACCTCTGTTTTAACTAATTCAGCCTTTATCAGGGTCACAAGGCTACCTGAATCCAGCAATACCACAACATTTCTACCATTAATACACATTTTGCATAAATGTTTCTCAGTTCCCCGAATGGCAGTGCATGCGACTGTCGCACACAGCGACTGACGTCTGCCCGTCAGAAAGTCACACTGCATGGGTTCCTCCAAAACCGGGCAATTTGCTGCAATATGTCCCGCTTGCCGGCAGCGGTAGCAAATGATCCTTCTTGCCGCCTCTTGAGCCGCTGATTTCCCAGGCTGTTCTCGCCAAACTTGGGGTAGAGCTCCCACCCTCTCACTCTCTCCACCCTTACCCCTTGGAATCATCTTATCCGCCCCTGGGGATGGTCTGGTCTTAGGGTGGAAAGTCCGAGTGTCTCTGGAAGAGGCCGTCAGGTTCTCTGTAGCCAAGTATTTCTCCACACGATCCACAAGACCATCGGCCGTCTCTGGGTCTCCATGGCTTACCCACTTTTGGATGGCAGTAGGAAGAGCTCTCAAAAACCGATCCATTACAACACGTTCCACAATCTTTGGTGCGGACAAAGTCTCTGGCTGTAGCCACTTTCTGCTCAGGTGAATGAGATCATACATTTGAGACCTGGGGGGTTTTCCAAGCTGGAAAGTCCAGTTATGCACACGCTGAGCCCGGACAGCCAGGGTGACACCCAGCCTTGCCAATATTTCAGCTTTTAGCATCACATAGTCTTTTGCTTGGTCAGGCTCCAGGTCATAGTAAGCCTTCTGCGATTCACCAGTTAACAGAGGAGCCACCAGTCCAGCCCACTGCTCCTCAGGCCACTTTTCTCTTTCAGCAGTCCTTTCAAACGTGGTCAAAAATACCTCTGGATCATCCTCTCCAGTCATTTTTGTCAATAAACGACTCACCCCAAAGGACGCGGTATTAGTGGGACGGCTTTCCTCACTGGTCTGCGGACGTTGCTGCATTACTGCTTCCATTTGTTGTAGTCTCTGCTCTTGCTTCTGTAATAGGTCTATGAAGCGGGCCTCAGATCGTTGCTGGGCTTGTTGCTGAGCTTCCAGACTCTGTTGGTGAGCTTGCTGCTGGGCTGCAAGGCTCTGTTGATGAGCTTGCTGCTGGGCTGCGAAGTTCTGTTGTTGAGCTGCAAGGCTCTTTTGCAAACCTGCATTTGTCTGCTGTTGATTGGCATTTGCTAGAGCCAGCTGTTTCAGTATCTCCTCCATGCTGGCTTAAAAAAAAACTGCCACTGGTTCTCCACCAACTGTGAGGGGGTTAGCTCGGCAGCGGGTGTGTGTGACCCCCGGGATGGGCTCCCCACACAAAAACAGGCCCAGCAGACGGAGGTTGTGGTTTTCAAAATCAAAAAGGTGCCGTTTATTTTCTATTTACAGTGACAAAAACACAGCAAAGCAAAAGAAACAAACAAAATAAATCCTGGTCAACTTGACCTCTGACTAAACATACAGGTTTCCTAACTAACAACTGGGATCAGCCTAGTGCTGTCCTAGTCCCTGGTTTTAAATGTCCAAGCAAAATATAGCCACACAGGCTTTCTCTCACCGCACAGGGGTTCACTCTCCCTAGACAGTCCACACAGGTCTGCTTCCAGGCATGAGCTAACATCTAATGAATCTGGGAGTTTTTATAGAGGCCTTAAACGAACTGACAGGCTTCAGCTGGCCTCATCAACTCCCTGCCTGCACGACGCCCAGCCCTCTCCCTAGAGGTATGAGTCATCAATGAGCCCACTAGTCTCAGCTGGGCTTATACAACTCTCCACCTAGCTGTATAAATCGGCGTAAAGCCTGAATCTGGGCGAAATATATCTACCCCCCTGGATGCAACCAGGTGACTTTACCTTCCTGCTGTCACACTACCTATAGTTTTCTGTCCCTATAATTTTTTTTTTTTAAAGATGGTTGATGAGGAATGCTTTAGCACAGTATAGCACAATGAGAATTTCCCTCACTGTCCTTCCCGGTCCCTACAAACAAGGTTTAGCACAGTAAAACACACTGACACTCTCCCTACCTATAGTTTTCTGTCCCTATAATTTTTTTTTTTTAAAGATGGTTGATGAGGAATGCTTTAGCACAGTATAGCACAATGAGAATTTCCCTCACTGTCCTTCCCTGTCCCTACAAACAAGGTTTAGCACAGTAAAACACACTGACACTCTCCCTACCTATAGTTTTCTGTCCCTATAAAAATTTTTTTTTTAAAGATGGTTGATGAGGAATGCTTTAGCACAGTATAGCACAATGAGAATTTCCCTCACTGTCCTTCCCTGTCCCTACAAACAAGGTTTAGCACAGTAAAACACACTGACACTCTCCCTACCTATAGTTTTCTGTCCCTATAAAAATTTTTTTTTTTTAAAGATGGTTGATGAGGAATGCTTTAGCACAGTATAGCACAATGAGAATTTCCCTCACTGTCCTTCCCTGTCCCTACAAACAAGGTTTAGCACAGTAAAACACACTGACACTCTCCCTACCTATAGTTTTCTGTCCCTATAAAAAATTTTTTTTCAAAAGATGGTTGATGAGGAATGCTTTAGCACAGTATAGCACAATGAGAATTTCCCTCACTGTCCTTCCCTGTCCCTACAAACAAGGTTTAGCACAGTAAAACACACTGACACTCTCCCTACCTATAGTTTTCTGTCCCTATAATTTTTTTTTTTTTTAAAGATGGTTGATGAGGAATGCTTTAGCACAGTATAGCACAATGAGAATTTCCCTCACTGTCCTTCCCTGTCCCTACAAACAAGGTTTAGCACAGTAAAACACACTGACACTCTCCCTACCTATAGTTTTCTGTCCCTATAATTGTTTTTTTTTTAAAGATGGTTGATGAGGAATGCTTTAGCACAGTATAGCACAATGAGAATTTCCCTCACTGTCCTTCCCTGTCCCTACAAACAAGGTTTAGCACAGTAAAACACACTGACACTCTCCCTACCTATAGTTTTCTGTCCCTATAATTTTTTTTTTTTTTTAAAGATGGTTGATGAGGAATGCTTTAGCACAGTATAGCACAATGAGAATTTCCCTCACTGTCCTTCCCTGTCCATACAAACAAGGTTTAGCACAGTAAAACACACTGACACTCTCCCTACCTATAGTTTTCTGTCCCTATAAATTTTTTTTTTTAAAGATGGTTGATGAGGAATGCTTTAGCACAGTATAGCACAATGAGAATTTCCCTCACTGTCCTTCCCTGTCCCTACAAACAAGGTTTAGCACAGTAAAACACACTGACACTCTCCCTACCTATAGTTTTCTGTCCCTATAATTTTTTTTTTTTAAAGATGGTTGATGAGGAATGCTTTAGCACAGTATAGCACAATGAGAATTTCCCTCACTGTCCTTCCCTGTCCCTACAAACAAGGTTTAGCACAGTAAAACAGACTGACACTCTCCCTACCTATCCTTCTCTTTCCCTAAACTAAAGGAATCCAGGTTAAGCAAGAAAAAAAAATGTCACTGTCCCTGCCTATGCTTCTCTTTCCCTGCTCCGGAACACACTACACTAGGCCGCCGTGCTGGCGGCCTTTTATAGTGTGGGGCGTGTACTAAACACCCTCAGCAATAATTGGCCACAGGCATCCTGCCTGTGGCCAATCATTGCTCTCCTCGCTGCCGGCTGTGATTGGCCAAGCATGCGGGGTCACAGTGCATGCTTGGCCAATCACAGCGCCTGGATGACACTGTGATGGCGTAGTGCATTGTGGGCCGCGAATTAGGCGCGAACGGCCTAAATCGTTCGTTGTTCGGCGAACGATCGAACAGCCGATGTTCGAGTCGAACGTATGTTCGACTCGAACACTGAGCTCCTCCCTAATCACGACGAGAAAAATTAGAACATGCTCTAATTTTTCTCGTCGTGATTCACTGCATTTTTTTCCGCTGCAGTTTTCCCATAGGGAAACACTGCCAGGGAGCCTACACACGGTCGTTTTTCTCGACCAAGAGAAAAAATGACGGGAAAAACGGCCGTGTGTAGGGGAACAAGCTGTTCCCCGTTTTTCCCGTCAATTTTCTCGACGGTGTTTTCACCGTCAAGAAAATCGATCGTGTGTACGCGGCATTACATTGGTGATCAGTGGGAAGAATGTTCCTTACATTGGTGATCAGTGGGAAGAATTTTCCTTACATTGGTGGTCAGTGGGAAGAATTTTCCTTACATTGGTGGTCAGTGGGAAGAATTTTCCTTACATTGGTGGTCAGTTCAAGGAATGCCCTACTTACAGAGAACAAAATATATCATTGGTGTGATTTAGCTGCTCTGCCAAGTTGCTTTGAACCCGGAATTACGAAAGAACCATCAACCACAGCTCTAGATTCATCACCCCTCTATTTGTACTGGTGGCCACTGATACAGAAAGTAACAGAAAAATTCAAAATGTTAGAGTTGTCCCAATAGAACAGCAATAGAGAAAACATCTTTCAGTGGGGGCACTTGTTCTGGTAATAGAAATCCCCTTCACTTTGGTGAGAATATCTCACCAGCTGCATCATCTAAACATTTGGGTCACCTAACCAGCTGGGTCACCTCACCAGCTGGGTCACCTCACCAGTTGGGTCACCTCACCACCTAGGTCATCTTACCAGTTGGGTTCTCGCAGCAGCTGGGTCCTCTCACCAGTTGGGTCACATCGCCAGTTGGGTAACCTCACCAGTTGGGTCACCTCACCAGCTGGATCACCTTGCCAATTGGGTTACCTCACCAGCTGGGTCACCTCACCAGCTGGGTCATCTCACCATTTAGGTCACCTCTCCAGCTGGGTCACCTCACCAGTTGGGTCACCTTACCACCTAGGTCATCTCACCAGCTGGGTCATCTTACCAGTTGGGTCCTAGCAGCAGCTGGGTCACCTCACCAGTTGTCACCTAACCAGTTGGGTCACCTCCCCAGTTGGGTCCTCTCACCAGCTGGGTCCTCTCATCAGTTGGGTCACCTCACCAGTTGGGTCACCTCACCAGCTGGATCACTTTGCCAGTTTGGTCACCTCACCAGCTGGGTCACCTCACCACCTAGGACACCTCACCAGCTGGGTCTCCAGGATAGGACGTGAAGTGATATTCCCCCTGTGGGGCATGAAGAGCAGAATATAATCAGAGTGTAAAATCTCCCCCTGCTCTATCCATTACTACAGATATGTTTTGGCTTTAAACACACTCTAAGGAAAAAAGTGAATTGTGATAAACTAATCTAATCTCGAAGTTGCACCAAGATTCTTAGTACCTTTGCCTTCTGAAAGACAAAACCTTTTGCTGGCAGTTCCCGGTCGCACAGGAAGGAGCGAAGACCCAAGTCAGGTAATTTTCCAAGCTTTTATTGTAAAAGTCTTTTCTTTCAGCCGGATCAATGAACATTCATCCTCGCTGAAGAGAAAAATAAGAAGCGCTCAGCAGTTTTGGACATTGACACGCATGTCAGAGAGCCAGGTGTGAATCCCGTGTTAGCTCGACGTGACCTTGGCCGCGTCCCCTTCCATCCTTCTGTCCCAGGAAACAAATGCCGAGCTCTAGGCATGAATGGGCAGCAATATTGCTGCTGACAAATGATCCCGCCGATGTATAAGCTCAAAGAATGTCACTCGGGTAGCCAGCAGAAAATTTGTGGCCATAAACACTTTCCACTTTAAAAAGAAATGTTGCGCGTAGATGGCTTTAATGGTTGCAAGGAAATATTGATGTTTCACGCTGAAACTTTCCATCGCAGTGGATTAACGCACATGCTTTAACACATGTTATGGTATGCATTAACATGTGTTGCGCTGAGGTAGTTTATTAATTATGAGTGGGCTATCAACGCACCACAATGGATGAAAAAAGGGATACAACACAATTTACTAAGCTCTGGAGCAACTGCTCTTGCAAGGTGCACCGTCTATTTGCCTTTAGTAAATCAACCCCACTGTGGTCATTTTAGTGCATGTTGCCACAACGCATTAGCGTGAATGGGCCTGAAGCAGGGATTGTGTTTCAGGATCCATCAAATCAGCAGCAATGTAGCAACATCCTTTCAGCATAAGGCTCTATTCACATCTCAGTGTTCCATGAATTCTTGCAAAAGCGTGCAATTTTATGTGTGTTCACAGAACACATGAAAACACACGTGTCGCTCTTGTGGTGCCATTCATTAACCAATTCCCGACCGTGCTATAGCCAAAACATGGCTACAGCGTGGTCGTCCAGTTCCGGGAGGACGTCCATGGACGTCCTCCCAGAACCACGCCGCCTGTTTCCCACCCCCACCATCTGGGTCACCACAAACAGTTGGGTCACCTCGCCAGTTGGGTCACCTTGCCAGTTGGGTCACCTCGCCAGCTGGGTCACCTCGCCAGCTGGGTCACTTCACCAGCTGGGTCACCTCACCATCTAGGTCATCTCACCAGTTGGGTCACCTCCCCAGCTGGGTCACCTCACCAGCTGGGTCATCTCCCCAGCTGGCTCACCTCACCAGTTGGGTCACCTCACCAGTTGGGTCACCTCATCAGTTGGGTCACCTCATCAGTTGGGTCACCTCACCAGCTGGGTCACCTCGCCAATTGGGTCACCTCGTCAGTTGGATCACCTCGCCAGCTGGGTCACCTCACCAATTAGGTCACCTCACCAGTTGGGTCCTCTCACCAGCTAGGTCATCTTACCAGTTGGGTCATCTCACCAGCTGGGTCATCTTACCTGTTGGGTCACCTCACCAGCTGGGTCATCTCACCAGTTGGGTCATCTCCCCAGCTGGCTCACCTCACCATCTGGGTCATCTCACCAGTTGGGTCATCTCACCAGCTGGGTCATCTCACCAGTTGGGTCATCTCCCCAGCTGGCTCACCTCACCAGCTGGGTCACCTCACCAGCTGGGTCACCTCATCAGTTGGGTCACCTCACTAGCTGGGTCACCTTTCCAGTTGGGTCACCTCGTCAGTTGGATCACCTCGCCAGCTGGGTCACCTCACCAATTAGGTCACCTCACCAGTTGGGTTCTCTCACCAGCTAGGTCATCTTATCAGTTGGGTCCTCACAGCAGCTGGGTCACCTCACCAGTGTTCAATGAATGCATCTCAGTGTTCCATAAAGGCATGCAAAAGCATGCAATTTCATGTGTGTTCAAAAAACACATAAAAAAATGTGTGTCACTCTTGTGGTGCCATTCATTAACCAATTCCTGATCGTGCCATAGCCAAAAGACGGCTACAGTGTGGTCGTCCAGTTCCGGGAGGCAGCATCCGGCACGCTCTGTGGTCGCTGTTTCACAGCTGATCACAGGTCAGGGTAAAGGGCCAATCACAGCAGATCTTTACCATGTGATTAGTTGTGTCCAATCACAGCTGATCACATGTAAACACACTTGCCGATTATCGGCAGTCCTGTCCTCACGCGTTGTCACCTAAAGGAGAAGAGAGCCATAATCTGCGACTGTGACAAAACACATTTACACTAATAATTAAGGGAATAATTGGGTGGGAGGGCTTGTCCAATTAGACCACGGTGGCACAATCCCCAAAAATTAGTCATTGAAAAATATAGAGTATCCCTGAGTTTCCCCCAAATAGGGAGACACAGGAATGTAGGGGGATGTCTCCAAAGGTGCCAATAGAAGTAATCAATAAGAGACAAATATATAAAAATATATATATATATTATTCCATCGAAAACACTACGTAAAAGCATTCTAAAAACACATGTACAGTGCTGCCAAATATGTCATACAATCCACAGAACCCAAAGAGGTGATGGGATCAATGTGTTTCACCCTAATGAGGGCTTCTTCAGGATCCACTTGAGGTTCATATAGTGAATTTAACTAATGAACGAACATTGTATAATTAATACACAAAAAAATTGTCAGTATACATCATAGCAAAAAATAAAACCCCAGTGGTGATTATAACACAACGAATGGTGAAGCATGCTATGCACATTGGTGCGCTGCGTTGCCGATAATTGTGAAGACACACCTTTATTGCCTCCACCACAACACACTACTATGCATTGAGGTGACCTAAATCTGCTAGTACTTCTAACATTCCCCTCCCCCCAAGACTGAGAAGCTGCTGTCTGCTGTGCCCCCCCTGTGTTCCTTCATCCAGAGTGTGGGGGGGGGGTGGTGCTCTAATGCAGGAGGTGTGTTACTGGCCAGATCACCAGGTGAAAGCAGAGGGGGAAAAAAAGACTAAGACATTAAAACTAATGCAGCCACCACATCTAATGACTGATAAGATGCAATATAATAGAGTTTTGGGATTTTATTGCGATGTAAGTTTGGCTGCCTTCTGGATTGCTTTACCAGTGGCTGGGGGTTGTGTAACAGATTTCACTGCTTTTCTTACTATAGGCTACTATCCTGCTGACTATTAATAATTCTCTATAATTCTGTATCAGCAAAAAACGGGCCGTATTTCTCTCCTCTTCATCCACCAAATCAATAATAAACAGAATGGGGGCCCAATACTGATCGCTGTGCAATTCGGACGCTGACTTCAGCTATTTTATATACAGCGGATAAAATAAGTATTGAACACATCACCATTTTTCTAGGTAAATTTTTTGGTAAAGTTGCTATTGACATGAAATTTTCCCCACATGTCGGTAACAAGCTGTGCAATCCATACATACAAAGACACCAAAATAAGTTCAGAAATTAAGTTCTGTGTAATAAAATGGAAGGACACAAGGAACAAGTATTTGAACCCGCTAACTGAAATGTATTTAATATTTGGTACAAAATCCTTTGTTGGTAATGACGGCTTCAGGAAGCCTCCTGTATGGAGAAACGCGTTGCTCAGGTGTGATTTTGACCCATTCTTCTACACAAACAGTCTTCAAATCTTGAAGGCTCAGTGGGCCTCTTCTATGAATTCTGACATTTTAGTTCTTTCCATAGTCAGGTGATTGGCTGGGCCATACTAGCTGCTTTATTTTCTTTCTTTGAAACCAATGGAGAGTTTCCTTGGCTTTGTGTTTGGGATGATTGTCTTGCTGAAATGTCCTCCCTCGTTTCATCTTCATCACCCTGGTAGATGGCAGCAGATTTTTATCAGGAATGTCTTGGTACATTTTTCTATTCATCCTTCCTTCAATGATATGAAATTTGCCGGTACCGTATGCTGAAAAACAACCCCGCCCACACCAGAATGTCCCCGCCTCCAAACCTCACTGTTGGTATGGGGGGTGTTTTTGTGGTGATGTGCCATGTGACCTCCAAACATGGTGTGTATTATGGCATCCAAAGAGTTCAATTTTGGTCTCATCTGACCAGACTATATCCTCCCCGTATTTCAGACTTGTCTACATGTTGTGCAGAAAACTTTAAGCAGGCCCATACATGGTCGAATTTCGAACAAATTTTCTTTTCAAAATCAGAAAGATTTTTTTTTTTTCGTGATCCGATGATGCCACCATTGATTTTCGAAATTCAGCCGACCAAGCCTTCATGTTGCTGCAGAAAAGAATTTTCGTTACCGGGAATCTTCTTTTCTCTCCGGGAATTTTCTTTTCTTGCACATGCGCATTTTTTTTTCTATTACATTTCTCGCACGATTCTCCCATCATTGATCAGAAAATCATTAGTTTTTCACAAAAATTTCCAACATGTCCGATTCCTCAAATTTGATTGCCGCACGAAAATCGGCTGTTGCTGCAGCCCACTAACGGTGCGAAATTCGTACGAAAATTCTTCAAAAAGATTTTCTAAAGAAAATTATTTCGAAATTTGAACCGTGTATGGCCAGCATTAGACAAGCTTCACCATGCTTTTTCTTCAGCAATGGAGTCTTGCGTGGTGAGCGTGCATACAGGCCAGTGTTGCCAACCCCCCCAAGTGAAATTTACTGGCAAGATGCCTAAAAATTACGAACACCAACACATTTTTTTACTGACACTTCGAAAAAGAACCTAAAATGGCTGTTTTCGGTGCTAAACTGTGCAACTTTTAGTATTTCAACTATAAACATGTTGCTAGTACTATTAGCAATGTGTTTAGGTTAAACAAAAGTCAAAAACAGAATTTCTCTATTTACATGAAGGTCAGGTTAATATAACACAGCCAGCACAGAGTTCCCCATTACAGTGCAAGGGAGAACTCTGCAAACCTTGATGTAAAGGACGATGCCACAGATCACGATCTAAGGGGGAACTCTGATGTAAGGGGGGCTCTGCGCTCCCATTTATATCAGAGTTCCCACTTACATCAGGGTTTACATCAGGGTCCGCAGAGTTCTCCCTTGCACTATAAGAGGAAATCCTGCAGACTCTGATGTAAAAGGGAACATTGGGAACTCTAATGAGTGAGGGGGACTCTGGTGACCAGAGATTACCTTCCGCAGAGTGAATACACTAAGGTAAGGGGGGTTACTGATATAAGGGTTAACCTTTATTTCAGTGCCCCCTTACATTATTGTGTTCACTCCCCCCCTTTACATCAGTGACCCACCCCTCAGACTGACCTCCTCTCAGGTGAATCGTGCAGGGCTCAGTCAGGCAACTCCAGCTTGGCGGCTCTGGTTTTATTCTATAGTCTCCGCTACACAGTCCACACACCTGACTTCTCTCGTGATCCCCAATCTGGCGGCGCTCCCACTCTTGACTCCTCTACTGGCTCCCCCTCAGAGACTGCAGACATGATAAAAGATGAGATAGTCAGAGACTGGAGACATGGTTCAAGAGATGGTCAGAGACTGCAGACATGGTACAGGAGATGATCAGAGACTGCAGACATGGTACAGGAGATGATCAGAGACTGCAGACATGGTACAGGAGATGATCAGAGACTGCAGACATGGTACAGGAGATGGTTTTTGAATCCCGCGAACCAATAACATGAATTTTACCAGGGTGGCGTGACAGGCTGCAGCTCTTGCCACCATCACCCCCTGCCAGCTCCTGCCCCTACCATCACCTCCTGCCAGCTCTTGCCACCATCACCTCCTGCCCCCACCACCACCTGCACCCACCACCACCACCACCTGCACCCACCACCATCACCTTCTGCCACCACCTTCTGCCAGCTCTTGCCACCATTACCTCCTGCCCCCACCACCTGCACCCACCACCATCACCTTCTGCCACCACCTTCTGCCAGCTCTTGCCACCATTACCTCCTGCCCCCACCACCACCTGCACCCACCACCACCACCTCCTGCCAGCTCTTGCCACCATCACCTCCTGCTCCCACCACCACCTCCTGTACCCACCACCCCTACCTCCTGCCACAATCAGCTCCTGTCAGCTCTTGCCACCATCACCTCCTGCTCCCACTACCACCTCCTGCCAGCTCTTGGCACCATCACCTCCTGCCCCAAACACCACCACCTCCTACACCCACCACCACCACCTTCTGCCACCATCACCTCATGCCCCCACCACCTCCTGCCACCAGAAGAAGAAGCTCTTTATTACCTTAAAGCAAGGAAGGCTTGCCTGAGCTGGTCCACTTCTTCTGTGGAGGCTGGGCTCTTCCATTCCGCCTGCTCAGCTCCTGCCTCTGTCATGTATGGTTTTCAAAGGCTGGTGCCGTGCGCCTGCCGGGATGCGCCATGACATCACTCGCATCCCCGCCAATAGCGCACGCCGCACAGCCTCTGTCAAATCCGCCCCCCCCGGGTGGTCTCGCCCACTGGCACTGGCCGAATGATTGCAGGATCGAATGAGCTCGGAAGTCGGGCAGCTCGCCGAAACTGAGCATGCGCAGTTCAAAGCTGCTAGGTCACGGCTATTTTTACGTGCACTTTTTTCCTATCACGGACATTAACGGACATGAAAAAAAAGACTTGCATTTACGTGCTGTCCGTAAATATACGGACGGTTGGCAACACTGATACAGGCCATGGCGGGCGAGTGCATTACTTATTGTGTACCTGCTAATTCCAGGTCTTTCTGAAGCTCTCCACCAGTGGTCCTTGGATCTTGGACAACTCTTCTGATAATTTTTTTCACTCAGAAATCTTGTGAGGAGCACCTGGTTGTGGCCGGTTTATGGTGAAATTATGTTCTTCCCACTTCTGGATTATGGCCCCAACAGTGCTCACTGGAACATTCAGAAGCTTAGAAATCCTTCTGTAACCAAAGCCCGTATGTTTTTTTTCAACAATAAGGTTGCAAAGGTTTTGAGAGAGATCTTTGCTTTTACCCATCATAAGACGTTTCTTGTGTGACACCTTGGTAATGAGACACCTTTTTATAGGCCATCAGGTGAGACTCAACCAGCTGATATTAATTTACACTGACAAGGGGCAGGACTGCTTTCTAATTACTGATAGATTTCAGCTGGTGTCTTGGCTTTCCATGCCCTTTTGCAACTCCCTTTCTTCATGTGTTCAATACTTTTCCCCTGTGTCCTTCCATTTTATTACACAGAACTTCATTTCTGAACGTACCGTATATACTCGAGTATAAGCCGACCCGAATATAAGCCGAGGCACCTAATTTTACCACAAAAAACTGGGAAAAGGTATTGACTTGAGTATAAGCCTAGGGTGTCCATCTGCATGCCTCACTGTGCCCATGCCTCACTTTGGCTCACTGTGTCCATGCCTCACTGTGTCCATGACTAGACTGACGTTTAACATGGGAGTCTAAGGAAGGGGTCCCGGCTTTGAAAAATCGGTGCTCCCCGGCCGTAGGTCCCCCAGACAACAAACTTTGTACACTAATAGAGTAAGAGTGGGCCTACTTTTATGTCAAGATTGGGGTCCAGGGGTCCTATGACCGGCCAGTACCGGGTCCCCAAATTCACCGAAGAAATTACTGTTTAACATGGGAGTCTAGGGAAGGAGGGCCAGAATTTGAAAAATCGGTGCTCCCCGGCCATAGGTCCCCCGGACAACAAACTTTGCACACTTGTAGAGGAAGAATAGGGCTACATGTGTGCCAAGATTGGGGTCCAGGAAACCTACAGCCGGCCGATAGCGGATCCCCAAAATCGGGGAGATCAGGCGCAAAAAGGTGACCCGAGTATAAGCCGAGGGGGGTATTTTTAGCACAAAAAAATGTGCTGAAAAACTCGGCTTATACTCGAGTATATACGGTATTTTCTTTGGTGTCTTTTTATGTATGGATTGCATGGGTTGTTTCTGACAGACATGTGCAATTCGTTTAGTTACAAATTCGGTATTCGTCAAAATTCGTTATATTCGTTAATTCGTAAACATACGAATGAACGAACGGTTTACTAAAATTACCAATGAAAAATCGAAAAGAACGAATATGGAAAACAACGAAAATACGAAATTATTAAATTAGAAACAGCGAAAATACGAAAGAGTGAAAAAACAAAAACATAGAAACAACGAAAATACCGAACAAAGATTCAAAATAACGAAAATCAAAATGAACAAAAAAACAAAATTACGAATATTCGGAAAATGGAAATCAAGACAAAGAATTTGTTAGTTCTGAAATATTTCTGGACGTTGGCCAATAAGCTTGTCCCTTCCCCTGAAGAGGTTGTCCCTTCCCCCAATGAGCTTGTTTCTTATTCCCTTGTGTGTTTTTCTGTGTTAGACTGCAGTGTATTCCATCCACAGTCCAGATAGGGTGTGGTTGGGTAGGTTGCACTGTTTTGGTGGATTTGTGAGTTAAGTTGTGACTTGTGAGAGAGAAATTCTTTGTTTCTTAAGCATACTCTGTCTAGATTCTAGTTTCTATATTACGAATTATGCCCCGATTACTAATCCACAAAAACAATGATACGAAAGTACGAATAAATCGAGCCGGTCAATCTCACGAAAGTACGAATTACAAAATTACGACAAGTAGTGTTTCGAATAAACGGAAAATGTATTCTAACGAAAGTACAAATGTAATAAAATCTACAAAAGTACAATTTTCCAATCGACGGAAATTAGACACGGAAATAAGAATCATTGCAAATCAACGAAAATATAGTTCTTACAAAAATACGAACACGGCCGAATATAAAATGTAACGAAAAATACGAATTTCGAATCAACGAAAAATCAACGGAAAAATAACCCTTACGGAAATACGAAAGAGTCCGAATACGATAACCCGCGTCTTACGAAATTACGAATTGTTACGAATCAACGGAAACTAACAGAAACGAAACCAAACTAAACACATTTTTATGTTGTGCACATGTCTAGTTACTGACATGTGGGGAAAATTTCATGCCAATCGCACCTTTACCAATATATTTACCTAGAAAAATGGTGACGTGTTTAATACGTATTTTACCCGCTGTATTTTCATTCATAGCTCCTCTTTACTTCTGTCCTTCAACCAGCAAATGCTGCTCATGTATTCTCTCCTCTGTCTTATATCATAGAACAAAGACTAACGGTGGGATGTACAGCTTTGAATACATGTTGGTTCTGCTAAAATTGATTTCTGAGCAGCTGTGATGTTCTTTTTCAAAGTTCTTCTATGGACAGACAAGCCAATAAGTAGCCTTGTGGATTAGACATTTGAATGTCATATAACAGCTCTGGGATCCCGGCTAAACGGGGACAATAATCAATCTGACGGATGGCGGTCAGCATCAGCTGCCTAGGAAATCTACCAGAAACATTCGCACAGTTTATCTCTTGGGGCATTACTAGATCCTGGCACCCGGGGCATGTGCCCCAGGTATTCTACTGGGTGCCCAAAGTCTCCGTTGAGATATGGAAATGATTAGTTTTATGTGTTATACAGTTTCGAAACATTGTGTATTTTATCTACTTTTTAATCCATCCATTATTTATTTTTCATGTATTTATTTGTTATTATTTTTTTATTTGTATTTATTGATTAATTCATTTGTTGTTATTTTTTTTAATTATTTATGGCACCCAGGGCATGTGCCCCAGGTCTTCCACTGGGTACTGCATGTTTCCAACTGAGGGTTTTACAGTATGCCCCTCGTGGATTTCCCAGTTTGCCCCCAGGGGGTTGTACAGTATGCCCTCTTGTGGCTTTCTCAGTTTGCCCCCCCTCCCCGGGGAGTGTACAGTATGCCCCCTGGTGGTTTTTACAGCTTGTCCCCTGGGGGTTGTACAGTATGGTATGCCCCTTTTGTTTTGTTTTTTTCAGTTTGCCTCTTAGAGGCTGTACAGTTTGCCCCCAGGGGATTGCACAGTATGCTCCTTGTGGCTTTCCTAGTCCCCCCCCAGGTTTGTACAGTATGCCCCCCTGTGGTTTTTACAGTTTGACCCTTGGGGGTTGTGCAGTATGCCCCTTGTGTTTTTTTTTTCAGTTTGCCTTTTAGAGGCTGTACAGTTTTCCCCAGGAGATTGTACAGTATACCCCTTGTGGCTTTCCTAGTTATCCTCCCCCCCCGGGGATTGTACAGTATGCCCCCTTGTGGTTTTTACAGTTTGTCCCATGGTGTTTGTACAGTATGCCATCTTGTGGCTTTCCCAGTTTGCCCCCCCCCCCCCGGGATTGTACAGTATGCCCCCTGGTGGTTTTTACAGCTTGTCCCTTGAGGTTTGTACAGTATTCCCCTTGTGGATTTCCCAGTTTGCCCCAGGGGGTTGTACAGTATGCCCCTTGTGGATTTCCCAATTTGCCTCCAGGAGGTTGAACAGTATGCCCCTTGTGGCTTTCCTAGTTCCCACCCCCCCCGGGTTTGTACAGTATGCCCCCTGTGGATTTCCCAAATTGCCACCAGGGGGTTGCATAGTATGCCACTTGTGGCTTTTACAGTTTGCCCGCAGGGGGTTGTACAGTATGCCCCTTGTGGATTTCCCAATTTGCCCCCAGGAGGTTGCATAGTATGCCACTTGTGGCTTTTATAGTTTGTCCCTTGGGGGTTGTACAGTATGCCCCCTGTGTTTTTTTTTTCAGTTTTCCTTTTAGAGGCTGTACAGTTTTCCCCCAGAGGATTGTACAATATCCCCCTTGCGGCTTTCCTAGTTCTCTCCCCCCCCCGGGATTGTACAGTATGCCCCCTTGTGGTTTCTACAGTTTGTCCCTTGGGGTTTGTACAGTATGCCCCTTGAGGATTTCCCAGTTTGCCACCAGGGGGTTGTACAGTATGCCCCTTTTGTTTTGTTTTTCAGTTTGCCTCTTAGAGGCTGCACACCTTGCCCCCAGGGGGTTGTACAGTAGGCCATCTTGTGGCTTTCCCAGTTTGCCCCTACCCCTGGGGATTGTACAGTATGCCCCCTGGTGATTTTTACAGCTTGTCCCTTGGGGGTTGTACAGTATGCTCCTTGTGTTTTTTTTTCAGTTTGCCTCTTAGAGGCTGTACAGTTTGCCCCCAGGGGATTGTACAGTATCCCTCTTGTGGCTTTCCTAGTCCCCCCCCCAGGGGATTGTACAGTATGCCCCCTTGTGGTTTTTACAGTTTGTCCCTTGGGGTTTGTACAGTATGCCCCTTGTGGATTTCCCAATTTGCCCCCAGGAGGCTGCACAGTATGCCTCTTGTGGCTTTCCTAGTCCCCCCCCCCCCCCGGGTTTGTACAGTATGCCCCTTTTGTTTTTGTTTTCAGTTTGCCTCTTAGAGGCTGTACACCTTGCCCCCAGGGGGTTGCACAGTATGCCATCTTGTGGCATTCCCAGTTTGCCCCTACCCCTGGGGAATGTACAGTATGCCCCCTGGTGGTTTTTACAGCTTGTCCCTTGGGGGTTGTACAGTATGCTCCTTGTGTTTTTTTTCCAGTTTGCCTCTTAGAGGCTGTACAGTTTGTCCCCAGGGGATTGTACATTATCCCCCTTGTGGCTTTCCTAGTTCCCCCCCCAGGGGATTGTACAGTATGCCCCCTTGTGGTTTTTACAGTTTGCCCCTGGGGGTTTGTACAGTATGCCCCTTGTGGATTTCCCAATATTCCCCCAGGAGTTTGCACAGTATGCCTCTTGTGGCTTTCCTAGTTCCCCCCACCGCCCTGGGTTTGTACAGTATGCCCCCTGTGGTTTTTACAGTTTGACCCTTGTGGGTTGTACAGTATGCCCCTTGTGGGGTTTTTTTCAGTTCTTTCCTAGTTCTCCCCCCCCCCTGGGGATTGTACAGCATGCCCCCTTGTGGTTTTTACAGTTTGTCCCTTGGGGTTTGTACAGTATGCCCCTTGTGGATTTCCCAGTTTTCCCCCAGCAGTGGCGGATCCAGGGGGGGCAACAGGGCAATTGCCCCCCCCCCGAGACCATCTGTCACACTCACTTGCTTGCTCTGTTTTTTTTTTTTTGCGCCTGATCTCCCGAACTTTGGGGACCCGGTACCGGCCGGCCGTAGGACCCCTGGACCCCAAACTTGGCACATATATAGCCCAATGTCTCTTCTACAAGTGTGGAAAGTTTGGTGTCTGGGGGACCTACGGCCGGGGAGCACTGATTTTTTAAATCTGGGCACCCCTTCTATAGACAACAATGTTAAACGGTAATTTCTCCAGTGATTTTGCGGACCCGGTACCGGCCGGTTGTAGGTCCTCTGGACCCCAAACTTGGCACACACGTAGCCCTATGTCTTCTCTATAAGTTTGAAAAGTTTGGTGTCTGGGGGACCTACAGCCGTGGAGCACTGATTTTTTAAAACCGGGCACCCCTTCCATAGACTCCAATGTTAAACGGTCATTTCTCCAGTGATTTTGCGGACCCGGTACCGGCCGGTTGTAGGTCCTCTGGACCCCAAACTTGGCACACATGTAGCCCCATGTCTCCTCTATAAGTTTGAAAAGTTTGGTGTCTGGGAGAACCGATTTTTCAAAGCCGGGCACTCCTTCCATAGACTTCCATGTTAAACTCTAGTCATGGGCACAGTGAGGCAAAGTGAGGCAAGTATAAATAAATACAAAAGGAATTCCGCGCTGCCTGATAAATAGCCGCTCACACAACCAATTGAAAAATGGTGAAAAACAAACTAAACAAAAAAGTGTAGCGCTAAAAATGGGTAAGAACTGCCCACAATTAAGGAGCAGTGTGTAACAGTGATATATAATTAAATAAACAATATAACATCTCTGCTAAACAAACTGAATAAATGAAATGTTCAAATAGTCCTCAGTAATGTGACATCTAAGCCAAACAAACTGAATAAATAAAGTGTTCAAAGAGTCCAAGAGTCCTCAGCAGGGATGAGCCGAACACCCCCCTGTTCGGTTCGCACCAGAACCTGCGAACAGACAAAATGTTCGTGTAAACTTTAGAACCCTATTAAATACAATGGACTCGAACGTTCGAAATCTAAAGTGTTAATTATAAAGGCTAATATGCAAGTTATTGTCCTAAAAAGTGTTTGGGGACCGGGGTCCTGCCCCAGGGGACATGTATCAATGCAAAAAGAAGTTTTAAAAACGGCCGTTTTTTCGGGAGCAGTGATTTTAATAATGCCTAAAATGAAAAAATAAAAGTGAAATATTCCTTTAAATTTCGTACCTGGGGGGTGTGTATGATATGCATGTGAAGTGGCGCATGTTTCCCGTGCTTAGAACTGTCCCTGCAAAAAATGACATTTTTGAAAGAAAAAATTGCATTTAAAACTGACTCGCGGCTATTAATGAATTGTCGGCTCCCGGCAATACATACAAAAGTCATTGATAAAAAAAAAAAAAAAAAGCGTGGGGGTTCCCCAGAATTCAATTACCAGGCCCTTCAGGTCTGGAATGGATATTAAGGGGAACCCCGCCGCAAATAAAAAAAAAAAATTGACGTGGGGTTCCCCCAAATATCCATTCCAGGCCCTTCAGATCTGGCATGGATTTTAAGGGGAACTCCACCCCAAATTTAAAAAAAAAATGGCGTGGAGTCCCCCTAAAAATCCATACCAGACCCCTTATCCGAGCACGCAACCTGGCCGGCCGCAGGGGAAAAGGGGGGGACGAGAGAGCGGCCCCCCCTCCCTCCTGAACCGTACCAAGCCACATGCCCTCAACATGGGGAGGATGTCCCCATGTTTATGGGGACAAGGGCCTCATCCCCACAACTCTTGCCCGGTGGTTGTGGGGGTCTGCGGGCGGGGGGCTTATCGGAATCTGGAAGACCCCTTTAACAAAGGGGACCCCCAGATCCCGCCCCCCCCCTATGTGAATTGGTAAGGGATACATTGTACCCCTACCATTTCACGAAGAAAGCGTAAAAAAATGTTTAAAAAAACACACAAACACCTTGAAAAAGTCCTTTATTAAAAAAAAAAAAAAAAGCGGTGAAATCCAGTGTCCCGCGGCGATCCCGATGTCCAGCGCTGTCCTTCATTGGTTGTGCCTGAGCGGACCTGATGGGGAACTCCCTCTCAGTATTTTAAATGTATAGACCCGCCCCTTCTAAAGTTCCCCCTCAGGTCCGCTCAGCGGACCAGATGCGGAACATGAGAAGGGGCGGGTCTATACATGTATTACCAAAGTGAGAGCAGTCCCCCATCAGGTCCGCCCCCTCGGTATGTCGGACCCGCCTACGTCATTGGCTTGAGCGGGGAACTTCCTTCACTATGTAAATTTATGTTGAGGGCATGTGGCTTGGTACGGTTCAGGAGGGAGGGGGGCCGCTCTCTCGTCCCCCCCTTTTCCCCTGCGGCCGGCCAGGTTGCGTGCTCGGATAAGGGGTCTGGTATGGATTTTTAGGGGGACTCCACGCCATTTTTTTTTTAAATTTGGGGTGGAGTTCCCCTTAAAATCCATGCCAGATCTGAAGGGCCTGGAATGGATATTTGGGGGAACCCCACGTCAATTTTTTTTTTTAATTTGCGGCAGGGTTCCCCTTAATATCCATTCCAGACCTGAAGGGCCTGGTAATTGAATTCTGGGGAACCCCCACGCTTTTTTTTTTTTTTTTATCAATGACTTTTGTATGTATTGCCGGGAGCCGACAATTCATTAATAGCCGCGAGTCAGTTTTAAAAGACTTTTTTTCTTTCAAAAATGACATTTTTTGCAGGGACAGTTCTAAGCACGGGAAACATGCGCCACTTCACATGCATATCATACACACCCCCCAGGTACGAAATTTAAAGGAATATTTCACTTTTATTTTTTCATTTTAAGCATTATTAAAATCACTGCTCCCGAAAAAACGGCCGTTTTTAAAACTTCTTTTTGCATTGATACATGTCCCCTGGGGCAGGACCCCGGTCCCCAAACACTTTTTAGGACAATAACTTGCATATTAGCCTTTATAATTAGCACTTTAGATTTCTCCCATAGATTTTTCGAATTTGCCGCGAACACCCCTATTTGTTCGCTGTTCGGCGAACGGGCGAACAGGCAATGTTCGAGTCGAACATGAGTTCGACTCGAACTCAAAGCTCATCCCTGGTCCTCAGTGATGCAAATTAAATGCCACAATGGACACCAAAAATACTGAGTTCATAATAAAAACAAATAGAACATATATTGATGAAAGGTGAGTGACAATCAAATTATGGTGATCATAAGTAAACTTGACGTGAAGAGAGTGCACTCAAAGTGACCACCACCAATCGGTTGTAAGAAAGGCTTACCAGAAAGAGTGGACCCCAAAAACCTACGTTCAGAGGGTCAACCAAGCATAGGTAAGCCGCTGTGGACAGCAAATCTCCAACTGCGATTCAAATGGGGGACATCAAACTTCAATCCAGTCCAAAGGATAGAAAAAAAAAAATATCTCTCATATCCAGATGACAATGGGGCTTGTATGCAGTGCCCGATTAGAATCAGGTAGCGATGCCAGGTAGATTGCAGAATTTAGAAGGAAAGAAAAGGCACATAGTGTGATACTGTATAAAAAGGGGTATTTAATGTAGGTAGGTACACTTACATTTAGATGAATATAACAGCGCTTTGTCAAAATGATCAATGGCAACAGTAGGGTCTCCCGACGCGTTTCGCATCCAAATGCATCATCTGGGGTCTGATGATGCATTTGGATGCGAAACGCGTCGGGAGACCCTACTGTTGCCATTGATCATTTTGACAAAGCGCTGTTATATTCATCTAAATGTAAGTGTACCTACCTACATTAAATACCCCTTTTTATACAGTATCACACTATGTGCCTTTTCTTTCCTTCTAAATTCTGCAATCTACCTGGCATCGCTACCTGATTCTAATCGGGCACTGCATACAAGCCCCATTGTCATCTGGATATGAGAGATATTTTTTTCTATCCTTTGGACTGGATTGAAGTTTGATGTCCCCCATTTGAATCGCAGTTGGAGATTTGCTGTCCACAGCGGCTTACCTATGCTTGGTTGACCCTCTGAACGTAGGTTTTTGGGGTCCACTCTTTCTGGTAAGCCTTTCTTACAACCGATTGGTGGTGGTCACTTTGAGTGCACTCTCTTCACGTCAAGTTTACTTATGATCACCATAATTTGATTGTCACTCACCTTTCATCAATATATGTTCTATTTGTTTTTATTATGAACTCAGTATTTTTGGTGTCCATTGTGGCATTTAATTTGCATCACTGAGGACTCTTGGACTCTTTGAACACTTTATTTATTCAGTTTGTTTGGCTTAGATGTCACATTACTGAGGACTATTTGAACATTTCATTTATTCAGTTTGTTTAGCAGAGATGTTATATTGTTTATTTAATTATATATCACTGTTACACACTGCTCCTTAATTGTGGGCAGTTCTTACCCATTTTTAGCGCTACACTTTTTTGTTTAGTTTGAGGCAAGTATAAGCCTAGGACACCCTAGGCTTATACTTGAGTCAATAAGTTTTCCCAGTTTTTTGGGGTAAAATTAGGTGCCTCGGCTTATATTCGGGTCGGCTTATACTCGAGTATATACAGTACTTGTTCTGCGGCTGCCGCTGCCTCTCTGAGTCTCTCTCTCAGTTTCTCACATCAGCCGATCAGCGGCGCTGAGAGAGAGACTCGTCTAATGTAGTTACGCGGCGCACTGACATGATACCAGGAGCGGTGGAGGAGGTGGGTGGAGCCTCTTCCCTGCACTCATTGCTAATGCGTGGGCCGCTTGGCGTCTAGCAACGAGTGACGTCAGTGAGTCACGTCAGGCCGCTCTGCGGGCAGGTGCAATAGCGTGCGGCTCCACAGACGGGTAAGAAAGCGGACGGCTCCGCTTGCGGCACGGTTTGTTGTCGGGGGCGGCGCGGTTCGTAGGCAGACCGTGCTGCTCAGTGTGTTGGCAGCGCAGGTGAGAGTGAGAGAGCAGGCTCAGTGTGGCAGCTGGCCAATCAGCTAGCCGGGAGCGGGGGAGCAGAGAGATGAGATCATCTCTCACCGCCCGTGCCTGCCCTGCATTCCTGCAGTGACTTCCGCCCTCACTGTGCAGGCAGCAGAGAGATTACATTATCTCTCTGCTGCCTGACTCTGGGAGTCTGGGACACAGCAAGAGACAACCAAAACTACCCCTTAGCAGGCAAGTTAGTGACAATCCTCAAGGTGTGGCAGGCGACGTGGCAAGTGACAATCCGCAAATTGTGTCAGGTGACGTGGCAAATGACAATCTGCATCTGGTGGCAGGCAAGTGACAATCAGCAAGGTGTGGCAGGTGACGTGGCAGGTGACAATCCGCAAAGTGTGGCAGGTGATGTGGGAAGTGACAATCCACAAGGTGTGGCAAGTGACAATCCACAAGATGTGGCAGGTGACGTGGCAAGTGACAATCCACAACGTGTGGCAAGTGACACGCTCAGGGCTCCCACTAATTGCAGGCGACGGTGGCAAGTGACACACTCGGGGCTCCCACTGATTCTGCATTGAACTATTTAATTTCATATTACAATGTAATAATAGAAATAATGCACTTCAATCATCCTGACACCATAACAACCATGGTGCCGGGATGATTGAAGCGCCGACACCAACTATTTCCCCGATAAATTTCCCACAAAAAATTCATTTTTTGGCAGTGCCCCTCCCGAGAAAAGACTCTGGATCTGCCCCTGTCCCCCAGGGGGTTGTACAGTATGCCCCTTGTTTTTACAGTTTGCTCCTTAGAGCCTTTACAGTTTGCCCCTGGGGATTGTACATTATGCCTCTTGGGGATTTCACAGTCTGTGCTCAAGGTGTTGTACAGTTTGCCCCTCAGAGGCTGCACACTTTGCCCCTGGGGGTTGTACAGAATTCCCCTTATGGATTTCACAATTTGCCCCCTTGGGGTTGCACAGTATGTCATTTGTAGTTCCAGTTTTGCCTTCAGTTCTGCTTTTTAAGATCTTTCTAAAAGACCTTCCTTATGTTGGTTTCAGGTCATGGCTTGTTGGGACCTGGCAATGGGATCCAGGGATGGACAGGCCAAGTATGTGTGGTTCATATAAGGAAATACTTTTATGGGGTAGGAATGTACACTGCACCATTTTCTCCTACAAACTATTCCCTTACAACTCCTCTTCACTATAGAACTCATTTTGCATTTACAGACACAATTTTTTTTCTTTCTTTTTTTTTTTTAGAACGGAGCTGTCCTTCATTAACATTTAGTCACCCTAGACACAGCACATTGTACAATAAGTATGTTCCCACCTAGAATTGATTATTCCAGACACACAAGAGATATTTATCAATCTGTCAAGCACACCTTGTATCCGCTATTGTCCCCGTTACCAGGTCATATCAGAATAGACTGATTACTGAAGAGTTCCACAGAGCCTCTTCACACAGATGAAATAGATGTTAGAGAATGTATACATTAAATAATCAATACAAGGAAAAGTACTTTTTTTTGCAATGAATTCAGTTTTTTTAAGCCACATAAGCATTAGTTTAATGGTATTGCCTGAATTTTAATGAATGTGGATCTGCAATCTTAACCCTAAATCGAAGGATAGAGAAGGCTGGGCCCAAAATGAAATTCAGTTATGTGGTCACCACCTTGAAAGCAAACAACGTTTGAATGAATAAGTATAATTTAATGGACCCTTCCGATCCTCCCTAAAAAAAAAAAAACTTGTTCCCTGGTTTCACTATGCGGTAACAAGACCTACTAGCTAATGGCCATGTGCTGGTTAATATTGAAAGGTTTAATCAAAAGTTTTAATTTCCTTAAAATTTGGCCGCCTGCTGTGTTAGAGCAAGGGCAGAGCTTTAAGTTCAGGTTGACTATGAGTTTGACCCAAAACCCAGCGTTTTCACAGTCTCTTGTGAATGTTCAAACCAAAGGGTCAGATTTGGCCAGTCCACTCACCCAAACCTATGTCTGTCAATCATAAATGACAGCTTTGCAACAGCTTGTTTCACATTATAGGCAAGCCAGCATGGAGTCCAACTACTGTCATTGACCAAATGACGTCATGGCCATAAGTGGCCATGGGCAATAATACCAAGCTCAGGCTGTGCTCTAGTATTGTCATCCAATGTCTTGTTCCACAATTCTGACTTCAACACAGTACCCGCCCATTGGCCCAGCCTCTTGACACGTTAATCGTAGAGGAAACACATCAGAGGCTACCTCTACAATTAAGCCCAATCCGGGTGAAATGTATCAGAGGTTACTTCTACAATAAAGCCCAATCTGAGATAAACACAGCAGAGGTTACCTCTACAATTAAGCCCAATCTGGGGGAAAAACATCAGAGGTTACCTCTACGATTAAGCCCAAGCTAAGGAAAACGCATCAGAGGTTACCTCTACGATTAAGCCCATCCTGAGGGAAACACATCAGAGGTTACCTCTACGATTAAGGCCATCCTGAGGGAAACACATCAGAGGTTACCTCTAGGATTAAGGCCATCCTGAGTGAAACATATCAGAGGTTACCTCTACGATTAAGCCCAAACCAAGGGAAACGCATCAGAGGTTACCGCTACGATTAAGCCCAAACCGGGGGAAACACATCAGAGATTACCTCTACACTTAAGCCCAACCCGAGATAAACACATCATAGGTTACCTCTATGATTAAACCCAATTCGAGGGAAACACCTCAGAGGTTATCTCTATGATTAAGCCCAATCCGAGGGAAACACATTAGAGGCTACCTCTACGATTAGGACCAATCTGAGATAAACACATCAGAGGTTACCTCTATGATTAAGTCCAATCCGATAGACACGTATTAGAGGAACGTGGCCACTGGACAGGGATGAAGCTGAAGCCTGAATCTTTCCTCTATGATTAAGCCCAATCCGAGGGAAACGCATCAGCGGTTACCTCTATGATTAAGCCCAAGCCGAGGGAAACACATCAGAGGTTACGTCTACGATTAGGTCCAATCCGAAAGAAACACATCAGAGGTTACCTCTACAATTAAGCCCAATTTGAGGGCAACACATCAGAGGTTACCACTACGATTAAGCCCAATCTGAGGGAAATGCATCAAAGGTTACCTCTAAGATTAAACCCAATTTGAGGGAAACGCATCAGAAGTTACTTCTACGATTAAGCCCACCCCAAGATAAACACATTAGAGGCTACCTCTATGATTAAGCCGAATCCTAGGTACACGTATCAGAGGAACATGGCCAATGGGCAGGGATGGAGCTGAAGCCGGAATCTTTGTTCAGTCTTATTTTTTTAACCATTTATAAAAAGAACTTACAGTCACAAGAGATAGAAGGTGTAGAAAAGTTCCGAAATACAGCTCTACCAAAATATAGTAAAATATACATCAATATTTTACATGGAAACACAGATTCCAATGATGACAAATAGATGGCAATGGTAATCCAGCACTACTGTTGCAGATGAACTAGGAGAGGCAACCCAACTAGAGTATACAGGAATTACCATCAACAGGAGACATGGTGAGGAGTTGTATATTTCAAATAATAGGATTGTCACTTGGTATATTGGGAATAATTGAGCCTGTAAGGGGTATAACAAGGATGAAGATAAAAGGGTACTGATTAGTAGTTGGTTGAGATAAAAGGACGAGTGAAAGGGGGTGGGGTTCGGGGTCATTGAGGTGTTTTTTTCCTTGATCCAGTCTAGAAACTCAGAGGAATAACAAAACAGAGACCAAGCTGTTGCTTGAATTTTCTTCTTTTCTAGTTTACCACAACAATAGATGTTCCAGGTCCCTGATGGAGTGGAGTTCAGTTGCCCATTCCAAAAGCGAGGGTGAAGAGTTTGATTTCCAGTATCTGGGTTTGACCCCCCTGACTGCTGCTAGAAAGTGCCTGATTACATCTTTTTTCGTGGATTCAAGGGGTCCAGGAATCATGGATCAGAGATCTATCACAGGAGACACTGGGACATGGGTCACCATAATGTCTGGATGGGAGGGCAGTCCCACCAGATACAAGGCATGGTGCCTTTAGAGGCATGGCACTGCCAGCAATAGCTGGAATCTTTGAACGAGGCAATAGTTGACATTAAAGGAGTGTGGCCTGAGTTTCGTATTATGCATATGTGTGGAGAGCAGGACGAGCTCCTTCTGAGACTGGCACCTGAAGCGACAAGAGAAGCTGACAACAGGAGCGGCGCTACCAGGATCATGTCATATTTGGGCAATGACATCAATCATATCCCCCAGTTCTGGATGTAGACTCCAGTCCTGGAAACCTGTCATTTGCAATGAAAGGAAATTATTGTCATTGAATGGGGCCCCCAAAGGCTCTGTCTTTGGACCCCTTCTATTCCCTATCTACCCATCTCCATAGGTCAGTTGATAGCCTCCCATGTCTTCCAATATCATCTCTATGCCGATGTCACTCCAAATCTATCTCTGTACTCCTCAGCTCACCACTCCAGTTTCCTTGCGCCATCACTAATTTACTGACGTATGAGTATAGCTGTCACATAACTTCCTCAAACGCAACCTTTCCAAAGCTAAACTCATATTTCCTCACCCCCCCCCCACCCATGCAGCCTCCTCTGACATTGTCATCAGGAGCAATAGCATAACTATCAGTCCAACCTACCCCCCCCCATGACAGCCAGGGTTCTAGGTGTGATTCTGGACTCTAAATTCTCCTTTCAGTCCCACATCCAATCACTGTCATAATCTTGCCACCCCCCTCCAAAGATTTTCTAAAATATGCCCCTTTGTAACCAATGACACCTTCAGGATGCTTATTCACTCCCTTGTTATCTATCACCTCAACTACTCCCTTCTCATTAGCCTCTACACCAGGGGTCTCAAACTGGCGGCCCTCCAGCTGTTTGGAAACTACAAGTCCCATGAGGCATTGCAAGTCTGACAGTTACAAGCATGACTTCCACAGGCAGAGGCATGATGGGACTTGTAGTTTCACAACAGCTGGAGGGCCACCAGTTTGAAATCCCTGCTCTACACACACTACCCCACCCTTCAGTCTTGAATGCAGTTGCAAGACTCATCCCCCTTACCAACCACGCAGTGTCCTCCACCCCTCCCTGCCAATCTCTCCGTTGCCTTTTGCTCACCCAGCAAGTAAAATTCGCAATAATAGCAACAACATCAAAAGTCGTCCAAAACTCTGCCCCCAGCTACATCACCAACCTCACCTCCAAATACTAAGTAAACCATCCTCTTCACTCCTCCCAAGAACTCTGACTCTCTAGTTCCTTCATCACCTTCTTCCATGCTCACCTCCAGGATTTCTCCAAAGCCTCTCCCATTCTCTGGAACTCCCTACCCCAATCTGTCTGGCCATCTTCTGCTCTGTCTGTTGTTAGGTGTTCCCTATAAATTCTTCTCTTTAGGGAAGTCTATCCCTCATTTTAAACATTTAAATTAGAATTCTCAAACAACTCTTTTTTAAAAAAATTCTTAACTTTTTGTATCATTTGTCCCTCACTTTTAGATTGTAAGTGCTCACAAGTCGGGCCCTCCTAACCCTTTTATGTTGTATTGTATCTTTACAGTCTTATTATTTTGTAAATCCTGTATTAGAATAATAATCAGTCATAGACTGTGTATTATTGTTATTATTATTATTTTATTATTATAGAAACATAGAAGAGAGATGGGCAGAAAAAAAAGCAAGTGGCCCAAACAGTCTGCCCCCCGCCCCTATATACTGTATATCTATATATAGAGATATATACTGTATATACTCGAGTATAAGCCGAGTTTTTCAGCACAATTTTTTTGTGCTGAAAATGCCCCCCTCGGCTTATACTCGAGTCTGTGTCCATCTTCAAATTTGTGCGCCTGATTCCAGTCAACCGTAGCCCCACTCTTCCTCTACAAGTGTGCAAAGTTTTTTGTCCGGGGGACCTACGGCCGGGGAGCACCGATTTTTCAAACCCGTTTGACTGCAATGTTAAATGGTCATTTCTCCGGTGATTTTGGGGACCCGGTGCCGGCCGGCCCTAGGTCCCTTGGACCCCAAACTTGGCAAACATGTAGCCCCATACTTGAGTATATACGGTATATACGGTATATATATATATATATATATATATATAATTTATTTTTTTGCCTTAAATCTATACTCAGACAAAAAAAGATCATTAAACAGTAGTGTATGTATGTGTGTATATATATATATATATATATATATATATATATATATATAACATAATCATAGTCTATGACTGTATCATAAAGAAAATAAACTATAAGAATGTGCACACCTTTTTTCTTCCTTTTCTTTTTTTTTTTTTTGCCTTGGTGCTTTTTTTTTATTATTTATATCTATATTCAGAGAGAAAAAAAAAACTCCAAAAATGTAATATATATAAAAAATGTATATAAAAAATAAACTGCACACTGTTTTTCTTTTTTTTCTGCCCTTGTTTTTTTTTTTTTTTTCTTTTATGCTCCTGGAATGTATTTATCAGATTTAAACTGAAACTTTAATTGGGCTTTAACATCAATATTTAAAATAAAATAAAATAAAAAATAAACTCTCTATAACTATTAAAACTTTTAATATATATAAAAAAAAAAACTCTTTGATTCGTTAATACTGCTGCCTAATGTTGATAAGTTTACAATTTATTTTTCATTTTGCTTTGTACACAGTATTGACCCATTTAAATAAACTCTTGAATTTTTTTATTCACACTCTTTTTTTTCAAACTTCAAGGTTGTGCTAAAATAAGAGACAGCCGTTAGATATTAATATTTGAACCAGATAGCGAGAAGGCAGTCTGGCAAGAAGTTACTTTCTCACTTTCAAAGAGACCGAACAGTCGCCTTAAATTACAGATGAGAAAAATCAATGAGGTATGAGAGGAGATCTTAACAGCTTCTGACAAAAAAGTGATACTAATTCTGTGACACGTCGGAGCCGATTCCTGAAAAGAGAGAGAGAGAGAGAGCCGAGATGTGGAGAGACCAGTTTTTATTTATTTTTTTCAACTCTGAAATAATGTTTTTATTAAGTTCTGGCTTTGCCAAGAGGCAAAACTTTTTTTTCTTTTTACTATACTATGAAGACTCAGTTCACAGCTAGTGAACCTAGTACATGATTAAGCCAATTAAGCATAGAAGATATCTATTTATTGTATGGGTCCTGAGCAGGGATGAGCTCAAAGTTTGGGCACTGTCAAACTTCGGCTGTTCTGGGGCTCTTCCAAATGCCAGACTTTTTGCCCATGAGGGCACTCACCACCGACCACCAACATTAAGGAAGGAACTCACTTTCGACGACCAAGACTAAGGAAGGAACTTGCCACTGACCACCAACACTAAGGAAGGCACACACCTTTCGACCACCAACACTAAGGAAGGCACACACCTTTCAACCACCAACACTAAGGAAGGAACTCACCACCGACCACCAAGACTAAGGAAGGAACTCACCTTTCAACTAACAACACTAAGGAAGGAACTCACCTTTCGACCAACAACACTAAGGAAGGAACTCACCTTTCGACCAACAACACTAAGGAAGGAACTCACCTTTCGACCAACAACACTAAGGAAGGAACTCAACTTTGACCAACAACACTAAGGAAGGAACTCACCTTTCGACCAACAACACTAAGGAAGAAACTCACCTTTCGACCAACAACACTAAGGAAGGAACTCACCTTTTGACCAACAACACTAAGGAAGGAATTCACCTCTTGACCACCAACACTAAGGAAGGAACTCACCTTTTGACCACCAACACTAAGGAAGGAACTCCCCTTTTGACCACCAACACTAAGGAAGGAACTCACCACCGAGCACCAACACTAAGGAAGGAACTCACCACGACCACCAACGCTAAGGTAGGAACTCACCACCGACCACCAACACTAAGGAAGGCACACACCTTTCGACCACCAACACTAAGGAGGGAAGTCACCACTGATCATCAATATTAAGGAGGTCACTCACCAATGACCTCCCATATCAAGGGGAGAACTCATCATTGACCCCCCAACATTAGAAAAAACACTCATCACAGACCAACAATATTAGGGAGAGCACCCACCACTAACAATCAACATTTAAGAAGGGAACTCACCAAGAACCCCCAACACTTGGTGGGAACACTCACTACTTACCACCAACATTAAGGAGGGAAGTCACCACTGATCATCAATATTAAGGAGGTCACTCACCAATGACCTCCCATCCAAAAATGTAAGTAGGGCACTCATCACTGACCCAACAATATTAAGGGGAGCATTCATCAATGACCCCAAACATGAAGGAGGTTTCTCTCCATTGACCCCCAACATTATACAGTGCCTTGAAAAAGTATGCATACCCTTTGAAATTTTCCACATTTTGTCATGTTATAAGCAAAAACGTAAATATATTTTATTGGGATTTTATGTGATAGACCAACACAAAGTGGCACATAATTGTTAAGTGGAAGGAAAATGATAAATGGTACTGAACTTTTTTTTTGTAGAACCGCCTTTCACTGCAATTACAGCTGCAAGTATTTTTGGGGATGTCTCTACCAGCTTTGCACATCTAGAGAGGGACATTTTTGCCCATTCTTCTTTGCAAAATATCTCAAGCTCTGTCCGATTGGATGGAGAATGTCTGTGAACAGCAATTTTCAAGTCTTGCCACAGATTCTCAATGTGATTTAGGTCTGGACTGTGACTGGGCCATTCTAACACATGAATATGCTTTGATCTAAATCATTCCCTTGTAGCTCTGGCTGTATGTTTAGGGTCGTTGTCCTGCTGGAAGGTGAACCTCCATCCTAGTCTCAAGTCTTTTGCAGATTCTAACAGGTTTTCTTCTAAGATTGTCCTGTATTTGGCTCTATCCATCTTCCTATCAACCCTGACCAGCTTTCCTGTCCCTGCTGAAGAAAAGCATTCCCACAACATGATGCTGCCACCACTATGTTTCACGGTGGGGATGGCGTGTTCAGGGTGATGTTCAGTGTTAGTTTTCTATTCTACATAGTGAGACCTGTTCTCTTTCAGACGCCCCCTAATTATGTCCTGACGAAGCAAATAGCGAAATGTGTTGACGCACAGGGGCTCACTACAGCTATCTGGTGCATTCTTTCTGTCTGCATCATGCAGCTTTCAATTTTTGAATTCACTGTGCACGATTTTATTCTTATTGTGTGTTTGGTTCTTTTGCTCTATTGTATGATGTATAAATAAAACGTATTTTTCTAAATACGCATTATCGTCCAATATTGCCTCTATTAGATTGTCCGATTTAGGGCCTTGTGCCCATTTTTTGCTGTTTACAATTCTCTTCACATACTCACCAATGGCACTCAACATCAACGAGGGCATTTATTATTAAACACCAGCGTTAAGGAGAATGTTCAACACTCATCCTCAACACTAAGGAGGGCACTCACAATTGACCCCCCAAAATTTAGGGAGGGTACTCACTACTAACCCCCATCATTAAGGAGGGCACTCACCACTGGAACCCAACATCAAGGAGAGAATTCAACATTAAACGCCAACGTTAAGGAGAATGTTCAACATTCAGCACTAAGGAACCCTCACTACTCACTACTGAACCCGATCATTATAGAGAGAACTCACCACTGACATGGATCATTAAGTAGGGCACTCACCACTGACCCCAGTCATTAAGGAGGGCACTCACCACTGACCCCAGTCATTAAGGAGGGCATTTACCACTGACCCAAATCATTAAGGAGGGCACTCACCACTGACCACAGTCATTAAGGAGAGCACTCACCACTGACCCCAATCATTAAGGAGGGCACCCACCACTGACATGGATCATTAAGTAGGGCACTCACCACTGATCCCGGTCATTAAGGAGGGCATTTACCACTGACCCCAATCATTAGGGAGAGCACTCACCACTGACCCCCAATATCTAAGGAGGGCGCTCACCACTGACCCCAGTCATTAAGGAGGCCATTTACCACTGACCCAAATCATTAAGGAGGGCACTCACCACTGACCACAATCGTTAAGGAGAGCACTCACCACTGACATGGATCATTAAGTAGGGCACTCACCGCTGACCCCCAACATTTAAAGGAGGGCACTCACCACTGCCCCCGAACATTGAGGAGAGCACTCATCACTGACCCCGATCATTGAGGAGAGCACTCACCACTGACCCAGATCAATAAGGAGAGCACTCACCACGATCATTAAGAAGATCACTCACCACTGACCCCAATCATTGAGGAAAGCACTCACCACTGACCCCAATCATTGAGGAGAGCACTTACCACTGACCCAGATCAATAAGGAGAGCACTCACCACTGACCCAGATCAATAAGGAGAGCACTCACCACTGACCACGATCATTAAGAAGATCGCTCACCACTGACCCCAATCATTAAGGAGAGCACTCCCCACTGACCCCCAATTTCTAAGGAGAGCACTCACCATTCACCCCGATCACTGAGGAGAGCACTCACCACTGACCCCGATCATTGAGGAGAGCACTCACCACTGACCCCCAATATCTAAGGAGAGCACTCACAACTGTCCGTGATCATTAAGGAGAGCACTCACCACTGACCCCAATCATTGAGGAGCGCACTCACCACTGACCATGATCATTAAAAAGAGCACTTACCACTGACCCCCAACATCTAAGGAGGGCACTCACCACTCACCCCGATCATTGAGGAGAGCACTCACCACTGACCCCGAACATTGAGGAGAACACTCACCACTGACCCCGATCATTGAGAAGATCACTCACCACTGACCCCGATCATTGAGGAGAGCACTCACCACTGACCCCGATCATTGAGGAGAGCACTCACCACTGACCCCGATCATTGAGAAGATCACTCACCACTGACCCCGATCATTGAGGAGAACACTCACCACTGACCCCGATCATTGAGAAGATCACTCACCACTGACCCCGATCATTGAGAAGATCACTCACCACTGACCCCGATCATTGAGGAGAGCACTCACCACTGACCCCGATCATTGAGAAGATCACTCACCACTGACCCCGATCATTGAGAAGATCACTCACCACTGACCCCGATCATTGAGGAGAGCACTCACCACTGACCCCGATCATTGAGAAGATCACTCACCACTGACCCCGATCATTGAGGAGAGCACTCACCACTGACCCCGATCATTGAGAAGATCACTCACCACTGACCCCGATCATTGAGAAGATCACTCACCACTGACCCCGATCATTGAGGAGAGCACTCACCACTGACCCCGATCATTAAGCAAAGAACTCACCACTGACCCCGATCATTGAGGAGAGCACTCACCACTGACCCCCAATATCTAAGGAGAGCACTCACAACTGACCCCGATCATTAAGCAAAGAACTCACCACTGACCCCGATCATTGAGGAGAGCACTCACCACTGACCCCCAATATCTAAGGAGAGCACTTACAACTGACCCCGATCATTAAGCAGAGCACTCACCACTGACCCCAACCATTGAGGAGAGCACTCACCACTGACCCCCAACATCTAAGGACGGCACTCACAACTGACCCCGATCATTAAGGAGAGCACTCACCACTGACCATGATCATTGAGAAGAGCACTCACCACTGACCACGATCATTAAAAAGAGCACTCACCACTGACCCCGATCATTGAGGAGAGCACTCACCACTGACCCCCAACATCTAAGGAGGGCTTTCAACACTGGCCAAGATTCACCCCTGACCTCTGCACTCTGCACGCTGTGCAATGTGTTCAACATTTTTTCTAGCAAATCCTGAAATAATTGAATGTATTACAGATGACTGACACTCCGTATTCGCTATTCAATGTCAGTTCTGTGCTTATCAATCGGGATAATTGTTATGTATCCTTTATAGTCATTTGGAAGTGAGATAAGCTGGAAAAGCACACTGGCCACCCGGTGAACGGCCTGAAGGGGACCTCGCCGCGTCCGTCAGGCTGAAAGTTTCCATCAAGTCCAAGGACGTCAAGAAAGATTTCAACTTTCTGGATTGGAATGCAAATGCCTTCATATTGATGTTTTCAGCTCTTTGGGGATGCAGACGGAGTTTGTTAAAGAAAACAAACAGATTTTACAGCAGCCGACACAGCTATCTCATATTGTGCATTGTTTAAGCATAAGGAGCTTATATTTCTTTCTTTCTATTGATTCTTTTGCTGCTTTCTTAGTTAATGCAGCAAACACATGTTGCACATGATTACAAGCCGGGCGGACTGGGGGCTGAGGGGGGGATGGGGTTGTTAATAGATTGCCATTGTTCAAGGACAAACCGTGTCAATAATTGTATGATTTCTTCCATCTCATTAATGCCCTAATGAATTGAATATGAATGTGCTATATATAAAAAAACATTTTTTGACAGAGTAAAAGTTAAAAAAAATCAGAGAAATAAAATAAACTATAAAAAGTACCTACCCTATGAGAGAGATCATTCTACAGAAGTGTTCTCCATACTGCAGCCCTTTGCTTGCTTTTATTTGGCCCTTGGGGCACGATTCCCCCTACTGACACCAATGATGGGGCACTATTTCCCCTACTGACACCAATGATGGGGCACTATTTCCCCTACTGACACCAATGATGGGGCACTATTCCTCCCACTGACATCAATAATTGTGACCCTTACTGTGATCCTCTATGACCATTACTGAGCTCCTCTATGACCATTGATGAAGCCTTACATGACTATTACTGAGATCAGTGGCGGCTGGTGCTCAAAATTTTGGGGGGGGGCTCAAACAAACTGAAAAAAAAAATCAATTGCCGCCACTGTGCCCATTAAACGCAGCCACTGTGCCCAAACGCCACCAGTTTGCCGCCTCAAATACAGCCAGTTTGTTTCCATATACAGCCAGTTTGTCCCCATATATATATAACCAGTGTACCCCCATATATACAGCCAGTGTGCCCCCCATATACAGCCAGTATGCTCCCATATACAGCCAGTGTGCTCCCATATACAGCCAGTGTGCTCCCATATACAACCAGTTTGTCCCCATATATAGCCAGTTTGTCCCCATATATAGCCAGTGTGCCCCCATATATATAGCCAGTGTGCCCCCATATACAGCCAGTTTGTCCCCCATATACAGCCAGTTCCCCCCATATACAGCCAGTTCCCCCCATATACAGCCAGTTTGTCCCCCATATACAGCCAGTTCCCCCCATATTCAGACAGTGTGTCCCCCATATACAGTCAGTTCCTCCCAAATGCAGCCAGTGTGCCCCCATATACAGCCAGTTCCCCCAAATGCAGCCAGTGTGCCCCCATATACAGCCAGTTCCCCCCAAATGCAGCCAGTGTGCCCCCATATACAGCCAGTTCCCCCCATATTCAGCCAGTTTGTCCCCATATACAGCCAGTTCCCCCCAAATGCAGCCAGTTTGTCCCCCATAATACAGCCAGTGTGCCCCCATATTCAGCCAGTTTGTCCCCCATATACAGCCAGTTCCCCCCAAATGCAGCCAGTGTGCCCCCATATACAGCCAGTTCCCCCCACATTCAGCCAGTTTGTCCCCATATACAGCCAGTTCCCCCCAAATGCAGCCAGTTTGTCCCCCATAATACAGCCAGTGTGCCCCCATATTCAGCCAGTTTATCCCCCATATACAGCCAGTTCCCCCCAAATGCAGCCAGTTTGTCCCCATATACAGCCAGTTCCCCCCAAATGCAGTCAGTTCGTCCCCCATAATACAGCCAGTGTGCCCCCATATTCAGCCAGTTTGTCCCCAAAATACAGCCAGTGTGCCCCCATATTCAGCCAGTTTGTCCCCATATACAGCCAGTTCCCCCCAAATGCAGCCAGTTCGTCCCCCATAATACAGCCAGTGTGCCCCCATATTCAGCTAGTTTGTCCCCCATATACAGCCAGTTCCCCCCAAATGCAGCCAGTTTGTCCCCCATATACAGTCAGTTCCCCCAAATGCAGCCAGTTCCCCCCCCCCCCCCAGCACTTACCTTCCTCGGTCCGCGCCGTCCTCGATATGTTCTCCCGCCCTCGATGTCGCTTCAGCCAATCAGGTCACCGGTAACCAGATCCGGTGAACCTGATTGGCTGAAACCTCCACAGTCTTCTCCAAGGAACGCACCCCCGTGCGTACCTGGGAGGAGTTTTTGGAAGCCGATTACAGCGTGAGAGCTGTATTCGGAAAGCCTATCAGAGCCGCTGGCTCTGATAGGCACTTCCAAGCCACACCCACCACCGGCCGCCGCTCTAATTCATATGGCCGGCGCTCACCAGGAGGCCGGCCATATGAATAGTGGGCAGCGCGGCAGCGGTGACAATACATAGATTCATGCAATGCATGAATCTGTGTATTGTCTTTCAGTGGCGGTGTGGGAGCGAGAGGGGGCGGCGCTCCGGCGCCCTCTATGGACGCACCGCCACTGACTGAGATGCTCCATAACCATTACTGAGATCCTGTATGACCAGTATCGAAATCCTCCATGACCATTACTGAGCTCCTACCTGACCACTAGGGATGGACGAACATCTCCCGGGACGGTTGGCGAATGCGATCGCGCGAACGCGAGTAAATGTTCGCGAACCGCGGGTTCGTGGCGGGCCCCATTCATTTCAATGGGAGGCGAACATTAAAAACCTCCAGGTCATATTTGCAGCCACAAAATAATTACTAGCTGTGCACACATAGTCCCACAACATGGACAATGACATAACAGAAGTATTAAGCAAATTTGAGATCGACAACGACAAGCATTCTTTTTTTATCTGAAATTTTTTGTCAATTCAGGAGCGCATGAAGGCCAAGGAAGAGACGCAAGGCCAGGCTATGAAGGGGGTGCAGGAGATGATCCTGCTATTGGAAAAGTTGCCATAAATGTTTTTGTTTTTTTTTATAAGTAATATTGCTCGGTTTTATTAGGAATAGCTTGGCCTAAATCAGCCAGAACTGACAGCAGCCGGTAAATACATGTCAAATACATATAGGGTCCATTCACACGTCTGTAAAATGGGTCCGCATCCGTTCCACAATTTAGCGGAATTGATTTTCAATTCCAGTCTGAAAAATTTGGCATTCACAGCCTGGATAAAGAAGTAAGTGTCGGCCAGTACAGGCCCCAAAAATTAGCCAACAGGCATTCATCTGACAGCAAAGAACTTTGTATTCTGTGGCTGGAGGTACATTAGGCATTCACAGGATAAATACGTTTCGGGCACTACAGGCCCCAAAAATTATGCATTCAATGGACATAAAAGGCCTTTTATGCCGCTGTATTTACCCAAGAAGACAGGGACCATGAATAATTGTTATAGGTGGTGGTGGATATTTGTGGCCTGTCATTAGGAATTTGAATGAAACATGGTCTACTGGTCACATGTGTTGAATTCCTCAGAGATCCATGCCTCATTCATTTTTATAAATGTGAGGTAGTCAACACTGTCGTGAGCTAGGCGAGTGCGCTTATCGGTCACGATCCCCCCTGCTGCGCTGAACGTCCTTTCGGACAGGACACTGGACGAGGGGCAAGCCAACAGTTCCATTGCAAATTGTGCAAGCTCTGGCCAGAGGTCAAGCCTGCCCACCCAGTAGTCCAGGGGTTCATCACTTCTCAGAGCGTCCACTTCGGCCGTTAATCCGATGTAGTCGGACACCTGTCGGTCTAGGCGTTCCCTGATGCTGGATCCGGATGAGACCTGTCGATGGGTCGGCTGAAAGAATGATCTCATATCAGAAGTGACCAAGACATCTTCAAACCGCCCTCTTCTTGCAGGCGCTGTTGGATTGGTATCCACAACTGTTCCTCTGGGAGTGGAAATTCCTCTGCCAGCGCACGCAAAATCAGAATGCAGCATTTCTCGAAGCAAGGCCTGGAAGTGCTCCATTCTGACAGCCCTCTGTGATGGTGGTAAAATTTCTGCCATTTTTTGTTTGTACCGGGGGTCCAAGTACGTTGCCACCCAGTAATGGTCCATGCCCTTTATGCTTTTTATACGGGGGTCCCTCTTAAAACACTGGAGCATGAAGGCCCCCATTTGCACTAAACTGGAAGCAGTGTGGTGGCCTGGCTCCTGCTCGTCATCATCCAGGATAATGTCGTCCTCGATCTCCTCCCCCCATCCACGAACAACAACAGCAGGGATCCCAGAAAGGTTTAAAGCATGCTCTTCTTGCTCCTCCTCATCCGCCCTGGCACCATCCTCTTCTGACTCCTCTTCAGACTCCTGTTGTTGACTTGCCTCAGATAGAGTAGCCCCCCCTGTGAATTCATCCAGCATTGCGACTTCCTCATCTTCCTGCTTCTGCTCCTCGATGGCTTGATCAATGACACGACACAATGCACGCTCCATAAAGAAGGCATAATGTACGATGTCACTGATGGCACCATGGCTGCGACTGACCAGTTTGGTGATCTCATCAAATGGCCGCAAAAGTCTGCATGCGTCGCGCATGAGCAGCCACTGACGCGGTGAAAAAAAAACAAGATCCCCAGAACCTGTTCTGGCGCAGAGTTCGTACAGGTAGTCGTTAACTGCACGTTTCTGCTGGAGCAGTCTATCAAGCATATACAAGGTTGAGTTCCATCGCGTCGGGCAGTCACAAATAAGATGTCTGACAGGCAGATTGTGTCGCCGCTGAATGTCAGCAAGGCGAGCCATGGCCGTGTAAGATCTTCTGTAATGGGCCGAGATTTTCCTTGCCTACCGCAAGACGTCCTGGACCCCAGGGTATTTGACAACGAATCGCTGCACGACCAAGTTCAAGACGTGTGCCATGCATGGCACGTGTGTAATTTTGCCCTGTTTCAACGCGCTCAGCAGATTGGCACCGTTGTCGCACACCACTTTACCAACTGTCAAATTGAGCGGTGTTAGCCACTGATCTGCCTGTGAACGCAAAGCTGAAAGGAGTGCAGGGCCAGTGTGGCTCTTGGCTTCCAGGCACAACAGATGCAGCACAGCATGGCAACGTCTCACCTAGCATGTCGAATAGGTTCTGGGGATCTTGGGCGGCGCAGCGGAAGAGATGGTAGCAGCAGAAGAGGAGGAGTCAGCCGAGGAGGAGAGGGAGGATGGAGTAGGAGGAGGAGGAGAAGAAGAGGCATGCCTGCATGCAATCCGTGGCGGTAAAACCAAATCTACACGGGTGCCACGGGTTACATGCTTGACGGCCGTCAGAAGGTTCACCCAGTGGGCAGTAAAAGTAATATACCTTCCCTGCCCGTGTTTGCTAGACCACGTGTCTGTGGTCACATGTATCTTGGCACCGACACTGTGTGCCAGAGATACATTCACTTGCCGCTGAACATGGCCATATAGCTCTGGGATGCCCTTCTGGGAGAAATATTTCCTTTTTGGGACCTTCCATTGTGGTGTTCCAATGGCCACAAATTTTCGAAAGGCCTCCGAGTCCACCAGTTTATATGGCAGTAGTTGGCGGGCTAGGAGTTCTGACAAGTCAGCGGTCAACCGTTGGGCAAGAGGGTTATCCGGCGTCATCATTCTTTTACGCTCGAACATTTGTCCCACGGAAGCCTGCCTTTTTCCAGATAAACTTGGGGACGTGATGATGGAAGGTGGAGTGGAGGACAACTGTGAAGAGAGAGGAGAAGTAGTAGAAGAGGCTGGACGGTGAGAGCCTGGAGTTTGGCTTTGTGGGTTCTGACAGCGTTGCTCCCACTGGGCTCTGTGATGGGAGTTCATGTGCCTTCTTAAGGCGGTCATCCCTAGGTGAGTGTTGGGCTTACCGCGACTTATGCGTTGACTGCAAAGGCTGCAGATGGCAACACTATTGTCAGCAGCGGACACGTTAAAAAAAGCCCACACTGCGGAGCCATGTGCCGGCGTCCTGGGAGCGCCAGATGTGACCGTACATGGTTGATGGCTCGCTCTGAGTCCTGATAGATTAGCAGTCTTGTTTGTCCCTCCTGTGTAATGTAAGTTCCGCCTGCCTCTCCTCCCTATCTGCTGGTCCATCTCTCCCTCTGAACTCCCCTCCTGGTCCTCTCTTGTGGGCACCCACGTGACGTCCATAGACACATCATCATCTACGTCACCTTCCCCACCACTAACATTAGAGATCTCGGAGTAGGCAGCAACAGCGGGGACCAACATCCTTGGGCTGATCTGGGTACTGTCGTCAGACTGCTGAGTGGCGGCTGTTGCTACCTCCTCTTCCTGATCCAATGTCAAGAATGCCTGCGCATCGGAGAAGTCTTGTGATGGATCGGAAAATAATTCCTGTGACTCAAGCGGAGGGTATATGGTGGCGGTGGTGTTGGTGGTAGTGTCTTTGGGAGTGCACACAGCAGAGAGTGAAGAGAGTGCAGATAGAGAGGATGAGGAGGGTGCAGAAGAGTAAGGCTGAGTGAGCCACTCAACCAAGTCTGGTGCGTCCTTTGACGTAATCGAACGCACCTTCTGCAACTTCCCACTTTGGCTCCGGCCTGGTGCTCCTGCCCTACCCCTACCACCCCTGCGGAAGGGCCTGCCTCTTCCTCTGCCTGTCATCTTTTTAAATGACCCTGTGACAAAAGGCTGTAGAGAAGGGCAGTATATGTGGAAGAAGGTATATAACACCACGCTTCAAACTGTCGTTTTCAGGGGCCACTGGTCTATCACAGCAGTTATAATACTTTTTTCTAATTGCGTTTGTCACTCTTTGTAGTATCGCTGCAGAACCTCTCAGCAGTCACAATGCTGCACAGTAGAAATGCACTATACTATTCTTCCTATATGTGAAAGTTTTTTATGCGTGTATTAGACCCCTATATACTGCACACCAAATAGTACACACCTATACCAGTCCTTAAAATGAACTTTTGTGGAGCTTTATTGGTTAGCGATTTTAGTCGATTTTAGTGCCTGCGACACACAGCGGCAACTTGTACCTAAACCGAGAAAAGAGCTGCAGCAGAACCGCTCAGAAGCTGCACAGTAGAACCGCACTATACTATTCTTCCTAGAGTATTTTATGCGTGTAGTACACCCCTATTTACTGCACACAAAATAGTACACCTATACCAGTCCGTAAAAGGACTTTTGTGGACTGTACACCTATACCAGTCCTTAGAAGGACTTTTGTTTTAGTAGAGTCTGTCCCTGCTAGTACACACACAGCAACCTTCCTACACTGACTAAAGACAGCTGCAGAACCGCTCAGCACTGCAGTCCCAATGCTGCACAATTGAAATGAACTAAAAGTGTATTACACCCCTATACACTGCACACAAAACAATTGTACACCTATACCAGTCCTTAAAAGGACTTTTGTGGACCTAATAGCTAGGATTACAGTCTGTCCCTGCTCCACACAGCAACCTGTCCCTACTCTGACAAATAACAGAATGTAAAATGGCAGCCAGATCAGGTCTATTTATAAGGTAGGGGGTATGTCCATCTGCTGAAATGTCTCATTGGCTGTCCTGTACCACATGATGGATGTGTCATAGGTCAAAGTTCCACAATGTAAAAGAATATGGTGGCCGCGAATAGCGCCATATGTCCGCCGGTTTCGCGAACCGCGAATGCGCAAAATTCGCTGCGGGGCGAGCCGCAAGGCCATCTCTACTGACCACTACTGAGCTCCTCCATAACTATTACTGAGGTTCTCCCTGACCATTATTGAGATCCTCCATAACTATTACTGAGATCCTCCCTGACCATTCCCGAGATCCTCCCTGACCATTACCGAGATCCACCATAACTATTAGGCCACTTTCACACTGAGGCGCTTGAAAAACTGCCAGTAAAACACAGCGCTTTTGAAGCGCTTTCAATTCATTTCAATGTAGAGGGGTGTTTTTTTCAGCGCACTACCCCAGTGTGAAAGGATTCATTGATTTTAATGGAAATAAGTTTTCAGGCGCTTTTTTTAGCGTGAAAGCGCCTGAAAAGTGCCTCAGTGTGAAAGTGGTCTTACTGAGATCCTCCCTGACCATTACTGAGATCCTCCCTGACTATTACTGAGATCCTCCCTGACCATTACTAAGCTCCTCCCTGACCATTACTGAGATCCTCCCTGACCATTACTAAGCTCCTCCCTGACCATTACTGAGATCCTCCCTGACCATTACTGAGATCCTCTCTGACATTAACTGAGATCCTCTCTGACATTAACTGAGATCCTCCCTGACTATTACGGAGATCCTCCCTGACTATTACGGAGATCCTCCCTGACCATTACTAAGTTCGTCCCTGACCATTACTGAGACTCTCTCTGACCATTACTGAAAGCCTCCCTGACCATTACTGAGATCCTCCCTGACCATTACTGAGATCCTCCCTGACTATTACGGAGATCCTCCCTGACCATTACGGAGATCCTCCCTGACCTTTACGGAGATCCTCCCTGACCATTACTGAGATCCTCCCTGACTATTACTGAGATCCTCCCTGACTATTACTGAGATCCTCCCTGATCATTACTGAGATCTTCCCTGACTATTACTGAGATCCTCCTTGACCATTACTGAGATCTTCCATGGTCATTACTGGCAGAAGGACAGTTCTCAGTGCCATTTATCTCTGAACGCACAGCTCAGTGTCTGCGTTTCTGCATAACTTAATGCTACCCAAATCAAAAATCAAACTCTTTCATAATAGCAACCGCTGTTTTTTTAAGTGCAGCCGGGGCCATGTCAGACTATTACATGTCAGTCTAATTAATATTACTATTGTATGAGGGTTTTGCAGTTCTTTGAGGCTTTCCTCCATTGGTAAAGCCTTATACCGCCAGAAGGTCTCTGTGACTCTAGTCAAAGAGCAAAAATAAAAGATAATTCAACCCCACAATCATCAGAATAATTATCAACCCCATCTGCTGCTTTTCTCTAATCTCTACAATTTCCTTTCTAATGTACTGTGCTTTCAATTTTACACCCCATTACTGGCCGTATCTGGAGGCGCTCCAGTCAGGTCCACACGGGCCCCGTCTTCCCAAGTGTAGCAAACTGTTCTCTATAACACGGGAAGGAACTTTCAAGGTTTGACAAGTGCAAAACCCACAGCCACGCGAAACATTCATCAGCTGTGATAAAGATGAAGATACATTAGAGTGTAAGCTCCTCTGGTACAGAGTATGATGTGACTGGCTCAGTGTTCTCTGTACAGCACTTCAGTATATGTCAGAGCTATATAATTTATAATAATAGTGTGTGACTGTGGGGGGACATTAGAGTGTAATTTTTTTTATTAAAAAATCATACAAACATACAGTTCAATAATAAAAACATATTTACACAAAAATAAACAACAACTAAACAAAAACAAGCGCGCTTACATCAGCAATAGGGATGAGCTTCGTGTTCGAGTCGAACATACGTTCGACTCGAACATCGGCTGTTCGATCGTTCGACGAAGATCGAACGATTTGGGCCGTTCGCGCCAAAATAGAGTGACGCGAACGGCCCACAATGCACTACGCCATCGCAGTGTCATCCAGACGCTGTGATTGGCCAAGCATGCACTGTGACCCCGCATGCTTGGCCAATCACAGCGCCGGCAGCGAGGAGAGCAATGATTGGCCACAGGCAGGATGCCTGTGGCCAATCATTGCTGAGGGGGTTTAGTACACGCCCCACACTATAAAAGGCCGCCAGCACGGTGTGTTCCGGAGCAGGGAAAGAGAAGCATAGGCAGGGACAGTGTCATTTTTTTTCGTTTACTAATCCTGGATTCCTTGTGTTTAGGGACAAATAAGGATAGGTAGGGAGAGTGTCAGTGTGTTATTCTGTGCTAAACCTTGTTTGTAGGGACAGAGAGGTACAGTGAGGGAAAGTGTCAGTGTGCTATTCTGTTCTAAACCAATCTTGCTGAACCATATTTTCAATCCTTGAGTTTAGGGACAGAGAAGGACACTCGTGGAAACTATCAGTGTGCTATTCTGTGCTAAATCTTGTTTGTAGGGAGGGACAGAGTAGGACAGTGAGGGAAAGTGTCAGTGTTCTATTCTGTTCTAAACCAATTTTGCTGAACCATATTTTCAAATCTTGAGTTTAGGGACAGAGTAGGACAGTGAGTGAAACTGACAGTGTGCTATTCTGTGCTAAACCAATTTTGCTGTTCCATATTTGAAATCCTTGAGTTTAGGGACAGAGAAGGACACTCGTGGAAATTATCAGTGTGCTATTCTGTGCTAAATCTTGTTTGTAGGGAGGGACAGAGTAGGACAGTGAGGAAAAGTGTCAGTGTGCTATTCTGTTCTAAACCAATTTTGCTGTTCCATATTTGAAATCCTTGAGTTTAGGGACAGAGAAGGACACTCGTGGAAATTATCAGTGTGCTATTCTGTGCTAAATCTTGTTTGTAGGGAGGGACAGAGTAGGACAGTGAGGGAAAGTGTCAGTGTGCTATTCTGTTCTAAACCAATTTTGCTGAACCATATTTTCAATCCTTGAGTTTAGGGACAGAGAGGTACAGTGAGTGAAACTGACAGTGTGCTATTCTGTTCTAAACCAATTTTGCTGTTCCATATTTGAAATCCTTGAGTTTAGGGACAGAGAAGGACACTCGTGGAAATTATCAGTGTGCTATTCTGTGCTAAATCTTGTTTGTAGGGAGGGACAGAGTAGGACAGTGAGGGAAAGTGTCAGTGTGCTATTCTGTTCTAAACCAATTTTGCTGAACCATATTTTCAATCCTTGAGTTTAGGGACAGAGAGGTACAGTGAGTGAAACTGACAGTGTGCTATTCTGTTCTAAACCAATTTTGCTGAACCATATTTGAAATCCTTGAGTTTAGGGACAGAGAAGGATAGGCAGGGGACAGTGTCAGTGTCATTGTTGCTAAGCCTCCTGCACAGTATACACCTGAAGGTAGCCCTTATTGCTCTTTTTCCCATCTCCCTGCAGGCCATCCATTAAAATGTCTGGAAGGCAAACAAGGAGAGGCAGACAGTCAGGAGGCAAAAAAAGAGGGCAAGCAGGCTCTGTGTCTGGGGGCAACAGTGCTGGTCGTGGACGCGGTGCATTGTCATCAGCACATGGCCATGGGACACGCTTGTCCTTCTTTTCGGCAGCTGGACATGTTGAGCCACATCATGCCGAAGACTTGGTAGAGTGGATGACCAAGCCCACCTCATCCTCCTCATCCTCTCTCACCCAGGCTCAGGGTACTGGCAAAGCAGCTGCCAAAGCGTCCTCTTCTCTGGTATCATTATCTTCATTAGTCACTCCTTCCCTAGACCCACCATGTCCTCCTCCTGAGGAGTCCCCCGAACTGTTTGAGCACAGTGTTGGGTACATGCTCCAGGAGGATGGCCAGCGTTTGGAAGGATCTGATGATGATACCCAGCTAGAGGAAGGCAGTAGCGTGAGAGCAGAGAGAGGGGATGCTCAAGAAGGACACCAATCTGGCAGTCATGCTTCAGCAGCTGCAGCATACTGCCAGATTGGCTCCAGTGATGAGGAGGGAGGGGATGATGAGGTCACTGACTCCACGTGGGTGCCTAATAGGAGAGAGGAGGAGGAGGAGGAGGATGAGGAGGAGGCACATCTCCAACGAGGCAGGATGCCCTTGAGTGGCCAGCGTATGGGCAGCACACCGACGGAATCACACCGCAGAGCTCCGCCTGTGCAGGGCGCTGCCTCTGCCCGTCATTCAAAAAGTTCTTTGGTGTGGGCCTTTTTTGAGGCGAGTGCATCAGATCGTACAGCTGCTGTTTGCAACATATGTCTCAAGCGTATATCGCGTGGCCAAAACATCAGCCGCTTGGGCACCACATGCTTGATCAGACATATGTTGACCTGCCATGCAGCTCGTTGGCAAGCCTACCTTAAAGACCCACACCAAAGAACAAAGCTGACCTCTTCTTGCACCGCATCAGCTGGGATCTCCAACCCCACTATACCTTCACTCCTCTCTGAAACCTGCTCTGAGAGGAATGAAGGTGTAGAATTAGGTGTGTCACAGGCAAGTACTTGCGGGCACTCTGCTAGCAGTACACCAACGTCCGATTCTAGCAGGCAAATTTCCCTGCCCCAGCTGCTGGACCGTCGAAAGAAGTTCACTCCCAGCCATCCACATGCCCAGCGGTTGAATGCTAGCTTGGCTAAATTGCTAGCGCTTCAACTGCTGCCTTTTCAGTTGGTAGACTCGGCCCCCTTCCGTGAGTTTGTGCAATGTGCGGTTCCTCAGTGGCAGGTTCCCAAATGCCACTTTTTTGCACGGAAGGCGATTCCGGCTCTCTACAGGCATGTGGAAGGCAATGTCTTGGCCTCGCTGGACAGGGCGGTCAGCGGTAAGGTGCATATTACCGCTGACTCATGGTCCAGCAGGCATGGACAGGGACGTTACCTTTCTTTCACGCCCATTGGGTCACTCTTTTGGCAGCTGGGAAGGATGCAGGACAAGGTGCAGTAGTGTTGGAGGTTGTTCCACCGCCACGCCTCCAAAATGCTACTACTGGTTGTGACACACCTCTGTCCTCCACCCCCTCCTCTTCTTCTTCCTCCATGGCCTCTTCCTGTGGTTTGTCCTCGGAACCAGCGGTGCTCCGTAGGCGTTCAAGGGGCTACGCAAGTACACAGGCAAAAAGATGCCATGCCGTGCTTGCGCTGGTGTGTTTGGGGGACAGGAGCCACACTGGGGCAGAGGTCCTGTCTGCTCTGCAGGGGCAGGCCGAGAGGTGGTTGACGCCACGCCAGCTTAAGCCAGGAATGGTGGTTTGCGACAATGGCACCAACCTCCTCTCCGCCCTCCGACAGGGACAACTGACCCATGTGCCCTGTATGGCTCACGTCCTTAACCTGGTGGTGCAGCGGTTCTTGGGCAGGTACCCGGGCTTACAGGATGTCCTGAGGCAGGCCAGGAAAGTCTGTGTGCATTTCCGCAGATCTTATAATGCCAGTGCTCGCCTGGCTGAGCTGCAAAAGGAGTTGAACCTGCCCAAGAACCGCCTTATATGTGACATGCCCACCAGGTGGAACTCAACGTTGGCCATGCTGCAGCGCCTGCACACACAGCAGAGGGCCATCAATGAGTACCTGTGCGACTACGGCACCAGGACAGGGTCAGGGGAGCTCGGGTTTTTTTCACCACGCCAGTGGGGCATGATCAGGGATGCATGCACTGTCCTGGCACCATTTGAGGAGGCCACGAGGATGGTGATCAGTGACAGTGCATGCATCAGTGACACTGTACCTCTTGTCCACCTGTTGGAGCACACGCTGCGTGGAATAATGGACAGGGCACTTGAGGCAGAACAGAGGCAGGAAGAGGAGGACTTCCTTGCCTCTCAAGGCCCCCTTTACCCAGACAGTGTTCCTTCTGTCCCACCCATCGCACAGGAAGAGGAGGAGGAGGAGGAGGATTGTGTCAGCATGGAGGTGGAGGCTGGCACTCAGCATCATCAGCAGCAGTCTTTTAGGGATGATTTACAGTCCCAAGAAACCAGTGGACTTGTACGTGGCTGGGAGGAGGTGGCTGCGGATCATGTCGTCCTTAGTGACCCAGAGGACTCCGGACTGAATGCCTCAGCTAACCTACGCTGCATGGCCTCCCTGATCCTGCAAAGTCTGCGGAAGGATCCTTGTATTCTTCGGATCAAGGAGAGGGACCATTACTGGCTGGCCACTCTCCTTGATCCACGGTACAAGGGTAAGGTTGCGGACCTTATCGTACCGTCGCAGAGGGAGCAGAGGATGAGACAACTCCGGGAGGCCTTGCAGAAAGGTCTGTGCAACGCGTTCCCAGAGACTGGGAGGTTACAAACTCCTGGTCCTGGACAACGAGATGCTGAGGCTTCGGGCAGTCAAAGAAGGAGCGGTGGGGAAGGTGGCCGTCTGACCGATGCGTTCAGACAATTCTTTAGTCCGCAGCCCCAAAGTATGATCGGTTCCAGCAACCATCGCCAGCGTCTGATATACATGGTCCAGGAATACCTAGGGGCAAGGTCAGACTTGGACACCTTCCCCACCGAAAATCCTCTGGCTTACTGGGTCTTGAGGATGGATCACTGGCCAGAGCTTGCACAGTATGCAATTGAGCTACTGGCCTGTCCTGCATCCAGCGTTCTTTCAGAATGCACATTCAGTGCTGCTGGAGGATTTGTCACGGATCACAGGGTGCGCCTGTCCACCGACTCGGTTGATCGACTGACTTTCATCAAGATGAACCAGTCTTGGATCACCACCAGCTACCACACACCAGATGCTGATATAACAGACTAATTGATTTTAAAATGTCACATCCCTTCAAGACTGATGCTGATGCTGAGTGCCTGTGCTGTTATGTTGACTGGCTATCCTCCTCCTCCTCCTCAATGATACGATTAATGATGATAGCTTGGAAGATCATTTTGGTTTATGGGTGACGCCACCAGTGGCTAAGGCCCAATTTTTCAGCCCCTGTTTAACAGGGGCGTGTAATTAAAATTTTTGATGCAATATTTTGCAACAGGCCTCATTGCTGTGCTCCAAGTACAGTATCTGTGAGGGGTTGCAGTGTTGTGCCACCAGTGCCTAAGGCCCAATTTTTCAGCCCCTGTTCAACAGGGGCATGCAATTATAATTATTGATCTAATAATTCACAGCAGGGCCCATTGCTGCGCCCACCAAGAGTAACTGTCAGGCCTTACAGTGTTGTGGCACCAGCACCACCATCACCACCACCACCACCACCAAAGGCCCAATTTTTCAGCCCCTGTTCAACAGGGGCATGCAATTATAATTATTGATCGAATAATTCACAGCAGGACCCATTGCTGCGCCCACCAAGAGTAACTGTCAGGCCTTACAGTGTTGTGGCACCAGCACCACCATCACCACCACCACCACCACCACCAAAGGCCCAATTTTTCAGGCCCTATTCAACAGGGGCATGCAATTATAATTATTGATCTAATAATTCACAGCAGGGCCCATTGCTGCGCCCACCAAGAGTAACTGTCAGGCCTTACAGTGTTGTGGCATCAGCACCACCATCAAAGGCACAATTTTTACTACCACTGATCAACAATTATATGTTATTACAATTCCTGATATAATAGTTGACAGCAGGGCGTTCCAGCACCCACCAAGAATAACTGTGAGTGCTTTCAGTGTTGTGCCAACACTAACACCTAAGGGGCCAATTTCTGCAGAGTATATACGGCAGGTCCCTACTTTCAAACATCCAACTTACAAACTACTACTACTTGCAAACGGAAGAAGACAACAGGAAGTGAGAGGAAATCTACCCCTTGGAAGGAAAATTCTCTCCTGTAAGAATTAATATGGGAGAAAGGTGTCTCCTCTCTACTGATGCTTTATCACCAATCCTTGTTTCAATAAAAACACCACATTTCAAAAACAGTTGTCATTGGGACGCAAAGTGAGGTGAAATGTTCTGAACAGGGGCACAGACAGCAAAAAAAATGTGACAGGGGTGATAACCGTTCCCTATGTTTTCCAAAAAGCTAAAAAAAAGGAATTTGGCATGGAGCTACACTTAAACAATGCAGCTGTTCAAAATTACAAACAGATTCTACATAAGAACAAACCTACAGTCCCTGTCTTGTATGCACCGCCTGTATACGGCTGTTCAGAGTATATAGGTCCTTTTTTATTTTGTGTGCGGGGTTCCCTTTAATATCCATACAAGACCCAAAGGGGCTGGTAATGGGCTGGGGTGGGGGGGGGGAGGTTGATGGGGTAGCTATGCCATTTTTCCTAAAGATTTTCATCCATATTACCGGGACCAGACATTGCATTAAAGCCGCAAGCAGTTTTAAATGGCTTTTTTTCCTTTAGAAATGTTATTTTGTGCAGGGACAGTTCTAAACACGGGAAACATGTGGCACTTCACAGGCATACTTTAGACACCCCCCAGGTACAATATTTAAAGGAATATTTGACTTTTTTTTTTTTCACTTTATGCATCATTAAAATGACTGCTCCCGGAAAACGTCCGTTTTTAAAACTTCTTTTTGCATTGATACATGTCCCCTGGTGCAGAACCCGGGTTCCCAAACTCTGTTTCGGACAATAACATGGATAATAGTCATTATAATTAGCACTTTAGAATCCGAACGTTCGCATTCATTGTATTTAATAGGGTTCTAATGTTCGTGCGAACTTTCGGTCCGTTCGCGGGTTCTGGTGCGAACCGAACCCGGGGGTGTTCGGCTCATCACTAATCAGCAAGTAAAGAAAAACGTTTCCTGACAAGATAACATAGAAAGAAACATATTTTAATAACAACAAAAAAGAGACTACAAACCCCGAAACCTCAACTTAAAGTGGTTGTAAACCCTAATGCCCCGTACACACGGTCGGACTATTGTCCGGCCAAAAGCTCATCAGAATTCCGAAGGAATTCCATCGGAGTAAAAGAGAACATGTTCTCTATCTAAACTCCGACGAAATTCCTCGGAATTAAGTCCGATGGGGCATGCACACGGTCGGAATTTCCGATGAAAAAAGTCTGTTGGACTTTTTTCATCGGAAATTCCCACCGTGTGTACAAGGCATTACAGACCACTTTAACCTACAGGTAAGTCTAGATTAAGGCTTACCTGTAGGTGCAACAAATATTTCCTAAACCTACACAGAGCGTGCCGTTAGTGAAGGCGATCACGCCGTCACTGACGGCTCCCACGCACATCGCGGCTCCGGACAATTACAGCGCCGAAGCCACGATACCCGGAAGTCACTCGGGTATCATGGTGGCAGCGGAGTAGAGGAACGAGAGTCGCTTCGGGGGCTTCAATCTCAGGTAAGTAATTCATAATGAGCTAGTATGCTATGCAGGTTTTTTTTTTAAAGAAATGTTTTAGAGGGTTTACTTCCTCTTTAACACAATCCAGGCTAAGAAACCTTTTGAGATTTAATCCAAAACCCCCCATTAACCCCTCCCTCCACATCATTCACCCCGACTTCCACATTATTCACCCCAACTTCCACATCATTCACCCGACTTCCACATCATTCACCCCTCCCCCCACATCATTCACCCTGACTTCCACATCATTCGTCTTGCATTCTGCACCAGCCACCCTCATTCCCTTCCCCTTCCTACCTCCCCCTCCACCATCATCCAATCCATCACTCACTCCACCCCTCTGTGTCTGCCGTCCTCCAGACGCACTTCTGCCACACCGAGGAGGAGGGGTTGGCACCACCAAACACTCTGGTCCAGCACCCTCCGCTGCCTTCACTACACTAGGAGAAACAATAGGTGCAGACACATACTTGACAACCACACTTTCTGACACTGACTGGGAGACCACAGACCGGGGGGACACAGACACCACAGACCGGGGGGGGGAAACCGACACCACAGACCGGGGGGACACTGACACCACAGACAACCTCACAGATTCTGATGGGACAGAGACACTAGGATCCCCTGGTACAACCTCTATTAACCCAAACTCTTCTCTATCCAGACGGAAGAATTCCTCCACTAACTCTGGCTTATTGTGCAAAGCCTCAGGGAACAGGCTATAAGGGTGACCAACCTTATCACGTAGGTTACATTTAATGATGTTACAGTCCCTTGCCAGATGCCCCAGTCCCTGACACAAAGAGCACTTCTGTTCTGGACAGTTAGAGGAGAAATGTCCCTTGACTCCACATTTATGGCACAGCTTAGGTTGACCAGGGTAGAAGACGGTAATCCAATCTCTACCAATAAAAGTAGAGGAGGGCAAATGCTGGTCCACACATTCCCACACACACTCAACCTCATTGACACCGACCACCCACCCGTCCAGATTCCTCTATCATCCACAATTTTTTTTAGGGGACACAACGTTTCACCAGACCTTCTCAACCAGACCCATAAATCCTCGGGGGGGTATAGACTCATTACTAATCAGGATAGTCCCATTTTTTATGTAAAAACAACTTTGGGGACAAGCCCCTTTCAGTCCGGCTGGCCCCCATATATATATACTCAAATTGCTCCCAAAACGGATCCAGCGATTCTGGACACACAAATGACAAATCATATTCATAAGAACCAGCCGGACTGATAAGAGCATAAATATCCTCCGCATTAAATCCCATGGCTAGGATCTTATCCACAACCTACCTCCTGATAGGTATCAAGGAAATAGGAGGTTGTAGAAAACAGGTCTGGTGTGATGTAGCCAACATCCCTAACTGATACAATACAAAAGTTTCCCCTCACAGGGCGGGACTTTATAGGCATGAATTTACATAACCACTAGGGTAGAGTATAAAAATAATTTATTACAAAAGTAGAAAGTATGATTACATAAAATTATTGGCCTACAATTTTATGTAATCATACTTTCTACTTTTGTAATAAATTATTTTTATACTCTACCCTAGTGGTTATGTAAATTCATGCCTATAAAGTCCCGCCCTGTGAGGGGAAACTTTTGTATTGTACCTCCTGATAGGTGGAATATCTCCCCCTTCCCACCTGAGCTGTACCACATTCCTGCGTTTAATAGAAGAAGGTGCGTTAGGTGGAAGTCGCACAACTGGCTCCCTTCCACTAGCTGCATGACTTTGTCCCAACACAGCCTTAGCATAGTTCATAACTGGGACAGATGACACATTAACTGGCTGCATAGGAACCTCTGAAATCTGGTTTAGTAAATTACCCACCACTTGATCCTCCCTCCTCTCCAGCACAACAGTCCCGCTCACCATAGTCCCAGAAGTATCACAGTTACCAGCAGTCCCATCATCAAGTAAAGTCTTCTGTTTAGAAAAAACACCAGATGTTTCAACGTTCATACAGCCCTCCTGCTCTGCAGTTTCAATGTTCATGCGACATTCCTGCTCTGCAGTTTCAATGTTCATGCGACATTCCTGTTCTGCACTGTTAATGTCCATGTGGGACTCCTCACAGCCAGCAGAAACTTCTCTGTCTGGATACATGCCACCTCTTCCTACATTCCCATGATCTTCATCTGATGGGTTGGTGCAACTCAAGGGAGATTCCATTTCTGTAATGGCCTGCAGCAATCCGCCATTTTCCTTAACCTCCTCCTGAGATGACCCAGGCCGCTGGGGAGGGAGGGGGGCAGATACTGACTCAGGTGCAACAGATCCTGAGACAGGGGTAGTACTGGGGCCACCATGTGAAGCCACTTCCTTTCAATACTTTTTATTAGTTTTGACAAAGGAAAACATGTTACAGTATACAAAACACTGTTGAGAAACGCATAAGTATACAGACAGGAAGTACATATGACAGCAGGATAATTGAAGCCTGGTTGTGTAAATCACAGCAGGTTATTAGGCACTAAACAGATCATTCTCAAGAATCAGAACATCCTGGTGCTCCAACAGAAACTAAAGCTTAAACCAATGGAACCAAAGGGAGGCCAAAAAAAAAAAAAAATCCCCCAAGAGGGATAATAAAAATATTCCAGGTTGCAGACAACAGTCTCTTGGACGATGGCCTAGGGTAACCAAAACTTTATAACGAGTGGGTCAGAGGTATTACCAGGAGTATCACTCACCTACTCCCTATTATATGTGGAGGAGAGGGTGAACAGGGGCACCCCCCGCCGCCCCGTAAGGGATCTGGCTGCGGCAGGGGATACCCCCCCACCCCTCCCCCAGTCATCAGCCCTGTATTTGAATATGACAGGTACCATTTGAGGACCCCAGGTTTAGCGGTCGAAAAACTTACAGAACCATAAAGCAAAAATGACGTATAACCTTCAGTGTAGATTTAACGGTGAAAGAGACACAGGCCTCTGGGGCCTGGAAAGTACGGGGATCCCTGGCTCCATCAGCGCATAAAAGCGGTGTCAATGAAAACGCTCATATTGTGCAGGAGCTTGCTCCATATTGTAGACCGAAAAGCCAACATACAAAAGGAACGAAACAAGGAGAGATCCAGGATCAGTCGATTTTTGCATAAGATTGCAGCGTGCAGGAGGAAATAGAGGTGAGAAATAAGATAGGAGCGAGGAGGAAAGAAGGGAAGAGAAGGGAGAGGCATAGGGAAGAGGAAAGGGGAGAAGAGTGAGGTCATCCGGCGGGGGCCTGTAAAGTGGGCTTATAGTCCCGGGAAAAGGGGTATGTTATGGAATGTGGCCCAGGGTTCCCAGATATTTTCAAATGTGCGAGATTTATCCTGGATGATACCAACAATTTTCTCTTGTGCCATTATCCAAGAGATTTTGCGTCTTATCGCAGCTAATGGGACCGAGGCTTTTTTCCAATGAGCCGCTATGGTAATTTTGGTGCCCAGTAAGATAAAGAAAATTAGGGCCTGGGAAAATTTATCCACCTTGTCCACTTTAAGATTAAGTAGAGCTACCTCTGGAGATTGGGGTACCTGAACAGATAGTAACTTGCGAATAAGAGCAAAAACCTTGTTCCAGAGGCCCCTTATGCGTGGGCAAGACCACCATATGTGGAGTAGAGAGCCTACGTGACCACAACCACGAAAACACAGCGGAGACGCGTCAGGATAAATCTTGGCCAGGACAGCTGGAACCCTGTACCAGCGGATTATTATTTTAAGGTTCGCTTCTATCAGGGAAACATTAAGAATGCCTTTAAAGGAGCGTTGAAAGCAGGAGAACCATTTATCCCGGTCCCATGATATGCCCAGGTCGTTTTCCCAGGAGAGGGCATAGGGAGGTTTATATTGTGTCGTGGCCAGGGAGGAATATATGACAGATATCCCGCCCCTCTGATCCGTGACGTCAGCACACCAAGACTCATATAGTGAGACTACCGGGGGGTCGGGTTTATTGGGCCAAATGGAATGGAGGAAATGTAATAGTTGGGAATATCTGAACCTTTCCGATTGGGGCATCTCCAGTTTGCTAGTGCAATAAGCAATTGAGATGGGGCCTGAGGAGTTGAAAAAATTTCCAATTCTGAATAGTCCTTTATTGAGCCACCAGCTAAATGCTAGGATATTCATACCTGGAGGGAAGTTTGGATTATGAAAAACATGAGTTAAGGGGCGGAGAGCCGAGACCAGTGAGGGGTTTTTGTGTAATTGATCACAAAGGGCCAGCGAGTGAGAAAGGGTGGGAGCCATAATAGGGGGTCTAGATTTAGGGGGAGACCATATCAGGAAGTCGATGGTGTGAAGAGGAATTGCCTGTCTCTCCATGTAGACCCATTTAGGTTTGGGTCCCCGGGAACATACTATGGAAATCTGAGCTAATTGTGCTTCCTGATAGTACCACCATATATTCGGGAGGGCTAAGCCCCCCTGATTTTTCAGTCTATACAGGAGGTGTTTTGAGCCTCTACACCCTTTCGGGCCCCAGATAAATTTCAGGATTTTAGACTGAAGGGTTTGGACCTGTATTTTCCTAACAGGGATAGGGAGAGATCTGAAGAGGTAGAGGAGGCGAGGGAGAAAGGTCATCTTGATCGCGTATATGCGACCCAACCAGGATAAACCAAGTTTAGACCAGATCACTAGGTCCGCCGCCATTTTATTAAACGTGGTCGGATAGTTAGTAGGGTAGAGCGATTCTATACTAGAAGAAAGGTTAATCCCCAGGTATGGTATTGTTGAGGGACACCAAGTAAATGGGAAGTGACTTTGTAAGGAGCCTAAGATGTTGGGGGGAACTGTGATATTTAATGCTAAGGATTTTGAAGTATTCACCTTTAGGCCAGAAACTGTGCCAAATTTATCAAGTAGAGAGAATATGTTGGGCGTCGAAATCAATGGGGAAGTGACGAATAGAAGCAAATCGTCAGCGAACAAGGCGCATCTATGTTCCTGCTGTCCGCAGAGGACTCCTTTGATATCGGGATGAGCTCTGATGGCTATGGCCAGGGTCTCAATCGTGATAGCGAAGAGGAGGGGAGAAAGTGGGCAACCCTGCCTAGTGCCTCTTTCTATTGTGAAGATGTCAGAGTAGCAGTCCTGTAATCGGACCTGCGCGCTGGGATTAGAGTATAAAGCACGTAGCGTCCCTAGAAGGAGAGGGCCAAAGCCCCATCTCTCTAGGACATTAAATAGATAGGGCCATGAAATCGTGTCAAAGGCCTTTTGGAGATCAATTGACAAAAGATAACCTTCCTGGGAAGGTCCACCATCCCAACGGGATTTAAGGAGGGAGATGACATCAACCGCCCTCCTTATCTGATCAGGTCCCTGTCTCCCCGGGATAAATCCCACTTGGTCCTTGTGGACATAAATAGCAATAAATGAGGAGAGTCTATTGGCTAAAACTTTTGTTAGAATTTTGAGGTCATTATTAATGAGCGATATCGGACGATAGTTAGAAACTAGGGACCCATCCTTCCCAGGTTTAGAAATGACCGAAATAAAAGCTAAGTTTAGGGCTTTGTCGAGGGGAGAGCCAGAGCAGATAGAGTTAAAGAAGGAGACCATGTGTGGGGCGAGGGTAGTCACAAATTTCTTATAGTAACCCACCGAAAAGCCATCTGGACCCGGGGCAGAATTAGGCTTAAGCCGTTTGATAACCTCCAGTACCTCCGAAACCGAGATCGGCTCGTCCAGGAGGTCAGCATGGTCTGCAGACAATTTCGGGAGTGGGGTGGCATTTAGGAAATCGTCTAAGAAAGTCTGAGGGGCTGCCTGATCATGTTTATAAAGGGAAGCGTAGAATTTGTGGAACGTTTTCATAATGCGCAGGGGATTTTGTGTCAGATCACCCGCAGAGTCTCTGATCTTGGGAAATGCGAAGGACCGGGGCTTAGGAGAGAGCTTAGCCGCGAGCTTGGCTCCGATTTTGTCCTTTTGAGAGTAAAAGCGCGCTCCTAACCATCGTAAATGCTTCTCGGCCTCGGTGGTAAGAGCCAGGTTCAGAGACGTTCTAGCTAATTCAAGGGAGTTCAAAGAATCCAAGGTTGGATTGCGCTTGTGTTCTTTGCTCAAAAATTGGAAGTCCGCGGAGAGCTTATCTATGTCTGCCTTACGTTCTTTCTTAAGCTGGGAGGAAATCTGAATAATCCTCCCCCTGATAACCGCCTTGTGCGCAGCCCATAGAGATTCTGGGGAAATTGTGTCAGTTTTGTTCAGTACAAAATATTCTTGAATGTCCCTTGTGAGAATTGTACATTGGACCGGGTCACTTAGGAGACCTTCGTTAAGACGCCACGTAAATTGCGTGCAGGGATTGTGGGATCGTCGCATATATAAGAGGACCATAGAATGGTCCGAAATCGCAGTGTCCCTAATAACTGCCTTTGAAACTAAGGGTATAGAGTTGGATTGGACGAAGATGTGGTCAATTCTAGTATAGACTTGGTGGGGGGCCGAGAAATGAGTGTAATCTTTAGATTTAGGGTTCATTTCCCTCCAGATGTCCACCAGGCCTAGCGAGTGGAGCGTCATTGCTATTTTAGTACTATGTTTCGGGGGCTTCCTTGAGCGAGGTATGCCCTTCCCTGACTTGTCCAGGGAATGATCAAAAGGGAGATTAGTATCTCCTCCCAGTATAACCTTACCTTCAAATAAAGGACCCAGTGTGGACATCATGGAGGCAAAGAACGAAGCTTGGCCTTTGTTAGGGGCGTAGTAAGAAAGAAAGGAGTACTGTGTCCCTTCTATAGAACCCTTTACTAAAAGGAATCTACCCTCCTCATCTCTAACAATGGCAGACGGTGAAAATTTTAGGGACTTGGAGAGACAAATGGCTACCCCTTTCGTTTTATTGGGGGCGTTGGAGAGGAAAAACTGGGGGAAGTGCCCATGGAGAAAGGAAGGATTGTAAGAGGATGGAAAATGCGTTTCCTGTAATAATAAGACATCTATTTTCTGTGACTGGTAACATTTGAAAAGTTTCCTCCTTTTAACCGGGGAGTTTAGTCCCTGAACATTGTGCGTAGCCACACAGAGGTCAGGGGGCGCATTGGTGTCAGACATCACGGACCAGATGAGGGGAAAAACGCATCGAAAGTACATATCTTACCTGAACCTCCCGGGAGTACTGCAGGTTACCTGTCATAGTCGACTGTAGAGATTGAAACGTTATCTGAGGTGACAAAACGATCCCCTGGGTGACCCAGAAAAAAGGAAAGAGAAGGAATAGAAGAAGAGGAGGAGAATACTGATCCTGGAAGAGAAAGGTACAAAAGTTAAACTTGAACACATATCTTGGAGCAACAGACCAAAAATAAAGAGAAAAAATTAAAGGCAGCCAATATAGGAATAAAGAATCCCTACAGGGGAAGGAAGCCGCCATCGTTCCCCAGCAGGTTATCCCTGATAAAAATAGAGAACAACAAAAAAAAAGTCCCCAACCAGAGGGGGTATTTAGGAGTCTCCGAGTGGAGGAAAAGCGCCACTCCGAGACTGGTGGAGGTGCAGTGCACACCACTCCAACCTGACCGCACACCTTGTATAAGGATGAATCAAATAAGCAAACAAAATTAGCCAAACAGAGGATGGAGGCAAATTTAACTAAGTTCAGATGTACATTACCAAAAAAAAAAAAAAAAACATTTTTTATATTTTTGAAAAGAAAATGATGGGCCTTACAATGCAAGAAACTATTACGCGATAGCAGTAGACTGTGAGCAACAGTTATAGCAGGACCCTCTGACCTCCCCCAAACAATAAATTGCGGGAGGGAGGAAAAAGGGTTACCCACAACACATGTCTCCCTGGAGCGAAGGTAAACTGAGGTAATCTGTGAGAAAAAAAAAAAAAAGGGGGGGGGGGGGAGAAAAAAGTACATCTGTCGCAAGATGGATGCCGATGAGAAGCACGGAGATCCCGAGATCAGGATCTAGTCAGTGGAAAGGCCCCACTATAAGTAGGGGGAGGAAGAGCAAACAAAAGGGAAGTGTAGTTCCTCTTATGGTGGATGACCGTCCTTGGGTCTCTTTGCTTGTTTCCTTTGCCATAGTGGTTTGGTGGGGCTTGCGGGGGGGGCCTCTTCGTGGAGACAGGTGTCTTGGGGTCCAGGGAGGGTCCCGGGGAATGGGAGATTAACCCCAGTTGTAGCAGGAGGCGTTCTCCGTCAGCGAAATTTGCGAAGCTGTATGGCTTGTTGGAAAATGTGAAAGTCAGGCGAAACGGGAAGGCCCAGCGATAGGGGATTGAATTCTGAGCAAGGACTAGCAGGAGAGGCTTTAAGGTTCTTCTCATTTGAATCGTGTATGGGGAGAGGTCAGAGAAAACTTGAATTGGATGGCCCTGGAAGGAGAGGTTTTCCGCCTCCCGGGCCCTGCGCATGACCTCCTCTTTTACTTTGAAAAAATGGGGTTTGACCACGATATCCCTGGGAAGACCATCCTGACGTGGAGGCTGGAGAGCTCTGTGGGCGCGGTCCAACTCCAGGCGGTGATCCGGGAGATCAGGGATTAAGGAGGAGATAAAAGCACGCACAACTTTATCTGTGTCCTTAAAGGATTCAGGGAGGCCCCTGAGTCTAAAGTTATATCTCCTATTCCTGTTTTCAAGGTCATCCAGCTTATAGTAAGCAATATCCAGTTGTTCATGGAGCTCAGAAATCCTGTCAGTATTCTGTAAAGCCATAGCTACCGTCTGGTCTGTTTTGGCCTCAATAGCCTCTATTCTGGCTCCCAGGTGCTGCAAGTCAGCTTGTATAGTGGAAGTAATGTGAGAGGCATTCTGGGCTAGGCCTTTAGATAGCATTGTGGAGAAAGTGTCCATAAGGGAGGCAAAGTCTATGGGAGCGGAGGGAAGAGAACCCAAGGGAGGTCTATGATGGACAGGAGAATCAATGAAATCCTCCATAGGAGTGAGGGGAGAACCCCCATGCATTCTCCCCAGCAGCGACTCCGTGGATGTGGGGGATAAAAAGGGGATCTGGGGATTACTCACTGCGGGAGGAATCTGCACAGCGCTGTGAGGATGAGAAGGAGACGGATCCGCGATGGATTCAGCTGGTTCCTGCTGTAGGCCTTGCGGTGATTGAGCAGCCGCCATCATGGCGGAGGCCTCGGCCGAGAGATCCGGAGCGAGTTGTCGGCTCAGATTGCGTCTCGCCGTGATCCCGATCCAGCGGGCGGGTGGCCCGAGACCACAGCTGCAGGTAGTGTGGCTAAGCTGAGAAATCCTCCTCTGTAAGGCGGTATGGTGGGCAGATCAGGCCGGAGTGGAGCGGAGCTCTCAGGACTTGCGACCGTCCATGGGGCTGCCGCGCATGCGCCTCGTGAAGCCACTTCCTTACCCCTTATCCATACTGTCGCAGTGCTGTGGCATCCACCCTCTGGCTGTTACTGGTGCAGGCACTCTCCTTCATCTGTTGGAATCTCTCCTCATTCTCACACTTTTCTCTGAACACACTGCTGCTTTCCTTCAGAGAAGCGACCAACTTCTCCTGTTTTTTCAATGCCTCCTCCAGAGACTTCAGCTTGGACACTTCCCTCTTACTGTTTCCAGACTTACTATGCAGGGATTTCTTTTTCCTGAGATCTTCTTTCATGATAGAAAGTTTCTGTTCCTCCTTAGCAATGCGGCGAAGTCTGTTCACCCCTTTATCCTGGAAGACTGGTAAGGATTCCTCTTGCATAGGGACAGGCCCAGGATCCATTGCAGCTTGAGCACATGGAGTAGGTCTCAGTGACTCTGGAGAGTCTCCACCTTCATCTTCCCCAATTTGGTCCATGCTTGCCTGGGAAAAGCCTGCATGAGAGGCCCCAGGCTTTGCTGCTTCTCTCAGCTGAGATCCCAGCAGAGTGAGCCGGCAGCACCCTGCAGAACAGCACCACCTGGTGGAGAAGCTCCTCTGGTGCAGATACTAATGTGACTGCCTCTGTGTTCTCTGTACAGCGCTGCGGTATATGTCAGAGCTATATAAATATAAAAGAATTGTCTAAAAACCTACAAGGCTGATGGGTGGAATAAGTCTATGAGATCGAACTCTCGCCAGATACAATATGTTACGTTTTAATTATAATCAGTTGCGATTTTTACGAGTGAACAATTAGTTGCGAAACCCACAAACTGAGCGGATGACACCTTTATGATGACTGCATATTGCTCTGTTTATGAATAAACCAACAGCCCATCAATAGTAATTTGTAGATTCCTGATCCTGGAAAAGATGGCGCATTTCTTTATGTAATAAATAATTTTAAGAGGTCGGTACGCCGGCAAAACAAAAGGATTAATCAACAGACGAGTTTGTATCAACATGAAATGTCGGTTTTCCAGCCCAGCGAACACAATCAATGGAGATGACTTGTAAGATCAACAAATTCTGCTTCTGTCGGGGGCCTTTGTACTTTATAATAAAAATTGCCAAATTTCCTGCCTGTCTGTGACTCGTCCGGCCAAATCACTCAGAATGTGGTCTGTTATCGGAGGACATTCCTATTTAATAGATCGAGTCTTCATCTCTTGAAAGAAGTTTACTCTTCATTAATATTATAAAGAGCTTAGGGATGAGTTTGTTCCTTTTTATTTCTGAAACAAAGTGAGGAGGATTGTTTTTACGGAAAGTAATAAAGAACCAAAAAAAAAAAAAATATATACATATAATAATAATAAAAAATATATAATAATAATAATAATAATATTATATATATATATATATATATATATATATATATATATATATATATATATATATATATATATATATATATATATATATAATAATGATAATAATAATAATAATAATAATAATAATAATAAATAAATATATATAATAATAATAATAATAATAAAAAATATATATATATATATATATATATATATACACACACACACACACACAGTAGCTCACAAAAGTAAGTACACCCCTCACATTTTTTAAATATTTTATTCTATCTTTTCATGTGACAACACTAAAGAAATGACACTTTGCTACAATGTAAAGTAGTGAGTGTACAGCTTGTATAACTGTAAATTTGCTGTCCCCTCAAAATAACTCAACACACCGCCATTCATGTCTAAACCGCTGGCAAAAAAAAGTGAGTACACACCTAAGTGAAAATGTCCAAATTGGGCCCAAAGCGTCAATATTTTGCGTTGGCCGCCATTATTTTCCAGCACTGCCTTAACCCTCTTGGGCACAAGGGTCAAACACAAGGCCCGCGGGTTAAATCCGACCCTCCGGGTCATTTCATGTGGCCCTCGCACCTCTCCAGCCCTCCTCTGGTCCTCCTCCAGACCCTTACTTTCTTCTTTCAAGCAATGCATCCAGCTTCTTCACAGCAGCAGCATAAGAAAAGGGGGGTACACTGTGATGTAAGGGAGAGTGGGGGACTCAACTTCTGATGGTTGGGGGGGCTCGTGACATCTAATGTAAGGGGGGGGGATGCACTGGACATCTAATCTTACAGATACAACCGGCCCTTTTGAGGTCAATCGTAATGCTGATGCAGCCCACAATGAAATTGAGTTTGACACCCCTGCTCTTGGGCATGGAGGTCACCAGAGCTTCACAGGTTGCCACTGGAGTCCTCTTCCACTCCTCCATGATGACATCACAGAGCAGGTGGATGTTAGAGATCTTGCGCTTCTCCACCTTCCATTTGAGGATGTCCCACAGATGCTGAATAGGGTTTAGGTGTGGAGACATGCTTGGCCAGTCCATCATCTTTACCCTAAGCTTCTTTAGAAAGGCAGTGGGGGGCTTGGAGGTGTGTTTGGGGTCGTTATCATGTTGGAATACTACCCTGTGGTCCAGTCTCTGAAGGGAGGGGATCATGCTCTGCTTCAGTATGTCACAGTACATGTTGGCATTCATGGTTCCCTCAATGATCTGTAGCTCACCAGTGACGGCAGCACTCATGCAGCCCCAGACCATGACACTCCCACCACCATGCCTGACTGTAGGCAAGACACACTTGCCTTTGTGCTCCTCACCTGGTTGCCGCCACACACACTTGTCACCATCTGAACCGAATACGTTTATCTTGGTCTCATCAGACCACAGGACATGGTTCCAGTAATCCATGTCCTTAGTCTGCTTGTCTTCAGCAATCCGTTTGTCGGCTTTCTTGTGCATCATCTTTAGAAGAGGCTTCCTTCTGGGACGACAGCCATGCAGACCAATTTGATGCAGTGTGCGGCGTATGGTCTGAGCACTGACAGGCTGACCCCCCCACCCCTTCAACCTCTACAGCAATGCTGGCAGCACTCATACGTCTATTTCCCAAAGACAACCTCTGGATATGACGCTGAGCACGTGACATCAACTTCTTTGGTGGACCATGGCGAGGCCTGTTCTGAGTGGAGCCTGTCCTGTTAAACCGTTGTATGATCTTGGCCACCGTGCTGCAGCTCAGTTTCAGGGTCTTGGCAATCTTCTTATAGCCTCGGCCATCTTTATGTAGAGCAACAATTCTTTTTTTCAGATCCTCAGAGAGTTCTTTGCCATGAGGTGCCATGTTGAACTTCCAGTGACCAGTATGAGAGAGTGAGAGCGATAACACCAAATTTAACACACCTGCTCCCCATTCACACCTGAGACCTTGTAACACTAACGAGTCACATGACACCGGGGAGGGAAAATGGTTAATTGGGCCCAATTTGGACATTTTCACTTAGGGGTGTACTCACTTTTGTTGCCAGCGGTTTAGACATTAATGGCTGTGTGTTGAGTTATTTTGAGGGGACAGCAAATTTACACCGTTATACATGCTGTACACTCACTACTTTACATTGTAGCAAAGTGTCATTTCTTCAGTATTGTCACATGAAAAGATATAATAAATCATTTACAAAAATGTGAGAGGTGTACTCACTTTTGTGAGATACTATATATATATATATATATATATATATATTTATAGAGTCCTAGATAGTAGTGATGTCAAGGGGCCCTAGATTGTGGTCTACGAAAGCATCACTGCAGAGGGCCACATGATGGCAGACTCTGGGAGTTTATTTAAAATAAAGAAGAGGGCTTGTAGGGAATTTGTTTTGCATAGAGATAGGTTGAGACCTATTCAAACAGGAAGGGTGGAAAGTCATATGTTCCCTGGTACCCAGAGGTTCTAGGTGCTCTTCAGTGCCCCGATGTTCAAGGTTGTACCATGGTACTCCAATGTTCCAGGTGTCCCATGGTGCCTCACTGTGCCTTGGTGCCCCAATGTTCCAGGTATTCCCTGGTGCCCCAATGTTCCAGGTGTTCTATGGTGCCCCAATGTTCCAGGTGTTCCCTGGTGCCCCAATGTTACAAGTTGTGCCACAGTGCTCCAATGGCTCAGGTGTTCCCTGGTGCCCCAATGTATGTTCCAGGTGTTCCATGGTGCCCCAATGTCCTAGGTGTTCCATGGTACCCCAGTGTCCCATTGTGCCTCAGTGTTCCATGGTGCCGCGTTGTTCCAGGGGTTTCCTGGTGCCCCAATGTTTCAGGTGTTCCATGGTGCCTTGGTGTTCCAGATGTTCCCTGTTGCCCCAATAGTCCAGTTTGTGCCATGGTTCTCCAATGCCCCAGATGTTCCATGGTGCCCTTGTGTTCTGGGTATTCCATTGTGCCCCAATTTTCCAGGTTTTCCATGGTGCCCGATGTGACAATTGTACCATGGTACCTCAGTTTTCCATGGTGCCCCAATGTTCCAGGTATTCTCTGGTGCCCTACAGTTTTAGGTGTTCCGTGGTACCCCAGTGTTCCAGGTGTTCCATGGTGCCCCAATATTCCATGGAGCCCCTATGTTCCAGGTTTTCCATGGTACCGCAGTGTTCCAGGTGTTCCATGGTGCTCCAATGTTCCAGGTGTTCCATGGTGCCCCAATGTTGCAGGTATTCCATTGTGCCCCAGTGTTCCATGGTGCCTCAGTGTTCCAGGTGTTCCATTGTGCCCCAGTGTTCCAGGTGTTGCATGGTGCCACAATGTTCCAGGTGTTCCAATGTTCCAGGTGTTCCATGGTGCCCCAATGTTGCAGGTGTTACGTGGTGCCCCAGTGTTCAAGGTGTTGCATGGTGCCCCAATGTTCCCAGTGTTCTGGAGTCTTTGCTATTGAGTGAGGAGAGGACATAATACAAGGTCAGATAAATAATGTAAAATATACTGAAGTTGGTTTACTAAAACTGGAGAGTGCAGAATCTGGTGCAGCTCAGAAACCAATCAGCTTCCAGATTTTCTTATCAAAGCTTAAAGTGTGTCCCAGAAGGCAGCGCGCCTCTATTTCCCAGGAGGCAACGCGAGGAGGAGAACCCAGAACCTCACCGCGGAAGATGCAGATTAGGACGATCTGCCTAGTAACAGCAATTTCTGGTAAGTGTACATTTTTTTTTTTTAACCTTTTTGACTATTTTTTTTTTTTTTTTTTTAGGGTGGGCCTCCGCTTTAACTGAACAAGCTGAAGTTAGAAGCTGATTGGCCACCATGCACAGCTGCACCAGATTTTGTACTCTCCAGTTTTATTAAATCAACCCCCTTGTGTCTGCAGGAAAGAAAAACTGTTATGCCGCGTACACACAATAGTTTTTCATGCCATTTTTTTTATCTACGTTTTTCACGTCGTTTTTTTTCATGTTTCCTCTCAAGCCTGTCTTGCGTACACATGATCATTTTAAAAAACGTTCAAGCAAAGCGCAGTGACGTACAACACGTACGACGGCACTATAAAGGGAAAGTTCCGTTCTAATGACGCCACCCTTTGGGACGCTTTTGCTAATTTCGTGTTACCGCGTGTTAGTAAAAGTTTGGTGAGAGACGGTTCACGCTTTTCAGTCTTCGTGCTTTGAAGATCGTTTTGTGGAGTTCAGTTTGTGCTTGTGGGTTCGTATCTGTCTTGCAGTGCTTGTAGTCAGTTCGTATCTGTTTATTCAGTGAGTTCTCGTCTGCTCGGTCCTGTTTTTCAGCTTGTTCTTTATTGGCCTTGCTGTTCTTCCGTTCGTTCTTCTAGTTCGTTCTGAGCTGCCGACCGTTATCTAGCCATGTTGCGGCTACGTACTCGTCGTAGAGTTCGTGCTGTAGTTGGTGCAGGGGTTCATGCTGTATCCCGACTCCAGGCCATGAACAGGGTGAGGAGGAGTTCATGGACCAAGAATTGGTTGCTCCAGCGGCACCAGTTCTGTCATATGCCTTTGTTGCGGGAGATCAGGGAGAATAATCCTGAGGACTACAGGAATTTTCTCAGGATGTCTGACCCCGTATTTCAGCATCTGTTGGCTTTGGTGTCCCCCTACATTACCAGGCAGGACACCGTTATGCGTGAAGCCATCAGTGCTGAGCAGAGGCTCATTGCCACGTTGCGATACCTGGCGACTGGGAGAAGCCTGCAGGACCTAAAGTTCTCCACAGGCATATCCCCCCTGGCTCTGGGTATCATTATACCAGAAACGTGTTCTGCCATCCTTCAAGTTTTGCAGGAGGACTATATTAAGGTAAGTGGTCTTATTTCAAACCTCACATTGTATGTATTTCTTTGTTTTATTTTTTATTTTGGGTTTATTAGCAGTCCCTAATTCCCATGATTCTTAGCTGCAGGGAATGTCCCCTTTCTCCACATGGTTATTTATTTTTGGGAATGTTTTTATTAGGCCTACATTTAAATTTTCCTTACCTAACCTCTCCAGCATGCTATCTTGGGGCCATACCCACCTTGCCTAGTCATTTCCATGTATTTTAATCTATGCTCCATCGTAGTGCTTTACCCTAAACGCCCCCTAAAGATTGCCTAGGAATGTGACATTTTTCACTAATTCATACAGAGTGCTACAGCCTTCATTTGTGATCTCCCCAACTCATCTTCAACCCCCCCCCCCCCATTTTTTTGTTGGTGTTTTTTTTTTTTGGTTTGTTATTGCTTACTAATAATGTTTTAAATTTTCTTTTTCTCCCAATTTTGGCCATGAATGGTTTTCCTAAATCTGCTTTCAAGGTTTCTGTCTCAAAGTATTAATTTTTTTTGTATTTAATTCCACAGTTCCCTTCTACGCCACATGAATGGCAGAATGTGGCATCTGAGTTTGCCCAACGATGGAACTTTCCGAACTGTGGAGGGGCCATCGACGGCAAACATGTTCGGGTCGTCCCACCACCCCATTCGGGATCCTTTTATTATAACTATAAGGGGTTCCACAGCATCGTCATGATGGCAGTGGTGTCGGCCACCTACGAATTCCTCTATGTGGACGTTGGCAAGAATGGCAGGATGTCTGATGGAGGAGTCTTTGCACAGACGGAGTTTGGGGAACGCCTCCTTTTGGATCAGCTGGCCTTGCCACCAGCGGAGCAGAATGTGGAGGGACTCCCATTTGTCTTTGTGGCGGATGAGGCGTTTGGCCTGGGTCCCCATTTGATGAGGCCATTCCCGCAACGCACCCTCACCCCTGAGAGGAGGGTGTTCAACTATCGGCTGGCCAGAGCAAGAAGGGTGGTGGAAAATGCCTTTGGCATCATGGCCAACAGATTCCGCCTGTTCCTGACTTCCATCCACCTTGCCCCTTACAAATGGAACCATGTTGTAATGGCTTGTTGTGTGCTCCATAATTATCTCAGGGTGCATTCAAGCAATTATCTGACTTTGACTGGGCCTGAGGCCTCATTATTTGAAGCGGAAAATCTTGTGGCCCTGGAAGCTGGCCGTCCAGGCTTGGCCCCCCAAACCGGACGTGAGATCCGTCAACAATATGTCGATTATTTTGTGGGTAGGGGGGCCATTGATATGCCTGATGAATTTTAACCTTATGATTTTAAAAAATAAATCCTTTTTTTTAACCAAATATTGTTTAGGTGTTTTCATTTTATATTCTTTTTGGTTTCTCGTCGTTTTACCTAAGGCACTTGTATTGCCATGTGTATTTTGCATTCTTAATTAGCCTTCATTGTCAGTGTAAACACAAAACATTGTTTAGTTCACTTTGCACAACATTTACATAATGAAGCCACAAATTAGGGTTAAGAAAATACCTTTTTTTATTATTTTGGAGGAAACTTCCTTTGAAGTGTATATGTTCTTAAAATATTTTTTGGCTTAAAACGCATGAACAGCCATGCATAATAAAAATACAAAATTTAAAAACGTGAAAAAGTAAACATGTACTATTCTTTATCAAGCTTAAAACAAAAACAAACCTGCCAAAACACAGCAAGTTCAACGTTCTTTGGTGTTCAAACATTATACACGCCCAAGCGCAGCCATTATTTTTTGTAGCTTTTCCTCAACCCTCTTGGTATTTTCCCTGATCTCTATCAAGCCTCCCTTTATTTTTTCAAGGTCACGACAGCAGACCATGAGGTATTGGATCAGGATCTGGGCACTGTGATGTGTAAACTTTTCGGGCTCTCCGGCCAGAACTGCACCTAAACAAAAAAAAAATCATGTAGTATAGAATATGTAGGCCTACATCTATTAACCTGCATCTGTCTGGTTTGACACTGACCTCTTGTGGTGCCACTTTCCACTTCCACAACTTCATGTTCTTCTCCATCATGTGTTTCTGGGGGTATTGTTGAAGGTGTTGGATTTCTAGGCTCATCTGACGTAGCTTTTTGAAGCCCTATGGAGATTGCAATAAAAGGTAGAGTTTCATTAGTAACTAATAATTTTTGGGACACAAAAAACCTAGAAAAAGAGCTTTCTAAAGATTATTTCGAAGTGTGGTCCATATTTAAATGTACCCTCAGTGACAACCGGAACACATGATTGGATACATTGCCAAAATCAGAGCATATACTTTTTGAAACAAAGTTTGACACATTGTAACACCCCAAAGTATATACACAGGATCACCTGTGTGTGACACCCTAAAAATGTAGGGGTTTGGTCCCACACTTGTACTACCCTGTTCAGATGTTTAAGCAGCTGCTGAGCATTCTGTCCCTTAACATTACAATGCCTACCCTTTTTCATAAATAAAAATGTCATTTGGATTCTAAATATAAAGCAAATTGGTTACCAATTTTGCTCCCCAAAACCAAATACAAAAAATGTGTTCACACTGGATGATCCAAAAACATTGTTTTAGGAACTGGACGGAGAAAGAGGTTTATTACGTCTGTTTAGTGTGCGGACGAACATTGAAAGTTGGTATCTTTCACTGTACTATATCAAAGTCAAAATATACACGAGTTAATACAAGTAATAATTTTTAGCAGGGAAAATGAAGAAAAAGTACTTTTTCCTATAACTTTCTTGATTCTTTTGTATTGGTCGGGCTCCCGCAACTTCAGATCAGACCATCGTTTTCTGAGCTGTTCCTTCGTTCTGCACACCCCAAATTTTTTGTGAAGAGTTTTGACCACTTTGCCCATAATTTTAGTCTTGACAAGATTAGGCCTTTTATACAGCCCATGCTTGGCATCATAATCCTCCCTCCTCAAAATGGCGACCATCTCCACCATTTCCTCGAATGACATGTTGGATGCCTTATATCTCCTGAATCGGGATTTGGGCTCCTCTGGAATTTCCTCCTCTGTAGAGGTAATCTCAGCCACCTGTGTCTCTGCCATGTTGTTAAGCACTACGACGAGCGAGAAGGGGCAGGGAAAGTACAATGTCGAACGTCAGGGGCGGGGAAAGCGTGCAGAGTTTCACGCATGCGCAGTGTATATCAAGTGAAGATCCATGTGTCGAAAATACGTTCATTTGCTGGGAGAGGGAGTTAGCAACTAACGTGTTGACCAAGGCACATACGTTTTGAAGGATTTGGGTTTCATCAGAGGAGATTTTGGGGCGGAAAATCTGTCAAAAATGCTGATTTGGGGGCGTGGCCTGGCGCGGAAGAGAGATGGACGCTTAATAGCAGAGCTCCGACAGCACCGCGGCCTTAACCCGTCTTTCCGCACCTACAACGCCTTGCAATGAGCAAGAAAAAATACTACACTCCTCGCTCACGATCCCGGAGGTCCTCAGCAGCTTACCAGGGACGCAACATCTCGGAACTCTTTAAGAATCCACCGACCGCGCGCTGCGGCCCGGCAGGCAAAAAGATGGCGCCGCCACACGTGGAGGAAGAATTCAGCGAGGACTCGCAATCGGCGATTGAGGACAATGGTAGGGAACCTCCTCACCCGGACCTGCCCCTCACATACGCCGGAATGTCAGGCATTGCTGCTGACATAAAAGCGACGTTCTCTGCAGCCATTACAGACCTCAAATCCAGCATGCTAGTACTAACAGACAAGATGGCCTCGGCCGAGGCCGCGGGCAGACACAGAGATGCGGCGATCACACGGCTGGAAAATGTGACATGTTCCCAAACCCAACACTTTATTGAGATCAATAGGCACCTCGAAGATTTGGATAACAGGGGAAGGAGGAACAATATAAGGGTGAGGGGGATCCCCGAATCGGTAGAAGCAGACCAAATCTCCCCTGCACTGGAAAGAGTTTTCAACAGCCTGCTTGAGCGGCCAGAAGACACCGCCGTAGACTTTGTGAGAGCACACAGGGCTCTCAGAGCTAAAGGCCCTGACAACATGCCTCCCAGGGACATAATCTGTTGCCTGCAGAATTTCACTCTAAAGGAGGACATTATGAGGAAAGCCCGCAGAAGTGATCGGATTGTTTTTAATGGAGAGACTATTATGCTGTTCCATGACCTCTCCCAGATTACACTGAAGAATCGCAGAGCTCTGAGACCGCTCCTGAAAAGGCTGCGGGAAAAGGACTTACGATACACCTGGCGATTTCCATTTGCCTTACTGGTCAACTATAATGGGAAGCAACACACACTACGCACACCAGATGACCTCCCGGTTTTCTGCCACACACTACAACTGGGAAATGTGGATCTCCCTGACTGGTATCAGGAATTCACCCTGCCGCCCCTGGAAAAGCCCCATCCTGGCTCCCCTTAGCATTCGCCTGACGCACGCCAAGCTAAAAAGATGAAACCCTCTAGACCAGGGGGATCGCAAGCTGGAACCCCAAACAACAGGTCCCGCACCTCCAGAGGACGCGAAGATGTTTGAATCTGCTATCTACGTACCAGGTGAACCATTCATACTTACAGTTAGCTAATCTACAGCTCCGCTTCTCCTTCCAAAGCCGCACAATAGATGCCAATATATGGTTGAACTAATTCACTATGACCTGTGACTGTATCCTGAGCTGCATCTTCGGAGGAACTCAAGGCCCTTGAAGGAATACCTCTGGAGAGCTCAGTCACCTAATGCGCTATAAGACTTTTGCAGATAAGAACTCTTATACAGCTTCTACTGCCTGAGGGAAGTGACAGCCTGCTTTCGGGGAGTGTTCACTACACTTATCATGCAGCTTGATACGCTCCTGCTTATCCTTGCATGCAAGGATTTCTCTCCTGCGATACCACCAGGTTACACTAGAGAACTTGCCTTAGCCCACTTTTGTGGACTTCTCATGATCCCTATAACTACTGCAGACTTAGCCTCAACCCACATAGTAAGTAACCCCTTTTTACCTCCACAGGTCTGATTGCATTCTCTGAAGCTGAGACCGCTATCTTGAACTGTACTTAAGATGTGGGGTGACATTGTTGGGGATTGTAGACTGGTTATCGTGACTAATTTCTGAGCCAGGCTAATTTAATTATATTATGAGTTTCTGCGTATATGTCGTTCTTGGTATATGCCTCACAGATACTGCAACCTGCAGCAGGTGTGTGGCACATAATGGAAGGCTGTGCTTTCTCTTCATACCCATGGTATGGACTTACCTGGTACTAGCTGATTCTCAATGTTCCCCTTTTATTCTGTTTAATCTTAGCTTTGTTTTTCTCCCCAATGGCGGGAGTTAGTAGTAGTTTTTTGTTTTTTGTACAGTTTAGATAGCTGGTGCCCTACTGGCTACCAGTGGTGCGGTAATGACTCTATTCAGCACCTTTTATATGTATGCCTATTTAGGCCGCGGCCTGTCCTAGTTCATACCTCTTGGTTGTAAATTACCAGATCTCAACACTAGACCCTACGTGGTTGGGCCAGTGCACACTACCCCCTGGAGTGTTCCCTAGTGGGCATATTGGCCCCACAGGAAACACTAATTTTGTGTACCCTGAGTTCCGAGGAACCAAAGTGATTACAAAATCTCTTGATTTTTTCTCCCCTTTTTCTCTTTTTCCTTTTTCCTGTACATCTCCCTCTCATTCCCTCCTCTGGTCCTACTACACTTGTTTATTACCTTCTCTATCTTTCCCCCTGGGTATCTAGGAAGTGCTTAGATTGTGTATATAATACAGGATAACTCATCACTTTCGCTTTTGAGAGTATTTCAGATTCCAGTGTGACATTGATTCACAAGCCGGACTCATGGCTTACTACTCCTTAGGCCACAACCCCACAGTGATCTCCCACAACACCAAGGGCTTGAACATACCAGAAAAACGCTCAGCCCTACTGAGAGACCTGAAGAAAGGTAGGCCACGTTTCGTCTTCCTACAGGAGACACACTTTAAAACACATCATATCCCTAATCTTACCGACTCTTACTTCACACAAGCCCACCACGCGACCAATGACCTTGCCAAATCCAAGGGAGTCTCCATACTCATCAGTAGGGAGGCCCCCTTCGAGCTCACTGATAAGCTATCAGACCCAGAAGGCAGATATCTCTTCCTGAAGGGAAAATGTGGGGAGGTCACTATCACATTAGCTAATGTTTATTTTCCTAACACCTCCCACCTGACCTTCTGTAAACGTATGATTGAGGAGCTGAAGGGCTTTAGCTCGGGCTGCTTAATTTTGGGGGGAGACTTTAATCTGCCACTGAACCCCCTCACAGACACGTCTACGGGCAAAACTTACATTGCCTATAACATCCTCAAACAACTCAAATTGTCCTTACACTCCTTCCAGCTCGTCGATACGTGGCGCTATCTACACCCAGAAGGAAGAGACTTTACTTTTTACTCGATTCCGCATAACCGTTACTCCAGGATTGACTATATTTTTGTCTCCCAAAGAGACCTGGAAAGGATAGAGGAGGCCCATATTGGGATCCAAACTATCTCAGATCATGCACCAACATCCCTGACTCTAAACCTAATTGTACCCACCAAAAGGTCTGACACATGGAGACTGAACGCTTCATTACTGACAGATCCGACCCTACTACCACAAATCACCACCTTACTTGAGGACTACTTTAAACATAACACCACGGACGGGGTGGAACCAATGATGGTTTGGGAGGCCCACAAAAGTGTCATCAGGGGGGAACTTATTAAAATGGGTGCTCGACGCAAAAGAGAAAAAGACCAGGAAATCAGAAGACTGACGGAGAAAATTCTCTCACTTGAAACATGACATAAACAATCACTATCCACGCAATCTGCCACAGACCTACTAGCAACCAGAAAGACCCTACAACAGATGATAGATGATAGAACTAAACGCTTCTTGTTCTTTAAAAAAAAAATCTATTATGAACATGGAGACAAAACAGGAAGGTTTCTGGCGAGAGCCCTACGGACAGCAAATCGTGCCCAAACCATCCTAGGTATACAATCCAACACGGGGAAGCTTGAGGTGGCCACCAAACAAATAGCTCATCACTTTCATGAATACTATACATCCCTGTACAACCTTCCGGGACAGAGGGGGAATGACCGTGACATGAGGGATAGACCGAGCCTGATATTAAATTATCTAACAGAGTCCAACCTTCCCACACTGAAAGCAACAGACATAGCACACTTAGAAAGACCCATAGAGTCGGTGGAACTGCTCCAGACCATCAGATCCCTTAAGAAAAGGAAAAGCCCTGGCCCAGATGGCTTCACTGCCATCTATTATAAAACCTTCCTGAACACCCTACTCAAGCCACTCCTGACAGCTCTAAACTCCCTGTCAACACCCAGAGACGTCCCACCAGCATTTCTTTCAGCCCATATAGCGGTCATACCCAAACCAGGCAAGGATCCCGCTGAATGTGCCAGCTACAGGCCAATTTCTTTACTGAACATAGATGTGAAACTCAGTTTTCCATAAACTGACATCACTCCCCAACTTCTCCTCACATTTCAGCCCACTGACGCCCCTACACAACAACTCTAATTTCCTACCAGGAATAGGAAATAACAATCTCAGACTCCCTGATTCTAACTTACCCCTTCTGGCCAAACACTGCTTTGACAATACTAAATTCAAGGACTTAACAAACATCAGGAGAGACACGCACTTACTAGGCTTACCATTGTGGACTTATTTCCAAATCCGGAGTTATCTCACCCAGACCTCAAACAAGACAGAGTTTAGCAGACAATTAACCCCACTAGAATTGATCTGCTCCACAGCAGAACCAATATCCAAAACAACCTCTATCACATATAAGATGATTCAGGACAGTAACAATACTGGGGAGGCGGGACTCAAAGAGCGTTGGTCAAAGGAGTTGGACATGTCACTCACAGATAAACAATGGCAAATGGCATGCATATTTGCACATAAGTGCTCTCTGAGTACCAGAACGCAGGAAACGGCATATAAACTTCTCACCCACTGGTATGCCACCCCTGTAAAATTGAACTCATGGTTCCCTCAAACCTCCAATGTGTGTTGGAGATGCCATACCGATAGGGGCACTCTACTGCACATCTGGTGGTCTTGCCCGATGTTGCAGCCCTTCTGGTCAGAAGTAAGGAGAGTGATCTTCCAAATCACAGAAACGAAATTGACACTGAATGTTTTGTGCTGCCTCCTCCATATCGCAAACTTCACCATAAAAAAATATAAACACTCACTAACTAAACATCTCCTGAATGCAGCCAAAGCCCTCATACCTTTACACTGGAAATCCTTGCGAGTACCGACACTTCGGGATTGGCTTCACAAAATCTCAGAGATTTGCGAGATGGAGGAGACAGTAGCTCAGTCGAACGAAACTGTGGAACTTTTCCACAACACTTGGTCACCCTGGTACCTTTTTAGATACTCTCAAATTACTCAGACTTAGCAGACACACAATGAGGCTGCTGGGGTAGATGACCCCTCCTCTAAGAAACTTCACCATAGCTTCTGCATGAGATGTCTTACCTGATTACAATAACTCAAATCTACTATAGACAAAAAACTGATCCCTGTCCTATGATACCCCATCTGTACTTCCCCCCCTCTTTCACTCCCTTTACCCCCTGTTCATGTATATGGTTACACTCCTCCAAAGATTGGAATTTCTTTATCCAACGGCAGTTATCAGCTGATTATATGTTTACATGGGATTCCTGCAATACCTCATACTGCCGAACGTTAAATTTAGATTACCATGTTAGGCTATATTATTATACTTTATACTAAATAAGACTGCTTTCTTAATTTTGTACTGTTTATTAATGTGTGACTTTCATGGAGCTGCGACTCCATTGTCGATCTCTTGTGACTTCTTTCAATAAACTTGATGTTAAAAAAAAAAATGCTGATTTGATGAATGTTGCCTGAAAGATAGGTCTTTTCTTGTTGCTTGATTTTACAGAGAGAATGAATAGTTTCAAAAACCCTGACTTTATGGGGGAGTTCATTGATAAATTGAAAGACCTCCCTATCCTTTGGCAGACAAAAAGTGGTGGAAATAAAAATAAAGTGGCCAGGACAGCAGCACTGGAGAGCCTGCTTGCATTTGTGCAAACACAGATACCCACAACAACTCTCCAAGATGTGAAAACCAAAATTGCTACCATCAGGGGGACATACAGGACCCAGAGGACTATGGTCCTGAAGTCCCAGAGGTCAGGTGCTGCAGCAGATAAGGTTTATAAACCCAGTCTGTGGTACTACAGCAAGTTATCTTTCCTGGATGACCAGCTGGAAGTGCGGGAATCGCTGTCCACCCTTCCCCCCCAGAGGTCAATCCAGCCTTCCTTGCAGCCAGCCCTCCAGCCTTCCTTGCAGCCAGTCCTCCAGCCTTCCTTGCAGCCAGTCCTCCAGCCTTCCTTGCAACCCTGCTCTGGCTTCCACTGAGGATCAAGATGAGGTCCTTGAGGAGGCAGATTTGGATATATGGAGCCAGGTAAAGTATTGATATCTCCATTTATATGTTACAAAAGTGATGATTTAAAATTGTTGTTAGTATTGTTATGTATTCAATGTTAATAAAAAAGAGGATTTAAAGAGCAAGATACAGTAGTGGTCAAATTTGAGGGGGACAAGGCAACAATATCAGGAGGCGGAATCTATGCAAAATTACTACCTTTTGACATTCAATTAAAAAATGTCTGGAGGTGAACAATGTGTGTGATTGATGGTGACAAAAAATAAATAATGTCCGTTTCTTTTTTTACAGCCAGAGCAGAGCCAGGAAGAGGGTGATGTTGGGGACCAGGAGGAGGCGGGGCCCAGTGGCACCCAGGAGGAGGCTGGCCCCAGTGGCACCCAGGAGGAGGCTGGGCCCAGCACAAGAGCCCAGATGCCTCCCCTGATAATGAAACCACGAGGGCCAAGGAGAGGTAGGCAGGTGGAGGAAGAAACAAGAGCGTTCATCAAAGAGGCTACTGCGGCCCTCAGAGAGGCACCCTCTGCTGAGGAGGGCTTTGCCACAGTCCTCGCACATAAGCTAGGCCAAATGGACTTGCGGCAAAAGCTCTATAGTGAGACCAATCTCCTGAAGGTAATTAACAAGGGATTGCTCAGTGAACTCACCAAGTTCACCGACATCACGGAGGTTGTCCCTACTCCTCCACCTCCTCCTCCTCCTCCTACTACTCCTCCTGCCACAACCTCTCCTCCTGATCCCCAGCCTCCGAAGAAGAAACCAACCAAGGCTGCAGAGAAGGCTGCAGAGAAGGCTACAAGGAAGAGGAAAAAATAATGCCTGCTGTAGTACCACAGACTGGGGACATATATGACTTATCTGCTGCGGTTCCTGACCTCTGGGAGTTCAAGCCAACATTGGGCTCCTTTTTGTTTCCTTTAAATCAATAGTTTGGTTTTCACATCTTGGATGGTTATTGTGGGGTCCAAGGGATGCACAAATGCAAGCAGACTCTCCAGTGCTGCCTTCCCCTTTAATTTGTTATGTTCCTAAATAAAGGATTCTTTTTTTTGGCTTCAAATACTTGACTATGTGATTTGTATTTCAAAAGAGAGTTTGCTAGGGAGTAGGCAGGGACATTTCAAATAATATTATTGTTATTAACAAGGGACACAAACCTCCTTGAGGCAAAATGAGACAAATTTTGAAGGTTGGTGGGGTAACTTTACACAAGAATAATTTATGCAAAATTCCCCCAAAAAAAGGCCCCCAAAAAAAAATTAAGCTAACTTAATTACTAAAATAAACTTCTAAAAAAAAATAAAAAAAAATTGTGATCTTTACATTTATTCATGAATTTATGAGGGAGATGTGGCTTAAAAAGAATATTTTTCTATCATTAAATCAATTAGGAATTACTTTAGGAACAAGTTTGGCATAACTCTCAATGTCATTAGCAAAAGAAGATAATTATTGAAGCATTATCAAAAGAAGAACGGAATGCGCAGCATTAAAACGATGCTATTAATTCCACCGTGACGAATGTGCCATCTCCATTTCCAACGCTAGCTTTACCAAAACGAGCGCTCCCGTCTCATACTTGATTCTGAGCATTTGCGTTGTTTTTCACCTCGTGAAAGCATACACATTATCGTTTTTCACGTCGTTAAAAAAAACGACATGAAAAACGACGTGAAAAAATAGAGCATGTTCGAAATTTTTAATGGCCGTTTTTCACGTCGTTAAAAATGCTCTGGAGCCCACACACGATCAGTTTTAATGGCCATTTTTTAAAATGGCATTCTTAACTGCATGAAAAACGATCGTGTGTATGGGGCATCACATTGTCTAATGTGGGCAGAGCAAAGTTTCAATTTAAGCTCATCCCAATCACAAACAAATAAAAAGCACCAAATAGCCAATTTTGTCTTCCTAATAAAACTTTAGTCAGAAATCCTCCATTGTAGACCTTCCTTCTCCACGGTCTAATGCTGAAGTGTCCTGTCGCCCCGTCGCCCGGCAAACACGGCTTGTGATTTTTGTCTACCGGTTCCATCAAGACCTATTGTTCTCTCCACAGATGATGAATCCCTTTGTTTTTGAAATTTTCCGCTGATGATGGATGGACTTAAGGCGGCGGGAGCGATGTACTTCACAAGTGGTCGCTTTTCATCTGTTCGAGCAGATGGCAGCGCTCCCACCATGTCACACTTCCCGTCCTGCGAGGATTACATTGGACGCCGCGTCTGTGGCTGAGAGACGGCGGCTTTTCAGGGGTGAGCTGTCTGCCGGTGTTGGCTGGACTCCATTCTGCATCCTTCCAAAGATTACACCACCGAGACGACAAGACGGAGAAGAAGGAAAGGAAAAACTAGTATTGTCATATGAAAGCACATCTGTACAGTCTGTATCTATCTATCTATCTATCTATCTATCTATCTATCTATCTATCTATCTATCTATCTATCTATCTATCTATCTATCTATCTATCTATCTATCTATCTATCTATCTATCTATCTATCTATCTAGGCCTGTATTTGTCTGCTTGACCAACAGTCTATTCCATCCATCCATCCATCTTTCTTTCTTTCTTACTTTATTTTCAAAGCAAACAACACTGGACGGAGAGAAGAAGAACTGGAAAATTATTAAAAGGTCATCTTAAGGCCTGTCTTTTTCTGCATGTCCAACAGTCTATCCTAATATCTGTCTAATTTATGTATCTAATTTATCTATCGCTCTCTCCATGTTACTGTAATACATGACTTGCAGAACAGGTCTATCTCTCCTTCTATCTACACTATATTTTCAAAAGTACCGGGACACCTGCCTTTACACGCACATGAACTTTAATGGCATCCCAGTCTAAAGCCTCGTACACACGACCGAGTTTCTCGGCAAGAAACTACAAGAAAACTGCAGAGAGAGCTTTCTTGCCGAGAAAACCGTTTGTGTGTATGGTTTCTCGTCGAGAAAACTGGCCAGAATCTCGCCAAGAAAAATAGAGAACCTGCTCTCTATTTTTTTGTCAAGATTCTCGTCAGCATGTTTCTCGACAAGAAAAGTGTGTATGTGTGTGTGTGTACACTTACCTGTCGCCACGGAAACCCGCGCATGCTCAAAATGACTTTGACGCATGCACGGTAGCTTCCTAGGCATAGGTAGGGTGTAGCAAGATGGCGGCGACGGCATTGAATGTGACGAGCGCACGCTCGTCGTAGTCAATGACGTCACCGCGTTCGTTCCATTCAAAAGAACGGCGGTTCTTTGAATGGATCGTGTGTACAAGAATCTCGTCAGTTAAAACGACAAGTTTTTTTTCTGACGAGATTCTCGGCCGTGTGTACGAGGCTTTAGTCCGTAGGGTTCAATATTGAGTTGGCCCCGACCCTTTGCAGCTATAACAGCTTCAACTCTTCTGGGAAGGCCGTCCACAAGGTTTAGGAGGGTGTCTATGGGAATGTTTGACCATTCTTCCAGAAGAGCATTTGTGAGGTCAGGCACTGATGTTGGATGAGAAGGTCTGGCTGGCAGTCTCCAATCTAATTCATCCCAAAGGTGTTCTGTCAGGTTGAGGTCAGGACTTCACCCCAATCTCGCTCATCCATGTCTTTATGGACCTTGCTTTGTGCACTGGTGAGCAGTCATGTTGGAACAGGAAGGGGTCATCCCCAAACTGTTCCCACAAAGTTGGGAGCATGAAATTGTCCAAAATGTCTTGGTATGCTGACACCTTAAGAGTTCCCTTCACTGGAACTAAGGGGCCAAGCCCCACCCCCGGAAAACAACCCCACGCCATAATTCCCTCTCCACCAAATAATTTTTAGGGGTTGCCAAATACTTTTGACAATATAGTGTGGATGAGCAAGTTTGGGGTGCAGCAACTTGACTGGCCTGCCCAAACTCGCTCATCCACACTATATTGCCAAAAGTATTGGGCTACCCCTCCAAATCATTCGGTGGAGGAGGGATTATAAGAAAGAGCTAAATTTTTTGGGACTTTGAATTGAAGCGTGCAGCCAGGAAAATAGCATTGCATGGTATAATGCTGTCTGGTGGTAGAGCCATCTATAGTGCCATATAGTAAATGCACAGACATGTAGTAACCATCATAGTAAAGTAAAAAACTTTTATTCCATTTATGGGTTAAAAAATTGTAGCATTTTATCCATTGATATAATAGGTGCAGTGGTAGCTAAATAAGTAATATTGTATTGATGTTAAAAAATAATAATAACAGTGAAAACATCTTTAGACAATATCTCTGCATCTGCTCCTGAAGAGTAGCGCTACAGCTACGAAACGCTTTGAGTTAATAGATGCCTTCCCTGCTGTTCTTTTTATTCAAGATACCATGATTACGGTTCACTGGAATACACCTATATATTACTTACTGTGGGAATACATTGCAACTAGTCTGGTGTGTCATCATTATGTCATTACTGTGGCTCTAGGCCAATATGCTATCTGTGTGTCATTATGCTATTCTGTTAATTTATAACTATGTATCATGTCATGGAATAAAAGTTTTTTACTTTACTATGATGGTTACTACATGTTTATGCATTTACTATATGGCACTATAGATGGCTCCACCACCAGACAGCATTATAGTACCATGCAATTCTATTTTCCTGGCTGCACGTTTCAATTCAAAGTCCCAAAAAATGTAGTTCTTTCTTTTCTTATCAACCTATCGGGGATGGAGGTACATCTAGCTGGCTTCACTAAAAAGTCCCAACCTCTTAGCTTCAATTTAATATGGAGGAGGGATTATGGTGGGGGGTTGTTTTCCAAGGGTTGGGCTTGGCCCCAGTGGCGTCACTAGGTTTGGTGTCACCCGGTGCGAAAAAAAATGGTGTCACCCACCAACTATAGTCCCCCCTCAGTACAGACCCCCTCCACTAACTACAAATCCCCCTCCCGCAGTATAGATCCCCCTCCCTCAGTACAGACCCCCCACTAAGTACAGACCCCCTCCATCAATATAGACCCCCTCCCTCAGTAAAAACCTCCCCCCTCAGTACAGACACCCCCCTCAGTGCAGACCTCTCCATCAGTACAGACACCCCCACCTCAGTGCAGACCCCTCCATTAGTACAGATACCCCCACCTCAGTGCAGACCCCCCAGTGCAGACCCCCCAGCAGTACAGACACCCCCCTCAGTGCAGACCCCCCTCAGTTACAGACACTACCCTAAATGCAGACCCCCCTCAGTTACAGACACCCCGCCCTCAGTGCAGACCCCCCTCAGTGCAGACCCCCCAGCAGTACAGATACCCCTGTCAGTGCAGACCCCCCTCAGTTACAGACACCCCCCTCAGTGCAGACCCCCCTCAGTACAGACACCCCCACCTCAGTGCAGACCCCCCATCAGTACAGACACCCCCACCTCAGTGCAGACCCGACCCCTCAGTGCAGTCCCCCCAGTGCAGACCCCCCCAGCATTACAGACACCCATCCCAGTACAGACACCCCCCCTCAGTTACAGACACCTCCCCTCAGTACAGACACCCCCCTCAGTGCAGACCCCCTCAGTACAGACACCACTGTCAGTGCAGACCCCCCTCAGTTACAGACACCCCCCTCAGTGCAGACCCCCCTCAGTTACAGACACCCCCTCAGTGCAGACCCTCCTCAGTGCAGACCCCCTCAGTTACAGACACTACCCTAAATGCAGACCCCCCTCAGTTACAGACACCCTGCCCTCAGTGCAGACCCCCTCAGTGCAGACCCCCCAGAAGTACAGATACCCCTGTCAGTGCAGTCCCCTCTCAGTTACAGACACCCCCTCAGTGCAGACCCCCCTCAGTACAGACACCCCCACCTCAGTGCAGACCCCCCATCAGTACAGACACCCCCACCTCAGTGCAGACCCGGCCCCTCAGTGCAGACCCCCCCAGTGCAGACCCCCCCAGCATTACAGACACCCATCTCAGTACAGACACCCCCCCCCTCAGTTACAGACACCTCCCCTCAGTACAGACACCCCCCCTCAGTGCAGACCCCCTCAGTACAGACACCCCCCTCAGTGCAGACCCCCCTCAGTTACAGACACCCCCTCAGTGCAGACCCCTCAGTGCAGACACCCTCCCCCTTGGTGCAGACCCCCAGCAGTACAGACACCCCCTCCCCCCATCAGTATAGACGCCCCCTTACCTTACAGACCTCAGAACAGCAGATAAACACAGCGGTGTGTGTCCCTCGAGCACCCACTCCTCCTCCTCTGTAGATGTAAACAGAAAGGAAGGGCGGCGGCTTCATTCCACTCCGCTGAGGGACACAGCCGTGGCGCGAGGCACAGGGCAGCGGGCGGTGTTAGTCGTGCCGCTACCCACGGGTGTCACCCCTCTGGCGGGTGTCACCCGGGTGCGGCCCACACCCCCTGCACCTGCCTAGCAACGCCACTGCTTGGCCCCTTAGTTTCAGTAAACAGAACTCTTAAGGCGTCAGCATACCAAGACATTTTAGACAATTTCATGCTCCCAACTTTGTGGGAACAGTTTGGGGTTGGCCCCTTTCTGTTCCAACGTGACTGCGCACCAGTGCACAAAGCAAGGTCCATAAAGACATGGATGAGTGAGTTTGGGGTGGAGGAACTTGACTGGCCTGCACAGAGTCCTGACCTTAGCCCGAGAGAATACCTTTGGGGTGAATTAGAGTGGAGACTGCGAGCCAGGCCTTCTCGTCCAACATCAGTGCCTGACCTCACAAATGAGCTTTTGGAAGAATGGTCAAACATTCCCATAGACACACTCCTAAACCTTGTGGACAGCCTTCCCAGAAGAGTTGAAGCTGTTATAGCTGCAAAGGGTGGGCCAACTCAATATTGAACCCTACGGACTCAAGCCTAGTACACGCGGCCGAGAATCTCGTCGCAAAAAAAAAAAAATTTTCAACGGGTATCTTGTCAAGCTTGACGAGATTCTTATCAAGCTTTCCTTGCATACACACTGTCAATCCAAAATCTCGTCGGACTAAAGCGCGGTGACGTACAACGGCAGTATAAAGGGGAAGTTCCATTCTCATGGCGCCACCACTTGGGCTGCTTTTGCTGATCTCGTGTTACTGCGTGTTAGTAAAAGTTTAGTGAGAGACGATTCGCGCTTTTCAGTCTCCGTGCTTTTCAGTCCGTTACAGCGTGATGAATGTGCTATCTCCATTACGAACGCTAGTTTTACAAGAAGGTGCGCTCCCGTCTCCTACTTGATTCTGACCATGCGCAGTTTTTGAAGACTCGGAAAAGCATACACACGAACGGTTTTCTCGTCCATAAACAGTCCGACGAGAATCACGACGAGAAAAAAAAAAAGCAGGTTTTCTTTTTTTCTCGTTGAGATTCACAACAGTTCTCTCGACGAGAAACCATACACGCAAACGGTTTTTCTCGGCAAGAAAGCTCTCCCAACAGTTTTCGTGTCGTTTCTTGCCGAGAAAACCGGTCGTGTGTACGAGGCCTAAGACTGGGATGCCATTAAAGTTCATGTGTGTGTAAAGGCAGGTGTCCCAATACTTTTGGTATTCTTTAAATCTGTCTGTAAAAAAAATTAAATAAGAAATTGCTTGTTTTGAACCTGCTCTAGTGCATCTGAATCCCTTTTTTATGTTAAATTTCCATCACCCCTTGCACACATAAGATAAGATTTTAGTCTAAGCTGATGGGAAGGGTGGCTGCTCAGCTCCTCTTTGGTCATTACAGAAAAGCAGATTATCTGATCTGCTCATTGATCTATTGATCTTCTATCGCTCCTGATTTAGCGGGTGAGCGAGGCTGCCGAGGCTTCTTCATCTTCCCTCTCCCCCGCTGGAATCTGTTCTGACAAAGTTGGAAGTTACAGATGTGAGAATCAGATTCTGCTTTCCGAGACTTCAGTGAGAGTTTACCAAGAATTCATGATTTAGGTGACATCTGACACTCGACCCGTCTCTAATAGTCACCTTTATATTTTACATATGCAAAGTTTAATAAGAGCGACAGACCAATCAATTGAGAGTCAAAAAACACTTACCTCTTTTACTGCCACCGCCGTACGAATTACAGTGGTGGGGAAGGGCTTTAATAGACCCCCATTGTCTCCATAAAGAGGACCTGTCACCTGCCCATGCTATCACATAGGGGGCTTGTAAACCCCCTTGTGATAGCAATAACGTTAAAAAAACACCTGGAACATTGCGGCACCATGCAACACCTTGAGCATTGCGGCACCATGCAACACCTTGAACATTGCGGCACCATGCAACACCTTGAACATTGCGGCACCACGCAACATCTTGAACATTGCGGCACCATGCAACACCTTGAACATTGTGGCACCATGCAACACCTTGAACATTGCGGCACCATGCAACATCTTGAACATTGCGGTACCATGCAACATCTTGAACATTGCGGCACCATGCAACACCTTGAACATTGCGGCACCATGCAACACCTTGAACATTGCGGCACCATGCAACACCTTGAACATTGCGGCACCATGCGGCACCATGCAACACCATGAACATTGCGGCACCATGCAACACCTTGAACATCGCAGCACCATGCAACACCTTGAACATCGCAGCACCATGCAACACCTTGAACATTGCAGCACCATGCGACACCTTGAACATTGCAGCACCATGCAACACCTTGAACATTGGGGCACAAGGGAATACCCAAAACACCAGGGCACCATGGAACACCTGGGGCATTGGAGAACCATGGCACAAACTGGAACATTGGAGAACCATGGCACAAACTGGAACATTGGAGAACCATGGCACAAACTGGAACATTGGAGAACCATGGCACAAACTGGAACATTGGGGAACTAGGGAATACCTAGAACACTGGGGCACCATGGGACACCTGGGACACTGGGGCACCGTGGGACACCTGGGACACTGGGGCACCAGTGGGACACCTGGGACACTGGGACACTGGGACACCTGGGACACCGTGGGACACCTGGCTGGGACATTGGGGCACCTGTCTGGGACATTGGGGCACCATGGGACACCTAGCTGGGACATTGGGGCACCATGGGACACCTGGCTGGGACATTGGGGCACCATGGGACACCTGGCTGGGACATTGGGGCACCATGGGACACCTGGGACATTGGGGCACCATGGGACACCATGGGACACCTGGAACATTGCAGCACCATGGAACACCTAGGACATAGGGGTACCATCGAAAACCTAGGATATTGGGGCACCATGGAACACCTGGAACATACATTGATGTACCAGGAAACACCTGGAACATCAGGCCACCATGAAACACCTGAGCTATTGAAGCACTATGGAACATTGGGGCACCAGGGAACACCAGGACACCATGGAACACCTAAAACAAATAATTAAGCAGTGTAATTTTTTTTTATTTTATAAAATAATAAAAAAAAAGGTTTTGAAGGCACTTCCATCACTCCCATACACATCCCACTTAGCGTAGGGAGTGCACATGTATGTAAACATGAGTTGTGCATCTGAGGTATCATCATGAATGGCAGAGTGTGGGAGCAATAATTGTAGGGCCATCATTCACAATTAACTCTCAGCCCTGGTTCACACTGCTGTGATTTTTCATGCGATTTGCTGTGACATGCGACACAGAAAGTCGCATGACCAGTCAAAACACATTAATTTCAATAAAGGCCATTTTAATTGCTGCAACTCAAGTTGCAGCGACAAAAAGAAAAAAAAAAATCCTGCACTACTTTTCTGCGTCTTCCACGAGTGCCATAAACTGCAGCAAAAGTCATCGGGAAGTAGGTTCTTTGTCTTATCTTTGTGACTTATCGCTGCAACTTCAGAGAGTTTTGTAAGTTCAATAATATGTGTCAAACGCTGTATTGTTATGATTTGCCAAAGTCGCATGAAAGTTTCATTGAAGTTGTTTTGAAGTCACGTCAAGTCGCAAAGCAAGTCGCAATGTAAAGTCACATAACTTTGCGTTCGCAAGCAGTGTGAACCCAGCCTAAACTGATAACCTGAAAACTCTATTAAAGCGTTGCCTATGGACAGGGCCGGATTAACATAGGGGCTATTGGAGCTGTAGCTCCAGGCCCCTACCTTGAGATAGGCCCAGCCCAGTGAGTCATGCTGTTTGCTCTGTGTGTGTGTTGTGGCGGTGGGACCCTGTGCGACCTTAAAGAGTGTTGGTTTACGCCAGATTTTGTAGAGAAAGACACGCTGATTGCACAGCTGTGTGTTGGGCTATATAGTTGCACTATGACTATGGCTCAGGGTCCCACCCAACAGACATGAAGTCTGTGCATAGGAGTCAGGTGGGCTCCTATCCCTCTGAGAGGAGTCAGAGGCTGCATGGGTGCAGCCAGAGCATGCATGTCTGCAGGAGGCAGATGTCATTGAAAATTGGAGCAGCAAGGCGCTGATCAGTAGTAAGCTGGTAGAGAGCCTAACTCTAGGAAACTCTGTTTGTTCTGAGGAGCAGACCTAAGGTAAGGTAACCAGATTTTTAGAATGAAATCCGGAGACATTTTTTTTTTTTTTTTTACTAGTAATGGCAATCAGCGACTTTCTGCCCGTCGCCGCCCGCCTCACAGCGTGTCAAGTCTTAATGCCCCGTACTCACGGTCGGGATTCCCGACAGAAAAAGTCAGATGGGAGCTTTTGGTCGGGAATTCAGATCGTGTGTACCGTGCAATACTCTCCTGGGGCCCCGGCTACTACTGGGTGGGGAGTGGAGGAAGATCACTCCACCAGGGAAGGCAAGGAGATAAGCAGGCAGGCGGCTGGCCGGGACTTGAGCCAAGGCAGAAGAACATGCGAGCGGAGCTGAATGGGCACCCGAAACTGAAGAAATATTCCCTCCGCTCCGACCAGCACATGATCATCAGAAAGGGGCACAGATAATGGAAAAAAATAGACCCCCTAAGCTAGTAGGAGTGGCGGAGCGGGGGTGTGTTATTCAGATTATTATTTTTTTTATTATTCTGCACTGACTGTATTTGAAATTGCCCCTGTTCAAATCCAATCTGGGGACAAAACCGGGGACAGATTTGGTCCGGGGACAGTGTCCTCAATCTGGGGACTGTCCCCTGAAACCGGGGATGTCTGGTCACCCTAACCTAACGTCTAGGCTAAAGGCCTGAAACAGCGGGAAGGCAAGAATGAAAGCCAGGAGGCTAAGGTATTGAGTATGCAAGATACAGTAATGGTGGAACCCCCCTGTGAGGGCTACTAATGTATTTGTGAACTTTGTTTGTGCGTTTAAATAAAAGTGAGCTACCAGGCCCTTAAAAATTCAGTTCTGGACTGGCGTACTCACTAAAAACGCACCTACCGCTGGAGTCTGATCACCCCAGTCTTACAGTGTACACGATTAATATGTAAATTGCGGCCTGTATTGATATGTAAATCACGGGTGGCAGGCGGTATTGATATGTAAATCACGGGTGGCAGGCGGTATTGATATGTAAATCACGGGTGGCAGGAGGTATTGATATGTAAATCACTGGTGGCAGGCGGTATTGATATGTAAATCACGGGTGGCACGCGGTATTGATATGAAAACACAGATGTACACTTTTAAGGCTTGACATGTTTGGTATCTGTTTACTCAATGCAACCCCAATTTTAGAATTCATTGAAAAAAAAATGGTTATAATATTGTGAGTGTTTACACTAAAATTCATTTTAGTACAATATGTTTTGTCCTGAAAAATAGGATTTTTGACTTACCGTAAAATCCGTTTCTCTGAGTTCATTGACAGACCCAGCCTTCTTTATTCAGAACCATAGGGTTATATCGCCTCCATAGGAGTAGGACTAGGCAGAACAAAAAACAACAACACCTGGCTACGCCCATGGGCTGTCCTCAGTCAGTATATAACCCCCTCCCTGCTCTAGGTATTCAGTTTAGTAGCAAGCAGTAATAGAAGTATTAAAAAACTCCATAGAGGGGTGGGTGCTGTGTCTGTCAATGAACTCAGAGAAACTGATTTAAAGTCAAAAATCCTATTTTCTCATTCATTCATTGACAGACACAGCCTTCTTTATTCGGAACCATAGGGTTGTCCCAAAGCAGTGCCAAACATGAGGGGTGGGACAACGAAAAATCCCAAGGCTAACACAAGAGCCAACCAGGTAACAAGAGCTTCACACAGGACAAGCTGGAACCCAACCTGAACACTACCCCTTCAAGAGGGAATAGACCCTCTAAACAGCAGCCCGCAAAAACCTGCGGCCAAGTGAGGCACCCGCAGATGCCAACCCATCCACTTCGTAGAACTTGTGAAAATGTACACCGACGACCAGTGGCCGCCTTGCAAACTTGCGCAACGGATGCCTGATGACAGAAGGTCCAAGAAGCACTAAGCGCCCAAGAAGAATGCACCGTAACAGGGAAAGGAGGAACCCGATCCCTGACAGAATAGCCCAGAGTAATCATCTGTCCGATCCATCCAGAAAAAGGTCGTAGAAGAAGCAGACAGCCCTTTTCTTGGCCCGTCTGTGAGTACAGTGAGCCTGATCTCCAAACAGACTCAGTGGCTGGCAAATACACCCGAATCCCCCAAAAACACAATCAGGGCAGTTAAGGAAAATTCCTTGGGATGTGCTGACCAGGGACACAAGAAAGGCAACACAATGTCCTTATTCAAATGGAAATCCAAGGACGGCTATGGAAAAAGGGCGAAGCACCACCTTAACCTGGGAAAGGTGAACGACAAGATAACGCCACCATTTTCGACACCCTGTGAGCAGATGTGATAGCCACTAAGAGGCCACCTTCTGAGACAGAGTAAACAGTGGAATCTCCCGAATATTTTGAAAGAGAGATAGAGAGGCTTCTGGAGAACCAAAATCACCAAGTTCAGATCCCACGGTGGTAGAAGAAACCGCACCGATGTAAACAGACGTCTAACCCCTTGAATAAAAGGTATGCACCAGGGAGTGCAAGACCAGGGGATGCTGAAGAAGACCACCCAGGCTGACACCTGGCCTTCGATGGTACTCGAGGCCCATTCCTGCTCATCCCCCTGTAAATGGAGGTCGGAATTGGAGCCAGCTAGAAAGAACGAGGATGAATGCCCGGTGACTAGGGTGACCACGTGTCCCGGATTGCCCGGGACAGTCCCGCATTTTGCAGGTCTGTCCCAGGTCCCAGGGACTTTCATTCCAGGACAATACAGTGTCCCAGAATGAAGCTGACACAGCCACCACCCCTCCACATTATCTGTTGCCCCCAAAAAAGGCCGTCACATCGCCGCTTTACTCACTGACAGCACTTGTCCTGGCCGGGAATGTCTGGAGAGGCATGATACCCGCCCCCTGCTTGTGCTTGGAGAAAGCATAAATCCCACCTCTTCTTTCTAATCACAGCAGGGCAGTGTAAAGCCCTGCTGTGAACAGGAAACAAGGTAAAACGGGTCTCGGTCAGTTAGGACAAGTGCTGTCAGTGAGTAAAATGGTGATGCCACTTTTGGGGGCGTGATCAGTTCTTCTGGGTAGAGCGCGCATCCGCTGCCCCAGCTGTGCTGTGATTCATTACAGCATAAGCTGATTTTTGGGAAGGGGGTCCCTGAATGGCCGGTTGGAAATGTGGTCACCCTACCGGTGACTCACACCAGGATACATGCGCTTTCCACATCCGGAGGTAAAACCTCCTAGAAGGTAGACTCCCTAGCCATCAGCAGTGTTGGAACTGCAGCACTTGGCTCATCACAGCCAGGCCGTTGAAACCAGTGACTCTAAACAGTATATCCTTCCTGAGAGGCAGTCGCCAAGGAACGTTGGCGACCAGGTGCACCAGGTCGGCGTACCCAGACCACCCTGAGCCAATAGAATGACCGGAATCCCTGCAGCCGTGATCCTGCACAAAAAGCCACAGCAGAAGCTGGAGAGGAGGAAAGGCATAGAGAAAACGTCACTGGTCCCATGGGCCGCCAGAAGATCCCGTGACCTTGCCAGAAACCTTGGTACCATCCTGTTGATCCAGGTTCGCAAACAGATCTACCTCAGGAGTGCCCCAGCGGAGACAAATCCAATGAAACACGGCCCAGTGAAGGGCCCACCCCGTGGTCCAACCCTAGCCAACTGAGGTATCCGTCTGACAGTATTCCACTCCTGGAAAGTGCCGGAACGAGACGCTCTGCCCACCAGAGGATACTGGCAACAGCCAGGGCCGCCAACAGCCTATTTGGCCCGCCCTGGTGAAGGACATAAGCCACCGCCGTTGCCTCGTCCTACTGGATCCGTACCGGGAGCCCCTGTCACGGGTGTACTTACCGAGGCCGAGATGCAGAGAGTGGTTCACCCTTGCGACTTGACGCACTCCGCCCCCTGGAGGTGGAACAGGGAGAGGATGGCGTGAAGAGGCACTGGCTACCAGCAGGTGAGGAAGTCTTGGTAGAGGATCGGGTAGAGCTGAACGTACCAGGAACAGGCTGAGGGCCTAACACCAGGCTGATGAGGGCTCTCACAAGATCCAAACAGAGACACAAGTCCAGGGCACTACAGGGGCCAAGCGGGTAGACTGAGTCCAGGTACTGGCTGTAGAAACAGGTACTGATGGTGCAGGCCGAGGATCTAACACAGTAGACAAGTGATCAGTCCAGGAATACTAAGCAGGTAATCAGGGCTGGAGGCAAGTAGCAAATCTGGAACACAAGCAGGAGATCAGGGATTGGAGATTGGTAGAAAGTCCGAGTCACAGGCCGAGGGTCAAATACAGCGGGCAGGCAGAAGAGGTTTTGAGAGGCAAGCCAAAGGTCAGGTCCAGGAGAGAAGCAGCGTAGTCAGGTCGATCCGGGTCACAACAAGGGTTCAGATGTGTATGCAGGAAACCAGGTACAAGGCAGGAAGCTGACGACAAACCAGCAACCTGTCAGCGCCACTAGGCTTCTTTAAATAGGCCTGTCAGAGTTCTGATTGGTGCGCCATTGCGCATGTGCGTGCGCCATTCGCGCATCATTGTGCATGCGCGTGCGCCGTTCACGCACGCGCGTGCGCCGAAGCGCCGTTCCACCGCGCATGCACGCAGGGCAGCGGCGGCTGAATAGGGGATTTCCATGACAGCCCCCGAAGTCGATCCGTCCATGATCCAGAACTGGTCTGATCGCTTGAAGTTCCAGGATATTTCTCGGTAGTCCGGATTCCACCAAGGACCCTGAGCAGAGCTCAGTCCCAGGACATCTTTCCACCTGGACAGACTGGCATTGGTGGTCACCCTGTTCAATACAAGGGGAGAAAGGATTTACCCCGCCGAAGAAGCGGAGAGCAAAGCCACCAGGCCGAATCCGATTGTCCAGAGACCTTGGGTATTTGTCCCATTATGCCAGGATCTCCTCGAAGGGAGCTTGTATGGAACTGTGCAATTGGAATCGCCTCAAAAAAGGTAGATACCATCGGACCCAACACCCACATGCAGATCCGTAGAGGAGCCCACCTGCCGGACAGTAAATGAAAAACGCAGCATGCAACTTCTGGAGTTTTGTCCAGGAGAAGAAACACGCTGGTCAGAGCTGAAGCCCGGGTCAGGCTCAGATAATCCAACGTTCTGGCAGGGCCAAAGCAGACTTCCGATAGTATAGACGCCAACTGAAATCAGTCAAGGTCTGTATAGGAACTACGTTGCTCCTCTGGGTAGTCGAGGAGTCGGAGAAGAAGATCGTCCAGGCAGCCCAGGACCGCAAACCCCCACTAACGTAATCACGCCAGATCCGGGGCCAACACCTCGTGAACACCCGAGGAGTGGTGGCCAGACCCAAAGGGGCAACACAACATGCTCATAATGCTCGGTACCCACAGCAAAATTGAAGAAGTGCTGGAGTCGGGCAAATAACAGAATGCGTAAGTAAGCATTCGTGATGTCGATAGAAGTCAGAACGTCCCCATGATGGAGTGCCACCAGGCAGGTCAGGGCCTTGAAGTCCAGAATTGGATGTCCCATGCCCTCCATCCTTTAGACTGTGAACAGGTTTAAATAAAACCCCCTTCGTGCATCGTGTCATCCTCACTCCCTGACAGGATAGTGAACGCGGGCCACGTCCGTGGCGGCAGAACCAGATCGGACTGTTCGAGACAGAGGAGGTAGGGGAGGGCAGGGGTGCCACATACTAAGCTATATGCCTAAGCGCTACCCAAAAAAACTTGGGGGGAGGGGAAGAAAGTACGTGGCTTTGCGGGGGGACCAGACCGATCAGATGCTGGTAGGCCGCAAAGCCGCGGCCTACATTTCCAGCCGCCAGCCACGAGTATGTGGCCCGCAGGGGGGCCGGACCGATCCAAGCTGGTAGGCCGCAAAGCCTCGGCCTAAATTACGAGACCTCCGATCACCCACCTCCCAGGCCCAACCACCATATACCCCCCCAGTAACAACCCGAGGGTGGGAAGGGGCCGTGTGTCTAACAAGCCCCTAGGCCAGAAGCCTGGGCCTCACCCGGGAAGGAGGGGGGGTGGAGGAGAACCCCAGAAGGACCGGCCACCCCAGGGAGTACCCGCACTCCACACCACTCCAGGGAAGGAGAGGAGGGGACCCCTTACTTACCTCTCCAGCGAAATGTGCGGGTAATGCTCCCAGACAGATCCTCCTTGCCACCGAAGTGGGGGGGCCGTTGGCCATGAGGAACGCTGCGGCACAGGCCGAGACCCATATACGTTTAACTCGCAGGGCCAGCCCCTGTCCAGTGAGGCTATGTCGCGGCCGACCTAGCACGTTCGCTGGCCAGACTGGGGTGACCATGACCACTGGATCAGGTGTCCAGCCGGTCGCCCAGCCCGGCAGTTGATTGTAGATCTCACCGGAAAAAAATCCAGGAAAAGAGAAAATAACAAACAAAAAATTCCCAGGGCTAGAGATCCCAGCAGGGAACTAGGTCCTTACTCCTGACTAGGCAGAAAAAAACTGAATACCTAGATCAGGGAGGGGGTTATATACTGAGCCAGGTGTTGTGTTTTTGTCCTGCCTAGTCCTACTCCAAACGACAGAAAGCCCACAGACTATCATTTTTCTCGTCGAATGGGAAAAATGTCGTTTTTCTCGACGAGAAAAACGGCCGTGTGTACGCGGCATATGGGAGGCGATGTAACCCTATGGTTCTAAATAAAGAAGGCTGTGTCTGTCAATGAACGAATGAGAACTATGCATTTGATAAATAGCTGCACAAATATTGTGTGGCATAAGAAATTGCAACTACCACCCTTTTATATTCCAGGGGCCTCTGCTTTAAAAAAAAAATACTTTTCTGGGAAGTTTACAATAATATCTAGAAAAAAAAATGAAGAATTGAAAGTGTGTGCCAAAAAAAAAAAAAAAATTGCCATGGTAGGCATAGGCTACAATGGGTCAAAAGATATGGTGCTGCACTGATGATATAGGACACAAGGGTGCACCATTCCAAATACATCCTGCACAAAAGGGTCCTTCCCCAAACTCCAGAAGTATCCAAACTCCTAACCAGTGGCGGCCGGTGGGTCTGGTGCACTTACACATCTATGGTGGGCGGGCTTCATTGGCATCTTCCCTTGCCCGGCAGCGGCGGCATTCCCTTCCCCTGCTCTCCATGGGCATCGAGGCGGCTTCCGTTTTCTCCCTCCTCCTCCTCGGCAGCCAATTGGGACACTTCTCTTTTTGGCCAATTGGAAAACGAGTCTCAGACCTGCTTCTGATTGGCCGGATTGAGGATCAGTATTTCAATAGCGAATATTCATGCGCTGTTGTAACACCTGGGTGGGCTCCTGGCGCAATGCTCTGCGCCACAAGCCCACCCTATTTTCAAGCTTATTAGAGCCTACGGCTCTTATCACGTGCTTCAAAAAAACACCCCCCGCCACTGTAATTCACGCGCCCGGCGTCCTGCAAGGGGCCAGGCGCATGAATAGGGGGGTGGCGGTGTCCTGCAAAATAGCGGCCGTGGTTAGAGAATGGGGGTAGCGGCTGTGGATAGAGGGGGCGGCGCTGTTTAAACCCCTGATATTTCACCAAAGCCCCCCAACGGGGCTTCTAAAAAATTGTAAAAAAAATAAAATAATAAATTGTAAAAAAATATTGTAAAAAATAAAAAAATTGTAAAAAAGTTATAATAAAAAAATAATAGAAATTAACTACTGACACTGTCCACTGCTCTGCTGACACCAACCTCTGCCCTACTGACATCATCCACTGCCCTACTGCCATAAATACGGGGAAACGCAGTTCCGACACCTCCATTACTGAATGTATGCAGTGGCAAGGGGTAGTGGGGGTGTGCTGAAGGGTTCAATGATACTAGCTGCTTGAGAATCTGTTGTTGCTGGGGGGGGGCTCTATTGTTGCTGCCCTCCCCAGCAACAATTGACCCACTAGGCAAACTAGACCTCCCCATCTTATGTTGCTAGTGGGTCAATTGTTGCTGGGAGGGGTCTACTTTTCAAGGAGGGGTCTATTGTTGCTGGCTGCTGGAGGGTCTAATAATGCTGGCTGCTAGGGGATCTTTTGTTGCTGGTGGGGTCTATTGTTCCTGGGGTGGGTCTGTTGTTGCGAGGTGGTATTTTGTTGCAGGTGGTCTGTTGTTGCTGGGGGATCTGTTATTGTTGGGGGTGTCTATTATTGCGGGGTGATCTATTTTCCATACAGATGGTGGGTATAGGGTGAAAACAAGGGACGGTGCTTGGAGGTGGGAAGGGGGCTGAGACAAGGGGTGACTTGAGAGAAGGGAGTTCCCGCACCTATTATATGAGAAGAAAAGCCCTGTATATACAGTCAGGTCCATAAATATTGGGACATCGACACAATTCTAATCTTTTTGGCTCTATACACCACCACAAGGGATTTGAAATGAAAGGAACAACATGTGCTTTAACTGCAGAATTTCAGCTTTAATTTGAGGGGATTTACATCCAAATCAGGTGAACGGTGTAGGAATTACAACAGTTTGTATATGTGCCTCCCACTTTTTAAGGGACCAAAAGTAATGGGACAATTGGCTGCTCAGCTGTTCCATGGCCAGGTGTGTGTTATTACCTCATTATCCCATTTACAAGGAGAGGATAAAAGGTCCAGAGTTCATTTCAAGTGTGCTATTTGCATTTGGAATCTGTTGCTGTCAACTCTCAATATGAGATCCAAAGAGCTGTCACTATCAGTGAAGCAAGCCATCATTAGGCTGAAAAAACAAAACAAACCCATCAGAGAGATAGCAGAAAAATTAGGTGTGGCCAAATCAACTGTTAGGAACATCCTTAAAAAGAAAGAAAGCTCCGGTGAGCTCAGCAACACCAAAAGACCCGGAAGACCATGGAAAACAACTGTGGTGGATGACCGAAGAATTCTTTCCCTGGTGAAGAAAACACCCTTCACAACAGTTGGCCAGATGAAGAACACTCTCCAGGAGGTAGGTGTATGTGTGTCAGATGAAGAACACTCTCCAGGAGGTAGGTGTATGTGTGTCAGATGAAGAACACTCTCCAGGAGGTAGGTGTATGTGTGTCAGATGAAGAACACTCTCCAGGAGGTAGGTGTATGTGTGTCAGATGAAGAACACTCTCCAGGAGGTAGGTGTATGTGTGTCAGATGAAGAACACTCTCCAGGAGGTAGGTGGGTGTGTGTCAGATGAAGAACACTCTCCAGGAGGTAGGTGGGTGTGTGTCAGATGAAGAACACTCTCCAGGAGGTAGGTGTATGTGTGTCAGATGAAGAACACTCTCCAGGAGGTAGGTGTATGTGTGTCAGATGAAGAACACTCTCCAGGAGGTAGGTGTATGTGTGTCAGATGAAGAACACTCTCTAGGAGGTAGGTGTATGTATTTCAGATGAAGAACACTCTCCAGGAGGTAGGTGTATGTGTGTCAGATGAAGAACACTCTCCAGGAGGTAGGTGTATGTGTGTCGGATGAAGAACACTCTCCAGGAGGTAGGTGTATGTGTGTCAGATGAAGAACACTCTCCAGGAGGTAGGTGTATGTGTGTCAAAGTCAACAATCAAGAGAAGACTTCACCAGAGTGAATACAGAGGGTTCACCACAAGATGGAAACCATTGGTGAGCCTCAAAAACAGGAAGGTCAGATTAGAGTTTGCCAAACAACATCTAAGAAAGCCTTCACAGTTCTGGAACAACATCCTATGGACAGATGAGACCAAGATTAACTTGTACCAGAGTGATGGGAAGAGAAGAGTATGGAGAAGGAAAGGAACTGCTCATGATCCAAAGCATTCCACCTCATCAGTGAAGCATGGTGGTGGTAGTGTCAGGCAGGGCTGCTGTTAGAAATCACGGGGCCCCATACAGCCTACCTGGCAGGGCCCCCCTAAAATGTTTTAAAACAAACTTTTCACTAAAAATATACTAAAATCATTCTTAGCGGACACAAAAATAACAGAGAAGCTGTGTGAATTAACCCCTTTTTAATTTGTTTTTTATATTTTTGAACAAAAACATTTCATTTAAAAAAAAAAAAAAGAATGTTTTGAAAAAAAACATGTTACAATTTTTACAAATTATTTTTTTTTACAATTTTTTTCCCCAAGAATTTTATTAAATTTTACAAGGTTACAATTTTTTATGGGACAGGGAAGCCATCAGCTGTGTCTGTGTCTTTCCCTGCAGTAGCTGAAGGGAGAGAAACCGGTTTCCAGCTGTTGCAGAGGGTCACATAGGGCATCCTGTAATTGCCCCTCCAACCGACCACACTGATTCCCTCTGCTGTTTGGTCCCCCCTGTGAGCCCGGGCCCCCTATAAGTGGACTGGTGGTCCCCCCCTATCAGCAGCCCTGGTGTCATGGCGTAGGCATGTATGGCTGCCAATGGAACTGGTTCTCTTGTATTTATTGATGATATGACTGCTGACAAAAGCAGCAGGATGAATTCTGAAGTGTTTCGGGAAATATTATTATCGGCTCATATTCAGCCAAATGCTTCAGAACTCATTGGACGGCGCTTCACAGTGCAGATGGACAATGACCCGAAGCATACTGCGAAAGCAACCAAAGAGTTTTTTTAAGGGAAAGAAGTGGAATGTTATGCATTGGCCAAGTCAATCACCTGACCTGAATCCGATTGAACATGCATTTCACTTGCTAAAGACAAAACTGAAGGGAAAATGCCCCAAGAACAAGCAGGAACTGAAGACAGTTGCAGTAGAGGCCTGGCAGAGCATCACCAGGGATGAAACCCGGCGTCTGGTGATGTCATCGCGTTCCACACTTCAGGCTGTAATTGACTGCAAAGGATTTGCAACCAAATATTAAAAAGTGAAAGTTTGATTGATGATTGTTATTCTGTCCCATTACTTTTGGTCCCTTAAAAAGTGGGAGGCACATATACAAACTGTTGTAATTTCTACACCGTTCACCTGATTTGGATGTAAATTCCCTCAAATTAAAGCTGAAAGTCTGCAGGTAAAGCACATCTTGTTTGTTTCATTTCAAATCCATTGTGGTGGTGTATAGAGCCAAAAAGATTAGAATTGTGTTGATGTTCCAATATTTATGGACCTGACTGTATATAGATATATAGATAGATAGATAGATAGATAGATAGATAGATAGATAGATAGATAGATAGATAGAGATAGTATATATTTTTATATACACACTCGTGTGTTTGAGCTTTGGAGGTGCAAATCCCTAATGCCATAGATTGCGCACACCTATGTATTTTATATTTTCGGGGGGGGGGGGGTGTCAGGACCCCATGATTTCTAACAGAAGTCCTGGTTGTGTGGTCTGCTGTTGTCACCATCAGACTGTTGTCACCAAATTTCATGGCTGGGGTGCATGCAGATAGGAAGTTACTGCAAGAGAGGCTGCAGGAGATCAGCAGCGCTACATCAAATGATTAAAAATGATGAGAACCATTACTTTATTTATTTATTCATTTTTTTAAAGCGCAAATTCTTATGATAATCAATGTAGAGAGCAAACGAAATGTCATTCAGTTAAAGTTTACATGCACTTTAAATTAAAAAAAATCGAGACCTGCGATGGAAGAATTGTCATATCTGACGCAAAAAAAAGCAAACACGGCATGTTTGCCCAACGTAATTCATTCTCCGGGGCCTCCCGGTCTGCGGACACGCTAATTACGGTTTAAAAACATCAAATCTTATTTACTGTTAATTTAATTCTTGCGGCGGCTGCGCCTGATACCCGTAAATGACAGTATCTACATCCAAATATTGTTCCTCTTTTAAAGTTCCACATTTTTAATTAGCGTTCTCTGTGACATTCTGAGGACGACGAGTATCTCTGTCATTTGCACAACAGATAATAAAGTAATCCAATTTCCTGGCCTCCCACAAATTATCCCTTCAAAGAACACATCACACTCACAAAAAATAAATAAAAAGTGAGAACGTTACCTTCCGTCTGGCAACGGCTGTCAATCGCTAATCTTTTCCTTATTGGCTTTGCAGAGAGATTAAAGAGCGAATGGAGACATCCCTGACAGCTTTACTTGTCACATCTGGAGTAAATGAAAACCTGCCCTGAATATATCACCAGATTAGCGAGATGTAAAAGAAAAAAATATATATATTTATTGATGTCCTTTTTTTTTTTTAGGCATTTAAATTTAAACTTAAAGTTGATCTCCGTCCTAATCCCCGTTCACACACTGGACATTACCCAATCCACCCCACCCTCTAGGTAGATCCCTAAGTAGATAAAAAACAAAAACGAAACCTTTTACCTGAATTTGTTGTCATGTGACACATCGGTTCCTGAGTTTTCTTACTTCTGCACTAAAAAATGGGATGGTCCTGTTTGAATTGCCCTGTCTCACCCTGGTGACGTCGATAGTTCCTATTGGCTGTCCACCAGCCGGGTCCTCCCAAGGTCTTGAAGTCTCCAGTGGAGTTGTGATGACATCATAACCACTGGTGGTCAGGGCAGGAATTAGGGTAGTGGGGGCCCCTGGGCTTGAGTCACTTTCGGGCCCTACCTTCTATGCATTACTTTAAATAGAACAATTCAATGAAAAATTAAAGAGGAAGTAAACGCCGGCTGATTTTTGCAGTTTTTCAATTATTAACCACTTCCCTACCCGCTCATAGTAATATGACGTCCACAGATGGGATCTCCCATCCTGGTTGGGCGTCATATGACGTCCTGGGCTTTGTGGGGGGATATCTGAATGATGCCTGCAGCTAGGGGCATCATTCAGATATCCTTGTCTTCTGCCGGCGATTCTGCGCACCATAAGAATGATCATAGCCACGGTTCTGCCGCTTGATCGTTCTTATAGGCGGCGGGAGGGGACACCCCCCTCCTCCCGCCGCCATCCGGTGCTTCTCCGGGCTCTCCCGTGCCATCGGGGGCCTGGAGAATGAATCGTCCGGCTCCGGAGGTGAACCATAGAGATGACTGGTGACCAGATGGTCACCAGTCATCTCTATGACTGTCGGAGGCCCGGGCGCGATGTGATGACGTCACGCCCGGGTCCTCAGAAGTAAACAAAGCCGCCATTGCAGCTAGTAAGCATGAGATCAGTGAATTTTTTTTCACGATCTCATGCTTTCCAGCCTGGAGGAGAGATGTGGGGTCTTATTGACCCCGCCTCTCTCCATAAAGAGGACCTGTCAAACACATTCCTATTACAAGGGATGTTTACATTCCTTGTAATAGGAATAAAAGTGATAAAAAAAAAAAAGTGTAAAAATAAAATAAAAAAAAGTAAAAAAATAAATAAATAATAATAATAAAAAAATTAAAATGCCCCTGTCCCCGGTAGCTCGCGATCAGAAGCGAACGCACATGTAAGTCCCGCCCACATATGTAAACGCCGTTCAAACCACATATGTGAGGTATCGCCGCGTGCGTTAGAGCGCGTGCAACAATTCTAGTACTAGACCTCCTCTGTAACTAACCTGGTAACCTGTAAAATTTTTCAAAGTGTTGCCTATGGAGATTTTTAAGTACCGAAGTTTGGCGCCATTCCATGAGTGTGGGCAATTTTAAAGCGTGACATGTTAGGTATCTATTTACTCAACGTAACATCATCTTTCATATTTTACAAAAAAATTGGGCTAACTTTACTGGTTTGTTATTTTTTCATTTGTGAAACCATTTTTTTCCAAAAAAAAGGCGTTTGAAAAATTATTGCGCAAATACCGTGCAAGAAAAAAAGTTGCAATGACCGTCATTTTATTCCCTAGGGTGTCTGCTAAAAAAACATATATAATGTTTGGGGTTTCTGAGTAGGGATGAGCTTCGAGTTCGAGTCGAACTCATGATAATTATAAAGGCTTATATGCAAGTTATTGTCATAAAAAGTGTTTGGGGACCGGGGTCCTGCCCCAGGGGACATGTATCAATGCAAAAAGAAGTTTTAAAAACGGCCGTTTTTTTGGGAGCAGATTTTAATAATGCTTAAAATGAAAAAATAAAAGTGAAATATTCCTTTAATTTTCGTACCTGGGGGGTGTGTATGATATGCATGTAAAGTGGCGCATGTTTCCCGTGCTTAGAACTGTCCCTGCACAAAGTGTCATTTTTGAAGGGAAAAAAAGTCATTTAAAACTCACTCGCGGCTATTAATGAATTGTCGGCTCCCGGCAATACATAGAAAAGTCATTGATAAAAATAAAATAAAAAAGCGTGGGGGTCCCCCAGAATTCAATTACCAGGCCCTTCAGGTCTTGTATAGATATTAAAGGGGAACCCCGCAGCAAAAAAAAATGCGTGCGGTTTCCCCAAATATCCATACCAGGCCTTTCAGACCTGGCATGGATTTTAAGGGGAACTCCACCCCAAATAAAAAAAAAGTGGCGTGGAGGCCCCCTAAAAATCCATACCAGACCCCTTATCCGAGCACGCAACCTGGCCAGCCGCAGGGGAAGAGGGGGGGACGAGAGAGCGGCCCCCCCTCCCTCCTGAACCGTACCAGGCCACATGCCCTCAACATGGGGAGGATGTCCCCATGTTGATGGGGACAAGGGTCTCATCCCCACAACCCTTGCCCGGTGGTTGTGCGGGTCTGTGGGCGGGGGGCTTATCGGAATCTGGACGACCCCTTTAACAAAGGGGACCCCCAGATCCCGCCCCCCCTATGTCAATTGGATAAGGGGTACATTGTACTCCTACCATTTCACGAAGAAAGTGTCAAAAAACAAAACAAAAAAAAAACACACAAACACCTTGGAAAAGTCCTTTATTAAAAAAAAAAAAAAACATTCCAGCGGTGAAATCCAGTGTCCCGTGGCGATCCGATGTCCAGCACTGTCCTTCATTGGCTGAGCCTGAGCGGACCTGATGGGGAACTTCCTCCGCAGTCTATTACATGTATAGACCCGCCCCTTCTAAAGTTCCCCATCAGGTCCGCTCAGCCAATGACTAGGTGATGCGGAACATGAGAAGGGGCGGGTCTATTCATGAATTACACTGTGAAGGAAGTTCCCCATCAGGTCCGCCCCCTCGGTATGTCAGACCGTGCCTACGTCATTGGCCCGAGCGGACCTGATGGGGAACTTCCTTCACTGTGTAAATTTAAATTACACAGTGAAGGAAGTTCCCCGCTCAGGCCAATGACGTAGGCGGGGTCTGACATACCGAGGGGGCGGACCTGATGGGGAACTTCCTTCACTGTGTAATTCATGACTAGACCCGCCCCTTCTCATGTTCCGCATCTGGTCCTCAGCCTTACACCTAGTCATTGGCTGAGCGGACCTGATGGGGAACTTTAGAAGGGGCGGGTCTATACATGTAATAGACTGCGGAGGAAGTTCCCCATCAGGTCCACTCAGGCTCAGCCAATGACTGACAGCGCTGGACATCGGATCGCCGCGGGACACTGGATTTCACCGCTGGAATGTTTTTTTTTTTTTTTTTTTTTTAATAAAGGACTTTTCCAAGGTGTCGGTGTGTTTTTTTTTTACATTTTTTGACACTTTCTTCGTGAAATGGTAGGGGTACAATGTACCCCATTACCAATTCACATAGGGGGGCGGGATCTGGGGGTCCCCTTTGTTAAAGGGGTCTTCCAGATTCCGATAAGCCCCCTGCTCACAGACCCCCACAACCACCGGGCAAGGGTTGTGGGGATGAGGCCCTTGTCCCCATCAACATGGGGACATCCTCCCCATGTTGAGGGCATGTGGCCTGGTACGGTTCAGGAGGGGGGTGGGGCGCTCTCTCGTCCCCCCCTCTTTTCCTGCAGCCTGCCAGGTTGCGTGCTCGGATAAGGGTCTGGTATGGATTTTTGGGGGGACTCCACGCCATTTTTTTTAAATTTGGGGTGGAGTTCCCCTTAAAATCCATGCCAGATCTGAAGGGCCTGGAATGGATATTTGGGGGAACCGCACACATTTTTTTTAAAATTTACGGCGGGGTTCCCCTTACTATCTATACCAGACCTGAAGGGCCTGGTATTTGAATTCTGGGGGACCCCCACGCTTTTTTTTTTTTTTTATCAATGACTTTTCTATGTATTGATAAAAGCCGACAATTCATTAATAGCCGCGAGTGAGTTTTAAATGACTTTTTTTCCTTCAAAAATGACACTTTATGCAGGGACAATTCTAAGCATGGGAAACATGCGCCACTTTACAGGCATACTATACACACCCCCCAGGTACGAAATTTAAAGGAATATTTCACTTTTATTTTTTCATTTTAAGCATTATTAAAATCACTGCTCCCGAAAAAACTGCAGTTTTTAAAACTTCTTTTTGCATTGATACATGTCCCCTGGGGCAGGACCCGGGTCCCCAAACACTTTTTAGGACAAAAAATTGCATATAAGCCTTTATAATTAGCACTTTCGATTTCGAACGTTCGAGTCCATTGTATTTAATAGGGTTCTAAAGTTCACACGAACATTCTATCTGTTCACAGGTTCTGGTGCGAACCGAACAGGGGGGTGTTCGGCTCATCCCTGATTCTGAGTAATTTTCTAGCAAAAGAATGATGATTTGTACATGTAGGAGAGAAGTGCCAGAATAGGCCCAGTATTGAGGTGGTAAAAAAAGCCCGGTGTTGAAGTGGTTAAGTTATAACAGCTCATCGCAATGCAATACATTATATATATATCCCCCAAAAACGAGGCCTGCAAATACCTTTTTTAGGATGGTTTCGTTCTCTGTATTTCCGGGTATCTCAAGCGCCATTCATACTGCTGTTATGTGATTCAAATTATGACGTTGCTTCCGCCCTTACTGTGTCCCTGTCGGTAATCTCGCGCATGCGCCGTTGCGCTGTAACCATTCGTTGCTGTGTCTGCGGCTGCTGTTTTCTTTCACTCCCCTTTTGTGACGTCTTCTTTAGTCACATGGGGGAGTATCAGGAAGAGTGGAAGGAGCTAAACACCGCAAGACTTCTCCTATGTGCCGGACAGAGGGGAAGTTCTCACAGACTGCATTCCAGGAAGCTTTAAATGCCGGTTTAGAGGGGCTAATGTGCACAAGCGCGGGGCCCCCTATTGGGTGGGGCCCATGGGCTTGAGCCCAGTCAAGCCCAATGGTAAGTCCGGCCCTGCTGGTGATGTCCTCTAAGGGTATTGAAGACTTCAGGGGAGTTGTGATGGCATTGCAACCACTGGTGGTGTCCTCACAGGGTCTTGAAGACTTCAGTGGAGCTGTGAAGACATCACAGCATCGCAAGGGACAATAACAAAAAAAAAAACACATTTTATATATATATATATATATATATATATATATATATATATATATACACACACACACACACACACACACACACACACACACACACATATATATATATATATATTGTGACAGCAGGAAGGTAAAGTCACCTGGTTGCATCCAGGGGGGTAGATATATTTCGCCCAGATTCAGGCTTTACGCCGACTTATACAACTAGGTGGAGAGTTGTATAAGCCCAGCTGAGGCTAGTGGGCTCATGGATGACTCATACCTCTAGGGAGAGTGTGGGGCGTCGTGCAGACAGGGAGTTGATGAGACCAGCTGAAGCTTGTCAGCTCATTTAGGCCTCTATAAAAACTCCCAGCTTCATTAGGTGTTTGCTCATGCCTGGAACCAGACCTGTGTGGACTGTCTAGGGAGAGTGAACCCCTGTGCGGTGAGTCAAAGCCTGTGTGGCTATTGGCTTGGACATTTAAAACCAGGGACTTAGGGACTAGGACAGCACTAGGCTGATCCCAGTTGTTAGTTAGGAAACCTGTATGTTTAGTCAGAGGTCAAGTTGACCAGGATTTATTTTATTTATGTTTCTTTTGCTTTGCTGTGTTTTGTCACTGTAAATAGAAAATAAACCGCACCTTTTTGATTTTGAAAACCACAACCTCCGTTTGCTGGGCCTGTTTTTGTGTGGGGAGCCCATCCCGGGGGTCACACACACCCGCTGCCGAGCTAACCCCCTCACAGTTGGTGGAGAACCAGTGGCAGTTTTTTGTTAAGCCAGCATGGAGGAGATACTGAAGCAGCTGGCTCTAGCAAATGCCAATCAACAGCAGACAAATGCAGGTTTGCAAAAGAGCCTTGCAGCTCAACAACAGAACTTCGCAGCCCAGCAGCAAGCTCATCAACAGAGCCTTGCAGCTCAACAACAGAGCTTCGCAGCCCAACAGCAAGCTCACCAACAGAGTCTGGAAGCTCAGCAACAAGCCCAGCAGCAATCTGAGGCCCGCTTCATAGACCTGTTACAGAAGCAAGAGCAGAGACTACAACAAATGGAAGCAGTAATGCAGCAACGTCCGCAGACCAGTGAGGAAAGCCGTCCCACTAATACCGCGTCCTTTGGGGTGAGTCGTTTATTGACAAAAATGACTGGAGAGGATGATCCAGAGGTATTTTTGACCACATTTGAAAGGACTGCTGAAAGAGAAAAGTGGCCTGAGGAGCAGTGGGCTGGACTGGTGGCTCCTCTGTTAACTGGTGAATCGCAGAAGGCTTACTATGACCTAGAGCCTGACCAAGCAAAAGACTATGTGATGCTAAAAGCTGAAATATTGGCAAGGCTGGGTGTCACCCTGGCTGTCCGGGCTCAGCGTGTGCATAACTGGACTTTCCAGCTTGGAAAACCCCCCAGGTCTCAAATGTATGATCTCATTCACCTGAGCAGAAAGTGGCTACAGCCAGAGACTTTGTCCGCACCAAAGATTGTGGAACGTGTTGTAATGGATCGGTTTTTGAGAGCTCTTCCTACTGCCATCCAAAAGTGGGTAAGCCATGGAGACCCAGAGACGGCCGATGGTCTTGTGGATCGTGTGGAGAAATACTTGGCTACAGAGAACCTGACGGCCTCTTCCAGAGACACTCGGACTTTCCACCCTAAGACCAGACCATCCCCAGGGGCGGATAAGAGGATTCCAAGGGGTGAGGGTGGAGAGAGTGAGAGGGTGGGAGCTCTACCCCAAGTTTGGCGAGAACAGCCTGGGAAATCAGCGGCTCAAGAGGCGGCAAGAAGGATCGTTTGCTACCGCTGCCGGCAAGCGGGACATATTGCAGCCAATTGCCCGGTTGTGGAGGAACCCATGCAGTGTGACTTTCTGACGGGCAGACGTCAGTCGCTGTGTGCGACAGTCGCATGCACTGCCATTCGAGGAACTGAGAAACATTTATGCAAAATGTGTGTTAATGGTAGAAATGTTGTGGTATTGCTGGATTCAGGTAGCCTTGTGACCCTGATAAAGGCTGAGTTAGTTAAAACAGAGGTCTTTGGGAATAGCAAGGTAGCTGTTATTTGTGTGCATGGGGACACCCGAGAGTATCCAGTGACTACAGTGTGTTTCGAGACCCCCAAAGGTACCCTCTCTCATCCAGTGGGCTTAGTATCTCAGTTACCGCATGACGCCATTGTGGGAAGGGATTTTCCGAAGTTCTGGGAACTGTGGGATGATCCTGAGCCCCCCACTGGTGCCCCTATGTACCAGGAATGTGATAGCCAGAACTCCCCTGAGAGTGGTGAGGACTCTCCGGAATTTCCCTTATCAGTATTGGCAGGGGAGACTCAAGAAACTGGAGAGGAGCCCACCTCCTCAGACGAAAACCTACCGTCTGTGGAGTTTTCTGATCTTGAGGTTCACAGGGAAAACTTTGCCACAGAACAGTTGAAAGACCCCGCCCTAATAAAGGCACGGGAAAACGTAGTGAAAATAGATGGCGAGTTAGTGAACCCAGATAATACCTGCACTTACCCATACTTCAGCGTAGAGAAGGACCTACTGTATCGGGTGGCAAAAAGGGCAGAAGAAACCGTTGAGCAGCTTGTGGTGCCCAAACCTTACAGGAAGTTGGTGTTGGAGTTGGCCCATGGGCACATTCTTGGAGGTCATCTGGGGACAGAGAAAACCCGAGAGAGGATATTACAGAGATTCTATTGGCCGGGGGTGATGAAGGACATAGAAAATTATTGTTCCTCCTGCCCTGTGTGTCAGAGGTCGGCCCCGATGCCACATTTCCGTAGCCCGCTGGTCCCTCTACCCATCATTGAGGTCCCGTTTGAGAGGATCGCCATGGATTTGGTAGGGCCTATAATCAAGTCCGCTAGGGGGCACCAGTACATATTAGTTATAATGGACTATGCCACCCGTTATCCAGAAGCGATCCCTCTCCGAAATACCTCGGCCAAAACCATAGCCAAAGAGCTATCTCTTGTGTTTAGCCGGGTGGGTATTTGTAAAGAACTGCTTACGGACCAAGGTACACCCTTTATGTCCCGGGTTATGAAGGAGCTGTGTAAATTGTTCAAAGTGACGCAATTACGTACATCTGTGTATCACCCCCAAACCGATGGGCTGGTTGAAAGATTCAACAAAACCCTAAAACAAATGTTGAAGAAAGTGGTGGATAGAGATGGAAAGGATTGGGACTGTCTACTTCCTTATCTGATGTTTGCTATTAGGGAGGTGCCCCAATCCTCTACGGGATTCTCCCCCTTTGAGTTACTGTATGGGAGACACCCAAGAGGGCTGTTGGATATTGCCAAGGAAACTTGGGAAAGTGAGAGTTCTCCCCACAGGAGTGTGATTGAGCATGTCGCCCTGATGCAAGACCGAATTGCACAGGTAATGCCCATCGTGAAGGAACATTTGGCCCAAGCGCAGTTAGCACAGCAGAGAGTGTACAACCGTGGAGCCAAGACCCGTACCTTTTCCCCGGGGGATAGTATACTGGTACTTGTCCCTACGGTTGAAAGTAAATTCCTTGCCAAATGGCAAGGCCCCTATGAGATAATGGAAAAAGTGAGCGAAGTGAATTACAAGGTCAGACAACCAGGAAGGCGAAAGCCCGAACAGATCTATCACGTTAATCTGTTGAAAGCCTGGAGGGATAGAGAGTCCCTAGTCGCAGACACTTGGTCACCAGCTCAAACTGGTTGCGTGATTCCTGAGGTTGGAATAGCAGCCACCTTGTCACAACCCCAACAACAGGAGGTTAAGGAGTTTGTGCTTCGCAACAAGGAGGTATTCTCTGAGCTGCCGGGACAAACATCTGGGGTAGAGCATGACATCATTACCCCGCCCGGTGAAAGGGTGAAGTTAAAACCCTATCGGATCCCAGAGGCCCGACGGGAGGCAATACGGGAGGAAGTACAGAAAATGCTGAACTTAGGGGTGATAGAGGAGTCCCAAAGTGATTGGTCTAGTCCCATTGTGTTGGTGCCTAAACCGGATGGGAGCTGGCGATTTTGTAACGATTTTCGTCAGTTGAACAAAGTTACAAAATTTGACACTTACCCCATGCCACGTATAGATGAGTTGATCGACCGGCTGGGAACAGCCCGATACATGACGACTCTTGACCTCACAAAAGGGTATTGGCAAATCCCCCTGGCCAAGTCGGCCAAAGAGAAAACCGCATTTGTAACCCCAGACGGGGCGTTCCAATATAAAAGAATGCCGTTCGGGTTACAGAATGCGCCGGCCACATTCCAGCGGAAAATGGACCAGATGCTGAGGCCCCATCGGAAGTATGCTGCGGCTTACCTGGATGACGTAATTGTCCATAGCACAGATTGGGCCTCACATCTGCCAAAAGTGCAAGCAGTCCTGGACTCTGTTCGGGAAGCGGGGTTTACGGCTAACCCCAAGAAGTGTACCATTGGGCAGGAGGAGGCCAAATATCTTGGGTACACCATTGGGAGGGGAGTAATAAAACCCCAACTCAACAAAGTCGAGGCCATCCAGAGTTGGCCACGTCCCAACAGCAAGAAGCAGGTACGAGCCTTTCTGGGAATCGCTGGGTATTATCGGCGATTCATTCCCCACTTTGCTTCTAAGGCTGTGCCCCTAACCAACCTGACGAAGGGGAAAGGGTCGGTCATGATTAAATGGACCCCCGAGGCTGAGGCAGCATTCCAATTCTTGAAACAAGCCTTATGTAGCCAGCCAGTGTTGTACTCACCCGACTTCTCTAAAGACTTTGTCGTACAAAGTGATGCGTCAGATGTGGGGTTAGGAGCAGTATTGTCCCAGGTCTGGAACGGGGAAGAGCACCCAGTCATTTACCTCAGCAGGAAGTTGAAGTCCCATGAGGTAAATTACGCCACCGTTGAAAAGGAGTGTTTAGCGGTGAAGTGGGCTCTAGATTCCCTTCGGTACTACCTGCTAGGTAGGCACTTTGACATGGTTACGGATCACGCTCCGTTAAAGTGGATGGCTCAAAACAAGGAAACAAATAGAAGAGTGAATAGGTGGTTCCTGGCCCTCCAGGAATTCAACTTCACAGTAAAGCATCGCCCTGGCGTTCAAATGGGGAATGTGGATGCTTTGTCTCGAGTACATGAATGCCTGATTGCTGGTGTTCCAACCCCGAGGTTAAAACAAGAGGGGGGGGTATGTGACAGCAGGAAGGTAAAGTCACCTGGTTGCATCCAGGGGGGTAGATATATTTCGCCCAGATTCAGGCGTTACGCCGACTTATACAACTAGGTGGAGAGTTGTATAAGCCCAGCTGAGGCTAGTGGGCTCATGGATGACTCATACCTCTAGGGAGAGTGTGGGGCGTCGTGCAGACAGGGAGTTGATGAGACCAGCTGAAGCTTGTCAGCTCATTTAGGCCTCTATAAAAACTCCCAGCTTCATTAGGTGTTTGCTCATGCCTGGAACCAGACCTGTGTGGACTGTCTAGGGAGAGTGAACCCCTGTGCGGTGAGTCAAAGCCTGTGTGGCTATTGGCTTGGACATTTAAAACCAGGGACTTAGGGACTAGGACAGCACTAGGCTGATCCCAGTTGTTAGTTAGGAAACCTGTATGTTTAGTCAGAGGTCAAGTTGACCAGGATTTATTTTATTTATGTTTCTTTTGCTTTGCTGTGTTTTGTCACTGTAAATAGAAAATAAACCGCACCTTTTTGATTTTGAAAACCACAACCTCCGTTTGCTGGGCCTGTTTTTGTGTGGGGAGCCCATCCCGGGGGTCACACACACCCGCTGCCGAGCTAACCCCCTCACAATATATATACACACACACACTGGTGTCCCTTTTTAGACATTTAAACTTAAAGTTGATCATCTCCATCCTAATATTACCTCACACACCGAGCCTCACCCAAACCACCCCCCTCTATGTAGATCCCCAATTAGATTAAAAATGTGATTTTAAAAAACAAAAACTAAACTTTTTACCTGAATTTGTGTTCATGTGACACACCGGGTCCTGAGTTTTCTTACTTCTGCACTAAAAAATTAAATGGTCCTTCTTTGAATTGCCTTGTCTCACCCTGGTGACGTTGATGGCTGTTCACCAGCCGGGTCCTCACACAGTCTTGAAGTCTGCAGTGGCGTTGTGATGACATCGCAACCACTGGTGGTGTTCTCACAGGGTCTTGAAGACTCCTGTAGAGTTGTGATGACATCACATCATCACAAGGGACCATAAAAAATAAATAAAAATCTTGGTGTCCTCTTTTAGACATTTAAATTAAACTTAAAGTTGATCTCCGTCCTAATCCCCCCTCACACACTGGACATTACCCAATCCACAGAACCCCCTCTAGGTAGATCCCCAATTAGAAAAAAAATTAGATTAAAAAACAAAAACTAAACTTTTTACCTGAATTTGTGTTCACGTGACACATCGGGTCCTGAGTTTTCTTACTTCTGCACTAAAAAATGGGATGGTCCTACTTTGAATTGCCTTGTCTCACCCTGGTGACTTGATGGTTCCTATTAGACATGTGCAATTAGTTTCATTTCTAATTAGTTTTTAACGAATTTTGAAAAATTCGTAATTCCGAAATTTCCGAATTTCCAAAATTTCGCATTTCCGAAATATCAAATTTCCGAATTTTTCAATTTCCAAATTTCCGAATTTCCAAAAAAAGGAAAAAAAAAACGAAAAGACGAAAAAAAAACACAAATTTTTCGGCAGTGCACATGTCTAGTTCCTATTGACTGTCCACCAGCGAGGTCTTCACAAGGTCCTAAAGTCTCCAGTGGAGTTCTGATGACATCACAACCACTGGTGGGGTTCACACAGGGTCTTGAAGACTCCAGTGGAGTTATGATGACATCACATCATCACAAAGGACAATAAAAAAAATATATATTTCCTTTTTTAGACATTTAAATTTAAACCTAAAGTTGATCTCCATCCTAATACCCCCAAACACACTAAATGTTACCCACCACTCTCTTCTAGGTAGATCCCCAATTAGATTAAAAAAAAACAAAAAAACGTTTTTTACCTGAATTTGTGGTAATGTGACACATCGGGTCCTGAGTTTTCTTACATTTTACTGCACTAAAACATGGGATGGTCATTCTTTGAATTGCCTTGTCTCACCCGATGACGGTGATTGTTCCTATTGGCTGTCCACTAGCAGGGTCCTCACAGGGTCTTGAGGTCTCCAGTGTTGATGTGTGATAACACCACCACAAGGGACAATAAAAATAAATAAAAAAGTTATTGTGGATATTTTTATCCACTTTAAAGGTGGTCTCCATCCTAATCCCTCTACACACAAAACGTTACCCAACCCACCCCCCCCCTCTAGGTAATTCCCCAATTGGGTTAAAAAACAAAAACAAAATACCCCAACTTTTTACCTGAAACCATGTTCATGTGAAACATTGGGCTCTGTGTTTTCCTACATCCGCACTAAAGAATAGAAGGGTCCGTTATCAAACTGCCTTTTACTGGTAATGCTTTCTGTTGGCTTTCCACTGGTGGTGTGCTCACAGGGTCTGGAAAATTTTAGTGGAGGTGTGAACATCACAACAAGGAGTGACAATAAAGCCTCGTACACACGACCGAGAATCTCGTCAGGAAAAAACCCGTTGTTTTTCCTGACGAGATTCTCAACAAGAATCTTGTCCCGGCCGAGTGTACACACGTACGATTCAAAAGAACCGCAGTTCTTTTGAATGGAAGGAACGCAGTGACGTCATCGACTACGACGAGCGTGCGCTCGTCACATTCGATGCCGCCGCCGCCATCTTGCTACACCCTACTTATGCCTAGGAAGCTACCGCGCATGCTTCAAAGTCATTTCGAGCATGCGCGGGTTTCCATGGCGACAGGAAGGGGGTGTACACACTCTCGGGTTTCTCGTCGGGTTTCTCGTCGGCCTGTTTCCAAGGTTCTCTATTTTTCTCGTCGAGATTCTTGTCAGTTTTTTTGACGAGAAACCTGAAAGCCTCGTACACACGGCCGGTTTTCTCTGCAAGAAAGCTCTGCCAGCAATTTTCTTGCTGGTTCTTGCCGAGAAAACCGGTCGTGTGTACGAGGCTTTAGACTGGTTAGCGTGGGCTTCATAATGCAGGAACGCATCACCGATTCTCACTGGACTTGCATACCCTTCAGACATTCCAGCTGTGAATTTATTTATCTCTTCTTTCTTCAGTCTGTTAGTTTGCAGATTTCCAGTTCTGGCGTGGCAAAGTTTCCTTAACTGCCTCTGCAGGAACAGAGTTGTCACCCTAGGATGCCTGTTCCCTGTGGAATCCAAGCTTTTGTCATTAGCACACCAGCCATCCCAACATGGAGTCCACATGGAGTGCAAAGCATTTTTGGATGTCAATGCTATTAGAGAGGGATGTGTATCCAAGGGCAAGGTGCAGGTAGAAAAAACTTCATTACTACTTAAAGTGGAAATAAAAGGAGGATACTCGCCTTCCCAAATGTTCCCAGGAAGGCATCTTCTCCTGTGTGTGGGGTTTCGACCATCTTCATTGGACAGCATGGGATGACATCAGGGGAGCTAGGCATCCCGGAACATAGGATCACAGGATCGGCCTGGGTGCTGTGTTTTTTTTTTTTTTAATGCAATCCATAGAAAAAAGTAACAAAACGTAAGTCAGCGTTACTTTGTATCTGTTTATCTCCCATCGGAAAAATGTTTATTAACAATGTTACTCTGTATCTCAAAAGCCTCGTACACACGGCCGAGATTCTCGTCGAAAAAAACATGTCGTTTTTTTCGACGAGATTCTTGGACAAGAAACTTGTCCCGGCCGAGTGTACACACGCTCGATTCAAAGAACCCGCGGTTCTTTGAATGGAGCGTACGCGGTGACGTCATCGACTACGACGAGCATGCGCTCGTCACATTCGATGCCGTCGCCGCCATCTTGGTATACCCTACCTATGCCTAGGAAGCTACCGCGCATGCGTCGAATTCATTTCGAACATGCGCGGGCTTCCGGGAGGACAGGCAAGTGTACACACACTCACTTTTCTCGTCAAGAAACATGCCGACGAGAATCTCAACGAGAAAATAGAGAGCAGGTTCTCTATTTTCTCGTCGAGATTACTTGTCGGTTTTCTTGACGAGAAACCATACACACGAACGAATTTCTCGGCAAGACATCTCTGCCAGCAAGTTTCTTGCTGCTTCTTGCCGAGAAACTCGGTCGTGTGTACGAGGCTTCAATCTTATTTCTGGTCAATGTTTATAAACAATGTTACTTTGTATCTCTCTACCTCCTTTCTTTATGGGGTCGATGTACTAAAACTGGAAAATGCTAAATCTGGTGCAGTTCTGCATGGTAGCCAATCAGCTTCTAAAACCTGGAAGCTGACCAATGTTTATAAACCTGTTACTTTGTATCTCTCTATCTCCCTTCTGATCAATGTTTTTTTTTAACAATGTTACTTTGTATCTCTATCTCCTGTCTGATCACAGTTTAAAGGGACACTAAAGCTTCCCTTTTTTTTGCAAAAAAATAACAAACAGTTTATACTTACCTCCACTGTGCAGCTCGTTTTGCACACAGTGGCCCCGATCCTGGTCTTCTGGGGTCCCTCGGCGGCTGTCTCGGCTCGTCCCAACAAGGACTCCACACCTTCATGCGAGCGAGCGAGCATGGTGTGGAGTTATTGCGGGCGCGCTCCCGTGATACAGCGGTGGCCATAGCCGCCGACTGTATCACTCGGTCCCCGCCCCCCGGCGCGCCGCGTCATTGGATGTGATTGACAGCAGCGCCGGCCAATGGCTGCGCTGCTTTCAATCCATCCAGTGTAGCCAATCGACGGCCAGGCTGAGAACCGAGGAGGATGACGGGGACGAGCGCAGGACTTTCGAGGGGCCAGGTAAGTTAAACGGGGGCTCGGGGGGGGGGGGGCGGTACTGTCGGATGTTTTTTCACCTTAATGCATAGGATGCATTAGGGGGAAAAAACATGTACCTTTACAACACCTTTAAAAATTGTTACTTTATATCTCTCTATCTCCCATCTAAACAATGTTTATTGACAATGTTACTTTGTATCTCTCGATCTCCTGTCTGATCAATGTTTATAAACAATGTTACTTTGATCAGACCGAAGATAGAGAGATACAATGTTTATAAACAATGTTACTTTCTATCTCTCTGGCTCAGTTCACATTGGTGCGATGCGAGACCCCTGCAAATCCATTGCCGGTTCACGCATCGCACCCGACTCGCAGGCAGTTCACACTGCCCTATGCGAACCGCATTGTCAATACAAAGTTAATGACGCCCTCAGATCGGTTTGCTCATCGCAGTGTGAACTGTCAATTCAGACAGGAATCGGATTGCATGGGTGTGAACACCCACATGATCCGTTTCTGGTGTGGACCTGGAAAAAGGGTCGGGCACGACTTTGATTCGAATGCAATGCAAATTAAGTCATACAATCTGTATGGCTGAATTCGCATCGCACATACATCGCATGTGATTTTCACAGCAGTGCGGTGCAATTCACATGCGATGTCGGACAGCACACCAGTGTGAGCCGAGCCTCTATCTCCTTTCTGATCAGTGTTTATAAACAATGTTAAGTTTATGTATCTCTCTCACTAAGCTATCATCTATGGATTTCATCCCTGTATTCAGTTGTTTTCCAGGAGTTCAACTTTAATTCCTACCACAGACAATGAGTTGGCGAAGAAATCCAACAAACTTTTCTATAAACTTCTCCATTTCCTTGAACTTTTATTACCATATCTGGAAGTTACAAGTCGTAAAATGTGATTGGAATTTACTATCTCTTTTATGTTTTTCTGATGAGGAAGTGAAGAAATATATTTTCAAGGTCAGTATACTTCACACCAGGGGCAGCGGGGAACACGCAGGGATTGCCCCGGGTTTTGGGAAATGAATTTGATTTCTCTTTCTGCTGAAATTCAGACGGAGTTTTTATAACCGGAGATGCATAAAACACGATCTTGGAAAGCGGCAGGACAAAGCAGAGTTTGGAAAGTACAAATAAGTCGTTCCAACTCTCCTTCTCAGAGGTTGAAGGTCATCCATCCGACCCATCCGACCCATCCGACCCATCCGATGATCCGACCCATCCGACCCATCGTTACACCATGGGTGGTGGACAGGCCCTATCAGATGGGACATTCTTGTCTGCTGAGAACAAAGCAGGAGAAACACGATAGCGGTGGTCTCTGAACTGCAGCCTGGGGGGCAAGTTACAGCCTTTTGCTTAACATTATGTGGCCCTTGAGGCATTATTCCTGCCACTGACACCAACAATGGGGCACCATTCCTCCAACTGACACCAACAATGGGGCACCATTCTCCCAACTGACGCCAATAATGGGGCACCATTCCTCTGACACCAACGATGGGGCACTATTCTTCCCACTGACACCAGCGATGGGGCACTATTCCTCTCACTGACACCAACAATGGGGCACTATTCCTCCCACTGACACCAACAATGGGGCACTATTCCTCCCACTGATGCCAATGATGGGGCACTATTCCACCCACTGACGCCAATGATGGGGCACTATTCCACCCACTGAGACCAACGATGAGGCTCTATTCCTCCAACTGACGCCAATAATGGGGCACTATTCCTCCCACTGACACCAACGATGGGGCACTATTCCTCCCACTGACACCAACAATTGGGCACTATTCCTCCCACTGACGCCAATGATGGGGCACTATTCCTTCCACTGACACCAACGATGGGGCACTATTCCTCCCACTGACGCCAACGATGGGGCACTATTCCTCCCACTGACGCAGCCCATTTCTCCCCCTAATACCAAAGATGGAGCATTGGTTACTCCCACTGGGCACATTCTGCCCCCCCCTAAAGTCTAAAGGACAGTAGACTGGCCCTCTGTTTATAAAGTTTGGAGACCCCTGCAAAATAGGATGAAGCGTGTTGAATCTTAGGCCCCTTTCACACTGAGGCGCTTTGCAGGCGCTATTGCGCTAAAAATAGCACCTGCAATGCGCCCCCAAAAAAGCCGCTCAATAGTATCCAATGTGAAAGCCCAAGGGCTTTCACACTGGAGCGTTGTACTTGCAGGAGGGTCCAAAAACTCCTGCAAGCCGCATCTTTGAGGCGCAATAGGAGCGTTAAAAATACCGCTCCTATAGCGCCCCTGCCCATTGAAATCAATGGGGTAGCGCCTCCAAAACGCCCGCAAAATGCTGCAAAGAGGCGTTATTGAAGGCGTTTTTAACCCCTTTTCAGCTGCTAGCGGGGGTTAAAATACCCCCGCTAGCACCCGCAAATCGCGGCAAAAAAAACGGTATAGCGGCGCTAAAAATAGCGCCGCTATACCGCCAGCGCATCCAGCGCCTCAGTGTGAAAGTAGCCTTACTGACAATAGATGTGCCATAGAAGGAAATAGATAAATGCAAATAGTATCTGTCCTCCGCCCTCCCCTTCAGTCTTGCACAGGTGTAGCGGCTCCTCTACTGGACTGAAATGTCTCCCTCTGATTACACTGCACACTGTGAGGGGGGGGGATGTGCAGGGGGATGCATAGAGGAACTGATATGTCTGTGTGTGGGGGGGGCAGATGGGCAGGGGGTACACAGAGGAACTGATATGTGTGTGGGGGGAACAGATGTGCCGGGGGGTACACAGAGGAACTGATATGTGTGTGTGTGGGGGGGGGCAGATGTGCAGGGGGTACATAGAGGAACTGATATGTGTGTGGGGGGGGGCAGATGTGCAGGGGGGTACATAGAGGAACTGATATGTGTGTGGGGGGAACAGATGTGCCGGGGGGTACACAGAGGAACTGATATGTGTGTGTGGGGGGGGGGCAGATGTGCAGGGGGTACATAGAGGAACTGATATGTGTGTGGGGGGTTTTTGGGGTACAGATGTGTGGGTGGGATACAGTGGGGAACAGGGGTGTGGCGGGGGGGGGTGCAGGGGGGGAACAGGCGTTCAGGGTGATATAGTGATGGGGTGATCTGAGGTGTGAAGGTGGAAGAATTGGGGTGATCTGAGACGTGAATGACATATGGGTAAAAAAAAAATGTGCATTTATTATTATTTTTACTAGGAGCCTGTACAGCATTGTCGGTGTATCTGTCTGCGCAGTTACACAGTTAGCCTGTCCATATACCTGTGGACCATGGCTGGCGTGAAGAAGTGAGCCGGTGCCGTCACTATTTGTCTTCAGGCCGTGTCAAGAGGCGCAGGTGCGAGCCTGTGTACCACGGCTAAAGAAATAGGTGAAGAGGTGCCGCAAAAATCTCAGTGAGGGGCGAAGCCAATGGGAGGGGGGCGGCAAAATTAGGTTTTTGCCTAGGGTGTCAAAAATCCTTGCACCAGCCCTGCACACACGACCCTTTGGTGTATAATGTATGGCTCTTGGACCTCAGCAGCCTGTAGTGGGAACATTGATTAGGGCAGGGGTAAGCAACCTCGGCCTTCCAGCTGTAATACTACAAATCCCATGAGGCCTCTGCCTCTAGGAGTCATGCCTGTGATTGTCAGGGTCTTGCAATGTCTCATGGGACTTGTAGTTTCTCCACAGCTGGAGGGCCGGGGTTGCCTACCCAGGATTAGGGTAATAGCATTGATCCCTACCAACCTCATGAGACATGTTCCCAATTTTGTATTGTCTTCTACAGCATCTCCCCAGCCAACAATGTAGCATGTCCATTACCTGACGATTGGTTCCTCTGTTAGGTCTGTAGTCTCTGACAGAAGAAATACATATATATTGAACATTATGTGCTGCCCTTTGGTGATGTCAGAGACCACAGTTGAAGCCCCCTATAAGCTCATATGTTGACAACCACTGGTCTAGACCTTTCCTGCCCAGCCCGCCTGGCCCTGGCCTGGCCTGTCCCTTTCATTCGTTGGTTTTGAGTTCTTTCAATCATGTAGGTTGAACATCACATATGAGTTTTACCTTGGTCTGCATGCAAATGACGTCTGTCTAGTGTAAGATTGGGGGAATTAAACTCAAGTAGCAGGTGCATTCACAATGAGCAGCGCCAGTCCAAACTGTAGTTTTTAGGGTGTGGCATCCCACTTTTATTGAGTAAAAGAAAAGTTCACACATACACCAGTTGCTCATGGAGGGGTTTCTTCCACAAAACAAGAACAAACAAAAATACCAAGCCACTTGGCTTACATGTTGGCAGCACTGCTGCTCCACTTACCAGTCCTTTGACTGTGTCATTCAGCTCTTTCACACACTTGGCTCTCTAGCCTTCAGTTGCAGCGCCCTGCTGCATGGCCCACCTCTGGCCTAGGTATTGGGGTTCTCCGGACACCCCTGATAGGAGCCGACCTGACTCCTGGGACCAAGATCCCCTGCCTTGGGCTGGGTCCTCTGACCCCTTGATAAGACCTCTGTCCCGTGGCTTCTGGCTGGGGCCTCCTGACCCCAGGTGAGACCTTGGGAAAGGGAGCCGCTCAGGTGTAGATATCCTTCAATTTACCCAGGTGAGACCTTCTAGACACCAAACTTGAAGCTGTCTCCAAAACGAGAGTATAACGAAACGTCCCACACTCCGCTTGAGTGCTTTCGTCATATACCACTTCCTCCCAGTCTGGATATAGATATCAGATATTCCAGCTGCTCACAAGCACACAACGAGACGATACTTGTTTGTCTGCTGAACATGGACCGGTTTATTAGAAAAAGAATACAGTCTTATATACAGTAAGAGAGGAGGTGCATACATATCCTGCTCATATTACTCTGAAAATACACCTGTGACCAGACCTAATTAACATGAGCTAATTAATGAATCCCTTTAAGCAGCCAAGATGACTCAGAGACATTACCTTTAGTCTAGACTTGCCGTCTTGTAGCTCAGAAGACACAATCAACATTATCACCAATCAACACAGAACTCCTTCACACAATTACAGGGTCAATTAGCACAAGCCACAATGAAAGACCCTTAGAAGTTATCCCAGACTAATTTACATTACAACAGACAGACAGGTGGCTGGAGTTGAACACATCAGCCTTTTTCAATCAACATGTTGAGCTCAGAATCAAACAAATCAAGAATAGTCTTTACATATATCCTGGAGGATATTGTGGATAAATATACTGTGCCATTTTAAGTAGTCCAAGAAATATTTTCTCAATCACCCTATGCCCCTAATGGACACAGGGTGATTTAGACATAAGAGGTGCATGGGGAGCTGAAACAAGAGCATCCCATACTTTCCAAGGGATTCTGGGTTCCACGGGCCCTCCCGTCACAGAGAGCCATGCACAATTTTCAGACCTGACTATACAATGACCCTGCACACCTGTGTCAAGTGAGTCAGGTTGCAGGCATCTAGCAAAACCTGGACCCAGGATTGAATGTTCTGATTCAGAACTACAGAATCTGGAGAGATGTTAGTTCTGAACTTTGCATTAACCATTAATGAGACTCCCGAGTCAGCTATTCCTATAAACTTATAGTTAAAAAGCCTCTCTCTGTCACACTAGATACACTCATTCCACCCGAGTGACGCACACCCATAAAGTCATTTTTTATTTTTTTTCCCATAAAAGTTTTATTAGGAATAAAGAAAGCAAATATATTTTAGAACAGGTAGAAATAGTACATACATGATGACATATGTTGTTGTACCCTCTACATACAGTGTTGAAAATAACAAGAGGCCATAAAGGTATAAAACATTTAACGCTGAGGCTTATCAAGGATGGTCAACAGGTCCATCGCTAATTGGAAAGTTACATGAATTTTAATCTTTTGAGAGAGTCATGTATGGTGGATACCAAATATTGTAGGTGTCTCTAGGAAGTAGATGAGGATCTACTGTATAGTGAATGGATCCCGTATTCAATGGCTTTGGGATGGGGTTTTAATGTCGTCTTAGAGGGCCAAATTCATCAATAGACGAAGTAAGTCAAGATATGAAGGAGATCATGGATATCTCTGAGTATTTATATTGAGCAAAAAGGGTATTAAGATTTAAAACGGGGTTCGACATAAGCCGGCGGGAGTGGGGGAACCGGGAATATGTTAAGAAGGGCTGATATGCCTACATATCGGCCAAGGTAATGTGGTCAATGTTGAAAATGAGTTCATTGTATGTCAGAGGGGGCATTAGATAGAAAGAAGGATAGAGGGATAGTATCAAGGTGGGAAGATGGATGCAGAGGGAAAGGTGGGAGGGGAGGGATGGGTAGGGGGACCATCTCTCACTCCCTTCATCGGATTGCATAGGGGAGGGGGCTAATTGTCTTTGATTTCGGCGGTGGAATTAATAGTTTTAGATGCTTACGAGAGATAAAAGGTTATGTATCTTTGTAACATAAAGGCATTTTGACATTTCCAGAATTCCAATCAAGATCCAGCCCACTGCTTGCATCAGGACTGAGGGCTCTTAACCACTTGCCGACAAGCGCACGCACTTTTACGTCGGCAGAATAGCACAGATAGGCAAATGGGCGTACAGGTACGTCCCTTTAAACTTGCCGCCGTGTGGGCGCGCGCCCCTGTTGCGAGCTCCGTGACCGTGCCCGTGGGACCCGCGGACTCGATGTCCCGTGATCGTGTCATGGAGCTGCAGAACAGGGGGGATGCCTGTGTAAACAAGGCATTTCCCTGTTCTGCCTAGTGACAGGACACTGATCTACAGCTCCCTGTCACCGGGAGCAGTGATCGGTGTCATGTCACAGTAAGCCCCGCCCCCCACGCAGTTAGAATCATTCCCTAGGACACACTTAACCCCTTCCTCGCCCCCTAGTGTTAACCCATTCACTGCCAGTGTCATTTACACAGTAATCAGTGCATTTTTATAGTACTAATCGCTGTATAAATGACACTGGTTGCAAAATAGCGCCAAAAGTGTCCGATCTGTCCGCCATAATGTCGCAGTCACGATAAAAATCGCAGCTCGCCGCCATTACTAGTAAAAATTCTTAATAAAAATGCCATAAAACTATCCCCTATTTTGTAGACGCTATAACTTTTGCGCAAACCAATCAATATACGCTTAATTAATCAAAAATATGAAGAAGAATACGTATCGGCCTAAACTGAGGAAAAAAAATATTTTATATATATTTTGGGGATATTTATTATAGCAAAAAGTTAAAAAATATAGCTTTTTCTTTCAAAACTGTCGCTCTTTTTTTGTTTATAGCGCAAAAAATAAAAACCGCAGAGGTGATCAAACACCACCAAAAGAAAGCTCTATTTGTGGGGAAAAAAGGACATCAATTTTGTTTGGGAGCCACATCGCACGAATTGTCAGTTAAAGCAACGCTGTGCCAAATCCCAAAAAGTGGCCCGGTCATTGGGCAGCCAAATCCTCCAGGGCTGAAGTGGTTAGGAGGAGTACTGTAATGTTTTCAGGAGAACCCTACCAGCTCCTCCCACCAACCATGATCTGCCTGCTTTTAACAGAGAAGCACAGAGACCTAGTTATGAGCTCTTGTGGAAGTCGATCTGAGGGCTGTAACTTTCTGAACATCAATCCGAGAGTATAGCCCTGTACACACGGGTGGGAATCTCATCGGGAAAAAAATAAAAAAGTCGGTTTTCCCGACGAGATTCCCGGCAAGCTTTTCTTGCTCGCCGAGTGTACACACGGCACATTTAGAAGAACCGCTGTTCTTTTGAATGGCAAGAACGCGGTGACGTCATCGACTACGACGAGCATGCGCTCGTCACATTCGATGCCGTCGCCGCCATCTTGCTTCACCCTACACTACCCTTGTAAGCTACCGCGCACGCGTCGAAGTCTCATCGAGTATGCGCGGGCTTACCTGGAGACAGGTAAGCGTACACACACACGGTTTTCTCGGCAGGAAACGCTTGCCGAGAATCCCGACGAGAAAAAATAGAGAGCAGGTTCTCTATTTTTCTTGTCGAGTTTCCCGGCAATTTTCCCCGACGAGAAACCATACACACGACCGGTTTTCTCAGCAAAAAGCTCTCCCAGCAGTTTTCTTGCCGAGAAAACCAGCCGTGTGTACGAGGCTTAGGTGTAAAACACGGATCTCATTCTAGGATAAATCCTGTAAAGCCCCATACACACGGTCCGACTTTTTGTCAACAAACTTCTAAATACCGTATATACTCGAGTATAAGCCGAGTTTTTCATCACATTTTTTTGTGCTGAAAATGCCCCCCTCGGCTTATGTTCGAGTCAACTTATTTGCGCCTGATCTCCTGGAATTTGGGGACCCGGTACTGGCCGACCGCAAGTCCCCTGGACCCCAAACTTGGCACACATCTAGCCGCACTCTTCCTCTATAAGTGTGCAAAGTTTGTTGTCCGGGGGACCTACGGCCGGGGAGTAACGATTTTTCAAACCCGGGCACCCTTTCCATAGACTCCCATGTTAAATTATAATTTCTCTGGTGACTTTCCGGTCGTAGGTTTCCTGGACCCGAAACTTGGCACACATGTAGCCCCATTTCTCCTCTATAAGTGTGCAAAGTTATTTGTCTGTTGGACCTAGAGCCAGGGAGCACCGATTTTTCAAAGCTGGGCACCCCTTCCATAGACTCCTATGTTAAACGTCAGTCTAGTCATGAACACAGTGAGGCATGGACACAGTGAGGCACAGTGAGGCATGGACACAGTGAGACATGGGCACAGTGAGGCATGGACACAGTGAGGCATGGACACAGTGAGGCATGGACACAGTGAGGCATGGGCACAGTGAGGCATGGACACAGTGAGGCATGGGCACAGTGAGGCACAGTGAGGCATGGACACAGTGAGGCATGGGCACAGTGAGGCATAGTGAGGCATGGACACAGTGAGGCATGGGCACAGTGAGGCATGGACACAGTGAGGCATGGGCACAGTGAGGCATGGGCACAGTGAGGCACAGTGAGGCATGAACACAGTGAGGCATGGACACAGTGAGGCATAGGCACAGTGAGGCATGGACACAGTGAGGCATGGACACAGTGAGGCATGGGCACAGTGAGGCATGGGCACAGTGAGGCACATTGAGGCATGGACACAGTGAGGCATGGGCACAGTGAGGCATGGACACAGTGAGGCATGGACACAGTGAGGCATGGGCACAGTGAGGCACAGTGAGGCATGGACACAGTGAGGCATGGGCACAGTGAGGCATGGACACAGTGAGGCATGGGCACAGTGAGGCATGGGCACAGTGAGGCACAGTGAGGCATGGACACAGTGAGGCATGGGCACAGTGAGGCCCAGTGAGGCATGCAGATGGACACCCTAGGCTTATACTCGAGTCAATAATGCCTTGTTTCCACTGAATGGAACGGTTCGGGTCGGTACAGTTTGGAACGGTTTGAATGGTCCGGTCTATTCTGGTGAGCGTTTCCACTGCAAGTCGGACCGTTAGGGACCATTCAGGGTTTAGAAAAAATGCCTAGCGTGTCCGCCAATCAGTGGAATGTATTGTAGCTCCGCCCTACCCGAACCGTTCCATTTTCTATGGCCCCACATCTGAAGCAGGACCCAGAATGGTCCGGTACGGTTCGGTTTTATGGCACGCTTTCATAATGGAAACACCCGAAATAGCGTACCGTACCGAACCGTACCGAACCGATCCGCTCAGTGGAAACGAGGCATAAGTTTTCCCAGTTTTTTATGGTAAAATTAGGTGTCTCGGCTTATATTCGGGTCGGCTTATACTCGCGTATATACGGTATCCAGGTTTTTAAAAAAATCTGACCGTGTGTTACGCTCCATCGGACAAACTTTTTCGGTTTTCATCGGACAAATGTTCGCTCTGCAAACAGACAAACTTTTCGGCAACAAAAGTCCTACGGTGCAAAGTCCTGCCGTGTGTACAGAAATCCATCGGACTTTAGTCCAAAGTACAAACACGCATGCTCAGAACCAATGTTAAAATCAACCGACAATAGCAGAAGTTGACCAAAGGGCAGAAAAGAGCAGAAAAACCACGTGATTTTGGGAAAGTTGGCTGAAAAAGTCCTGCCGTGTGTATGCGTACCAAGTTCACGGCCAACGCCCTTCGGACAAAAATCCACGGAAACGTTTGTTTGAAGCCCGACCGACCGTGCGTACGAGGCTTTAGTGTGCGAATCCTGACCGTCCTCTGCATCCGATGAGCTTATGATTCATTGAGACAGAACTGGCTTCTGGCTGGAAAAGTCTCGGGATTTATGGGCTCCTTTCACACGTCTGTGGTGCAGCCAGGTCTCCGTCTTGCATGTCAAGGACATTAAAACTTCTCATAATTAATGTGACTGAGGCACCTTAGGGTGACTTTGCCATTTCTGGTCATTAGTGCGTCATTTCATATCTAAGAGGTGATCTTCCAGGAAACGGGGGGTGAAAACATTCAATGTGATGGAGATGGTCCTATGAGTCATGGTGCCGTGATGGCCGATGGAATGCGCTCTACGACGCGTTTCATATAAAAATATCTTCCATCAGCAATTATGATACTACAGCCAGGCATTGATTATAATAATCAGTTCACACATCACAGGAGGTGGACATGAAAGACAAGAAATCCGACACTAAATGAAAAATACAAAATACTTTTTTTTTACATGAAGAGATTTGTTATCACATGAGACCCGCAAAACATGAAGAACCATCAGATAGAAAAGAGAATATCAGAGAGGAGAAGATCTGCTTTCATTTTTCTTCTTTTCGTATCTTTTCTTCTATCCACCCATCCACATCTCTCTCTCCTTCTTCCACTCTCCCTGTTATCTATAAATGCTATATGTTACCAATGATGGGGCACTATTCCTCCCACTGATACCAATGATGGGGCACTATTCCTCCCACTGATACAAATGATGGGACACTATTCCTCCCACTGACACCAATGATGGGACACTATTCCTCCCACTGATACTAATGATGGGACACTATTCCTCCCACTGATACTAATGATGGGACACTATTCCTCCCACTGATACTAATGATGGGACACTATTCCTCCCACTGATACCAATGATGGGACACTATTCCTCCCACTAATACAAATGATGGGACACTATTCCTCCCACTGACACCAATGATGGGGCACTATTCCTCCCACTGATATCAAATGATGGGACACTATTCCTCCCACTGATACAAATGATGGGACACTATTCCTCCCACTGATACCAATGATGGGACACTATTCCTCCCACTGATACCAATGATGGGGCACTATTCCTCCCACTGATACAAATGATGGGACACTATTCCTCCCACTGACACCAATGATGGGACACTATTCCTCTCACTGATACCAATGATGGGACACTATTCCTCCCACTGATACCAATGATGGGGCACCATTCCTCCCACTGATACCAATGATGGGGCACTATTCCTCCCACTGACACCAATGATGGGACACTATTCCTCCCACTGATACCAATGATGGGGCACTATTCCTCCCACTGATACTAATGATGGGACACTATTCATCCACTGATACTAATGATGGGGCACTACTCCTCACACTGATACTAATGATGGGACACTATTCCTCCCACTGATACCAATGATGGGGCACTATTCCTCCCACTGACACCAATGATGGGACACTATTCCTCCCACTGACACCAATGATGGGACACTATTCCTCCAACTGACACCAATGATGGGGCACTATTCCTCCCACTGATACTAATGATGGGGCATTATTCCTCCCACTGACACCAATGATGGGGCACTATTTCTCCCACTGATACTAATGATGGGACACTATTCATCCACTGATACCAATGATGGGGCACTACTCCTCACACTGATACTAATGATGGGACACTATTCCTCCCACTGACACCAATGATGGGGCACTATTCCTCCCACTGATACCAATGATGAGACACTATTCATCCCATTGATACCAATGACGGGACACTATTGATCTTTTATTGAAAAGAATCAAGCAACCAATTTTATACAAAAGTAAAAAACAAAACCATAGTACAAAACTTCAACAGAAAACAAAGGAATACACATCCATGTTCAGAATATATACAATATATACATAATCCACTACCAAAACATCCCTAGAAAACTATCTACATAAAGCAGCAGAGAGGGCCTAAGAGGCACAACCCATCACCTATGTACGCAGCCATTTATCAAAAATTCATCAAAAATACTGATAATCTAGGGTGATAAGAGACAGACAGCCACACCCGGGAAAGAGACTCCTGGCAGTCAGGGAGGCTTGAAACCCCTCCACGCCTTCAACCAAGCCCCCTGACCCCGCTTGTCTCTCTCAAGCTCCCGAATCTTCCCCACCTCATGCAAAATGTCACACACCACCACCTCAACAGGAAGGAGTTTTTGCCGAATGCTGACCTGACACCGTGCGTTCCAGGTGAAATAACGGACTACTAGGCTAACTAAAAAAAGTGTATCCAAACAAAAAACTCCACCGGTATTGAATGCTCCATACACCCACTCAGCATAACCCAGCCTGGAGAGGAAAGGGACACCGAGGGCCCGCCCCACCTGTTTGTACACCTCTATGTTAAAAGGGCAACGAAGCAGAAAATGGTCCATAGTCTCCTCCTCATCTGCACACTCCTCCCGAGGACAGCTACGATCCATCCCACTGCGGAATTTCAAATTGCCCCGAACATAGAGCTTCCCATGGAAGCACAACCAGGCCAGATCCCTAAATTTAGGGGGTACTCTATCCAAATTAATCAGTCTTAACCCCGCCCTCAAAACTGGGCCCGGGCAATCCCTTAAGGCCAGTGGGTCATGAAAGACTTCGCTCAAGACTCGACTCATAAGGACTTTCCTTGGAACCGATCTGAGATCTTCAGCCGACAATCGCCACTGCCGCAGTAACTTCAGGCACGGAGCGACATAGGCTGGTAGCTGACCACGATGACCCCTGCGATTCTTCACTTGGCCACCTTCTTCCCAAAGTTGTAGAAAAGGCCTAAACCAAGATCTAAATATGCCTACCCATCCAGGAGGTTCCACTGCAAGCATATTACCAATGTTAAACTTTAGAAATAGCAGTGAAAAGAAAAGAACTGGGTTGACCATACCTAAGCCACCCTCCCTCCTGGATAGGTAGGTGACATTCCTCTTGATGGGGTTCAGTCTGTTCCCCCACAGCATCTGGAAGAACACACTACTGACCCTAGCATAGAGAGACACTGGCAAGATGCAGACAAAGCTGACATACAAGAAGATCGGAATCAGGTAAGTCTTAATCAGATCAACCCTTTCCCTCATAGATAACTTCCATCTCTTCCAGCTGACCACCTTAGTATTGGCAATTTCCAGTCTGCCTTCCCAGTTTTTGAGGCCATAATCGCCGGGTCCAAATTCAATGCCTAGTATCTTAATTCTTTCCTGGGGCACTGGAAAGGTGTCCGGGAGATCAAAACCCTCACCATCCTTTCCCATCCAGAAAACTTCAGTCTTTTCCTGATTGATCTTGGAGCCTGATGCTTCAGAATACCGTGATGTCAGAGAGACCACCTCCTCCGCTTCATCCGTCCCAGGGACAATCACCGACACATCATCCGCATAGGCAACAACCCTCAATGGCGGCTCACCCGGGAGCCCCACTGGTACCCCACACAACATGCCGCTCTCTAGCCTCCTGATGAAGGGGTCGATTGCAAACACATAGAGCAGGGGACTCAGGGGACAACCCTGGCGCACCCCGGAGCCAACCCCAAAGGACTGTCCAACCCAACCATTAACAAGAGGGAAGCTTTCTGCCCCCTTATACAAGACTTTCAGCCAATCGACAAAACCACCCGGCAGACCGTACTTACTAAGGAGCAACCACAGGTACTCATGGTTAACACGATCAAAAGCCTTTGCCTGATCCAATGTCAGCAAATACTTTCCCCAGCCTGCAGCCCTGCACCGCTCCAAGGCCTCCCGGGCAGCTAAAACCGCTGAGAAGGTGCTCCTACCCTGGACCGAACAGTGCTGATGGCGAGAAAGCAAAGACTCTGCCACTGACGATAGGCGCCAGAAAAATATCTTTGCCAGTATCTTTCTATCGACATTAAGAAGGCTGATGAGGCGCCAATTCTCAATCATCGAAGGATCTTTACCCTTTGAAAGAAGAATCACAGCCGAGTGCCTCATGGAAGGGGAAAGCACCCCCTCAGCAAGGCAACTGTTAAAAACCTCTACCAAATGCGGGGCCAGAATAGACTTAAAGGCTTTGTAAAACTCAGCCGTCAAGCCATCCGGTCCAGGTGACTTTTTGATGGCAAGCTGTTCAATTGCCCTCATCACCTCTTTGACTGTGATTGTCATGTACCTGGGTGTATTTGAACCGGGATCTTCCTGGTCCCAAAGCTGCAGCCTTACCTGTTGCGCTACTGAGCAGATCTAGACTTTTGGAAATGTCCTCTCAGTATTAAACATTACCTTGGACTCACCAGCCCCACCTACTACCAGCTGTGGACAATTTTCAATCAAAGCAGCCCTTAAAAAGGAAGTGATGCTATCTCTCAGTGCCCGTTTGTGTGGAATAGCTCCCTGGGTGTTGTGACTGCTTTTTGATCCTGATTTTCGTGTTGAACTTCTGCCTGAATTCCTGACTACTCTCCAGCCTGCTGATTTTGTACTTCACTGCCAGCTCGTGTATGACCTTTGCCTGCCTGACCACTCTCTGGATTTCGATCGTGTACCATTTTGCCTGATCTGTTGCCAACCTAATCTGCCTGACTACGTTTTCGCCTGAATCCTCAGCACACAAGTTCCACTTCGGACACTACCTATCACAGGTACCTCACATTACAAACGGGCCACAATGACAGTGGACCCTGCTGAGATTGTTAAGGCGATTTCACGTCAGGGACAATTGATTGGAGCTCATGAACAGCATCTTTCTTCCCTGGACGCCAAGTTAGATGAACTTTGTACTATGCTTAAATCTTGTTTGCCTGCTTCCTCTGCAACGGTCCAGACTCTGGATCCTACTCCTGCTACGATCCAACCCACCTCTTCTGTACCACCCAAACTTCCTATGCCTGACAAATTTGGTGGTGATACTGAGGACTGCAGAGGCTTTTTAAATGTTTGCCGTTTGCATTTCCGCAACAACCCTGGGACCTTTAGCACTTCTTCTGCCAAAGTGACTTTTGTAATTTCCTTGTTAAAGGGGAAGGCCCTGGCCTGGGTCTCTCCTTATCTGGAACGCAATGATCCTGTGCTGCAAGACGCTGACAAATTTCTGGCTTCTCTCCAGACTGTATTTGACAAGCCAGATAGAGCTTCTGCAGCTGAGTACTCACTCTTGGACATGCAACAAGGCACCAGGTCTGTGGCACAATATGCTATTGAGTTTCATACCCTTGCTGCTGAGACTACTTGGGACTCAAGGGCATTACGTGCAGCCTTCCGAAAAGGTCTTGCAGATCGCATCAAAGACAAATTAGTCTATAAGGATTCCCCAGAAGACCTAGAGAAATTCATAGAGCTCTGTGTTCGTCTGGATGTCCGGTATCATGAAAGATGCCAAGAGAGACTTAGAACTCGCAAGTTTCCTCGGCCAGTCTACCGTTTGGCCCCTAACTTCCAAGCACCACCTCAGCCAGAACCTGAAATCTCAGTTGAACCCCAGACACCTGTGGAACCCATGGATGTAAGCCGTCTCCACCTAACTGAGTCTGAGAAACAAAGGAGGCGTGCATTGGGCCTATGCCTATACTGTGGACTTAAAGGACATTTATTATCTGTCTGCCATTCCCGTCCAGTAAAAGGCAGGGTCTAACCAGTGTTGGAGGAGCTGGCTTAGACCTTACAGGTATATCCTCCAAGACCAAGATTACCATTCCTGCAATTATCCATTTACCCTCTAAACTTGTCTCCTGTGAGGCTTTTGTGGATTCTGGAGCTGCTGGCATATTCTTGGACTACACTTTTGCAAAAAAAAATAATATCCCATTTGTTCCAAAATCTAGACCCCTGACAATTACCACCGTGAATGGACAACCCTTGGGAGATGGCATTGTAAAATTTGAGACTATGACAATCACCCTTCAGGTAGGCGTACTCCACAAAGAGGAAGTTGTCTTGTCTCTTATTGATTCTCCACTTCTGCCTGTTATCCTTGGTTACCCATGGTTACTACAACATAACCCTTCTTTTGATTGGGAAAATGGAGAACTAACCTCTTGGGGGTCGTTCTGTCATTCAAACTGTTTGTCTCAACCCAAAAGACTTCCTGCTTGTATGTTGGCTTCCGTGGCCGTCCCACCTACCTTGCCTCATGAATACCATGCGTTTGCAGACGTATTTTGCAAGCAAAAGGCAGAGGTTTTACCTCCACATCGTTCTTTTGACTGTGCAATTAAATTGATTCCTGGAGCACCTCTTCCCAAAGGAAGGACCTATCCCCTGTCTTTGCCTGAACAAAAATCCATGGAGGAATACATAAAAGACAACTTGGAAAGAGGTTTTATCCGACCCTCTTCTTCTCCAGTAGGGGCAGGTTTTTTCTTTGTTGAAAAAAAAGATGGGGGTCTTCGACCATGCATAGACTATCGAGGGTTAAATCAAATCACTGTAAAAGACTCCTACCCTTTGCCTCTCATTCTTGAACTGTTTGATGTACTTAAGGGGGCTGTTATCTTCTCCAAGCTAGACCTACGAGGGGCTTATAATCTAATTCGAATTAAAGACGGGGACGAGTGGAAGACAGCATTCAACACTCGTAATGGACATTTTGAATATCTGGTTATGCCATTTGGGTTGTGTAACGCCCCTGCTGTCTTCCAACGTTTCATGAATGAAATTTTTCATGATTTCAGCAACAGTTTTGTGATCATCTACTTGGACGACATTTTAATCTTTTCCAAGACTCATCTAGAGCACATCTCGCATGTAAAGCAGGTATTGCAATGACTGAGAGAAAACCATCTTTACGCGAAGATTGAGAAATGCAGTTTCCATCAAAGCCGTATTCCTTTCCTTGGATACATTATAAGTGCTGCCGGTTTCCAAATGGACCCTCAAAAACTTTCCGCTGTCTTGCAATGGCCCCAACCGACCACTTTAAGAGGGCTCCAAAGCTTTCTAGGGTTCGCAAATTACTACAGACGCTTCATCAAAGGTTTTGCCTCCATTGCGGCCCCCCTTACTGCTATGACTAAGAAAGGTACAAATTGCAAGGTATGGTCCTCAGAAGCAGAATCGGCTTTCCAGCAATTAAAAGACATGTTCAGCAAAGCTCCAATTCTTCAGCATCCAAATCCCGATCTCCAGTACATAGTTGAGGTTGATGCCTCTGAGGTAGGAGCAGGTGCCGTGCTCTCCCAGAGACAGCCTAAGTCTGGTAGAATCCATCCAGTAGCATTTTTTTCTAGAAAGTTTTCTCCAGCGGAGATGAATTACGATGTTGGGAATCGAGAACTACTGGCCATCAAATTGGCATTGTCTGAATGGCGACATCTTCTGGAAGGGGCTCCCAAACCTTTTTCTATCCTCACTGACCATAAAAACCTACTGTACCTTCAGACTGCAAGACGTTTGAACTCACGTCAGGCTCGATGGGCTCTGTTTTTCTCCCGTTTTAATTTTGTTCTTTCTTATGTTCCTGGGCATAAAAACAAGAAAGCCGATGCTCTTTCCAGACAGTTTGCTACCTCTGAAGAAGACCAACCTACTGAGCAGTATATAATCCCACCTCACAAAATTGTCGCACAGATCTCTACGGCTCTTTCCCAACAGTTACAAGAAACCCAGAATTGTGTTCCCCAAGGCTTGAAGATACCACCAGGTCGCCTGTTCGTAGCCCCTAGCCTCAGAAAACCTGTACTCCTCTGGGCACATGATGGTGTTTTATCTGGTCATCCTGGTGTCACCATCACTCTTAAGACCTTGCAGCGTCATGTCTGGTGGCCTCATATGAAAAGGGATGTTACTGACTATGTGGCTGCCTGTCCAACTTGTGCTGCTAATAAAGTACCCCGTACATTGCCTACTGGACTGTTACAACCACTTTCAGCACCTCGTCAGCCTTGGACCCATTTGACTATGGACTTCATTACAGACTTACCCAAGTCCGAGGGCATGACTGCTATATGGGTCATAGTGGATCGCTTTTCAAAAATGTCTCATTTTGTGCCGCTCCCGGGATTACCTACAGCGGAAGCACTGTCTACTCTCTTCCTTTCCCATATTGTGAGATATCATGGCATACCTACCAATGTCGTCTCAGACCGCGGATCCCAGTTTGTTTCCCGATTCTGGAGAGCGTTCTGCAAGAAACTGGGAGTAACGCTTTCACTCTCTACCTCACATCACCCTCAAACAGATGGTCAAACCGAACGCATGAACCAGACCCTAGAAACCTATCTTCGACATTATGTCAATGCCTTACACTCCAACTGGTCTGAGTATTTGCCTTTAGCTGAGTTCGCCATTAATTCCCGTTGGCACAGTGCTCTTCATACCACACCATTCTACGCAGCCCTAGGCTATCACCCTCAGACTTTTCCCCTACTTCAGCCTTCTTCTGGTGTACCAGCAGCAGATCAGTGGGTTAAAAATATTCTGCTACATTGGAAAAAGATTCGCTTATTACTACGGAAGTCAGCAGGCAAGTATGCACTTTTTTCCAACAAACGAAGACGCCATATACCTCCATATGTGGTGGGGGACAGAGTTTGGCTATCAACCAAATATGTGAGATTGAAACAACCTTCTACCAAATTGGGCCCTCGATTCATTGGTCCTTACAGAATTATTGCTCGAGTCGGGCCAGTCTCCTATCGGTTGAAATTACCCTCCTCTCTCCGGATTCATCCTGTGTTCCACGTTTCCCTCCTCAAAAAAGCAATTTTCAATCGCTACTCCAGAACGCAACAGCTACCTCCTCCTGTTCTTGTTGATGGACAAAATGAGTTTGAAGTCTCCAAGATTCTTGATTCTAGAAGACAGGGTTGTGGCCTTCGGTATCTGGTTCATTGGGAGGGATATCCTGTCACAGACCGTTCCTGGGTTCCAGCCAAAGATCTGCATGCCCCTTCTCTTATTCGAGACTTCCATGCCTCCTTTCCCACTAAGCCCCGCTAGGCCCCCGGAGGGGTCCACTGGGGAGGGGGCCCTGTCATGTACCTGGGTGTATTTGAACCGGGATCTTCCTGGTCCCAAAGCTGCAGCCTTACCTGTTGCGCTACTGAGCAGATCTAGACTTTTGGAAATGTCCTCTCAGTATTAAACATTACCTTGGACTCACCAGCCCCACCTACTACCAGCTGTGGACAATTTTCAATCAAAGCAGCCCTTAAAAAGGAAGTGATATGCTATCTCTCAGTGCCCGTTTGTGTGGAATAGCTCCCTGGGTGTTGTGACTGCTTTTTGATCCTGATTTTCGTGTTGAACTTCTGCCTGAATTCCTGACTACTCTCCAGCCTGCTGATTTTGTACTTCACTGCCAGCTCGTGTATGACCTTTGCCTGCCTGACCACTCTCTGGATTTCGATCGTGTACCATTTTGCCTGATCTGTTGCCAACCTAATCTGCCTGACTACGTTTTCGCCTGAATCCTCAGCACACAAGTTCCACTTCGGACACTACCTATCACAGGTACCTCACAGTGATCTCCTCTGTCAAATTCATCAATGGAACATCTCCACCATTTAGACCTGGAGTAGAGTCCAAAAAGCTTTCCATCTTGTCACGATCAAGCTCTTTCCTCCCAAGAAGGTCGGCATAAAAGGACCTCACGACCTCCAGAATCCCTGACCTGGACTTTGTCAAGGAACCTGTACTGTCCTTAAGGCCAACGACCGTTTTAACAGCTACACCTTGTTTGCAGTTCTGGTAAGGGTCAGGCGAGTGGTACTTCCCATAGTCCCTCTCCAGAACCAAAGAGGCATGCCGGTCATATTGACACTTCCTGAGAAGGAGTTTCACTTCGGAGATTGCCCCAGGATCTCCTCCTCTCGAAACAAGAATATCCAGCTTCCTCCGTAAACGTTGGTAGGTCATGTATTTATTAAACTGATTTCTATTGGCTAGGCCCCTGAAGAATCCAGCGATCCTCTTTTTGGTCAGCTCCCACCACTCAGCCTTGCTGCTACAAAAGTCCAGGATGGTCACCTGTGCCTGAAAGAATTCCTCAAAGGATTGTCTAACATGTTCTTCCTTGAGTAGTGTCGAATTTAATCTCCAGATGCCCTTGCCCCTCTGAGGGGCGTCTGAAGCATTCAGTACCACAGATAGCATACAGTGATCAGAGAACTCTACTGCCTGCACCACTGGGGGCGAGAAAGCAGAGGCCTCCTTCAAAAAAAAACTATCTATCCTACTCTGACTATTACCACGATGAAAAGTGAACCCCGTGTCATCTGGGAGGTGCTTAATGTGCACATCCACAAGACCAGCATCCCTAATCATACTATTTAAAAAAACGCTATCATATCCCAGCCTGTCCTTGAAGTCCTTCCTGTCCTTGGGCCTAGTTATTGTATTAAAGTCACCTCCAAAGACCACTTGCCGGGATGTAAAAAGAAATGGCTTGATCCTTGTAAAAAGGCATTTCCTGTCCCACTTTGTGTGCGGCCCATAAACATTGATTAAGCGCAGGTCCTGCCCTCCCACAAGGACGTCTAAGACCATACATCTCCCAATCTCCACCTCAATAACCCGCCGGACAGTTACCATGCCGGTTTTAAACAACACCGCCACACCGCCGTAAGGCTCGGCCGCAAGAGACCAGTAAGATGGACCATACCTCCACTCTCTCTTGGCCATATGAATATCTGCCAAGGAGGTGAGCCTAGTCTCTTGCAAAAATAAAATTTCAGCATCTAATTGGCTGAACAAAAAGAAGGCCATAGAACGAGCTCTTACTGACTTAATGCTGGCGACATTAATTGTCACCACTTTTAACGGAGGGGGAACTGCCATTTGGGTTATTGGGTGGATTGCTTCTTAGCTCCCCTCTGCTGCTCATCACCAGAAGCCTCTCTCTTTCTAGAGGCCGCCTCAAAGTCCATTTCGGAATCGGAAATTCTCTCAGAAGAAGCTCCGGATGAAGAAATATCCCACTTGGAGGACCTATGATGGCTGGAGACAGGAACCGGAGCTTCCCGTCCCCGTTCCGTCCTCACCGCCTGCCTCTTCCGCCTCCCAACCTTCCTTCTCTCTTCCAGGTACTGCAGGTCAGCCTCAGAGATGCCCTCATCTCTTACTTTTTTCTTTAAAGTCTTTCTAGAAGACTTCTTTACAGAGGAAGAAGCAACCTTTTTAGTACACGCTGGTGGGGGGGGGGGTGATCCCTTTAAGTCAGACTCAGGAGGGGTAGACTCCTGGGGGGTAACTGACTCGGGGGGCACAGACTTGGAAGGTTCTGACACAAGAGGAGAGGGTACAGTAGGCTGGGGGGACACAGAGACAGAAACAGAAGGAGTACTTACAGACACAGGAGGGATGGCCACAGGAACTGGAGAGGGATCCTGAGCAGGACCGGGGGAGGGGGTCATCGCAGAGGAGGATGGTACACCAGGGGTCTCACCCTCCATCCTGTCCAGCCTTGACATGTCATCTACTACCTCCTTCTCCATATTGTGCCAGGCTTCAGGACACCTGCTGTAGGGGTGGCCAAGGCGCAGGCACAGGTTGCACCTGATCTTCCTGGTACAGTCCTTAGCCATATGACCCTGCCCCCGACACACTGAACACATCAAGGCTGAACAGGAGGAGCTCAAGTGCCCCTTTTCTCCACAGCGGTGACACAGCTTCGGCTGACCAGGGTAGAAAACAGTCATCCTATCCCTCCCTATGAAAGCTGAGGAGGGCAGGTGACGGACAACATTCCCATCCCTGGCCAACCTGACTGTTACCGACCATCCCCCAGTCCAGATGTTACGCTCATCATGGATTTTATTAGGTTTGGTCAAAACTTCCCCATAGTTCCTTAACCAGACCTCTAGATCCCGAGCAGGAACACTCTCATTGGTCAGGATAATGGTTATTTTTTTTACTGTTGACCTCTGAGACACCGCAACTGGGACCAGACCTTCCCACTCAGGTCTTGACCTGCACCGAGCCTCATATCGCTCCCAGAACAGGTCAAGACCCTCTGGCCTGGTGAAGCTAACCGTATAGTCCCTTGTCCCAGCTACATGTATAAAGGCATACAGGTCATTTGCACCAAAACCCATCTCCAATATCAAGTCCACCACTGCACGCCGTGCTGGAGGGATGGCACCACCTTCCCATTTCAGGATAACTACATTACGTCTTGGAACCCCAGCAGAAGCCAGAGACCCAAGACCAGATCTTGGGGTGCTCAAGGTGGCAGCTTGCAGTGGAAAACCCCGCTTGGGAGCGGGACTACCAGGAGCAGAGTGTGCCACCTGTGCAAAAGTAGGTTTATCAGGGCCAAGGGCTGACACTGAAGCCACATCACTCTGTATATTATTATTATTATTATCAACTGTATGAACTGAAATGGCAGGATCTGTAGCAGGATTGTTCATCACACTGGTACTGGGGTGATTGTTATCAGTCACAGAACTATTCAAATTCCCATCAGGAATAGTCACAGTGGCTGCAATACCAGCTGTCTCCTGATGCTGCACTGTAGAGTCCTCAGCAGCAGTGGGGCAAACAGCTTTGGACTCAGCCAAAGAAGGGTTAATGGGCTGTGCTGACACTTGCAGTCCATCCACAGAAATGACATTTTTTAAATGTAACTCTTGCTGCATTGCAGCCTCAGCAGGCACAACATTGCTGCACACAGGACTAGCAGCCTGATTGTCATTAGGCACATTGTCAGTCATGATGCTAGATGGTACAAAAACAGTTTTATCCACAACATGGGACTTAGCAGGCTTCACTTTATCAGGTACATCATCAGTAATGTCTTCCTCGTTAAACACCATCTGATCCCCCCGCATAGGAGACTCCATTACCTGGATGGCCCTCAGCATACCTCCTGAATCTTGGGAAGGCATGGGGCTGCTTACCTCTCCCTGGGGGGGCAGGGGGTCAGAACTGGGGGTCTCCTCCTCCTCCACCTCCATCTTTGTCACCCTTCCAAACCTTTTGTCGTTACAAAATTTTTCTTTAAAGGGCCCATCTCTGCCTTCCATCATGGCCACGATGGTCTCCTGATGATCCACACGGACCTTGGCCAGCTGGATTTCCGGATCCATGGATCCCCGCTTCTGGCTGTGTAAGCCCTCACGTTGCCTTCGCAGGCGCTTCAGCTCCGCTCTCAGCTTGTAGAGCTTGTCTCTCTCCCTATTCAGGACCTTAATCCCGGCCACCACTCGCTCCCGAATGGCCTCCGAGCCTTCATCCTCACCAGGGGCAGAGAGATCGGCTTGTGCAGAGGCAGGCAGTTCACCTGATGGCCCAGGAGATGGCTGGGAGCCTCCAGCAGGAGAAGCCCCGCTGCCCTCCATGGCCTCCCCAGAAAGGGGGCCAGGGAGCTGGGATAGATTTCACCACCACTCCCCTCTCACAGAGCAGCTTCAGAGGCACCTTCCTCCTGACACACCTGTGCTCCAATGATGGGCGGGGCACTATTCCTCCCACTGACACCAATGATGGGGGTCTATTCCTCCCACTGATACCAATGATAGGACACTATTCATCCCATTGATACCAATGACGGGACACTATTCCTCCCATTGATACCAATGATGGGGCACTATTCCTCCCACTGACACCAATGATGGGGCACTATTCCTCCCACTGACACCAATGATGGGACACTATTCCTCCCGCTGATACCAATGATGGGGCACTATTCCTCCCACTGATACCAATGATAGGACACTATTCATCCCATTGATACCAATGACGGGACACTATTCCTCCCATTGATACCAATGATGGGGCACTATTCCTCCCACTGACACCAATGATGGGGCACTATTCCTCCCACTGACACCAATGATGGGACACTATTCCTCCCACTGACACCAATGATGGGACACTATTCTTCCCACTGACACCAATGATGGGGCACTATTCCTTCCACTGATACTAATGATGGGGTACTATTACTCACACTGATACCAATGATGGGGCACTATTCCTCCCACTTATACCAATGATGGCATGCTATTCCCCCTACTGATACCAATGATGGGGCACTATTCCCCCCACTGATACCAATGATGGGGCACTATTCCTCACACTGATACCAATGATGGGGCACTATTCCTCCCACTTATACCAATGATGGCATGCTATTCCCCCCACTGATACCAATGATGGGGCACTATTCCTCACACTGATACCAATGATGGGGCACTATTCCTCCCACTTATACCAATGATGGCATGCTATTCCCCGCACCGATACCAATGATGGGGCACTATTCCTCACACTGATACCAATGATGGGGTACTATTCCTCACACTGATACCAATGATGGGGCACTATTCCTCCCACTTATACCAATGCTGGCATGCTATTCCTCCCACTGATACCAATGATGGGGTACTATTTCTCCCACTGACACCAATGATGGGGCACTATTTCTCCCACTAATACCAAAGATACATTGTTTTCTCCCATTGATGCCAAAGAAAAAGTTTGATGGCCAGTAAACTGCCTCTTTGTTTAAAAAAGTCTGGGGACCCTTTCACAGCAACTGAATACAATACACAAATTACAGTACTGGCCCCTGCCCACAGGGTTGCTTGTAATTAGACCATCAGATACACTCGCAATTACGTAAAACGTGATTTTTTTTTTCCTGCAGTTTGAGAAAAATCACATCCTGCCCCCCCCCAGGAGATAAAAATCTATAAAAGGACTTGTAATACATTACAACAATGCCTCGTGTTTCAGTTCTACGCCGCATGTCGTATCAACTCTGCCGGCAAAACTGGAGTTTCTCTTAAATTAAACATTTCATTTTTTTCTTTTCTTTTTCTTTTATTCCTTTTGCGACGCGCACATGGGAAAAAGTGTCAACTAAAACAATTATCAACTAAAATATTGAAAGGATCGTTCCCGGGTATATACATTTTTATTCAGCTGATCTATTATTCAACGTGTGAGCTCTTAAGATGAGGGAAAACACTGATAAAGTGGTCACTAACCAGAGGGCAGAACAAAGCGTAGGCACACGATCACACCTCTTAAGTAGAATGGAGTGTCGGGGGACAACCACTTCTCCAGATTAAACCACACTGGCTCATATATAAATTAAACTGGGAGTATAAATAAAGCACGCTATGCTCTAGTTAGCCTTGGAAAGGATCACACACACAAAACAACATTTACCAAGATGAGTACACAGGGGTATGTGTGTTCGCTTCTAATGTTTCCTCTTTTTTTTTTCTTATGTAACCAATTTAAAGGAACCGTCTCTATAACTGATTACATAACCAGTAGGGATGAGCTTCGTGTTCGAGTCGAACATACATTCGACTCGAACATCGGCTGTTCGATCGTTCGACGAAGATCGAACGATTTTGGCCGTTCGCGCCAAATTCGAGTGACGCGAACGGCCCACAATGCACTACGCCATCGCAGTGTCATCCAGGCGCTGTGATTGGCCAAGCATGCACTGTGACCCCGCATGCTTGGCCAATCACAGCGCCGGCAGCGAGGAGAGCAATGATTGGCCACAGGCAGGATGCCTGTGGCCAATTATTGCTGAGGGTGTTTAGTACACGCCCCACACTATAAAAGGCCGCCAGCACGGCGGCCTAGTGTAGTGTGTTCCGGAGCAGGGAAAGAGAAGCATAGGCAGGGACAGTGACATTTTTTTTTCTTGCTTAACCTGGATTCCTTTAGTTTAGGGAAAGAGAAGGATAGGTAGGGAGAGTGTCAGTCTGTTTTACTGTGCTAAACCTTGTTTGTAGGGACAGGGAAGGACAGTGAGGGAAATTCTCATTGTGCTATACTGTGCTAAAGCATTCCTCATCAACCATCTTTAAAAAAAAAAAAATTATAGGGACAGAAAACTATAGGTAGTGTGAGGGGGTTAGCTCGGCAGCGGGTATGTGTGACCCCCGGGATGGGCTCCCCACCCAAAAACAGGCCCAGCAGACAGAGGTTGTGGTTTTCAAAATCAAAAAGGTGCGGTTTATTTTCTATTTACAGTGACAAAAACACAGCAAGGCAAAAAAAACATAAACAAAATAAATCCTGGTCAACTTGACCTCTGACTAAACTTACAGGTTTCCTAACTAACGACTGGGATCAGCCTAGTGCTGTCCTAGTCCCTGGTTTTAAATGTCCAAGCAAAATATAGCCACACAGGCTTTCTCTCACCGCACAGGGGTTCACTCTCCCTAGACAGTCCACACAGGTCTGCTTCCAGGCATGAGCTAACATCTAATGAATCTGGGAGTTTTTTATAGAGGCCTAAATGAGCTGACAAGCTTCAGCTGGCCTCATCAACTCCCTGTCTGCACGACGCCCAGCCCTCTCCCTAGAGGTATGAGTCATCAATGAGCCCACTAGCCTTATACAACTCTCCACCTAGTTGTATAAATCGGCGTAAAGCCTGAATCTGGGCGAAATATATCTACCCCCCTGGATGCAACCAGGTGACTTTACCTTCCTGCTGTCACATACCCCCCCCCTCTTGTTTTAACCTCGGGGTTGGAACACCAGCAATCAGGCATTCATGTACTCGAGACAAAGCATCCACATTCCCCATTTGAACGCCAGGGCGATGCTTTACTGTGAAGTTGAATTCCTGGAGGGCCAGGAACCACCTATTCACTCTTCTATTTGTTTCCTTGTTTTGAGCCATCCACTTTAACGGAGCGTGATCCGTAATCATGTCAAAGTGCCTACCTAGCAGGTAGTACCGAAGGGAATCTAGAGCCCACTTCACCGCTAAACACTCCTTTTCAACGGTGGCGTAATTTACCTCATGGGACTTCAACTTCCTGCTGAGGTAAATGACTGGGTGCTCTTCCCCGTTCCAGACCTGGGACAATACTGCTCCTAACCCCACATCTGACGCATCACTTTGTACGACAAAGTCTCTAGAGAAGTCGGGTGAGTACAACACTGGCTGGCTACATAAGGCTTGTTTCAAGAACTGGAATGCTGCCTCAGCCTCGGGGGTCCATTTAATCATGACCGACCCTTTCCCCTTCGTCAGGTTGGTTAGGGGCACAGCCTTAGAAGCAAAGTGGGGAATGAATCGCCGATAATACCCAGCGATTCCCAGAAAGGCTCGTACCTGCTTCTTGCTGTTGGGACGTGGCCAACTCTGGATGGCCTCGACTTTGTTGAGTTGGGGTTTTATTACTCCCCTCCCAATGGTGTACCCAAGATATTTGGCCTCCTCCTGCCCAATGGTACACTTCTTGGGGTTAGCCGTAAACCCTGCTTCCCGAACAGAGTCCAGGACTGCTTGCACTTTTGGCAGATGTGAGGCCCAATCTGTGCTATGGACAATTATGTCATCCAGGTAAGCCGCAGCATACTTCCGATGGGGCCTCAGCATCTGGTCCATTTTCCGCTGGAATGTGGCCGGCGCATTCTGTAACCCGAACGGCATTCTTTTATATTGGAACGCCCCGTCTGGGGTTACAAATGCGGTTTTCTCTTTGGCCGACTTGGCCAGGGGGATTTGCCAATACCCTTTTGTGAGGTCAAGAGTCGTCATGTATCGGGCTGTTCCCAGCCGGTCGATCAACTCATCTATACGTGGCATGGGGTAGGTGTCGAATTTTGTAACTTTGTTCAACTGACGAAAATCGTTACAAAATCGCCAGCTCCCATCCGGTTTAGGCACCAACACAATGGGACTAGACCAATCACTTTGGGACTCCTCTATCACCCCTAAGTTCAGCATTTTCTGTACTTCCTCCCGTATTGCCTCCCGTCGGGCCTCTGGGATCCGATAGGGTTTTAACTTCACCCTTTCACCGGGCGGGGTAATAATGTCATGCTCTACCCCAGATGTTTGTCCCGGCAGCTCAGAGAATACCTCCTTGTTGCGAAGCACAAACTCCTTAACCTCCTGTTGTTGGGGTTGTGACAAGGTGGCTGCGATTCCAACCTCAGGAATCACGCAACCAGTTTGAGCTGGTGACCAAGTGTCTGCGACTAGGGACTCTCTATCCCTCCAGGCTTTCAACAGATTAACGTGATAGATCTGTTCGGGCTTTCGCCTTCCTGGTTGTCTGACCTTGTAATTCACTTCGCTCACTTTTTCCATTATCTCGTAGGGGCCTTGCCATTTGGCAAGGAATTTACTTTCAACCGTAGGGACAAGTACCAATATCCTATCCCCCGGGGAAAAGGTACGGGTCTTGGCTCCACGGTTGTACACTCTCTGCTGTGCCAACTGCGCTTGGGCCAAATGTTCCTTCACGATGGGCATTACCTGTGCAATTCGATCTTGCATCAGGGCGACATGCTCAATCACACTCCTGTGGGGAGAACTCTCACTTTCCCAAGTTTCCTTGGCAATATCCAACAGCCCTCTTGGGTGTCTCCCATACAGTAACTCAAAGGGGGAGAATCCCGTAGAGGATTGGGGCACCTCCCTAATAGCAAACATCAAATAAGGAAGTAAACAGTCCCAATCCCTTCCATCTCTATCCACCACTTTCTTCAACATTTGTTTTAGGGTTTTGTTGAATCTTTCAACCAGCCCATCGGTTTGGGGGTGATACACAGATGTACGCAATTGCGTCACTTTGAACAATTTACACAGCTCTTTCATAACCCGGGACATAAAGGGTGTACCTTGGTCCGTAAGCAGTTCTTTACAAATACCCACCCGGCTAAAAACAAGAGATAGCTCTTTGGCTATGGTTTTGGCCGAGGTATTTCTGAGAGGGATCGCTTCTGGATAACGGGTGGCATAGTCCATTATAACCAATATGTACTGGTGCCCCCTAGCGGACTTGATTATAGGACCTACCAAATCCATTGCGATTCTCTCAAACGGGACCTCAATGATGGGTAGAGGGACCAGCGGGCTATGGAAATGTGGCATCGGGGCCGACCTCTGACACACAGGGCAGGAGGAACAATAATTTTCTATGTCCTTCATCACCCCAGGCCAATAGAATCTCTGTAATACCCTCTCTCGGGTTTTCTCTGTCCCCAGATGACCTCCAAGAATGTGCCCATGGGCCAACTCCAACACCAACTTCCTGTAAGGTTTGGGCACCACAAGCTGCTCAACGGTTTCTTCTGCCCTTTTTGCCACCCGATACAGTAGGTCCTTCTCTACGCTGAAGTATGGGTAAGTGCCGGTATTATCTGGGTTCACTAACTCGCCATCTATTTTCACTACGTTTTCCCGTGCCTTTATTAGGGCGGGGTCTTTCAACTGTTCTGTGGCAAAGTTTTCCCTGTGAACCTCAAGATCAGAAAACTCCACAGACGGTAGGTTTTCGTCTGAGGAGGTGGGCTCCTCTCCAGTTTCTTGAGTCTCCCCTGCCAATACTGACAAGGGAAATTCCGGAGAGTCCTCACCACTCTCAGGGGAGTTCTGGCTATCACATTCCTGGTACATAGGGGCACCAGTGGGGGGCTCAGGATCATCCCACAGTTCCCAGAACTTCGGAAAATCCCTTCCCACAATGGCGTCATGCGGTAACTGAGATACTAAGCCCACTGGATGAGAGAGGGTACCTTTGGGGGTCTCGAAACACACTGTAGTCACTGGATACTCTCGGGTGTCCCCATGCACACAAATAACGGCTACCTTGCTATTCCCAGAGACCTCTGTTTTAACTAACTCAGCCTTTATCAGGGTCACAAGGCTACCTGAATCCAGCAATACCACAACATTTCTACCATTAATACACATTTTGCATAAATGTTTCTCAGTTCCCCGAATGGCAGTGCATGCGACTGTCGCACACAGCGACTGACGTCTGCCCGTCAGAAAGTCACACTGCATGGGTTCCTCCAAAACCGGGCAATTTGCTGCAATATGTCCCGCTTGCCGGCAGCGGTAGCAAACGATCCTTCTTGCCGCCTCTTGAGCCGCTGATTTCCCAGGCTGTTCTCGCCAAACTTGGGGTAGAGCTCCCACCCTCTCACTCTCTCCACCCTTACCCCTTGGAATCATCTTATCCGCCCCTGGGGATGGTCTGGTCTTAGGGTGGAAAGTCCGAGTGTCTCTGGAAGAGGCCGTCAGGTTCTCTGTAGCCAAGTATTTCTCCACACGATCCACAAGACCATCGGCCGTCTCTGGGTCTCCATGGCTTACCCACTTTTGGATGGCAGTAGGAAGAGCTCTCAAAAACCGATCCATTACAACACGTTCCACAATCTTTGGTGCGGACAAAGTCTCTGGCTGTAGCCACTTTCTGCTCAGGTGAATGAGATCATACATTTGAGACCTGGGGGGTTTTCCAAGCTGGAAAGTCCAGTTATGCACACGCTGAGCCCGGACAGCCAGGGTGACACCCAGCCTTGCCAATATTTCAGCTTTTAGCATCACATAGTCTTTTGCTTGGTTAGGCTCTAGGTCATAGTAAGCTTTCTGCGATTCACCAGTTAACAGAGGAGCCACTAGTCCAGCCCACTGCTCCTCAGGCCACTTTTCTCTTTCAGCGGTCCTTTCAAATGTGGTCAAAAATACCTCTGGATCATCCTCTCCAGTCATTTTTGTCAATAAACGACTCACCCCAAAGGACGCGGTATTAGTGGGACGGCTTTCCTCACTGGTCTGCGGACGTTGCTGCATTACTGCTTCCATCTGTTGTTGTAGTCTCTGCTCTTGCTTCTGCAACAGGTCTATGAAGCGGGCCTCAGATTGCTGTTGGGCTTGTTGCTGAGCCTCCAGACTCTGTTGTAAAGTTGCAAGGCTCTGTTAATGAGCTTGCTGCTGGGCTGCAAGGCTCCTTTGCAAACCTGCATTTGTCTGCTGTTGATTGGCATTTGCTAGAGCCAGCTGTTTCAGTATCTCCTCCATGCTGGCTTAAAAAAAAACTGCCCGCATTCTCCACCAACTGTGAGGGGGTTAGCTCGGCAGCGGGTATGTGTGACCCCCGGGATGGGCTCCCCACCCAAAAACAGGCCCAGCAGACGGAGGTTGTGGTTTTCAAAATCAAAAAGGTGCGGTTTATTTTCTATTTACAGTGACAAAAACACAGCAAGGCAAAAAAAACATAAACAAAATAAATCCTGGTCAACTTGACCTCTGACTAAACTTACAGGTTTCCTAACTAATGACTGGGATCAGCCTAGTGCTGTCCTAGTCCCTGGTTTTAAATGTCCAAGCAAAATATAGCCACACAGGCTTTCTCTCACCGCACAGGGGTTCACTCTCCCTAGACAGTCCACACAGGTCTGCTTCCAGGCATGAGCTAACATCTAATGAATCTGGGAGTTTTTTATAGAGGCCTAAATGAGCTGACAAGCTTCAGCTGGCCTCATCAACTCCCTGTCTGCACGACGCCCAGCCCTCTCCCTAGAGGTATGAGTCATCAATGAGCCCACTAGCCTTATACAACTCTCCACCTAGTTGTATAAATCGGCGTAAAGCCTGAATCTGGGCGAAATATATCTATCCCCCTGGATGCAACCAGGTGACTTTACCTTCCTGCTGTCACAGTAGGGAGAGTGTCAGTGTGTTTTACTGTGCTAAACCTTGTTTGTAGGGACAGGGAAGGACAGTGAGGGAAATTCTCATTGTGCTATACTGTGCTAAAGCATTCCTCATCAACCATCTTTAAAAAAAAAAAAATTATAGGGACAGAAAACTATAGGTAGGGAGAGTGTCAGTGTGTTTTACTGTGCTAAACCTTGTTTGTAGGGACAGGGAAGGACAGTGTGGGAAATTCTCATTGTGCTATACTGTGCTAAAGCATTCCTCATCAACCATCTTTAAAAAAAAAAAAAATTATAGGGACAGAAAACTATAGGTAGGGAGAGTGTCAGTGTGTTTTACTGTGCTAAACCTTGTTTGTAGGGACAGGGAAGGGCAGTGAGGGAAATTCTCATTGTGCTATACTGTGCTAAAGCATTCCTCATCAACCATCTTTAAAAAAAAAAAAAATTATAGGTACAGAAAACTATAGGTAGGGAGAGTGTCAGTGTGTTTTACTGTGCTAAACCTTGTTTGTAGGGACAGGGAAGGACAGTGAGGGAAATTCTCATTGTGCTATACTGTGCTAAAGCATTCCTCATCAACCATCTTTAAAAAAACATTTTTTATAGGGACAGAAAACTATAGGTATGGAGAGTGTCAGTGTGTTTTACTGTGCTAAACCTTGTTTGTAGGGACAGGGAAGGACAGTGAGGGAAATTCTCATTGTGCTATACTGTGCTAAAGCATTCCTCATCAACCATCTTTAAAAAAAAAAAAAATTATAGGGACAGAAAACTATAGGTAGGGAGAGTGTCAGTGTGTTTTACTGTGCTAAACCTTGTTTGTAGGGACAGGGAAGGACAGTGAGGGAAATTCTCATTGTGCTATACTGTGCTAAAGCATTCCTCATCAACCATCTTTAAAAAATAAAAAATTATAGGGACAGAAAACTATAGGTAGGGAGAGTGTCAGTGTGTTTTACTGTGCTAAACCTTGTTTGTAGGGACAGGGAAGGACAGTGAGGGAAATTCTCATTGTGCTATACTGTGCTAAAGCATTCCTCATCAACCATCTTTAAAATAAAAAAAAATTATAGGGACAGAAAACTATAGGTAGGGAGAGTGTCAGTGTGTTTTACTGTGCTAAACCTTGTTTGTAGGGACAGGGAAGGGCAGTGAGGGGAATTCTCCTTGTGCTATACTGTGCTAAAGCATTCATCATCAACCATCTTTAAAAAAACATTTTTTATAGGGACAGAAAACTATAGGTAGGGAGAGTGTCAGTGTGTTTTACTGTGCTAAACCTTGTTTGTAGGGACAGGGAAGGACAGTGAGGGAAATTCTCATTGTGCTATACTGTGCTAAAGCAATCCTCATCAACCATCTTTAAAAAAAAAAAAATTATAGGGACAGAAAACTATAGGTAGGGAGAGTGTCAGTGTGTTTTACTGTGCTAATCCTTGTTTGTAGGGACAGGGAAGGACAGTGAGGGAAATTCTCCTTGTGCTATACTGTGCTAAAGCATTCCTCATCAACCATCTTTAAAAAAAAAAAAAAATTATAGGGACAGAAAACTATAGGTAGGGAGAGTGTCAGTGTGTTTTACTGTGCTAAACCTTGTTTGTAGGGACAGGGAAGTGGCAGTGAGGGAAATTCTCATTGTGCTATACTGTGCTAAAGCATTCCTCATCAACCATCTTTAAAAAAAAAAAAATTTATAGGGACAGAAAACTATAGGTAGGGAGAGTGTCAGTGTGTTTTACTGTGCTAAACCTTGTTTGTAGGGACAGGGAAGGACAGTGAGGGAAATTCTCATTGTGCTATACTGTGCTAAAGCATTCCTCATCAACCATCTTTAAAAAAACATTTTTTATAGGGACAGAAAACTATAGGTAGGGAGAGTGTCAGTGTGTTTTACTGTGCTAAACCTTGTTTGTAGGGACAGGGAAGGACAGTGAGGGAAATTCTCATTGTGCTATACTGTGCTAAAGCATTCCTCATCAACCATCTTTAAAAAAACATTTTTTATAGGGACAGAAAACTATAGGTAGGTTGAGTGTCAGTGTGTTTTACTGTGCTAAACCTTGTTTGTAGGGACAGGGAAGGACAGTGAGGGAAATTCTCATTGTGCTATACTGTGCTAAAGCATTCCTCATCAACCATCTTTAAAAAAAAAAAAATTATAGGGACAGAAAACTATAGGTAGGGAGAGTGTCAGTGTGTTTTACTGTGCTAAACGTTGTTTGTAGGGACAGGGAAGGACAGTGAGGGAAATTCTCATTGTGCTATACTGTGCTAAAGCATTCCTCATCAACCATCTTTAAAAAAACATTTTTTATAGGGACAGAAAACTATAGGTAGGGAGAGTGTCAGTGTGTTTTACTGTGCTAAACCTTGTTTGTAGGGACAGGGAAGGACAGTGAGGGAAATTCTCATTGTGCTATACTGTGCTAAAGCATTCCTCATCAACCATCTTTAAAAAAAAAAAAAAATTATAGGGACAGAAAACTATAGGTAGGGAGAGTGTCAGTGTGTTTTACTGTGCTAAACCTTGTTTGTAGGGACAGGGAAGGACAGTGAGGGAAATTCTCATTGTGCTATACTGTGCTAAAGCATTCCTCATCAAGCATCTTTAAAAAAAAAAATTTTTATAGGGACAGAAAACTATAGGTAGGGAGAGTGTCAGTGTGTTTTACTGTGCTAAACCTTGTTTGTAGGGACAGGGAAGGACAGTGAGGGAAATTCTCATTGTGCTATACTGTGCTAAAGCATTCCTCATCAACCATCTTTAAAAAAACATTTTTTATAGGGACAGAAAACTATAGGTAGGGAGAGTGTCAGTGTGTTTTACTGTACTAAACCTTGTTTGTAGGGACAGGGAAGGACAGTGAGGGAAATTCTCATTGTTCTATACTGTGCTAAAGCATTCCTCATCAACCATCTTTAAAAAAAATTTTTATAGGGACAGAAAACTATAGGTAGGGAGAGTGTCAGTGTGTTTTACTGTGCTAATCCTTGTTTGTAGGGACAGGGAAGGACAGTGAGGGAAATTCTCCTTGTGCTATACTGTGCTAAAGCATTCCTCATCAACCATCTTTAAAAAAAAAAATTTTTATAGGGACAGAAAACTATAGGTAGGGAGAGTGTCAGTGTGTTTTACTGTGCTAAACCTTGTTTGTAGGGACAGGGAAGGGCAGTGAGGGAAATTCTCATTGTGCTATACTGTGCTAAAGCATTCCTCATCAACCATCTTTAAAAAAAAAAAATTTATAGGGACAGAAAACTATAGGTAGGGAGAGTGTCAGTGTGTTTTACTGTGCTAAACCTTGTTTGTAGGGACAGGGAAGGACAGTGAGGGAAATTCTCATTGTGCTATACTGTGCTAAAGCATTCCTCATCAACCATCTTTAAAAAAACATTTTTTATAGGGACAGAAAACTATAGGTAGGGAGAGTGTCAGTGTGTTTTACTGTGCTAAACCTTGTTTGTAGGGACAGGGAAGGACAGTGAGGGAAATTCTCATTGTGCTATACTGTGCTAAAGCATTCCTCATCAACCATCTTTAAAAAAAAAAAAATTATAGGGACAGAAAACTATAGGTAGGGAGAGTGTCAGTGTGTTTTACTGTGCTAAACCTTGTTTGTAGGGACAGGGAAGGACAGTGAGGGAAATTCTCATTGTGCTATACTGTGCTAAAGCATTCCTCATCAACCATCTTTAAAAAAAAAAAATTATAGGGACAGAAAACTATAGGTAGGGAGAGTGTCAGTGTGTTTTACTGTGCTAAACCTTGTTTGTAGGGACAGGGAAGGACAGTGAGGGAAATGCTCATTGTGCTATACTGTGCTAAAGCATTCCTCATCAACCATCTTTAAAAAAAAAATTTTTTATAGGGACAGAAAACTATAGGTAGGGAGAGTGTCAGTGTGTTTTACTGTGCTAAACCTTGTTTGTAGGGACAGGGAAGGGCAGTGAGGGAAATTCGCATTGTGCTATTCTGTGCTAAAGCATTCCTCATCAACCATCTTTAAAAAAATTTTTTTTATAGGGACAGAAAACTATAGGTAGGGAGAGTGTCAGTGTGTTTTACTGTGCTAAACCTTGTTTGTAGGGACAGGGAAGGACAGTGAGGGAAATTCTCATTGTGCTATACTGTGCTAAAGCATTCCTCATCAACCATCTTTAAAAAAACATTTTTTATAGGGACAGAAAACTATAGGTAGGGAGAGTGTCAGTGTGTTTTACTGTGCTAAACCTTGTTTGTAGGGACAGGGAAGGACAGTGAGGGAAATTCTCATTGTGCTATACTGTGCTAAAGCATTCCTCATCAACCATCTTTAAAAAACACATTTTTTATAGGGACAGAAAACTATAGGTAGGGAGAGTGTCAGTGTGTTTTACTGTGCTAAACCTTGTTTGTAGGGACAGGGAAGGACAGTGAGGGAAATTCTCATTGTGCTATACTGTGCTAAAGCATTCCTCATCAACCATCTTTAAAAAAAAAAAAAATTATAGGGACAGAAAACTATAGGTAGGGAGAGTGTCAGTGTGTTTTACTGTGCTAAACCTTGTTTGTAGGGACAGGGAAGGACAGTGAGGGAAATTCTCATTGTGCTATACTGTGCTAAAGCATTCCTCATCAACCATCTTTAAAAAAAAAAAAATTATAGGGACAGAAAACTATAGGTAGGGAGAGTGTCAGTGTGTTTTACTGTGCTAAACCTTGTTTGTAGGGACAGGGAAGGACAGTGAGGGAAATTCTCATTGTGCTATACTGTGCTAAAGCATTCCTCATCAACCATCTTTAAAAAAAAAAATTTTTTATAGGGACAGAAAACTATAGGTAGGGAGAGTGTCAGTGTGTTTTACTGTGCTAAACCTTGTTTGTAGGGACAGGGAAGGACAGTGAGGAACATTCTGATTGTGCTATACTGTGCTAAAGCATTCCTCATCAACCATCTTTGAAATCCTTGTTTTTTGGACAGTCAGGGAAATTGTCATTGTGCTATTCTGTGCGAAAGCAATCATCCTCAACCATATTTAGAAATCCTTAAGTAAAGGGACAGAGAAGGACACCTGAAGGTAGCCCTTATTGCTGTTTTTCCCATCTCCCTGCAGGCCATCCATTACAATGTCTGGAAGGCAAACAAGGAGAGGCAGACAGTCAGGAGGCAATAAAAGAGGGCAAGCAGGCTCTGTGTCTGGGGGCAATAGTGCTGGTCGTGGACGCGGTGCATTGTCATCAGCACATGGCCATGGGACACGCTTGTCCTTCTTTTCGGCAGCTGGACATGTTGAGCCACATCATGCCGAAGACTTGGTAGAGTGGATGACCAAGCCCTCCTCCTCCTCCTCATCCTCTCTCACCCAGGCTCAGGGTACTGGCAAAGCAGCTGGCAAAGCGTCCTCTTCCCTGGTATCAATGTCAGACTCATCATCAGTCACTCCTTCCCTAGACCCACCATGTCCTCCTCCTGAGGAGTCCCCCGAACTGTTTGAGCACAGTGTTGGGTACATGCTCCAGGAGGATGCCCAGCGTTTCGAAGGGTCTGATGATGAAACCCAGCTACAGGAAGGCAGTAGCGTGAGAGCAGACAGAGGGGATGCTCAAGAAGGACACCAATCTGGCAGTCATGTTCCAGCAGCTGCAGCATACTGCCAGATTGGCTCCAGTGATGAGGAGGGAGGGGATGATGAGGTCACTGACTCCACGTGGGTGCCTAATAGGAGAGAGGAGGAGGAGGAGGATGAGGAGGAGGCAAATCTCCAACGAGGCAGGATGCCCTTTGGTGGCCAGCGTAAGGGCAGTACACCGACGGAATCACACCGCAGAGCTCCGCCTGTGCAGGGCGCTGCCTCTGCCCGTCATTCAAAAAGTTCTTTGGTGTGGGCCTTTTTTGAGGCTAGTGCATCAGATCGCACAGCTGCTGTTTGCAACATATGTCTCAAGCGTATATCGCGTGGCCAAAACATCAGCCGCTTGGGTACCACATGCCTGACCAGACATATGTTGACCTGCCATGCAGCTCGTTGGCAAGCCTACCTTAAAGACCCACACCAAAGAACAAAGCGGACCTCTCCTTGCACCGCATCAGCTGGGATCTCCAACCCCACTATAACTTCAGTCCTCTCTGAAACATGCACTGAGAGGAATGAAGGTGTAGAATTAGGTGTGTCACAGCCAAGTACTTGCGGCCACTCTGCTAGCAGTACACCGACGTCCGATTCTAGCAGGCAAATTTCCCTGCCCCAGCTGCTGGACCGTCGAAAGAAGTTCACTCCCAGCCATCCACATGCCCAGCGGTTGAATGCTAGCTTGGCTAAATTGCTAGCGCTTCAACTGCTGCCTTTTCAGTTGGTAGACTCGGCCCCCTTCCGTGAGTTTGTGCAATGTGCGGTTCCTCAGTGGCAGGTTCCCAAACGCCACTTTTTCTCACGGAAGGCTATTCCGGCTCTCTACCGACATGTGGAAGGCAATGTCTTGGCCTCGCTGGACAGGGCGGTCAGCGGTAAGGTGCATATTACCGCTGACTCATGGTCCAGCAGGCATGGACAGGGACGTTACCTTTCTTTCACGGCCCATTGGGTCACTTTTGGCAGCTGGGAAGGATGCAGGACAAGGTGCAGTAGTGTTGGAGGTTGTTCCACCGCCACGCCTCCAAAATGCTACTACTGGTTGTGACACACCTCTCTCCTCCACCCCCTCCTCTTCTTCTTCCTCCATGGCCTCTTCCTGTGCTTTGTCCTCTGAACCAGCGGTGCTCCGTAGGCGTTCAAGGGGCTACGCAAGTACGCAGGCAAAAAGATGCCATGCCGTGCTTGCGCTGGTGTGTTTGGGGGACAGAAGCCACACTGGGGCAGAGGTCCTGTCTGCTCTGCAGGGCCATGCCGAGAGGTGGTTGACGCCACGCCAGCTTAAGCCAGGAATGGTGGTTTGCGACAATGGCACCAACCTCCTCTCCGCCCTCCGACAGGGACAACTGACCCATGTGCCCTGTGTGGCTCACGTCCTTAACCTGGTGGTGCAGCGGTTCTTGGGCAGGTACCCGGGCTTACAGGATGTCCTGAGGCAGGTCAGGAAAGTCTGTGTGCATTTCCGCAGATCTTATAATGCCAGTGCTCGCCTGGCTGAGCTGCAAAAGGAGTTGAACCTGCCCAAGAACCGCCTTATATGTGACATGCCCACCAGGTGGAACTCAACGTTGGCCATGCTGCAGCGGCTGCACACGCAGCAGAGGGCCATCAATGAGTACCTGTGCGACTACGGCACCAGGACAGGGTCAGGGGAGCTTGTTTTTTTTTCTCCACGCCAGTGGGGCATGATCAGGGATGCATGCACTGTCCTGGCACCATTTGAGGAGGCCACGAGGATGGTGAGCAGTGACAGTGCATGCATCAGTGACACTGTACCTCTTGTCCACCTGTTGGAGCACACGCTGCGTGGAATAATGGACAGGGCACTTGAGGCAGAACAGAGGCAGGAAGAGGAGGACTTCCTTGCCTCTCAAGGCCCCCTTTACCCAGACAGTGTTCCTTCTGTCCCACCCATCGCACAGGAAGAGGACGAGAAGGAGGATTGTGTCAGCATGGAGGTGGAGCCTGGCACTCAGCAGCATCAACAGCAGCAATCTTTTAGGGATGATTTACAGTCCCAAGAAACCCGTGGACTTGTACGTGGCTGGGAGGAGGTGGCTGCGGATCATGTCGTCCTTAGTGACCCAGAGGACTCCGGACCGAATGCCTCAGCTAACCTACGCTGCATGGCCTCCCTGATCCTGCAAAGTCTGCGGAAGGATCCTCGTATTCTTCGGATCAAGGAGAGGGACCATTACTGGCTGGCCACTCTCCTTGATCCACGGTACAAGGGTAAGGTTGCGGAACTTATGTTACCGTCGCAGAGGGAGCAGAGGATGAGACAACTCCGGGAGGCCTTGCAGAAAGGTCTGTGCAACGAGTTCCCAGAGACTGGGAGGTTACAAACTCCTGGTCCTGGACAACGAGTTGCTGAGGCTTCGGCCAGTCAAAGAAGGAGCGGTGGGGAAGGTGGCCGTCTGACCGATGCGTTCAGACAATTCTTTAGTCCGCAGCCCCAAAGTATGATCGGTTCCAGCAACCATCGCCAGCGTCTGATAAACATGGTGCAGGAATATCTAGGGGCAAGGTCAGACTTGGACACCTTCCCCACCGAAAATCCTCTGGCTTACTGGGTCTTGAGGATGGATCACTGGCCAGAGCTTGCACAGTATGCAATTGAGCTACTGGCCTGTCCTGCATCCAGCGTTCTTTCGGAACGCACATTCAGTGCTGCTGGAGGATTTGTCACGGATCACAGGGTGCGCCTGTCCACCGACTCGGTTGATCGACTGACTTTCATCAAGATGAACCAGTCTTGGATCACCACCAGCTACCACACACCTGATGCTGATATAACAGACTAATTGATTTTAACATGTCACATCCCTTCAAGACTGATGCTGATGCTGAGTGCCTGTGCTGTTATGTTGACTGGCTATCCTCCTCCTCCGAGTCCTCAATGATACGATTGATGATGATAGCTTGGAAGATCATTTTTGTTTATGGGTGCCGCCACCAGTGCCTAACGCCCAATTTTTCAGCCCCTGTTTAACAGGGGCGTGTAATTACAATTTTTTAAGCAATACTTTGCAACAGGGCTCATTGTTGTGCTCCAAGTACAGTATCTGTGAGGGGTTGCAGTGTTGTGCCACCAGTGCCTAAGGCCCAATTTTTCAGCCCCTGTTTAACAGGGGCGTGTAATTACAATTTTTGAAGCAATACTTTGCAACAGGGCTCATTGCTGTGCTCCAAGTACAGTATCTGTGAGGGGTTGCAGTGTTGTGCCACCAGTGCCTAAGGCCCAATTTTTCAGCCCCTGTTCAACAGGGGCATGTAATTACAATTCTTGATCTAATAATTCACAGCAGGGCCCATTGCTGCACCCACCAAGAGTAACTCTGAGGGCTTACAGTGTTGTGGCAACGCCACCACCACCACCACCACGAAAGGCCCAATTTTTCAGCCCCTGTTCAAAAGGGGCATGTAATTACAATTCTTGATCTAATAATTCACAGCAGGGCCCATTCCTGCACCCACCAAGAGTAACTCTGAGGGCTTACAGTGTTGTGGCAACACCACCACCACCACCACCATGAAAGGCCCAATTTTTCAGCCCCTGTTCAACAGGGGCATGCAATTACAATTCTTGATCTAATAATTCACAGCAGGGCCCATTGCTGCACCCACCAAGAGTAACTGTCAGGGCTTACAGTGTTGTGGCACCAGCACCACCATCAAAGGCCCAATTTTTACTACCACTGTTCAACAATTATATGTAATTACAATTCCTGATATAATAGTTGACAGCAGGGCGTTCCAGCACCAACCAAGAGTAACTGTGAGTGCTTACAGTGTTGTGCCAACACCAACAACTAAGGGGCCTATTTCTGCAGAGTATATACGGCAGGTCCCTACTTTCAAACATCCAACTTACAAACGACTCCTACTTGCAAACGCAAGAAGACAACAGGAAGTGAGAGGAAATCTACCCCTAGGAAGGAAAATTCTCTCCTGTAAGAATTAATATGGGAGAAAGGTGTCTCCTCTGTACTGATGCTTTATCACCAATCCTTGTTTCAATAAAAACACCACATTTCAAAAACAGTTGTCATTGGGACGGAAAGTGAGGTGAAATGTTCTGAACAGGGGCACAGACAGCAAAACAAATGTTACAGGGGTGATAACCCTTACCTATGTTTTCCAAAAAGTTTAAAAATAGATTTTTGGGCTGGAGCTACACTTAAACAATGTACCTGTTCAAAATTACAAACAGATTCTACATAAGAACAAACCTACAGTCCCTGTCTTGTATGCACCGCCTGTATACGGCTGTTCAGAGTATATAGGGCCTTTTTTATTTTATGTGCGGGGTTCCCCTTAATGTCCATACAAGACCCAAAGGGGGCTGGTAATGGGCTGGGGTAGGGGGGGGGGGGGGGGTCATGGGGTAGCTATGCCATTTTTCTTAAAGATTTTCATCCATATTACCGGGACCAGACATTACATTAAAGCCGCAAGCAGTTTTAAATGGCTTTTTTTTCCTTTAGAAGTGTCATTTTGTGCAGGGACAGTTCTAAACACGGGAAACACGTGGCACTTCACAGGCATACTTTAGACACCCCCCAGGTACGATATTTAAAGGAATATTTGACTTTTTTTTTTCACTTTATGCATCATTAAAATGACTGCTCCCGAAAAACGACCGTTTTTAAAACTTCTTTTTGCATTGATACATGTCCCCTGGTGCAGAACCCGGGTTCCCAAACCCTTTTTAGGACAATAACATGCATAATAGTCATTATAATTAGCACTTTAGAATTCGAACGTTCGCATCCATTGTATTTAATAGGGTTCTAATGTTCGTACGAACTTTCGGTCCGTTCGCGGGTTCTGGTGCGAACCGAACCCGGGGGTGTTCGGCTCATCACTAATAACCAGTAGAGTTGATCCTGAAATTAAACTGGCCATGAGGACAGCACACAGGAAGGCTCCATCCGGGCCCGCTATCACACGCAGTGTCTAGGCTTCCAGCTTGGCCACGTCATAATCTTTGGGCTAGATTGTGGACAGAGTAGTTCTGCCCAGCCCATGCACCAGGCTTCAACCGGTGCACATTTTCTTGGCGTTCTTGGCTCCGTAGTCCTGGAGGACTCCTTCTCTTGCTGCTTACCAGCAGCCTGTGTTTAGTCTATTACCCCGCTGTCGGTTACTTTGATTTCTACAAATCATATAGGCTATTTACTCTGGTTACCGTATATACTCGAGTATAAGCTGACCCGAATATAAGCCAAGGCACCTAATTTTACCACAAAAAACTGGGAAAACGTATTAACTCGAGTATAAGCCTAGGGTGTCCATCTGTATGCCTCACTTTGCCTCACTGTGCCCATGCCTCACTGTGCCCATGCCTCACTGTGCCCATGACTAGACTGACGTTTAACATAGGAGTCTATCGAAGGAGTGCCCGGGTTTGAAAAATCGGTGCTCCCCGGCTGTGGGTTCCCCAGACAAAAAACATTGCACACTTATGTAGGACAAATGGGGCTACATGTGTGCCAAGTTTCGGGTCCAGGGGACCTACGAACGGCCAAACTCACTAGAGAAATTACCGTTTAACGTAAGAGTCTATGGAAGGGGTGCCCGGGTTTGAAAAATCGCTTCTCCCCGGCCGTAAGTCCGCCGGACAACAAACTTTGCAGACTTATAGAAAAATAGAGAGGCTACATGTGTGCCAAGTTTGGGGTCCAGGGGACCTATGGCCGGCCGGTACCGGGTCCCCAAAATCTGGGAGATCAGGCGCAAAAAGGTGACTCGAGTATAAGCCGAGGGGGGGCATTTTCAGCACAAAAAAAAATGCGCTGAAAAACTTGGCTTATACTCGAGTATATACAGTATATTGCCAATTTACTGATACCCAGGTTCGTGTTACATCCTGCAATACGACCTGTTTATTATTATGCTCCTGAAGAAGCGTCATGACACGCGAAACATGTAGAGCAAAGCAAGACTACGTTTCTATATACTGGACCCACGGTTAACGCTACTCGCTTCATATGTACACTGTTCAACCATTTTTTGTTGGATATGTATCTTGAGTTTATCTATGGTACCGTAGTTTTCTGAAGCGACATTAGAGCATTACCCCGGGTCATGTATTAATAATTACTATCTTGATATTTCTGAATGTATCTATGTACTTTTATTATTTTTCTACAATAAAAGCCTAGTTTTTTACATGATTTACCCATGTGCCGTCTAAAGTCCATCAGGTCTGATCAGACTCAGACCCCCAAATATCCTGAATTAGGTTATTCAAAAGAGGGGGAGGTTTGGGAAGGGATTATAATGGTGCTTACAAATAATAATAATGGAAACCATACAAATATATATAAAATTATAATAGAGTTTTATTGAAAACATGATTAAAACCAATTATACAACATGGCAATTTGTTGAGTTTTGTTGAACATCTCCGCTCAAATATAGAGGGTTCCAGTTGAACAGAGATTGAGCAATCGTACATTATCCCGACATGTTTCGCGTTATGGCTTCATCAGGAGATATATGAATCAACCAAGGGTTACCAGAAAAACTATACAGGAACACAAAATACTACCGTATTTTCCGGCGTATAAGACAACCTTTTGTACTTAAAAATATCCCCCAAAAGTCGGGGGTCGTCTACCTGTATGCAGTCAGTCAGTCAGACTGCGGCTGTCCATTGTTTAAAAGCCGCGCCTCCTCCTGTTCCGTGATAGGCAGAACACTCCGCCTATCACGGAGATCCTCTCATCCTCGGCCTCGGACGAGAGGACCTCCGTGATAGGCGGAACACCGAACACAGGCTCTGCTGGGAAACTGAGTGTTCCGCCTATCACAAAACAGGACGAGGAGGAGGAGGCGTGGCTTTTGAACAATGGACGCCCGAAGTCTGACTGACTGCATACAGGGATAAGGTATGGAGATCTGGAGATCGGCACAGTGAGGTAGGCAATGAGCACAGTGAGGTAGGCAATGAGCACAGTGAGGTATGCAATGGGCACAGTGAGGTATGCAATGGGCACAGTGAGGCGTGTTGGAAGGGGGGTCGTCTTATACGGCGAGTATATCCCAAAACCAACCTTTTAACTGGAAAATTAGGGGGTCGTCTTATACGCCCAGTCGCCTTATACGCCGGCAAATACGATACATAAGAAAATAAATCAAAATAAACATCACATTACACAGAAAGAACAAGAAATCATTTGCAAAAGTTCACCAAAAACAGGAGCTTACCACCTCAGAGCACCCAAGAGGGTCACCCACAATGTTAGAACCACCACGGGGAGGAGGCACTACGCGGCCAAAGAGAGCACACAACGACCAGGCTAACAGGAAGAAAGCGAGATGAATCCTAAATGTGTGATATATATCCTTATGCTCTGATCACTTTTGTTTTTAAGTAAGTATTCTAGCTGGGAACCTTCCTTATATCAATTAAGGTCTATCCTTTATGCATCCTTGTATTTTTTGCATCTTGGTGCGATTTTCTATTTTGATATATATCACACATATTTAGGATTCATCTCGCTTTCTCCCTGTTAGCCCGGTCATTGTGTGCTCTCTGTGGATGCGTAGTGCCTCCTCTCCATGGTGGATCTTACTTTGTGGGTGACCCTCTTTGGTGCTCTGAGGTGGTAAACTCCTGTTTTTGGTGAACTTTGGCAAATTATTTCTTGTTCTGTGTAATGTGATATGTTTATTTTGATGTATTTTCTTATGTAGTATTTTTTGTCCTTGTATAGTTTTTCTGGTAACCCTTGGTTGATTCGTAATATCCCCAGATGAAGCCATAAGGCGAAACATGTCGGGATAATATATAATTGCTCAATCTCTGTTCAATTGGAACCCTCTATATTTGACCACCATAATGGAGATGTTCAACAAAACTCAACAAATTGCCATGTTGTGTTATTGGTTTTAATCATGTTTTCACTAAAACTATATTATATTTTTATATATATATACGGTATATATTTGTATGGTTTCCATTATTATTTGTAAGCACCATTATAATGGAAAGTAAAAAGTGCAGCGCTAGTAATTAGTGGTCATAAATAATATGAAAGTATATATTCACATATACCAAAAAAAATTATACATAAGTAGGAGATTGTCCTATAAGTGATCCACTAAAGTGCATAAATACCAACTATTTAAACATTCTGTGGTTAAAACAAAAACAGTATAATGCTGCTTATGAGTGTATCATGTGATGAATCAATCCAAACGTTATCCCTAGAACAGAACAAAATGTATGTCAGACTCCAATGTGGGGAGTCCATATATCAATGTCTATAAACAATGGGAATGAGGTATCCCAGGGAAGGAGGATGTTGAGGGGATAACAATCTTGGTGGTGGGAAGCTGAAGGAGGGGAACCCCTTGGGGAGCCTAGGATGAAAAGATAATAAAGGATGGGTACTCTTACCATGTGACGTGGACCCAAATGCCTGTTAGGGATGGGTCTGAAAAGCAAGGGTAAGAGTGGCGATCCTGTAGCTTCTCCTGGTGCGTATTTGTTAGTTCACCGTAGCTTCCATCCACTAATTCCTGGGATCCTTCCACGACAAGCAGGAAAAAAGGAGCAGCACTTCTCATAGAACGGCGCAGCACTCTGTGAGTGGACAGGCGATCGCCTGGGACCTGTCACGTCCCAGGTGATCGCCTACAGGGAGGAGCTGCCACAAGGCGATATGACGTATCGCCTAGGCAGCTCCAGGGCGGAAGGAGGAAGTGGGACAGGAAGTCCCACTCCTACTGAAGCCCCCACTCCCCCCCAAAAAAATTACATGCCAAATCTGGCATGTAAGAGGGCGAGGAGTGGATAAAGCGGAAGTTCCAAATTTGGGTGGAACTATGCTTTATTGACTCAAGTATAAGCCTAGGGTGTCCATCTGCATGCCTCACTGTGCCTCACTTTGCCTCACTGTGTCCATGTGCATGCCTCACTTTGTCCATGACTAGACTGACGTTTAACATTGGAGTCTATGGAAGGGGTGCCCGGCTTTGAAAAATCGGTGCTCCCCGGCTGTAGATCCCCCAGACGAAAAACATTGCACACTTATAGAGGAGAAATGGGCTACATGTGTGCCAAGTTTCGGATCCAGGGGACCTACTAACAGCCGGTACTGGGTCCCCGAATTCACCAGAGAAATTACCATTTAACATGGGAGTCTATGTGCCAAGTTTGCGGTCCACGGGACCTTATGCCGCGTACACACGATCATTTTTCCCGTTGAGAAAAATGAAATTTTTTCCTTTGGACGAGAAAAACGATCGTCTGTGGGCTTTTTGTCGTTTTTCTCTACGGGAAAAACGGCATTAATCACGACGAGAAAAATTAGAACATGCTCTAATTTTTCTCGTCGTGATTCCCGTCTTTTTTTTCGCGGCAGTTTTCCCATAGGGAAACACTGCCGGGGAGCCCACACAGGGTCGTTTTTTTCGACCAAAAAAAAAAATTTCATTTAAAACGGCCATGTGTGGGGGGAAGAAGCTGTTCCTCGTTTTTCACGTAGATTTTCTCGAAAAAATCGATCGTGTGTACGCGGCATAAGGCCGGCCAGTACCAGGTCCCCAAAATCCGGGAGATCAGGCACAAAAAGGTGACTCGAGTATAAGCCGAGGGGGGCATTTTCAGCACAAAAAAATGTGCTGAAAAACTCAGCTTATACTCAAGTATATACGGTAATAGAAAATAAAATAAAAGAATAGAAAATAAAATAAAAGAATAGAAAATAAAATAAAAGAATAGAATATAAAAAAAACCACTAGAATTCAAATGGAATTCGATGTGAATTTGAATTCCATTAATTTGAATTCGGGGAAAATCCAAATCAAATTTTAATTAAAGCGGAGCTCCGCCGTAAAAAAAATATCTTGCAAAGGTGTAAAGTACAGTTCCGCCTATGCAAGATATTACCACCTAGATAAATCCGGTGTAGCCGTCTCCCCTAGCAAATTTCCGTGTGGGGGACGATCCCCTGCGGATTGTGTCAAGTTCACCTCTCCTTGTGGCTGTCCCGCGTGAATAAAAGGGATAGATCAGAACACTGCGTCCCTACCGGCCCAATCCCCCTGTTATTTTTCACAATTTTTATTTCAGGAGAAACAGAAAATAGAAATAAGTAGGCATGAATGCCCTATGAAAGAAAAATAGATGGGGGAGTAGTGTATGGGAGGGGGGGGGGTTATTCAGAAAGGCGGAGGGGGGGGACTCACGGACATGGATCTAGGCTCTCGCCCAATAGGTGGTGTTGCCGATCTGTATATTGAGGGCGTCAAAGTCAGAGGCGTCAAAGCTTAAGTAGGGGTTTATTGAATGTGTGCAGAATGAAATCAAGTCTAGCTTTCAGGGTGTCGGACCTTCTCCTCTGAGGAGTTGTCCGTCAGTGGAATATCTGAGATAATTCCAAAGTTGCCAAGTTTTGGAGTACGTCTCCTGTCTGTTTTGGCTAGGATCTGCATTTTTGTGTACATTCAGTAGAAAAGGAAGTTTGTCCTCAAGTTCTTCTACCAAGTCAAGGGCGTTGAACCAAATTTCTGCCATGTTGCTCCTACTGGCCCACAGGCTCACTTTAATTAAACCTCATTATATCACTTCCACCTTCCTCTTCAGTCCCCCCACCCCATTTCCTCCCTATTGTGTCTTTGTGTCTTAGTGGAATTTCTTAGCGTCTGTGTATCTCCGTACAATGACTTGAAACTCATACACTATTTCCTGCTGGTTGTGCTTTCATACCTTTAAATTCCATCTTACTCTTCAGCTTCAATAGACAGCATGACTGCCTTTATTCCATATCCACACACTCAATATCTTCTGTTAGCATAATCTAATTCAAGCACGGCTTATATATAATTATCTTCATAAGCCTGGAACAATTAGGATTGCTGCAACAAATTGTTTGTGTTCAACAGCAATGGCATCTCCCAGGTTGATTATAATGTATTTGTATAACATACAGTAGAACTGGGAATAGCATTAGCATAGGGGCTTTAGGTGTGTAGCACCCTCCTAGTTAGGTTGCTATGCAGCTAGGAAATTATTATTATTTAATTTTTTTTAGTTCCTCAGTAGTAAATGGGGCAGTTATTGATTGCCTTTGCCTGTTCTGGATCCCACAGGCTACAGGTTTGATTGCTCTCCTCTGCTTTCCAGAGGCTTCTGAAACATAGAGGATAGAGTAAGGCAAAGACAGCCTGAAGAATTAGTTTGCTCCAGCCAATCCCTGGGAGGTGTGCCTAGAAGGTGGCTGGAGAGGCACATAAATAGTCTGAGATTTGAAGCAGAGGGGCTCCCTGTTCCCCGTGAATGGGATCCACCCGTTTGGGTGGGGGTGACTACCCCCACCTGCAGCAGCCCTCCTGGTTCCAGCTACTATTCATTGAGGTTCTAGCTGTGGCATAGCTGGGGGCCCTATTTTTAAAGACCCACTCTTGAAGTCAAGGGAACCCTCATCCAAGGACCTAGTCTGGAGAGCTCACTGAAGTGTGCCTGGTGGAAGTTAGGATTTAAGCTGTCCTGTGGCATTGTGAGCATTAACGTCTCCCTCACTGAAGAGTGTCCGGTGGATACTGGAAGGAGGCATCCAGTGATCCTGTGACATTGTGAGTACTGACTTAGGATAAGTGTTTTAGTGACTGTGTGCTGTGTCCCTTTGGTGGCCAAACCAGTAGTATTCCTGCTGGGCTTAGCTTACAAGAAGGGGGCTAAGTCTCTGCCATTTGTACTTATTCATGCATAGAGACTGCTCAGAGAGACTTAGCAAGCTATAATGTCCTCCAGTGGTGGCCCATCCATTAGGGCCACCACTGCCACTCTCTCCACACCACCCCCTATATGCAATTGATAGATTCATGTGTAGCGGGGTGTTCCCCTTTAATGCAGAGAGACAAGAAGTTCCAGGTGAGAGGTGAGTCGGGAGGAAGTAAAGAGACATTATGGAAGTGAAAGCAGAGGAGAGAGAGACTACATCTCCCAGTACATCTTGCAGCACCCAGGGTGCATTGCTCCAGAACAGAGACTGCTGGGGCAGACTTTATAAAGGGGAGGCGGAGTTTTGGTCGGCCTCTTTGGACACCCCTCTCCTAGCAAGAGGATCTCTGTGCTGAACTGCTGTGTGCACAAGGCCTGAAGCCTGGGCCGTGTGCTCCTTTCCAAAGAGCCCTCTGCCAGCCTAGCAGAGCCTTAGAGACATCTAATCCTCCTTGCTGCAGTACACCAGAAGGATTGAAGACTTGGATGTCGGTGGATTCCTGTTCCTAGACGAATCGATGGAGGAAAGGGACTTGGACTTGTCCAGGTGGTGAGAGCTGTTTAAAGACAGATACTTTATCTTTACTATTCGTTGGGATTACAAAGTTGTTCTTCAAGTGCACCACCGAGAGATTGCTAGCAAATATTGTTTCACTGAACTTCCATTTAGATCAGTCAGGCCTGACTGCATAGGTAGACATTGCTGGGTGTTAGTCTACCCATGAGGGGAAGTAGCTGTAAAAGGGCAGCGCTAGAGTTGCATAGCAATACTTTATTATTCTGATTACTCTGTTTATCTTTATTACTGTTTGTTGCAGGGATCTGCAACTTGTTATACTGTTGTTTATTACTTGCCCATTAGCCTCAGTAAAATATCTGGGTAAAGTACATTTGGTGTCAGTTCCGCTTACTTTAATAGGAGTTTTAAAGTATATTCTGTGTATGTTTGTTATAGGACTGCGTCACCAACAGTTGCGATCACGCGGTCCTATCTCTCTATCACCAGCTGTGCCACGGGAGGTTAGAGCCGATTGCCGGGGGTTGACAGCGGTGCACTGCAGGGCCCAAATCAATATCAGCGGCTCTCTTAACTGGGGGTAGCGCTACACGTGGGGGCTCGAGTCCGGGATCCTTGTACGTTGCACGCTGCAATCAAGCCGGTCAGAAGTACCAGCATGGACCCGCTGGCAATGTCACAGTGGTGCGCAGCGATTGGCGCCGATCCAACCGCGGCGGTAGTCATTGTACTCCCGGGGGAAAGATGGAAGGAAGAGGAGATAAAACAGCTCGTATTGTTACTGTCTCCGAGCCACAAAGCATGGGTGATGGATTTTAGGCCAGATCCAGTGATCTCGTTTACATACGCACTGGTAGAATGGAAAAAGGAAATCCCAGAGCATTTTAAAAGTCAGAGTATACAAGCCATAGATAATCAGATCTATCACTTGATACATACGCTGCCAGTGAAGGAAGAATGGTTTCAGACACCAAAGCCATCACCCCCACAATTATCTCCACCACTATCCCCTAAAGCAGAAAAGCTTAAGGAACTATTAAGCCCGGGATCACCGCTGGCCGCTATAGGGCCTGAATTGTTGAATGCTCTAGGAGACCTTGTAATTAAGTGCCAGAAAAGCAGTACGGTGCATGTGGAGGCCGGTTACCGGAAGCTTAGCACCTTCTCAGGGAAGCTCCCCGTCCCTGCGGGGGAGGAAGATTTTGACACTTGGGTGGAACAGGCATTGCAGGCAGTAGAAGCATGGGAGGTGCCTGAGGCACAGAAGAGACAGCGAGTCTTAGAAAGTCTGAAAGGTGCCGCGGCAGAAGCGGTGAGGAGCTTCCGGTTTGGAAATGAAAACTGTACAGCTCAAGATTGCCTGGCCATGCTGCAGGAAGAGTTTGGTCAGCTGGAGAAGGTGTCAGAGATGATTTATCAAATTGAACACACTCTCCAGCAGCCGAATGAGAAACTGTCAGAATATGTTAGAAGGCTGAACAGGCAGTTATGCAAGATTGTACTGAAGAAGGGAATGCTGCCCAAAGATGCAGATGAAGCACGCATGAAGCAGATCATGAGGGGAGCGCGGCGCTCAGACCCGGTCTGGCTGCACCTGAAAACCTCAGGAGGAGGAATGTCACTAACCTACTCTGATCTAATAAAAATTATTAGGGACGAAGAGGCGCTGCAGGAAGATCAGCAGGTGGCCAAGGCGAATGTCACACCTGTACCAGTGTTTGTCCATTCGGTCAAGAGCCCAGAAAGAGATGCGGAGGTTGACACTCTGAAATCGCAAATGGCCCAAGTGTTGGAGATGCTGACCTCTTTGATGGAGAAAGATCAGAGAAGACGAGAGAAACCGAGCCCAAGAAAGGAGTTGTTCCCGAACACCTCAGCACCGGCCTCCCTACAGGACCGAGAAGAGGTGATTTGCTATAACTGCGGAGGGAGTGGCCACTTTGCTAACGTATGCTCCAGCCCAAAGAAGACCAGAACCACGCCTTACCACCCACAAGGAGATGCTCAGCTGGAGAGATTTAACCGGACCCTGCTCAACATGTTGGGAACCTTAGAAACAGAGAAGAAGCAACACTGGAGTCAGCACATATCAGCCCTAGTACATGCCTATAACTGTACCACAAGTGACGCCACTGGCTACTCCCCTTATCGACTTATGTTTGGGAGAGAAGCAAGGCTACCTGTGGACCTGGCCTTTGGCACTTCTATAGACAATACCTCAGCTACATCCCACAAGGGATACGTGGACAGACTTAGACGTAGCTTGCAGGTGGCCTATGAACAAGCCCAGGCGGCTTCGGATCAAAGGGGGGCCCGCAACAAGAGAAATTTTGATCTGAAGGTTCGAGTGCAAGATCTGCAGCCCGGGGACCGAGTACTGCTACGCAATCTGGGGGTCCCTGGAAAACACAAGCTTGCCGACAGGTGGAGATCTGAGCCCTATGTTGTCTGTAGGAAGTTGCCCGGTTTGCCTGTCTACAAACTAAAGCCAGAAGGAAAGGTGGGTCCACTGAAGATGTGGCATCGGAACCACCTGCTCCCACTTGCTGAGGCAGTCAGAATACCTCCCGTGAGAGACTCCCCTGAACCGGCCTCTATCCTGGATATTCCTAGGCCGAACACTCGGTCCCAGACCTCTCGAGCCAAAGATGGGGAGGCCTCCCAATTGAGTACAGAAGAAGGTGGAGAACTGGACTGGCTGTGGCCTCCCTCGACTCTGGGAACGTCCGCCATAGATCTCCCAAATGGAGGGGATACCCCAGATGCAACGCTGAATCCGGAGGCTACTGAATTCATACCCTTCAGTCCCTCAGCTGATTACTGGGAAGATGTTCCTGACACTTGCGCTGAGGAGGACTCTAGAGATTCCATACGTCAGTCGACTTCTGAATCAGAGGTTCCAGAACCAGCAATGTTACCTGAACTTACTCCTGAAGAAGAACCTGTGGTGCCAGAGTCAGAAGCACCAAGAGAGCAGAGGGCTCGCAGAGTCATCAGGCCTCCCAAGAAACTAACTTACCCCCAAATGGGGACGAGCTCAGAGGACTCTGTTGTAACGGCTAGGAGAAGTGTTGAACAACCTGATCCTTCCACCGTCCATTTGGTGGAGGGCAACCCCAGCTCACTCTCTGGCACAGTTAGGCAGGCCACTCATGGTAGTGTGACCTGTGGGCAAGAGAGTTCCATCCCAAAGTTTTGGTGGGAATTCCCTATGCCAACATCATGCTCGACATTGTCCAAAATGGTAAACAGTATTTGTTGAAGTTTATCTTTGGGGACCAAAGAGTTCAAGTGGGGGGAGTGTGTAGCGGGGTGTTCCCCTTTAATGCAGAGAGACAAAAGTTCCAGGTGAGAGGTGAGTCGGGAGGAAGTAAAGAGACATTATGGAAGTGAAAGCAGAGGAGAGAGAGACTACATCTCCCAGTACATCTTGCAGCACCCAGGGTGCATTGCTCCAGAACAGAGACTGCTGGGGCAGACTTTATAAAGGGGAGGCGGAGTTTTGGTCGGCCTCTTTGGACACCCCTCTCCTAGCAAGAGGATCTCTGTGCTGAACTGCTGTGTGCACAAGGCCTGAAGCCTGGGCCGTGTGCTCCTTTCCAAAGAGCCCTCTGCCAGCCTAGCAGAGCCTTAGAGACATCTAATCCTCCTTGCTGCAGTACACCAGAAGGATTGAAGACTTGGATGTCGGTGGATTCCTGTTCCTAGACGAATCGATGGAGGAAAGGGACTTGGACTTGTCCAGGTGGTGAGAGCTGTTTAAAGACAGATACTTTATCTTTACTATTCGTTGGGATTACAAAGTTGTTCTTCAAGTGCACCACCGAGAGATTGCTAGCAAATATTGTTTCACTGAACTTCCATTTAGATCAGTCAGGCCTGACTGCATAGGTAGACATTGCTGGGTGTTAGTCTACCCATGAGGGGAAGTAGCTGTAAAAGGGCAGCGCTAGAGTTGCATAGCAATACTTTATTATTCTGATTACTCTGTTTATCTTTATTACTGTTTATTGCAGGGATCTGCAACTTGTTATACTGTTGTTTATTACTTGCCCATTAGCCTCAGTAAAATATCTGGGTAAAGTACATTTGGTGTCAGTTCCGCTTACTTTAATAGGAGTTTTAAAGTATATTCTGTGTATGTTTGTTATAGGACTGCGTCACCAACAGTTGCGATCACGCGGTCCTATCTCTCTATCACCAGCTGTGCCACGGGAGGTTAGAGCCGATTGCCGGGGGTTGACAGCGGTGCACTGCAGGGCCCAAATCAATATCAGCGGCTCTCTTAACTGGGGGTAGCGCTACACATGCATAGCATGAATCTATCCACGGCCGCCACGGCCACCCCCTAGTTATGCATCCGACCCCTTTCAGGGCATCAGGCGCATGAAATACAGCGGGCAGTTTTTTTTTTTTTTGAAGCACCTGGTAAGAGCCATAGGCTCTAAAAAAAGTTCAAAATAGGGTGGGCTCGGGTCGCAGAGATTGCGCTCAGATCCCACTCAGGTGTGTTACAACAGCGAATGAATATTTGCCGTTGAAACACTGATCCTCAATCCGGACAATCAGAAGCGGGTGTGAGATCCGTTTTCCGATTGGCGAATAGAGAAGACTCCCGATTGGCCACTGAGGAGGAGAGAGGAAATGGCAGGCGCCACCGCCGTGATGGCACGTGGAGAGCTGGACAGCAGGAGAATGGAAGGCCGAGCAGGGGAAGCCACCTGTGATAGGTTAAGTTCTACCGACCAACCGGGGGGCGGGGGTTGGCATACTGCTTGCCACCCCCCCCAAAAAAATTCCCACGGCCGCCACTGATGTCCTCCTGCAGAGAATCAGGGAATCTGAAGTAACCCATACAACCTACATCCCATCGCAAGTTCTTCAACAATAAAAATCCTAAAAGACATCCCCCAAGACTGATTATTGAACCAGAATGAGTGAAATGTTATTGTGTACCTGGCTGCCACTACACTAACTCTGGGGAAGAACCAGTTAAATCACAGTGGCTCCAACTGGGTAGTGCTGCATGGGCAAGGACTGCTATCAGGCCTAAAACCTTGGGTGGCCCAGAGCTATCATCTGTCATTTGACACCTTTCCCCTTTATTGTACTAAAAGAAGCATAATAATGTGTTCTCCGGAGAGGGAAGACATTTTCGGATTTTTAGTAAGGAACTTTCTTGGGCCCCTGTTTGTTTCCATCCGATCCGCCGGCCAGATAGAAAATAGGACCACCATCCTTCTGTTTTTGGCGGGCAGGATCGGATCGGACAGTGGCGAGTGTCAGCAGACATGTATTCGCTGACATTCACCACTCCATAGAGGAGACTGGAAGATCTGATCAGGTCCGCCTGAAAAACTGACAGGCCGACCTGATCGGACAGCCCATGTGAAAGGGCCCTTAGGTCTTTGGATCAGTTTTTGTACCCCATTAGAGTCTATCCAACCACAACAGTTGTCGGACTTTGGATAAAATTTTGCCTAGGACCCCACTAGAGTCTCCCCAACTTTACCAAAGGAAGCATACTGATGTGCTTATCACAGGGGTTCTGGCACCTTTGTGTGTAAAGTAAGGAACACTCATGGGACATTGGATCACATTTTGCCTAAGACCCCATTGGAGTCCTTCCGACCTCACCAAAAGAGGCATAATCATGTATTTATCACAGAGGGTTCATTCTGAGAGGCATCTTCGGGTATAGAGTACGGAACTGTCATAATAATTTAGATCACATTTTGCCAAGGGCCCCACTGCAGTCTATTCAACCTCAACACAAGAAGCATAATGATTTGTTTATCAGAAAGGGTTCATTCCGGGAGTCATATTTGGGTGTAAAGTAAAGAATTGTCATGGGACTTTGGATCTCATTTTGCCCAGGGCCCCACTGGAGTCTATCCAACTCCACCAAAGAATGTATAATGGTGTGTTTGACAGTGAGGGTTCATTCTGGGAGGCAGTTTTGGGTGTGTAGTATAGAACTGCTGTAGGACCTTTAATCTCACTTAGCCTATTACCCTATTGGAGTCCATCCAACTTCGCCAAAAGAGGCACAATTAAATGGTTATCATGGGGGTATCATTCTATGAGGCATCTTTGGTTTTATAGTAGGGAACTGTCCTAGGGCTTTGGCTCAGTGTTGCCTAGGACCTCATTAGAGTCTATCCAACCTCAACACAGAAAGCAGAATGATATATTTATAAGAGGGGGTTCATCCGGGGAGGCATGTTTGGGTGAATAATGATAAATTGTATAAGCGGCGCTTACTCAAAAGAAAACTGTAGGTATGACAACAAATATAAAGTGCAAATAAACTGTGCAATATAGGAAAGTAATGTATCTTCAATAGTCCAAAAGTCCACAAAAGAATTAATATATAAAGTGCAAAAAAATATTTTGTGCAAAAAAGAGCAATGTTTTAGATGTTCAAAAATAGAGTACGATATTCCAAAGGCAATAATGGTGAAATTCAATTAATATGTGGTAAGCATCTCCTCCACCAACATCCGTGATCCACCACAAGTGTTCCCCAGCCTCTCACCTCAAAAAAAGACCCCAATGTGTCTAATGGTGCTTCTGGTCACAGCAGACCATTCAGAAATAATCTCATTTGTAGTAGGGCTGTTACTGATTAAAATTTTCGTGTTTGATTAATCAATTTTTTTTTAATTGATTAATCGACTAATTTCGATTAATTATAACGCACATACAGTTTTTACAATTTTCCACATCTGCCCCCATACTGTAATGTCCACATCTCCCCCGTAATGTCCACATCTCCCCACATCTCCCCCCATACCGTAATATCCACATCTCCCCCATACTGTAATGTCCACATCTGCCCCACATACTGTAATGTCCACAACTCCCCCATACTGTAATGTCCACATCTGCCCCACATACTGTAATGTCCACATCTGCCCCACATACTGTAATGTCCACATTTGCCCCACATACTGTAATGTCCACATCTGCCCCACATACTGTAATGTCCACAACTCCCCCATACTGTAATGTCCACATCTGCCCCACATACTGTAATGTCCACATCTGCCCCACATACTGTAATGTCCACATTTGCCCCACATACTGTAATGTCCACATCTGCCCCATACTGTAATGTCCACATCTGCCCCATACTGTAATGTCCACATCTCCCCCGTAATGTCCACATCTCCCCACATCTCCCCCCATACCGTAATATCCACATCTCCCCCATACTGTAATGTCCACATCTCCCCCATACAGTAATGTCCACATCTCCCCACATACTGTAATGTCCACAACTCCCCCCATACTGTAATGTCCACATCTCCCCCATACTGTAATGTCCACATCTGCCCCACATACTGTAATGTCCACATCTGCCCCCCATACTGTAATGTCCACATCTCCCCCGTAATGTCCACATCTCCCCACATCTCCCCCCATACCGTAATATCCACATCTCCCCCATACTGTAATGTCCACATCTGTCCCACATACTGTAATGTCCACATCTGCCCCACATACTGTAATGTCCACAACTCCCCCCATACTGTAATGTCCACATCTCCCCCACATACTGTAATGTCCACATCTCCCCCACATACTGTAATGTCCACATCTCCCCCACATACTGTAATGTCCACATCTCCCCCACATACTGTAATGTCCACAACTCCCCCATACTGTAATGTCCACATCTCCCCCCCATACTGTAATGTCCACATCTCCCCCCCATACTGTAATGTCCACATCTGCCCCCATACTGTAATGTCCACATCTCCCCCACATACTGTAATGTCCACATCTCCCCCACATACTGTAATGTCCACATCTGCCCCATACTGTAATGTCCACATCTCCCCCACATACTGTAATGTCCACATCTGCCCCACATACTGTAATGTCCACATCTGCCCCACATACTGTAATGTCCACATCTCCCCCCATACTGTAATGTCCACATCTCCCCCACATACTGTAATGTCCACATCTGCCCCATACTGTAATGTCCACATCTCCCCCACATACTGTAATGTCCACATCTGCCCCACATACTGTAATGTCCACATCTGCCCCACATACTGTAATGTCCACATCTCCCCCCCCCATACTGTAATGTCCACATCTCCCCCACATACTGTAATGTCCACATCTGCCCCATACTGTAATGTCCACATCTCCCCCACATACTGTAATGTCCACATCTCCCCCACATACTGTAATGTCCACAACTCCCCCCATACCGTAATGTCCACAACTCCCCCACATACTGTAATGTCCACAACTCCCCCACATACTGTAATGTCCACATCTCCCCCATACTGTAATGTCCACATCTCCCCCCCATACTGTAATGTCCACATCTGCCCCATACTGTAATGTCCACATCTCCCCCATACTGTAATGTCCACATCTCCCCCCCATACTGTAATGTCCACAACTCCCCCATACTGTAATGTCCACATCTCCCCCACATACTGTAATGTCCACATCTGTCCCAAAATACTGTAATGTCCACATCTCCCCCCATACTGTAATGTCCACATCTGCCCCATACTGTAATGTCCACATCTGCCCCATACTGTAATGTCCACAACTCCCCCATACTGTAATGTCCACATCTGCCCCACATACTGTAATGTCCACATCTGCCCCACATACTGTAATGTCCACATCTCCCCCATACTGTAATGTCCACATCTCCCCCGTACTGTAATGTCCACAACTCCCCCATACTGTAATGTCCACATCTCCCCCATACTGTAATGTCCACATCTCCCCCATACTGTAATGTCCACAACTGCCCCACATACTGTAATGTCCACATCTCCCCCATACTGTAATGTCCACATCTGCCCCACATACTGTAATGTCCACAACTCCCCCATACTGTAATATCCACATCTCCCCCATACTGTAATGTCCACATCTGCCCCACATACTGTAATGTCCACAACTCCCCCATACTGTAATGTCCACATCTGCCCCACATACTGTAATGTCCACATCTGCCCCACATACTGTAATGTCCACAACTCCCCCCATACTGTAATGTCCACATCTCCCCCACATACTGTAATGTCCACATCTCCCCCACATACTGTATATCCACATCTCCCCCACATACTGTAATGTCCACAACTCCCCCATACTGTAATGTCCACATCTCCCCCATACTGTAATGTCCACATCTCCCCCCCATACTGTAATGTCCACATCTGCCCCATACTGTAATGTCCACATCTCCCCCATACTGTAATGTCCACAACTCCCCCATACTGTAATGTCCACAACTCCCCCATACTGTAATGTCCACATCTGCCCCACATACTGTAATGTCCACAACTCCCCCATACTGTAATGTCCACAACTCCCCCATACTGTAATGTCCACATCTCCCCCCATACTGTAATGTCCACAACTCCCCCACATACTGTAATGTCCACATCTCCCCTCATACTGTAATGTCCACATCTCCCCCGTACTGTAATGTCCACATCTCCCCCATACTGTAATGTCCACATCTGCCCCACATACTGTAATGTCCACAACTCCCCCATACTGTAATGTCCTCATCTCCCCCATACCGTAATATCCACATCTCCCACATACTGTAATGTCCACAACTCCCCCCATACTGTAATTTCCACATCTCCCCCCCCATACTGTAATGTCCACATCTCCCCCATACAGTAATGTCCACATCTCCCCACATACTGTAATGTCCACAACTCCCCCCATACTGTAATGTCCACATCTCCCCCATACTGTAATGTCCACATCTGCCCCACATACTGTAATGTCCACATCTGCCCCCCATACTGTAATGTCCACATCTCCCCCGTAATGTCCACATCTCCCCACATCTCCCCCCATACCGTAATATCCACATCTCCCCCATACTGTAATGCCCACATCTGTCCCACATACTGTAATGTCCACATCTGCCCCACATACTGTAATGTCCACAACTCCCCCCATACTGTAATGTCCACATCTCCCCCACATACTGTAATGTCCACATCTCCCCCACATACTGTAATGTCCACATCTCCCCCACATACTGTAATGTCCACAACTCCCCCATACTGTAATGTCCACATCTCCCCCCCATACTGTAATGTCCACATCTCCCCCCCCCCATACTGTAATGTCCACATCTGCCCCCATACTGTAATGTCCACATCTCCCCCACATACTGTAATGTCCACATCTCCCCCACATACTGTAATGTCCACATCTGCCCCATACTGTAATGTCCACATCTCCCCCACATACTGTAATGTCCACATCTGCCCCACATACTGTAATGTCCACATCTGCCCCACATACTGTAATGTCCACATCTCCCCCCATACTGTAATGTCCACATCTCCCCCACATACTGTAATGTCCACATCTGCCCCATACTGTAATGTCCACATCTCCCCCACATACTGTAATGTCCACATCTCCCCCACATACTGTAATGTCCACATCTGCCCCACATACTGTAATGTCCACATCTGCCCCACATACTGTAATGTCCACATCTCCCCCCCCCCATACTGTAATGTCCACATCTCCCCCACATACTGTAATGTCCACATCTGCCCCATACTGTAATGTCCACATCTCCCCCACATACTGTAATGTCCACATCTCCCCCACATACTGTAATGTCCACAACTCCCCCCATACCGTAATGTCCACAACTCCCCCACATACTGTAATGTCCACAACTCCCCCACATACTGTAATGTCCACATCTCCCCCATACTGTAATGTCCACATCTCCCCCCCATACTGTAATGTCCACATCTGCCCCATACTGTAATGTCCACATCTCCCCCATACTGTAATGTCCACATCTCCCCCCCATACTGTAATGTCCACAACTCCCCCATACTGTAATGTCCACATCTCCCCCATACTGTAATGTCCACATCTCCCCCACATACTGTAATGTCCACATCTGTCCCAACATACTGTAATGTCCACATCTCCCCCCATACTGTAATGTCCACATCTGCCCCATACTGTAATGTCCACATCTGCCCCATACTGTAATGTCCACAACTCCCCCATACTGTAATGTCCACATCTGCCCCACATACTGTAATAACCACATCTGCCCCACATACTGTAATGTCCACATCTGCCCCATACTGTAATGTCCACAACTCCCCCATACTGTAATGTCCACATCTGCCCCACATACTGTAATGTCCACATCTGCCCCACATACTGTAATGTCCACATCTCCCCCATACTGTAATGTCCACATCTCCCCCGTACTGTAATGTCCACATCTCCCCCACATACTGTAATGTCCACATCTCCCCCATACTGTAATGTCCACATCTCCCCCATACTGTAATGTCCACATCTCCCCCATACTGTAATGTCCACAACTGCCCCACATACTGTAATGTCCACATCTCCCCCATACTGTAATGTCCACATCTGCCCCACATACTGTAATGTCCACAACTCCCCCATACTGTAATGTCCACATCTCCCCCATACTGTAATGTCCACATCTGCCCCACATACTGTAATGTCCACAACTCCCCCCATACTGTAATGTCCACATCTCCCCCATACTGTAATGTCCACATCTCCCCCATACTGTAATGTCCACATCTCCCCCATACTGTAATGTCCACAACTGCCCCACATACTGTAATGTCCACATCTCCCCCATACTGTAATGTCCACATCTGCCCCACATACTGTAATGTCCACAACTCCCCCATACTGTAATGTCCACATCTGCCCCACATACTGTAATGTCCACATCTGCCCCACATACTGTAATGTCCACAACTCCCCCCATACTGTAATGTCCACATCTCCCCCACATACTGTAATGTCCACATCTCCCCCACATACTGTATATCCACATCTCCCCCACATACTGTAATGTCCACAACTCCCCCATACTGTAATGTCCACATCTCCCCCATACTGTAATGTCCACATCTCCCCCCCATACTGTAATGTCCACATCTGCCCCATACTGTAATGTCCACATCTCCCCCATACTGTAATGTCCACAACTCCCCCACATACTGTAATGTCCACATCTGCCCCAACATACTGTAATGTCCACATCTCCCCCCCATACTGTAATGTCCACATCTGCCCCATACTGTAATGTCCACATCTGCCCCATACTGTAATGTCCACAACTCCCCCATACTGTAATGTCCACAACTCCCCCATACTGTAATGTCCACATCTGCCCCACATACTGTAATGTCCACATCTCCCCCATACTGTAATGTCCACAACTCCCCCATACTGTAATGTCCACAACTCCCCCATACTGTAATGTCCACATCTCCCCCCATACTGTAATGTCCACAACTCCCCCACATACTGTAATGTCCACATCTCCTCTCATACTGTAATGTCCACATCTCCCCCGTACAGTAATGTCCACATCTCCCCCATACTGTAATGTCCACATCTGCCCCATACTGTAATGTCCACATCTGCCCCACATACTGTAATGTGCACAACTCCCCCATACTGTAATGTCCACATCTCCCCCATACCGTAATATCCACATCTCCCACATACTGTAATGTCCACAACTCCCCCCATACTGTAATGTCCACATCTCCTCCCCATACTGTAATGTCCACATCTCCCCCATACAGTAATGTCCACATCTCCCCACATACTGTAATGTCCACAACTCCCCCCATACTCTAATGTCCACATCTCCCCCATACTGTAATGTCCACATCTGCCCCACATACTGTAATGTCTACATCTGCCCCCCATACTGTAATGTCCACATCTCCCCCGTAATGTCCACATCTCCCCACATCTCCCCCCATACCGTAATATCCACATCTCCCCCATACTGTAATGCCCACATCTGTCCCACATACTGTAATGTCCACATCTGCCCCACATACTGTAATGTCCACAACTCCCCCCATACTGTAATGTCCACATCTCCCCCACATACTGTAATGTCCACATCTCCCCCACATACTGTAATGTCCACATCTCCCCCACATACTGTAATGTCCACAACTCCCCCATACTGTAATGTCCACATCTCCCCCCCATACTGTAATGTCCACATCTCCCCCCCATACTGTAATGTCCACATCTGCCCCCATACTGTAATGTCCACATCTCCCCCACATACTGTAATGTCCACATCTCCCCCACATACTGTAATGTCCACATCTGCCCCATACTGTAATGTCCACATCTCCCCCACATACTGTAATGTCCACATCTGCCCCACATACTGTAATGTCCACATCTGCCCCACATACTGTAATGTCCACATCTCCCCCCATACTGTAATGTCCACATCTCCCCCACATACTGTAATGTCCACATCTGCCCCATACTGTAATGTCCACATCTCCCCCACATACTGTAATGTCCACATCTCCCCCACATACTGTAATGTCCACATCTGCCCCACATACTGTAATGTCCACATCTCCCCCCCATACTGTAATGTCCACATCTCCCCCACATACTGTAATGTCCACATCTGCCCCATACTGTAATGTCCACATCTCCCCCACATACTGTAATGTCCACATCTCCCCCACATACTGTAATGTCCACAACTCCCCCCATACCGTAATGTCCACAACTCCCCCACATACTGTAATGTCCACAACTCCCCCACATACTGTAATATCCACATCTCCCCCATACTGTAATGTCCACATCTCCCCCCCATACTGTAATGTCCACATCTGCCCCATACTGTAATGTCCACATCTCCCCCATACTGTAATGTCCACATCTCCCCCCCATACTGTAATGTCCACAACTCCCCCATACTGTAATGTCCACATCTCCCCCATACTGTAATGTCCACATCTCCCCCACATACTGTAATGTCCACATCTGTCCCAACATACTGTAATGTCCACATCTCCCCCCATACTGTAATGTCCACATCTGCCCCATACTGTAATGTCCACATCTGCCCCATACTGTAATGTCCACAACTCCCCCATACTGTAATGTCCACATCTGCCCCACATACTGTAATGTCCACATCTGCCCCACATACTGTAATGTCCACATCTCCCCCATAGTGTAATGTCCACATCTCCCCCGTACTGTAATGTCCACAACTCCCCCATACTGTAATGTCCACATCTCCCCCATACTGTAATGTCCACATCTCCCCAATACTGTAATGTCCACAACTGCCCCACATACTGTAATGTCCACATCTCCCCCATACTGTAATGTCCACATCTGCCCCACATACTGTAATGTCCACAACTCCCCCATACTGTAATGTCCACATCTCCCCCATACTGTAATGTCCACATCTGCCCCACATACTGTAATGTCCACAACTCCCCCATACTGTAATGTCCACATCTGCCCCACATACTGTAATGTCCACATCTGCCCCACATACTGTAATGTCCACAACTCCCCCCATACTGTAATGTCCACATCTCCCCCACATACTGTAATGTCCACATCTCCCCCACATACTGTATATCCACATCTCCCCCACATACTGTAATGTCCACAACTCCCCCATACTGTAATGTCCACATCTCCCCCATACTGTAATGTCCACATCTCCCCCCCATACTGTAATGTCCACATCTGCCCCATACTGTAATGTCCACATCTCCCCCATACTGTAATGTCCACAACTCCCCCACATACTGTAATGTCCACATCTGCCCCAACATACTGTAATGTCCACATCTCCCCCCCCATACTGTAATGTCCACATCTGCCCCATACTGTAATGTCCACAACTCCCCCATACTGTAATGTCCACAACTCCCCCATACTGTAATGTCCACATCTGCCCCACATACTGTAATGTCCACATCTCCCCCATACTGTAATGTCCACAACTCCCCCATACTGTAATGTCCACAACTCCCCCATACTGTAATGTCCACATCTCCCCCCATACTGTAATGTCCACAACTCCCCCACATACTGTAATGTCCACATCTCCCCTCATACTGTAATGTCCACATCTCACCGTACTGTAATGTCCACATCTCCCCCATACTGTAATGTCCACATCTGCCCCACATACTGTAATGTCCACAACTCCCCCATACTGTAATGTCCACATCTCCCCCATACCGTAATATCCACATCTCCCACATACTGTAATGTCCACAACTCCCCCCATACTGTAATGTCCACATCTCCCCCCCATACTGTAATGTCCACATCTCCCCTCATACTGTAATGTCCACATCTCCCCCGTACTGTAATGTCCACAACTCCCCCATACTGTAATGTCCACATCTGCCCCACATACTGTAATGTCCACATCTGCCCCACATACTGTAATGTCCACATCTCCCCCATACTGTAATGTCCACATCTGCCCCCCATACTGTAATGTCCACATGTGCCCCCATACTGTAATGTCCACATCTCCCCCCATACTGTAATGTCCACAACTCCCCCATACTGTAATGTCCACATCTCCCCCATACTGTAATGTCCACAACTCCCCCATACTGTAATGTCCACATCTGCCCCACATACTGTAATGTCCACATCTGCCCCACATACTGTAATGTCCACATCTCCCCCATACTGTAATGTCCACATCTGCCCCCCATACTGTAATGTCCACATGTGCCCCCATACTGTAATGTCCACATCTCCCCCCATACTGTAATGTCCACAACTCCCCCATACTGTAATATCCACATCTCCCCCCCATACTGTAATGTCCACATCTGCCCCACATACTGTAATGTCCACATCTCCCCCATACTGTAATGTCCACATCTCCCCCCCATACTGTAATGTCCACATCTGCCCCACATACTGTAATGTCCACATCTGCCCCACATACTGTAATGTCCACATCTCCCCCATACTGTAATGTCCACATCTCCCCCCCATACTGTAATGTCCACATCTGCCCCACATACTGTAATGTCCACATCTGCCCCACATACTGTAATGTCCACAACTCCCCCATACTGTAATGTCCACATCTGCCCCACATACTGTAATGTCCACATCTGCCCCACATACTGTAATGTCCACAACTCCCCCCATATCGTAATGTCCACATCTGCCCCCCATACCGTAATGTCCACATCTCCCCCATACTGTAATGTCCACATCTGCCCCACATACTGTAATGTCCACAACTCCCCCATACTGTAATGTCCACATCTGCCCCACATACTGTAATGTCCACATCTGCCCCACATACTGTAATGTCCACATCTGCCCCACATACTGTAATGTCCACATCTGCCCCCCATACCGTAATGTCCACATCTGCCCCACATACTGTAATGTCCACATCTCCCCCCATACTGTAATGTCCACATCTGCCCCACATACTGTAATGTCCACATCTCCCCCCCATACTGTAATGTCCACATCCCCCCCCCCCATACTGTAATGTCCACATCTCCTCCATACTGTAATGTCCACATCTTCCCCACATACTGTAATGTCCACATCTCCCCCGTAATGTCCACATCTCCCCCATACTGTAATCTCCACATCTGCCCCCATACTGTAATGTGTCCACATCTGCCCCCATACTGTAATGTGTCCACATCTCCCCTGTAATGTCCACATCTCCCCACATCTCCCCCCATACCGTAAAATCCAGGCAGAACCGTCCGCAGACTCGCAGAGTAGACGGCACAAGCAGGCGGCTGATGATGACGTCAGCGCGCCGCTACTAGGCCGCCGCCGGGTGGACCAAAATGGCCGCCGCTCCGGAGCTAGGCCGAAGCCGTGGCCTTTCCTATGGACGAGACCGCGGAGCTCACTCTGTGGATCGTCCTCGATCAAAATTATTTTGATCGATCAAAGAAATTAACGATTAATCGAGCAATTAATCGTTAATTTCCGCAGCCCTACTTTGTAGTATTCCATAGAGTTGCGGTATATGGAAATGGCAATAGATCAAGATGAGCTGATGTTCCTTCTGCATAGATTAGGCATGTGCATTTCGTTTCGTTCCGAATCGAAATTCGGACGAATTTTCATTATTCGGACGTTCGGATGCATCCGAATTAACGAATTACAATGCTAATGAATTCAACCGAATCCGAAATAACGTTTCAAATCGAAAAACCACGGACGAAATTCGAATCAAATTCTAGGTGAATCGAATTTGAAAACAATTAGAATAGAATCAAAAATATTGGAAAGAATCGAATAGAAAAACAATAGAACAGAATAGAATAAAATACAATATATGTATATATATATATATATATATTGTGAGGGGGTTAGCTAGCTCGGCAGCGGGTGTGTGTGACCCCCGGGATGGGCTCCCCACACAAAAACAGGCCCAGCAAACGGAGGTTGTGGTTTTCAAAATCAAAAAGGTGCGGTTTATTTTCTATTTACAGTGACAAAACACAGCAAAGCAAAAGAAACATAAATAAAATAAATCCTGGTCAACTTGACCTCTGAGTAAACATACAGGTTTCCTAACTAACAACTGGGATCAGCCTAGTGCTGTCCTAGTCCCTAAGTCCCTGGTTTTAAATGTCCAAGCAAATAGCCACACAGGCTTTGTCTCACCGCACAGGGGTTCACTCTCCCTAGACAGTCCACACAGGTCTGGTTCCAGGCATGAGCAAACACCTAATGAATCTGGGAGTTCTTATAGAGGCCTAAATGAGCTGACAAGCTTCAGCTGGTCTCATCAACTCCCTGTCTGCACGACGCCCCACACTCTCCCTAGAGGTATGAGTCATCCATGAGCCCACTAGCCTCAGCTGGGCTTATACAACTCTCCACCTAGTTGTATAAGTCGGCGTAAAGCCTGAATCTGGGCGAAATATATCTACCCCCCTGGATGCAACCAGGTGACTTTACCTTCCTGCTGTCACATACCCCCCCCTCTTGTTTTAACCTCGGGGTTGGAACACCAGCAATCAGGCATTCATGTACTCGAGACAAAGCATCCACATTCCCCATTTGAACGCCAGGGCGATGCTTTACTGTGAAGTTGAATTCCTGGAGGGCCAGGAACCACCTATTCACTCTTCTATTTGTTTCCTTGTTTTGAGCCATCCACTTTAACGGAGCGTGATCCGTAACCATGTCAAAGTGCCTACCTAGCAGGTAGTACCGAAGGGAATCTAGAGCCCACTTCACCGCTAAACACTCCTTTTCAACGGTGGCGTAATTTACCTCATGGGACTTCAACTTCCTGCTGAGGTAAATGACTGGGTGCTCTTCCCCGTTCCAGACCTGGGACAATACTGCTCCTAACCCCACATCTGACGCATCACTTTGTACGACAAAGTCTTTAGAGAAGTCGGGTGAGTACAACACTGGCTGGCTACATAAGGCTTGTTTCAAGAATTGGAATGCTGCCTCAGCCTCGGGGGTCCATTTAATCATGACCGACCCTTTCCCCTTCGTCAGGTTGGTTAGGGGCACAGCCTTAGAAGCAAAGTGGGGAATGAATCGCCGATAATACCCAGCGATTCCCAGAAAGGCTCGTACCTGCTTCTTGCTGTTGGGACGTGGCCAACTCTGGATGGCCTCGACTTTGTTGAGTTGGGGTTTTATTACTCCCCTCCCAATGGTGTACCCAAGATATTTGGCCTCCTCCTGCCCAATGGTACACTTCTTGGGGTTAGCCGTAAACCCCGCTTCCCGAACAGAGTCCAGGACTGCTTGCACTTTTGGCAGATGTGAGGCCCAATCTGTGCTATGGACAATTACGTCATCCAGGTAAGCCGCAGCATACTTCCGATGGGGCCTCAGCATCTGGTCCATTTTCCGCTGGAATGTGGCCGGCGCATTCTGTAACCCGAACGGCATTCTTTTATATTGGAACGCCCCGTCTGGGGTTACAAATGCGGTTTTCTCTTTGGCCGACTTGGCCAGGGGGATTTGCCAATACCCTTTTGTGAGGTCAAGAGTCGTCATGTATCGGGCTGTTCCCAGCCGGTCGATCAACTCATCTATACGTGGCATGGGGTAGGTGTCAAATTTTGTAACTTTGTTCAACTGACGAAAATCGTTACAAAATCGCCAGCTCCCATCCGGTTTAGGCACCAACACAATGGGACTAGACCAATCACTTTGGGACTCCTCTATCACCCCTAAGTTCAGCATTTTCTGTACTTCCTCCCGTATTGCCTCCCGTCGGGCCTCTGGGATCCGGTAGGGTTTTAACTTCACCCTTTCACCGGGCGGGGTAATGATGTCATGCTCTACCCCAGATGTTTGTCCCGGCAGCTCAGAGAATACCTCCTTGTTGCGAAGCACAAACTCCTTAACCTCCTGTTGTTGGGGTTGTGACAAGGTGGCTGCTATTCCAACCTCAGGAATCACGCAACCAGTTTGAGCTGGTGACCAAGTGTCTGCGACTAGGGACTCTCTATCCCTCCAGGCTTTCAACAGATTAACGTGATAGATCTGTCCGGGCTTTCGCCTTCCTGGTTGTCTGACCTTGTAATTCACTTCGCTCACTTTTTCCATTATCTCATAGGGGCCTTGCCATTTGGCAAGGAATTTACTTTCAACCGTAGGGACAAGTACCAGTATCCTATCCCCCGGGGAAAAGGTACGGGTCTTGGCTCCACGGTTGTACACTCTCTGCTGTGCTAACTGCGCTTGGGCCAAATGTTCCTTCACGATGGGCATTACCTGTGCAATTCGGTCTTGCATCAGGGCGACATGCTCAATCACACTCCTGTGGGGAGAACTCTCACTTTCCCAAGTTTCCTTGGCAATATCCAACAGCCCTCTTGGGTGTCTCCCATACAGTAACTCAAAGGGGGAGAATCCCGTAGAGGATTGGGGCACCTCCCTAATAGCAAACATCAGATAAGGAAGTAGACAGTCCCAATCCTTTCCATCTCTATCCACCACTTTCTTCAACATTTGTTTTAGGGTTTTGTTGAATCTTTCAACCAGCCCATCGGTTTGGGGGTGATACACAGATGTACGTAATTGCGTCACTTTGAACAATTTACACAGCTCCTTCATAACCCGGGACATAAAGGGTGTACCTTGGTCCGTAAGCAGTTCTTTACAAATACCCACCCGGCTAAACACAAGAGATTGCTCTTTGGCTATGGTTTTGGCCGAGGTATTTCGGAGAGGGATCGCTTCTGGATAACGGGTGGCATAGTCCATTATAGCTAATATGTACTGGTGCCCCCTAGCGGACTTGATTATAGGCCCTACCAAATCCATGGCAATCCTCTCAAACGGGACCTCAATGATGGGTAGAGGGACCAGCGGGCTACGGAAATGTGGCATCGGGGCCGACCTCTGACACACAGGGCAGGAGGAACAATAATTTTCTATGTCCTTCATCACCCCCGGCCAATAGAATCTCTGTAATACCCTCTCTTGGGTTTTCTCTGTCCCCAGATGACCTCCAAGAATGTGCCCATGGGCCAACTCCAACACCAACTTCCTGTAAGGTTTGGGCACCACAAGCTGCTCAACGGTTTCTTCTGCCCTTTTTGCCACCCGATACAGTAGGTCCTTCTCTACGCTGAAGTATGGGTAAGTGCAGGTATTATCTGGGTTCACTAACTCGCCATCTATTTTCACTACGTTTTCCCGTGCCTTTATTAGGGCGGGGTCTTTCAACTGTTCTGTGGCAAAGTTTTCCCTGTGAACCTCAAGATCAGAAAACTCCACAGACGGTAGGTTTTCGTCTGAGGAGGTGGGCTCCTCTCCAGTTTCTTGAGTCTCCCCTGCCAATACTGATAAGGGAAATTCCGGAGAGTCCTCACCACTCTCAGGGGAGTTCTGGCTATCACATTCCTGGTACATAGGGGCACCAGTGGGGGGCTCAGGATCATCCCACAGTTCCCAGAACTTCGGAAAATCCCTTCCCACAATGGCGTCATGCGGTAACTGAGATACTAAGCCCACTGGATGAGAGAGGGTACCTTTGGGGGTCTCGAAACACACTGTAGTCACTGGATACTCTCGGGTGTCCCCATGCACACAAATAACAGCTACCTTGCTATTCCCAAAGACCTCTGTTTTAACTAACTCAGCCTTTATCAGGGTCACAAGGCTACCTGAATCCAGCAATACCACAACATTTCTACCATTAACACACATTTTGCATAAATGTTTCTCAGTTCCTTGAATGGCAGTGCATGCGACTGTCGCACACAGCGACTGACGTCTGCCCGTCAGAAAGTCACACTGCATGGGTTCCTCCACAACCGGGCAATTGGCTGTAATATGTCCCGCTTGCCGGCAGCGGTAGCAAACGATCCTTCTTGCCGCCTCTTGAGCCGCTGATTTCCCAGGCTGTTCTCGCCAAACTTGGGGTAGAGCTCCCACCCTCTCACTCTCTCCACCCTCACCCCTTGGAATCCTCTTATCCGCCCCTGGGGATGGTCTGGTCTTAGGGTGGAAAGTCCGAGTGTCTCTGGAAGAGGCCGTCAGGTTCTCTGTAGCCAAGTATTTCTCCACACGATCCACAAGACCATCGGCCGTCTCTGGGTCTCCATGGCTTACCCACTTTTGGATGGCAGTAGGAAGAGCTCTCAAAAACCGATCCATTACAACACGTTCCACAATCTTTGGTGCGGACAAAGTCTCTGGCTGTAGCCACTTTCTGCTCAGGTGAATGAGATCATACATTTGAGACCTGGGGGGTTTTCCAAGCTGGAAAGTCCAGTTATGCACACGCTGAGCCCGGACAGCCTGGGTGACACCCAGCCTTGCCAAAATTTCAGCTTTTAGCATCACATAGTCTTTTGCTTGGTTAGGCTCTAGGTCATAGTAAGCTTTCTGTGATTCACCAGTTAACAGAGGAGCCACCAGTCCAGCCCACTGCTCCTCAGGCCACTTTTCTCTTTCAGCGGTCCTTTCAAATGTGGTCAAAAATACCTCTGGATCATCCTCTCCAGTCATTTTTGTCAATAAACGACTCACCCCAAAGGACGCGGTATTAGTGGGACGGCTTTCCTCACTGGTCTGCGGACGTTGCTGCATTACTGCTTCCATTTGTTGTAGTCTCTGCTCTTGCTTCTGTAACAGGTCTATGAAGCGGGCCTCAGATTGCTGCTGGGCTTGTTGCTGAGCTTCCAGACTCTGTTGGTGAGCTTGCTGCTGGGCTGCAAGGCTCTGTTGATGAGCTTGCTGCTGGGCTGCAAGGCTCCTTTGCAAACCTGCATTTGTCTGCTGTTGATTGGCATTTGCTAGAGCCAGCTGTTTCAGTATCTCCTCCATGCTGGCTTAAAAAAACTGCCACTGGTTCTCCACCAACTGTGAGGGGGTTAGCTCGGCAGCGGGTGTGTGTGACCCCCGGGATGGGCTCCCCACACAAAAACAGGCCCAGCAAACGGAGGTTGTGGTTTTCAAAATCAAAAAGGTGCGGTTTATTTTCTATTTACAGTGACAAAACACAGCAAAGCAAAAGAAACATAAATAAAATAAATCCTGGTCAACTTGACCTCTGAGTAAACATACAGGTTTCCTAACTAACAACTGGGATCAGCCTAGTGCTGTCCTAGTCCCTAAGTCCCTGGTTTTAAATGTCCAAGCAAATAGCCACACAGGCTTTGTCTCACCGCACAGGGGTTCACTCTCCCTAGACAGTCCACACAGGTCTGGTTCCAGGCATGAGCAAACACCTAATGAATCTGGGAGTTCTTATAGAGGCCTAAATGAGCTGACAAGCTTCAGCTGGTCTCATCAACTCCCTGTCTGCACGACGCCCCACACTCTCCCTAGAGGTATGAGTCATCCATGAGCCCACTAGCCTCAGCTGGGCTTATACAACTCTCCACCTAGTTGTATAAGTCGGCGTAAAGCCTGAATCTGGGCGAAATATATCTACCCCCCTGGATGCAACCAGGTGACTTTACCTTCCTGCTGTCACAATATATATTATATTTTATTCTATTCTGTTCTATTTTTTTTCTAGTCTATTTTCTATTTCTATTCTAATCTTTTCTAATTGGAATTCGAAAAATCGGTCGCATTCGAAAATATTTCAACCAAATTCAAAAATATTTCTACCAGATTCGATAATATTTCATCCACATTCGTTAATATTTCAACCAAATTCGATAATATTTCAACCGGATTCAAAATTATTCCAACCGAATAGAAAAGACTATGTTCCGACATTCGAATTTCATATAGAATGAATTCAAATTCCAATAAGAAAAGATTAGAATAGATTTAGAAATTAGACTAGAAATAGACTAGACTAGGGAAATGGCTGCTAATAGTTTGCAGGAGACCTGCAAAAAAAAAATGAAATAGATGCTTATAGTCTGCAGATCTGATGAGCAAATGAAATAGATACTAATAGTCTGCAGGAGATCTGCAAATTTTGTTATATAAATGCTAATAGTCTGCAGGAGATCGAATGGAAATAAATAGTAATCTGCAAAAAAAAAAAAAAAAAATGAAATAGATGCTAATAGTCTGCAGGAGATCTGCTGAAATAAAGGAAATGGCTGCTCTAATGCAAAAAAAAAAAAAGAAAAAGAAAAATGAAATAGATGCTAAAAGTCTGCAGGAGATCTGCAAAAAAAAAATGAAATAGATGTTAATATACTGCAGGAGATCTGATGGAAATAAATAGTAATCTGCAAAAAAATGAAATAGATGCTATTTATTTACATCAGATCTCCTGCAGTATATTAACATATATTTCATTTTTTTGCAGATCTCCTGCAGACTATTAGCATCTATTTCATTTTTCTTTTATTTTTCTTTTTTTGCATTAGAGCAGCCATTTCCTTTATTTCAGCAGATCTCCTGCAGACTATTAGCATCTATTTCATTTTTTTTTGCAGATTACTATTTATTTCCATCCAATCTCCTGCAGACTATTAGCATTTATATAATTTTTTTTTGCAGATCTCCTGCAGACTATTAGTATCTATTTCATTTTCTCATCAGATCTGCAGACTATAAGCATCTATTTCTTTTTTTTTTGCAGGTCTCCTGCAAACCATTAGCAGCCATTTCCCTAGTCTAGTCTATTTCTAGTCTATTTTCTATTTCTATTCTAATCTTTTCTAATTGGAATTTGAATTCATTCTATACGAAATTCGAATGTCGGAACATGGTTTATTATAATATTTTCTATTTGGTTGGAATAATTTCGAATCCGGTAGAAATATTATTGAATTTGGTTGATACATTAACGAATGCGGATGAAATATTATCGAATCCGGTAGAAATATTTTCGAATTTGGTTGAAATATTTTCGAATGCGACCGATTTTTCGAATTACAATTAGAAAAGATTAGAATAGAAATACAAAATAGACTAGAAAAACAATAGAACAACAGAATAGAATATAGATACTATCTATTTCATTTTTTTTTTTTTTTTGCAAATTACTATTTGTTTCGGATGAGACCTGCAAAAAAAAAAAAAAATGAAATAGATGGTAATATACTGTAGGAGATCTGATGGAAATAAATAGTAATCTGCAAAAAATCTGATTGAAATATTATCGAATCCGGTTGAAATTTTTTCGAATTTGGTTGAAATATTTTCGAATCCGGTTGAAATATTTTCGAATGCGACCGATTTTTCGAATTACAATTAGAAAAGATTAGAATAGAAATACAAAATAGACTAGAAAAACAATAGAACAACAGAATAGAATATAGATACTATCTATTTCATTTTTTTTTTTTTTTTGCAAATTACTATTTGTTTCGGATGAGACCTGCAAAAAAAAAAAAAATGAAATAGGTGGTAATATACTGTAGGAGATCTGATGGAAATAAATAGTAATCTGCAAAAAATCCGATTGAAATATTATCGAATCCGGTTGAAATTTTTTCGAATTTGGTTGAAATATTTTCGAATCCGGTTGAAATATTTTCAAATGCGACCGATTTTTCGAATTCGGTCGAAAACTAAACGAAATCTGAAAACGAATGTAACAAATTTAACGAATCTAACTAAACAAAATGAATTAATTAACGAATTAAAACGAAACAAAACAAAACAAAAATTTTCCTTTTGCACATGTCTAGCATAGATATGATCTCCTTAAACTCCTCCAATCTCCTCCACTTTTTAGTGTCTTTAATAACACTGTTATCTGTGATCCAGGTGAACCTTGGAAGATGGATTCTACAGTTCTACACCCCAATCGCTGAGCTCTCCTATAGCATGTGAGAGGCAGAGTTCATATCACCTCGTGCAGTTTATTTGCACTTTATATTTGTTGTCATACCTACAGTTTTCTTTTGCGTAAGCGCCTAATTACAAAATGTTTGGGTGAATAGCAAGGAACTGAAACAAAATGTTACCCCAGCTTCCAGTGGCGGTGCGTCCATAGTGGGCGCAGGAGCGCCGCCCCATCTCTCTCCTGCGCCAGTCACTCACGTCAACAATACATAGATTCATGCATTGCATGAACCTATGTATTGTCGCCGGCGCCGCTGCCGCCCACTATTCAGATGGCCGGCCCCCTGGTGAATAACAGTGGCTGGTTGGTTTTTGGAAGTGCCTATCAGAGCCAGCGGCTCTGATAGGCCTCCCGATTACAGCCTGTGGGCTCTAATTGGCTTCCGAATAGTTAACCAGGGGACGCACATGGTGTGCGTTCCTTGGTTAACACTGATACGCGTCTCAGCCAATCAGGTTCACCGGGTCTGGTTGCCGGTAGCCTGATTGGCTGAAGCGACATCGAGGGCGGGAGAAGGCATCGAGGGAGCGTGGAGAGGAGGGTGCTGACCCGAGGAAGGTAAGTGCCGGGCTAGGGACAAACTGGCTGTATTTGGGGGGAAACTGGCAGAATTTGGGGACAAACTGGCGGCATTTTGGGGGGGGGGCTGGCTGTATTTGGGGAGAAACTGGCTGTATTTGGGGACAAACTGCCGGCATTTGGGGGGAAACTGGCTGCATTTGGGGACACACTGGCTGTATTTGGGGAGAAACTGGCTGTATTTGGGGACAAACTGGCGGCATTTGGGGGGAAACTGGCTGCATTTGGGGACAAACTGGCTGCATTTGGGGGGAAACTGGCTGTATTTGGGGGAAACTGGCTGTATTTGGGGAAAAACTGGCTGTATTTGGGGGGAAACTGGCTGTATTTGGGGGAAACTGGCTTTATTTGGGGGGAAACTGGCTGTATTTGGGGGGAAACTGGCTGCATTTGGGGACACACTGGCTGTATTTGGGGAGAAACTGGCTGTATTTGGGGACAAACTGGCGGCATTTGGGGGGAAACTGGCTGCATTCGGGGACAAACTGGCTTTATTTGAGGGGAAACTGGCTGTATTTGGGGGGAAACTGGCTGTATTTGGGGAAAAACTGGCTGTATTTGGGGGGAAACTGGCTGTATTTGGGGGAAACTGGCTTTATTTGGGAACAAACTGGCTGTATTTGGGGGGAAACTGGCTTTATTTGGGAACAAACTGGCTGTATTTGGGAACAAACTGGCTGTATTTGGGGGGAAACTGGCTGTATTTGGGGGGAAACTGGCTGCATTTGGGGGGAAACTGGCTGCATTTGAGGGGAAACTGGCTGCATTTAAGGGGAAACTGGTTGCATTTGAGGGGAAACTGGCTGCATTTAAGGGGAAACTGGTTGCATTTGAGGGGGCAAACTGGTGGCGTTTGATGGGCACAGTATCTGCGTTTAATGGGCACAGTGGTGGCAATTGATTTTTTTTTCCTCAATTTGTTTGCGCCCCCCAAAAATTCTGAGCACCAGCCGCCACTACCAGCTCCACTGCTAATATAAGAGTCCACGGACTGTGATCCGGTGCTCTAGCCAGGGTGTTCAGGCCCCACAGGTGCAATACTTGAAACAGGAAGGCTGGCAACTCGGATGCTCTTGAATAAAAGTACTTTATTTGTTACATGGATACACGGGTACAGGCTCTATGTTGACGTGTTTTGGCTATGAAGCCTTCATCAAAGTATCAAATAGCAAAGAACTGCCATAAGGCTTTGGATCACATTTTGTTTAAGACACCTATGGGGTCTGCACAACTTTACCTAAAGAAGAATTTTGATGTGATTATCAAAGAGGGTTAATCCTTGGAGGTATCTTTTAGACTTGTGCACAACGGAAAAATTTGTTTAGTTTCGGTTCGTTTCTTTTCAGTCCTGTTGATTCGTAATCGTTCGTAATTTTGCTAGACGGGATTTTTCGTGTTCGGACTAATTCGTATTTTCGCAAGCGTCATTTTTCGTTGAATTTTTAGTTGATTTATAATTTGTACTTTCGGTAGGGCACGTTGTTTTTCGTTGATTCTGGACACAACTCCTACTTTCGTAACTTTTTTGGGGTTCGTTGATTCGTAATTTTCTGTGTCTCTCTCACAACGACGCTGCCTATTATGCCTAATGTGCTTCGAATGGATTTGTACTTTTCTAAATACATAGCGGTTATTTGTAACGATTCTAAATCTCGTATTTTACTTTCGTTTTTTACATGCGGTGTCATGGACCTTTGAATACGGAAGTATTTCTCCTTTGAATCTGTGACAGACCTAGCCGGGACAGAGGCTTTTGGAGGGGGTGTTACTTTGGATTCAGGTCCATGTCCCCCCAAGACACACAGACTCTGGGGACCCTGTATATGCCATATTAGAGTGACTAAGTCATACTGTTGGGACGTTCACACCTTCACACTAAGGATATGCGAATACAATCACCTCCAGCCATCTGTCTGTCCTCTGTGCTACTTTGACCCTGCTAAAATGTGTGATGTTTACACTTAGGAATGTGTATTAGCAGGTGAGACCGGAGACGGGATGTCTGCCCTGAAAAGGTCACATCTATGAGTCACCTTGGCTGGCTAAAAGAACTTAGTTAATTAGCATGTTAATTTATGTTCTGGTTACCCCCTCTGTTTCTGTATATAAGACTTGATTTTGGTCATATAATAAAAGTCTCTCTTGGTTGAACTTACATACAGCCTGCCTGGTGTTTGTTCTGACCGACCACAAATGGATTTGAATGGCACATAGCGGTAGTTTGAATCCTGGAGCACCGGATGATCCAATAGAGCAGAGGAGTGTCGGGAGAGGGGAGCCGAGCGAGCAAAGGGGCTCGTTACATTGGTTGGCAGCAGTGGGATTTGCTCTCCAGTTACTGGGACACTCCAAACCACCACAGTGAATGACCAGCTATGCAGCCTGCAGGAAAGTCACGCTGAAAGACCTACTTGAGAGCCGTGGAGGAACCGGTGGGACAAAGAACAAGGCCACCCTGATCAGTGAGCTAGCCGAGATGGATGAGAGGGATGGTGATGCAGGACCCCGGTCAGTTGAAGACTTGTTTCAGCAACGAGTTCGAGAGCGGTTGGCATTATATGGTGCTAACCCATCAGAGACCACCATACAGAATGCCATTACAGACATCAAGCTGCAGGATGAGCGACAAGAGAAAGAACGAGAGCGACAAGAGAAAGAACATGAGCGGCAAGAGAGAGAACGAGAGCGACAAGAGAGAGAACGAGAGCGACAAGAGAGAGAATGACAGCAACAAGAGAGAGAGAACTAGAGCGGCAACATGAGCAGAGAATGGCGGAAATACGGCAATCGGAGACAACACCTAAAGATGCAGCGCCTGTCCGTAAGTTGCCCTTTCGGGCGTTCAAACTATTTAAAGAAGGAGAGGAGGAAATTGAAGCATTCCTGCAGGACTTTGAGAGACTATGCCAGATACATAAAGTACTGCCCCAAGATTGGGTCGCCTTACTGGCGAGTAATTTAACTGGCAGAGCGGCGGATGCGTATCGGGCCCTGGAGGATGAGGACGCTAAAGACTATGGCCGGGTAAAAGAAGCTCTGCTAGTCCGATTTGCCATTACACCCGAAGCCAGCCGGATGAAGTTTCGAGAATCCCGGAAACAAGCCCACATAACATACGTGGAGTGGGCACATCGTCTGCAGCGAAACCTTAAGGGCTGGTTCCAGGGAGGCTGCGCTCATACCATAGAGGACATCACCCAGCTAGTACTCTTAGAACAGTTCTTTAACCACACCCCTCCGGTACTACGGGATTGGGTGCGAGATAAGCGACCACGGACTGTACAGCAAGCGGCTACTTTGGCCGATGAATATCTGGACTCTCGAAGGTCAGGCGAAAGCGAGCGCTATCCACTATCTTGGCCCAGTTTACCACCCTCTAACCCAACTTCAGTACCTCAGTGGTCTGCCTCCAGACCCTCAGCCCCACCCAACCCTCCTACCAGACGTAAGTGCTATACCTGTAACCAAACCGGTCATCTGCAGCGATATTGCCCTACCCGATCCACGAGGTACCGAGAGACGGCCCATCCATCCAGACCAGCGGCTCATCGCTTCCAGAATGAGCCCAACCATCGAGATGTTCTGGAAGAGTGCGGCGAACTTTTTGAGGCTGATCCTGTCCAAGCTGCTGCTGGAGATAATCGGCAGCACCATCGTCAGGCAGTATGGGTTAATGGGCAGCCGGCCCAGGGACTCCGCGATTCCGGGGCTACGATTACCCTTATCCAGCCTCACATGATTCCCCAGTCGGCCCGGACCGGCCAGACTGTTGCAGTCAGGGTAGCAGGGGGCAAGGTACTACGTTTATCCACCGCCCAAGTCCTCTTGGATTGGGGCTCAGGGGAGCGACAAGTGCGAGTGGGATTACTATGCGAGTTACCGGCAGAAGTACTTTTGGGAAACGATTTGGGACATTTAACTTCCTCATATGCCCCAGAGGACGCTATGGCTGTGACCACCAGACGTCAGAGCCAACTTCAAGGCAACTCCACTCCTATGGGGACCCAGGTAAGACCAAATCCTCCTACGTTACCCAGACGTGACAACCTCTTGTCCTGGGATTCTCCCTCCGACGTTAGGCAAGAGACTCAGAGTGACCCAACTTTAGCTGGTTATCGGGACAGGGCGGGTAAGGATCCAGGGGGGTTGGGGGAAGACAGAATAGAGTGGGAGGGGGGGTTTCTTTATCGTTACACTGAGGGAATGGGCACTGGGAAGCGACAGGGTCCCCACAAACAGCTAGTTGTACCCCAGAAATACAGACGGGAGCTATTGCGCCTGGCTCACAACATCCCCTTGGCCGGACATTTAGGGATAGCCAAGACCCGGAGTCGTTTGTCTCATGCTTTCTTCTGGCCCAGGTTACATGCCGAGGTGCGAGAATACTGCCGGACCTGTGAGACTTGCCAGAAAGTAGGGAAGACAGGGGATCACCCAAAAGCCTCGCTGCAACCCCTGCCGATTATTAGAGAACCCTTTAGCCGCATAGCGGTAGATATTATAGGCCCACTGGCCCGCCCCAGTGCCACCGGGAAGAAGTATATTCTTACGGTGGTGGATTACGCCACCCGCTACCTGGAGGCCATTCCCTTATCCAATATCCAGGCTGATACAATAGCAGATGCCTTGCTGCGGGTATTTACTAGGGTAGGGTTCCCCCAGGAGATATTGTCCGATCAGGGTACCCAGTTCACAGCTGAGCTGACGCAGCAGCTCTGGCGTCTCTGTGGGATTAAACCCCTCCAGAGCGCCCCCTACCATCCTCAGACTAATGGGCTGTGTGAGAGATTTACGGGACCCTGAAGCAGCTGCTTCGGGCCTTTGTGGAGTGTAGAAAGGATTGGGAGAAATATCTTCCCCATCTACTGTTTGCCTATAGAGAGGTACCCCAGGAGTCCACTGGGTTTTCCCCATTTGAGCTGTTATATGGGCGAAGGGTTAGGGGACCCTTAGACTTAGTGAGGGCCCAGTGGGAGGGGGTAGAGGATCCGGATGGCCTCCCCATCCTTAGTTATGTCTTGGAACTCAGGGAGCGACTGCGGGAACTTACCGATCTAGTCCATGAGAATATGCAATCGGCCCAGAGTCAGCAGAAGGTTTGGTATGATCGGTCTGCGAGGAATCGCACCTTTTATATCGGACAGAAAGTCCTGGTACTAAAACCCCTGAAGCAAAATAAATTACAGGCCTCCTGGCAGGGCCCCTATCAGGTGGTAAAACAGCTGTGCGATACAACCTACGTGGTTGCCAGCTGTGCAGACACAAAAATTAAGAGGACGTTCCACATTAATATGATGAAAGCCTATCATGAGAGGGCTGAGGCAGTAGCCGCCATATGTGCTCCTGCCACCGGGGACTCTGAAAATCTACCAATGCTGGAGCTTCCCGAAATCAGTAACTGTTCCGGGGGTGTGGAGGATATACGGCTAGGAGATAGATTAGGATCCCAAGAACGAGAACAGGCCAGAGAATTACTCCAAGACCGTCAGGAGATGTTCTCGGCACGCCCTGGGTACACTCACATAGCTGTGCACAAGGTAGAGACCCCCGGGCAGAAGCCCCTGAGACAACCAGCCTATAGGATTCCTGGAGCAGTGCAAGAAGGGATGAGAGCGGAGATTAGGGAGATGCTCGAGTTAGGGGTGATCGAGCCATCAGCAAGCCCCTGGGCTTCCCCTGTAGTATTAGTCCCAAAACGGGATGGCACGACCAGATTTTGCGTGGACTATAGGCGACTGAATGACTGTACTGTGACAGATGCCTACCCTATGCCCCGAGTGGACGAATTGCTGGACAAAATAGCTCAGGGACATTATCTGACGACTATTGACTTGTGTAAGGGCTACTGGCAGATTCCCTTGGAAGCGGAAGCAATTCCGAAGTCGGCCTTCATCACCCCGTTCGGCCTTTACCAGTTTCGGGTAATGCCATTCGGGATGAAGAACGCACCGGCTACCTTCCAGCGGATGATAGATGAACTCCTTGATGGTCTGCAAGATTTTGCATGCGCATATCTTGACGACATCGCAATCTATAGCCAGACCTGGGAGGAACATCTTAGACACCTGGGAATAGTGCTAGATAGGATCCGAGCCGCAGGCCTGACCCTGAAGCCAGACAAATGTAATATCGGGATGTCTGAGGTACAATATCTGGGACATAGAGTAGGATGTGGGAAGCAGAGGCCAGAACCTGCAAAAATAGAGGCGGTCCTAAACTGGCCGGTTCCCAGAACCAAGACCCAGGTACTTGCATTTTTAGGGACAGCAGGGTACTACAGGAAGTTTGTACCCCACTATAGTGACATAGCCAAACCCCTGACGGACCTGACCAAAAAGACTCTCCCTAGACAGGTCCTGTGGTCCCCGGAGTGCGAGACAGCATTTCATCAGTTAAAAACCGCCCTAACGCAAGCTCCCATACTGGCGGCCCCTGATCCTAACAGACGCTTTGTCATTCATACGGACGCCTCCATGTTCGGACTGGGAGCCGTACTAAGCCAAGTTGGCGATGACGGGAAAGAGCACCCCGTGGCATATCTCAGCCGCAAATTGTTACCCCGTGAAGTTGGATTTGCTGCCGTGGAAAAAGAGTGTTTGGCCTTAGTCTGGGCTTTAAAGAAATTGCAGCCCTATGTGTATGGACGCTCTTTTACCGTCATGACGGACCACAATCTCTTGATATGGCTTAACCGGGTGGCGGGAGAGAACGGGCGATTACTAAGGTGGAGCCTGGCGTTGCAACTGTACAATTTTACCATACAATATCGGCCAGGGCCTCAAAACGGGAATGCAGATGGGTTATCCCGGCAGACGGACCTGGAACCTTAAGACTACTTTTCCAACATCCTCGAGTTGACCCGTTTGGGGTCCCACTGTGGCTGTTGGACTGTTTCCCAGGGGGGAGTATTGTCATGGACCTTTGAATACGGAAGTATTTCTCCTTTGAATCTGTGACAGACCTAGCCGGGACAGAGGCTTTTGGAGGGGGTGTTACTTTGGATTCAGGTCCATGTCCCCCCAAGACACACAGACTCTGGGGACCCTGTATATGCCATATTAGAGTGACTAAGTCATACTGTTGGGACGTTCACACCTTCACACTAAGGATATGCGAATACAATCACCTCCAGCCATCTGTCTGTCCTCTGTGCTACTTTGACCCTGCTAAAATGTGTGATGTTTACACTTAGGAATGTGTATTAGCAGGTGAGACCGGAGACGGGATGTCTACCCTGAAAAGGTCACATCTATGAGTCACCTTGGCTGGCTAAAAGAACTTAGTTAATTAGCATGTTAATTTATGTTCTGGTTACCCCCTCTGTTTCTGTATATAAGACTTGATTTTGGTCATATAATAAAAGTCTCTCTTGGTTGAACTTACATACAGCCTGCCTGGTGTTTGTTCTGACCGACCACAAATGGATTTGAATGGCACATAGCGGTAGTTTGAATCCTGGAGCACCGGATGATCCAATAGAGCAGAGGAGTGTCGGGAGAGGGGAGCCGAGCGAGCAAAGGGGCTCGTTACATGCGGCTATAGCCTCCGCCCCTGTACACCATTTTGAGAGGGAGTTCAGCACGGTGAGGGAGAAGCAGAGAGCAGAGTGAGTGTTATTGTGCTTCGAATGGATTCGTACATTCGTAACTTTTTTCATAACGAATTATGCCGAAGACATTCGGGCATTCGCTATTTTGCGGTATAATTTATTCCGGATTCGGTTTTATTCGTAATTGCTTTGTTCGGAAATTCGAATGCTTCCGAATGTGCGAAAGTTGCTAAATTCGGACGAATTTTGATTCGTTACGAAACGGATTGCACAAGCCTAGTATCTTTGGCTGTATTGTAAGGAACTGCCATAGGGCTTTGAATCACACATGTAGCGGGGTGTTCCCCTTTAATGCAGAGAGATAAGAAGTTCCAGGTGAGAGGTGAGTCGGGAGGAAGTAAAGAGACATTACTGGAAGTGAAAGCAGAGGAAAGAGACTACATCTCCCAGTACATCTTGCAGCACCCAGGGTGCATTGCTCCAGAACAGAGACTGCTGGGGCAGACTTTATAAAGGGGAGGCAGAGTTTTGGTCACTCTCTTTGGACCCCCCTCTCCTAGCAAGAGGATGTCTGTGCTGAACTGCTGTGTGCACAAGGCCTGAAGCCCGGGCCGTGTGCTCCTTTCCAAAGAGCCCTCTGCCAGCCTAGCAGAGCCTTAGGCCTCGTACACACGACCGATTTTCTCGTCGTAAAAAACACGTCGTTTTTTTCGACGAGATTCTTGTTAAGCTTGTCGATTTTCTCGTCAAGCTTTCTATGCGTACACACTGTCATTTCCCAATTTCCTTGTGGTTCTCTGCGCTCACGTCCAGCACGTACGACGGCACTATAAAGGGGAAGATCTTTTTTCTTGGCGCCACCCCTTGGGCTGCTTTTGCTGATCTCGTGTTACCGCGTGTGAAGTAAAAGTTTGGGAAGAGACGATTCGCGCTTTTCAGTCTTCGTACTTTTCAGATCGTTTTCTGCCGTTCAGTTTGTGCTTGTGGGTTCGTATCTTGACTTTCAGGGCGTCTAGGCAGGTCGTATCTGTTTTACAGTGCGTTCTTGCCTGTTCGTTTCTGAATTTCAGTTCGTTATTCATAGGCCTTGCTGTTCTAAAGTGCGTTCTGTTCTGTACGTTCTGATTAGACGACCGTTTCCTAGCCATGTCGCCTGGACGTTCTCGTCGTCGAGTTCGTGCTGTGCGTGCGCTTGGTGTTGGTCTGCTTGTTTTGGACCAAGACCAGTCCATGAATGGTGTGAGGAGGAGTTCATGGACCAAGAATTGGTTGCTCCAGCGGGACCAATTCTGCCACATGCCTCTGCTGCGGGAGATCGTCGAGAATAATCCTGAGGACTACAGGAATTTTCTGAGGATGTCTGACCCCGTTTTTCAGGAACTGTTGGCTTTGGTGTCCCCCTATATTACCAGGAAGGACACTGTTATGCGGGAAGCCATCAGTGCTGAGCAGAGGCTCATTGCCACGTTGCGTTACCTGGCGACAGGGAGAAGTCTTCAGGACTTGAAGTTCACCACAGGCATCTCCCCCCAGGCTCTGGGCCTCATAATCCCAGACACCTGTTCTGCTATTATACAAGTCCTGCAGGAGGACTATATTAGGGTAAGTTTTCTCCCTTCACATCACATTTTATGTATTACATGTATGCTAATGTATTGTATTTCTTTCATCCTTTCCTAATTACCATGATTGTAATATGCTGAGAATGTCCCCTTTGTCCCCATGCATGCTGGAAGTTTTTAAATGCCCCTTTTTTATCCTCCCTAAATATTTCCCCTCACTAACTTTTCCAGCAGGGGCGCCTGTTGCTCCAAATGTTGGGGGGTTACAACCCCAATTTCGGAAATAAACTTCCTCCTTTTTTGCTCTGTTGCCTAATAAACGCCCCCAGTTGTCCCCTCCAATGCAGCCATTTAGTCCCCTCTATTGCAGCCAGTTTCCCCCCAGCCCTGCACTTACCTTCTTGTGGTCAGCGCCATCCTTCTTCTGTCCTTGATGTCTTCTCCTTCCCTTCATGTTGCATCAGCCAATCATGTTACCATTAAACAGACTTGGTGAACATGATTGCCAGAGCTGCCTGTCAGTGTTTACACAAGGAATGCCCCCTCCTTGCGTCCCCGATTTTTCTTTGAGGAAGCCAATTACATCCCTCAGGTTGTAATTTGCAAGACTTTTTTAATACCTGTTTCTGCTCTGCAATTTTAACCCCCTAAATGACGCAATTAATCATATGTCGGTCGCTTTACAAGAGGCCATCCACCTGAATAGTGTGCGGCATAGACAATACATAGGTTCATGCAACGCATGAACCTATGTATTGTTCTGAGTGATGGGCACAGGAGAGAGGGGACAGTGCTCCAGCGCCCACTCTGGACGCACCGCCACTGCAATGCTATCCTGTGGCCAAACACATCTCCCCCCCCCCCAAAATAATTTAGTAATGGCCCATCAGAGGGGGTGATGAATATGATAAATGAGCCTTCCATTATACTTTTTTTACACACCTTAATAAACGTATAATTAGATTGATGTTGGTCTCTAATTTTTTGGTCTTGAATTTGCTTGTAATGTATGCCTTTGTTTTTCTAATATTATTTCATCTTGTTTCACTCCACAGCTTCCTTCAAAGCCACAGGAATGGCAGACTGTGGCATCGGAGTTTGCCACGCGGTGGGACTTCCCCAACTGCGGTGGTGCCATAGACGGGAAGCACGTCCGCATCGTGCCGCCACCCCGTTCTGGATCCTACTACTACAACTACAAGGGGTTTCATAGCATTGTGCTGATGGCGGTGGTGTCAGCACGGTATGAATTCCTCTATGTTGATGTAGGGAAGAATGGCCGGATGTCCGATGGGGGATCCTTCATCCAGACGGAGTTTGCCCTCCGTCTCCAGAGTGACGACCTTGCATTGCCACCGGATGCAGGGAATATTGAAGGACTCCCCTTTGTTTTCTTGGCTGATGAAGCCTTCGGACTCGGACGGCATCTTATGAGGCCATTTCCACAGAGGACCCTGACCCCAGAGAAGAGTGTGTTCAATTACCGGCTGGCCAGGGCCCGAAGAGTCGTTGAAAATGCCTTCGGCATAATGGCCAGCCGGTTCCGCCTTTTTATGACTTCCATCCACTTGGCGGACTACAAAATAAACTATGTAGTGTTATGCTGCTGTGTGCTACACAATTTTCTTTGCCGCAAAGCAAATTCATATATGGCCTCAGTTTTGCCAGAGGCTGGACTTTCCCCTGCAAATCCCCTTCCGGGCCTGGAATCTGCCCGTCTTGGCTTGCCCCCCCAAAATGCCCGTGTGGTTCGGGACAAATACATGGAGTATTTCACGGGTAGGGGGGCAATTCCTATGCCAGCCTATGTCTAAGTATCCCAATAAAAATCTTGTTTAAACCTTTAATTATTTGTTCTTTCCTGTCTCCTAGTTTGTCTTTGTGCATTTGTAGTGGCAAGTGTATTTTACTTTAGTAAATAACAACCAATTTCACTATGTTACCTTACAAAAGAACCAAATAAGCTTAGAGAGTATTATAAAAAGAAGCTACACGTTGTTTGTGGTCAAATATTTTACTCTCTGCACATTTTTTTTTGTTTTACTTTGGGGTTGGCCTGACCACAACCCGTCAAATTTTGGCTTATGAAAATACAAAAATACCACTTGCATTTCTAAAATGACAACATTGGATACCTCTGAGCAATCTGAGACATTCAGTTACACAAACTATGTCTCTATGTGCCCGTCCTAATATGGGGTCCTGCCACCCCTTGCCCAGCCAAAAATTCAATATGCACACATTTTTACTTTTTTGCAAATAGGAAGTTTACAATCCTGATCCCTATTGTCAACATGTGCTATCTGCCATCAGGGGTGATCAATGGATGTGTTTTGGGGGTGCATCCCCTTCCTCAGTTCACCGACTTTTGATACGAGGAAGGGGTTGCACCCACAAAAGACGTACATGGATATCCCCTGATGGCAGATAGCACATGTTCACACACTGTGTGCATATTCAATTTTTGGCTGCTTTGTTACTCAAAAAATTAGTAAAAATATAAAAACAAACATGTAAAAACAAATGTGTTTGGATGGCTTATTGAATTCTCCCCAAAACATCGAGAATGTCTTTAAATGTTTGTTCCATCACATGGATTCTTTGTTTAATTAGGTCCAGTTCCGTGCTACATTCCATCACTTGCTGGATGAGGCGGAGGGCACTGTCAGCAGAGAACGGTGTGCTATCCTTCACAACATTTCCATCCCCTAAAAACCATAAAAAAAAATTAATAAAACTCTGCAGGCCTACCTCGCTTACCTTAAGCTGTGGTGTCAGATACTGACCTGTTGTGGTGACCAGATCCACAACGTCATCCACCTCTCCTTCCTGCACTTCTCCTTCCTCCACCTCAACTTCCTGCACATCTTTCGGTTGTGGATCTTTGGGAGTTTGGGGTTGCTTGGAAGTTGTGGGGTGCATGTGCTCCCTGGAGTGTCCTCCTCCCAGTCTTCTCTCCCCTATGAGAATAAAACCAAAGGTCTATTTATCACACTGTAAAAATCTCATTTTTAAACTTAAAACAGGCTAAATTGTTTGGAAGTGGGGTACAAGTGTGTGTTTGTGCGGAATTTAAAGAAAAAAATGCATTCTTTATGACCCCAAATATGTTTATTATTCACATTTGGATGTAATTTTTTGAACATGGAGGCACCACAAATAAACTCTGATGCACCTGTGTGGGACACCCAAAAAAGGCGGGTCTGGTGGCCCACACTATAGTGCTCCAAAGTACAGATGTGGAAGCAGCTGCTGAGTGTCCTCTCCTTTACACTGATTAAAGTTTGCATTTCATTCTCCTTACAAACACATCATCTAGACTTAAAAATTATCCACAATACTTGATCAAAAATGGCAGATGTCTAATTACTTTTGGGGGTCTTAAATAAGCCAAAACCACGGATAGTGGCCGAACGAAGTGTCGGTAACGTAACGAACGATTACTGTGCCCAACCTAGTTCAAAATAATACATTTTGGAAGGGAGTCCAATATGCTTTAAAAAAAAAAAAAGTCAGTTTCTAAAAAGATTAATAGCAGAAAGGTCGTCATTTTACTTACTTTTAGCGAGCATCCTCTTTATGCTCCTCAACTGGTCTGGCTCCCTCAGTTTGAGGTCTGACCACCTCTTTCTGAGCTGCTCATTTGAGCGTTTCACCCCGAACTTCGCCCTCAGACTCTTCACAACTTTAGTGAGGATTTTGGCCTTCCTTCTATTTGGTTTGCTATACGGCCCATGCTTGGCATCATAATCAGCCTTGACCAAGATGTCCACCATCTCCGCCATCTCCGCCAAAGACATATTCGATGCCTTGAATCTCCTCCTTGATCGTGACGTGTCCTCGGTCTCCGGGCTTGTCTCCTCGCTAGTTGCGGAATTATCAGACACCTGCTGTAACTCCGCCATATCTGTCTGCGCGCCGAAAGAGAAGGGGCGGGGAAAAGATGTTAGTTAGAACGTCATGGGCGGGCGACGTGTGCGGAGCGACGTGTTCGAATTTGGACGCATGCGTGGTGTGTATATAGCAAACACACATGTGACTATAGTACGTTCGGTGTGCGGAGAGAGGAGTTCAAGTGACGGACGTGCGAACGAAGGTATGTGATTTTGTGAGACTTGTTAAAATTGTTGGCCTATACTGTCTTGAGATTGTTGGAGGATATATATGGTGACTAGGATGTGAAGGAGGTTAGACTGTTTGCCTCACATTATTTAAATATAATTTATTTTACTTGCAGATACAATATGAATGTATTTATTAGCGACAAAGAGTTCCTGGCGGAATTTATTGACCGGGTAAGGGAGCTGCCGGCTCTGTGGGAGACCAAAAACCCCATCCATAAAAAAAAAGGGGTGAGAAAAGCAGCGCTGGAGAAGCTGCTCCCATTTGTGCATACCAAGGTGCCCACAGCCACAGCAAAACAAGTGGACACTAGGGATGAGCTTCGTGTTCGAGTCGAACATACGTTCGACTCGAACATTGGCTGTTCGATCGTTCGACGAAGATCGAACGATTTGGGCCGTTCGCGCCAAATTCGAGTGACGCGAACGGCCCACAATGCACTACGCCATCGCAGTGTCATCCAGGCGCTGTGATTGGCCAAGCATGCACTGTGACCCCGCATGCTTGGCCAATCACAGCGCCGGCAGCGAGGAGAGCAATGATTGGCCACAGGCAGGATGCCTGTGGCCAATTATTGCTGAGGGTGTTTAGTACACGCCCCACACTATAAAAGGCCGCCAGCACGGCGGCCTAGTGTAGTGTGTTCCGGAGCAGGGATAGAGTAGCATAGGCAGGGACAGTGACTGTTATTTCTTTCTTGCTTAACCTGGATTCCTTTAGTTTAGGGAAAGAGAAGGATAGGTAGGGAGAGTGTCAGTGTGTTTTGTGCTTCTGCTATAGTGTGCTTAAAAAAAAACATTTATTCTAGGGACAGAAAACTCTAGGTAGGGACAGTGTCAGTTTCTTTCACTCTGCAAGTCCTTGTTTCCAGGGACCTGGAAGGACAGTGAGTGAATTGTCCTTTTGCTATATTGTGATTTAAAAAAACATTTATTCTAGGGACAGAAAACTCTAGGTAGGGACAGTGTCAGTTTCTTTCACTCTGCAAGTCCTTGTTTCCAGGGACCTGGAAGGACAGTGAGTGAATTGTCCTTTTGCTATATTGTGATTAAAAAAAACATTTATTCTAGGGACAGAAAACTCTAGGTAGGGACAGTGTCAGTTTCTTTCACTCTGCAAGTCCTTGTTTCCAGGGACCTGGAAGGACAGTGAGTGAATTGTCCTTTTGCTATATTGTGATTAAAAAAAACATTTATTCTAGGGACAGAAAACTCTAGGTAGGGACAGTGTCAGTTTCTTTCACTCTGCAAGTCCTTGTTTCCAGGGACCTGGAAGGACAGTGAGTGAATTGTCCTTTTGCTATATTGTGATTAAAAAAAACATTTATTCTAGGGACAGAAAACTCTAGGTAGGGACAGTGTCAGTTTCTTTCACTCTGCAAGTCCTTGTTTCCAGGGACCTGGAAGGACAGTGAGTGAATTGTCCTTTTGCTATATTGTGATTAAAAAAAACATTTATTCTAGGGACAGAAAACTCTAGGTAGGGACAGTGTCAGTTTCTTTCACTCTGCAAGTCCTTGTTTCCAGGGACCTGGAAGGACAGTGAGTGAATTGTCCTTTTGCTATATTGTGATTAAAAAAAACATTTTTTTCTAGGGACAGAAAACTGTAGGTAGGGAGAGTATTTTTTTTCTTTCACTCTGCAAGTCCTTGTTTCCAGGGACCTGTAAGGACAGTGAGTTAATTGTCCTTGTGCTATATTGTGCTGAAAAAAACATTTATTCCAGGGACAGAAAACTCTAGGTAGGGACAGTGTCAGTTTCTTTCACTCTGCAAGTCCTTGTTTCCAGGGACCTGGAAGGACAGTGAGTGAATTGTCCTTTTGCTATATTGTGATTAAAAAAAACATTTATTCTAGGGACAGAAAACTCTAGGTAGGGACAGTGTCAGTTTCTTTCACTCTGCAAGTCCTTGTTTCCAGGGACCTGGAAGGACAGTGAGTGAATTGTCCTTTTGCTATATTGTGATTAAAAAAAACATTTATTCTAGGGACAGAAAACTCTAGGTAGGGACAGTGTCAGTTTCTTTCACTCTGCAAGTCCTTGTTTCCAGGGACCTGGAAGGACAGTGAGTGAATTGTCCTTTTGCTATATTGTGATTAAAAAAAACATTTATTCTAGGGACAGAAAACTCTAGGTAGGGACAGTGTCAGTTTCTTTCACTCTGCAAGTCCTTGTTTCCAGGGACCTGGAAGGACAGTGAGTGAATTGTCCTTTTGCTATATTGTGATTAAAAAAAACATTTATTCTAGGGACAGAAAACTCTAGGTAGGGACAGTGTCAGTTTCTTTCACTCTGCAAGTCCTTGTTTCCAGGGACCTGGAAGGACAGTGAGTGAATTGTCCTTTTGCTATATTGTGATTAAAAAAAACATTTTTTTCTAGGGACAGAAAACTGTAGGTAGGGAGAGTATTTTTTTTCTTTCACTCTGCAAGTCCTTGTTTCCAGGGACCTGTAAGGACAGTGAGTTAATTGTCCTTGTGCTATATTGTGCTGAAAAAAACATTTATTCCAGGGACAGAAAACTCTAGGTAGGGACAGTGTCAGTTTCTTTCACTCTGCAAGTCCTTGTTTCCAGGGACCTGGAAGGACAGTGAGTGAATTGTCCTTTTGCTATATTGTGATTAAAAAAAACATTTATTCTAGGGACAGAAAACTCTAGGTAGGGACAGTGTCAGTTTCTTTCACTCTGCAAGTCCTTGTTTCCAGGGACCTGGAAGGACAGTGAGTGAATTGTCCTTTTGCTATATTGTGATTAAAAAAAACATTTATTCTAGGGACAGAAAACTCTAGGTAGGGACAGTGTCAGTTTCTTTCACTCTGCAAGTCCTTGTTTCCAGGGACCTGGAAGGACAGTGAGTGAATTGTCCTTTTGCTATATTGTGATTAAAAAAAACATTTATTCTAGGGACAGAAAACTCTAGGTAGGGACAGTGTCAGTTTCTTTCACTCTGCAAGTCCTTGTTTCCAGGGACCTGGAAGGACAGTGAGTGAATTGTCCTTTTGCTATATTGTGATTAAAAAAAACATTTATTCTAGGGACAGAAAACTCTAGGTAGGGACAGTGTCAGTTTCTTTCACTCTGCAAGTCCTTGTTTCCAGGGACCTGGAAGGACAGTGAGTGAATTGTCCTTTTGCTATATTGTGATTAAAAAAAACATTTATTCTAGGGACAGAAAACTCTAGGTAGGGACAGTGTCAGTTTCTTTCACTCTGCAAGTCCTTGTTTCCAGGGACCTGGAAGGACAGTGAGTGAATTGTCCTTTTGCTATATTGTGATTAAAAAAAACATTTTTTTCTAGGGACAGAAAACTGTAGGTAGGGAGAGTGTTTTTTTTCTTTCACTCTGCAAGTCCTTGTTTCCATGGACCTGTAAGGACAGTGAGTTAATTTTCCTTGTGCTATATTGTGATTAAAAAAAACATTTATTCTAGGGACAGAAAACTCTAGGTAGGGACAGTGTCAGTTTCTTTCACTCTGCAAGTCCTTGTTTCCAGGGACCTGGAAGGACAGTGAGTGAATTGTCCTTTTGCTATATTGTGATTAAAAAAAACATTTATTCTAGGGACAGAAAACTCTAGGTAGGGACAGTGTCAGTTTCTTTCACTCTGCAAGTCCTTGTTTCCAGGGACCTGGAAGGACAGTGAGTGAATTGTCCTTTTGCTATATTGTGATTAAAAAAAACATTTATTCTAGGGACAGAAAACTCTAGGTAGGGACAGTGTCAGTTTCTTTCACTCTGCAAGTCCTTGTTTCCAGGGACCTGGAAGGACAGTGAGTGAATTGTCCTTTTGCTATATTGTGATTAAAAAAAACATTTATTCTAGGGACAGAAAACTCTAGGTAGGGACAGTGTCAGTTTCTTTCACTCTGCAAGTCCTTGTTTCCAGGGACCTGGAAGGACAGTGAGTGAATTGTCCTTTTGCTATATTGTGATTAAAAAAAACATTTATTCTAGGGACAGAAAACTCTAGGTAGGGACAGTGTCAGTTTCTTTCACTCTGCAAGTCCTTGTTTCCAGGGACCTGGAAGGACAGTGAGTGAATTGTCCTTTTGCTATATTGTGATTAAAAAAAACATTTATTCTAGGGACAGAAAACTCTAGGTAGGGACAGTGTCAGTTTCTTTCACTCTGCAAGTCCTTGTTTCCAGGGACCTGGAAGGACAGTGAGTGAATTGTCCTTTTGCTATATTGTGATTAAAAAAAACATTTTTTTCTAGGGACAGAAAACTGTAGGTAGGGAGAGTATTTTTTTTCTTTCACTCTGCAAGTCCTTGTTTCCAGGGACCTGTAAGGACAGTGAGTTAATTGTCCTTGTGCTATATTGTGCTGAAAAAAACATTTATTCCAGGGACAGAAAACTCTAGGTAGGGACAGTGTCAGTTTCTTTCACTCTGCAAGTCCTTGTTTCCAGGGACCTGGAAGGACAGTGAGTGAATTGTCCTTTTGCTATATTGTGATTAAAAAAAACATTTATTCTAGGGACAGAAAACTGTAGGTAGGGAGAGTATTTTTTTTCTTTCACTCTGCAAGTCCTTGTTTCCAGGGACCTGGAAGGACAGTGAGTGAATTGTCCTTTTGCTATATTGTGATTAAAAAAAAACATTTATTCTAGGGACAGAAAACTCTAGGTAGGGACAGTGTCAGTTTCTTTCACTCTGCAAGTCCTTGTTTCCAGGGACCTGGAAGGACAGTGAGTGAATTGTCCTTTTGCTATATTGTGATTAAAAAAAACATTTTTTTCTAGGGACAGAAAACTGTAGGTAGGGAGAGTATTTTTTTTCTTTCACTCTGCAAGTCCTTGTTTCCAGGGACCTGTAAGGACAGTGAGTTAATTGTCCTTGTGCTATATTGTGCTGAAAAAAACATTTATTCCAGGGACAGAAAACTCTAGGTAGGGACAGTGTCAGTTTCTTTCACTCTGCAAGTCCTTGTTTCCAGGGACCTGGAAGGACAGTGAGTGAATTGTCCTTTTGCTATATTGTGATTAAAAAAAACATTTATTCTAGGGACAGAAAACTGTAGGTAGGGAGAGTATTTTTTTTCTTTCACTCTGCAAGTCCTTGTTTCCAGGGACCTGTAAGGACAGTGAGTTAATTGTCCTTGTGCTATATTGTGCTGAAAAAAACATTTATTCCAGGGACAGAAAACTCTAGGTAGGGACAGTGTCAGTTTCTTTCACTCTGCAAGTCCTTGTTTCCAGGGACCTGGAAGGACAGTGAGTGAATTGTCCTTTTGCTATATTGTGATTAAAAAAAACATTTTTTTCTAGGGACAGAAAACTGTAGGTAGGGAGAGTGTTTTTTTTCTTTCACTCTGCAAGTCCTTGTTTCCAGGGACCTGTAAGGACAGTGAGTTAATTTTCCTTGTGCTATATTGTGATTAAAAAAAACATTTATTCTAGGGACAGAAAACTCTAGGTAGGGACAGTGTCAGTTTCTTTCACTCTGCAAGTCCTTGTTTCCAGGGACCTGGAAGGACAGTGAGTGAATTGTCCTTTTGCTATATTGTGATTAAAAAAAACATTTTTTTCTAGGGACAGAAAACTGTAGGTAGGGAGAGTGTTTTTTTCTTTCACTCTGCAAGTCCTTGTTTCCAGGGACCTGTAAGGACAGTGAGTTAATTTTCCTTGTGCTATATTGTGATTAAAAAAAACATTTTTTCTAGGGACAGAAAACTGTAGGTAGGGAGAGTGTTTTTTTTCTTTCACTCTGCAAGTCCTTGTTTCCAGGGACAGAGAAGGACACCTGAAGGTAGCCCTTATTGCTTTTTTCCCATCTCCCTGCAGGCCATCTATTAGAATGTCTGGAAGGCAAACAAGGAGAGGCAGACAGTCAGGAGGCAATAAAAGAGGGCAAGCAGGCTCTGTGTCTGGGGGCAACAGTGCTGGTCGTGGACGCGGTGCATTGTCATCAGCACATGGCCATGGGACACGCTTGTCCTTCTTTTCGGCAGCTGGACATGTTGAGCCACATCATGCCGAAGACTTGGTAGAGTGGATGACCAAGCCCTCCTCCTCCTCCTCATCCTCTCTCACCCAGGCTCAGGGTACTGGAAAAGCAGCTGCCAAAGCGTCGTCTTCCCTGGTATCAATGTCAGACAAATCATCAGTCACTCCTTCCCTAGACCCACCATGTCCTCCTCCTGAGGAGTCCCCCGAACTGTTTCAGCACAGTGTTGGGTACATGCTCCAGGAGGATGCCCAGCGTTTCGAAGGGTCTGATGATGAAACCCAGCTAGAGGAAGGCAGTAGCGTGAGAGCAGACAGAGGGGATGCTCAAGAAGGACACCAATCTGGCAGTCATGTTCCAGCAGCTGCAGCATACTGCCAGATTGGCTCCAGTGATGAGGAGGGAGGGGATGATGAGGTCAATGACTCCACGTGGGTGCCTAATAGGAGAGAGGAGGAGGAGGAGGATGAGGAGGAGGCACATCTCCAACGAGGCAGGATGCCCTTTGGTGGCCAGCGTAAGGGCAGTACACCGACGGAATCACACCGCAGAGCTCCGCCTGTGCAGGGCGCTGCCTCTGCCCGTCATTCAAAAAGTTCTTTGGTGTGGGCCTTTTTTGAGGCTAGTGCATCAGATCGCACAGCTGCTGTTTGCAACATATGTCTCAAGCGTATATCGCGTGGCCAAAACATCAGCCGCTTGGGTACCACATGCCTGACCAGACATATGTTGACCTGCCATGCAGCTCGTTGGCAAGCCTACCTCAAAGACCCACACCAAAGAACAAAGCGGACCTCTCCTTGCACCGCATCAGCTGGGATCTCCAACCCCACTATAACTTCAGTCCTCTCTGAAACATGCACTGAGAGGAATGAAGGTGTAGAATTAGGTGTGTCACAGCCAGGTACTTGCGCCCACTCTGCTAGCAGTACACCGACGTCCGATTCTAGCAGGCAAATTTCCCTGCCCCAGCTGCTGGACCGTCGAAAGAAGTTCACTCCCAGCCATCCACATGCCCAGCGGTTGAATGCTAGCTTGGCTAAATTGCTAGCGCTTCAACTGCTGCCTTTTCAGTTGGTAGACTCGGCCCCCTTCCGTGAGTTTGTGCAATGTGCGGTTCCTCAGTGGCAGGTTCCCAAACGCCACTTTTTCTCACGGAAGGCTATTCCGGCTCTCTACCGGCATGTGGAAGGCAATGTCTTGGCCTCGCTGGACAGGGCGGTCAGCGGTAAGGTGCATATTACCGCTGACTCATGGTCCAGCAGGCATGGACAGGGACGTTACCTTTCTTTCACGGCCCATTGGGTCACTCTTTTGGCAGCTGGGAAGGATTCAGGACAAGGTGCAGTAGTGTTGGAGGTTGTCCCACCGCCACGCCTCCAAAATGCTACTACTGGTTGTGACACACCTCTCTCCTCCACCCCCTCCTCTTCTTCTTCCTCCATGGCCTCTTCCTGTGGTTTGTCCTATGAACCAGCGGTGCTCCGTAGCCGTTCACGGGGCTACGCAAGTACGCAGGCAAAAAGATGCCATGCCGTGCTTGCGCTGGTGTGTTTGGGGGACAGAAGCCACACTGGGGCAGAGGTCCTGTCTGCTCTGCAGGGCCAGGCCGAGAGGTGGTTGACGCCACGCCAGCTTAAGCCAGGAATGGTGGTTTGCGACAATGGCACCAACCTCCTCTCCGCCCTCCGACAGGGACAACTGACCCATGTGCCCTGTGTGGCTCACGTCCTTAACCTGGTGGTGCAGCGGTTCTTGGGCAGGTACCCGGGCTTACAGGATGTCCTGAGGCAGGCCAGGAAAGTCTGTGTGCATTTCCGCAGATCTTATAATGCCAGTGCTCGCCTGGCTGAGCTGCAAAAGGAGTTGAACCTGCCCAAGAACCGCCTTATATGTGACATGCCCACCAGGTGGAACTCAACGTTGGCCATGCTGCAGCGGCTGCACACGCAGCAGAGGGCCATCAATGAGTACCTGTGCGACTACGGCACCAGGACAGGGTCAGGGGAGCTTGGTTTTTTTTCTCCACGCCAGTGGGGCATGATCAGGGATGCATGCACTGTCCTGGCACCATTTGAGGAGGCCACGAGGATGGTGAGCAGTGACAGTGCATGCATCAGTGACACTGTACCTCTTGTCCACCTGTTGGAGCACACGCTGCGTGGAATAATGGACAGGGCACTTGAGGCAGAACAGAGGCAGGAAGAGGAGGACTTCCTTGCCTCTCAAGGCCCCCTTTACCCAGACAGTGTTCCTTCTGTCCCACCCATCGCACAGGAAGAGGAGGAGGAGGAGGAGGAGGAGGAGGATTGTGTCAGCATGGAGGTGGAGGCTGGCACTCAGCATCATCAGCAGCAGTCTTTTAGGGATGATTTACAGTCCCAAGAAACCAGTGGACTTGTACGTGGCTGGGAGGAGGTGGCTGCGGATCATGTCGTCCTTAGTGACCCAGAGGACTCCGGAGCGAATGCCTCAGCAAACCTACGCTGCATGGCCTCCCTGATCCTGCAAAGTCTGCGGAAGGATCCTCGTATTCTTCGGATCAAGGAGAGGGACCATTACTGGCTGGCCACTCTCCTTGATCCACGGTACAAGGGTAAGGTTGCGGACCTTATGTTACCGTCGCAGAGGGAGCAGAGGATGAGACAACTCCGGGAGGCCTTGCAGAAAGGTCTGTGCAACGCGTTCCCAGAGACTGGGAGGTTGCAAACTCCTGGTCCTGGACAACGAGTTGCTGAGGCTTCGGCCAGTCAAAGAAGGAGCGGTGGGGAAGGTGGCCGTCTGACCGATGCGTTCAGACAATTCTTTAGTCCGCAGCCCCAAAGTATGATTGGTTCCAGCAACCATCGCCAGCGTCTGATAAACATGGTGCAGGAATATCTAGGGGCAAGGTCAGACTTGGACACCTTCCCCACCGAAAATCCTCTGGCTTACTGGGTCTTGAGGATGGATCACTGGCCAGAGCTTGCACAGTATGCAATTGAGCTACTGGCCTGTCCTGCATCCAGCGTTCTTTCGGAACGCACATTCAGTGCTGCTGGAGGATTTGTCACGGATCACAGGGTGCGCCTGTCCACCGACTCGGTTGATCGACTGACTTTCATCAAGATGAACCAGTCTTGGATCACCACCAGCTACCACACACCTGATGCTGATATAACAGACTAATTGATTTTAAAATGTCACATCCCTTCAAGACTGATGCTGATGCTGAGTGCCTGTGCTGTTATGTTGACTGGCTATCCTCCTCCTCCGAGTCCTCAATGATACGATTGATGATGATAGCTTGGAAGATCATTTTTGTTTATGGGTGCCGCCACCAGTGCCTAACGCCCAATTTTTCAGCCCCTGTTTAACAGGGGCGTGTAATTACAATTTTTGAAGCAATACTTTGCAACAGGGCTCATTGCTGTGCTCCAAGTACAGTATCTGTGAGGAGTTGCAGTGTTGTGCCACCAGTGCCTAAGGCCCAATTTTTCAGCCCCTGTTTAACAGGGGCGTGTCATTACAATTTTTGAAGCAATACTTTGCAACAGGGCTCATTGCTGTGCTCCAAGTACAGTATCTGTGAGGGGTTGCAGTGTTGTGCCACCAGTGCCTAAGGCCCAATTTTTCAGCCCCTGTTCAACAGGGGCATGTAATTACAATTCTTGATCTAATAATTCACAGCAGGGCCCATTGCTGCACCCACCAAGAGTAACTGTCAGGGCTTACAGTGTTGTGGCACCAGCACCACCATCAAAGGCCCAATTTTTACTACCACTGTTCAACAATTATATGTAATTAAAATTCCTGATATAATAGTTGACAGCAGGGCGTTCCAGCACCAACCAAGAGTAACTGTGAGTGCTTACAGTGTTGTGCCAACACCAACAACTAAGGGGCCTATTTCTGCAGAGTATATACGGCAGGTCCCTACTTTCAAACATCCAACTTACAAACGACTCCTACTTGCAAACGCAAGAAGACAACAGGAAGTGAGAGGAAATCTACCACTAGGAAGGAAAATTCTCTCCTGTAAGAATAAATATGGGAGAAAGGTGTCTCCTCTGTACTGATGCTTTATCAGCAATCCTTGTTTCAAGAAAAACACCACATTTCAAAAACAGTTGTCATTGGGACGGAAAGTGAGGTGAAATGTTCTGAACAGGGGCACAGACAGCAAAACAAATGTTACAGGGGTGATAACCCTTACCTATGTTTTCCAAAAAGTTTAAAAATAGATTTTTGGGCTGGAGCTACACTTCAACAATGTACCTGTTCAAAATTACAAACAGATTCTACATAAGAACAAACCTACAGTCCCTGTCTTGTATGCACCGCCTGTATACGGCTGTTCAGAGTATATAGGGCCTTTTTTATTTTATGTGCGGGGTTCCCCTTAATATCCATACAAGACCCAAAGGGGCTGGTAATGGGCTGGGGTAGGGGGGGGGGGGTCATGGGGTAGCTATGCCATTTTTCTTAAAGAATTTCATCCATATTACCGGGACCAGACATTACATTAAAGCCGCAAGCAGTTTTAAATGGCTTTTTTTTCCTTTAGAAGTGTCATTTTGTGCAGGGACAGTTCTAAACACGGGAAACACGTGGCACTTCACAGGCATACTTTAGACACCCCCCAGGTACGATATTTAAAGGAATATTTGACTTTTTTTTTTTCACTTTATAAATCATTAAAATGACTGCTCCCGAAAAACGACCGTTTTTAAAACTTCTTTTTGCATTGATACATGTCCCCTGGTGCAGAACCCGGGTTCCCAAACCCTTTTTAGGACAATAACATGCATAATAGTTGTTATAATTAGCACTTTAGAATTCGAACGTTCGCATCCATTGTATTTAATAGGGTTCTAATGTTCGTTCGAACTTCCGGTCCGTTCGCGGGTTCTGGTGCGAACCGAACCCGGGGGTGTTCGGCTCATCACTAGTGGACACTAAAATTGGGAGCTTGAGAGGTACCTACAGGACTGAACGCTCTAAGGTGCTGGCTTCTCAGAGGTCAGGAGCAGCAGCAGATGATGTTTATGTCCCGGTTTTGTGGTACTACAGCAGGATGTCCTTCCTGGATGACCACATTGAGCCAAGGCCATCACTCTCCACTCTTCCCCCCAGACTTCCCTGCAGCCAACCTGAGCCTTCTCTGGAGCAAGAGGAGGCAGCCATCCTGGATGATCCTGATTTGGCCATCTGGAGCCAGGTATAGTATTAACTGAAAATGTAGTGGGATAAAATTAATGTTTCCCAAATATGTCAGGATGAGAAACATACATTATTTTGTATTCAACAAGTGAAATCATGATCTGTAGACATTATTCTGCACTTAATTGTGTGGTAAATAGTCAAGCTGATGTAGTGGTAAATTTAAAGCAAGGATTTATGCATTTACATTCTAATTGCTTCCATCAGGATTACAAAGTTTGATGCAAAGATTAAACCAACATATTAAACTATGTTTCTTTTTCATACACAGGATGAAATCAGCCAGGAGGAGGGTCTGGAAACTGTCAGGCAGGAGGAGGAAGGGCCCAGTGGCAGCCAGGAGGTGGCAGGGCCCAGTGGCAGCCAGGAGGTGGCAGGGCCCAGTGGCAGCCAGGAGGTGGCAGGGCCCAGTGGCAGCCAGGAGGTGGCAGGGCCCAGTGGCAGACAGGAGGTGGCAGGGCCCAGTGGCAGACAGGAGGTGGCAGGGCAAAGGAGAAGCACCAGATCCCAGGTGCCTCCCATCAGGCTTCACAAAAGAGGCAGGAGGGACAGGACCACCAGTGAGGCAGCAATGGCCCTTATTAAAGAGGCCCATGCCACCCTCAAGGAGCCCACATCCCCTGAAGAGGCCATTGCCGGCCTAGTGGAGGCTAAGTTCAAGGTGATGAGCATGGAGCAACGCCTCCTATGCGAACCCCTGCTCATCACCTTGCTCAACAAGGGGGTGATGGAGCAAATTACCCCCAATACCGCCATATGTGAGGTGGCCCAACTGACCCAACCTCAACCTCCACCTCCACCTTCCTCTTCTGCCCCACCCCCTTCTGCTACCCCTCCACCTTCTGCCCCACCCCCTTCTGCTACACCTCCACCTTCTTCTTCTGCCCCACCCCCTTCTGCTACACCTCCACCTTCTGCCCCACCCCCTTCTGCTACACCTCCACCTTCTGCCCCACCCCCTTCTGCTACACCTCCACCTTCTTCTTCTGCCCCACCCCCTTCTGCTACACCTCCACCTCCTCCTCCTGACAGGAGTACCCCTCCAGTGGGCCAGCCTCCAGCTAAACGAAGAAGGAAGGCTTCAGTAAAGGCTGCAGGGAAGGTTGCCAGGAAGAAGAGGAAGTGATGGCCTTGCTTCATTGTGGTCGCACTGGTCGGACAGAAGGCAGCCTGTTGTAGTACCACACACTTGGGACATATATCTCACCTGCTGCTGTTCCTGACCTCTGGGAGGCCAGCATCAGATTGTGTTCTGAAATGTGGGCCTTCTCAAGCTCCCAATTTTAGTGTCCACACAGGGTTGCTGTGTGCTCTGGGGTCCCTGGGATGCACAAATGGCAGCAGCTTCTCCAGCGCTGCCTTCTCTTTATTTAATTTATAAACATGAATAAATGTGTTTTTTGTTTAAGTTCATACTTGACTATGTGTATTTTTAAATAAAAAAAAACAAGCTTTGGAGTAAGCAGATACATTTGACTGACAATAAAAGGCACAGATATCACCCACCCAAAAGAATTATTAAAATCTGATTAGCTCAAAAACATGGTGTGAAATTTTAAAAATATAGATTAGAAAATTAAATGGGAGATCGCTATCAAAACATTGAGAAATTATAATTAACATCATTTTGAAAAATCTAACCATTTAAATTATTCCTAAAAACTTGCACGATATAATACACATAAATCTTATAAAGAGCAGCATGAAAAAGGTTAAAAATAAGGCATAACTCTGTGTGAATATCAGCAGCAAAAGAAGGTCTCTCGTTTTGATTAATGTAACATTCTAACGAAGAATTCAATGCAGAACATTTAAACGATGAAATATTTATGAGCGTGACGAATGTGCTCTCTCCATTATGAAGGCTTGTTTTACCAGAAGATGCGCTCCCGTCTCATAGTTGCTTGTGAGCATGCGCACTTTTGGAAGAGTCGTAAAAGCATACACACGAACCATTTTCTCGTCACAAAACAGGCCGACGAGAAACACGACGAGGAAATCTGGACTCCTGACGAGAAAATAGAGAGCAGGTTCTCTATTTTCTCGTCGAGATTCTCGTCAAGTTTCTCGTCGTAAAACCATACACACGAACGTTTTTCTAGACAAAAAAACTCTCGCGGCACTTTTCTTGACTGTTTACGACGAGAAAATCGGTCGTGTGTACGAGGCCTGTGAGACATCTAATCCTCCTTGCTGCAGTACACCAGAAGGATTGAAGACTTGGATGTCGGTGGATTCCTGTTCCTAGACGAATCGATGGAGGAAACGGACTTGGACTTGTCCAGGTGGTGAGAGCTGTTTAAAGACAGATACTTTATCTTTACTATTCGTTGGGATTACAAAGTTGTTCTTCAAGTGCACCACCGAGAGATTGCTAGCGAATATTGTTTCACTGAACTTCCATTTAGATCAGTCAGGCCTGACTGCATAGGTAGACATTGCTGGGTGTTAGTCTACCCATGAGGGGAAGTAGCTGTAAAAGGGCAGCGCTAGAGTTGCATAGCAATACTTTATTATTCTGATTACTCTGTTTATCTTTATTACTGTTTATTGCAGGGATCTGCAACTTGTTATACTGTTGTTTATTACTTGCCCATTAGCCTCAGTAAAATATCTGGGTAAAGTACATTTGGTGTCAGTTCCGCTTACTTTAATAGGAGTTTTAAAGTATATTCTGTGTATGTTTGTTATAGGACTGCGTCACCAACAGTTGCGATCACGCGGTCCTATCTCTCTATCACCAGCTGTGCCACGGGAGGTTAAAGCCGATTGCCGGGGGTTGACAGCGGTGCACTGCAGGGCCCAAATCAATATCAGCGGCTCTCTTAACTGGGGGTAGCGCTACACGTGGGGGCTCGAGTCCGGGATCCTTGTACGTTGCATGCTGCAATCAAGCCGGTCAGAAGTACCAGCATGGACCCGCTGGCAATGTCACAGTGGTGCGCAGCGATTGGCGCCGATCCAACCGCGGCGGTAGTCATTGTACTCCCGGGGGAAAGATGGAAGGAAGAGGAGATAAAACAGCTCGTATTGTTACTGTCTCCGAGCCACAAAGCATGGGTGATGGATTTTAGGCCAGATCCAGTGATCTCGTTTACATACGCACTGGTAGAATGGAAAAACGAAATCCCAGAGCATTTTAAAAGTCAGAGTATACAAGCCATAGATAATCAGATCTATCACTTGATACATACGCTGCCAGTGAAGGAAGAATGGTTTCAGACACCAAAGCCATCACTCCCACAATTATCTCCACCACTATCCCCTAAAGCAGAAAAGCTTAAGGAACTATTAAGCCCGGGATCACCGCTGGCCGCTATAGGGCCTGAATTGTTGAATGCTCTAGGAGACCTTGTAATTAAGTGCCAGAAAAGCAGTACGGTGCATGTGGAGGCCGGTTACCGGAAGCTTAGCACCTTCTCAGGGAAGCTCCCCGTCCCTGCGGGGGAGGAAGATTTTGACACTTGGGTGGAACAGGCATTGCAGGCAGTAGAAGCATGGGAGGTGCCTGAGGCACAGAAGAGACAGCGAGTCTTAGAAAGTCTGAAAGGTGCCGCGGCAGAAGCGGTGAAGAGCTTCCAGTTTGGAAATGAAAACTGTACAGCTCAAGATTGCCTGGCCATGTTGCAGGAAGAGTTTGGTCAGCTGGAGAAGGTGTCAGAGATGATTTATCAAATTGAACACACTCTCCAGCAGCCGAATGAGAAACTGTCAGAATATGTTAGAAGGCTGAACAGGCAGTTATGCAAGATTGTACTGAAGAAGGGAATGCTGCCCAAAGATGCAGATGAAGCACGCATGAAGCAGATCATGAGGGGAGCGCGGCGCTCAGACCCGGTCTGGCTGCACCTGAAAACCTCAGGAGGAGGAATGTCACTAACCTACTCTGATCTAATAAAAATTATTAGGAACGAAGAGGTGCTGCAGGAAGATCAGCAGGTGGCCAAGGCGAATGTCACACCTGTACCAGTGTTGGTCCATTCGGTCAAGAGCCCAGAAAGAGATGCGGAGGTTGACACTCTGAAATCGCAAATGGCCCAAGTGTTGGAGATGCTGACCTCTTTGATGGAGAAAGATCAGAGAAGACGAGAGAAACCAAGCCCAAGAAAGGAGTTGTTCCCGAACACCTCAGCACCGGCCTCCCTACAGGACCGAGAAGAGGTGATTTGCTATAACTGCGGAGGGAGTGGCCACTTTGCTAACGTATGCTCCAGCCCAAAGAAGAAGAGAACAGATAATTGCAAGCCGGCGGGAAACTCCAAAGGGCCCCGGTGAAGGAGTCAACCGGGTGCCCATCATCTTCAGTGCGCTCCAAACTAAAAAAAAAGGCCAAGAATGGAGGAGACAAAACTCCTAGGAGGAGATATAGTACACCCCCACCAAGATGTACCCCAGAGGGAGGGGGCAAGACCCCTCAGTGGAAGTACAGCACCCCAAAGAAGGAACATCCACCTAAAAGGAACAATAACATCCCTCAGCGGGTTTGTGCCCCCATTGAGAGGGAGAAAGTCAATGCATGCCAGGCTCAGGAAAAATTAAAGCCCAAAAGGAGCAGAGCAAGGGTCGAAAGCCAAAAAAAAGAGGTGACCCCAGTCCGGCCATACCCAAAGGAACTGGTGGGCCCGTCTCCTACTGTGCCCATTCAAGTGGAAGGAGTCTATACTAAAGCTCTTTTGGACACCGGAGCACAGGTGACTTTACTATACCGGGACTTCTATGATAGGCACTTGAGTCATCTGCCTATCCAGAAGATAGAAGAGCTGGAGATATGGGGACTTGGAACCCAGAGTTTCCCTTATGATGGGTACCTGCCCATAAAGATGACTTTCGACCCATCCGTGGCTGGGAAGGCTGAAGTGTTTGACACCCTGGCAGTTGTGTGTCCCCGGCCGCCTGGAGCCAGCAAGATTTCCCTGATCATTGGGACAAACACGGATCTAGTCAGGAGACTCCTGACCCCTCTAGTGAAAGAGAGAAACCATTCAGCCACCAAAATCCATCCCATGCTAAAGACGGCCTACCAACGACTGGTCTTAGAGCAGAAGACCCCGGGAGAGGGGATAGGGAAGGTGTGGAGACTTGGCAGAGAAGGAGTAGTGCTACAGCCCGGAGAAGTATCCTGTCTTAGGGCCACTGTGAAGCTTTCGTGGGAACAACCTGGCCCCTTTGTCATGCTGGAATCAGACCCAAGGGAAGAGTCCTCAGGCCTGGAAGTGATACCAGAAGTGATTCCGTTCAAGGCCCTGAAGAAGGCCCATGGCAGAGTTCCGGTGAGTGTTAGGAACACTACGGGAGGACCCATGGAGATCCCTGCCAGAGTGTTGCTTGGTCAGGTGAGCCCTGCTGCCCCGGTCACTTGGTCCGAAGTCAAGGGGACGGGTGACGGAGGAGATGTTTGGGAGAAACTGTCCGTGGAAAACCCGAACCTACCCAGGGCTTGGAAAGAAAGAGCCAAGGCCCAGCTGACCAGGTGGGAGAAGATCTTTTCCGAAGATGAATTCGATGTGGGGTGTGCAAGAAGTGCCACCCATCGGATCCACCTCCAAGAAGATAAGCCCTTCCGAGAGAGGGTCAGGCGGGTCCCCCTGGCAGATCTGGAGGATCTGAGGGAACAACTTGTAGAACTAAAGAAGACTGGTGTGATCCGGGAGTCTAGAAGTCCCTATGCCTCCCCAATCGTGGTGGTCAGAAAGAAGAATGGGTCGTTGAGGCTTTGTATCGATTACAGGACTCTCAACAGGAGAACCATCCCTGACCAATACACCACGCCAAGGATAGAAGATGCCCTACAAAGTTTGTCTGGAGCCAAATGGTTCAGTGTGATGGACCTCAAGAGTGGGTACTATCAAATCCCTATGCACCCAGAAGACAGGGAGAAGACAGCCTTCATAACCCCGGTGGGATTCTTCGAATTCAATAGGATGCCTCAGGGTCTGTCTGGAGCTCCTGCTACCTTTCAACGCCTTATGGAGAAGACTGTTGGAGACATGAATCTTATAGAAGTCCTTGTGTACTTGGACGATGTCATTGTCTTTGGAAGAACCTTGGAAGAACATGAAGCCAGGTTGGAGAAAGTATTGAGAAGACTCAGCGAAAAGGGACTTAAGCTTTCCCCCGAGAAGTGTCGGTTCTACCAGTCTTCTGTGAACTATCTGGGGCACATAGTGTCTGAAGAAGGGGTGGCCACAGATCCTGAGAAGTTGGAAGAAGTCACTTCCTGGCCACGACCCACCACAGTAACAGAGCTCAGATCCTTCCTGGGGTTCTGCTCCTATTATAGGAGGTTTGTGAAGGGGTTTGCTCGGATTGCCCGCCCGTTGAATGAATTGCTAAAGGCAGAAGGGGAAGAGGATGACTCAGGGCCCAGGAGGCCTGGTGAGTCAGTTCAAGATCAGTGGAACCCAAGGTGTGAAGAGGCCTTTCATGCTCTGAAGAGGAGCTTAACCACTGCCCCAGTCCTGGCCTACGCCGACCCTACCAGACCTTATGAATTACATGTGGATGCCAGCCATGAGGGTCTAGGTGGTGTACTCTACCAAGAACATGAAGGACAACTGCGACCAGTGGCCTATGTGAGCAGGAGCCTGACCCCCTCAGAAAAGAATTACCCCACTCATAAGCTGGAATTCCTGGCCCTCAAATGGGCGGTAGTAGACAAGCTAAAAGACTACTTGTATGGGGCAGAGTTTACTGTGAAGACAGACAACAACCCCCTGACCTACCTCTTCACCACCGCGAAACTAGATGCCACCGGACACAGGTGGTTGGCCGCATTGTCTGGATTCAACTTCAGTCTGAAGTACAGACCAGGAGCCGGAAATAGGGATGCAGATGCCCTGTCCCGGAGGTCTCATGCCACGACAAATGACTGGGAAGATTGGACCCAAGTGGCACCGGACGGGGTGCGGGCCCTTTGTCAAGGGGCTGAATTCCAAGCCAGAGGAGGCTCCAGAGCAGAAGAAATAGGGGTTACCATGGTAGGAGTCCCCAAACACTATTGTGGGGTAACTCAACTGGAGGAAGACAACCTACCGAGACTGTCCAAGAAGGAGTTGAGGTGTGACCAATTGGAAGACCCCATGGGGAGATTGGTCCTCGAAGCCCTGGAGAATCAGGATCCCAACAAATTCCTACATCACCCCTCAAAGGAGGCTCGCCTGTTGAGGAAGGAATTGGACAGGCTACAGGTACATCAGGGAGTGGTCTACCAAAGGGGCCCCTCTGATGACTCAGAAGATAAGTGGCAGTTATTTCTTCCAGAGAAGCACCGAGAGACTGTACTAATTGCCCTGCATGACCATCATGGTCACCTAGGGGCAGAAAGGACCTTCCAGCTTGTCAGAAATCAGTTCTATTGGCCCTGCATGAGGGCAGAAGTAGAGGAGTATTGCCATTCCTGTGCACGATGCATTCAGAGAAAGACCCTACCCCATCAAGCTGCCCCAATGGGCCACTTACAGAGTCAAGGCCCAATGGATCTGGTATGCATTGACTTTCTCTGCCTCGAACCCGACCTGAGTGGATTGGGGAATGTTCTGGTAATAACCGACCATTTCACCCGCTATGCTCAAGCTTTCCCAACCAAAGACCAGAAGGCATCCACCGTGGCCAAGATACTTATGGAGAAGTATTTTGTCCATTACGGACTACCACAGAGACTCCACTCAGATCAAGGAAGGGACTTTGAGAGTCGGTTGATCCGAAGACTTTTGGATTCATTAGGAATAAAGAAGACCAGAACCACGCCTTACCACCCACAAGGAGATGCTCAGCCGGAGAGATTTAACCGGACCCTGCTCAACATGTTGGGAACCTTAGAAACAGAGAAGAAGCAACACTGGAGTCAGCACATATCAGCCCTAGTACATGCCTATAACTGTACCACAAGTGACGCCACTGGCTACTCCCCTTATCGACTTATGTTTGGGAGAGAAGCAAGGCTACCTGTGGACCTGGCCTTTGGCACTTCTATAGACAATACCTCAGCTACATCCCACAAGGGATACGTGGACAGACTTAGACGTAGCTTGCAGGTGGCCTATGAACAAGCCCAGGCGGCTTCGGATCAAAGGGGGGCCCGCAACAAGAGAAATTTTGATCTGACGGTTCGAGTGCAAGATCTGCAGCCCGGGGACCGAGTACTGCTACGCAATCTGGGGGTCCCTGGAAAACACAAGCTTGCCGACAGGTGGAGATCTGAGCCCTATGTTGTCTGTAGGAAGTTGCCCGGTTTGCCTGTCTACAAACTAAAGCCAGAAGGAAAGGTGGGTCCACTGAAGACGTGGCATCGGAACCACCTGCTCCCACTTGCTGAGGCAGTCAGAATACCTCCCGTGAGAGACTCCCCTGAACCGGCCTCTATCCTGGATATTCCTAGGCCGAACACTCGGTCCCAGACCTCTCGAGCCAAAGATGGGGAGGCCTCCCAATTGAGTACAGAAGAAGGTGGAGAACTGGACTGGCTGTGGCCTCCCTCGACTCTGGGAACGTCCGCCATAGATCTCCCAAATGGAGGGGATACCCCAGATGCAACGCTGAATCCGGAGGCTACTGAATTCATACCCTTCAGTCCCTCAGCTGATTACTGGGAAGATGTTCCTGACACTTGCGCAGAGGAGGACTCTAGAGATTCCATACGTCAGTCGACTTCTGAATCAGAGGTTCCAGAACCAGCAATGTTACCTGAACTTACTCCTGAAGAAGAGCCTGTGGTGCCAGAGTCAGAAGCACCAAGAGAGCAGAGGGCTCGCAGAGTCATCAGGCCTCCCAAGAAACTAACTTACCCCCAAATGGGGACGAGCTCAGAGGACTCTGTTGTAACGGCTAGGAGAAGTGTTGAACAACCTGATCCTTCCACTGTCCATTTGGTGGAGGGCAACCCCAGCTCACTCTCTGGCACAGTTAGGCTGGCCACTCATGGTAGTGTGACCTGTGGGCAAGAGAGTTCCATCCCAAAGTTTTGGTGGGAATTCCCTATGCCAACATCATGCTCGACATTGTCCAAAATGGTAAACAGTATTTGTTGAAGTTTATCTTTGGGGACCAAAGAGTTCAAGTGGGGGGAGTGTGTAGCGGGGTGTTCCCCTTTAATGCAGAGACATAAGAAGTTCCAGGTGAGAGGTGAGTCAGGAGGAAGTAAAGAGACATTACTGGAAGTGAAAGCAGAGGAAAGAGACTACATCTCCCAGTACATCTTGCAGCACCCAGGGTGCATTGCTCCAGAACAGAGACTGCTGGGGCAGACTTTATAAAGGGGAGGCAGAGTTTTGGTCGCTCTCTTTGGACCCCCCTCTCCTAGCAAGAGGATGTCTGTGCTGAACTGCTGTGTGCACAAGGCCTGAAGCCCGGGCCGTGTGCTCCTTTCCAAAGAGCCCTCTGCCAGCCTAGCAGAGCCTTAGAGACATCTAATCCTCCTTGCTGCAGTACACCAGAAGGATTGAAGACTTGGATGTCGGTGGATTCCTGTTCCTAGACGAATCGATGGAGGAAACGGACTTGGACTTGTCCAGGTGGTGAGAGCTGTTTAAAGACAGATACTTTATCTTTACTATTCGTTGGGATTACAAAGTTGTTCTTCAAGTGCACCACCGAGAGATTGCTAGCGAATATTGTTTCACTGAACTTCCATTTAGATCAGTCAGGCCTGACTGCATAGGTAGACATTGCTGGGTGTTAGTCTACCCATGAGGGGAAGTAGCTGTAAAAGGGCAGCGCTAGAGTTGCATAGCAATACTTTATTATTCTGATTACTCTGTTTATCTTTATTACTGTTTATTGCAGGGATCTGCAACTTGTTATACTGTTGTTTATTACTTGCCCATTAGCCTCAGTAAAATATCTGGGTAAAGTACATTTGGTGTCAGTTCCGCTTACTTTAATAGGAGTTTTAAAGTATATTCTGTGCATGTTTGTTATAGGACTGCGTCACCAACAGTTGCGATCACGCGGTCCTATCTCTCTATCACCAGCTGTGCCACGGGAGGTTAGAGCCGATTGCCGGGGGTTGACAGCGGTGCACTGCAGGTCCCAAATCAATATCAGCGGCTCTCTTAACTGGGGGTAGCGCTACAAACATTTATCCTAGGACACAACGGGAGTCTACCTAACCTCTGGGTTGCATTTAATGTTTGTACAGACATCCACTGTTCTACTGACACCATCCACTGTCCTACTGACACATATACTGCTGTTACTGACACCATCCACCATCCACTGTTCTACTGTTCTACTGACACCATACTTTTCAGATGGTGGAGGAAGAAGCAGTGCTGGATCAGTAAGTTGTTTATAAGGGAACAGCATGTGCATTTTCAAATAGTGGAGTAGAAAGTGGTGCTGTATCGTTAACTTGTATTTAAGGTGACATTGGGCGTCCTGTCCGATAGCGGGGGAGGAATCAGGACTGGATCAGTAAGCTGTAGGCAAGGAGAAGGAAGCATTGCCTAACTTGTTCCAATGATATCACAGAAAGCCAAGGGAAACTGCAGACAGAGAACAAAACATTGTAGAAGTATGTAACATGTCTGGGGACAAGGTGGTAGCTTCTTGAAGGGGTGTCATCCATCAACTGCACTCTTCGATACAGCACCACTTTCTACTCCACTATTTGAAAATGCACATGCTGTTCCCTTATAAACAACTTACTGATCCAGCACTGCTTCTTCCTCCACCATCTGAAAAGTATGGTGTCAGTAGGGCAGTGAAGGTGTCAGTAGAACAGTAGAACAGTGGATGGTGGATGGTGTCAGTAACAGCAGTATATGTGTCAGTAGGACAGTGGATGGTGTCAGTAGAACAGTGGATGGTGTCAGTAACAGCAGTATATGTGTCAGTAAGACAGTGGATGGTGTCAGTAGGGCAGTGGACTTTGTCCGTAGGGGAGAGGACAGTGTCAGTAATGTTTTATTATTTATTTTTAGTTAGTAAAGCTTACACATTACTGCTGGCATTTAGTATGGTGTCAGTAAGTGAATGTACTTTTGCAGAAAAACTTTTAAGTACAGAGACTGTGGAAGTTCAAGAGCATGAAAAGCAATGCATGCATTAGTGGTAAACAACTCATGTTATTCTCTCTTGTATTCAACTTAACACAATAACAACACATCAAGAGAAAATAAATTACACTGATATTAAAACATATAAAAAAAAAATGTAAGATATTGAAGCTCAGCAGTCCTTAGATAGAGTGCCCCTAAAAAAAGTATTTATACCCCTTAAATTTTCCACATTTTGTCACGTTACAACCAAAAACGTATCGTATATACTCGAGTATAAGCCGAGGCACCTAATTTTACCACAAAAAAATGGGAGAACTTATTGACTTGAGTATAAGCCTAGGGTGTCCATATGCATGCCTCACTGTGTCCATGCCTCACTGTGCCCATGCCTCACTGTGCCCATGCCTCACTGTGCCTCACTGTGCCCATGCCTCACTGTGTCCATGACTAGACTGACGTTTAACATGGGAGTCTATGGAAGGGGTGCCCAGCTTTGAAAAATCGGTGCTCCCTGGCCGCAGGTCCTCTAGACAAAAAACTTTGCACACCTGAAATGGGGCTACATGTGTGCCAAGTTTCAGATCCAGGGGACCTACGACCGGCAGGTACTAGGCCCCTAAAATCACCAAAGAAATGAAGTCTTTTTGGGGATGTCTCTACCAGCTTTGCACATCTGGAGAGGGACATTTTTGCCCATTCTTCATTGCAAAATATCTCAAGCTTTGTCAGATTGGATGGAGAGCGTCTGTGATCAGCAATTTTCAAGTCTTGCCACAGATTCTCAATGTGATTTAGGTCTGGACTGTGACTGGGCAATTCTAACACGTGAATATGCTTTGATCTAAACCATTCCATTGTAGCTCTGGCTGTATGTTTAGAAAGATCCCACCCTTCATGCATCTGCATCATTTGGAGTAAGAATCCTTCCTCCAGGCACCTACCTCAGTGGATGGAGGAATTCCTCCTCCAAGCATCTGTTTCAGTCGGAGGTCCCCTCTCCAAGCATCCCAATAAGTTGAAGGTAAAATTCCGTCTGCCAAGGAACTGGTGGTCAAGCAAACAACCTCACTCCACCTCATGACAAACATTGGTGGTCAGTGAGGGCCCGTGCACATTAGGGTGTAACCCATTCGTGGTCAGACTTGTTTTTACACCACTCCCCCTCGGGACATTTATTGGTGGTCAGCGGTGCGCCCCCCCACTGAAAAGCATTGGTGTTAAGTCATTAGTGGTGTGATTCTCTAAAGCCTCGTACACACGATCGGATATCCTATTCTAATCCGATGGTTTTGTCCATCGGAAATCCGATGAAGCTGACTTCCATCAGTTTTGCCTACACACCATCAGTCAAAAAACCGACCGTTCCAAACGCGGTGACATAAAACACTCAGATGAGCCGAGAAAAATTAAGTTTAATGCTTCTGAGCATGCGTCGACTTGATTCTGAGCATGCATGGGTTTTTTATCCGATGGACTTGCCCGCAGACGATCGGAATTTGCTATCGGTTTTTGATCCATCGGAAAAATTTAAAACATGTTCTATTTTTTAAAACCGATGGAAAAAAGACCAATGGGTCCCATACACGATCGGTTTGTCCGATGAAAACAGTCCATCGGACTGTTTTCATCGGTAAAACCGATCATGTGTACAGGGCTTAAGGATGCATCTACTTCTGTAAATCTATCATATATCTGATACTCTAGTGTTAATTGGATTTAGAGATAAGAACCTGTTTAGAGGATATCTGAAGTATCTGTGAATTAAACCAGTAATTATTCAGATAATTTAATTCAATAAGATTTTGCAAAGACGGTAATATTTTTAAATGAACTCCAAACAAATCCTATAACATTTTCACTGCTTAAAATTAATCAAAGCATTAAGAAAACTTTACATTTGTTTTTTTTTTGTTTTTTTTTATAAAAGCTTTAAAAAATGCATTTTTACTCATGGAATAATGATACACTGTTAGAATTTTTATTTGAAAAAGTTAGATTTCAAAATGTTTGTATGATTCTCTAATGGTTAACCTTTTGCCAGCCATATAACACATACATTATGTGTGGGAGGGGGGGGGGGCAAAGAGGGTGGCCTTGGGCTTTAACATGGGATGGGCCGAGAGAATGCTTACTGGAGGAATCCAGTGAAACAGATACTACTGTGGTATACTAGGCAATGTAAATGATTGGCCTGGCAGTGTTCACGTGTTTCGTTGTTGCCACTGTTTTCAATGAGCTGCTGTCAAACACTGGACCCAAGCTATGTCAATAAGGATAAACAATAGCTTGACCTGTTGATATATTTGACCCATGGCAGGGGTTTAGAGTTAGGAAATGTTTCTCTCAAAGAAACTATTGTAAGAAGATGATGGAAGTAGAAAGGGTTATGTCCATGTGGTGATGTGGATTTTATACAAGCTGAAACATACCGACATTTGCAAGGCTTTTACCCTTATGCCCTGTACGCATGATCGTTTTTTTAAATCGGAAAAACCGATCGTGTATGGGCCCCATCTGACTTTTTTCCATCGGTGTAAAAAATAGAACATGTTTTAAATTTTTCCGATGGAAAAAAAAAAACGATAGGAAATTCCGAAAGTCTGTATGGAAGTCCAACGGAGAAAAAACCCACGCATGCTCAGAATCAAGTCGACGCATGCTCAGAAGCATTGAACTTCATTTTTCATTTTACGTCACAGCATTTTGGACGGTCGGAATTTTGTCTGATGGTGTGTAGGCAAGACTGATGAAAGTCAGCTTCATCGGAATTCCGACGGAAAATTCCATCGGATTTTATTCCATCGGAAATCCGATCGTGTGTACAGGGCATAACACTTTCAGAGACCTACTTTGACTATTTGTATAAGAGACTATGATGCCCATTTTGCTAAAGACTCCATCTTCTGACTTAAAGTCTGATACATCCTCACATTTAGCAAGCATGAACTTCTCCTATACAGTTGAGATAACCTTTATTTTATGCTTTTATAATATCACTATCTAATCATATGTCAGGTTATATCTATTGGTCAATCAGATCATTTGCCTTCTCTGGATTTCAGCCAGAGGCAACAGGGGTGTTGAACCTTCGCCGCAGTCTGAGGTCCAGAACGCTCTGGAGCAGGTTTTCATCAAGGATGTCATTGTACATTGCTGCATTCACAATTTCCTCGATCCTGACTAGTCTCTCAGTTCCTGCTGCTGAAAAACATCCCCACAGCATGATGCTGCCACCACCATGCTTCACTGTAGGGATGGTATTGGCCAGGTGATGAGTGGTGCCTGGTTTCCACCAGACATGATGCTTGCCATTCAGGCCAAAGAGTTCAATCTTTGTTTCATCAAACCAGCGAATTTTGTTTCTCATAGTCTAAGAGTCCTTCAGGTGCCTTTTGGCAAACTCCAGGTGGGCTGTCATGGGCCTTTTACTGAGGAGTGGTTTCCGTCTGGACACTCCCCCATACAGGTCTGATTGGTGGAGTGCTGCAGAGATGGTTGTTCTTCTGAAAGGTCCTCCTCTACCATACAGGCCTGATTGGTGGAGTGCTGCAGAGATGGTTGTTCTTCTGAAAGGTCCTCCTCTACCATACAGGCCTGATTGGTGGAGTGCTGCAGAGATGGTTGTTCTTCTGAAAGGTCCTCCTCTACCATACAGGCCTGATTGGTGGAGTGCTGCAGAGATGGTTGTTCTTCTGAAAGGTTCTCCTCTCTCCACAGAGAAATGCTGGAGCTCTGTCAGAGGGACCATCGGGTTCTTGGTCACCTCCCTGACTAAGGTTCTTCTCCCTGATTGCTTGGTTTGGCCAGGCAGCCCGCTCTAGGAAGAGTCCTGGTGGTTCCAAACTTCTTCCATTTATGGATGATGGAGGCCACTGTGCTCATTGGGGCCTTTATTGCTGCAGACATTTTTCTGTACACTTCCCCAGATCTGTGCCACCATACAATCCTGTCTCGGAGGTCTACAGAAAATTCCTTGGTCTTCATGGCTTGGTTCGTGCTCTGACATGCACTGTTAATTGCTCTTTTTGATGACCCTTGGCTTGTTTACTGACTACGCTTCATTCTGATCCCTACCTGCTAAATCTGCTACTGGACCCCAGCTTTATCTCCTCCTAGTGGGGCGATCCTGAGGACCGCAACCTGGTACTAACACACAGCAAACCCATCTCCACTATCAGGAGCTCTGGTGGATACCAGTCAGTGTTTAGACCCCGCAACTGGGGTGAGCCCGTGTCATCTACCAGGGGAACCTGCTTCTGTACTTATCTAGCTGGTCGGTGGGTAGCTTCTCTACTGATATAACTACTGGTCTCTGGGCCCTGGACCCTGGGACAATAACAAAGAGGAGGGTTATAACCCCTGTCAGTTTTTTTTTGCCACCCGTGTCTTAAGCCTCGTACACAAGTGTTTTTTTTTTTCGTCAAACCCAGCAGGGCTGAATGAACAAAAAAAGACAGCTTGGGGGGAGCCGCTGTACTAACTATCCAACGTTAGTACGTGATCTTCTGTTATATTGTGTTCTGACAGGGGGACAACCCCCCCCCCCGGCCATAACACTCCAGTCTCCTGATCAGTGGCTGAGAGCGGTGATCGAGAGCCGATCGACAGACCTTTCCCGGTCATGCCCCTTCGGTCATACTTCTGCCAGACCGACTCCAGTACACATGGGCCGAATGTCAAGGTTCAAAAGGAAACCAGCCAATGCCGCCCAACATTCAGCCCATGTGTGCTAGGCTTTATTGGGGAGATTTTTCTTTAGTTCCTGTCCCATAGTCACCAGAACCCAGGGGCGGACCATCCATTGTGGGCGCACGGTCGCTGCCTTCCCTATCCACCACCGCCACCCTCCCTATCCATGCGCCCAGCCCCATTCAGGACACCGGGCGCTTGAATTCCTATGCCGGGGGTTGTTTTTTGAAGCACCTGATTAGAGCCAGAGGCTCTAAAAGGCTTAAAAATAGGGTGGGCTTGGGACGCAGAGCATTGCGTCTGGAGCCCATCCATCCTCCCTCCTTTCAGCCAATCGAGTGACGGGTATCAGACCCGCTTCCTGATTGGCCGAAAGGACAGGCGATCCTATTGGACACCTAGGAGAAGGCGCACGGCGGAAGTGAGGAGGAGAAGACACAGGAGTCGCTGCTCAATGCCCACTGCAGCCTGATGTCTGCCGATGCCCCGATCCCCGCCGCTGCCCGATGTGCCCGCCGCTGCCTGGTCCTCGCCGCTGCCCGATGTGCCCGCCGATGCCCAGTCCTCGCCACTGCCCGATGTGCCCGCCGATGCCCGATCCTCACCGCTGCCCAATGTGCCCGCCGCCTAGGTGGGGTAAGTGCTGGTGCACCGGCAGACAGCGAGGGGGGGGGAGGTTTGAGGTGCCGCAGGGGGTGGTTGTTTGCCGCCCCCCCCAAACAAAAAAACACCAGCCGCCACTGCCAGAACCAGTGTCCCTATTGGATAATTTCCCCTTTATTCCTGTTCTGGGGACAACCCAAAATGTGGGAATTGAATGAATCTCCTGGGAGCACATACATCAACCTGACTGGGGTTCTAATTGCTCTCCAATCTATCCAAAACTAAAAAAAAAAAAAGTTGCGCTTAGTTTTTCAGTTCTTCAGTTTTTAGTTTCAGGTCCATTTTAATCAAATTCTGGATCTCCTGCCAGGACTGACTGTTCCTTTTGAATAAAAGCCATTTATATAAAGAACTGCCTGTTTAATCCACTGATGATAGACCGGGCCCTTACATCCTATGGTTAGCATTAGCAACTTTTCTAAACTCTGATTTTCATGAACAATTCCAACAAATAGCTAAAAATTGTTTTAATAGAGTTAAGAATTTTTTGCCTAGGACATTTATAATTAATTTCGTCCTGTGCATTCTAATGGGATTTCATAAGTGTCTATCTCTACCACCTCCGTTAATGATTTAGAAGTAGTACAGCCCGTACGACTCGCATACTTGAAATGTCAATTTTACTTTCTTGAAATCCACAAAAATCTATTATCCGGAATCATGAAGCAAACGGTAACGTTGGAAACTTCCATTGACCAGGAACTGGGTCATTGAACAATGCACCTTATTTCCTCTAAACTGATAGGGGTCATTAATGAATCAGTACCCAGATACCTATTTATAGCCCCTATGGAAGTGACAGTTGTCACAACACACGTAGAGCAGCCTGCCCCAATCCAGCCCTTATCTTTCAACATTTTTGCATTGCACCACTCCGCTTCGATTTTGCACAAGTTGACTGTTGCTTTATTTATTTAATATTATTTAATAGCTACCAGATTTTTTAGTACCTATTGATTCTGCCAGACCTACATTGGAAGGGAGATACAGTATCTCACAAAAAGTAAGTACACCCCTCACATTTTTGTAAATATTTTCTTCTATCTTTTCATGTGACAACACTGAAGAAATGAGAAAAGGAAAAAGAACTTTGGGACTTTAAATGAGGTGGTGACCTGATAAGGTCAGTTGCCTCCATCCCTATTGAATTGACACAAAACAAGACGACTAAAGGTTGGGACTTTATATGAAGCAGGCAGGTGTAAAAAAAAAATAACATTTATTGGAGATCAATCATGAGTTGCATGAAGGTAATCATGGGTACACAAAGAGAACCAATAAATTCCATTCAGAGGATATCCATACAGCATTTACAATTTACCATTTAATAATGATGCAAATCACATGGTACAGGTGATCATTACATGGTTAAAACATATAGTTGGTGTATAACACGGCATGTTCCTGAAGAGTGGATAAATCCACGAAATGCTCTATGCATTTCGTGGATTTATCCACTCTTCAGGAGCATGCGCATGGAAATTGAATGCTGTAATATATTTGATAACACGTATATCTGCAAGGTCTGACCCTGTCATGGAAAGAATGTTTAAAAATAGGATATTAGGGAGGTAATATAGCCTAGGATGAACCCCCCACAACCACTCTCAATAATATGTGGTTTCATGTATTTGTTTTGTAAACGTCGGAACATTCATGGTTGAGAGGCTGTATGCCCAATGTATGCTATAAATGAATGTACAATGCGAAATAAATCCCACTTTTTCTACTCGCTTGACTATTCAATTTACTGCTGTGTGCTTCATTTAAAGTCCCACCTCTCCCCCTCCCCCTTCCCTCCTCTATAATCAATATCTGATTAGGGATGGAGGCAGTGACCCCTTTGATCCCTGCCTCATTTAAAGTCCCCAAAAACTCTTTCTTTTATATGAAACAAATAGGGATGGAAACACACAGCAGTAGTCCATTACAGTAACATCCCCAATATCCCCAAAAAACGCTGGCCTTCAATGGCCCTGTGATTCTTTTACCCTTTTTTTATTTTTGTTTTTGTTCTTTGTTTTTTCAATATATAGGTTTTTTTATCTTTATCCCTCATTTCCATTTTTAATGTTTAGATGAACGAACAGCGACTATTTTGGTCGCTGTTCCTTCTATCTATTACAGTGCGTCCTGGGCTGTGTTATCGGCCTAGCTTTTTGCAGATCTCTCCCTCCCCCATGTTAGGCAGCCTACTTCCACACTGATAGGCACTCTGGGGAGTTGAATCAGCGCTAATCGCCAGACGGCTGAGCCGCCCAGGTGAAAGCGTTCTCCTCCCCTCTGTCTGTCACTGCCTCCTTGTTGCCTGATTGGTCTGTCTGAGGCAGCACACCTACATATGCACCCCCCATGGCTTGTTCACTCACACCACATCACTTTTCTCATTTCTCCTGGATCATTCACATGCATATGGACCCTGGCTTTCATTGAAAACACAGGTACTTTCTCCCTTCCACCTCTCCCCCTTTCCTTCTCACCTTGTGTTTTTGCTGCTGTTTGTTTTCTCATTTTTGTTTTCAGCTTCTCCCTTGTTTTTCATATTCATTTTTTCTATTTCCCCTCTCCTTCACCTAGCCCCTTGTATTTCCTACACTTTCAATTCATTTCTTTATTCATCCCTTCACCTTCCTTGCACTCACCTTCCCTACACTTCTCACATTCTTTACATTCAACCTTTATACATCACTACACCTCACACCATTCACATTTATTCATTTTTCAGGTTCCCCATATGGGGCCACTTTTTCCACCCTTATGCCGGGTATCCACATACATTACTTGCCTGGGACGTGCCCTTGTGTGGCTGCTGCTGCCTTTCCAGACCTCTACAGTGCCCCGAGAGGGAGCCCAGAGTCGCATTGGCGATTTCGGTTGGCACGCCAAGCTCGCACGTCGTGCAGATGTAAGTTCTCTGTAACTATTGAACCCCTCTTTCCTTCTCCCCCCTAAAATTTCCTTATCCTCCTGACCATCTTTAAATGCCCAGCCCAAATTATCTGGTATTTAGATCTATATATTTCTTTTCTCTTTTTTAGATTTTAATGCCATGGTTTATGCTCCTGATGAGCGACTATAGGGTCGCGAAATGCGTAGAGCCACTACTACTTACCAACATTTCTTACCATGGACCCTTTCCTATTTTTTGACCGCAATTATGTTTTTAATTGTTTGTTACTAGCATCATGCGATTTCTGTACTCATTATGTTAAATGTACATCAAACTATGTGGTTTCATGTATTTGTTTTGTAAACGTCGGAACATTCATGGTTGAGAGGCTGTATGCCCAATGTATGCTATAAATGAATGTACAATGCGAAATAAATCCCACTTTTTCTACTCGCTTGACTATTCAATTTACTGCTGTGTGCTTCATTTAAAGTCCCACCTCTCCCCCTCCCCCTTCCCTCCTCTATAATCACTCTCAATAATACTTACATAATCTATGTCTATGCAGTAGCAGTGCATCAACATAAACCAGAAAACCCCCCCTGGAGGGGGGGGGGGTGTCGCTGATGGGAGCTGAGGTGGTAGTGGCAGACCGGGACTCAAACAAGATGGGTGTCCAAGGTGCATCCTATACTTGGTAAAGGATAGGATAGTAAGATGCTAATAAGTATATAAGCCATATTAGGTTAGTGAGAGTGGAAAGTGAGAATGATGGAGGAGTGAGATATATAAAAGACCATTACCCAGAGGAGGATAAAGGTCAGTAAAAAACTGAAATAAAAGTGCAGCATAGGTACACAGGATCAATTTACCTGGTAGACAATTCAATTCTGAGTGATACACAGAGTGTGCAAGTGAGAGGCTGAAGGGATATGTTGGTCAGAACCGACCATAAACGCTGGGAACAAAAATAAAAACTAAATAACATGTAGCGTGGAGAACTCATATCATGTGATATCATGGGTAGTGCATCCTATATTTGGTAGGGGATAGGGTAATAGGATGCAAATGAGTATATGGGCCAGATTAAGATTTTTTATTAATTTATTTTCAGTGCTCATGGTCGGTCCTGACCAACATATTCTTTCAGCTTCTTACCTGGTCCCGATTTTCTACTTATCTTATCTTTCTATCATTTTTATTTTTTTTATTTTTTACTTTCACCAACTTAATTCTTTGCCATGAGGTGTTGAATGTTGAACTTCCAGTGACCAGTATGAGAGAGTGAGAGCGATAACACCAAATTTAACACACCTGCTCCCCATTCACACCTGAGACCTTGTAACACTAACGAGTCACATGACACCGGGGAGGGGAAAATGGCTAATTGGGCCCAATTTGGACATTTTCACTTAGGGGTGTACTCACTTTTGTTTTGTTGCCAGCGGTTTAGACATTAATGGCTGTGTGTTGAGTTATTTTGAGGAGACAGCAAATTTACACCGTTATACAAGCTATACACTCACTACTTTACATTGTAGCAAAGTGTCATTTCTTCAGTGTTGTCACATGAAAAGAATATTAGTTTACTTAGCTCTTGATAGCAATTACCCATTGTATATCATTTTTGTGGATGTTTTTTGTACTGACAATTTATTTCAGTGATCTGGGTGGGTCATGCCAGCATAGAGCTCATAGTGAGCACCGCCAGTCACTGGTGGATGTCCGGCATAATGTGAGCCGGTTACTGTATTTGGATATTGGACTATGCTTTTTTTAAAATATTTTAATATAACGTGTTTTGTTTTTTCCCAACTTTTATTTCAGCTGTCAGCGGATGACTCATCGGTTGTTAAGGACATGGCGGCCAGCTTCCCAGCCCGCTCCTTCCAGATTCCGATAAGCCCCCTGTTTGCAGACCCACACAACCACCATCCAGAGATGTGGGCAAGAAGCTCTTGTCCCCTGCCCCATAGCACCCCCCATGTTGAAGAAAAAGCAACCTGATATGATTCGGGGGGAGCTGCTCGTCCGCTCCCTTTCTTGACCTGCCGGGCTACATGCTTGGATAAGAGTCTGAAATCGATTTTGGAGAGGAACCCGCGCCATTGTTTTTTATTTTGGCGTGGTTCCCTTCCAAATCCATAACAGATCAGTAGGGCCTGGTATCGATTTGGGGGTCGATTTATTTTTTACATTCAGCTGTCAGCAGGGAACCCCACTGACAGCTGATGACTCATCGGTTGTTAAGGACATGGCGGCCAGCTTCCCAGCCCACTCTTTAGCAACCAGCTATACACAGTGTTTTTAAGCCCTTGCCGACCAGCCGCCGTCATTATAATGCGGCAGGTCGGCACGATCCGGCGAGCCGTCGAAGATGTACGTCGGCTCCTTTAAGCAGGATAGCGGGTGCACTGCGGGGGTGCCGATGCTCGTGACCGGCGGTTGCGATGACCGCCGGCCACGCGCGATTGCGAGCATGAGAGGCAGAACAGGGATGTGTGTGTGTGTGTGTGTAAACACACACATTCCAGTTCTGTGAGGAGAGGAGAGACAGATCGTGAGTTCCTACTAGCTGGGAACCACAATCTGTCATCTCCTATAGTCAGTCCCATCCCCCCACAGTTAGAACACACACTGGGGAACACAGTTAACCCCTTGATCGCCCCCCTAGTGTTAACACCTTCTCTGCCAGTGACATTTATACAGTAATCAGTGCATTTTTATAGCACTGATCGCTGAATAATTGTCAATGGTCCCAAAAATGTGTCAAAAATGTGTCCGATGTGTCCGCCATAATGTCGCAGTCCCGATAAAAATCATCGCAGATCCCCGCCATTACTAGTAAAAAAATAATAATAAAAATGCCATAAATCTATCCCCTATTTTGTAGATGCTATAACTTTTGTGCAAACCAAATCAATTTACACCTATTGCGATTTTTATCACCAAAAATATGCAGAAGAATACGTATCAGCCTAAACTGCCAATTTTTTTTTTTTAAATAAATAAATCTGGGATATTTATTATAGCAAAAAGTACAAAATATTGTGTTTTTTTCAAAATTGTCGCTCTTTTTTTTATAGCGCAAAAAATAAAAACCGCAGAGGTGATCAAATAACACCAAAAGAAAGCTCTATTTGTGGGAATAAAGGGACATCAATTTTGTTTGGGTACATTGTCGCACGACCGCTCAATTGTGAAGTAAAGCGTAGGAGTGCCTTATCGCAAAAAATGGCCTGGTCATTAAACAGCCAAATCTTCCGGGGCTGAAGTGGTTAAAGAGGAAAAAAACGCAAAATGCATGAAAACTGCATGCAAATCACACATCAAAAACGTGGGTTTAAAAACGCAAAATGCACCTGAAAACGCATCAAGCGCAACTGCAAAGATGTGAACCTAGCTTTAACCACTTGCTTACTGGGCACTTAAACCCCCTTCCTGCCCAGGCCAATTTTCAGCTTTCAGCACTGCGTCGCTTTGAATGACATTCGCGCGGTCGTGCGACATGGCTCCCAAACAAAATTGACGTCCTTTTTTTCCCACAAATAGAGATTTCTTTTGGTGGTATTTGATCATCTGTGCGTTTTTTTTTTTTTTGCGCTATAAACAAAAAATGAGCAACAATTTTGAAAAAAACACAATATTTTTTACTTTTTGCTATAATAAATATCCCAATTTTTTTAAAAAAAATATTTATTTTTCTCAATTTAGGCCGATACGTATTCTTCTACATGTATTTGGTAAAAAAAATGTGCAATAAGCGTTTATTGATTGGTTTGCGCAAAAGTTATAGCGTCTACAAAATAGGGGATAGTTTTATAGAATTTTTATTAATATTTTTTTTTTTTACTAGTAATGGCGGCGATCAGCGATTTTTATCGTGACTGCGACATTATGGCGGACACATCGAACACTTTTGACCCCATTTTGGGACCATTGTCATTTTTACAGCGATCAGTGCTATAAAAATGCACTGATTACTGTAAAAATGACACTGGCAGTGAATGGGTTAACCACTAGGGGCGCTGAAGGGGTTAAGTGTGCCTAAGGGAGTGATTCTTACTGTGGGGGGAGGGGACTGACTGGGGGAGGTGACCGATCTGTGTCCCTATATACAAGGGACACACCATCGGTCTCCTCTCAGGACAGGAAGTGGATCTCTGTGTTTACACACAGAGATCCACGTCCCTGGCTCTGTAAATGGCGATCATGGGCACCTGGCGGACATCGCGGCCGCCAGGCACACGCATCGGGACCCGCGTGATGCGGTGGGCACAGAAGTTCCCCTATGTGCGCTCGGGAGCGCGCACGGGGAACGAGGAAAGGGGAGGACGTCAATTGACGGCCTCCCGGCATTCTAGGTCTGCGCTGTAGCCGTCATTCGGCTATAGCGCGGGCCTCTAGTTTTTAAGAACTACTTTCCTGGGTGCAGAGAGTGTAATAAGGAACTGATATTTGAAGTGAACAAATCAAAGGAACAGAAGTTGGGCCGCGGATTACAAGGAGTTCATTATGTAGACCAGTGGAGAAGCGTCGCTTTTAAGTTGGAGTGCTGCCCTAAACACCCATCTTGTGTTGTTCTGCAACCTCAGCCTGCCTTTTGGGGGCACTAGCGAGCACTCTCTCTGGGTCCCCACTTAGGAGAAGTATGACATGCCCACACAAGGTTCAGACCGAACTGGGGAGCTCATCCCTACTAGAGGCTTGGAGGAATCACTGTGGAATACAGATCTGGAGGATCGTATATTGCTGCAAAAGCTGCTTTTTTACATTAACCACTTAAGGACCGAGCCTCTTTCTGAGATTTGGTGTTTACAAGTTAAAAACTTTTTTTTTTTTTTTGCTAGAAAGTTACCTAGAACCCCCAAACATTATATATTTTTTTTCTAACACCCTAGAGAATAAAAAGCCTGGTCGTTGCAATACTTTTTATCACGCCGTATTTGCGCAGCGGTCTTACAAGCGCACTTTTTTTGGAAAAAAATAAATATGACAACAGTAAAGTTAGCCCAATTTTTTTTTATATTGTGAAAGATGACGTTACGCCGAGTAAATTGATACCCAACATGTCACGCTTCAAAATTGCGCCCGCTCGTGGAATGGCGACAAACTTTTACCCTTAAAAATCTCCATAGGCAACGTTTAAAAAAAATCGTCAGGTTACCAGTTTTGAGTTACAGAGGAGGTCTAGTGCTAGAATTATTGCTCTCGCTCTAACGATCGCGGCGATACCTCACGTGTGGTTTGAACACCGTTTTCATATGTGGGCGCTACTCACGTATGCGTTCGCTTCTGCCCGCGAGCTCGTTTAAATTTTTATATTTTTTCCTATTTATTTTACCTTTTATTTTAAATTTTTACACTGTTCTTTAAAAAATAGTAGTGTCACTTTTATTACTATTACACAGAATGTAAACATCCCTTGTAATAGAAAAAAAGCATGACAGGTCCTCTTAAATATGAGGTCTGGGGTCAAAAAGACTTCACATCTCATATTTACACTAAAATGCAATAAAAAAATAAATAAAAATGATGTCATTTGAAAAAAATAACAAATAAAATGTCCCTTTAAGAGCTATGGGCGGAAGTGACGTTTTGACGTCGCTTCCGCCCTGCAATGATATGGAGACAGGTGGGGACCATCTTCCCCTCACTCGTCTCCATGTCAAGCAGGAGAAAGGACCCGATCGCCTCCAGTAAGCGGTGGAGGGCAGAGAACGGCGGGGGGGGCCTCTTCCGCCACCGATAAAAAAGATCTTGCGGCGAATCCACCGCAGAGACCACTTTTATCTTGAAGAGGACTGCCCGCTCTTGAATAGGATACCAGGGTTATGGTAGCTAGCTGCTACCATAACAACGGTAATCCTCTTCAAAGTACTGACGTAAAACGACGGCGGGTGGTCCGGAAGTGGTTAACTTTACTTTTGTTTAATTTGTTTTTTTAAGCTGGATGCATTAACCACTTGCCCACCGCCGCACGAACATTTACATTGACAGAATGGCACGGACATGCAAATGGGCGTACAGGCACGTCCCTTTAAATTTGCCGCCTCATGGTCGCGCGTGCGCCGTGACCGTGCCGGCGGGACCTGCGGACTCGATGTCCACCGGTGTCCCGCGATCGTGTCACGGAGCTGAAGAACGGGGAGATGTCAGTGTAAACACAACATCTCCCCGTTCTTCCTAGTGACATGTCACTGATCGTCGGCTCCCTCTCATCGGGAGTAGGGATGACCTTTAGGTTCGAGTTGAACATCAGTTTGACTCGAACATTGGATGTTCACCCGTTCGGCGTACAGCGAACTATTTGGGGTGTTCGCGGGCAATTCGAAAAGCCGCGGAACACCCTTTAAAAGTCTATGGGAGAAATCTAAAGTGCTAATTTTAAAGGTTAATATGCAAGTTATTGTCAAAAAAAGTGTTTGGGGACCGGGGTCCTGCCATTTTTTCTGGAGCAGTGATTTTAATAATGCTTAAAGTGAAACAATAAAAGTGAAATATTCCTTAAAATTTCGTACCTGGGGGTGTGTATGATATGCATGTAAAGTAGCGCATGTTTCCCGTGTTTAGAACTGTCCCTGCACAAAGTGTCATTTCTAAAGGAAAAAAAGTATTTTAAAACTACTCGCGTCTATAATGAATTGTCGGGTCCCGACAATACAAATCAAAGTCATTGAAAAAAAAGGCAGGGGTCCCCCCCACAGTCCATTACCAGGCCCTTTGGGCCCTTTGGCCTTTGGAATATGGTATGAATATTAAGGGTAACCCCGAACCAAAAAAAAAGTATTAGGGTCCCCCCCAAATTCCATATCAGGCCCTTCAGGTCTGATATGGATATTAAGGGGAACCCCGCACCAGAATTGAAAAAAAATGGTGTGGGGTCCCCCCAAAAATCCATACCAGACCCTTATCCGAGCACTCAACCTGGCAGGCCGCAAGAAAAGAGGGGGGACGAGAGAGCGCCCCCCCCTCCTGAACCGTACCAGGCCAGGGCATCTCAACATGGCGGGGGGTGTCCCACAAGGGCCTCATCCCCACAACCCCTGCCCGGTGGTTGTGGGGGTCTGCAGGCGAGGGGCTTATCGGAATATGGAAGCCCCCTTTAACAAAGGGGACCCCCAGATTCCGCCCCCCCTATGGGAATTGGGGGTTGTACCCCTACCATTTTACAAAAAAAGTGTCAAAAATTTTAAAAACCACACAAACACAGTTGTGAAAAGTCCTTTATTAAAAATAAAAAAATAAAAAAAGCCATTCCAGCTTTGTAATGCAGTCTGTTCAGCGATGATCTATGAATGTCCAGCGATGCGAGTCTCCAACGAGGAACGGCGCACATCTTCCCTGCACCGGAACCTCCCGGCTAATGACGCGCAAGCAGTGTTTGACAGTTCTTTTATAACCGAGGTCGGGGCCACCCGTGATGTGCGGATAACCCCCTCTAACGCGTGTCATGGGGGTTTCCCGTGACGCGTTAGAGGGGGCGGGATGGGTAACCCCACCCCCTCTAACGCATCACGGGTGGCCCCGACCTCGGTAATAAAAGAACTGACAAACACTGCTTGCGCGTCATTAGCCGGGAGGCTCCGGTGCAGGGAAGATGTGCGTCGTTCCTTGCTGGAGACTCACCGCATCACTGGAGATTCATGGATCATCGCTGGACAGGCTGCATTACAACGCTGGAATAGCTTTTTATTTTATTTTTTTTTAATTATTTTTAATAAAGGACTGTTACCCTGTTACCAATTCAAATAGGGGAGGCCAGAATCTGGGGGTCCCCTTTGTTAAAGGGGGCTTCCAGATTCCGGTAAGCCCCTCACCCGCAGACCCCCACAACCACCGGGCAAGGGTTGTGGGGATGAGGCCCTTGTCCCCATCAACATGAAGACATCCCCCCTCATGTTGAGGTCATGTGGCCTGGTACGGTTGAGGAGGGGTGGGGTCCTCTCTTGTCCCCCCTCTTTTCCTGCGGCCTGCCAAGTTGCGTGCTCGGATAAGGGTCTAGTATGGATTTTTGGGGGGACTCCACGCCATTTTTCTTTTATTCTGGTGCGGGGTTCCCTTTAATATCCATACCAGACCTGAAGGGCCTGATATGGAATTTGGGGGGACCCCCACGCTTTTTTTTTTTGGTTCGGGGTTCCCCTTAATATTCATACCAGACCCAAAGGGCCTGGTAATGGACTGTGGGGGGGACCCCTGATGTTTTTTTCAATGACTTTGATCTGTATTGCCGGGACCCGACAATTCATTATAGCCGCGAGTAGTTTTAAATGACTTTTTTTCCTTTAGAAATTAAATTTTGTGCAGGGACAGTTCTAAGCACGGGAAACATGTGCCACTTTACATGCATATCATACACACCCCCCAGGTACGAAATTTAAAGGAATATTTCACTTTTATTGTTTCACTTTAAGCATTATTAAAATCACTGCTCCCAAAAAAATGGCAGTTTTTTATTTATTTTTTTGCATTGATACATGTCCCCTGGGGCAGGACCCGGCCCCCAAACACTTTTTATGACAATAACTTGCATATTAACCTTTAAAATGAGCACTTTAGATTTTTCATGTTCCATAGACTTTAACGGTGCTCGCGTGTTCAAACAAATTTTTTGCCTGTTTGCATGTTCTGGTGCGAACCGAACCGGGGGATGTTCGGCTCATCCCTAATCAGGAGCAGCGATCAGTGATGTGTCACTCGTAACCACACCCCCTAACAGTTAGAATCACTCCCTAGGACACACTTAACCCCTTCCTAGTCCCCTAGTGGTTAACCCCTTACCTACCAGGGTCATTTACACAGTAATCAGTGCATTTTTTTAACACTGATCGCTGTATAAATGTGAATGGTCCCAAAATAGCGCCAAAAGTGTCCGATGTGTCCGCCATAATGTCGCAGTCACGATAAAAATCACTAATCGCCGTCATTACTAGTAAAAAAAATAATAATAATAAAAATGCCATAAAACTATCCCCTATTTTGTAGACGTTAAAACTTTTGCGGAAAAAAAATAATAAACGCCTATTGCGATTTTTTTTACCAAAAACATGTAGAAGAATACGTATCGGCCTAAACTAAGTAAAATATTGTTTTTTTTTCAAAATTGTCGCTCTTATTTTGTTTATAGCGCAAGAAATAAAAACCGCAGAGGTGATCAAATACCACCAAAAGAAAGCTGTATTTGTGGGAAAAAAAGGACGTAAATTTTGTTTGGGGGCCACGTCGCACGACTGCGCAATTGTCAATTAAAGCGACGCAGTGCCGAATCGCAAAAACTGCTTTGTTCTTTGGCCAGCCAAATGGTCCGGGGCTGAAGTGGTTAAAGAGCACTTTTTATGTCTTTCAGCAGTTCAGACTTGACACCAGCCCTGGACTTCATCATTTTCTGGGTGCCAGTGGACCTTAAATTCTGTCACTCCTAATCACACACTTCAGTCCTTCTCTCCAGTCAGCAGAATTGACCTACATCCATTGTATTTCCCTCCGGCCAGAGCACGGACTGCAACTATTATCCAGTTTTCAGTCATTCCCTTTTTATCCCCCCGGCTCTGTCCCCAGGTTACTCGCTCAGGTTGTCTGGATTATCCATTTGTCACACTCCTCAGTGATCTGTCACCAAGCACTGACCCAGGATGGCACATGATATCACCTGCCGTGATCCGTTCAATTAGGAAATAGTTGGCCAATTTTCACTTCAGGCAGGGGGGAGATCTGACAATTCCAAATGGCAGGTGTTAACCTCGTTGGTCCTCGGAATGGCAGTCTTACAGGACGGGGATGGCAGGTTCAGGAAAACCTCAGTTATAGATGTAAAAAAGATTAGACTTGATAACAAACGTCTTGAAATCCAGTAGACAACACACGTAAACCTCAACTTCAAGGCTTACAGGACATGGCAGATCGTGGTGGGGGCTGAGAACATGCAAAGGCCATGCAAAGACCAGAAAGATTTTTGAGGCAACACAAGACAAAATAACGTTCAGTGCTGAAGTAGCAATTGGCCAAAACACTCAGAAACTACCAACCCCCAAACGTTGTCCCTATTGGAAGACCCCATCACTTCTTGATCTCATGACAACTCTAAGTTCACAATGAGCCTGTGTATGGTATGTGGAAGTATGGAAGAGCACAGCGGCCAAAAAAGACAATTTAGTGTGTGGACTGGGATCACCTGCAGGTGGCACTGTGGTTCCTAAAGTGAAGGGTTGTAGTTCCGGTGTCCACCAGTGGGTGTCTCCCAGCAGCCAACAGATCCCAGTAATCCGTCTTCACCTGGGACCCACCCACTGGTGGACACCGGAACTATGATCTCCCGCTCCGGTAACCACAGTGCCCCCAGCAGGTGATCCATGGTCCTGACATTCCTATATGTTATCTTAGAATTCTAATATATTATTTAGAATTCTGAAATATTAATCTTAGTATTCTGACATATTATCATACAATAGTCTTTTTTTTTCCGGCCCCATTTCTCCTCCGTACATCTATATGCCAAACACATGGACCTAGAGTTGTGATGAGAATAGAGGTGAGAGGGTCTTCCAATGGGGACGACCCTTCCCATGACAAGTGTCAAGTGTTTTAGCGACTCTTTACCGCTGTTTAAGCAGCGCTTTTCGGCCGCTAGCGGGGCGCTTTTTTTTAGCAAAAAGTGGCGCTTAAACAGCGCAAAAGCTCCGCTAAAACAGCGGTGCTTTACCGCTGCCGCTCGAACAACCCCAGAGTGAAAGGGGTTTTTTAAAGCCATCATTTTTTTGCGATTCCACAGACGTGCGCAATTGAAATGTTTGGCATCTACAGTATTTACTCAACACAAGCCAAACTTTTATATTTTACCAAAAAAAACGGGTTTTATATTGAGTTTATTTGCACTGAAATTCTTTTTTTGTGTAATTTTTTCCTGAAAATAATGTGTTTGGTCAATACCTGCTCAATTATCGTGCAATATAATAAAATGCAGCTACCAGCATTTTATTCTCCAGGGTCTCTGCTTTAAAGGAACACTAAGGCTTTTTTTTTTTTTTAAACAAACATGTTATACTTACCCCCACTGTGCAGCTCGTTTTGCACAGAGTGGCCCCAAACCTGGTCTTCTGGGGTCCCTCGGCGGCTGTCTCGGCTCCTTCCCGCAAGAACGCCTCACCATGGTGAGGCGTTCTTGTGGGCACGCTCCCGTGATACAGCCAGCGGCCATAGCCGCTCACTGTATCACTCGGCCCCGCCCCCCGGCGCACCGCGTCATTGGATGTGATTGACAGCGGCGCAAGCCAATGGCTGCGCTGCTTTCAATCAACCAATGAATGAGCTGAGAAGCCTGGCAGAGAAGCAAGCGTGTTCACGGTTTGGGACTTTCGAGGGGTCAGGTAAGTAAATGGGGGGGCTGGGGGGCCGCTGAGCCGCAGATGTTTTTTCACCTTGATGCATAGAATGCATTAAGGTGAAAAAACTTTTACCTTTATGTAGCGGGGTCTCTAAATTTAGGTGGGACACCCAGGTGTGTAAGTATGGGAACAGTGGACCCTTTGTGTTCGTGGAGGATTGGATGGTGTAATAATCTCCTTGGCCTCTGGGTGGCGGTGTACCTGGAGGCTCAAGGTAGATTTGCCATTACAGTGCTACACTTTTTGTCCCTTTCCGGAGATGGTACGGCGAGGGCGGGGAACCTGCCGTGGTGTCGATGGGAGGAGATAAAAGGGGGAGACGCCCTAACCACGAGGTCTTTTGGAGGATCTTCTTCACGCACCCAGGCACCTTAGGCCTGGGTGCGGGCGGTTCTGGATTCCAGCCCAGGCGCCCTAGGCCTGACCGGAATGGAGTTGGAGTCCATCCCAGGCACCTTTAGCCTGGGGTGAGGTACTATACTAGGAGGTCTGGGGTCCAGTGACTTAGACTGGATCCCGCGAGGGTGGAGAAGTCCGAGGGTCCCTGGAGTGGATGGGGCCCATGTCTGAGGTGAGGAGGCCGGGGAGGTTACCCATTCGGAGAGTCTGGAGCAGCATCAACCCAGTGACGGATGGGCCTCTGGTAACTCCCTTGGAGGGACATCTTCCCCTGATAGGGGCCGCAGCGCAGCGAAGGTACTCCTATCTACGTTCTCTTGAGTCGCTGGTAGAGACTCTCAGATTCTAAGTCCTTTCTAGCTAAATGCTATAGTAACCGCTGGCGAGATCGCAGTGGTTTAGTTGACAACCAGGATAGTGCCTCGACCTGCTCATCCCCGTATCAAAATGTTATCAAGTCGCAACCAGTTGGCTACTGAAGCACTGTTTATTGTGAGATGTACAATAAAGCAAGAGTTGGACTTTGATCGGTGTGTGGAACTCTGGTTAATGGGAGCAGAGGGAAGTGTTGACCAGGGATGAGCCGAACACCCCCCTGTTCGGTTCGCACCAGAACCTGCGAACAGACAAAATGTTCGTGTAAACTTTAGAACCCTATTAAATACAATGGACTCGAACGTTCGAAATCTAAAGTGTTAATTATAAAGGCTGATATGCAAGTTATTGTCCTAAAAAGTGTTTGGGGACCCGGGTCCTGCCACAGGGGACATGTATCAATGCAAAAAAAAGTTTTAAAAACGGACGTTTTTTCGGGAGCAGTGATTTTAATAATGCTTAAAATGAAAAAATAAAAGTGAAATATTCCTTTAAATTTTGTACCTGGGGGGTGTGTATGATATGCATGTAAAGTGGCGCATGTTTCCCGTGCTTAGAACTGTCCCTGCAAAAAATGTCATTTTTGAAAGAAAAAAAGTCATTTAAAACTGACTCGCGGCTATTAATGAATTGTCGGCTCCCGGCAATACATTCAAAAGTCATTGATAAAAAAAAAAAAGCGTGGGGGTTCCCCAGAATTCAATTACCAGGCCCTTCAGCGGACCTGATGGGGAACTTTAGAAGGGGCGGGTCTATACATTTAAAATACTGAGAGGGAGTTCCCCATCAGGTCCGCTCAGGCACAACCAATGAAGGACAGCGCTGGACATCGGGATCAAGGTGTTTGTGTGTTTTTTTTAAACATTTTTTTACGCTTTCTTTGTGAAATGGTAGGGGTACAATGTACCCCTTACCAATTCACATAGGGGGGGGCCGGGATCTGGGGGTCCCCTTTGTTAAAGGGGTCTTCCAGATTCCGATAAGCCCCCCGCCCGCAGACCCCCACAACCACCGGGCAAGGGTTGTGGGGATGAAGCCCTTGTCCCCATCAACATGGGGACATCCTCCCCATGTTGAGGACATGTGGCTTGGTACGGTTCAGGAGGGAGGGGGGGCCGCTCTCTCGTCCCCCCCTTTTCCCCTGCGGCCGGCCAGGTTGCGTGCTCGGATAAGGGGTCTGGTATGGATTTTTAGGGGGACTCCACGCCATTTTTTTAAAATTTGGGGTGGAGTTCCCCTTAAAATCCATGCCAGATCTGAAGGGCCTGGAATGGATATTTGGGGGAACCCCACGTCAATTTTTTTTTAAATTTGCGGCGGGGTTCCCCTTAATATCCATTCCAGACCTGAAGGGCCTGGTAATTGAATTCTGGGGAACCCCCACGCTTTTTTTTTTTTTTTTATCAATGACTTTTGTATGTATTGCCGGGAGCCGACAATTCATCAATAGCCGCGAGTCAGTTTTAAAAGACTTTTTTTCTTTCAAAAATGACATTTTTTGCAGGGACAGTTCTAAGCACGGGAAACATGTGCCACTTTACATGCATATCATACACACCCCCCAGGTACGAAATTTAAAGGAATATTTCACTTTTATTTTTTCACTTTAAGCATTATTAAAATCACTGCTCCCGAAAAAACGGCCGTTTTTAAAACTTCTTTTTGCATTGATACATGTCCCCTGGGGCAGGACCCCGGTCCCCAAACACTTTTTAGGAAATAACTTGCATATAAGCCTTTATAATTAGCACTTTAGATTTCTCCCATAGATTTTTCGAATTTGCCGCGAACACCCCAATTTGTTCGCTGTTCGGCGAACGGGCGAACAGGCAATGTTCGAGTCAAACTCGAAGCTCATCCCTAGTGTTGACACAGCAGGACTTGATTCTAGACAAAAACACATAGGCCCGAGGAAATATCTGGTGCTGGCCTTCACCTCACCCACAGCTATGGGGAGGACATGGGCCGTAGCGCATCTCACCCTGTCATGTGACATACCCCTAGACAAAGGAGATGGGGTGAGGCCGCTACATTTACAACCCCTTTAATAAAATGTATACTTTTTTTGGGAAGGGGGTTGCAGAATTTACTAGCAAAAAAATAAAAAATGCAGATTTTAACGTATGTGCAAAAAATTATAAATATTGCTCGGTAGACGAAGGGAGTAATAAATAACGTGACATACTTAGTTTTTTCTTTGTCCCGCAGGATTCCCCACTTGCTTTCTAGCATAGGGGGACAGGGGAACATTAAATGTTTATTTTTTTTTAATTATTAATATTTTGTTTTTATTGTTTTGACACTGTTGCTTTAAAAAAAAAAAGATCACTTTTATTGCTGTCACAAGGAATGTAAACATCCCTGTGACAGCAATAGGCATGTGACAGGTACTCTTTATGGAGGGATCTGATGTCTATAAGACCCCAAATCCCTCCTTTTTTTTTAACTGGCGCCTTTAACCACTTCCATACCGCAGGCCGTCATATGACGTCCTTAGGTTTGGGTGGAGATATCTGGATGATGGGTGCAGCTACAGGCATCATCCAGATCCCTTTTTTTTCTGCCGGTGATTCCCTGCACCAGATGGTCCCCGGTCCTCTCTATGACTCTCGGAGGCTGGGCGCAACATTATGACGTCATGTCCGGCCCTGGCAGTTGTGTGTTCGGCTGGAAAGCCTGTGGTTTTTTATTTATTTTTTATCTCAGGCTTTCCCGCCTAGAGGAGAGATCTGGGGTCCTATAGACCCCAGATTTCTCCATAAGAGGATCTGTCATTCCCTATTCCTATTACAATGGCTCCCACTGCTGCCAAAAACCAAGGTTCTCGTGGACATCGCTGGGTCGAGAGGGGGGCTCAGGTAAGTATTAGGGGGCTTGGGGCGGGGGAAGGGTTGGTGCACACAGAAGGTTTTTTACCTTCATGCATAGAATGCAGGCGGGCAAAAAAACCTTGTGCCTTTACAACCACTTTAAGGAATGTCTTACAATGTCAAATACCTGTTTCAGAAGTGTTTGATGGAAGCTGCCTTTTCCTAACTTACATGTTGCATGCTAGTTCCAGGCCACTGAATTTATCTCCGTGAACTGTACTTTCAATTTCCCTTCAATTTTATTTTCTATCGTTTTAGACATCCATGCAGCATCTTCCTAGTGAATAGCTGTGTGTCAGGAATCAGCAGTAGAGATGGCCAGATCTGCATTAGACATGTGCAATTTGTTTCGTTCCGATTTAGTTTTTTAAAAGAAATTTGAAAAATTTGTTAATTCGGAAACATCCAAATGAACGAAAACCCGTTCAACAAATTTTTCATAATATTCGTAAATTTGAATATTCGAAAATTCGTAAATTCGAAAACCCGGCAATTCGAAAATCGGAAATAATAACTAACTAATAATAACTTAACTATTAAATTATAGGTATAGGAATTTCCTTTCAAATTTGGCTGTTAGTGAACGTAACGAATACAATTTTATCAAAACTTACGAATTATCCGAAATAACGAATGTCGTATCTAAACGAATGGAACGTAACAAATTAACAATAAAAATAATAAAGACGTATTACTATTATTATTTATTATTAATTTGTTCCGTTCCACTTGTTTAGATACGGCATTCGTTATTTCGGATAACTCATACAGTAACTTTGAATAAATTTGTTACGTTCACTAACAACCATAGTTATTATTATTAGTTAGTAGGGATGAGCCAGATGTTCGAGTTGAACATCGGGGACGGGGTCACCCGTGACGCCTCTGGGAAACCACCGGAAACCCCGTTGCGTCAGAGGGGGGCGGGGTCACCCATACATGTCACCGGGTAACCTGCAGCGTTTCCCCGTTGCGTCAGAGAGGGGCGGGGTCACCCATACATGTCACCGGGTAACCTGCAGCATTTCCCCGTTGCGTTAGAGAGGGGCGGAGTCACCCATGCGCATCACGGGTGGCCCCGCCCTCAGCTATTTAAGAGCTGTCACGGCGGGTCTAGCGATATTCGGCAGGCTCCTCCCATGGAGGCGGATCGTGTCGTGGTGGCTTGTTTCTCCGTATCCCGGAGCGAGGAAGGATTACATCGCTGGAATTTTTTTTTTCTTTTTTAATAAAGGACTTTTCCCAAGATGTGTCTGTGTGTTTTTTACCATTTTTGACACTTTTTCTTTTCCTGTGGCCTGCCAGGTTGCGTGCTCGGATAAGGGTCTGGTATGGATTTTTGGGGGGAACCCCACGCCATTTTTTTTTAAATTTTGGCGTGGGGTTCCCCTTAAAATCCATACCAGACCTGAAGAGTCTGGTATAGATTTTGAGGGGGACCCCTATGCCATTTAAAAAAAAATGGCACAGGGTTCCCCTTAATATCCATACCAGACCTGAAGGGCCTGGTATGGAATTTGGGGGGACCCCCACGCAATAAAAAATAAATAAAAAAATGTGGGTTCGGGGGGGAACCCATGCCATTTTTTTCAATTACTTTTATCTGTATTGCCGGGACCCGACAATTCATTATAGCCACGAGTAGTTTTAAATTACTTTTTTTCCATTAGAAATGTCATTTTGTGCAGGGACTGTTCTAAACACGGGAAAACGTGCCACTTTACATGCATATCATACACACCCCCCAGGTATGAAATTTAAAGGAATATTTCACTTTTATTGTTTCACTTTAAGCATTATTAAAATCAATGCTCCCGAAAAAAAGGCAGTTTTTAAAACTTTGTTTGCATTGATACATGTCCCCTGGGGCAGGACCCGGGTCCACAAACACTTTTTATGACAATAACTTGCATATTAACCTTTAAAATTAGCACTTTTGATTTTTCCCGTTCGTGTCCCATAGACTTTAACGGTGTTTGCGTTTTCAAACAAATTTTTTGTCTGTTCGCATGTTCTGCTGTGAACCGAACCAGGTTGTTCAGCTCATCCCTATTAGTTAGTTAGTTAGTTTGTTGGTTAGTTAATTAGCTAGTTAGTTATTCTTTTGAATTTTCAGATTTTCTTTCTTATTTTCGGATTTTCAAATTTTCAAATTTACGAATTGCGATCATAACGAATGACCCGGAAACAAATGAAACAAATAAGAACAAATTTTTTGGCACTGCACATGTCTAATCTGCATGGCTACACTCAGGAAACCGGGACCAGACTGTATATGCTTTATGTGAGATTTATTTATACAGTGAAACAAAAAACATCCAAGCATCAACACACAGCAAACATGAAATATAAGTGAACCAAATCCCCAATGACGGAATACCTGACTAATCAACCTAACAAACAGTAAGTCTAACAATTAACTATATACAATATATTCAAAATGGGGAACACAGAAAGGCAGAGGAAAACTGGAGGAGCAGGGAACAGATGGGAAGGGGAATCAAAACTTGGAAAAGCAACAAGGAAGTGCAGGAACAAGGTACAGGGCAGGAGCAAGATCAGGATAACTGGCAACAAGATCTGGCAGCAGCAAAACACTGGAGCAAGAGGCACTAGTATGGGAGGACCTAAATACCCTCCCAGCAGCCAGCATTCGGTGGAAACTGATTACTGGGATCTGCTGACACCCGCTGGTGGACATTGAAATTACAGCCCTCCGCCCAAAGAACCACACTGCCTCCAGCAGGTGATCCAGGTCCTGACACTGTGTAGGGGGGGGGGGGGGGGTCAGCACAAGTCTGACCATTGGATTAAAGGTATGCATACCTCCCAACTTTTTGAGATGGGAACGAGGTACACCTATTACCAAAAGAAGGCATAGGACACATCCCCTGCCACATTCCCTTAAAGGAGAATTATACAGCAAAAAATATTAGTTAAACTCACAATTATTTTTTTTACCACTACTATTCCTCTATATTGGCTTTTGAAATTTACAAATGCAGCAATTTAGAAATTGAATGAAAGGTTTAGCACTGGGAAACACTTTTTGAAAGATAAACAGTGCATTTTATACACAACTATATAGATCAGTCCAAAAAGAGGGACAGAAGGATAGTCCCTTAAAATCAGAGACATTTGGGAGCTTTGGGCATGCTGTACTCCCAAGTAGAAAGCAAAGAGGCAAACTGGCCACACTGGGATGGACAACGCATGCACAGGGGGTGTTATGGGTGTGCCTGGGCAGGGGGGTTGGTTTAAAACTTACACTGCACATAAAGAACTGGAGAACTGTTCCAAACCCTCACACTGCTCACTGAATGGCTGTCCTCACCGCACACTGCTCACTGAATGGCTGTCCTCACCGCACACTGCTCACTGACTGGCTGTCCTCACCACGCACTGCTCACTGACTGATGGTCTGCACCGCACACTGCTCACTGACTGGCTGTCCTCACCACGCACTGCTCACTGACTGATGGTCTGCACCGCACACTGCTCACTGACTGGCTGTCCTCACCACGCACTTCTCACTCACTGGCTGTACTCACTGCACACTGCTCACTGAATGGCTGTCCTCACCACACACTGCTCACTGACTGTCTGTCCTCACTGCCACTGCTCACTGACTGGCTGTCCTCACCACACACTGCTCACTGACTGTCTGTCCTTACTGCACACTGCTCACTGACTGGCTTTCCTCACCACGCACTGCTCACTGACTGGCTGTCCTCACCGCACACTGCTCACTGACTGGCTGTCCTCACCATGCACTGCTCACTGATTGGCTGTCCTTACCGCACACTGCTCACTGACTGGCTGTCCTCGCCGCACACTGCTCACTGACTGGCTGTCCTCACCAGGCACTGCTCACTGACTGGCTGTCCTCATCGCACACTGCTCACTGACTGGCTGTCCTCACCGCGCACTGCTCACTGACAGGCTGTCCTCACCGCACACTGCTCACTGACTGGCTGTCCTCACCTTTTTTTTTATAAAAAAAAAAAAATGAAAATGTTTGTTTACATTGATAAGTGTCTGTAGCACCCTCTAGTGTGCTAGGTCTAAATAGGTTAGTTATTAGAGTAGGCAAATTGGCTTGGCTGAGAGCCAGGCCTGGGTTTAATCTGGGTCAGGGTTTAGTGACTCAGTGCTGGATAACTCATTCAGACAGCTCTTCTTGCGCCTCTTCTTGTTTTCTGGAACCTTGGAGAAGGTTCTAGATGTAGTGGGAGGAAGATAGGAGGGGCTGTTTGGCAGCTCCGATACTCTTTTTCCAGGGTCCTCCGCTGGTACTCCAGACCTCTTCATCAGTCCCCCCACAGAAAGCCGCATTCCATGGGGGCACCTGTGTGGCTTGCAAGACAAAACCAGAGAAAATTCCCAGCTTAACTCACCAACCAGTCTGCTTACCAATCAAATTAACCTGTCTAACAGTATGTGTTAAAAACTGAGGTTTAGTTAGCACCAGTGGCAGGTGGTTCTCCCCGCCAGCCCCGCTCACCAGCCCTGCTCGCCCGCTCACCAGCCCAGCTCGCAAGCCTGCCAGCCTGGCACTTACCTCATCCATGTCCTGGGCAGCCTCGGCGGCTTCCCCCGCCTCCCCGGCTTCTCCTGGCCAATCCGGTCGCTTCTCCTCTCTATCTTGATTGGCCGGAAGGAGATGCAGGAAGACAATAGCAACAATGTTTGTCGCGCTAAGGCACTCCCAGGTGAAAGCAGGGATACTGGTATAGAAAAGTCAACCTTTTGACCATACACAATAATGAAACTGTTGTAGATGTTGACAGCATTCAACCGATATATGGTATGGGTAGGGAGTGGGGGGAAATGGTGAGGGGAAGATGTTGCTGGTTTAGAACATTAAAAACATAAAAAATGACATAAAAATGTATTGGTGTAAAGTAGTCCAAGGTAAGAGTCCATATATCCTGGGTGATAACCTCAGGAATAGGAATGGAAAGGCAGCATGCTGAAGAGCAGAAGTAACTCTGGTTGTGAAAACATAAAGAACAAAAGAGCGGCGCCAATCTGAGTGTAGTATTTAGAAAAGCAAGGTTTAATCACAAATAGTTGCACTCACTAGACAGCAGTGCCTTGTGGGCACATCCTTGCAACGTAGCAACAGAAGATATCTCAGGAGTCCAGGGCGGCTTCAGTACAGCGCGGTCTCATCGAATTCGGCGGTCCAGGTGGGCTCCGGTGTCCCAGGCTGGATGTGGAGGGCGCAGGAGGAAATCGTCAGCCGGACAATACTTGTGTCAGGTGGTTGCTGATGGGCGGTTACAGGATGATGCACGCATTCGGAGCATGCGTGCTCCTTCCTCAGGCAATACCGTCGGCCATCTTTAGTGTGGTTAAATACACATACACATTTTATCAAAAACAGAAACACATCTGTGAAAAACAAAAATGATGATTAAGTTTTAAAGAAACAGATGAACAATAATGTAATATATGTATGTCCATAACATGCTTCCCTGGGCCAGCCACTATTCAGAGACATCCTCTCTTATCTATCCCGTCCCTCGACCTCTTTTTTGTGGATATTGCGGCAGAGGGCCTAGTGATGTCACCTGCCCACCCAATTGTGTCAACCCTATTTAACCACACTAAAGATATCCGATAGTATTGCCTGAGGAAGGAGCATGCATGCGCCAAAGGGGTGCATCATCCTGTAACCGCCCATCAGCAACCACCTGACACCAGTGACGTCTGGCTGACGGTTTCCTCCTGCGCCCTCCACATCCAGCCTGGGACACCGGAAGCCGCCTGCGCCACCGAGCTCGATGAGACCGCGCTGTACTGAAGCCGCCCTGGACTCCTGAGATATCTTCTGTTGCTACGTTCCAACGATGTGCCCACAAGCCACTGCTGTCTAGTGAGTGCAACTATTTGTGATTAAACTTTGCTTTTTTAACTACTACACTCAGATTGGCGCTGCTCTTTTGTTCTTTAGGAAGACAATAGCAAATGTTGATTCGCTATTGTCACAAGTGGGTGGGCTTGGGGCGCAGTGCTTCACCCTTTTTGAAGCCAATTAGAGCCTCCGGCTATAATCATGTGCTTCAAAAAAAAAAAAAACCTGTTGAACTCTATGCGTCCGGCACCCTGCATTGAAATTAGGGGCCGGGCACATAGAGATTAGGGGGCCCCTGCGCCCCTTATGGACGGGCCGCCGCTGGTTCGCACACATTTACAAAGGCATGTTCATGGAATGCTGTATTACCTGCAGTTCTAACCCCTGTAAATTTCTGAGAGTCTCCAACAATGGGAGCACATGCATTCTAATTGGTAGATATAGGGCAGGTGGCCCTGGAGGTAGCCCAGTTCTCCTTAAAGGCACAGGGGCGCACTGGACATCCAGCTCCCAAGTCCCGCTGCTGCGTCCGTAAACACATACAGTGGGATTTGGCCACGACAATGGCTTCCGCTGCTATTAATCTGTCCAATGTGGAGAGGAACAGCAGATGGAGCTGCTGCGCTCGTGCACATCACTGGAACAATCGGGTTCAGTTAAGAAAAAATGGGGATGGGGGGGTCTAGGGGGGAGCTTCAGAAATCAGCACAGAACGTTTTTCACCTCAATACATAAAATGCATTAAGGTGAAAAACCTTAAAGGGGTTGTAAACCTTTGTGTTTTTTCACCTTAATGCATCCCATGCATTAAGGTGAAAAAACACCTTGCAGTGTCCGCCCCCCCAGCCCCCCCGTTTTACTTACCTGAGCCCCGAATTTCCGTGGGCGCGATCCCGCCGTCGCTCTCTCCACGGGTCCTTGGCTCTTTATTGGATAGATTGATAGCAGCGCAGCCATTGGCTCCCGCTGCTGTCAATCAAATCCAATGACGCGGGCGCCGGGGGGTGGACTACGGATGCCGAATGCTGGACACGGGAGCACGCTCCGCAAGGTAACCCCCTTGGGAGAGAGCTTCCCAGAGGGGGTTATCTGATGCGGGGATGCGGGGAGGAGCCGAGAGAGCCGCCGAGGGACCCCAGAAGAAGATGTTCGGGGCCACTCTGTGAAAAACGAACTGCACAGTGGAGGTAAAGTATGATATGTTTGTTATTTATTTTTATTTTTTTTAAATCTAACCTATAGTATCACTTTAATGCCGCGTACACACGATCGGAAATTCCGACAAGAAATGTCCGATGTGAGCTTTTGGTCGGAAATTCCGACCGTGTGTAGGCTCCATCGGACATTTGCTGTCGGAATTTCCGCCAACAAAAGTTTGATAGCAGGTTCTCGATTTTTCCGACGGAAAAAATTCCTATCGGAAATTCCGATCGTCTGTATGCAATTCCGACATGCAAAAAAACACGCTTGTTCAGAATCAAGCAGAAGAGCCGAACTGCCTATTGAACTTCATTGATCTTGGCTCGTCGTACGTCTTGTACGTCACCGCGTTCTTGTTGTTCGGAATTTCCGACAAGATTTGTGTGACCGTGTGTATGCAACACAAGTTTGAGCCAACATTCCGTCGGAAAAAAAATCCACGGTTTTCTTGTCGGAATTTCCGATCGCGCGTACGCGGCATTAGGCTTTACAATCACTTTAACGACGCTATTTTCTTTCTCGTACATCACGGGACACAGAGCGACATAGTCATTACTAATGGGTTATATAGTTACCGTCAGGTGCTGGCACTGGCAACTTCCAAAACCGGAAGTACCCTCCCCTATATAAGCCCCTCCCATCCGGGAGCACCTCAGTTTTTTGCCAGTGTCTAAGGTGTTGGCCAAGAAGAAACATGTGTTTTTCACTGAGCTTGCGTACAGGTTCTTTTGGGCCTCAGTAAGCTATTCCGGATCCGACCAAAAAAGCTTCATAGCTAAACGGTCGGTACCCGGGCCTTGCAGAAAGAAGAGCAAGGTTCTGCCTGTAATGCTTCTCTTAGGAGAGCTGGACCCTGGGATCCAGAGCTCTGGTCATACCCACGACCAAGATGTTTTCTGTGCAGGGTGCTATACAGGTCCAGGGGAGTGGAATCCTTGGGAACCCGGTCCCTGAAGGTTTGATTACAATGCCTGCCGTGATAGGTGAAGTTTGGGCTTTTGTGGACCAAACAAAGTCCTGCGGCGGGGAACAGGTAAGTGGGGGCCCCCAGGAACTTGGTTCTATTGGGGGACCCCCAAGCCTAATTTGTCTTTCTGTCTGTTACCTAACGGTATTCCCGCTAATATCTGTGCATGCCTGTAACTACTAAAAAAAAAAAAAATGTAATAATTTTTAATGGTGGTCAAGAAAAAAAAAAAAAAAAGAATGTTTTTTTATATATGTTTAGTATATTAAACTGCGGTACCTGTGTTTGTCCACTAGAGGCCGCTGTGGAATGTTTTTCTTGTCATATGGACTAGTTTCTTCTCAGAGAGCAAAGTCCAGGCAGCTGGTGAGTTCTCCTACAGGAAACTGTTTCCTCTGCCATGTTGCAGTGTTCGTCTATCCCCCGGCCTGCGGCAAAGGGGGCCCTGGCTCCTGTCCCTGGTTTCCATGTTTGAAAATTAGCGCCGAGGCGCACGTGGCCGCGCGCGTGCGCGTGCACGCGCCTCTATATATAGAGGTGGCCGGAAAAAGGGGCGGGGCCTGGGGGATGACGCTCTGTGCGCGCCGCAGCGCTTCTGCGCATGTGCGGGCGTCCCAGCAGGTTTTTAAAAAGCCACATTATTGCAGTAAGCTGGCTATGAAGTACAGAGACAGAGCTGGCAACATTTAAAGGCATACAGCAAGCGGTTGATACAGGCATCCCCTAGAAAGGCACATTAGTAGACACCAACTGTTTATTATAGCAGCATTTATGCTAGACTATTATCAGTAACTGGTGTATTTTCGGCTGGAATACCTCAGCTTTGTGGCTTAGGAATATGCCGTCTAAAAACTCCGGGACTAGAAATTCCAGGAGGAATAGGGGGTCTCCATCGGGCTCTGAGGATCTTGGGCATGCTTTGGCTGCACCAGTCTCCCCTGAAGAATCAGAGGTTAGTGACCGTAGGGCACCCCCAGGAGTACCTGGTACTGTGGCTGTCCTCAGTTCACCTGCTCCTGTGTATGTAACAGAGGAGGTTTTTTCCTCAGCTCTGGGAGGACTGGAAGAGAGATTGTCAGCATTAATCGCTGCTTCCCTGTCACAGGAGAAAAGCGCTCGATCTCCGTCTCCTCCCTCAGAGTGCCTGTTAACAGAGCAACAGTCCCATACAGAGGTCGACCTACCTGAGGGGGATCAGGATGAGGTTGATTCGGTTGTAGAGGAATCAACAGTGGAAGAGCCGTTCTCAGCATCACATGCTGAGAGGTTATGGGTTCAGTCCCTGACTAATATGGTCCGATCAGCATTTAAAATGCCACTTGCGGAGCCAGTGGCGTCACTAGGGTTGGTGTCACCTGGTGCGGTAAAATATGGTGTCACCCCCCCCCCCCCCAATAACTTTTTCCAAATATTTTTTACCCTACTGTTTGCTCTCTGTTCTCCTTTCTTCCCCTTTTCTCTCTCTCTATCCATCTTTCTTGTTCTTTCGATCCCTTCTTCTTTCTCCCCATTTTTCTTTGTCCCCTCCCCCCGCCTCTCTTTCTCCAGGACCAGAATTCACATCTCAGGAGCCTATAGGCACTGGACTCTGAAGTGCCTCCCTCCCCCAAACAGCGTTGCCAGCCCACTACAACTTTTTTTATACACTGAGAAAACATGAAAGATCTACTAACAGAATGCATTTCTTTGAGAACCTGAAATGACAGCACGCTGTCTGACATTTTGGAGAATAAAATGTACATTATATACACTTCAAACAAAGTTTGTACAAAAAAAAAAAAGAGGGGGAAGTATGATGCACCGAACTGTTAATCATACTGCCCCCTAGCAGCCTGCAATGATGAGTGGCTGGATTATCAAATTGCTATGGCTGCTCTTTGATTTCATGCTGATTTAGTGGGAATTTGCCCTAAAAGGGAAAGAGGGGGTGGAAGGTTAGAGACAGAAGGGGGGGGGGAGAGAGGAGGGTAGGGGTGTGACAGAGAGGGAGGGGGTGGGGGTAAGACAGAGAGGGAGGGGGTGTGACAGAGATGGAGGGGGTGGGGGTGTGACAGAGATGGAGGGGGTGGGGGGGTGACAGAGATGGAGGGGGTAGGGGTGTGACAGAGATGGAGGGGGTGGGGGTGTGACAGAGAGGGAGGGGGTGGGGGTGTGACAGAGAGGGAGGGGGTGAGACAGAGAGGGAGGGGGTGATACAGAGAGGGAGGGGGTGAGACAGAAGGGGGGTGACAGATGGAGGGGGTGAGGGGTGAGACAGAGAGGGAGGGGGTGAGACAGAGAGGGACGGGGTGAGACAGAAGGGGGGTGACAGAGAGGGAGGGGGTGAGAGGGAGGGGGTGAGACAGGGAGGGGGTGGGGGTGTGATAGAGATGAAGGGGGTGGGGGTGACAGAGAGGGAGGGGGTAAGACAGAGAGGGAGGGGGTGAGACAGAAGGGGGGTGAGACAGAGAGGGAGGGGGTAAGACAGAAGGGGGGTGAGACAGAGATGGAGGGTGTGGGGGTGTGACAGAGATGGAGGGGGTGACAGAGAGGGAGGGGTGAGACAGAGAGGGAGGGGGTGAGACAGAGAGGGAGGGGGTGAGGCAGAGAGGGAGGGGGTGAGGCAGAAGGGGGGTGACAGAGAGGGAGGGGGTGAGAGGGAGGGTGTGGGGTGTGATAGAGATGGAGGGGGTGGGGTGACAGAGAGGGAGGGGGTGGGACAGAGAGGGAGGGGGTGAGACAGAAGGGGGGTGAGACAGAGAGGGAGGGGGTGAGACAGAAGGGGGGGGGTGAGACAGAGATGGAGGGTGTGGGGGTGTGACAGAGATGGAGGGTGTGGGGGTGTGACAGAGATGGAGGGGGTGGGGGGAGGGTGACAGAGAGGGAGGGGGTGAGACAGAAGGGGGTGACAGAGAGGGAGGGGTGAGACAGGGAGGGGGTGGAGGTGTGATAGAGATGGAGGGGGTGGGGGGTGACAGAGAGGGAGGGGGTAAGACAGAGAGAGAGGGGGTGAGACAGAAGGGGGGTGAGACAGAAAGGGAGGGGGTGTGACAGAGATGGAGGGTGTGGGGGTGTGACAGAGATGGAAGGGGTGGGGGGGGTGACAGAGAGGGAGGGGGTGAGACAGAGAGGGAGGGGGTGAGACAGAGAGGGAGGGGGTGAGACAGAGAGGGAGGGGGTGAGGCAGAGAGGGAGGGGGTGAGACAGAAGGGGGGTGACAGAGAGGGAGGGGGTGAGAGGGAGGGGGTGAGGTGTGATAGAGATGGAGGGGGTGGGGGGTGACAGAGAGGGAGGGGATGAGACAGAGAGGGAGGGGGTGAGACAGAGAGGGACGGGGTGAGACAGAAGGGGGGTGACAGAGAGGGAGGGGGTGAGAGGGAGGGGGTGAGACAGGGAGGGGGTGGGGGTGTGATAGAGATGAAGGGGGTGGGGGTGACAGAGAGGGAGGGGGTAAGACAGAGAGGGAGGGGGTGAGACAGAAGGGGGGTGAGACAGAGAGGGAGGGGGTAAGACAGAAGGGGGGTGAGACAGAGATGGAGGGTGTGGGGGTGTGACAGAGATGGAGGGGGTGACAGAGAGGGAGGGGTGAGACAGAGAGGGAGGGGGTGAGACAGAGAGGGAGGGGGTGAGGCAGAGAGGGAGGGGGTGAGGCAGAAGGGGGGTGACAGAGAGGGAGGGGGTGAGAGGGAGGGTGTGGGGTGTGATAGAGATGGAGGGGGTGGGGTGACAGAGAGGGAGGGGGTGGGACAGAGAGGGAGGGGGTGAGACAGAAGGGGGGTGAGACAGAGAGGGAGGGGGTGAGACAGAAGGGGGGGGGGGGGTGAGACAGAGATGGAGGGTGTGGGGGTGTGACAGAGATGGAGGGTGTGGGGGTGTGACAGAGATGGAGGGGGTGGGGGGAGGGTGACAGAGAGGGAGGGGGTGAGACAGAAGGGGGGTGACAGAGAGGGAGGGGTGAGACAGGGAGGGGGTGGAGGTGTGATAGAGATGGAGGGGGTGGGGGGTGACAGAGAGGGAGGGGGTAAGACAGAGAGAGAGGGGGTGAGACAGAAGGGGGGTGAGACAGAAAGGGAGGGGGTGTGACAGAGATGGAGGGTGTGGGGGTGTGACAGAGATGGAAGGGGTGGGGGGGTGACAGAGAGGGAGGGGGTGAGACAGAGAGGGAGGGGGTGAGGCAGAGAGGGAGGGGGTGAGACAGAAGGGGGGGTGACAGAGAGGGAGGGGGTGAGAGGGAGGGGGTGAGGTGTGATAGAGATGGAGGGGGTGGGGGGTGACAGAGAGGGAGGGGGTGAGACAGAGAGGGAGGGGGTGAGACAGAGAGGGAGGGGGTGAGACAGAAGGGGGGGTGAGACAGAAGGGGGGGTGAGACAGAGATGGAGGGTGTGGGGGTGTGACAGAGATGGAGGGTGTGGGGGAGGGTGACAGAGAGGGAGGGGGTGAGACAGAAGGGGGGGTGACAGAGAGGGAGGGGGTGAGACAGAAGGGGGGTGACAGAGAGGGAGGGGGTGAGAGGGAGGGGGTGAGACAGGGAGGGGGTGGGAGTGAGACAGAGAGGGAGGGAGTGTGACAGAGATGGAGGGTGTGGGGGGGTGGCAGAGAGGGAGGGGTGGGGGTGAGACAGAAAGGGGGGTGACAGAAAGGGGGGTGACAGAGATGAGTGAGACTCCCCCCCTCCTCACCTTTCCCCGGCTCTACCCCTCAGCTGTTTCCTGCACATTCTGTACATGCATTGCACACAGTCAGTCAGCCGGCACTGGTGACACAGACAGAGGGAATGGCATGTGCTGTTTGTGTGCACAGACCGAGTGTTTGGTGCCGCTGCCACGTACTGTAAGGTAGGCTCCTCCTCCTCTCCGGTCTCTTTCCACCTTATCCCAGGCTCCCGAGCGGTCAGCCTCCTCCTGGTTCCTCGAGTCCTGGCTTTCTGTTCATTCCCGCGCCGCGCTTCTCTCTGCCTATGGGTCATGATCTCCTGTCAGGCAGAGATCACTCTGTCTGACAGGGAAGGGAAGTGACTGAAAGACTTGTGCCGCGCGATGCAGGAGTGCGGAGGGCACACTCGCAACGCTCCGCTGCAGCTCTGCAACTAACAACTGAACTGTGTCTGTAGCGGCAGCCAGCAGCCCCGGTGTCACCCCTCTGGCGGGTGTCACCCGGGTGCGGCCCGCACCCCCCGCACCCCCATAGCAACGCCTCTGTGCGGAGCCATCCTCCACTTCTGTCTCCTCGTTGGGGTCGCTAAAAGCTCCCCAGACTGTTTGTTCCTTTCCGATCCATCCTTTACTGGAGGGGCTCATTTACCAGGATTGGGAGCATCCTGACAAAATATTTACTCCCCCCAAGAGATTTCCGGTGGTCTATCCCATGGAGGATAAGTTCATCAGAAAATGGAAGGTCCCTACAGTGGACGCAGCCATCTCTTGTGTGAATAAATCACTGACATGTCCGGTGGAAAATGTCCAAATGTTCAAGGACCCAATAGATAAAAAATTGGAGTCATTATTGAAATCTGCTTTTTCTACAGCAGGATTGGTGACACAACCAGCAGTGGCAGCTATAGGGGTCTGCCAAGCAGTGAAGGATCAGTTGAAACAGGTCTTAAGAGACTTGCCGGATCAGCAGGCTCTTGCCCTAGCTGATCTACCTAGAGCCTTATGCTTTGCGGTGGACGCTATAAAGGATTCAATCCATCAGGCCTCCCGCCTTACGCTGTCTGTAGTACATATGCGCAGGCTTCTATGGCTCAAAAACTGGTCTGCTGAAGCTCCCTGTAAAAAATTGCTGGTCAGCTTCCCATTTCATGGGGAGCGCTTATTCGGGGAAGACCTGGACAAGTATATCCAGAGAATTTCCAGCGGTAAAAGTACACTTTTGCCGGTTAAAAATAGAGTTAGAGGTCCCTCCTTTAAGAGGCCGGCTTCTCCAGTCCCTAGGACATCGGCTGTGAAACAGTTCCGACGGCCTCCCCGGTCAAATCCCGGAGGTAAAAATCAGGGACAGTTGCAGGGTAACAAGAAGCCCTGGAGCAGGAGAGGTACAAAACCTCCCCCAAAGTCAAATGCATGAAGGGTTGCCCCCACCCAATCGGGTGGGGGGAAGACTTCAGTTGTTCAGAAACCTGGCGGGACACGATCCGAGACAGATGGGTGCTCTCCGCAGTAAATCTGGGATACAAATTGGAGTTAAAAAACTCCCCTCCTTCCCGCTTTATAAGGTCAAACGTGCCAAGGGATCCCCAGAAGAGAGGATCCCTCCTGTTGGCACTGGAACAATTATTGCTTCAAGCAGTAATTATAGAGGTTCCCCTGGAAGAATGGGGGTTCGGGTTTTACTCAAACCTCTTTACAGTTCCGAAGCCAAACGGGGACGTGAGGCCCATATTAAATCTAAAAGGGCTAAACGAATTCCTACATATCAGGACTTTCCGGATGGAGTCGATCCGATCGGTAGCCACTGCCCTACAAGGGGAGGAATGGTTAGCCTCGATCGACATCAAAGATGCTTATTTGCACATCCCCATCTTTCCAGCCCACCAAAAATTTCTACGCTTTGCGGTAGAAGGGCGCCATTTTCAGTTCAGAGCCTTACCCTTCGGTCTGGCCACAGCACCAAGAGTGTTCACAAAAATTCTGGCCCCATTATTGGCCAATCTAAGAACACGAGGTGTAACGATAATGGCATATCTAGACGACTTGTTGCTGATAGACCACTCAGTGGAAAAACTAGAAGTGGTTGTTCACGAGACAATCAAGTATCTGGAATATCACGGTTGGATTATCAACCGAGACAAGTCAGCCCTAAAACCAGTCAAAAGTCTGGAATACTTGGGGCTAAGGCTGGATTCAGACCAGAGAAAAATTTTCTTGCCTCGAGAAAAGGGGTCGTCTTTGAGAGATTTGATCCACTTAGTGGGTTCAAAAAGACAGCCATCCATACGCCTGTGCATGAGGCTGCTGGGAAAAATGGTGGCATCATTCGAAGCAGTACCCTACGGTCAATTCCATTCAAGGAAGTTGCAAAGGGCCATACTGTCAGCCTGGAACAAAAAAGTTCAGGCTCTGGACGTACCAATGTCCTTGTCCCCTTCCGTTCGCAGAAGCCTCCGTTGGTGGTTGGTTCCCCGGAATCTGGAAAGAGGGAAATCCTTCAGTCCGATTTCTTGGAAGGTGGTCACTACAGATGCCAGCCTTTTAGGCTGGGGAGCAGTACTGGAGCAATGGTCTCTCCAGGGCAGATGGTCGGATGCGGAAAAGGCCCTGCCCATCAATCTCTTAGAGATACGAGCAGCCCGGTATGCCCTAGTAGCATGGACATCCAAACTCCAAGGGTCCCCTGTCAGAGTTCAGTCAGACAATGCCACAGCAGTGGCATATATCAATCGTCAGGGGGGCACCAGGAGTCGTGCAGCCCAAAGGGAAGTAAATTACATCCTGAGATGGGCAGAAAGATATGTCCCAGCCATATCTGCGGTATTCATTCCAGGGGTGGAGAATTGGAAGGCGGACTTTCTAAGTCGCCAACAATTATGCCCAGGGGAATGGTCCCTTCATCCCGAGGTTTTCCGGACACTATGTCAGCGGTGGGGAACACCGGATGTAGATCTGCTAGCATCCAGGTTCAACACGAAAGTGGACAGGTTTGTCTCTTGGACAAGGGATCCCCTAGCGTGCGGCTCGGATGCCCTAGTGTTCCCTTGGGATCAGTTCAAGCTGATATATGCATTTCCACCGCCACAATTGTTACCTCGATTACTCCGCAGAATCAGGGTAGAAAAGAAACCAGTGATTCTGGTGGCTCCAGCGTGGCCCCGAAGAGCATGGTACGCGGAGATTGTAAAAATGTCTGTGGGGAGTCCTTGGACCCTCCCACATCGTCCGGACCTGCTTTCGCAGGGACCGATATACCACCCTTCCTTACCAGCCCTAGGTTTGACGGCCTGGCTATTGAAGCCCACATTCTAAAAAGGAGAGGGCTCTCTAATGCTGTGGTGTCTACCATGATCAATGCCAGGAAACCGGTATCCAGGCAGATCTACTATAGAATCTGGAAGGCGTACATCGCCTGGTGTGAGGCCAGGAAATGGCATCCACGTAAATACGTAATAGGTAGAATTCTGGACTTCCTACAATGGGCTGTAGATAGGAAGCTTGCCTTGAGTACTATCAAAGGTCAGATTTCGGCCTTGTCAATATTTTTTCAAAGGCCCTTGGCTTCGCATTCACTAGTCAAAGCCTTTATACAAGGAGTGATGCGTATTAGTCCTCCGGTTAATATTCCCATATGTCCATGGGATCTAAACTTGGTTCTGTCGGTTCTACAGAAACAACCATTTGAACCATTACAGCATATTTCCTTAGTGCTTCTCACCAGGAAATTGATTTTTCTAGTAGCCATTTGTTCGGCTAAAAGAGTATCGGAATTAGCAGCTATGTCCTGTAAGGAGCCATATCTGGTTATCCATAAGGACAGAGTAGTGTTACGTCCTCATCCAGCCTTTCTTCCTAAGGTGGTATCGAGTTTTCATTTGAACCAAGATGTGGTTCTTCCTTCTTTTTTCCCCAAGCCTACTTCGGTAGAGGAAAAGTTATTGCATTCTTTGGATGTAGTAAGAGCAGTTAAAGCTTATCTAAAAGCCACTGCTCAGATTCGCAGAACGGATACTTTGTTTATTCTGCCGGAAGGCCCCAGAAAGGGTCAGGCAGCGTCAAAATCTACTTTAGCCAAGTGGATTCGACAGGTCATAATACAAGCCTATAGCTTGAGAAGTAGACCGCCTCCGTTCAAAGTTAGGGCGCACTCCACGAGAGCAGTTGGAACTTCATGGGCAGTGCATCACCAGGCCTCCCTGGCTCAAGTCTGTAAGGCCGCAACATGGTCTTCAGTACACACGTTTACTAGGTTCTACCAGGTGGACGTTAGAAGTCAGGAGGATGTCGCCTTTGGGCGCAGTGTGTTGCAGGCCGCAAAAGATCCTCATGTCTGATAGCGCTCAGCTTATATATGGTGTATCCCCCCCCCTCATTTGGCATTGCTTTAGGACATCCCATTAGTAATGACTATGTCGCTCTGTGTCCCGTGATGTACGAGAAAGAAAATAGGATTTTTATAACAGCTTACCTGTAAAATCCTTTTCTTGGAGTACATCACGGGACACAGAGCTCCCGCCCCTCTTTGGGGACACTTATTGCTTTGCTACAAAACTGAGGTGCTCCCGGATGGGAGGGGCTTATATAGGGGAGGGTACTTCCGGTTTTGGAAGTTGCCAGTGCCAGCACCTGACGGTAACTATATAACCCATTAGTAATGACTATGTCGCTCTGTGTCCCGTGATGTACTCCAAGAAAAGGATTTTACAGGTAAGCTGTTATAAAAATCCTATTATTTTTGCATCAACTGAATTCCTTTTTATGAATTTATTCTTAATTTGTTAACTTGTTTAGTTTAGGCCCGCTCCGCTCTTTCATTCCAATGTTGCCTTGGAAATCCTTTTTGCGAGGGTCAAGCCAAATTAAGTCTTTGTTAGCAATGCAGTACAAAGAAGAGTTTGCGGTTTACCTCTTTATTATTCTACCGATGAAAGAATGTGAACCGTAAGCGAGGTGTTGGATCGCTCAACCATTAGAAATGATGCACGCAAGCGCACAAGAAAAAAATTAAAAATTGAGAGCAGAGATGGCAGGAGCGGGTGGGTTGAATGGAAACCTAACTGCAGTTATGGAAGCAGACGATGAAAAAAAACCTTTTTAGAGGTCGCAATTCAATGCCCCGCATGCCCCATCCAGAGACGTGTATCTTTATGATCGTTCTAAATACATTTTACAAAAGCAAATGAAATGTGCTGCTGAGTGCCCGCACCATTCAGTACAGGGAACAGATCTTGCACGGCATGCTGAAGTGAACAGAATGTTTTATGTACTGTGATATGGCACTTAAATAGTGGATGCAGGGCCGCCATCAGGAATTGTGGGGCCCCTTACACAGCTTCAGACATGGGGCCCCCCCTGGAGCAGAGGAGAACCGGGGGGGTAGCTGCCGCTGCAAATTGAGAAGTGGGGGGGCTGCCGCAAATTGAGAAGCGGGGGGGTGCCACGAATTGAGAAGCGGGGGGGTGCTACGAATTGAGAAGCAGGGGGTTTGGGTGCTAACGAACACAAAAAAAAAAGGGGGGTTGCCATCCAGGGCCCTGGGGACCTCCGGGCCTCTGGGGACCTCCTGGGCCCCTTACAAAAAAAAAAAAAAATATATATATAAAAATAAATAATAATAATCATTTTTATAAAAAAAAAAAAAAAAAAAAGAGGGAGGTTTCCATCCGGGGCCCTGGGGACCTCTGGGCCCCTTACAAATAAAACAAAAAACAAAAAATAAATAAATAAATAAAAAATTAATAAAAAAATTTATAATAATTTTTTTTTTATAAAAAATTAATAAAAAAAGGGAGGTTTCCATCCGGGGCCCTGGGGACCTCCGGGCCTCTGGGGACCTCTGGGCCCCTTACAAAAAAATAAAAAAAAATAAAAAAAAAATAAAATAAATAAATAAAAAAAAATTTAATAAAAAATTATAAAAAAAATAAAAAAAAGGGGGGTTGACATTCGGGGCCCTGGGGAACTCCGGGCCCCTGGGGTCCTCTGGGCCCCTTACAAAAAAAATAAAATAAAATAAAAATAAAAAAAGGGGGGGGGGCATCCGGGCCCCTGGGGACCTCCGGGCCCCTTACAGGTGTACTGCCTGTACCCCCTTGATGGCGGCCCTGAGTGGATGTATTGAAGGGGATTGGTGACCTTTGTATAAAGCTTCATGAAAACTGCTGCAGGTGCTAATTGTGAGATATAGACGCTGTATCGGGATCAAGAACTGCTGCACAGCTTCTTAATTTTAGCAGACATCTTCTAAAGTCAATGTGATGGGACTGGGTGCGGCCAGGCGGTAGCAGGGCAAGAATGCAGAACTGTGTCCCTTCCCCGCTCCTGATCAGTGGCGGCCCGTCCATAAGGGGTACAGGGGCGCCACCCCCCTAATCCATGCGCCCGGGCCCCTAATCTACATGCAGGACGCCGGACACATGGATTCCAATGGTTTTTTTAATTTAATTTTGGAAGCACATGATTAGAGACAGAGGCTCTAATTGGCTTAAAAGAAAGGGTGGGCTTGGGGCGCAGCGCACTGCGCCCTGAGCCCACCCAGTTGTGTGACAATAGCGAATGAATATTCGCTATTGTCTTCCTGATTCTCCTCCCGGGCCAATCAGGAAGTGGGTCCTGAGACCCGATTGGCCGAGAGGAGAAACAATCGTATTGGCCGCTGAGAGAAGGAGGAGGGAAGCCAGAGAGAAGGAAGCCGCCGTGAAGCCTGAGACGCAGGGTGAAGCCGCCGAGGAGGAGGGGGACGCAGGAAGGGGCCAAAGCTGCCCGTGACCTAGATGGGGTGCGGGGCCGACAGACGGCGGGGGAGTTTGGGGGCAGGATCTTGTTTGCCGTACCCCCCCCCCCCAAAAAAAAAAAAATACTCCTTTTTACGATATTACTTTTCCTAATTCTGGTTTATTTTCCTTGCCCACAATATCCCTGGGGCACCCCTTTTCCAAAATGTTCTCTTTATTTGGGATGTGGCAACGATTTCCAGCTATGTACTCCTGATTGGTTTCTCTTCTTATGCCCTGTACACACGAGCGGTTTTCCCGTCGGAAAAAAAAAACGATGGTCTTCTTCTCAAGCCTGCCTTGCATACACACGGTCACACAAAAGTCCAGTGAACTTTTGACTGCCAAGAATGCGGTGACGTAAAAGACTATGACGAGCCCAAAAAATTAAGTTCTATGCTTCCGAGCATGCGTCAAATTGTTTCCGAGCATGCATGTTTTTTTTCCCTTCGGAAAAGCATACAGACGAACGGTTTTCCTGCTAGGATTTTTTCCTGACGGGAAAAAAGAGATCCCGCTCTCTTTTTTTTCCCGGCAGTTTTCCTGTGGGAAAAAGTCCGATGGAGCATACACACGGCCAGGATTCCCGACGAAAAGCTCTCATCTGACTTTTTCCGACTGGAAAACCGGTCGTGTGTACGGGGCATCAGTTTCTTCCAAAAAATATACAGCACCAGCCGTCACTGCTCCTAATGCATGTCATAGGTAGCACTACCCCCTCAGGGGCCGCTGGTATGTTAAGGTTATGACTCAGGCCTCGTACACACGACCGATTTTCTCGGCAAGAACCAGCAAGAAACTTGCTGGCAGAGAGGTCTTGCCGAGTAAATCGGTCGTGTGTACGCTACTATCGGGTTTCTCCTCGAGAAAAACGACAAGAAACCTCGACGAGAAAATAGAGAACCTGCTCTCTATTTTCTCGTCGAGATTCTCCTCGGCATGTTTCTCGACGAGAAAAGTGAGTGTGTGTACACTTACCTGTCCGCCGGGAAGCCCGCGCATGTTCGAAATGAATTCGACGCATGCGCGGTAGCTTCCTAGGCATACGTAGGGTATACCAAGATGGCGGCGACGGCATCGAATGTGACGAGCGCATGCTCGACGTAGTCGATGACGTCACCGCGTACACTCCTTTCAAAGAACCGCGGGTTCTTTGAAACGAGCGTGTGTACACTCGGCCGGGACAAGTTTCTTGTCCAAGAATCTCGTCGAAAAAAACGACATGTTTTTTTCAACGAGAATCTCGGCCGTGTGTACGAGGCCTAAGCGAAGAAATTTGTGAAACGTGTCTACCATGCTCCCCTCTGTGCTGTCATGATGCTGTATCTTCAATGGTTTTTCATGTCGGGTGTTTTTATACCAATAAAGACATTCTCCTTATCCTTGGAGTGCGGTCAATCGTTTTGTCTCCTGCAGCCGCTGGTATGTTGCTTGGGTCTTCTCCACTTTTTTCTCTGTAGCCAGGAACAGGGTATTTTCCACAGCCATGTGCACATACACTTCCACTCGTTACTCCAATGATCAGTCTAGGGGTTTTGTTTTGTTGTTTTATTATATGTGACGGAACGCTTGGCACTCCTCTTAGATGCTTCCGCCAAACAGTTCCTCCTGCTCCCCAAACCCCTCCGGCAGACCGAGAGCTAATACCAGCCCTTTTTACCCCAATCATCATACACAGACAAGATGTTGGGATAGAACTAAAGGAATGATTATTAAACATTATGTTTATTGAACAGAAATACAGGTTTTTTATACACTTCAAAAGTAGGTCAGTCACTATATGAACAATAAAACCAAATATTTACCCAAAACATCACACACTGTTTAGCTAACGAGGTGGAGTTGACACAAGGCTAATCCCATCATGTAGGAACCTCCAAGAGTTAGCCAAAATTAGCCAACAGACAGAAACAATCAGTGACTTTATTAACTCAATTAACAATGAGAATGCACACCTAGGAAGCACACAATGGGAGAGACACATAACATAAACAGTGATACCACCCCACCTCAGACTGTCCGGCACCTGTCTACAACAGTCTATGAGACAAACTCATACAATGTTCTAGCAGTCTTGCCTGTCTCGGTTTTTAAGGGCCATATACACTCGGAGGTGTTACTATGGGTAAGATCTTTAGATCTTACCCATAGATCTAATTGTTGGACCAATTAATGAACCCCAGGATCATTCCATAATGAGGCGTGAAACGCACGCCACGGCGCCATTTTCATTCATGCAGGAAGTGGTTGCTGGTTGGATGAGCTCGGGGGGAGGTTCCTGACAATTGGGGAGCTCAGAGAATCTATAAATAATGTGAAGGCAACAGCGGAGGTACACCCCAGACGATGCAACATATTGCGAAACGCGTCGGGAGACTCCACTGCGGCCACTGATTATATCTTAAGCGCTTATCTACTGATGTAATGTAAGTGTTCCTACCTACATTAATTAAAGTTCTTTAGACTTTATCACGCTATGTGCCCTCCTTCTTTTTTCCTATTTTGATAAGGTTTCACTATTGGTCTACCATCACCGTGCTATCTGGCTTGGAGATTCAGTTCAATCACTTCGCCTGAGTCGTGGAATATCTGTCTGTGGGATTCCCAGTCGAGGATCCAATCTCTACAGGGGACATACACTAAGCCTGAGTTGACCCCATAGACATATGTTTATCGGGTCCACTCATTCCGGTAAGCCTCTCATTTATCCGGTGGTGGTCATCTTATATTCACTTTATCAAGATTCATTGGAAGATCATATTTCACTTCGGATTGTTTATTTTATTTCATTCACCAGAGAATCATTCATCAGAGACTCTTTGTCTTCATTATTTCACATATTATGTGTTGAATTTTGGACTGACACTCATTATTGTTTTTTTCATTCATTCACGTGGGTGTTATGTACTTATGATGTATTATCTATAGCGCTGCATTTTTTTTGTTATAACGTTTACCATCCAACCTGACAGAACTGGAGAGGATCTGCAAGGAGGAATGGCAGAGGATCCCCAAATCCAGGTGTGAGAAACTTGTTGTATCTTTCCCAAAAAGACTCATCAAAAGGGTGCAAATACTAAATACTGAGCAAAGGGTCTGAATACTTAGGACCATGTGATAGTTCACTTTTTCTTTTTAAATAAATCTGCAAAAATGTCAACAATTCTGTGTTTTTCTGTCACTATGGGGTGCTGTGTGTACATTAATGAGGAAAAGAAAATTAACTTAAATGATTTTAGCAAATGGCTGCAATATAACAAAGAGTGAAAAATTTAAGGGGGTCTGAATACTTTCCGCACCCACTGTATATATATATATATATATATATATTAGTAAATACACTGCCTGCACTGTATATACATTTTACACTGACTACACTGTATATATATATTGTGAGGGGGTTAGCTCGGCAGCGGGTGTGTGTGACCCCCGGGATGGGCTCCCCACACAAAACAGGCCCAGCAAACGGAGGTTGTGGTTTTCAAAATCAAAAAGGTGTGGTTTATTTTCTATTTACAGTGACAAAACACAGCAAAGCAAAAGAAACATAAATAAAATAAATCCTGGTCAACTTGACCTCTGACTAAACATACAGGTTTCCTAACTAACAACTGGGATCAGCCTAGTGCTGTCCTAGTCCCTAAGTCCCTGGTTTTAAATGTCCAAGCAAATAGCCACACAGGCTTTGTCTCACCGCACAGGGGTTCACTCTCCCTAGACAGTCCACACAGGTCTGGTTCCAGGCATGAGCAAACACCTAATGAATCTGGGAGTTCTTATAGAGGCCTAAATGAGCTGACAAGCTTCAGCTGGTCTCATCAACTCCCTGTCTGCACGACGCCCCACACTCTCCCTAGAGGTATGAGTCATCCATGAGCCCACTAGCCTCAGCTGGGCTTATACAACTCTCCACCTAGTTGTATAAGTCGGCGTAAAGCCTGAATCTGGGCGAAATATATCTACCCCCCTGGATGCAACCAGGTGACTTTACCTTCCTGCTGTCACATACCCCCCCTCTTGTTTTAACCTCGGGGTTGGAACACCAGCAATCAGGCATTCATGTACTCGAGACAAAGCATCCACATTCCCCATTTGAACGCCAGGGCGATGCTTTACTGTGAAGTTGAATTCCTGGAGGGCCAGGAACTAGGCTTGTGCAATTCGTTTCGTAACGAATTGAAATTCGTCCGAATTTAGCAACTTTCGGACATTCGGAAGCATTCGAATTTCCGAACAAAGCAATTACGAATAAGACCGAATCCGAAATAAATTATACCGCAAATAGCGAATGCCCGAATGTCTTCGGCATAATTCGTTATGAAAAAGTTACGAATGTACGAATCCATACGAAGCACAATAACACTCACTCTGCTCTGCTCTCTGCTTCTCCCACACCGTGCTGAACTCCCTCTCAAAATGGTGTACAGGGGCGGAGGTTATAGCCGCATGTAAAAAACGAAAGTAAAATACGAGATTTCGAATCCATTCAAAGCACAATAACACTCACTCTGCTCTGCTCTCTGCTTCTCCCTCACCGTGCTGAACCCTCTGAAAATGGTGTACAGGGGCGGAGCCTATAGCCGCATGTTAAAAACGAAAGTAAAATACGAGATTTCGAATCGTTACAAATAACCGCAATGTATTTAGAAAAGTACAAATCCATTCGAAGCACATTAGGCATAATAGGCAGCGTCGTTGTGAGAGAGACACGGAAAATTACGAATCAACGAACCCAAAAAAAGTTACGAAAGTAGGAGTTGTGTCCAGAATCAACGAAAAACAACGTACTCTACCGAAAGTACGAACCCAAAAAAAGTTACGAAAGTAGGAGTTGTGTCCAGAATCAACGAAAAACAACGTACTCTACCGAAAGTACGAATTATAAAGCAACAAAAAATTCAACGAAAAATGTCGCTTGCAAAAATACGAATGAGTCCAAACACGAAAAATCCCGTCTAGCAAAATTACGAATGATTACGAATCAACAGGACCGGAAAGAAACGAACCGAAACGGAACGAATTTTTCCGTTGTGCACAAGTCTACCAGGAACCACCTATTCACTCTTCTATTTGTTTCCTTGTTTTGAGCCATCCACTTTAACGGAGCGTGATCCGTAACCATGTCAAAGTGCCTACCTAGCAGGTAGTACCGAAGGGAATCTAGAGCCCACTTCACCGCTAAACACTCCTTTTCAACGGTGGCGTAATTTACCTCATGGGACTTCAACTTCCTGCTGAGGTAAATGACTGGGTGCTCTTCCCCGTTCCAGACCTGGGACAATACTGCTCCTAACCCCACATCTGACGCATCACTTTGTACGACAAAGTCTTTAGAGAAGTCGGGTGAGTACAACACTGGCTGGCTACATAAGGCTTGTTTCAAGAATTGGAATGCTGCCTCAGCCTCGGGGGTCCATTTAATCATGACCGACCCTTTCCCCTTCGTCAGGTTGGTTAGGGGCACAGCCTTAGAAGCAAAGTGGGGAATGAATCGCCGATAATACCCAGCGATTCCCAGAAAGGCTCGTACCTGCTTCTTGCTGTTGGGACGTGGCCAACTCTGGATGGCCTCGACTTTGTTGAGTTGGGGTTTTATTACTCCCCTCCCAATGGTGTACCCAAGATATTTGGCCTCCTCCTGCCCAATGGTACACTTCTTGGGGTTAGCCGTAAACCCCGCTTCCCGAACAGAGTCCAGGACTGCTTGCACTTTTGGCAGATGTGAGGCCCAATCTGTGCTATGGACAATTACGTCATCCAGGTAAGCCGCAGCATACTTCCGATGGGGCCTCAGCATCTGGTCCATTTTCCGCTGGAATGTGGCCGGCGCATTCTGTAACCCGAACGGCATTCTTTTATATTGGAACGCCCCGTCTGGGGTTACAAATGCGGTTTTCTCTTTGGCCGACTTGGCCAGGGGGATTTGCCAATACCCTTTTGTGAGGTCAAGAGTCGTCATGTATCGGGCTGTTCCCAGCCGGTCGATCAACTCATCTATACGTGGCATGGGGTAGGTGTCAAATTTTGTAACTTTGTTCAACTGACGAAAATCGTTACAAAATCGCCAGCTCCCATCCGGTTTAGGCACCAACACAATGGGACTAGACCAATCACTTTGGGACTCCTCTATCACCCCTAAGTTCAGCATTTTCTGTACTTCCTCCCGTATTGCCTCCCGTCGGGCCTCTGGGATCCGATAGGGTTTTAACTTCACCCTTTCACCGGGCGGGGTAATGATGTCATGCTCTACCCCAGATGTTTGTCCCGGCAGCTCAGAGAATACTTCCTTGTTGCGAAGCACAAACTCCTTAACCTCCTGTTGTTGGGGTTGTGACAAGGTGGCTGCTATTCCAACCTCAGGAATCATGCAACCAGTTTGAGCTGGTGACCAAGTGTCTGCGACTAGGGACTCTCTATCCCTCCAGGCTTTCAACAGATTAACGTGATAGATCTGTTCGGGCTTTCGCCTTCCTGGTTGTCTGACCTTGTAATTCACTTCGCTCACTTTTTCCATTATCTCATAGGGGCCTTGCCATTTGGCAAGGAATTTACTTTCAACCGTAGGGACAAGTACCAGTATCCTATCCCCCGGGGAAAAGGTACGGGTCTTGGCTCCACGGTTGTACACTCTCTGCTGTGCTAACTGCGCTTGGGCCAAATGTTCCTTCACGATGGGCATTACCTGTGCAATTCGGTCTTGCATCAGGGTGACATGCTCAATCACACTCCTGTGGGGAGAACTCTCACTTTCCCAAGTTTCCTTGGCAATATCCAACAGCCCTCTTGGGTGTCTCCCATACAGTAACTCAAAGGGGGAGAATCCCGTAGAGGATTGGGGCACCTCCCTAATAGCAAACATCATATAAGGAAGTAGACAGTCCCAATCCTTTCCATCTCTATCCACCACTTTCTTCAACATTTGTTTTAGGGTTTTGTTGAATCTTTCAACCAGCCCATCGGTTTGGGGGTGATACACAGATGTACGTAATTGCGTCACTTTGAACAATTTACACAGCTCCTTCATAACCCGGGACATAAAGGGTGTACCTTGGTCCGTAAGCAGTTCTTTACAAATACCCACCCGGCTAAACACAAGAGATAGCTCTTTGGCTATGGTTTTGGCCGAGGTATTTCGGAGAGGGATCGCTTCTGGATAACGGGTGGCATAGTCCATTATAACTAATATGTACTGGTGCCCCCTAGCGGACTTGATTATAGGCCCTACCAAATCCATGGCGATCCTCTCAAACGGGACCTCAATGATGGGTAGAGGGACCAGCGGGCTACGGAAATGTGGCATCGGGGCCGACCTCTGACACACAGGGCAGGAGGAACAATAATTTTCTATGTCCTTCATCACCCCCGGCCAATAGAATCTCTGTAATACCCTCTCTCGGGTTTTCTCTGTCCCCAGATGACCTCCAAGAATGTGCCCATGGGCCAACTCCAACACCAACTTCCTGTAAGGTTTGGGCACCACAAGCTGCTCAACGGTTTCTTCTGCCCTTTTTGCCACCCGATACAGTAGGTCCTTCTCTACGCTGAAGTATGGGTAAGTGCAGGTATTATCTGGGTTCACTAACTCGCCATCTATTTTCACTACGTTTTCCCGTGCCTTTATTAGGGCGGGGTCTTTCAACTGTTCTGTGGCAAAGTTTTCCCTGTGAACCTCAAGATCAGAAAACTCCACAGACGGTAGGTTTTCGTCTGAGGAGGTGGGCTCCTCTCCAGTTTCTTGAGTCTCCCCTGCCAATACTGTTAAGGGAAATTCCGGAGAGTCCTCACCACTCTCAGGGGAGTTCTGGCTATCACATTCCTGGTACATAGGGGCACCAGTGGGGGGCTCAGGATCATCCCACAGTTCCCAGAACTTCGGAAAATCCCTTCCCACAATGGCGTCATGCGGTAACTGAGATACTAAGCCCACTGGATGAGAGAGGGTACCTTTGGGGGTCTCGAAACACACTGTAGTCACTGGATACTCTCGGGTGTCCCCATGCACACAAATAACAGCTACCTTGCTATTCCCAAAGACCTCTGTTTTAACTAACTCAGCCTTTATCAGGGTCACAAGGCTTCCTGAATCCAGCAATACCACAACATTTCTACCATTAACACACATTTTGCATAAATGTTTCTCAGTTCCTCGAATGGCAGTGCATGCGACTGTCGCACACAGCGACTGACGTCTGCCCGTCAGAAAGTCACACTGCATGGGTTCCTCCACAACCGGGCAATTGGCTGCAATATGTCCCGCTTGCCGGCAGCGGTAGCAAACGATCCTTCTTGCCGCCTCTTGAGCCGCTGATTTCCCAGGCTGTTCTCGCCAAACTTGGGGTAGAGCTCCCACCCTCTCACTCTCTCCACCCTCACCCCTTGGAATCCTCTTATCCGCCCCTGGGGATGGTCTGGTCTTAGGGTGGAAAGTCCGAGTGTCTCTGGAAGAGGCCGTCAGGTTCTCTGTAGCCAAGTATTTCTCCACACGATCCACAAGACCATCGGCCGTCTCTGGGTCTCCATGGCTTACCCACTTTTGGATGGCAGTAGGAAGAGCTCTCAAAAACCGATCCATTACAACACGTTCCACAATCTTTGGTGCGGACAAAGTCTCTGGCTGTAGCCACTTTCTGCTCAGGTGAATGAGATCATACATTTGAGACCTGGGGGGTTTTCCAAGCTGGAAAGTCCAGTTATGCACACGCTGAGCCCGGACAGCCTGGGTGACACCCAGCCTTGCCAAAATTTCAGCTTTTAGCATCACATAGTCTTTTGCTTGGTTAGGCTCTAGGTCATAGTAAGCTTTCTGCGATTCACCAGTTAACAGAGGAGCCACCAGTCCAGCCCACTGCTCCTCAGGCCACTTTTCTCTTTCAGCGGTCCTTTCAAATGTGGTCAAAAATACCTCTGGATCATCCTCTCCAGTCATTTTTGTCAATAAACGACTCACCCCAAAGGACGCGGTATTAGTGGGACGGCTTTCCTCACTGGTCTGCGGACGTTGCTGCATTACTGCTTCCATTTGTTGTAGTCTCTGCTCTTGCTTCTGTAACAGGTCTATGAAGCAGGCCTCAGATTGCTGCTGGGCTTGTTGCTGAGCTTCCAGACTCTGTTGGTGAGCTTGCTGCTGGGCTGCACGGCTCTGTTGATGAGCTTGCTGCTGGGCTGCAAGGCTCCTTTGCAAACCTGCATTTGTCTGCTGTTGATTGGCATTTGCTAGAGCCAGCTGTTTCAGTATCTCCTCAATGCTGGCTTAAAAAAAACTGCCACTGGTTCTCCACCAACTGTGAGGGGGTTAGCTCGGCAGCGGGTGTGTGAGACCCCCGAGATGGGCTCCCCACACAAAAACAGGCCCAGCAAACGGAGGTTGTGGTTTTCAAAATCAAAAAGGTGCGGTTTATTTTCTATTTACAGTGACAAAACACAGCAAAGCAAAAGAAACATAAATAAAATAAATCCTGGTCAACTTGACCTCTGACTAAACATACAGGTTTCCTAACTAACAACTGGGATCAGCCTAGTGCTGTCCTAGTCCCTAAGTCCCTGGTTTTAAATGTCCAAGCAAATAGCCACACAGGCTTTGTCTCACCGCACAGGGGTTCACTCTCCCTAGACAGTCCACACAGGTCTGGTTCCAGGCATGAGCAAACACCTAATGAATCTGGGAGTTCTTATAGAGGCCTAAATGAGCTGACAAGCTTCAGCTGGTCTCATCAACTCCCTGTCTGCACGACGCCCCACACTCTCCCTAGAGGTATGAGTCATCCATGAGCCCACTAGCCTCAGCTGGGCTTATACAACTCTCCACCTAGTTGTATAAGTCGGCGTAAAGCCTGAATCTGGGCGAAATATATCTACCCCCCTGGATGCAACCAGGTGACTTTACCTTCCTGCTGTCACATACCCCCCCCTCTTGTTTTAACCTCGGGGTTGGAACACCAGCAATCAGGCATTCATGTACTCGAGACAAAGCATCCACATTCCCCATTTGAACGCCAGGGCGATGCTTTACTGTGAAGTTGAATTCCTGGAGGGCCAGGAACCACCTATTCACTCTTCTATTTGTTTCCTTGTTTTGAGCCATCCACTTTAACGGAGCGTGATCCGTAACCATGTCAAAGTGCCTACCTAGCAGGTAGTACCGAAGGGAATCTAGAGCCCACTTCACCGCTAAACACTCCTTTTCAACGGTGGCGTAATTTACCTCATGGGACTTCAACTTCCTGCTGAGGTAAATGACTGGGTGCTCTTCCCCGTTCCAGACCTGGGACAATACTGCTCCTAACCCCACATCTGACGCATCACTTTGTACGACAAAGTCTTTAGAGAAGTCGGGTGAGTACAACACTGGCTGGCTACATAAGGCTTGTTTCAAGAATTGGAATGCTGCCTCAGCCTCGGGGGTCCATTTAATCATGACCGACCCTTTCCCCTTCGTCAGGTTGGTTAGGGGCACAGCCTTAGAAGCAAAGTGGGGAATGAATCGCCGATAATACCCAGCGATTCCCAGAAAGGCTCGTACCTGCTTCTTGCTGTTGGGACGTGGCCAACTCTGGATGGCCTCGACTTTGTTGAGTTGGGGTTTTATTACTCCCCTCCCAATGGTGTACCCAAGATATTTGGCCTCCTCCTGCCCAATGGTACACTTCTTGGGGTTAGCCGTAAACCCCGCTTCCCGAACAGAGTCCAGGACTGCTTGCACTTTTGGCAGATGTGAGGCCCAATCTGTGCTATGGACAATTACGTCATCCAGGTAAGCCGCAGCATACTTCCGATGGGGCCTCAGCATCTGGTCCATTTTCCGCTGGAATGTGGCTGGCGCATTCTGTAACCCGAACGGCATTCTTTTATATTGGAACGCCCCGTCTGGGGTTACAAATGCGGTTTTCTCTTTGGCCGACTTGGCCAGGGGGATTTGCCAATACCCTTTTGTGAGGTCAAGAGTCGTCATGTATCGGGCTGTTCCCAGCCGGTCGATCAACTCATCTATACGTGGCATGGGGTAGGTGTCAAATTTTGTAACTTTGTTCAACTGACGAAAATCGTTACAAAATCGCCAGCTCCCATCCGGTTTAGGCACCAACACAATGGGACTAGACCAATCACTTTGGGACTCCTCTATCACCCCTAAGTTCAGCATTTTCTGTACTTCCTCCCGTATTGCCTCCCGTCGGGCCTCTGGGATCCGATAGGGTTTTAACTTCACCCTTTCACCGGGCGGGGTAATGATGTCATGCTCTACCCCAGATGTTTGTCCCGGCAGCTCAGAGAATACCTCCTTGTTGCGAAGCACAAACTCCTTAACCTCCTGTTGTTGGGGTTGTGACAAGGTGGCTGCTATTCCAACCTCAGGAATCACGCAACCAGTTTGAGCTGGTGACCAAGTGTCTGCGACTAGGGACTCTCTATCCCTCCAGGCTTTCAACAGATTAACGTGATAGATCTGTTCGGGCTTTCGCCTTCCTGGTTGTCTGACCTTGTAATTCACTTCGCTCACTTTTTCCATTATCTCATAGGGGCCTTGCCATTTGGCAAGGAATTTACTTTCAACCGTAGGGACAAGTACCAGTATCCTATCCCCCGGGGAAAAGGTACGGGTCTTGGCTCCACGGTTGTACACTCTCTGCTGTGCTAACTGCGCTTGGGCCAAATGTTCTTTCACGATGGGCATTACCTGTGCAATTCGGTCTTGCATCAGGGCGACATGCTCAATCACACTCCTGTGGGGAGAACTCTCACTTTCCCAAGTTTCCTTGGCAATATCCAACAGCCCTCTTGGGTGTCTCCCATACAGTAACTCAAAGGGGGAGAATCCCATAGAGGATTGGGGCACCTCCCTAATAGCAAACATCAGATAAGGAAGTAGACAGTCCCAATCCTTTCCATCTCTATCCACCACTTTCTTCAACATTTGTTTTAGGGTTTTGTTGAATCTTTCAACCAGCCCATCGGTTTGGGGGTGATACACAGATGTACGTAATTGCGTCACTTTGAACAATTTACACAGCTCCTTCATAACCCGGGACATAAAGGGTGTACCTTGGTCCGTAAGCAGTTCTTTACAAATACCCACCCGGCTAAACACAAGAGATAGCTCTTTGGCTATGGTTTTGGCCGAGGTATTTCGGAGAGGGATCGCTTCTGGATAACGGGTGGCATAGTCCATTATAACTAATATGTACTGGTGCCCCCTAGCGGACTTGATTATAGGCCCTACCAAATCCATGGCGATCCTCTCAAACGGGACCTCAATGATGGGTAGAGGGACCAGCGGGCTACGGAAATGTGGCATCGGGGCCGACCTCTGACACACAGGGCAGGAGGAACAATAATTTTCTATGTCCTTCATCACCCCCGGCCAATAGAATCTCTGTAATACCCTCTCTCGGGTTTTCTCTGTCCCCAGATGACCTCCAAGAATGTGCCCATGGGCCAACTCCAACACCAACTTCCTGTAAGGTTTGGGCACCACAAGCTGCTCAACGGTTTCTTCTGCCCTTTTTGCCACCCGATACAGTAGGTCCTTCTCTACGCTGAAGTATGGGTAAGTGCAGGTATTATCTGGGTTCACTAACTCGCCATCTATTTTCACTACGTTTTCCCGTGCCTTTATTAGGGCGGGGTCTTTCAACTGTTCTGTGGCAAAGTTTTCCCTGTGAACCTCAAGATCAGAAAACTCCACAGACGGTAGGTTTTCGTCTGAGGAGGTGGGCTCCTCTCCAGTTTCTTGAGTCTCCCCTGCCAATACTGATAAGGGAAATTCCGGAGAGTCCTCACCACTCTCAGGGGAGTTCTGGCTATCACATTCCTGGTACATAGGGGCACCAGTGGGGGGCTCAGGATCATCCCACAGTTCCCAGAACTTCGGAAAATCCCTTCCCACAATGGCGTCATGCGGTAACTGAGATACTAAGCCCACTGGATGAGAGAGGGTACCTTTGGGGGTCTCGAAACACACTGTAGTCACTGGATACTCTCGGGTGTCCCCATGCACACAAATAACAGCTACCTTGCTATTCCCAAAGACCTCTGTTTTAACTAACTCAGCCTTTATCAGGGTCACAAGGCTACCTGAATCCAGCAATACCACAACATTTCTACCATTAACACACATTTTGCATAAATGTTTCTCAGTTCCTCGAATGGCAGTGCATGCGACTGTCGCACACAGCGACTGACGTCTGCCCGTCAGAAAGTCACACTGCATGGGTTCCTCCATAACCGGGCAATTGGCTGCAATATGTCCCGCTTGCCGGCAGCGGTAGCAAACGATCCTTCTTGCCGCCTCTTGAGCCGCTGATTTCCCAGGCTGTTCTCACCAAACTTGGGGTAGAGCTCCCACCCTCTCACTCTCTCCACCCTCACCCCTTGGAATCCTCTTATCCGCCCCTGGGGATGGTCTGGTCTTAGGGTGGAAAGTCCGAGTGTCTCTGGAAGAGGCCGTCAGGTTCTCTGTAGCCAAGTATTTCTCCACACGATCCACAAGACCATCGGCCGTCTCTGGGTCTCCATGGCTTACCCACTTTTGGATGGCAGTAGGAAGAGCTCTCAAAAACCGATCCATTACAACACGTTCCACAATCTTTGGTGCGGACAAAGTCTCTGGCTGTAGCCACTTTCTGCTCAGGTGAATGAGATCATACATTTGAGACCTGGGGGGTTTTCCAAGCTGGAAAGTCCAGTTATGCACACGCTGAGCCCGGACAGCCTGGGTGACACCCAGCCTTGCCAAAATTTCAGCTTTTAGCATCACATAGTCTTTTGCTTGGTTAGGCTCTAGGTCATAGTAAGCTTTCTGCGATTCACCAGTTAACAGAGGAGCCACCAGTCCAGCCCACTGCTCCTCAGGCCACTTTTCTCTTTCAGCGGTCCTTTCAAATGTGGTCAAAAATACCTCTGGATCATCCTCTCCAGTCATTTTTGTCAATAAACGACTCACCCCAAAGGACGCGGTATTAGTGGGACGGCTTTCCTCACTGGTCTGCGGACGTTGCTGCATTACTGCTTCCATTTGTTGTAGTCTCTGCTCTTGCTTCTGTAACAGGTCTATGAAGCGGGCCTCAGATTGCTGCTGGGCTTGTTGCTGAGCTTCCAGACTCTGTTGGTGAGCTTGCTGCTGGGCTGCAAGGCTCTGTTGATGAGCTTGCTGCTGGGCTGCAAGGCTCCTTTGCAAACCTGCATTTGTCTGCTGTTGATTGGCATTTGCTAGAGCCAGCTGTTTCAGTATCTCCTCCATGCTGGCTTAAAAAAAAACTGCCACTGGTTCTCCACCAACTGTGAGGGGGTTAGCTCGGCAGCGGGTGTGTGTGACCCCCGGGATGGGCTCCCCACACAAAAACAGGCCCAGCAAACGGAGGTTGTGGTTTTCAAAATCAAAAAGGTGCGGTTTATTTTCTATTTACAGTGACAAAACACAGCAAAGCAAAAGAAACATAAATAAAATAAATCCTGGTCAACTTGACCTCTGAGTAAACATACAGGTTTCCTAACTAACAACTGGGATCAGCCTAGTGCTGTCCTAGTCCCTAAGTCCCTGGTTTTAAATGTCCAAGCAAATAGCCACACAGGCTTTGTCTCACCGCACAGGGGTTCACTCTCCCTAGACAGTCCACACAGGTCTGGTTCCAGGCATGAGCTAACACCTAATGAATCTGGGAGTTCTTATAGAGGCCTAAATGAGCTGACAAGCTTCAGCTGGTCTCATCAACTCCCTGTCTGCACGACGCCCCACACTCTCCCTAGAGGTATGAGTCATCCATGAGCCCACTAGCCTCAGCTGGGCTTATAAAACTCTCCACCTAGTTGTATAAGTCGGCGTAAAGCCTGAATCTGGGCGAAATATATCTACCCCCCTGGATGCAACCAGGTGACTTTACCTTCCTGCTGTCACAATATATATATATATATATATATATATATATATATACAGTGGGTACGGAAAGTATTCAGACCCCCTTAAATTTTTCACTCTTTGTTAACGACTTGTCCCCCGCCCACTGTCAATAGACGGCGGGCGGAGGATACTCTCGTTCTGGGAGGACGTCATATGACGTCCTCCCTTTAAAACGAGCTTGGAGGCGTGCGCGCGCCGCCGCGTTTGCAAGAAACTGAGGTGCTCCCGGATGGGAGGGGCTTATATAGGGGAGGGTACTTCCGGTTTTGGAAGTTGCCAGTGCCAGCACCTGAAGGTATCTATATAACTCATTAGTAATGACTATGTCGCTCTGTGTCCCGTGATGTACGAGAAAGAAATGGCTTGGGCAGGAAGGGGGTTTTCGTGCACAGTAGAGAAGTGGTTTTATATATATATATATATATATTGTGACAGCAGGAAGGTAAAGTCACCTGGTTGCATCCAGGGGGGTAGATATATTTCGCCCAGATTCAGGCTTTACGCCGACTTATACAACTAGGTGGAGAGTTGTATAAGCCCAGCTGAGGCTAGTGGGCTCATGGATGACTCATACCTCTAGGGAGGGTGTGGGGCGTCGTGCAGACAGGGAGTTGATGAGACCAGCTGAAGCTTGTCAGCTCATTTAGGCCTCTATAAGAACTCCCAGATTCATTAGGTGTTAGCTCATGCCTGGAACCAGACCTGTGTGGACTGTCTAGGGAGAGTGAACCCCTGTGCGGTGAGACAAAGCCTGTGTGGCTATTTGCTTGGACATTTAAAACCAGGGACTTAGGGACTAGGACAGCACTAGGCTGATCCCAGTTGTTAGTTAGGAAACCTGTATGTTTACTCAGAGGTCAAGTTGACCAGGATTTATTTTATTTATGTTTCTTTTGCTTTGCTGTGTTTTGTCACTGTAAATAGAAAATAAACCGCACCTTTTTGATTTTGAAAACCACAACCTCCGTTTGCTGGGCCTGTTTTTGTGTGGGGAGCCCATCCCGGGGGTCACACACACCCGCTGCCGAGCTAACCCCCTCACAATATATATTAGTAAATACACTGCCTGCACTGTATATCAATTTTACACTGACTACACTGTATATATATATTGTGGTAGTGTGGTACCCCACCAGTGTATGAATACAGGATTCTCAACCAGGCAGGTTGAGGGGCTCCAGGGAATTTGCTTGTTTGGGAGGAAACTGGCTTTTCAGTTTCCTCATGATTTACTAAAGTCCACTTTGGGACCCGGAGCTTGGGGATTTCTTAGAGATCCGGGTGGGATGAAATCCCCAGTCCTGGCTCCGGGTTTTGAGACTCAACGGCACACTGATTGTTCAGGTGTGTGTGGGCCTGATAGTAGAGTCAGGACCAGGGTTCTGGGCTCCACCTTCCCGACGAGTGCAGGTGTGCACTGGGGAATCCATAGAGTGCAAGTGTGCACTGGGGCAGCCATAGAGTGCAGGTGTGCACTGGGGAATCCATAGAGTGCAGGAGTACACTGGGGAATCCATAGAGTGCAGGAGTACACTGGGGAATCCATAGAGTGCAGGTGTGCACTGGGAAAGCCATAGAGTGCAGGTGTGCACTGGGGCAGCCATAGAGTGCAGGTGTGCACTGGGGAATCCATAGAGTGCAGGAGTACACTGGGGAATCCATAGAGTGCAGGTGTGCACTGGGAAAGCCATAGAGTGCAGGTGTGCACTGGGGCAGCCATAGAGTGCAGGTGTGCACTGGGGAATCCATAGAGTGCAGGAGTACACTGGGGAATCCATAGAGTGCAGGTGTGCACTGGGAAAGCCATAGAGTGCAGGTGTGCTCTGTGGAAGCCAGAGACCCAAGTCTGAGGCCTCGTACACACGGCCGAGATTCTCGTTGAAAAAAACATGTCGTTTTTTTCGACGAGATTCTTGGACAAGAAACTTGTCCCGGCCGAGTGTACACACGCTCGTTTCAAAGAACCCGCGGTTCTTTGAAAGGAGCGTACGCGGTGACGTCATCGACTACGCCGAGCATGCGCTCGTCACATTCGATGCCGTCGCCGCCATCTTGGTATACCCTACGTATGCCTAGGAAGCTACCGTGCATGCGTCGAATTCATTTCAAAAATGCGCGGGCTTCGGGGAGGACAGGTAAGTGTACACCCACTCACTTTTCTCGTCGAGAAACATGCCGAGGAGAATCTCGACGAGAAAATAGAGAGCAGGTTCTCTATTTTCTCGTTGAGGTTTCTTGTCGGTTTTCTCAACGAGAAACCCGATAGCAGCGTACACACGACCGATTTACTCGGCAAGACCTCTCTGCCAGCAAGCTTCTTGCTGGTTCTTGCCGAGAAAATCGGTCGTGTGTATGAGGCCTGAGGGTCAGAGCAGTGAGGTGCTGCTATCTAAATGGACGGTGTTGCCAAAGGGAATAGTCTATAGGAGACAGACGAGAGCCTGAAATGGAAGGCCTGAGCAGCAGTGCTGTATGTATAAGCCAGGAGGCTAAATGTAATTTTGTTGATGAATAGGAGTGTTGAAACCCCTGCGAGGGAAACCTTTGATTTTGTTTTGAACTTCTTTTAATAAAAATGGGCAATCAAAGCCCTTAAAAAGAAGAACCAGCGAGTGGCGGTGTCCTTCAAGCTCTACACTTGATGCTAGTCCTTCACAATATATATATATATATATATATATATATATATATATATATATATTAGGCATGTGCATTTCGTTTCGTTCCGAATCGAAATTCGGAACAAATTTTCATTATTCGGACGTTCGAATGCATCCGAATTAACGAATTACAATGCTAAGCGAATTCAACCGAATCCGAACGTTTCGAATCGAAAAACCACGGACGAAATTCGAATCGAATTCGAAAAGAATTCTAGTCGAATTGAATTTGAAAACAATTAGAATAGAATAGAAAATATTGGAAATAATCAAATAGAAAAACAATAGAACAGAATATAATAAAATACAATATATATATTATATTTTATTCTATTCTGTTCTATTTTTTTTCTAGTCTATTTTCTATTTCTATTCTAATCTTTTCTAATTGGAATTCGAAAAAACGGTCGCATTCGAAAATATTTCAACCAAATTCGAAAATATATCTACCGCATTAGATAATATTTCATCCGCATTCGTTAATATTTCAACAAAATTCGATAACATTTCAACTGGATTTGAAATTATTTCAACCGAATAGAAAAGATTATAATAAAATAGAAAAACAGATAATAGACTAGAAAAACAATAGGACAGAATATATTATATTTTATTCTATTCTGTTCTATTTTCTTTCTAGTCTATTCTTTTATATTCTATTCAAATCTTTTCTATTAAAATCAAAATCATTATATACTAAATTTGAATTTCAGAAGATGGTTATATATATATATCATTTTTTTTCCGACATTCAAATTTCGTATAGAATGAATTCTAATTTGAATAGAAAAGATTAGAATAGAAATAGAAAATAGACTAGAAAAACAATAGAACAGAATAGAGTATAGATACTATCTATTTAATTTTTTATTTTTTTTGCAGATTACTATTTGTTTCCATAAGATCTCCTGCAGACTAGAATTGAATAGAATATAAAAGAATAGACTAGAAAAAAAATAGAACAGAATAGAATAAAATATAATATATTCTGTCCTATTGTTTTTCTAGTCTATTATCTGTTTTTCTATTTTATTATAATCTTTTCTATTCGGTTGAAATAATTTCAAATCCGGTTGAAATGTTATCGAATTTTGTTGAAATATTAACGAATGCGGATTGAATATTATCTAATGCGGTAGATATATTTTCGAATTTGGTTGAAATATTTTCGAATGCGACTGATTATTCGAATTCCAATTAAAAAAGATTAGAATAGAAATAGAAAACAGACTAGAAAAAAAATAGACCAGAATAGAATAAAATATAATATATATATATTGTATTTTAATCTATTCTGTTCTATTGTTTTTCTATTCGATTATTTCCAATATTTTCGATTCTATTCTAATTGTTTTCGAATGCGGTTGAAATGATTTTGAATCATGTTGAAATAATTTCGAATCCGGTAGAAATATTTTCGAATCCGAACGTTTTTACGAATTCGGTCGAAAACGGAACGAAATCCGAAAACGAATTTAACGGATTGAACAAATCTAACTAAACAAAATGAATTAATTAACGAATTAAAACGAAACAAAACTAAACAATTTTTTTCCTTTTGCACATGTCTAACATATATATATATCCTGAACTGCCTGCACGCCACCAACTAACCTGCCTCTAGTTAACGTTCTCTCAATCATAACACTATATACGGCCCCCGTGCAGGCAGTCTTATTTAGTGTGGGGCGTGGACTTAGCCCCCTGAGCCACAATTGGCTAAAGTCACCCTGCCTTTGACCAATCATGGCTCTCACAGCAGAGCGCACTGTGATTGGCCAAGGCATGCAGGTCAGGTGCATGCTTTGGCCAATCATCAGACATCAATGCACTGCAATCTCGCAGTGCATTATGGGGCGTTCCACGGCGGTCAAATTTGCCGCGAACGCCCCATAATGTTCAGGATTTGGCGAACGGCGAATACATGATGTTCAAGTCGAACTTACGTTCGACTCAAACCGCGGGACCATCCCTAGTAGTGTGCAGTTCTGGACAAAGCTCTAAGGGAGTGATTTTAACTGTGGGGGGATGGGCTACCACTGACATGACAGCAATCACTGCTCCCAATAACAGGGAGCAGTAGATCCCTGACATGTCACTAGGCAGAACAGGGCAATGCCTTGTTTACACAGACATCTCCCCGTTCTGCCTCTCCACACCGCAATTGCGGGCCGCCGGTGAACACCGAGTTCGTGGGACCCGCGAGCACACTCCTGAGGCGCATGGTGGGTGCACGGCGGGCGCGCGTGCCCGCTAGGCTGCAAATTCAAATGGACGTACAGGTACGCCCATTTGCCTGCCCGTGACATTCTGCCAACGTATATTGGCATGCGGTGGTCGGGAAGCTGTTAAAGCAATGCAGAATCGCAAAAATGGCCTGGACATTAAGGGGGGTAAATCTTCCAGAGCTGAAGTGGTTAAAGTGGCAGCTGTCTTCACATCTATTAGCTTTACATAGGTTTAGTTTATTTTGTTTATTTTTTTATAATCTTTTGGCACTATTCAATCTATGGTGTGTTCTACATGGCGCATAGGCAGGACCAGAGCCGTATTTAACACAGGGCAAAAGGGGCAGCTGCCCAAGGCCCAGTCATTGTTGTGGGGCCCAAAGCAGCTGCCCCTTGAGCCCCGCAAATAGATGATAAGTTGATTCAGGACGACCCAAGAAAATGTTTGCCCAGGGTCCAATCAATATTAAAGGACTGATGGTTTATTGAGTATAAATCATTCTTCTCCTGCAAATGTTAGCCAAACTTATATATACAGTATGTGGCAGCACGACCTGCCGCCGTTCCGCATATATTTGTACTACCAGCATAAGCGATTTAAATTTAAGGACCGCCGCACGATGATATACGTTAACAAAATGGCACGGCTGGGCATATGGGCTTACAAGTACGTCCCCTTTAAGATCCCAGTCGTGGGTTGTGCACGCGCCGCCGCCGGCGCGCTCGAGACCCGGTCCCGAGCTCCATGAGGTGTCCCGGGATAGGATCACAGAGCTGAAGAACGGGGAGAGGTAAGTGTAAACAAGCATCTCCCCGTTCTTCACAGTGGCATGTCAGTGATTGTCTGTTCCCTGTCATCGGGAACAGCGATCAGTGATGTGTCACTCGTAGCCACGCCCCCTAACAGTTAGAATCACTCCCTAGGACACACTTAACCCCTTCAGCGCCGCCCTACAGGTTAACCCCTTCACTGCCAGTGTAATTTTTACAGTAATCAGTGCATTTTTATAGCACTGATCGCTGTAAAAATTACAATGGTCCCAAAATGGTGTCAAAAGTGTCCGATGTGTCCGCCATAATGTTGCAGTCACGATAAAAATCGCTGATCGCCGCCATTACTAGTAAAAAATAAAAATATTAATAAAAATGCCATAAAACGACCCCCTATTTTGTAGACGCTATAATTTTTGTGCAAACCAATCAATAAACACTTATTGCGATTTTTTTTTTACCAAAAATATGTAGAAGAATACGTATCGGCCTAAACTGAGGAAAAAAACGTTTTTTTATATATTTTTTGGGGATATTTATTATAGCAAAAAGTAAAAAAAATTGCATTTTTTTTAAAATTGTTGCTCTCTTTTTGTTTATGGCGCAAAAAATAAAAACCGCAGAGGTGATCAAATACCACCAAAAGAAAGCTCTATTTGTGGGGGAAAAAAAGGATGTCAATTTTGTTTGGGAGCCACGTCGCACGACCGCGCAATTGTCAGTTAAAGCGACGCAGTGCTGAATCGCAAAAAGTGGCCTGGTCTTTGACCAGCGAAATGGGCTTAAAGTGGTTGTATACCCAAAATTTGTACAAGCACCTACAGGTAAGCCTACATTAAGGCTTACCTGTAGGTGCTTGCAATATCTCCGAGACCTACACAGTCTCGAAGATATTTGCAAAAAAGACTGTACCGCTATCTACGGCGCATGCGCGCCGTAGATAACGCGCAGGCGCACTGAGCGCGGTGGCTCTTGAATGGGAGCCTGCCGGATACTGCCGGAAATTCACGCATGCGCGGGGATCATGCCGTTCCCCGCGCATGTGCGGGAGTGACGTCATCGCCGCTCCGGCCAATCACAGCGCCGGAGCGGCGATACCCGGAAGCCACTCCGGGTATCATGGATTCGACGGAGGACGTGTCCGAGGACCGCTGCGGGGGGCTTCGATCTAAGGTAAGTGATTGATAATGAGCTAGTATGCTAGTCATACTAGCTCATTATACCTTTGCCTTGCAGGATGACAAAAAAAAATAAAAGTTTTGCGGTATACAACCGCTTTAAGTGGTTAAAGATTAGCTTGTATGACCTGATTATTTTCGATATACAATCCCTCCCCCTCATACATACCTTTGGTGTACATGTTAAATTGAACAGACATCCTCAAATTTTGCCTGAAAACCTCCAGCAAGATGGAATATTAAGCAGAGTTAATTCATCTGTCATCGATCATCCCTCCGAAAAGGTCTTTCAAATGACATTATTCCGGTGTAACGCAGCACACACTTTCCTGTAAATGTATTCCAATCCTTTCGTTTAAAAAAGATATTCGCCGCCGCTGTCGGGAAAATAAAATATTTATTCAGAGTTTTGAGACCCCATCATTTCTCCGATGTGTTTTTCACATTCCTCGCAAAAAAAAAAAAAAAGGCTGTTTTATGACGGAGCTTTAAAACTCATTTTGCATGATAATTTACGGCTCCTTTCCACCGGAGACTTCAAAAGCCTCTTGGAAATATTGGAGCGACACATCTCGAGTGTTAACTGACAAAAGGTCATATTGAATGAACAAGAAGCGGCGAGCTTTCCTCCTTTTGAAATTCCATCAAGCGCAGTCATGTGACGCTTTGTGAATAATCAGACATGCTGTTCTAAGAGGACGGCGTGCGTTATATTGCCGCGTTAGGGCGGATCTGTGTTGTCTATCGCTTTTGATATTAATCCTCAGATTTTTCTTTGTCTTTCTTATTTTTATGACTGGCCGGAATATTTTATAAAGTCCCGGCACGGACACTTTTTGGCAAGAATACGCTCAGGATCTTAAAGTCCAACTCCATATTGGAAAAAAAAAAAATACATAAAAAAAATTATAATTACCGTATTTATCGGCGTATAACACACACTTTTTTCCCCTTAAAATCAGGGTAAAATTGTGGGTGCGTGTTATACGCCGATCCCCGCCGATTCTCCGCTGATTGTGAGCGAGCGGAGCCGAGATACACAAAGCCGAAGTACACTCGGCTTTACTCGGCTCCTCTCGCAGTCACGTCCACCTCCACTGATTGCGAGCGCCGCTGACATACAGAAAGCCGAGTGTACTTCGGCTAGTCTCGGCTCCTCTCGCAGTCCCGCCCCTGACTGTGTGCAGAGCCGAGTCTAGCCGAAGTACACTCGGCTTTCTGTATGTCCGCGGCGCTCGCAATCAGTGGAGGTGGGCGTGACTGCGAGAGGAGCCGAATAAAGCCGAGTGTACTTCGGCTTTGTGTATCTCGGCTCCTCTCGCAATCAGTGGAGATGGGCGGGACTGTGAGCAGAGCCGAGTCTAGCCGAAGTACACTCGGCTTTCTGTATCTCGGCTCCGCTCACAGTAGGCGGAAATCGGCGCCAAATTTAAATCAGGCCAGGGCAAGGCTGCAAATGCAAAGGCACTGGCCAAGGCTGCAGATGGACACTGGGCAAGGCTGCAATGATGGACAAGGCTGCAGATGGACACTGATAAGGCTGCATTGATGGTCATTTAAATGTAAGTTTTTTCCTTACAATTCCCTCCTAAAAGTTTTTTTCCTTAAAATTCCCTCCTAAACTTGGGGTGCATGTTATACGCCGGCGCGTGTTATACGCCCATAAATATGGTATATACACTATATCAGTGGTTCTCAACCTCAGTCCTCAAGTACCCCCAACAGGCCATGTTTGCAGGTTTTACCTTATCTTACACAGGTGCTTTAAATCAAAGTCAATGGCTTGGCATTTTGGACAGCTATTTTATCTAAGAGAAATTCCCAAAACATGGCCTGTTGGGGGAACTTGAGGACTGAGGTTGAGAACCACTGCACTATATTACCAAAAGTATTGGGACACCTGCCTTTACACGCACATGAACTTTAATAGCATCCCAGTCTTAGTCCGTAGGGTTCAATATTAAGTTGGCCCACCCTTTGCGGCTGTAACAGCTTCAACTCTTCCAGGAAGGCTGTCCACAAGGTTTAGGAGTGTGTCTATGGGAATGTTTGACCATTCTTCCAGAAGCGCACTTGTGATGTGGACAAGAAGGCCTCCGCTCTAATTCATCCCAAAGGTATTCTATCAGGTTGAGGTCAGGACTCTGTGCAGGCCAGTCAAGTTCCTCCACCACAAACTCGCTCATCCATATCTTTATGGACCTTGCTTTGTGCACTGGTCCAAATCATTTGGTGGAGGGGGGATTATGGTGTGGGGTTGTTTTTCAGGGGTTGGGCTTGTCCTCTTAGTTCCAGTGAAAGGAACTCTTAAGGTGTCAGCATACCAAGACATTTTGGACAATTTCATGCTCCCAACTTTGTGGGAACAGTTTGGGGACGGCCCCTTCCTGTTCCAACATGACTGCACACCAGTGCACAAAGCAAGGTCCATAAAGACATGGATGAGTGAGTTTAGGGTGGAGGAGCTTGACTGGCCTCAACCCAATAGAACACCTTTGGGATGAATTAGAGTGGAGACTGTGAGCCAGGCCTTCTCATCCAACATCAGTGGCTGACCTCACAAATGTTCTTCTGGAAGAATGGTCAAACATACCCATAGACACCCTCCTAAACCTTGTGGGCGGCCTTCCCAGAAGAGTTGAAGCTGTTATAGCTGAAAAAGATGGGCCAACTCAATATTGAACTATACAGACTAAAACTGGGATGCCATTAAAGTTCATGTGCGTGTAAAGGCAGGCGTCCCAATACTTTTGGTAATAAAGTGTGTAATAATAGTGTGTGACTGTGGGGGGGGGGGGGGACATTCGAGTGTAAGCTCCTCAGATGTAGAGGTTGATGTAATTGCTCCCATCTTCTCTGTATGGGTTTGTGCTCATCACCTTTCCCTAGCAGTGCCAAAGCTGTCTGTATTGTACAATATAAATATTTCTGGAAGTGTTTCAGTGTTGATCTCTTTGTACATAAACAGCATACAAAGTAACTTTATTAGATAATACAAAGTAACTTTATATAAAATACAAAGTGACTTTATTATAAAATACAAAGTGACTTTATTATAAAAAAACGCAAAGTGACTTTATTATAAAATACAAAGTGACTATATTATAAAATACAAAGTGACTTTATTATAAAATACAAAGTGACTTTATTATAAAATACAAAGTGACTTTATTTTAAAATACAAAGTGACTTTATTATAAAATACAAAGTGACTTTATTATAAAATACAAAGTGACTTTATTTTAAAATACAAAGTGACTTTATTATACAATACAAAGTGACTATATATAAAATACAAAGTGACATTATTATAAAATACAAAGTGACTTTATTATAAAATACAAAGTGACTTTATTATAAAATACAAAGTGACTTTATTATAAAAAAAAAACGCAAAGTGACTTTATTATAAAATACAAAGTAACTTTATTATAAAATACAAAGTGACTTTATTATAAAATACAAAGTGACTTTATTATAAAAAAACACAAAGTGACTTTATTATAAAAAACACAAAGTGACTTTATTATAAAATACAAAGTGACTATATTATAAAATACAAAGTGACTTTATTATAAAATACAAAGTGACTATATTATAAAATATAAAGTGACTATATTATAAAATACAAAGTGACTATATTATAAAAAAACACAAAGTGACTTTATTATAAAATACAAAGTGACTTTATCATAAAATACAAAGTAACTTTATTATAAAATACAAAGTGACTATATTATAAAATACAAAGTGACTTTATTATAAAATACAAAGTGACTATATTATAAAATACAAAGTAACTTTATTATAAAATACAAAGTGACTTTATTATAAAATACAAAGTGACTATATATAAAATACAAAGTGACTTTATTATAAAATACAAAGTGACTATATTATAAAATACAAAGTGACTTTATTATAAAATACAAAGTGACTATATTATAAAATACAAAGTGACTATATTATAAAATACAAAGTGACTATATATAAAATACAAAGTGACTTTATTATAAAATACAAAGTGACTTTATTATAAAATACAAAAGTGACTTTATCATAAAATACAAAGTAACTTTATTAAAAAATACAAAGTGACTTTATTATAAAATACAAAGTGACTTTATTATATTTCCAAGAAAAGCAGAAAAGTTTTTTTTTTAAAATATTTTTTTTTCCTAATGTTATTTGGTTTACAATATTTTACATATATGAAGAAATATACTGTCTGTAATTTCATCAAATATTAGAAGTGAAGCATCTTCATTAAATCCCTTCCTATAATTTATGGTAAACTCCTTGTTTTATATTGTAATTTGTGATATAAAAAAGTGATCGTATTATCGCAGAAGGGTGGACAAAATGACATCGCCGTGCTTAGAACAGCTTGGATGATATTATGATCCTTGATTAAAGCTTGTTTGATGATTTTTTTTTTTTTGCTCAGAAGTATTCAGGATGACCTTTCCTGCAGACCTGTGAATAATTGATGTTTATAATAATTAGAATTACTTTGGCATTGTGTTGGGAAAACTGCAAGTGGCTTCTGTTCGGTGAAAACTGCCTTGATCACCGCCGAGGTGATATCTGATAAAAGACTTCTGATTAAATAATTGTCTTCTGTCTTTTTTTTTTTTTTACACAGGATATTACTTTTAATAAATGTAGCTTTCTTTTTTCTAAGGATATGGCTGGACAGGCACATTAAATACATTTTATATAACAATAAACATAATTATAATTGTTATTAAATGATAAGGAGTCGTGGAAGTAGCTTGTTTTGTATTCAACACCTTTTTTTTCGGATTATAATAGAAGGACAAATAAATGCTCTTTGTTTGGCTGTCAGACTGAAAATTCTGTTACAGTGTTTTACAAAATAAATGCACCCAGTCTACATAGATAAAGCGCTGCACAAACTGTTGGTGCTATATAAATCCTGTATAATAATAATAATAATAATAGAGAGCGGAATGTATTTCCAGTAAGTTATTGGAACACATCACTTCAGAATCATCTTCTGGTTAAAGGAGATTTAGCATAAGACACCAATCAGCCATAACATTCTGACCACCTACCTAATATTGAGTAGGTCCCCTCTTTTGCCACCAAAACAGCCCTGACCCATCGAAGTATGGACTCCACTAGACAAAGTATTACACTGCTTCCTCCAGCTCGCCTGCTTCCTATACTTTATCCTGGTGCCATCTCTTCCTCAGGTAAGTGATGCACACGCAGGGCTGGTCCAAGCATTTTTGTCTACTTATTCGAAAAGTGCATTTTGGTGCCCCCCCCCATCCATAAGGCAGGACAGTGACAGGGAGGGTATTGTGACAGGAGAGAGGTATCTGGGCAGTGTGACAGGAGGGGGGCAGAGGAACAAGAGAGGGCAGTGTGGAGGGCAATGTGACAGGTGGGGCAGTGGGACAAGAGGGGGCAGTTTGGAGGGTAGTGTGACAGGTGGGGGGCAGTTGAACAGGTGGGGGGCAGTGAGACATGTGGAGGCCATGGGTCAGGTGGCAGGTAAGGGAAATGGGACAAGAGGGAGGCAATGTGAAGCGCATCGTGACAGGAGGGGCAGCGTGATAGGTGGTGGGAAGTTGGACAGGTGGGGGGTAGTGTGACAGAAGGGGGGGCAGCGGGACAGGTGGGGGCAGTAGGACAAATGGAGGAAGTGCCAGTCTTATCACACACCTTGGGAATGACCAATCCTCCCAGGTGGGAAGCAGTGTAACAGGTGGTGGGCAGTGTGACAGGTGGGGAGCAGTGTGACATGAGGGGGCATTGTGACAAGAGGGGGCAATATGGGGTGACAAGAGGGGGGCAGGGTGACAAGAGGTATCAGCATGACAGGAAGGTGACAAGAGGGGGTAGCATGACAAGAAGGGGCAGCGGGATAGGAGGGGGCAGTAGAACAGGGAGGCACCGGGGCAGGCAGTGTCACAGGAGGGTGGCAGTGGGACAGGTGGGGGTCAGTGGGACAGGTGGAGTGCAGTGGGAAAAAAGGGGGCAGTGAGACAAGTGGGGGGATTTGGACAGGAGAGGGCAGTGGGACAAGAGGGCATAGCAGGACAGGTGAGAGGCAGTAGGACAAGTGGGACAGTGTCACTCTGATAACACACCTTAAAAATTACCAATCCTCCCAGGTGGGGACAGGGGGGGCAGTGTGACGGGAGAGGGCAGGGTGATAAGAGGGGTGCAGCATGACAGGAAGGGGGCAGCGGGATAAGAGTGGGGCGCTTTTTCTGTGCTTTTTCAGTGCTGCCTCATTCTGGCACCGGCTTTGCACACACGCACCTGGCCATCTACATAATGTACATGATGTAAAAGAAAATGTAATTTATCAGACCAGGCCACCTTCTCCCAATGCTTTGGCACCCTGACCGGTCTGCGGCTACTCAGCCCAATACACAGCAATCTGCGATGCTCTGTGTGTTCTGACACCTTTTTATCAGAACAAGAATTCACTTTTTCAGAAATTCGTCCAACATCAGTGACTGACCTCACAACTATGCTTCTGGAAGAATGGTCAAACATTCCCATAGACACACTCCTAAACCTTGTGGATGGCCTTCCCAGAGGATTTAAAGCTGTTATAGCTGCAAAAGGTGAGCCAACTCAATATTGAACCCTACAGACTAAAGCCCTGTACACACGGGCGGGAATCCAGTCGAAAAAAAAACGTTGGTTTTCTCGACGGGATTCCTGGCAAGCTTGTCTTGCCAAGCCCTGTGTACTGACGGCCACTCCAAAAAAACGCAGTTCTTTTGAATGGCAAGAACGCGGTGACGTCATCGACTACGACGAGCCGGCGCTAGTCACATTCGATGCCGTCGCCGCCATCTTGCTACACCCCACACTAACCTTGTATGCTACCGCGCATGCGTCAAAGTCTTTTCGAGGGTTTACCTCGGACAGGTAAGCATACAGACGACTGGTTTTCTCGGCAGGAAACACTCTGCTGAGAATCACGACGAAAAAAATAGAGAGCAGGTTCTCTATTTTTGTCGTCGAGATTCCCGGCAGTTTTCCTGCCGAGAAACCACACACTAACGTTTTTTACTGCAAAAAGCTCTCCCAGCAGTTTTCTTCCCGAGAAAACCGGTCGTGTGTATGAGGCTTCAGACTGGGAGGCCATTAAAGGTCATGTGCGTGTAAAGGCAGGTGTCCAAATACTTTTGGTAATATAGTGTATATACGTTCCAAAATCTGTCCTCCATCAGCTCCTCAAGGATCCTCGTTGTGGTGTTCCAGGCCTTACCGAAAACCTGAATTCAGTCTGCTCATCCCTATACCATAATAAATAAAACTGCAATCAATAAATCTTCTGTGCAGCATCTTTCTTGCTTTAGGAGCCATCCTTTCTGTAGGCTTATAATCATTCACATGGTTTCATCGATTGACATGTTTTCAAAGAAGAGAAGAAAAGACAAAGTTTCAAAAACTGCATTAAGATCACAAAGGATGGAACATGACCTGCCCTTTTCTTTCCAAGAATAAAGTTACAATGTAATAAAAAAAATCCATATTTTTTTGAAACTTAAATAAGGAAAAAGATACTCCTTATTCAAACTTTGTTGAAGATATAAACACCAACTTGGCTCCCCCCCCCCCCCCCCTCTATTCGTACTGTTTTTTGCAGAGATTATTAAAGAGGCAGCACGACGCTTTGCATATCGATCTGTGTTCTGAAATATTGATGTCATTACTCATACTCACCCCCGAGCAACTTTAAGCAGCATCTTTGGTCGAATGGCATTGATTGAAATCCTTTTCATGTTTCTTTATTTTACATGATTTTGTTTTTCATCTTCTTCTGGTTAAACTCGCTCTGGCAGGCGGCTCGGACGCCGGCTTCACACACTCTTCCACTTCCAGTGTTGCATGAAACATGAGCGATTTTTTCGTTTTTTTTTTTTTTTTCAATTTAGGATGAGAAGTGTGAATTCTGTGGTTGCGGACCTTCTGTTGGTATAAATGGTATCCTAAACCTTTCATAGGCAGAGGTCATCGAAGACTAGATTCCCAGGACACACATAGCAGCGGGAGTCTAAACTTTACAATACAAAGTTTATTATTATTATTATTGTTTATTGTTATTATTTTTATTATTTACTGTTATATAAATGTATTTAACATACAGTAGTGCACAATGACAGCCATTGTTGGCAGGTTTGTTTGTAAACAAACATCATGGAATTAGCACAATTGACTGTTCTGATCACATAATCAAGAACCACACCATTGCTTCTTAGTATTAGTATGAGACAGGGCTGCCATCAGGGGGGTACAGGCATTACACCTTTAAGGGGCCCAATGGTCCCCAGGGGCCTGGCTGGCCCCCTCCCATTTTGTTTTTTTATTTAATTTTTTGGGCATTTCACATGTAAGGGGCCCGATGGTCCCCAGGGGCCCGGCTGGCCCCCCTCCCATTTTTTTTTTTTATAAATGTTTTAATTAATTTATTTTATTTTATTTTGCATTACACCTGTAAGGGGCCTGATGGTCCCCATGGCCCCTTACAGGCCCGTCCGGCCCCCCTCCTGTTTTTATTTTTATTTTTTTACATTTTTGCATTACACCCGCTTATCATCTCACATCAGGAGAGAAGAGGTTACACTTATTCTTTTTTCGTCAGCACACCCCCCCCCCCCCGGTACTCTGCTCCAGGGGGGCCCTGCCTAAAGCTGTGTAAGGGGCCCCAAAATTTTTGATGTCTGCCCTGGTATGATACCTTCAGCTTTATCTATCTATCTATCTATCTATCTATCTTATATATATATTTCTCTTTCTTTCTTTTCTCATTCCTTCCTACACTCCTCTTTTCTTTTTCTTCTTTTCTTTCTTTCTTTCTTTCTTTCTTTCTTTCTTTCTTTCTTTCTTTCTTTTTCTTTCTTTCTTTCTTTCTTTCGTTTCTTTTCTTTCTTTATCAGGGGAGGAGAAGTACCAGTGTACCAATATATACATGTACAGTATATTGTACTTTGTTTGCATCTGGGGACTGACATTGATTCATTATTACTGCTTTCATAATATCCTTCCTTCCTGTTTTTTTTTTTTCTCTCTCTCTCTCTCGGGGGGATGTATCAGGGTGTACAGGGTACGTTATTGAAACTTTTTAGGGAGTATGTTCTTTCTTTCTTTTTTCTTCTTTTCTCTTTGTCTCTCTTGTTCTTCTCTCGGTTTCTTTATTTATTTATTCTCTCTCTCTTTCTTTCTTTCTTTCTTTTTTTTCCTCTCTCTCTGTTTCTTTCTCTCTTTCTTCATCTCTATTTTTCTCGTTTTTCTCTCTATGTCTGTTTCTCTCTCTCTGTCTTCCCTCTATTTCTTCTTTCTCTCTCTTTTTTTCTTTCTTTCTCCTTTCTCTTTTTTTTCTTTCATCAATCTATCTGTTTATCTTTTTCTATCTACATCATCACAACTCTCTTTCTTTCTTTCTTCTCTATCTCTGTTTGTCTTGTTCTCCTCTCGATCTCTTTATTTCTTCTCTCTCTCTCTTTCTTTCTTTCTTTCTTTCTTTCTTTCTTGCTTTCTTTCTTTCTTTCTTGCTTTCTTTCTTCTCTATCTCTGTTTGTCTTGTTCTCCTCTCGATCTCTTTATTTCTTCTCTCTTTCGTTCTTTCTTTCTTTCTGCTCTCTCTCTCTCTCTCTCTCTCTTTCTTTCTTCTCTGTCTTAATTTTTCTCTTTCTTTTCTCTATCTTTCTCTTTTCTTCTTTCTTTCATCAATCTATCTATTTAGATTTTTTTATCTACATCAGTGGTGGTGCGTCCTTAAGGGCCTCTCCTGTCACTCTCTAATTACCATAGATAGATTCATGCATTGCATGAATCTATCTATGGTCAGTGCTGACACCCCCTATTCAGGTGCTGGCCCCTTTTCGGTCACCGGGCACCTGAATTATAGCGGTGGGGGTGTTTTTTGGAAGCACCAATTTAGAGCCTTTTGGTCTAATAGGCGTCCAAAAAAGCCGTCCAAAAAAGCCTGTTGTTCTAATAGGCGTCCAAAGGGCGCAACGCTGTGCATGCCTTCTCACTCAGCTCAATGTGTGCAAAGCCGAAGGAATTCGCTTTGCTAACATTGACCCGCCTCTCAGCCAATCAGGCTGCCGGGTCTGTTACCGGACGCCTGATTGGCTGAAACGTCAGGCACTGTGATTGGACGCCCATAAGGCGTCCAATCATAGGATTGGAGGACGGGAGAAGACGCATGGAGGGGACAAGACACATGGAGGGGAGAAGACACTGCTCGCCGTCACCCGCTGCCCCACCGAGACAGAGTAGGTGCTGGGCAGATGGCGAGCGGGCGGGGGGTTTCAAAGTGGCAGCATTGGGTGGCACAGTGGGAGCATTTGATGGCACAGTAAGAGCATTGGATGGCACAGTGGGAACATTTGATGGCACAGTGGCAGCATTGGATGGCACAGTGGCAGCATTGGATGGCAACGTGGCAGCATTGGGAGCATTGGATGGCACAGTGGGAGCATTTGATGGCACAGTAAGAGCATTGGATGGCACAGTGGGAACATTTGATGGCACAGTGGCAGCATTGGATGGCACAGTGGCAGCATTGGATGGCAACGTGGCAGCATTGGGAGCATTGGATGGCACAGTGGGAGCATTTGATGGCACAGTGGGAGCATTTGATGGCACAGTGGCTGCAATTGATGAGCACAGTGACTGAATTTGATGGCACAGTGGCAGCATTTGATGGCACAGTGGCAGCGTTTGATGGCAAAGTGAGGCTGCAATTTATGTTTTTTTTTAGAACTTTCCAATTTGTTTGCGCCCCCCCAAAAATTTTGAGCACCAGCCGCCACTGATCTACATCATCACAACTCTTTATGTCTTCTCTCTCTCTCTCTCTCTCTCTCTCTCTCTCTCTTTCTTCTCTATCTTTATTTTTCTCTTTTCTCTATTTCTTTTTTTTTTCTTCTTCTCTATCTTTGTTTCTCTTGTTCTTCTCTCTATCTCTTTATTTATTCTATCTCTCTCTCTCTGTTCCTTTTTTCTTTCTTTATTTTTTTCTTTCTTTCCTTCTTTATCTCTATTTTTCTCGTTTTTCACTCTATCCATTTTTTTTTCTTCTCTATCTCTGTTTCTCTTACTTTTATTTCTTCTTTTTCTCTCTCTTTTTACTTTCTTCCCGCTCCCTCTTTTTCTTTCTTTCCTTTTTTTTCTTTCTTTTTTTCTTTCATCACGCTATCTATTTATCATTTTCTATCTACATCATCACAACTCTTTCTTTTCTTTCTGTCTTTCTTCTCTATCTCATGTTGTCTTTTTCTTCTCTCTATCTCATTATTCCTTCTTTCTCTCTCTCTCTTTCTCCCTTCCTTCCTTACTCTTTCTCTTTCTTTCTTTCTTTCTTCTCTCTTTCTCTCTCTTTCTTTCTTTCTTTCTTCTCTATCTCTATTTTTCCTTGTCTTCTCTATATCCCTTTTTTTTCTCTCTCACTCACTGTTTCTTTCTTTTTTTTCTCTCTCTCTCTCTTTCTCTTTCTTTCTTTCTTTCTTTCTTTCTTGTAAAAAAACTCCCAATAAGCGTAAATTGATTGGTTTGCGATTTTAAGTGGGACTGCGACATTGCGACGGACAAATTGGACATTTTTTGGGGACCAGTGACACCAATACAGCAATCATTGCTAAAAAAAATGCACTGATCACTGTATAAATGACACAGGCAGGGAAGGGGTTAACACCAGGGGCAATCAAAGGGTTAAATGTGTTCCATATGTTTTCTTTCTTATTGTGTGGGGGATGCTGACACTAGATGAAGAGAGAGATCGGTGTTCCTGATTAGTAGGAATCTCAGCTCTCTCTCTTCCTCTATGACAGAACGACGGTCTGCCTTGTTTACATTGGCAGACCGTCCTTCTGTCATTTCCCCGAACGATCGCGGGAAGCCGGTGTCCAATCACAGCAGGAGTGGGTGTCGCCGGCGGAGCGCGCCCCAGACCAGGAAGCGCGAACAACAAACAGGTACGTTCTTATGCACATGCCGGACCGCCCTGCCGCAGTATATGTGCGGTGGGCGGTCCAGAAGTAGTTGATTGTGGTATCACTGTGCTTGATTGGCCAGCTAACTGGCCTGACCTAAACCCTATAGAGAATCTGTGGGGTATTGTCAAGAGGAAGATGAGAGACACCAGACCCAACAATGCAGATGAGCTGAAAGCCGCTATCAAAGCAACCTGGGCTTCCATTACACCTCAGCAGTGCCACAGGCTGATCTCCTCCATGCCACACCGCATTGATGCCATAATTCATGCAAAAGGAGCGCCGACCAAGTATTGAGTGCATACTATACTGTACATGGACAGACTTTTCATTAAGCCAACATTTCTGTATTAAAAATCCTTTTTTTTTATTGGTCTTATGTAATATTCTAATTTTCTGAGATACAGAATTTTGGGGTGTCACTAGTTGTAAGCCATAATTATCAAAATTAAAAGAAAGAAATGCTTGAAATATATCACTCTGTGTGTAATGAATCTATATATTTGTAGCGATACTCCCAGCTTAAGAGGGCTGCTTGTTTGCTTGGGCCCTGTAATGCACTGCTACCAACCCCTGGCAATTGGCTCTGACTTCTCTCATGACACAGTTAGGGAAAGGTAGGATGGTACAATTGTATTATCTTGATACACTATTATACAGTACAACCCCCCTTGTATACCAGCACAGTAATTGACACTCACCACCGAATTACTTAACTATAATTCTTTACTGGAAGTAGAAAGATAACAGTGTAATTTGTATAAAAATGTTCTATGCAGATCCCTGCAGTATAGGTGTGCACATTAAAAGGGTATAACAGTCAATAATGCAATAACACATCAATCCCACTGTTGCAATCCTCCCTCGTGAGCAATAAAAATGGCGCCCAGCAAAGTCCTAAACTACCCAGTCAGGCCTGACTATAACTTAGGGTATAGTTCGCTGGAGAATCTTCGCTAGCAACTGTCGGTGGTGCACATGGAGAAACCAATTTGTAATCCAGTAAAAGGGGTAACAGATCTTAGCCAACCTGGCAAAGATGGAGAGACCGACAAACTCAGTTCAGCACAAACAGTCTCTCCAAAGTATAACTGTGTTCAAAGAGGGGGGGGCCTAAGCAAAGTCAATAGGCACAAAGTTATTCTTATAAGGTTCTGAGCTGACGCTCTCTCACCCAGACCGGACCGATTCCTGTCTGGTTCCTCCGCTACTGTGAGTGGCGTCACCGAGTCCACGATGCATCGAGTCCTCGGTTCTTCAAGATAATGGCACCTCAGGTGAATCGGATGCCTCACCAACTCCCCAGCGGAATGGAAGGGCTCTCTGGAACAAAATAACGCGAGGCCCAGGCTTCAGGCCTAGTGCACGCAGCAGGTGAGTGCAGGGGATCCTCTTGCAAGGAGGGCGGCGTTCCAAGAGGCCGAGCGAGCCCCGCCTCTCCCCTTTTAAAGTCCACCCCAGTAGTCCTTGCGCGGGGAAGGGCACCCTGGGTGCCGCAAAGCGCGCTGGGAAACGTAGTCTTGCGGGTAAAACGTTCCCCCGCTACATACTATATAAGTTTCACTTTTTGAATTGAATTACTGAAATACATTTACTTTTTGATGATATTCCAATTTTATGAGATGCACTTTTATAGATATATATATCCCCATATGTTTTCTATCTATCTATCTATCTATCTATCTATCTATCTATCTATCTATCTATCCTTGAAATCTAAACTATCAATAAATTAATATATATATTGATAACTATCATGTTTTCAAAAGTTTCCCAAATCTCGGTATCTCAGAATAGTCCTCTTCTACGGCTTGTTACCCTCTGTACAGTTATTACAAGTCTAGAGCTGAAAGCCGTCATATCTCCTGATTGTGACAGTCCAATCTACTCTCTGGATACAGCCGAACGCGGCCATTATGGGCACAAGGATGGAACTGAATGGATTGTTCTAATATATCACAAGGTTAATTTCATAGACTCCTGCATGAGCTCAGCTCCAATACCCGGACCACATTGTCTGCTAATGCATCTCAAGTCATCACGAGGTCCACCTTCTATCAATACAGATCTTTTATTATACCAGAGAGTTCTTTTATTCCATATTACTTACATTTTACAATTGTTACCTTGACATGTTCTGTATACTGGCATCAGGTGTTTTTTTTTATTTCCAGGGGGTATGCATTGCTTTATTATATGTCTGAAATCAGGAAAGAGTGATAGATAGATAGATAGATAGATAGATAGATAGATAGATAGATAGATAGATAGATAGATAGATAGATAGATAGATATATAGATAGATAATTTAGAGAGAGACGGAAGATAGATAGATAGATAGATAGATAGATAGATAGATAGATAGATAGATAGATAGATAGATAGATAGATAGAGAGATAGATAGATAGATATATAGATAGATAATTTAGAGAGAGACGGAAGATAGATAGATAGATAGATAGATAGATAGATAGATAGATAGATAGATAGATAGAGACGAAAGAAAGAAAGAAAGAAAGAAAGAAAGAAAGAAAGAAAGAAAGAAAGATAGATAGATAGACAGACGGACAGATAAATAGATAGATAGATAGATACATACAGTACATACATACATAGATACATACAGTAGATACATAGATAGATAGACAGATAAATATATAGATAAGAAAGATCATTTAGAGAGAGAGACAGAAGAAAGATAGATAGATAGATAGATAGATAGATAGATAGATAGATAGATAGATAGATAGATAGATAGATAGATAGATAGATTGATTTGCTTCCCTGCTTGTGAGACACAAGAAGAATTGAGTGATAGCTCCTTGCTGTCTCTCACATACAGAAATTACTTATAAATCAAAGTCTGAAGAGTGAGAAGTTTCTTCTAGCTGCCAGTAAGGGGTGTAGGCAGGGGCGGATCCAGGGCGGGGCAACGGGGCAATTGCCCCCTCCGAGAAATTAATGATCGGCAGGCAGGCCAGTCAGCAGGTGAGTGAGCGGGCGGGCGAGTGTGCGGATTAACGAGCGGGCAGGCCAGTCAGCGGGGGCCGGCAGGTGAGTGAGCGCCTGAGCAGGCAGGTCGGCAGATGAGTGAAAGGGGGTCGCCAGGTGACTGTGCGGGCGGGCAGGGCAGTTATCGAGTGAGTGGGCGGGCAGGTAGGTCGGCGGAGGTGCTGGCCAGTCAGCAAGCCTGTGGGTGGGGGAGCAGAGAGATGACATCATCTCTCACCGCCCGCCCTGCATCACTGCAGTTCCGCCCTCACTGTGCAGCCGCGGGCAGCAGAGAGATTACATCATCTCTCTGCTGGCTGCCTTCACTCTGGCAAGTGACAATCTGCACCTTAGCAGGCCAATGACAATCCGCAACTGGGGAAGGTGATGTGGCAAGTGACACACTCGGGGCTCCCACTAATTCTGCATTATGGTGAGTTGAACCATTTCATTTTATATAACAATCTAATAATATAAATAATGTGCTTCAATCATCCTGACACCATAACAACCATGGTGCCGCGATGATGAAAGCACTTACACCAGCCATTGCCCTGATAAATTGCCCCCCAAAAAACACATTTTCTGGCAGTGCCCCTCCCGAGACTAGACTCTGGATCTGCCCCTGGGTGTGGGAGGTGTTCTCTTTCATGTCCTTTATTCTACTTCCCAGCAAAACTCCCCCATTTACACTCCTGGGCTGTCCCATCATGAGGCACGGCACTCACCAATAGTTCCTGTGTCAGTACACTAACCATGAGTGAAAGAAAAGTTTTTTTGTTATCATTCATATTCTCTGAAAAATGGCCAAGAAATCATAAATTCTGCCAGGGTATGTAAACTTTTGAGCACAAGTGTAAATAGATAAATAGATAGATAAAAGAGGGGTAGTGAAAAGAAGCGCCACCTAAGTGCAGTATTAAAGAGGTTCTTTTAATGACACATTATACAAAACACACTTACAAGAAGGTAAGGAAAGAAGGCTCATCTGTAACATCCTGTGGTCCTCATCCCGGATCCATGGGCTGCTTGGGAGTGAAGATAGCAGAGTGTGTGGAGTCTTCAGGCTTGTCTTGTGGCCATCAGGTTGAGGCCTGGTCCAGCGTGGAGCGCGCGTTATGTCACAGGTCACGTGATGGGTCACGTGTTTGCTTCCAGGGAACACTTCCGGGAGGAGGGTCAAACAGGGAGAACAAGGGCTGATTGGAAGCAAACACGTAACCCATCACGTGACCCGTGACGTCACGCGTGCTCCACGCTGGACCAGGTCTCATCCTGATGGCCACAAGACAAACCTGAAGACTCCACACACTCTGCTATCTTCACTCCCAAGCAGCCCATGGATCCGGGATGAGGACCACAGGATGTTACAGATGAGCCTTCTTTCCTTACCTTCTTGTAAGTGTGTTTTGTATAATGTGTCATTAAAAGAACCTCTTTAATACTGCACTTAGGTGGCGCTTCCTTTCTCTACCCCTCTTTTGTTTACCACAGAGTCAGCTCTCTGAGGACAGCAGGCGCCATTGAACAGCTACATCACCTGTACTTTTAACTGTTGAACTGCATGTTACTATCATTCTCAATGGACTAATCTTCATACGCCGCCATACCCCTACCTGTACACGCACTTTGTATCTGCGCTGACAGTTACCTCTCCTATTAGATAGATAGATAAATGGATGGATAGATAGATGGAATCTGAAGCATGCAGATATTAGATAGAAATACAGTGGAACCTCGGATTGCGAGTAACGCGGTTGATGAGCGTTACGCAATACGTGCACTGTATTTCTAAAAATCCTAACTCGGTTAGCAAGTGTTGTCTCGCAAAACGAGCAGGATTCAGGCTAAAGCGGTGTGCAGTACCGCTGTTGGCCTGAGGTGGGGGGGCGCCGGAGCCGAACGCCGCCGGTAGGCGCTGTTCGGAAATGCACGGAAAGGCCCGAGGACAGTACGACTGACCTCGGCAAACCTCGGAAAGGAGTCTTTCCGAGGTTTGCCGAGGTCAGCCGAACTGTCCTCGGGCCTTTCCGGCTGTTTCTGAGGCTCTCCGGCGCCCCCCGCCTCTGGCCGCATGCGGTATTGCATGCCATTGATGTCAAGGCGGAACAAATTATTTTTGTTTCCATTGACTTCAATGGGGAAACTTGCTTTGATATGCGAGTGCTTTGGATTACGAGCATTCTCCTGTAACGGATTATGCTTGTAATCCAAGGTTCCACCGTAGAGCCCACTACTTTGTGATTTAATGATAAATAATTTTTGCTGATTCTTTTCTTTTCTTGCTCAGCTCTTTTGTGGACTATAAAAGATTTCCAGAGTCCACAATGTGCAGGAACCAGGTGACCCGCCATTTGCCAACTCCTAATAGAATTCTGCGATATTGAAATTTAACAGAGAGTATAAATAATACAGGATAATGGACGGCAGAATGAAATGGGTCAAGTGCAGAAAGGAATATTCAATTTACCACCCCAAATGTTTGCCGGAAGATGGGATATTAAAACTTCATAAATGTGTAAGTCGCTGGAATGTAATAGATATTGTGAGGCCGTGAGACGTGATTCAGCAGAAAGCGCCCAGAACACAGAACAATCCATTTCTCTCCCCTCTCCGCCGTTATCTTTTCACAACGCATTACTCACTTTCTTCCACAAAGCCAATAAATAGAAAATGCTGCCGCGTCCGTTCGTTTTTTCTTTTTTTTTTTTTCTTGCTCATTGTTTTATTTTCCATCAAGAGGAATAAAATTGGATTGCTATAGTGATTTGGACAAGATCAGCAAATGTTTAGCACAGAACCAAGTCGCACTTTTCTCATGAGGTGGCACTTTCCCGAAAAGCGTAAATTTCTGAGTCTCGACTCAGCAGAGCGGGGCAGATGTTGGAAAACCGGTGACCAGAGTGTGATGAACGGGGGCAAGATGGCGGAAACTTCTTTCCAGGGAGAGATTTAAAGCCTGTTTTGTGGGGTGGTGAGAAAAAAAAGATTGACTACGCCGATCTGACCTTGACTTCAGACGCAAGGAGGGACATTTTACTTCTCATTATTAGGATTTACATAGAGAGAAAGTCATCTCCATTACTAGCTAAACATCAAAGGCAAGCAGATCCACTAGGAGGTTCTTCCATCTTAACCTGAGATATTTGCAGGTGGTCCACCATCTATTGCCAATCACAAGTAAAAGTGTCTTTAGAACGGGCCTTATAGTATCTTTCCAATCGTGTTTGAGTCAATTCTGGACATTTGGCAATATACAGCAGCAGTGGCGACTGGTGCTCCAAATTTTTGGGGTCACAAACAAACTGAAAAAAAAAAACCCATCAAGCACAGCCACTGTGCCCATCAAACGCAGCCACTGTACCCATACATTTCCGCCACTGTGCCATCAAACGCAGCTACTGTACCCATCAATTGCTGCCAGTGTGCCCATCAATTGCCGCCAATGTACCCATCAATTGCCGCCAGTGTGCCCATCAATTGGCGCCAGTGTGCCCCATCAAATGCTGCCAGTGTGCCCCATCAAATGCTGCCAGTGTGCCCCATCAACTGCTGCCAGTGTGCCCCATAAACTGCTGCCAGTGTGCCCCATCAACTGCTGCCAGTGTGCCCCATCAATTGCTGCCAGTGTGCCCCATCACTTGCTGCCAGTGTGCCCCATCAATTGCTGCCAGTGTGCCCCATCAATTGCTGTAAGTGTGCCCCATCAAATTCTGCCAGTTTGCCCCATCAAATGCTGCCAGTGTGCCCCATCAATTGCTGTCAGTGCGCCCCATCAAATTCTGCCAGTGTGCCCCATTAAATTCTGCCAGTGTGCCCCATCAAATGCTGCCAGTGTGCCCCCCCCCCCCCGCCCGGGACTTACCTGTCTTGGCGCTGTCCTCCATGCTCCAAGTCCTCATGTCTTCTCCCGTCCTCTTCCTGTCCACTGCTATGATTTGACGCCTGATGACATCACAGCCACTTCCACCCGACATTTTGTGTCCCGAAGGAACTTCTTCAGAGGTGGGCTACCAGAGATTGGTGGTTTCTGGCTGATGTATGTGCCGATCTGTGAAAAAAATCCTAATAATTGTATATTGATTGGTTTGCGCAAAAGTTATAGCACCTACAAACTATGGGATATTTTTATGGAATTTTCATTTATTTATTTATTTTACTAGTAATGGCGGCAATGAGCGATTTTTAGCAGAACTGCGACATTGCGGCAGACAAATCTGACACCTAACTGACAGTTTTTGGGGACCAGTCACACTAATACAGTGATCTGTGCTAAAACAAAATATGCACTGTCACTGTACTAATGACACAGTCTACTGTCTACTCCTTGTCAGCCATTCTTTGTATAAACAATGTGTGTAAAATGTATTTTTTACTTTATAGAATACACGTACATTTAGTGCAAAAGAAAGGAATTTCCCTGATGAAGGAGTCAAGATTACTCCGAAACATGTTGGAATTGTCCATGCAGTCTTCTATGTAACATCTTTACATGTTCTCATGCTATGTGCAGTGTGGTGCTACAATCCGTATTTGTTATATTAAAAATACCCAGTACTGTTATACGCCGATCCCCCGCCGATCCCCCGCTGAAACGAGCGAGAGGAGCCGAGATACACAAAGCCGAAGTACACTCGGCTTTACTCGGCTCCTCTCGCAGTCCCGCCCACCTCCACTGACATACAGAAAGCCGAATGTACTTCGGCTAGTCTCGGCTCCTCTCGCAGTCCCGCCCCTGACTGTGAGCAGAGCCGAGTCTAGCCGAAGTACACTCGGCTTTCTGTATGTCAGTGGAGGTGGGCGGGCCTCCGTTAGCAAAAGAGCTAAAAAGAAGTTAGCGGAGGCCCGGCGGAAGAAAGAACCGGAGAGCGTGGAGACGACACCGGAGACCCCCGAAGTCGGAAAAGACCCCCGGAAGTCGGAAGAAGAGCGCCGGAGTCGGAAGAAGACCCCCGGAGCTGTGTAATAAATTACTTTAAAAACCTGTGTAGTGTTTTTTTATTGCAATTTTTTCCACCAGGTGAATGGGTAGGGGTACGATGTACCCCATACTCATTCACATAGGGTGGGGGGGCCGGGATCCGGGGGCCCCCTTATTGAAGGGGGCTCCCGGATTCCGATAAGCCCCCCGCCCGCAGACCCCGACAACCAACGGCCAGGGTTGTCGGGAAGAGGCCCTGTCCTCATCAACATGGGGGCAGGGTGCTCTGGGGTGGGGGGCCGCAGGTCGCCCCCCTGCCCCAGAGCACCAAAGCCCCCATGTTGAGGGCATGCGGCCTGGTACGGTTCAGGAGGGAGGGGGGGCCGCTCTCTCGTCCCCCCCTCTTCCCCTGCGGCCGGCCAGGTTGTGTGCTCGGATAAGGGTCTGGTTTGGATTTTGGGGGGACCCCCACGCCGTTTTTTCGGCGTAGGGGCGCCCGTTCAAATCCAGACCAGACCCAAGGGCCTGGTATGCCTCTGGAGGGGAACCCACGCCGGTTTTTTTTTTATTTAAAATTTGGCGTGGAGTTCCCCCTCAAGATTCATACCAAACACAGTGCCTGATATTGGCGGGGATCCAAGTCGGATCCCCGTTCATTGAAAGTCGGACATATGTCGGCTTCATGTCGCAGGGCAAAGTCGGATCCAAAGTAGGACAGATGTCGTGTCGCACTAGTGTGAACCCAGCCTGAAGGATCTCCAAGCCATAGAGCCCCATGTAGAAATAGCAAGATCCAAGAAAACTGCCAGCACAGTTTTCTCAGTTTTTAAATCTACACTCTGTAGCTCTGCACTCAGCCGATATGCAGACTCTGTGTCCACTTTAACCCTCTTTTCATTGGGACAGAGCCTTGCTCTGCCACAATATAAATATATATATATATACACACAAAATTACATTTTATATTTTTTATACAATTAAAAATCAATATTTTAGATTTACTTTTGTGTTTCCTCTATGCCTTTAAAGTCCCACCTATAGGGGCAAACTCTGTTTTCAAAAACACTTGCAAGGAAGGGGTTAACATCAGTGGAGATCAAAGGGTTAAGTGTGTCCCTAGGGGGTGCTTTCTAACTGTGGGGGAGGTGCTTTGACTGGGGGAAGACAGAGATCTGTGTTCCTGCTTAGCAGGAATACAAGATCTCTATCTTCCCCTCTCACAGAACGGCGATCTGTTTACATAGGCAGACCGCTGTTCTGCTTCCCCACCGAATGATTGGCGGGTCCTGGCTCCCAGCCGGAGCGGGTTGCCGGCGTGCGCCCCAGACCCCGTACACGAAATCACGTACAGGAGGGCCGCCCTGCCGCAGTATATCTGTGTGGGGCGGTCCTTGAAAGCGGTTAATCACTGTTTGTACAAATAAAATATATATTGTTACACATCATTTTTCTTATTTTGCTGTTAAAGTAGTTCTGTGGGAGAAAATTCAAATAGATTGCTGTGCTGGATTTAGAAGCCCAGCCGGCAATACATTAAGTCTAGTACACATGGGCCAAATGTTGGGCGGCCAGTCCAATAGAAAGCGGCTGTCATTTGGCCGGTGTGTAAGGCAGCCGGTCCGACCAAAGCCGGCCGTCAAAGGGTTATGACCGAAAAAAGGTCTACCGACCGGCTCCGGATCAGCCCTCTCAGCCAATGGTTGAGAGCGCTGACTGGAGTGTTCTGGTGGGGTGGGGAGGGGGTGTCCCATTGTCAGAACACAATAGCACACAGTAGGGGATATCGCTCTACTAACATTGGATTGTTAGTACAGCGGCTCCAACTTGAGCTGCAAGGTTTTTTTTTTGTTCAACCTGCTGGGTTGTATGAAAAAAAAAACTGGTAGTGTGTACTAGGCTTTAATTAAGGAAACAAGTATAGAAAACTTTACCCTGACATCCTGGTGCACTCTTAGGACTAGACATGGGCCAAACACCCCCCTGTTCGGTTTGCAGCAGAACTTCCAAACAGGGGAAATGTTGTAACCCTGAATGGCGAACCCCATTGAAGCCTATGGGAACCGAACAGGAAAGATCAAAAGTGCCCATTTTGAAGGCCTATATGCACGTAATTGGCCATAAAAGGGGTGTGGGGGTCCAGGTACTGCCCTGGGGCAAATGTATTAATACAAACATTTTTTAAAACAATCTTTTTTTTTAAGAGCAGTGATTTTAATGATCCTTAAAGTGCAACAATAAAAATGAAAAATTATTTTAAATTGAGTCCCCTTTCTCTGCCTGTGCAGTGGCACATCTGTAGCATGTATAGAACCTGCTGCAGCAAAAAAATAAATTTCTAAAGGAAAGAAAAAAGTCAAATCACATTGCAATTGTCGGCACCAGGCAATTGAAAAACAAAAAGAAAAGAAAAAAAATGGCTTGGGGTACCCCATTCCATACTAGGCCCTTCGGGTCTGGTATGGATTTTAAGCCAAAATTAAAAAAGCAAAAATGTCGTTCCCCAAAACCCATACCAGACCCTTATCTGGGCAGGCAGCATGGCAGGTCAGGAAAGGGAGGGACAAGTAAGCTCCCCCCTGAACCATACCAGGCCACATGCCCTTAACATGGGGGGGTGGTCCCCATGTTGAAGGGGACAAGGGCCTCTTCCCAACAACCCTGGGCTGTGGTTGTGGGATCTGCAGGCAGGGGGCTTATTGGAATCTGGAAGCCCCCCTTTAACAAGGGGGCCCCCAGATCCCTGCTTCCCCCTTATGTGAATGTGTATGGGATACATTGTACCCATACTCATTCACCCAAAAAAAGAAGTGTAGTGTTACAAAAAACAAAGAGACAGTTTTTGACAAATCCTTTATTAAAAATGAAGAATGTCTCCCTTTGTAGCTCCAACGTGTCTTCTTCCTTTGGTGATGTCTTCTTCCTCCGGTGATGTCTTCTTCCTCCGGTTTTCTCCCCCCATTGTCTTTTCCCTCCGGTGATGTCTTCTCCCTCTGGTGATGTCTTCTTTCTCTGGTCTTCTCCCTCCGTTTTCTTCTCCCTCCGGTGATGTCTTCTCCCTCCGTTGCCTTCTCCCTCCGGTGATGTCTTCTCCCTCTGTTGCCTTCTCCCCCTGGTGATGTCTTCTCCCTCCGTTGCCTTCTCCCTCCGGTGATGTCTTCTCCCTCCATTGCCTTCTCCCTCCGGTGATGTCTTCTCCCTCCGCTTTGGGGCAGTGAGGGCTCGGTGGGGTGAACACCCTGCAAATTTGGGTGTTGGACGAACGGGCCGAACAGCCAATTTTCATTCTGAACTCATGCTCGGGCCGAACCCTTCGCCCAACACTACTTAGGAGGCTTTCCAATAACCCCCCCAATCAATTGTCGACCTCTTCTTGAACTGCCCTTTTAGTGACTCTTTTTGATGACTTTGAGCTGCCGCTGGACTATCTTCTTGTTATTGTCTTGCGTGATTGGATCCCATTGTCATCTTGCTGTTACATCTTCTTTACATTGATTGTATCGGATTGTAACTTTTGTAATAATCCTTTATGTTTTTAAAAAATAAAAAATAAAATAGCTACAACCACTTTTCATTCTTGAAGTTAAGAGGATTAGCAAGTAAGCAAAACTCAAGACCACGACAATGCCTTCGGTGCAAGCTTCCCCCTCATTCCATTGCAGTTTGGAGTATCGCAGTCAGCAAACCTCCTTCTCATCTGCTACATAAACAATATAATAACCATGACCCTGAAACCATTCTGAATCACGCTGATGTTTTTGGCAGTTTATTTTGCTATAACGGAGTTGTATCTTTTGATTGCATGTCGTCTTGTCAGCTGTCTCTCCACCGTCACCTTGCCGCTTTAGCATTTTTTATTTTTTTTGCCTGCCTATTACAGTGAGTATTATCAGATGAAAGTGCTTTAATAACACATTTCATTTGCATAACAATATCTTTCTTGTTGCCTTTCAACAAAATAGCAACTCAAGTGAATCGTTCAACCAGATACTTGTAAAGTTTCTCCATTCAACTGAATTAGGAAAAGGAGTCAAACTGCTCAGACAAAGCAAACCGTAAACGTTGTGTACTTTCAAAGGAAATTTAGGGTGCACTCCCTAATGCAATAGGCTGTGCACACCAATGACAGCATGTTAACAAACAACATCCAGTATTGGCTAATATATGCATGCTGCAATCTCCAGTGGACAGCAGGCTCGGCCATTGTATTGCACAATGGCCACTTTCACTTCTCCCACTTCCTTCTCCCCACTTTCTATTTATTTTCCCTGTGTTTGTCCCTTTTTTGTACTTTTTTGTTTGATGTTACACGTTTGTCACAGTGTGACTGGTAGGGTGTACAGAATAATTCCGCGCTGCCCTTATAGATAAGCCGCTAACACAAAAATAAGACAAATAGCAGAAAAAATGGGAACAGAAAGTGTAGCGCTAATCAAAATAAATGAATACCAGAAACCATAAATTAATATAGTACTCAGATCTCAAATGTGACAAAGGAAAAATGATGAATGAATGAATGTCCACATGAATGCAAATTAAATGTCCATATGTAGAAGATTCAAAAAGTGCAAAAATTACACAAATGTTTATCCTTATGCCGCGTACATGCGATCGTTTTTCATGACGAGAAAACTGCAATTTTTTTATTTGGTCATTAAAAACGCTTGTGTGTGGGCTCCAGAGCATTTTTCGCAACGTGAAAAATGGCCATTAAAAATTTGGAACATGCTCTAATTTTTCTCGTCGTTTTTCACATCGTCGTTTCTCTCATCGTGAAAAACGCCCGTGTGTAGGCTTTAACGACGTGAAAAAAATGCGCATGCTCAGAAGCAAGTGATGAGACGGGAGAGCTCGTTCTGGTAAAACTAGCGTACATAATGGAAATAGCACATTCGTCACGCTGTAACGGACTGAAGAGCACGAGGCTGAAAAGCACGAATCGTCTCTCACCAAACTTTTACTAACACAAGGATCAGCAAAAGCAGCCCAAAGGATGGCGCCATCCGAATGGAACTTCCCCTTTATGGTGCCGTTGTACGTTTCGTACGTCACCGCGCTTTGCTCGAGCACTTTTTTTCATGATAGTGTGTAGGCAAGGCAGGCTTGAGAAGAATCACGTCGAGAAATACGTTGTTTTTTCAATGACATTAAAAACGGTCGTGTGTACGCGGCATAAGAGTGATCAAACTTGAGTAGTGACACAATCCAAAACTTAGTGATAAATTCAAGATTGAAGTGCTGAAAGCGAACAATTAGTGAAGTGACAAAAACCACCACCGATAGGTAAGGGGCTTACCAAAATGTTTGAACCCAGGAAAATGTAGTGATAAATTCAAGATTGCTGAAAATGAACAATTAGTGAAGTGATGTGAAGTGAAAAAAAACTCCACCGATAGGTAAGGGGCTTACCAGAAAGTTTGAACCCAGGAAAGCATTCGCTCAAATGGGTCAAACGGGCTTTATGTGGTGGAACCACGATGGAACCAGGACAATCCTGTGTGTTTCTCCAATTGCTGTATCGAGAGTGACCAAACGCCAGCAGGATGGAATATGACACAGAAGAAGATAGCCAATTAACAGGTGATCTCGCAGAACATGATGGTTCAGGAAATCCCAGATCAGTATGGAAAGGTATATATCATGGATAGGAAGAAAAAAGTGGCCACATAGCGTAACTCTATATTAAGTATAAAGATTTTAATGTAGCAAGAACACTTACATTAAAGTTGATAAACAAGCGCTTTGTGCAAAAGATGTGGCAACAATAGAGTCCTCCCTGTATTGATACTTACCGTGTATACTCGAGTATAATGCCGCGTACACAAGATCATTTTTCCCGTCGGGATAAATGACATTTTTTCCTTTGGACGAGAAAAACGATTGTCTGTGGGCTATTTGCAGTTTATCCTGACGGGAAAAACGGCATTAATCACGATGAGAAAAATTAGAACATGTTCTAATTTTTCTCGTCGTTTTTCCTGACATTTCTTCCGCGGCAGTGTTTCCCATAGGGAAACACTGCCGCAGAGCCCATAGACGATCGTTTTTCTCGTCATTTTAAAAAATGACGAGAAAAATGACCGTGTGTGGGGAACAAGCTGTTCCCTCATTTAAAATGTCATTATTCACGGCGGTTTTTAAACCGCCGTGAATAATGATCGTGTGTACGCGGCATAAGCCGAGTTTTTCAGCACATTTTTTTGTGCTGAAAATGCCCCCCTCGGCTTATACTCCAGTCACTTTTTGCGCCTGATCTCCCGAACTTTGGGGACCCAGTACCGGCCGACCGTAAGTCCCCTGAATCCCAGACTTGGCACACATGTAGCCCCACTCTCCCTCTACAGGTAATCGAAGTTTGTTGTCCAGGGGACATACGGCCGGGGAGCACCGATTTTTCAACCTGGGCACCCCTTCCATAGACTCCCATGTTAAACAGTAATTTCTTGGGTGATTTTGGGGACCCGGTACCGGCCGGTCGTAGGTCCTCTGGACCCGAAACATTGCACACATGTAGCCCCTTTTCTCCTCTACAAGTGTGCAATGTTTGTTGTCCAGGGGACCTATGGCCAGGGAGCACCGATTTTTCAAAGCCGGGCACACCTTCTATAGACTCCCATGTTAAACGTCAGTCTAGTCATGGACACAGTGAGACATGCAGATGGACACCCTAGGCTTATACTCGAGTCAATACGTTTTCCCATTTTTTTGTGGTAAAATTAGGTGCCTCGGCTTATATTCGGGTCGGCTTATACTCGAGTATATACGGTAATACAGAGTTACGCTATGTGGGGACTTTTTTCTTCCTATCCATTATATATACCCTTCCATACTGACCTGGGATTTCCTGGACCATCATGTTCTGTGAGATCACCTGTCAATTGGCTATCTTCTTCTGGTTTGGTCACTCTCGATACAGAAATTGGAGAAACACACAGGATTGTTCTGGTTCCATCGTGGTTCCACCACATAAAGCCCGTTTGACCCATTTGAGCGTATGCTTTCCTGGGTTCAAACTTTCTGGTAAGCCCCTTACCTATCGGTGGAGTTTTTTTTCACTTCAAGTCACTTCACTAATTATTCACTTTTAGCAATCTTGAATTTATCACTAAGTTTTGGATTGTGTCAATACTCAAGTTTGATCACTCTAAGGCCTCGTACACACGGCCGAGATTTCTTGTCCAAGAATCTCGTCGAAAAAAACGACATGTTTTTTTCGACGAGATTCTTGGACAAGAAAATTGTCCCGGCCGAGTGTACACACGCTCGATTCAAAGAACCCGCGGTTCTTTGAATGGAGCGTACGCGGTGACGTCATCGACAACGACGAGCATGCGCTCGTCACATTCGATGCTGTTGCCGCCATCTTGGTATACCCTATCTATGCCTAGGAAGCTACCGCGCATGCGTCAAATTCATTTCAAACATGCGCGGGCTTCCCGGCGGACAGGTAAGTGTACACACACTCACTTTTCTCGTCGAGAAACAGGCTGACGAGAATCTCGACGAGAAAATAGAGAGCAGGTTCTCTATTTTCTCGTCGAGGTTACTTGTCGGTTTTCTCGACGAGAAACCATACACACGAACAAATTTCTCGGCAAGACATCTCTGCCAGCAAGTTTCTTGCTGGTTCTTGCCGAGAAACTCGGTCGTGTGTACGAGGCCTGAGGATAGACATTTGTGTAATTTTTGCACTTTTTGAATCTTCTACATATGGACATTTAATTTGCATTCATGTGGACATTCATTCATTCATCATTTTTCCTGTGTCACATTTGACATTTGAGCACTATATTAATTTATGGTTTCTGGTATTCATGTATTTTGATTAGCGCTACACTTTCTGTTCCCACAGTGTGACTGGTAGGGTGTGGTTCCTCTGGCCTACCCTGAAAGTCTTGGGAGGGGGTGGACATGGCCTTCTGGCTTGGTTCGCCCTCTCTCATGGGGTCTCCCTTCGGGGGAGCCCCACCAGTTACTTGGGTGGGTCTGTTTCGGCAGACCCTCCAGAGAAAGGGGTCTGTCTGGTTTTGGCCAGATGGGCCATAGTGAAGTACCTCAGTCCCCGTCGGAAGCCTAACACCCTGGGGGATTAGGGTAAGGTCCATCAGGAGGACCGTGTAACACCCGTTACACATTTTGTGTCACTCTTTATGTGTGTGCATTTTTTTTGGCACCATTGAAGTTTTTTGAGTGTGTTTCACACGCCACTGGCTTTTCAAAAAAACAAAAACAGTCTCTTGGCAGAGAGGGCGTTTCTGAAATCAAAGCCTTTGGATTTTCCCATGCTCAGATTCAGGGCCATAGACTAGAGAAAAAGTAAAAAATAAATTGCTGCAGCTAAGTATGTGGGTTTCATCTGTACATATTAGACCCGAGAGCCCCTTTAATAAAGCATGCACACAGTCTATGTTCTGCACCGCTGTTTGGCTAAAAAAAGAAGCGGAGAAGTAATATAGAAAGCTGTAATTCAGAGCGCAATTAATCATTTCAGGAGAGGCCTTTTTAATTTCCGCACTCTGCAAAGTAGAGTTAAAGGATTTAAGAGACTATTTTTTCTCCAATAAACAGCCCCGGCTGTTAATGGATTATTATTCAGATCTGTCTCTGGCGGGAAGAACGAGAGCAGAAAGGGAGGAAAAAATAAAGTCGACTAATCTTCAAACAAAAAATCATCGACAAAACAATTGAAAAGAATTTACATCCCGTGAAAATTCTCCTCCATAGGTAAATCTCAAGTGGCCAGTGAATTACAAAACAAATCCTCTCATTTGAGCAGTAAGATAAAGAGTTTGCAAACTTAATTTTTGCCTGTGAGCGAAAAACGTAAATAGCACAACTTAAAGCTGCCTTTGGAATATGGGGTAGGGGGGACTCCCACCTTCCGGGTCTCCAGCCAATTTCAGTTCTCCAGTGCCCCTCTGCCCTCACAGTGCCTCTTTCCCTTCTACAGTTCTCTCAAACTTCTCAGAGTGCCCCACAACCTCCCACAGTGCTCCCAGAGTGCCCCCAATCTTCCATAGTGGACTCCATTGCCCCTCAGACCCAATAGGGCCCCCAATCTCCCACAGTGCCCCTTAACCTCCCACAGTGCTCTCCAACCTCCCACAGTGCTCTCCATCCTCCCACCTACGGGGCCTCCAGACAAATTCAGTCCCCCTAACCTCCCACAGTGCCTCCCAGCCTCTATAGTGCTCCCCAACCTTCCATAATTGACCCCAGTGTCCCCCGGCCCCAACAGTGCCTCTTAATATCCCACAGTGCTCTCAAACTTCCCAGCGTGCCCCACAACCTCCCACAGTGCTCTCCAACCTGCCATAGTGCCCCCATCCTCCCACATTGTCATTTAACCTCCCACAGTTCTCTCCACCCTCCCGCCTACCTGGCCTCCAGCCAACTTCCATTCCTCTAACTTCTCACAATGCCTACCAGCTCCCATAGTGCCCCCCAGCCTTCCATAGTGGACCCCAGTGCCCCTCAGTCCCTGCAGGGCTCTCCAACCTCCCACAATAAACCCAACCTCCCACAGTGCTCTCCAACCTCCCACAGTGCCCACCAACCTCCCTCAGTGCTCTCCAACCTCCCACAAATGCCCCCAATCTCATACAGTCCTCTCCAGCCTCTCATAGTGCTTTCCATCTTCCCACCTACTGGGTCCCAAGACAACTTCATTTCCTCTATCCTCCCAAATTGCCTCCCAGCTCTCATAGTACACCCCAGCCTTCCATAGTGAATCCCAGTGCTCCTTAACCTCCCACAGTTCTCTCCATCCTCCCACCTACCTGGCCTCCAGCCAACTTCCATTCCCCTGATTTCTCACAGTGCTTGCCAGCTCCCATAGTGCCCCCAGCCCTCCATAGTGAAACCCAGTGCCCCTCAGTCCCCACAGTGCTCTCCAACCTCCCACAGTAAACCCAACCTCCCACAGTGCTCTTCAACCTCCCACAGTGCCCACCAAGCTCCCTCAGTGCTCTCCAACCTCCCACAAATGCCCCCAACCTCCCACAGTACTCTCCAGCCTCTCACAGTGCTTTCCATCTTCCTACCTTCTGGGCCTCCAGCTCTCATAGTACACTCCAGCCTTCCAAAGTGAATCCCAGTGTTCTCCAACCTCCCACGTTGTCCCTCCAAACTCCCACAGTGCCCCTCTGCCAGCAAAGTGCCTCCCCCAACCTCCTGTAGTACTTCCCAACCTTCCACAGTGCCCTCTAACTTCCCACAGTGCTCTCCAACCTCCCACACCAACACCCAACCCCCAGCCTGCTGAGAAGCCCCCAGCCCCCATAGTGCTCCCAACCTCCATCACTATTCTACACTTCCTCCTAACCTCCCACAGTCTCTCCTAGCTCCTGCAGCACCCTCCAGTCACCCACAATTCCCCTGTGAACCTAGCCTCTTGGAGAGACTCTAAGCCCCCTCCAGTGACCCTATGCCCTAGTCCCCTCCAGAATCCTCATTGCCTACAGGGCCACCAAGTCCCCTAACCTACTCCAGAATCCCCTTTCCTCCTGCCCCCTTTCCCCTACGGTGACACCCAGCCCCATCCAGAGCCTCCCAGCATTTCAATGCATATTTTGCATTACCATATTTATATTGTGTGAATATATACAGTACCTTTTTTTTACTGTAGGACAGATAAGGAGAAATTTACCAGGCCCTGATCTCCAGGTTGTGAACTCCCAACCTAGAGGACTCCATCTGTGACTTTCCAATCTGAGGGGAGGACCTGTCTGAAAGACCAAGACATTGAGGCTTCAATTTGATCGCAGATACCGCCCTCGTCTGCCTTACAATATATCCCCTGCAGTCCTTTGAAAATTCATAGATGCGCAAATCTTTGATGCCATGTACATATTAGGACATTAAAACAGAACAAAACTCTCTCAATCAACATGAACTATTTTTATTCTACAGGTTCTTTCTGGTTTCCAGCCTAAGCCAAAAGGATGTTATACAACCCAGAAGTCTTTATTAGAAGAGGGGCATTCTCATCTAAGCACACCCTCCTGCCAGCACGCCTGAGCTAAGGGCAGATGGATTCCAGGAAGTAAATCCTGCACTTACTCAAGATAGATGTGGTTAAAAACGGCAGGGGGGGTGTTTTTCAAAGTGATTTCTCAACAAAATAAAGCATGGAGACATGGATGGGGGGGGTGATTTGGGTAGTAAAAATTAATATGTTTTCAGTTTGTGTTGCTCAGGTACAGTTTAGTTCCACTTAAAATTCTACCATACATGTCTGAGGAAGAAGACTTTTGTCTGGGAAACATGTCACAACTCACATGAAAAACCATCACTCTACTTACCAATTACTGGCACATCCTAAACCAGCATCCTGAACCAGTGCATAGATTGCATCATCAGCAACATGATGTCATAGCTCTGTCATAGAGGGTAGAAGACACATTTATGTATGGGTAGTATGTCAACTGTATTGTGCTTTTCTATATTTTAAGGAATGTTCTTATAAGTGTAGCACCCTCTAAAATTAGAGTAGGCAAACTATGACTCACTCTGTAGAATAGTGAGTCTTAATTGGGTCAGGGCTAATTGGAAGTCAGGGCTGGGTGACTCATCCTGGCAGCCCTCTGGTGCCTCCCCCTCGTCTGGAAGGTTGGAGAATGTTCTAGAATTAGAGGGCGGGGGTTAGGAGGAGCTGCCATGCATTTATGAGGCTTCATCCAATCCCCAGTAGTGAGCTGGCAGGGGACTTTGACAACCTCATAAATAGACATGGGCCATGCCAGCAGGGGTAGTCGGGTGGAAGATGGAGATGCAGTGTTGAGGAGGCTGTCGGTGGCCCTGAGAGGTGCCCCCTAGTCTGGGTGAGGGGGGGTGTCCTACGTTGGGCTGGGGCTTGGTGCTTGAAGGATCCTGCCAAAACACACGGGAGGAGGTCTTCCTGGAGGCACGGAAGTAAAAGAGGGCAGAGTGAGTAGTTGAACACTGTTGGGGACTAACAAAGGGGGGAGGCTGCCACATTTAGCCAGTCTCCCTTCAAGGCAGCGATGGGCTTAAGTCTTCTATCCTTCCCTGAGAGATCTCCTGGAAGTCAGCCGGGTGGGCTGGTGGAGAGTCAGTTGGAGAGGCAGCTGGGAGGGCTGGTGAAAATGGCCACCTTGCTTTAGCAATTGCTAGTTACTACAGCAGCAGCGACTTGGTCTTGTTGGTTGGGGTCCAGGCAACCGGCCCCTCGGGATGCCCGGGCTCCCTAAATGTGTATAGGTTTCCCCCCTGTTGGCAGCCCTGGGGGTACACTACACAGCCAAAGTCCTTGACCGGTTAAACAAGAAATTTTATCAGCCTTCAGCAAGTCTAAAATCAGTCTGAAACCCGCTGAAAGCTACAGCCATAGTTCACTTTAAGATCTGTGTTCAGCCCTTCCCTACTGAAGCTGAAGGGTGTTTTAAGGGCTTTGAGACTACAAATTCTGTAAATTCATCATCAATGCCTGCAGAACATGATGCTCTTTATAGCAAAGTTTTCGACCTGAGACCTTGGGGACGAGGCCTGGAGTCTTCTATAGCTTAACATGTCAGCAAAGCCAGAACAACAAGCTACAAAGCAAGGGTAACGTAATGTCAAATGTCCAATTTTCTGTGCAGGAGTGTCTCCTCGGTCCTCCGTGCTAGAAGAAACTCTTTTGCAACAAAATAACTTATTTTTCTGTATCAGGTTTAGCGGTACTTTAACAAATTCAAAGTAAAAAAAAAAGAAAGCCTCTCGTATTCGGGAGACACAATGAGAAATTGTAGCCGTACCCAAACAGACATTTGTTACCAAGTCGTAGAAGTGCTGCAATTTTTTATCATAACAAAAAAGGACAATATACTGTCAGGTGCACTGCGGTATAAAGATAATACGAGTGGGCTGCATTTGTCTTAATTTTCCTTGTTGAGCTATGGATTACGTTTGACATTTTCTCATAAATTTTCCATCTGCGAGGCTTGTCACTGATATCGCCAGTTTGCAAGGATTCGCTTTAGATCTTCTTAATTCTAAATTGTTACCCATCAAATTTGTATATTTTTTTTTTTTCTTATTTCGAGAGATGAATTTGCTAATTGTCGTTCCCTTCGTAACTGAATGGGGGTATAAAACAGAATTAATTTCCTTTCTGCGTAATTGAAAAGGAATGGGTAGAACAGAATGAATGACTTGTCTTAGGAAGACAAAATAATTGTCTCTTATAAAGGCGCTCTAATACATTATATCAATGCAACATGCATTCATTTACAGCCTCACATAAATCTGTAAAATAATGGACTGCCTCCTCTGGGCTAAAATATGGAGGTATAAATTGAGGCAATAAGGTTAAATAAAAGCAATATGAAATATATATATATATTAAACATATAATATATATCTATCTATCTATAGATATACAGTATATCTATAGATAGATATATCTATACATATATAGATAACGATATATCTATATCTATATCTATAGATATAGATATATCTATATATAGATATATCTATATCTATATATATATATATATATATCTAGTGCATCCGGAAAGTATTCACAGCGCTTCACTTTTTCCACATTTTGTTATGTTACAGCCTTATTCCAAAATAAATTAAATTCATTATTTTCCTCAAAACTCTACAAACACAACCCCATAATGACAATGTGAAAGAATTTTGTTTGAAATCTTTGCAAATTTATTAAAAATAATAAAATAAAAAAATCCCATGTACAGTATCACAGCCTTTGCTCAATACTTTGGTGAAGCTCCCTTTGGCACCAATCACAGCCTCCAGTCTTTCTGAGTATGATGCTACAAGCTTGGTTCACCTGTTTTTGGGCAGTTTCTCCCATTCTTCTTTGCAGGACCTCTCAAGCTCCATCAGGTTGGGTGGGGAGGGTCGGTTCACAGACATTTTCAGATCTCTCCAGAGACGTTCATTCGGGTTCAAGTCTGGGCTCTGGCTGGGCCACTCAAGGACATTCACAGAGTTGTCCCCTAGCCACTGCTTTGTTATCTTGGCTGTGTGCTTAGGGTCATTGTCCTGTTGGAAGATGAACCTTCGTCCCAGTCTGGAGCACTCTGAAGCAGGTTTTCATTAAGGATGTCTCTGTACATTGCTGCATTCATGTTTCCCTCGATCCTGATTAGTCTCCCAGTTCCTGCCACTGAAAAACCTCCCCACAGCATGATGCTGCCACCACCATGCTTCACTGTAGGGATGGTATTGGCCAGGTGATGAGCGGTGCCTGGTATTCTCCAGACATGATGCTTGCCGTTCAGGCCAAAGAGTTAAATCTTTGTTTCATCCGTCCAGAGAATTTTGTTTCTCATGGTCTGAGAGTCCTTCAGGCGGGCTGTCATGTGCCTTTTACTGAGGAGTGGCTTCCGTCTGGCCACTCTACCATACAGGCCTGATTGGTTGAGAGCTGCAGAGATGGTTGTTCTTCTGGAAGGTTCTCCTCTCTCCACAGAGAAACAATGGTGTTTAGTCAGAGTAACTATCCGGTTCTTGGTCATCTCCCTGACTAAGGCCCTTCTCCCCAGATCGCTCTGTTTGGAAGAAGGTGCGTTAGGTGAAAGTCCTGCAACTGGCTCCCTTCCAGCAGCAGCATGATTTTGTCCTGACCCAGCCTTAGCATAGTTCCTAACTGGGACAGATGACACATTAACTGGCTGTGTGGGAACCTCTTAAATCAAGCTTGGCAAATTACCCACCACCTGATCCTCCCTCATCCCCTATAGCACAGCAGTGCAGCTCACTATAGTCCCAGAAGTACCACAGTACCAGAAGTCCCAACATTAGGTAAAGTCTTTTCTTTAGAAAAAAAACACTAGCTGTCTTAGCGTCCATGCTGCACTCCTGCTCTGCAGTTTCAGCATTCATATGGCACACCTGCTCTGCAGTTTCAGCGTTCATACGGCACTCCTGCTCTGCAGTTTCAGTGTCTTTACAGCACTCCTGCTCTGCAGTTTCAGCGTTCATACGGCATTGCTGCTCTGCATTTTCAGGGTTTAGACGGCACTCCTGCTCTGCAGTCTTAGTGCCCATATGGGACTCCTTCTCACAGCCAGCAGAAACTTCTCTGTCTGGATACACGCCATCTCCTCTTGCATTCCCTGCCGATTGCAAGGATCTGTTAACAGGTGCAATCTCTTTCTTTGTAGCAGCAATCTCCGGAAAGTCCCCCATACACTGAGAGAGATTCTCAACAAGCACTCCTTTACCAAGATCTTCATCTGATGAGTCAGTGCCACTCAAGTGAGATTCAATTTCCGATTCCATTAAAGAGGAAGTAAACCCTTGGAACAAAACCGGGAAAAAGACAAACCCTGCAAGACAAAGGCATAATCAGCCAGTATACTGGCTGCTTAAGTATTACTTACCTTAGATCGAGGCCCCCGCAGTGGTTCACGTCTCCCCTCCGGTGCCGACATGTTGTCCCAGAGTGACTTCCTGTTATCGCCGCTCCGGCGATGTGATTGGCCAGAGCGGCGATGACGTCAGACGCATGTGCACTCGGGCCGGCAAGAACCCATTCAGAAAACCGGCAATGATGCCGGTCCGCTACTGCGCATGCGTGTGACGTCATCAGTGCTGTGTTTTACAGCAAATATCTACTTAACCGTGTAGATATTTCTTGCACCTACAGGTAAGCCTTGATCTAGGCTTACCTGTAGGTACAAGTTGTGTGGTTGGGTTTACAACCACGTTAATGGCCTGCAGCAATCTGCCATTTTCCTCAACCTCCTCCTGAGATGACCCAGGCTGCTAGGGAGGGAAGGGGGCAGATACTGACTCAGGTGTGACAGATCCTGAGACAGGGGTATTACTGGGGCCACCATGTAAATCCACTTCCTTACCCCCATCCATACTGTCATTGTTGCACTGGCATCCACTCTCTGGCTGGTACCGGCACAGGCACTCTCTTTCATCTGTTTGAATCTCTCCTCATTCTCAAACTTTTCCTTGAACATACTGCTGCTTTCTTTCAGAGAAGCGACCATCTTCTCCTGCTTATTTAATGCCTCTTCTAGAGACTACAGCTTGGAGACTTACTGTGCAGAGGTTTCCTTTTCCTGAAATCTGCTTTCAGGACAGCAATCTTCTGTTCCTACTTGGTAATATGGCAAAGTCTATTCACCTTCACCACCCTATCCTGGAATGCTGGTAAGGGCTTCCCTTGCATAGGGACAAGCCCAGGATCCATTGCAGTTTGAGCACATGATGTAGGCCTCAGTGCCTCTGTAGAGCCTCCACCTTCGTCTTCCACAGCACGGTCCATGCTGGCTGGGGAAAAGCCTGCAGGACAGGCCCAGGCTTGATGTTTCTCCCAGCTGAGATCACAGAAGAGTGAGCCAGCAGCACCCTGCAGAACAGCACCACCTGGTAGAGAGACTGGCTCAGTGTTCTCTGTAAAGCACTGCAGTATATGTCAGAGCTATATAAATGTATAATAATAGTGTGTGACTGTGGGGGGACATTTGAGTGTAAGCTCCTCTGGTACAGTGACTGATGTGACTGGCTTAGTGCTCTCTGTACAACACTGTGGTATATGTCAGAGCTATATAAATGTATAATAGTTGTAATAATAACAAAATAAAATAATTATAATACAAATAATATCAGGATTGTATAGCTGTACACATATAAAACATTCCTAACCCAGAATAATAAGTCAACATCCTCTGAGCTATCACCCCGTCTTCAGGCAACTCTTCACCATCTTCCAACGAGGCAAATAAAGGCATTTGCATAATAAGACTGATCACGTCCCCGCATGTCATGTTGTATTAGAGACAGCCGTGTCAGCAGATATGTCATGTTAACGTTCACCAGATCAGTTTGCCATGAAGCGATACACACTCCATCACGCGGGGGGTCGGGAGCGTCACGCTTGATTATAATTTGAATACGGAATAAGCAGTCACATTCCTGACACTTTCCTCCCCCTCATGTCCTATGGCAGAGGAAGTGAAGACGTGGAAATACAGGCATGATGTTATCGTGTGCAGGGGAAAAAGTTCTGTTGGGCATTTTAGCTTTTCATTATACAACTTAGGCCGGGTTCACACTGCTCCGACAAAGAAGTCGCATGACTTCCGATCCGACTTTGCCCTGCGACTTCAGGTCCGACTTCTATGCGACTTCAATGAACAGGATCCGATTTTGATCCGACTTACGACTTGTCCTTTGACCAATCAAAACAATTCCTTTGCTTTTGGTATGGAGGAAACCTCATGTCAAATTTATAAAAAAAGAAAAAAAAAAGGCGTGAGGTCCCCCCAGATCCATACCAGGCCATTTGAGTCTGGTATGGATCTTGAGATGGAACCCTACACCAAAAAAAAAAAAAAAAATGGCGTGGGGTCCCCCCAAGACCATACAAGACCCTTACCCGGGCATGCAGCCTGTCAGGCCAGGAGAGGGGGTTGGGACAAGTGAGCTCCCCCCCTCCTGAACCATACAAGGCCACATGCCCTCAACATGGGGGGTGGTCCCCATGTTGAAGGGGACCAGGGCCTCTTCCCCACAACCCTGGGCTGTGGTTGTGGGGGTCTGCGGGCAGGGGGCTTGTTAGAATCTGGAAGCCCTCTTTAAAAAGGGGGCCCCCAGATCATGCTCCCCCAATGTGAATGACTATGGGGTACATTGTACCCCTACCCATTCACCCCAAAAAAGAAGTGTAGTGTTACAAAAAACAAAGAGGCAGTTTTTGACAAGTCCTTTATTAAAAATTAAGAATGTCTCCCTTTGTAGCTCCAACATGTCTTCTTTCTCTGGTGATTAGTGATGAGCCGAACACCCCCGGGTTCGGTTCGCACCAGAACCCGCGAACGGACCGAAAGTTCGAACGAACATTAGAACCCTATTAAATACAATGGATGCGAACGTTTGAATTCTAAAGTGCTAATTATAACAACTATTATGCATGTTATTGTCATAAATAGGGTTTGGGAACCCGGGTTCTGCACCAGGGGACATGTATCAATGCAAAAAGAAGTTTTAAAAACGGTCGTTTTTCGGGAGCAGTCATTTTAATGATGCATAAAGTGAAAAAAAAAAGTCAAATATTCCTTTAAATATCGTACCTGGGGGGTGTCTAAAGTATGCCTGTGAAGTGCCACGTGTTTCCCGTGTTTAGAACTGTCCCTGCACAAAATGACACTTCTAAAGGAAAAAAAAGCCATTTAAAACTGCTTGCGGCTTTAATGTAATGTCTGGTCCCGGTAATATGGATGAAATTCTTTAAGAAAAATGGCATAGCTACCCCATGACCCCCCCCCCCCCCCCTACCCCAGCCCATTACCAGCCCCTTTGGGTCTTGTATGGATATTAAGGGGAACCCCGCACATAAAATAAAAAAGGCCCTATATACTCTGAACAGCCGTATACAGGCGGTGCATACAAGACAGGGACTGTAGGTTTGTTCTTATGTAGAATCTGTTTGTAATTTTGAACAGGTACATTGTTTAAGTGTAGCTCCAGCCCAAAAATCTATTTTTAAACTTTTTGGGAAACATAGGTAAGGGTTATCACCCCTGTAACATTTGTTTTGCTGTCTGTGCCCCTGTTCAGAACATTTCACCTCACTTTCCGTCCCAATGACAACTGTTTTTGAAATGTGGTGTTTTTCTTGAAACAAGGATTGCTGATAAAGCATCAGTACAGATGTGACCCCTTTCTCCCATATTTATTCTTACAGGAGAGAATTTTCCTTTCTAGGGGTAGATTTCCTCTCACTTCCTGTTGTCTTCTTTCGTTTGCAAGTAGGAGTCGTTTGTAAGTTGGATGTTTGAAAGTAGGGACCTGCCGTATATACTCTGCAGAAATAGGCCCCTTAGTTGTTGGTGTTGGCACAACACTGTAAGCACTCAGTTACTCTTGGTTGGTGCTGGAACGCCCTGCTGTCAACTATTATATCAGGAATTTTAATTACATATAATTGTTGAACAGTGGTAGTAAAAATTGGGGCTTTGATGGTGGTGCTGGTGCCACAACACTGTAAGCCCTGACAGTTACTCTTGGTGGGTGCAGCAATGGGCCCTGCTGTGAATTATTAGATCAAGAATTGTAATTACATGCCCCTTTTGAACAGGGGCTGAAAAATTGGGCCTTTCGTGGTGGTGGTGGTGGTGGCGTTGCTACAAGACTGTAAGCCCTCAGAGTTACTCTTGGTGGGTGCAGCAATGGACCCTGCTGTGAATTATTAGATCAAGAATTGTAATTGCATGCCCCTGTTGAACAGGGGCTGAAAAATTGGGCCTTAGGCACTGGTGGCACAACACTACAACCCCTCACAGATACTGTACTTGGAGCACAGCAATGAGCCCTGTTGCAAAGTATTGCTTCAAAAATTGTAATGACACGCCCCTGTTAAACAGGGGCTGAAAAATTGGGCCTTAGGCACTGGTGCCACAACACTCCAACCCCTCACAGATACTGTACTTGGAGCACAGCAATGAGCCCTATGGCAAATTATTGCTAAAAAAATTGTAATTACACGCCCCTGTAAAACAGGGGCTGAAAAATTGGGCCTTAGCCACTGGTGGCGGCACCCATAAACAAAAATGATCTTCCAAGCTATCATCATCAATCGTATCATTGAGGACTCGGAGGAGGAGGATAGCCAGTCAACATAACAGCACAGGCACTCAGCATCAGCATCAGTCTTGAAGGGATGTGACATGTTAAAATCAATTAGTCTGTTATATCAGCATCAGGTGTGTGGTAGCTGGTGGTGATCCAAGACTGGTTCATCTTGATGAAAGTCAGTCGATCAACCGAGTCGGTGGACAGGCGCACCCTGTGATCCGTGACAAATCCTCCAGCAGCACTGAATGTGCGTTCCGAAAGAACGCTGGATGCAGGACAGGCCAATAGCTCAATTGCATACTGTGCAAGCTCTGGCCAGTGATCCATCCTCAAGACCCAGTAAGCCAGAGGATTTTCGGTGGGGAAGGTGTCCAAGTCTGACCTTGCCCCTAGATATTCCTGCACCATGTTTATCAGACGCTGGCGATGGTTGCTGGAACCGATCATACTTTGGGGCTGCGGACTAAAGAATTGTCTGAACGCATCGGTCAGACGGCCACCTTCCCCACCGCTCCTTCTTTGACTGGCCGAAGCCTCAGCAACTCGTTGTCCAGGACCAGGAGTTTGTAACCTCCCAGTCTCTGGGAACGCGTTGCACAGACCTTTCTGCAAGGCCTCCCGGAGTTGTCTCATCCTCTGCTCCCTCTGCGACGGTAACATAAGGTCCGCAACCTTACCCTTGTACCGTGGATCAAGGAGAGTGGCCAGCCAGTAATGGTCCCTCTCCTTGATCCGAAGAATACGAGGATCCTTCCGCAGACTTTGCAGGATCAGGGAGGCCATGCAGCGTAGGTTTGCTGAGGCATTCGCTCCGGAGTCCTCTGGGTCACTAAGGACGACATGATCCGCAGCCACCTCCTCCCAGCCACGTACAAGTCCACTGGTTTCTTGGGACTGTAAATCATCCCTAAAAGACTGCTGCTGATGATGCTGAGTGCCAGCCTCCACCTCCATGCTGACACAATCCTCCTCCTCCTCCTCCTCCTCCTCCTCTTCCTGTGCGATGGGTGGGACAGAAGGAACACTGTCTGGGTAAAGGGGGCCTTGAGAGGCAAGGAAGTCCTCCTCTTCCTGCCTCTGTTCTGCCTCAAGTGCCCTGTCCATTATTCCACGCAGCGTGTGCTCCAACAGGTGGACAAGAGGTACAGTGTCACTGATGCATGCACTGTCACTGCTCACCATCCTCGTGGCCTCCTCAAATGGTGCCAGGACAGTGCATGCATCCCTGATCATGCCCCACTGGCGTGGAGAAAAAAAACCAAGCTCCCCTGACCCTGTCCTGGTGCCGTAGTCGCACAGGTACTCATTGATGGCCCTCTGCTGCGTGTGCAGCCGCTGCAGCATGGCCAACGTTGAGTTCCACCTGGTGGGCATGTCACATATAAGGCGGTTCTTGGGCAGGTTCAACTCCTTTTGCAGCTCAGCCAGGCGAGCACTGGCATTATAAGATCTGCGGAAATGCACACAGACTTTCCTGGCCTGCCTCAGGACATCCTGTAAGCCCGGGTACCTGCCCAAGAACCGCTGCACCACCAGGTTAAGGACGTGAGCCACACAGGGCACATGGGTCAGTTGTCCCTGTCGGAGGGCGGAGAGGAGGTTGGTGCCATTGTCGCAAACCACCATTCCTGGCTTAAGCTGGCGTGGCGTCAACCACCTCTCGGCCTGGCCCTGCAGAGCAGACAGGACCTCTGCCCCAGTGTGGCTTCTGTCCCCCAAACACACCAGCGCAAGCACGGCATGGCATCTTTTTGCCTGCGTACTTGCGTAGCCCCGTGAACGGCTACGGAGCACCGCTGGTTCATAGGACAAACCACAGGAAGAGGCCATGGAGGAAGAAGAAGAGGAGGGGGTGGAGGAGAGAGGTGTGTCACAACCAGTAGTAGCATTTTGGAGGCGTGGCGGTGGGACAACCTCCAACACTACTGCACCTTGTCCTGCATCCTTCCCAGCTGCCAAAAGAGTGACCCAATGGGCCGTGAAAGAAAGGTAACGTCCCTGTCCATGCCTGCTGGACCATGAGTCAGCGGTAATATGCACCTTACCGCTGACCGCCCTGTCCAGCGAGGCCAAGACATTGCCTTTCACATGCCGGTAGAGAGCCGGAATAGCCTTCCGTGAGAAAAAGTGGCGTTTGGGAACCTGCCACTGAGGAACCGCACATTGCACAAACTCACGGAAGGGGGCCGAGTCTACCAACTGAAAAGGCAGCAGTTGAAGCGCTAGCAATTTAGCCAAGCTAGCATTCAACCGCTGGGCATGTGGATGGCTGGGAGTGAACTTCTTTCGACGGTCCAGCAGCTGGGGCAGGGAAATTTGCCTGCTAGAATCGGACGTCGGTGTACTGCTAGCAGAGTGGCCGCAAGTACTTGGCTGTGACACACCTAATTCTACACCTTCATTCCTCTCAGTGCATGTTTCAGAGAGGACTGAAGTTATAGTGGGGTTGGAGATCCCAGCTGATGCGGTGCAAGGAGAGGTCCGCTTTGTTCTTTGGTGTGGGTCTTTCAGGTAGGCTTGCCAACGAGCTGCATGGCAGGTCAACATATGTCTGGTCAGGCATGTGGTACCCAAGCGGCTGATGTTTTGGCCACGCGATATACGCTTGAGACATATGTTGCAAACAGCAGCTGTGCGATCTGATGCACTAGCCTCAAAAAAGGCCCACACCAAAGAACTTTTTGAATGACGGGCAGAGGCAGCGCCCTGCACAGGCGGAGCTCTGCGGTGTGATTCCGTCGGTGTACTGCCCTTACGCTGACCACCAAAGGGCATCCTGCCTCGTTGGAGATGTGCCTCCTCCTCATCCTCCTCCTCCTCCTCTCTCCTATTAGGCACCCACGTGGAGTCAGTGACCTCATCATCACCTCCCTCCTCATCACTGGAGCCAATCTGGCAGTATGCTGCAGCTGCTGGAACATGACTGCCAGATTGGTGTCCTTCTTGAGCATCCCCTCTGTCTGCTCTCACGCTACTGCCTTCCTCTAGCTGGGTTTCATCATCAGACCCTTCGAAACGCTGGGCATCCTCCTGGAGCATGTACCCAACACTGTGCTGAAACAGTTCGGGGGACTCCTCAGGAGGAGGACATGGTGGGTCTAGGGAAGGAGTGACTGATGATGAGTCTGACATTGATACCAGGGAAGAGGACGCTTTGGCAGCTGCTTTTCCAGTACCCTGAGCCTGGGTGAGAGAGGATGAGGAGGAGGAGGAGGGCTTGGTCATCCACTCTACCAAGTCTTCGGCATGATGTGGCTCAACATGTCCAGCTGCCGAAAAGAAGGACAAGCGTGTCCCATGGCCATGTGCTGATGACAATGCACCGCGTCCACGACCAGCACTGTTGCCCCCAGACACAGAGCCTGCTTGCCCTCTTTTATTGCCTCCTGACTGTCTGCCTCTCCTTGTTTGCCTTCCAGACATTCTAATAGATGGCCTGCAGGAAGATGGGAAAAAAACAATAAGGGCTACCTTCAGGTGTCCTTCTCTGTCCCTTGAAACAAGGACTTTGACAGTGAAAGAAACTGACACACTCTCCCTACCTACAGTTTTCTGTCCCTAGAAAAAATGTTTTTTTTAAGCACAATTTAGCACAAGGAGAATTCACTCACTGTCCTTCCAGGTCCCTGGAAACAAGGACTTTGACAGTGAAAGAAACTGACACACTCTCCCTACCTACAGTTTTCTGTCCCTAGAAAAAATGTTTTTTTTAAGCACAATTTAGCACAAGGAGAATTCACTCACTGTCCTTCCAGGTCCCTGGAAACAAGGACTTTGACAGTGAAAGAAACTGACACACTCTCCCTACCTACAGTTTTCTGTCCCTAGAAAAAATGTTTTTTTAAGCACAATTTAGCACAAGGAGAATTCACTCACTGTCCTTCCAGGTCCCTGGAAACAAGGACTTTGACAGTGAAAGAAACTGACACACTCTCCCTACCTACAGTTTTCTGTCCCTAGAAAAAATGTTTTTTTTTAAGCACAATTTAGCACAAGGAGAATTCACTCACTGTCCTTCCAGGTCCCTGGAAACAAGGACTTTGACAGTGAAAGAAACTGACACACTCTCCCTACCTACAGTTTTCTGTCCCTAGAAAAAATGTTTTTTTTAAGCACAATTTAGCACAAGGAGAATTCACTCACTGTCCTTCCAGGTCCCTGGAAACAAGGACTTTGACAGTGAAAGAAACTGACACACTCTCCCTACCTACAGTTTTCTGTCCCTAGAAAAAATGTTTTTTTTAAGCACAATTTAGCACAAGGAGAATTCACTCACTGTCCTTCCAGGTCCCTGGAAACAAGGACTTTGACAGTGAAAGAAACTGACACACTCTCCCTACCTACAGTTTTCTGTCCCTAGAAAAAATGTTTTTTTTAAGCACAATTTAGCACAAGGAGAATTCACTCACTGTCCTTCCAGGTCCCTGGAAACAAGGACTTTGACAGTGAAAGAAACTGACACACTCTCCCTACCTACAGTTTTCTGTCCCTAGAAAAAATGTTTTTTTTAAGCACAATTTAGCACAAGGAGAATTCACTCACTGTCCTTCCAGGTCCCTGGAAACAAGGACTTTGACAGTGAAAGAAACTGACACACTCTCCCTACCTACAGTTTTCTGTCCCTAGAAAAAATGTTTTTTTTAAGCACAATTTAGCACAAGGAGAATTCACTCACTGTCCTTCCAGGTCCCTGGAAACAAGGACTTTGACAGTGAAAGAAACTGACACACTCTCCCTACCTACAGTTTTCTGTCCCTAGAAAAAATGTTTTTTTTAAGCACAATTTAGCACAAGGAGAATTCACTCACTGTCCTTCCAGGTCCCTGGAAACAAGGACTTTGACAGTGAAAGAAACTGACACACTCTCCCTACCTACAGTTTTCTGTCCCTAGAAAAAATGTTTTTTTTTTAAGCACAATTTAGCACAAGGAGAATTCACTCACTGTCCTTCCAGGTCCCTGGAAACAAGGACTTTGACAGTGAAAGAAACTGACACACTCTCCCTACCTACAGTTTTCTGTCCCTAGAAAAAATGTTTTTTTTAAGCACAATATAGCACAAGCACAAAACACACTGACACTCTCCCTACCTATCCTTCTCTTTCCCTAAACTAAAGGAATCCAGGTTAAGCAAGAAAGAAATAAAAGTCACTGTCCCTGCCTATGCTGCTCTATCCCTGCTCCGGAACACACTACACTAGGCCGCCGTGCTGGCGGCCTTTTATAGTGTGGGGCGTGTACTAAACACCCTCAGCAATAATTGGCCACAGGCATCCTGCCTGTGGCCAATCATTGCTCTCCTCGCTGCCGGCGCTGTGATTGGCCAAGCATGCGGGGTCACAGTGCATGCTTGGCCAATCACAGCGCCTGGATGACACTGCGATGGCGTAGTGCATTGTGGGCCGTTCGCGTCACTCGAATTTGGCGCGAACGGCCCAAATCGTTCGATCTTCGTCGAACGATCGAACAGCCGATGTTCGAGTCGAACGTATGTTCGACTCGAACACGAAGCTCATCCCTACTGGTGATGTCTTCTTCCTCCAGTGATGTCTTCTTTCTCCGGTCTTCTCCCCCTGTTGTCTTCTCCCTCCGGTGATGTCTTCTCCCTCCGGTGATGTCTTCTCCCTTCGCCAATGTCTTCTTCTTTTTCTTCTTCTTCCTCCGCTGCTGCCAACCCGCTCAAAATATTTAAAAAAAAAAATATCCTTCTCTGACACTGGCTTCAGCTACTGTGTCTTCCAGTTCTTCTTTAGCTATGGGGAGTGGTCATCCGATGACATCACCCAGAGACCCCGGCTCCTTGTGACATCACCACTCCATCATGCCCCGGGCAGTGACAGAGGAAGAAGAGGAAAAAGAAGACATCTGTAAAGGGAGAAGACATCACTGGAGGGAGAAGATCAGAGGAAGAAGACATCAGCGGAGGGAAAAGACATCACAAGAGGAAGAAGACAGCGAGGGAAGAAGACCGGAGGAAGAAGACATCGGCGAGGGAGAAGACATCACTGGAGGGAGAAGACCTCACCGGAGGAAGAAGACACGTTGGAGCTATGACGAGGGACATTCTTAATTTTTAATAAAGGACTTGTCAAAAACTGTCTTGTTTTTTGTAAAACTACACTTCTTTTTGGGATAGGGGTACAATGTACCCCATAGTCATTCACATGGGGGGGCATGATTTGGGGGCCCACTTTTTAAAGGGGGCTTCCAGATTCTGACAAGCCACCTGCCCGCAGACCCCCACAACTACAGCCCAGGGTTGTGGGGAAGAGACCCTTGTTCCCATCAACATGGGCACCACCCCCTCATGTTGAGGGCATGTGGCCTGGTATGGTTCAAGTATGGTTTGGCCTGCCAGGCTGCGTGCTCGGATAAGGGTCTGGTATGGATTTTGGGGGGGGGGGGGCATGCTGTTTTTTTTGGCGTGGGTTTTCCCCTCAAAATTCATACCAGAGTATGGTCTTGGAAGGGACTCCACACCGTTTTTAAAAATAAATTTGGTGTGGGGTACCCAATCAAATACTTATACCAGACTCAAAGGGCCTGGTATGTATTTGGGGGGGACCCAATGCCGTTTAAAAAAAAAAAAATTGGGCCTGGGGTTCCCTCTAAAGATCCTTAAAGCACAAGTTACATGCCACAAGTCGGATCAGTTAAGATGGCTATCCAGACTTCCATACAAATCAATGTCCAAGTCGAACCAAAGCAGTGCAGGGACCTTTTTCAAAGTTGGACCGACACAAGCTGGACCAGTTAAGATGGCTCTCATAGGGAACCATTGGTTTTGGCACGTCATACGATTTGTGCTCTCGAAGTCGGAGCGTATGTCAGATCAGTGTAAACCAGCCCTTCTACTGCTGCAAATCATTCTCAGAAAAAGAGACAAGGGGCGTTAACTTTTTTTAAAATTAATTACATTTTACTTTAACTTTTTAAAACTTTTTACACTAAAGCCGGCCATACATGGGACGAATTCCGAAATAAGTTTTTGTTTCAAATTTCCCACCATTAGTGGGGCCGCAGCAACGGCCGACTACCAATCGGTCAGCGAGTTTGAGCGATCAGACGTTTTGGAAATTTTTGAGAAAAACAAACAAATTTCTAATCAATGATGGGAGAATCGTGTGAGAAACATAATTGAAAAATAAATGCACCTGCACTGTAACCTGGAAAGAAAATACATTTCTGGCAACCAGCATTCGTTTCTGTAGCAACATGAGGTGAAATTGAAGGTGGCACCATTGCATCAAAAAACTTCACCAAATTTCTGATTTTTGAACAAAATTTGTTCACCCATGTATGGCCAGCTTTCGGTTTATTACTATCATATAGGGGGAAAAGAACAAAAGGATAATTGGACAGCCGCACTCCAGAAAAATGATTTCTTTGGTTGCCTTTATTCGTAAAAATAGGATAAAAAACACTACAAGCCACAGCAAGAAAATAGGACACACAACTGACACGTTTTGCACTAATACTTAGTGCTTACTCATAGCATAGGTGTAAGAGAACCATCCGTTTTTGTCCAATGCGCGCGCAACGGATTGCGTGCACGTGCAGGAGCGCGTCTCTAGCGCCAATTGGCGCCAGACGCCCTATTTAAGGAAGTGCCCTGACCCCAGACCCTTGCTGACTGGTCTTCAGCTGTTACCCGATATCCTGAGCCCTGTTGTGATCCTGCTTGATACCTGTTGCTGAACCTGGCTTGCCTTGACCCTGCTTCTGGACTCTGCTCTGTTCTGATTACTGGCTCCTGATCCTGGCTACCCATTTGACCCTGCGTTTTCCTGCTGCCTTGTACTTCGCTGCCTGCCTGTTACCTGAACCGGCTACCCTTGTGGCCTTGCGTCTGCTTCCTGTGTCGCTCCTCTTCAACCTCCAAGTGTCTGCGACTACAGTCCTGCGACTCTCTGCAACTTCCTACTGCAAGTCTTCCAGGGACTTAACATCATCATGACAATAGCAAAGTATTAGTACGAAACGCGTCAGCTGTGTGTCCTATTTTCTTGCTGTGGCTTGTAGTGTTTTTTTATCCTATTTTTACGAATAAAGGCAACCAAAGAAATAATTTTTCTGGAGTGCGGCTGTCCAAACATCCCTTCGTCCTTTGCAATACGCATTGCCAGCACCCTTGGTCTTTGAGAGGAGGCTGATCACCAAAGCATATCCACCTGGAGCGGTTACTTCCCTTTCACTATCATTTAATGGGCTTGTTAGCATTTAACCACTTGCTGACCAGGCCTTTTCTGGAACTTTTTGTTTACAAGTTTAAATTTGTATTTTTGCTGGGAAATTACTTAGAACCCCCAAACATTATATATACTGTGTATATATATATATATATATATATATACTGTATATATTTTTAGCAGAGACCCTAGAGCTGTGATGGTGAACCTTGGCACCCCAGATGTTTTGGAATTACATGTCCCATGATGCTCATGGACTCTGCAGTGTAGTTGAACATCATGGGAAATGTAGTTCCAAAACACCTGGAGTGCCGAGGTTCACCATCACCGCCCTAGAACATGGGTGCTCAACCTCTGGCCCTCCAGCTGTTATGGAACTACAAGTCCCATGATGCATTGCAAGGCTGATAGCTACAAGCATGACCTCCACAGGCAGAGGCATGAAGGGACTTGCAGTTTTGCAACAGCTGGAGGGCCACAGGTTGAGCACCCATGACCTAGAGAATAAATGGGCGATTGTTAAAAATGTTTATGTCACACTGTGTTTGCACAGTGGTCTTTCAAAGTTTTTTTTTTTTGGGGGGAGAAAATGCACTTTAACCACTTGCTTACTGGGCATGTATACCCCCTTCCTGCCCAGGCGAAATTTCAGCTTTCGGCACTGCGTCGCTTTAACTGACAATTGCGCAGTCGTGCGACGTGGCTCCCAAACAAAATTGACGTACTTTTTTTCCCACAAATAGAGCTTTCTTTTGGGGTTATTTTATCACCTCTACAGTTTTTATTTTTTGCGCTATAAACAAAAAAATAGCGAAAATTTTGAAAAAAACACAATGTTTTTTACTTTTTGCTATAATAAATATCCCAATTAAAAAAAAAAAAAAAACTTTTTTTTTTCCCTCAGTTTAGGCCGATACATATTCTTCTACATATTTTTGGTAAAAAAAAAATAATCGCAATAAGGCCGTTAGAGTGAGAGCAATAATTCTAGCACAAGACCTCCTCTGTAACTCTAAACAGGTAATTTTTTTTTTTTTTAAAGTGTTGCCTATGGAGATTTTTAAGTACGGTAGTTTGTCGCCATTCCACGAGTGTGCGCAATTTTAAAGCATGTATTATGCATGACATGTTAGGTATCTATTTACTCAGCATAACATCATCTTTCACATTATACAAAAAAAATTGAGTAAATGTTGGTTTTTTTTTTTTTTTTTTTTTTTTTTTATTCAATAACTTCTTGAGACCCGGGCCATTGATAAATGACGGCTACAAGGTGGCTCTACAGGTCCGGGAGGCCGTTTTTTACGGCCTCGGCTCCTCCGGCCACTGGGGGGGGGCGCGAGCGCTGCCGGCGGCGCGCGCGAGTGCACGGCGCGTCACTGAGATGCCAATGCGCGTGCCCGGCGGCCGCAATGTCCTCCAGGTACCCGCGATCGGCCGTTACACAGTTAAGGACGTGGATCTCTGTGTGTAAACACAGAGTTCCACGTCCTGTCAGGGGGAGGAGGCTGATGGTGTGTCCCTTGTACATAGGGACACAGATCGGTCACCTCCCCCAGTCACTCCCCTCCCCCCACAGTAAGAATCACTCCCAGGGAACACATTGAACCCCTTCCTCGCCCCCTAGTGTTAACCCCTTCCCTGCCAATCACATTTATACAGTAATCAGTGTTTATTTATAGCACTGTTCGCTGTATAAATGTGAATGGTCCCAAAAACGTGTCAAAAGTGTACGATGTGTCAGCCGTAATGTCACAGTCCTGACAAAAATCGCAAGGGCAACGTACCTGTACGTGGATGTGCCCAGCCGTGCCATTCTGCCGACGTATATCGGCGTGAGGCGGTCCTTAAGTGGTTAAAAGAGGCACGTGGCACAGGCATCCATGGTAAAACTATCCACATAGACCATCCTCCGTACCGCCGGCTCTCACCGCTGTCTGTCTGCATTCGTGACCGGGAAGACTACCCTGCAGCAGAGCGATCTGAAAGCGAGGCTTGAACCGCTCGTGGAGTGCAGAGTGGAATGGCAGTGTGGAGGACGGTCTATGTGGACAGCTTTACCCCGGAGACTTGCATACTTAGATGTGCCTCTTTTAATCATCAACCATGTGAGTTGCTAAATGCAAGACAAAGCCATAATGACTTGCATACTAGCTCATTATGAATTACTTACCTTAGATCGAAGCTCCTGAAGCCGTCCTCGTCTCCCCCTCCGGCCGCAGTCATCTCTCCGGAAGGTTACTTCTGGGTATCGCCGATCCAGCGCTGTGATTGGCCGGAGCGGCGAAGACGTCACTCCGTGCATGCACGCGGGAGCTGTCAAAACCGGCGTTGCCCGTTTTATGAATGGGATTTTCACTGCGCCTGCACCGTTGTCTACGGCGCGCGTGTGCCGTAGACAACGGTGTATACCTTTCGGCAAATATCTCCTAAACCGTGTAGGTAAGCCTTAATCTAGGCTTACCTGTAGGTGTAACTTCCGGGGGAGGGTTTACAACCACTTTAAATGTAACTACATTTCTACACTTAGGCCCCTTTCACACTGAGGCGCTTTGCAGGCGCTATTGCGCTAAAAATAGCGTCTGCAATGCGCCCCGAAAAAGCCGCTCCATTGTATCCAGTGTGAAAGCCTGAGGGCTTTCACACTGGAGCGTTGCGCTTGCAGGAGGGTAAAAAAACTCCTGCAAGCCGCATCTTTGAGGCGCGATAGGAGCGGTAAAAATACAGCTCCTATAGCGCCCCTGCCCATTGAAATCAATGGGGTAGCGCCTCCAAAACGCCCGCAAAACGTCACAAAGAGGCGATATTGCGGGCGTTTTTAACCCTTTTTCGGTCGCTAGCGGGGGTTAAAATCCCCCCGCTAGCGCCCGCAAATCGCGGAAAAAACTACGGTATAGCGGCGCTAAAAATAGCGCCGCTATACCGCCAGCGCATCCAACGCTTCAGTGTGAAAGTAGCCTTAGAGGCGCCTCTCTTCTCTTTTATACTCGGTTGTGACATGACGCTACTCTTATATCAAGACATCGCTTGTATATCAAGTCAAAATGTATTAAAAAATTTTGCTTGTGTAGCGCTACCCCCAGTTAAGAGAGCCGCTGGTTTGATTTTGGGCCCTGCACACAGCACCGCCAACCCTAAATCTTACTCGACCCACTCTGGCACAGTCAGTCTAGGGTTAAACTCCTATCACTCTCAGGTGTATTATACTTAATAAGCTCTAAACAGTCAGACAACACACTGAGGCAAGAATATAAATATATATCAGCTTTACTGGTAACAAAGGATTCAAGGTATAACATGCAACATATACATGGGCCAGCAGAGCCCTGCATCAATCAATGTACTAGGTGCAGCACAATAATATGGCGCCGCGCAGTGTCCACCACGCGGAGCTATTATGGCGTGCGCTCTCCTATGGCGTAGTAACACAAACTTCCTAACTCCCCGCCTAAGTCAGGCCTGACATGGGATGGAACTGAGTCTCTTTCCCCTAAGGAAGGAAGGTTTCTTCACCGGCCAGCTTTCGTTGGTGCACTTGAAGAAATAACCATTTGTAATCCACATTGGGTGTTAACTTGAAATAACAGGGCAAAACAGGGGGGGGTAGGTACTTCAACTCTGTCCCGCTACCGGACCCCCCAAGAACACTGGTGAGCGAACAGCAGGCCTAGGCAGTCTACAGGCCTGAACACAACTCAGTCTATTGATATGGGCAGGTGCCCGCTCACCACTCCAGATCTGCTCCGATCGAGTCCCCGATCCAACTCACGTCCTATCACGATGGGTCAGGATCCACCCAGGCTCCGAAGTATGGTGGAAGGCTCTTCGGACTTCAAGCAAGGCCTCAGGCTTCAGGCCTTGCCCCACAGCCGATCCACACAGGATGACTTGTTGCTTTAAGCGCCGTGTCCCCAGAGAGCGAGCTCCGCCTCGCCTCTCCCTTAAGTAACCCCTCCCATGAGTCTTTGCGGTGGAACCTCCGCCCTGGGGCCGAATGGGGTTCTGGGTAAAGTAGTCCTGGGGCCTTAAAGGAGACCCCGCTACACTTGTCTTGCAAAACGCTCTCAAACCAAGGTTTTACTGTACCTATAATTTAATAGTTAGTAAGAATTATTATTAGTTAGTTAGTTAATTATTTAGAATTTTCAGATTTTCGTTCCTTCAATTTTATCGGATTTTCTTTCTTATTTTCGAATTTTTTTGAATTTGCAAAATCACGAATTTTCGAATTTACAAGATGCGATCATAAAGAATGACCCGAAAAACGAAAACAAAACAAACAAAACAATAAACAAACGAAACGAAAACGAATACATTTTTTTTTTTTCGGCAGTGCACATGTCTAACACTGATTTTCCTCCCAGCCAATCAGGAAGCGGGTCTTGAGACCCGTTTCCTGATTGGCCTAAAGGAGAAGCGATCCTATTGGCCTAGGAGGGAGGAGGAGGGAGGAGATGTCACGCAGGGGAAGCTGTGAAGCAGAGGAAGGAGGACTCGGTGTGAAGCTAGCCGCCGCCTGGTGGAAGCTCACACTGACTGGGGGGGGGGTTTGGGGAGACCCGGCTGACCCGAGGGGTGCAGGAGGCCTCGGACGGATTACCGACACCCCTCAAAAAATATACCACCAGCCGCTACTGATAACTACTCTCATTGGGGCACCCAAAGGTGTCCTAGGCCCCTATAGTGTTCGGGTTTGTCTTGAAGAAAAGGTGGTAACCCTGGGTGAGCTGCAGTTACACACTGTACAAGAGCTCTGAGAGCTGATTGGAGGGAATTTTACACCACTGTGTTGCAACCGTTTTTGAAAAGTGATGCACCACAAATCGTTTTTCCGAGGTTGAAGGGTTACCGCATTTCTAAGCTTAGCCTTATTCCAACTAAATTTTTCAGATCACTAATATGAATAATGAATAGGGCCGCCATCAGGAATTTTGGGGCCCCTTACACAGCTTCAGGCATGGGCCCCCTGGAGCAGAAGAGGAGAACCGGGGGGGGTGCTGCCGCAAATTGGGAAGCGGGGGGGGGTGCCATGAATTGAGAAGCGGGGGGGTGCTGTTGCCGCAAATTGTTGAGGTTGGGGGGCTTTGGGTGCTGACGAACAAAAAAAAAGGGGGGTTGCCATCTGGGGCCCTCGGGACCTCTGGTGGGGACCTCTAGGCCCCTTACAAAAAAAAAAGAAATAAAAAAAAAAGTTATAAAAAAAAAAATGTAAAAAAGAAATGTTATATGGGTCCCTTACAAAAAAAGGGGGGTTGCCATCCGGGCCCCTTACAAAAAAAGAAGAAATAAAAAAAAAATAATAAAAAAAAAATGTTATATGGGTCCCTTACAAAAAAAAAGGGGGGGGGGGGTTTGCAATCCGGGCCTCTGGGGACCTCTGGGCCCCTTACAAAAAAAAAAAAAAAATGTTATATGAGTCCCTTACAAAAAAAAGGGGGGTTGCCATCCGGGCCTCTGGGGACCTCTGGGCCCCTTACAAAAAATAAATAAATAATAAGAAATAAAATGTATAAAAAATAAAAAAAAATGTAAAAAAAAATGTTATATGGGTCCCTTAAAAAAAAAAAAGGGAGGGTTGCCATCCGGGCCCCTGGGGACCTCCGGACCCCTTACAAAAAAAAAATTGTTATAAAAAAAAAAAAAGGGGGGGGTTGCCCTCTGGGGCCCTGGGGACCTCCGGGCCCCTTACAAAAAAAAATGTTATAAAAAAAAAGGGGGGGCTTGCCCTGGGGACCTCTGGGCCCCTTACAAAAAAAAGAAAGGGGGGTTGCCATCCAGGTCCCCTGGGGACCTCCGGGCCCCTTACAGGTGTACTGTCTGTACCCCCCTGATAATGAATATTCTACTTACATGATTGAACTGCTGCTTGTCCAAGTATTTTTGTCTTGGTGACAGATTCTGCCCTGTCCAGCCCTTCACTCCGTTCCATCAATACCCGAATAACACTCTGCGTTTCCCACAATCCTTGCGTAGCCCTTCCTCGCGCTCCTCGCTCATTAAAATTCCAGAGGAGCGTTAACCTCTATTTTTATCTTCTGGCAATATGTGTGATTAACGGCATGGACTCTTATGGCTGCTATTAAAGCAGACTGTACTAGATTAACATCAAATTAAGGATATTATCATTTAATTTTAAAATAATGGCCACGACACACAGTTACTTTGTCGTTATAAATGGGAATCTCTCGGCAGAACTCGGAAAGGACAATAACCCAACTTGGTGAATGATGAGCTTAATGACCGTCTCATAAAAGTACTAACAACATCTAATTTATAAACAAAATAATAAAACACGGGGCAACGCGGCATGGCGCCAACAGATTGAAGAAGGCGTTCAATACTAATAATACAAGGCTTTCCTATCTCTGGGAACATCAGCATAGTAACCTCAACGGTAAAACAAAATTACATATATGCTATATTGCCAAAAGTATTGGGACGCCTGCCTTTACACGCACATGAACTTTAATGGCATCCCAGTCTTAAGCCTCGTACACACGGCCGGTTTTCTCTGCAAGAAAGCTGCTGGGAGAGCTCGTTGCCGAGAAAACCGGCCGTGTGTATGGTTTCTCGTCAGGAAAACTGCCGGGAATCTCGACAAGGAAGAATAGAGAACCTGCTCTCTGTTTTCCTAGTCGGGATTCTCGGCAGAGAAAACCGTGCGTGTGTACGAGGCTTGTATGCTCACCTGTCCCCAGGTAAGCCCGCGCATGCTCGATGAGACTTCGACGAATGCGCGGTAGCTTACAAGGGTAGTGTAGGGTGTGGCAAGATGGCGGCGACGGCATTGAATGTGACGAGCGCATGCTCGTCGTAGTCGATGACGTCACCGCAGTCTTGCCATTCAAAAGAACGGCGGTTCTTTTGAATGGCTGTGTGTACACTCGGCGAGTTATGCCGTGTACACACGATCAAGTTTCACGGCGGTGAAAACACCGCCGTGAAACCCGACGGGAAAAACGAGGACCGGCTTGGTCCCCTACACACAGCCGGTTTTCATGACAGGTTTTCTCTTGGTCGAGAAAACTGACCGTGTGTAGGCTCCCTAACAGTGTTTCCCTATGGGAGGGAAAACTGCCGCGGAAAAAAATACAGCGATTCGCGACGAGAAAAATTAGAGCATGTTCTAATTCAGTGGTTCTCAACTCCTGTCCTCAGGACCCACTAACAGGCCAGATTTTAAGTATTACCTTGGTGAGATGCAGACTGGAATACTGCAATCCCTGAGCAGCAAATTATATCACCTGTGATGCATTTCAGTTATCTTGCAAACCTGGCCTGTTGGTGGGCCCTGAGGACTGGAGTTGAGAACCACTGATCTAATTTTTCTCGTCGTGATTCTTGTCGTTTTTCTCATCCAAGAGAAAAAATAAAAAATTTCCCGACGAGAAAAGTGATCGTGTGTACGCGGCATAAGGCAAGCTTGCCGGGAATCTCGTCGGGAAAACCAACGTTTTTTTTCCCGACGAGATTCCCGCCTGTGTGTACGAGGCTTAAATCCGGAGGGTTCAATATTGAGTTGGCTCATTCTTTGCAGCTATAACAGCTTCACCTCTTCTGGGAAGGCTGCCCACAAGGTTTAGGGGAGTGTCTATGGGAATGTTTGACCATTCTTCCAGAAGGCACTGATGTTGGACGAGAAGGCCTGGCTCGCAGTCTCTGCTCTAATTCATCTCACAAAAGGAGAAGAAGAAATGGTCGCACACTGGAAACAACGGAGTGCTTGACGAAAAATCTTTATTGCCGTATGCCAGACAATCATACAGGGTTACAGTTGACCCATTTCACAGGAGTGTACTGTGCTTTTTCACAACACTAAACTGTTCTCTGCACAGGCTACTTTAAGGTATGTACTTAATTGAAGCCACACCCGAAACACACCTGAGCCAAGAGAACAGCTAACAAAGAACCACTGACAATTCATCCCAAAGGTGTTCTATCAGGTTGAGGTCAGGACTCTGTGCAGGCCAGTCAAGTTCCTCCACCCCAAACTCGCTCATCCATGTCTTTATGGACCTTTCTTTGTGCACTGGTACGCAGTCATGTAGGGTTGCCACCCGTACGGGAATGACCCGTACAGTCCGGTTTTTGACACTTGTGCCCGGGTTTCTGTTCCCTTCTAACCCGGACAAAGCAGTATACCTGCAGTCCCAACCGTCTCCCTCACTTTGCTTTTTCCCCCGCAACTTGCCTGCTCCCCGCCACCCCGCCAGTTGGCCAGCCTGTAAATCCTCGCCGCCGCCACTGCTGAGAGTGAGAGTTTTAGCAGTGCGGGGGACAGAGAGAGGAGTAGAAGCAGCGGTGACAGGCGGCCCGCCCAGCCAGAGCTCCTTCACAGACATGGGAGCTGTACGGGAATTTCCTCCTTATCTGCTATGGTGAGTCACCCCCCCTCCCCCTCTGCACTGTGACTGGAGCTGCTGTGTGTGTAACTCTGAATATCACTCACTAAACTGTCATTCACCTTTTTAAGAGGGAGGAGGGGGCAGATGTCTGTATTCTTCCTGACAGGTGGTCTCTTTCTACCAGAGGGGGGTTAGCAATGTCCCCTCCCATCACCCCTCACATATTCCTGGATGGGGGTCCCCCTTATCACCCCCCCTTCAGTCCTACTGGCTGGGGGGTCTTCTATAACTGGAGGGGGCAGGGAGGCAAATTCCTGTATATCTGGATGGGGATCCCCTCTTATCACTCCCCCCCAGCTGGGGATCATCTTTACTGGATTGGGATCCCCTCTTACAGTGGCAGCTGGTGCTAAAAAAAAAAAATGGGGGGGGGCATGCAAACAAACAAACTGAAATAAATAAAAAACATCAATTGCAGCCACTGTGCCCATCAAACACAGCTACTGTGCCCAGCAAATGCAGCCACTGTGCCCATCAAACACAGCCACTGTGCCCATGAAATGCAGCCACTATGCCCTCAAATGCAGCCACTGTGCCCATCAAATGCAGCCAGTGTGCCCATCAAATGCAGCCACTGTGCCCATCAAATGCAGCCACTGTGCCCATCAAACGCAGCCACTGTGCCAGCAAACACAGCCACTGTGCCAGCAAACACAGCCACTGTGCCCATCAAACGCAGTCAGCGTGCCCATCAAACGCAGTCAGCGTGCCCATCAAACGCAGCCAGCGTGCCCATCAAACGCAGCCACTGTGTCCATCAAACGCAGCCACTGTGTCCATCAAACGCAGCCACTGTGTCCATCAAACACAGCCACTGTGTCCATCAAATGCAGCCACTGTGCCATCAAACGCTGCCACTGTGCCCATCAAACGCAGCCACTGTGCCCTCAAACGCAGCCACTGTGCCCATCAAACGCAGCCACTGTGCCCATCAAACGCAGCCACTGTGCCCATCAAACGCAGCCAGTGTGCCCATCAAACGCAGCCACTGTGTCCATCAAACGCAGCCACTGTGCCATCAAATGCAGCCACTGTGTCCATCAAATGCAGCCACTGTGTCCATCAAATGCAGCCACTGTGTCCATCAAATGCAGCCACTGTGCCATCAAACGCTGTCACTGTGTCCATCAAACGCTGCCACTGTGCCATCAAACGCTGCCACTGTGCCATCAAACGCAACCACTGTGCCCATCAAACGCAGCCACTGTGCCCATCAAACGCAGCCACTGTGCCCATCAAACGCAGCCACTGTGCCCATCAAACGCAGCCACTGTGCCATCAAATGCAGCCACTGTGTCCATCAAACGCAGCCACTGTGCCATCAAATGCAGCCACTGTGTCCATCAAACGCAGCCACTGTGCCATCAATTGCAGCCACTGTGTCCATCAAACGCAGCCACTGTGTCCATCAAACGCAGCCACTGTGTCCATCAAACGCAGCCACTGTGTCCATCAAACGCAGCCACTGTGTCCATCAAACGCAGCCACTGTGCCAATCAAACGCAGCCACTGTGCCCATCAATTGCTGACACTGTGCCCATCAAATGCTGCCAGTGTGCATCGCCCACCGGCACTTACCTTTGTCTCAGTGGGGCAGCGGTGTCCACGCTCGATGTCTTCTCCCGTCGCCTCTTCCCGTCCTCTGTGATAGGCGTCCAATCACAGTGCCTGTTGCTTCAGCTAATCAGGTGACAGGTAACAGACCCGAGCACCTGATTGGCTGAGAGGCGGTTCAGTGTTAGCAAAGCAAATGAATTTTCGCTTTCCTAACACAACGCTGTGTGAACAGCGAGCGCCCAGCATGGACACCTTTTTGGATGCCTATTAGAGCCTATGGCTCTAATCAGGTTCTTCCAGAAAATACACCACCGCTGTAATTCAGGTGCCTGGCGCCCGACAAGGGGCCGGGTACCTGAATAGGGTGTTAGCGGCGACCATAGATAGATTCATGCAATGCATGAATCTATCTATGGTGATAGAGAGGTGGCAGGAGAGAGGGGGTGGCGCCCGTGCGCCCTTTATGGACGCACCACCACTGCCCTCTTATCACCTCCCCGCAGTCCTCCTAGCTGGAGATCTACTTTAACTGGAGGGGAGATAGAGGGGGATTTCCTGTTTTCCTGGATTGGGGTCTCCTCTCGTCACCCTCCTGCAGTGCTCCCCACCTGGGGGTCTTCTTTAACTGGAGTGAGAAGGGAGTTCCTGGCTGAGGGTCCCCTCTTATCACCCCCTGCAGTCCTCCTAGCTGGGGGTCTTCTTTATCTGGAGGGGGGAGTATTTGTCAGTATTCCTGTATGGGTGGAAGGGAGTCCCTTCTAATCACCCCCATGCACTCCTCCTGTTAAGGGGTCTCCTTCTCCTGGAGAGGGGTCAGTACGCCTGGAAGTGTGTATGAATGGGGGGGGGTCCCTGACTCCATTTGGGGTTCTCATATTACTTCTTGCACTTCTACATGTGGCTCCCTATACTTAGCTCTCAGATCATTGCCCTTGGGCAGTTGTACAGAGTCCTTCCGGCCCCTTTCATGCCAACCTCTGTCAGCATTAGCTGAGCTTGGGGGGGGGGGGATTACACTGGGGCACAGACTAACCTGGGGGGGATTACACTGGGGCACAGACTGACCTGGGGGGGATTACACTGGGGCACAGACTGATCTTGGGGGAGGGATTTACACTGGGGCACAGACTGACCTGGGGGGATTACACTAGGGCACAGACTGACCTTGGGGGGGGATTTACACTGGGGCACAGACTGACCTTGGGGGGGGGGTTATACTGGGGGGACAGACTGACATTGGGGGGGATTATACTGGGGGCAGACCAACCATCTGGCCACACCTACTGTTCATCACGGCACCGCATTACTGCTCTTCTCGGGGCACCCAAAGCTGTCCCAAGTCTTTTACAATCCTATAATGTATACTGGAAAAAAAAATATGAAAAAATTGCTGTGTGCAGCTAAAGTGTTCGGGTTTGGCTTAATGAAAAGGTGGCAACCCTACTCATGTTGGAACAGGAAGGGGCCGTCCCCAAACTGTTCCCACAAAGTTGGGACCATGAAATTGTCCAAAATGTCTTGGTATGCTGACGCCTTAAGAGTTCCTTTCACTGGAACTAAGAACCCCCAACCATAATCCCCCTCCACCAAATTATTTGGACTTGTGCACAAAGCAAGGTCTATAAAGACATGGATGAGGTGGAGGAACTTGACTGGCCTGAACAGACTTCTGACCTCAACCCGATAGAACACCTTTGGGATGAATTGGAGCGGAGACTGTGAGCCAGGCCTTCTCGTCCAACATCAATGCCTGACCTCACAAATGTTCTTTTGGAAGAATTCCCATAGACACCCTCCTAAACCTTGTGGACGGCCTTCCCAGAAGAGTTGAAGCTGTTATATCGGCAAAGGGGGGGCCAACTCAATATTGAACCCTACGGACTAAGACTGGGATGCCATTAAAGTTCATGTGTGTGTAAAGGCAGGCGTCCCAATACTTTTGACAATATAGTGTAGATAGTATTCTCTCTTAAACACCAGCCTGATTTGCAATAATCCCCTGTGAAGAGTATCATCGTATCCACATTGTCACTGTCTTGGCACAATCGGTATCGTTGAGTTTGTTTGCGTCTTTCATCCCTTCGTCTTTATTACGCGGCGTACAGTTGGCGGGTTGATTCTTGTCATCTGAAAACATTAATTGTTCTGTTTTCTTGTCGGCGTTTGGGCCATACATCTTTCCTGACACAATCTAAGCCTTTTCTATCCATCATAATGCGAAGCCAAAGACGCGGTGACGGGTCATGTGATTGTTCTCGGCTGAAAATAAGAGAGATAATGGAACTGAGACCTCTGAGGTCTTCCCCGGAGTCCGGGCCACGGTGGACAGGATTACCGAGGGAAGTGCGGAGATGTTGGGGGGACTGAGACAAAAATAAAATCTCTTAAATGCGTATTTGAAAAAAGGAATGAAGGATGCCACGTACACACGACCGTTTTTTTCCGACGGGAAAACTGCTATGAGAGCTTTTGGTCGGGAATACCGGCCGTGTGTATGCTCCATCGCAGTTTTTCCGACGGGAAAACTGCCGGACAAAAAAAGAGAGCAGGATCTCTTTTTTCCCGTCATGAAAAAATCCTGGCGGGAAAACCGTTCGTCTGTATGGTTTTCCGATGGGCAAAAAAAATGTGCATGCTCAGAATCAAGTGTAGCGGGTACTCCAAATGTAGGGGGTCGCTAGGTCCAAATATAGGGGGATGACCCGAGCACTAGTATGGCTCGGGGCTTCTAATTGTGCTGGACTCTGCTTTGATGCTATGTGCCTGTAACGACACCCCAAGTATGAAAGGGGTTAAAGCCGTTTATGATATGCCATTCCCGAACACCACGGCAGCTACTGACACTCCACAGTCAGGCGAACGAGACCCATAATGGTAATTCCCCCCTAATAACGAGACACAGCTCTGTTGTTAGGTTTCCAGCAGGTCTGACAATCTTTATTGAGAAAGCAGGCTCTTATATACACTAAAAGAATACTGTAGTCCAAATGAACAATGACCCAACTCCACCCACAACATCACACAATGGTTACATAACGAGCCCCCAATACACATTATTCTGACATCCCTTAGCAGACAACAGGTGAGTTCATTAACGAATCCCTTTATACAATTACAGAGTTAATTATCACAATCCACAATGAAAATATCTTTAGAAGTTAGCCTGGACTCATTTACATTACACAGGCAGCCAGGTGATTGGAGGTGATGACATTAACATCTTTCAATTAACCTGTTGTGTTCAGAATCAACAATCAGTAAATAGTTCTTTACAGATATCCTGGGAAATATTGTGGATTAATATTACAGACCCATTTTAAAGCAATCCAAGACATTTTCTGAATGTCCATTATTTTCTGGCTCATACTTTCTAAGAGCTTCTGGGTTCCACGGGCCCACCAGTTACAATGTAGGGTTCCCTGTGGCCTTCAGGTGGCGCTGCCATGTTGGGTCAAGGTTGAACCATAGGTTGCATTGGGGTATTGGATGTCCTCTCTCGGCTACCATGTAGTGGGCGGGTTCTTCCTGCTGTTCATGCTGGGAGAGGATATAAAAGAGGCAGACGCCATTTTTGTTCAAGGAGAGACCCCGGGACAAGTACCCGGAGAAGTGTGCCCCCTAAGGAGGGGGGTGCGTACCCCAACTGAAGTGTCTCGGGCACCTTCGGCCCGAGACCGCAACGTTCCGGGTAGGCCCAGTACCTTTAACTGGGTCTACAGGCAGAATCTCTGGGAGTCCTAGGATGCCCGGGTGAGGGTATCCGCTCCAACCAGGAGGGAGCCAGTGGAGGATCGGTCCCATAACAGGAGATAAGTGATGGTTAGATTGCTGTCTTGGGAAAGGCCTGGTGACCTGTCGGAGGGAAGGATCCTATGCTCTGCAGAACTGACCCTGCGGAGTGCTGCTGCTCTCCGAGGACATGCTAAGCTTGTCCTTGGAGGATTTAAATTGTTTGTTCGAGCTCCACATCGGCTGCTATGACCATTGAGGGACTATCCGGGTGAGCTGTACCCGTGAACTTGTTCTGCATACACAAGGCAGAAAATTTTCAGCCAACATACACCAAACCACGTGGTTTTTCAGCTCTTTACCGCCACCCTTTGGGCAACTTCTGCTATTGTTGTCTGATGTTTAGCATTGGCTCGGAGCATGCGTGTTTGTACTTCGGATTTTAGTCCGACGGATTTGTGTACACACGATTGGACAATCCGACGGGACACATGTTTTTTGCGAGCATGCACAGCCAACATTTGTTGTTGGAAATTCCGACAACAATTGTCCGATGGAGCGTACAGAGGGTCGTATTGTCTAACAAAACACGTCCGTCGGACAATTGTTGTCGGAATATCCAATCGTGTGTATGGGCCTTAAAGAGGAAGTAAACCCTCTCAGTAAGAAAAAAAAAAAAGATACACCCTGCAAGACAAAGGCATAATGAGCTAGTATGCATAGCATACTAGCTCATTATGAATTGCTTACCTGAGATCGAAGCCCCCACAGCGGCCCTCGTTCGCCTCCTCCTCCGACGCTGCCGCCATGTCTCCCGGAGTGACTTCCGGGTATCGTGGCTCCAGCGCTGTGACTGGCCAGAGCCCCGATGATGTCACTCCCACCACTAACAGCATGAACGCCGTTAGTAACTGCACGCTCAGTGCGCCTGCGCGCCGTTGTCTACGACGCATGCGCCGTAGACATCGGTGCCGCTATTTCTGCAAATATCTTCTAAACCTTTTAGGTTTGGGAGATATTTCTTGCACCTTCAGATAAGCCTTAATCTAGACTTACCTGTAGGTTAAAGTGGTTGTAATGGGTTTACAACCACTTTACACACGACCGTTATTCATGTCATGCAAAAAAACAAAGTTTTTCTCGTCGTGATTCCTCTGAAGCCTGTCTTGCATACACACGTTCATGAAAAAAAAAAAAAACGCTCGACCAAAGCGCGGTGACGTACGAAATGTACGACGGCACTATAAAGGGGAAGTTCCATTCGAATGGCGCCACCCTTTGGAGCTGCTTTTGCTGATCTCGTGTTAGTAAAAGTTTGGTGAGAGACGATTTGCGCTTTTCAGCCTCGTGCTTTTCAGTCCGTTACAGCGTGACGAATGTGCTATCTCCATTACAAACACTAGTTTTACCAGAATGAGTGCTCTCGTCTCATACTTGATTCTGTGCATGCGCGTTTTTTTTCCCCCTCGTAAAAGCGTACACACGGCCGTTTTTCACGACGTGAAAAAGAACGACGTGAAAAACAACGAGAAAAAATAGAGCAGGTTCTAATTTTTTTTTTCAGGCAGTTTTCTCATCGAGAAAAATGCTATGGAGCCCACACACGACCGTTTTTCATGACCAATCTAATTGAATTTTTGGAAAACGGTTGTGTGTACGCGGCATAAGAGTAAGCAGAAGTTACCGTATATACTCGAGTATAAGCCGACCCGAATATAAGCCGAGGCACCTAATTTTACCACAAAAAAATGGAAAAACGTATTGACTCGAGTATCAAGCCTCGTACACACGGCCGAGATTCTCATCAGATTCCTGACGAGAATCTTGACAAGAAACTTGTCCCGGCTGAGTGTACACATGATTCAAAAGAACCGCCATTCTTTTGAATGGCACGAATGCAGTGACGTCATCGACTACGACGAGCGTGCGCTCATCAGATTCGATGCCGTTTCCGCCATCTTGCTACACCCTATGCATATGCCTAGGAAGCTACAGCGCATGCGTCAAAGTCATTTTGAGCATGCGCGGGTTTACACGGCGACACGCAAGTGTACACACGCTTGGGTTTCTCGTCGAGAAACAGGCCGACGAGATTCTCGATGAGAAAAAGGTCGTCTTTTTTCTTGTCGGGGAAACTGGGCAGTTTTCTTGACGAGAAAACTGAAACCCGCGTACACACAGTCAGTTTTCTCGGCAAGAAAGCTCTCCCGGCAGTTTTCTTGTAATTTTTTGCCGAGAAAAACGGTCGTGTGTATGTGGCCTAAGCCTAGGGTGTCCATCTGCATGCCTCACTGTGCCCATGCCTCACTGTGCCCATGCCTCACTGTGCCCATGACTAGACTGACGTTTAACATGGGAGTCTATGGAAGGGGTGCCCGGCTTTGAAAAACCGGTGCTCCCCGGCTGTAGATCCCCCAGACAACAAACTTTTTACACTTGTAGAGGGGACATGGGGCTACATGTGTGCCAAGCTATGGGTCCAAGGGACCTACGACCGGCCAGTACCGGGTCCCCAAATTCACCAGAGAAATTACCGATTAACATAGGAGTCTATGGAAGGGGTGCCTCGCTTTGAAAAATCGGTGCTCCCCGGCTGTGGGTCCCCCAGACAACAAACTCTGCACACTTGTAGATGAAGAGCGGGGCTACATGTGTGCCAAGATTGGGCCGTCCGGTACCGGGTCCCCAAAATCACTGGAAAAATTACTGTTTAACATGGGAGTCAATAGAAGGGGTGCCCGGCCTTGAAAAGTCGGTGCTCCCCGGCCGTAAGTCCCCCGGCCGGTACCGGGTCCCCAAATTCCGGGAGATCAGGTGCAAAAAGGTGACTCGAGTATAAGCCGAGGGGGGGCATTTTCAGCACAAAAAAATGTGCTGAAAAACTTGGCTTATACTCCAGTATATATGGTAATCTTTTTCATTCTCCTAGGTGCCAAATTAACTATTGCTCGCGTGTTGTAAAAAGATGTCCTTAGCAGCTGCCAAAAGGAAAATGTCATGGATTATGTCTCAGGATGTTCAGCATCCTCCAGGAGACGGTCCAGAAATTTCAGTCTATTTGGGTAAATTATTCAATATATCCCTGATAATGTAACGTTTGCAGTTCTCTAGGAGCGGTGGGTGACTACTATTGGTAGCTGTTGACTCTCTGATCTTCTTCTTTTCTTCTAACGTCTTTTTCTTTTCCCTTTTTCTTTTTTTTTTTTACGTATATTTAGCTAGGAGCGTTACTTTTAAAAACCCTGATGCCCCGTACACACGACCGGTTTTCCTGACGAGAAAACTGCCATTTTTTAGATTGGTCGTGAAAATCGGTCGTGTGTAGGCTCCATAGCAGTTTTCCACGACGAGAAAACTGCCCGCAAAAAAATTAGAACCTGCTCTCTTTTTTCCCGTCTGTCTTTTTTTTGTCGCGAAAACCCACTCGTGTGTATGCTTTTCCGAGGGGAAAAAAAAATGTGCATGCTCAGAATCAAGTGATGAGACGGGAGCGCTCGTTCTGGTAAAACTAGCGTTCGTAATGGAGATAGCACATTCGTCACGCTGTAACGGACTGAAGAGCACGAGGCTGAAAAGCGCGAATCATCTCTCACCAAACTTTACTAACACGAGGATCAGCAAAAGCAGCCCAAAAGGTGGCGCCATTTGAATGGAACTTCCCCTTTATAGTGCCGTCGTATATGTTGTACGTCACCGCGCTTTGGACGAGCGTTTTTTTTTTGCCTGAACGTGTGTATGCAAGGCAGGCTTGAGAGGAATTACGTCGGGGAAAAACGTTGTTTTTTGGCATGTCAGGAAAATTGGTTGCGTGTACGAGGCATTAGTCTTTTCCTCATAGGTTTTGATGAACATGGGACACTATGCAACCCCAGGTCCACTGAGATAAGGTTTGGGGGGAGGGGAGAGGCAAGCATGTGACTCCCCAGCCTTCTAGAATCTATCCATGCAACTACATAGAAAGGTTAGTAGTGTTCATTGTTTGTTTCTAAAGGCGCGTACACACGGTCGGACTTTTTACCAACAAACTTCAAAATGAGCAAGTTTTCCAAAAAATCCGACCGTGTGTACGCTCCATACTTTTTCGGTTTTCATCGGACAAAAGTTCGCTCTGCAAACGGACAAACTTTTCGGCAACAAAAGTCTGATGGAGCAAAGTCCGACCGTGTGTACAGAAATCCATCGGACTTTTGTCCGAAGTACAAATACGCATGCCCAGAACCAATGTTAAAATCAACCAACAATAGCAGAAGTTGACCAAAGGGTGGCGGTAAAGAGCAGAAAAACCACGTGATGTTGGGAAAGTTTTGTGAAAGTTTGCAGAAAAGTCCTGCCGTGTGTATGCTATGGGTGTGTCCGGCCAACTCCCCTCAGACAAAAATCCACGGAAAAGTTTGTTTGAAGTCCGACCGTGTGTACGAGGCTTATGAAAACAGATTGAAAGTAAAGAACACTGCACGTTCCAACAAGCCGGTCTCCGTGTTCTACAGTAGTGATGAGCCGAACACCCCCGGGTTCGGTTCGCACCAGAACCCGCGAACGGACCGAAAGTTCGAACGAACATTAGAACCCTATTAAATACAATGGATGCGAACGTTCGAATTCTAAAGTGCTAATTATAACAACTATTATGCATGTTATTGTCCTAAAAAGGGTTTGGGAACCCGGGTTCTGCACCAGGGGACATGTATCAATGCAAAAAGAAGTTTTAAAAACGGTCGTTTTTCGGGAGCAGTCATTTTAATGATGCATAAAGTGAAAAAAAAAAAGTCAAATATTCCTTTAAATATCGTACCTGGGCAGGGCCGGATTAACATAGGGGCTATTGGAGCTGCAGCTCCAGGCCCCTTCCTCAAGATAGGCCCATTTGCCCAAAAAAAAAAAAAAAAATCTCAAAAAAAAAAAAAGATCGGCTTCGAGGATTATAGCTCGGCGACCAGGGGCCACAGAGACCCCATATTTGGGGGCTATACAGCTGAAGACCCACCCCACCACTGGTCAAAATATGGGGCTGCTATCATTTAGGGTTCCGGAGATACGAGGATGCTTGCGCAGCCTGTCAGAAGCTATATACAGAAAGGCCAGTTTAAATACAAGCTGACACACTCTGCAGCAGAGAGGATGAACTCACAGTGCTTATCATAATTATTTGTATATCACTAAGGCCTCGTACACACGACCGATTTTCTCGGCAAGAACCAGCAAGAAACTTGCTGGCAGAGAGGTCTTGCCGAGTAAATCGGCCGTGTGTACGCGGCTATCGGGTTTCTCTTCGAGAAAACCGACAAGTAACCTCGACGAGAAAATAGAGAACCTGCTCTCTATTTTCTCGTCGAGATTCTCGTCGGCATGTTTCTCGACGAGAAAAGTGAGTGTGTGTACACTTACCTGTCCTCCCGGAAGCCCGCGCATGTTCGAAACGAATTCAACGCATGCGCGGTAGCTTCCTAGGCATAGGTAGGGTATACCAAGATGGCGGCGACGGCACCGAATGTGACGAGCGCATGCTCCTCGTAGTCGATGACGTCACCGCGTACACTCCTTTCAAAGAACCGCGGGTTCTTTGAAACGAGCGTGTGTACACTCGGCCGGGACAAGTTTCTTGTCCAAGAATCTCGTTGAAAAAAACGACATGTTTTTTTCGACGAGAATCTCGGCCGTGTGTACGAGGCCTCAGACTGCTTTCACACTATGCCGCCCCGAGCGTTGGCGGTAAAATAGCGGTAAAACGCTGCTATTTTACCGTCGGATTTGCGGCACATTTCGGCCACTAGCAAGGCGCTTTTAACCCCCGCCAGCGACCGAGAAAGGGTAAAAAACGCCCGAGATGTGCCGCTACAGCGGCGTATTTCCGGCATACGGCAGTGCTGCCCATTGATTTTATTGGGCAGGAGCGCATTAGGAGCGGTGAGTTCACCGCTCCTAATGCATTCTAAAGAAGTTGCTGGCAGGACTTTTTCTGACGCCCTGCCAGCGCACCGCTCCAGTATGAATAGAGCACCTGTTTAAGGGCGGATTGCAGGCACTATTTTTAACGCTATAGCGCCTGCAAAACGCCCTCAGTGTTACAGGGGTCTTATAGTAATTAACCCCTTGCCACCCAGGCCAATTCTGAAACTTCTCTCCTACATGTAAAAATCATCATTTGTTTTTTGCTAGAAAATTACTCAGAACCCTCAAACATTATATATTGTTTTAGCAGAGACCCTATGGAATAAAATGGTGGTCTTTGCAACTTTTTATGTTACACGGTATTTGCGCAGCAATTTTTCAAACTTTTTTTTTTTCTTTTTAAAGAGACTGTTTGTTTGATTCATAAAAATAAAAAAACCACTAAAGTTATCACGATTTATTTTGTTGTATACTAAGCGATGCTTTAATTTTTTTTACAGGTTACATGTTGAGAGTTACAGAGGAGGTCTAGTGCTAGAATTATTGTTCTCGCTCTAACGATCGTGGCGTATGTAACCTGTGTGTATCTGGCTCTGATACTAGCCAGGGCCTACCCAGCCACTGACTAGTATCTCTCCCCAGCCTGTCCCCACACACCCTCTCACCTGCTGAACTGTGGATGGGGGAATCACTCCTGCAGTGTTATTGTGTTCTGCCTGTGAATACAATGATTAGTGTTGCTAACTATAGCTGGCAGCACTGATTGTTTTGGGAAAAACCTGACAGGCTGGTTGTACTCAAGTCAGATAATAGATTGACTTGTGTAAAACCAGCTAGCCCATACATAGATCAACTATGGCTGGTCTCTGCTTAATTGGCGTAATTTCAATCCATGTATGGCCCGCTTAACCACTACGCAGTCCCTAAACACCCTTCCACAAACCTTTACATTTTTCCTTCCCAGATTCCCTTTATCCTCTTCACCTGTAAATACTCTCCACACTTCTCTCCTGTACATACTGCTCACTGTCATACCCTCCACACTTCTCTCCTATACATAGTGCCCACTGTCATACCCTACACACTCCTCTCCTGTACATAGTGCCCGCTGTCATACACTTCTCTCCTGTACATAGTGCCCACTGTCGTACTCTCCACACTCCTCTCCTGTACATACAGCTCACTGTCATACCCTCCACACTCCTCTCCTATACATAGTGCCTACTGTCATACCCTCCACACTCCTCTCCTATACATAGTGCCCACCGTCATACCCTCCACACTCCTCTCCTGTGCATACTGCTCACTGTCATACCCTCCACGCTCCTTCCCTATACATACTGTTCACTGTCATACCCTCCACACTTCTCTCCTATACATAGGGCCCACTGTCATACCCTCCACACCTCTATCCTGTACATACTGCCCATTGTCATATCCTCCCCACTCTTCACTGTCATACCCTCCACACTTCTCTCCTATACATAGTGCCCGCTGTCATACCCTCCACACTCCTCTCCTGTACATACTGTTCACTGTCATACCCTCCACACTTCTCTCCTATACATAGTGCCCACTGTCATACCCTCCACACCTCTATCCTGTACATACTGCCCATTGTCATATCCTCCCCACTCTTCACTGTCATACCCTCCACACTCCTTTCCTGTGCATACTGCTCACTGTCATACCCTCCACGCTCCTTCCCTATACATAGTGCCCACTGTCATACCCTACACACTCCTCTCCTGTACACAGTGCCCGCTGTCATACACTTCTCTCCTGTACATAGTGCCCACTGTCGTACTCTCCACACTCCTCTCATGTACATACAGCTCACTGTCATACCCTCCACACTCCTCTCCTATACATAGTGCCCCCTGTCATACCCTCCACACTCCTCTCCTATACATAGTGCCCACTGCCAAACCCTTTACACTCCTCTCCTCTACATAGTACCCACTGTCATACCCTCCACACTTCTCTCCTATACATAGTGCCCACCGTCATACCCTCCAAACTCCTCTCCTGTGCATACTGCTCACTGTCATACCCTCCACGCTCCTTCCCTATACATAGAGTCCACTGTCATACCCTCCACACTTCTCTCCTATACATAGTGCCCACCATCATACCCTCCACATTCCTCTCCTGTACATACTGTTCACTGTCATACCCTCCACACTTCTTTCTTATACATAGTGCCCACTGTCATACCCTCCACACCTCTATCCTGTACATACTGCCCATTGTCATACCCTCCACACTTCTCTCCTATACATAGTGCCCACTGTCATACCCTCTACACTTCTCTTCTGTACATACTGCTCACTGTCTTACCCTCCACACTCATCTCATGTACATACTGCTCAGTATCATACTGTCCACACTCCTCTCCTGTACATACTGACCACTTTCATAAACTCCTCTATTGTACATAGTGCCGGCTGTCATACCCTCCACACTCCTCTCCTTTACATACTGCTCGCTCTCATACCCTCCACATTCCTTTCCTGTACATACTGCCTATTGTCATACCCTCCTCACCTGTACATACTGCCCACTGACATTCCCTCCACACTCTTCTCCTGTACATACTGCTCACTGTCTTACCCTCCACACACATTTAATGTACATACTGCTCAGGATCATACCGTCTACACTCCTCTCCTGTACATACTGCCCACTGTCATACCCTCCATACTCCTCTCCTGTACATACTGCCCACATTCATAAACTCCTCTATTGTACATAGTGCCGACTGTCATACCCTCCACACTCCTCTCCTGTGCATACTGCCCACTATCATACCCTCCACACTCCTCTCCTGTACATACTGCCCCCATTATACCCTCCACACCCCTCTCCTGTACATACTGCCCACTATCATACCATCCACACTCCTCTCCTGTACATACTGTAACCCAACCTTACCCTCCACACTCCTCTCCTGTACATACTGTAACCTAACCTTACCCTTCACACTCCTTTCCTGTACATACTGCCAACTATCTTTCTCTCCACATTTCTCTCCTGTACATACTGCCCCCATCATACCCTCCACATTTCTTTCCTGTACATACTGCCCACTGTCATACTCTCCACACTGCTCTTCTGTACATACTGCCCACTTTCATACCCTCCACACTCCTCTCCGGTACATACCACCCTCTGTCATACCCTCCACACTCCTCTGCTGTGCATGCTGCCCACTGTCATACCCTTCAAACTCCTCTCCTATACATAGTGCCTTCTGCCATACCCTCCACACTACTCTCCTGTACATAGTGCCCACTGTTAGACCCTCCACATTCCTCTCCATTACCTGCACATACTTCCCAGTTTTATACCGTCCATACTCCTCCCCTAAGCCTCTTACCCACAAAAAACAGTTATTTAAAATTATACAGAATATTCTCAATGTTACCAGATCTAGAATAGGCACAATTTTGTTAGTTCAACTGAAGGAAATCTTCTCAGTCCTCATATTTGTTCTGCCCCATTATTAGTACTCATTTCATTTTGTGATTACTACTGTGATGTATAGAGGAACATAGGGGATCTCAGCTACTCTAAATATAGCACTGGTGAAAAAAGTGCCTCTTAAAAATATTTTTGAAATGTTGGCAACTATGCACTTAGGCACTGACCAAGGGCCACCGGGTCAGTAGGGGCCCCCATGAGAGGCTCCTGGGATCCTGTGATAATAAAGCGGTAGTAAACTTCGCTAACATTACTACTTTTTAGAGGCCCTGAGGTAGGTTTTGCCATAATGTACAAGTATGCACAGCATATTAGCAAATTAGGGTACATTTAAATTGTCAGACTGAGCCCTCCAGTGCTGCGCTGTGATCAATCCGGCGGGTCCTGAGCGCTTCCATTTTCACCCGGTCTTCCTTCTGGGCTCTGTGCCTTCGGTCACTTGCCTTGGCCGGGCTGCGTTGATGTCATTCCCACGCATGCTCATGCGCATCCTCTCTTTCTCATCCCCCCTTTCTTCCTCATCCTCCCTCCCTTACCCCTCACCCCTCTCTCATTCTCTCTCTCTCTCTCTCTTTCTCATCCCCCCTTTCTTCCTCATCCTCCCTCCCTCACCCCTCTCTCTCTCTCTCTCTCTCTCTCTCTTTCTCATCCTCCCTCTCTCTCTCTAATTTAATTTGTTATAACAAAAAATTGTTTGCATATTTATTTATTTATTATTTATAAAAGGCCCACCAAAATCCTCAGCACCAGGCCCATGATGTTCTTAATCTGGCCCTGTACCTGGGGGGTGTCTAAAGTATGCCTGTGAAGTGCCACGTGTTTCCCGTGTTTAGAACTGTCCCTGCACAAAATGACACTTCTAAAGGAAAAAAAAGCCATTTAAAACTGCTTGCGGCTTTAATGTAATGTCTGGTCCCGGTAATATGGATGAAATTCTTTAAGAAAAATGGCATAGCTACCCCATGACCCCCCCCCCCTACCCCAGCCCATTACCAGCCCCTTTGGGTCTTGTATGGATATTAAGGGGAACCCCGCACATAAAATAAAAAAGGCCCTATATACTCTGAACAGCCCTATACAGGCGGTGCATACAAGACAGGGACTGTAGGTTTGTTCTTATGTAGAGTCTGTTTGTAATTTTGAACAGGTACATTGTTGAAGTGTAGCTCCAGACCAAAAATCTATTTTTAAACTTTTTGGAAAACATAGGTAAGGGTTATCACCCCTGTAACATTTGTTTTGCTGTCTGTGCCCCTGTTCAGAACATTTCACCTCACTTTCCGTCCCAATGACAACTGTTTTTGAAATGTGGTGTTTTTCTTGAAACAAGGATTGCTGATAAAGCATCAGTACAGAGGAGACACCTTTCTCCCATATTTATTCTTACAGGAGAGAATTTTCCTTCCTAGTGGTAGATTTCCTCTCACTTCCTGTTGTCTTCTTGCGTTTGCAAGTAGGAGTCGTTTGTAAGTTGGATGTTTGAAAGTAGGGACCTGCCGTATATACTCTGCAGAAATAGGCCCCTTAGTTGTTGGTGTTGGCACAACACTGTAAGCACTCACAGTTACTCTTGGTTGGTGCTGGAACGCCCTGCTGTCAACTATTATATCAGGAATTTTAATTACATATAATTGTTGAACAGTGGTAGTAAAAATTGGGCCTTTGATGGTGGTGCTGGTGCCACAACACTGTAAGCCCTGACAGTTACTCTTGGTGGGTGCAGCAATGGGCCCTGCTGTGAATTATTAGATCAAGAATTGTAATTACATGCCCCTGTTGAACAGGGGCTGAAAAATTGGGCCTTAGGCACTGGTGGCACAACACTGCAACCCCTCACAGATACTGTACTTGGAGCACAGCAATGAGCCCTGTTGCAAAGTATTGCTTCAAAAATTGTAATGACACGCCCCTGTTAAACAGGGGCTGAAAAATTGGGCCTTAGGCACTGGTGGCACAACACTGCAACTCCTCACAGATACTGTACTTGGAGCACACCAATGAGCCCTGTTGCAAAGTATTGCTTCAAAAATTGTAATGACACGCCCCTGTTAAACAGGGGCTGAAAAATTGGGCCTTAGGCACTGGTGGCACAACACTGCAACTCCTCACAGATACTGTACTTGGAGCACAGCAATGAGCCCTGTTGCAAAGTATTGCTTCAAAAATTGTAATGACACGCCCCTGTTAAACAGGGGCTGAAAAATTGGGCCTTAGGCACTGGTGGCACAACACTGCAACTCCTCACAGATACTGTACTTGGAGCACACCAATGAGCCCTGTTGCAAAGTATTGCTTCAAAAATTGTAATGACACGCCCCTGTTAAACAGGGGCTGAAAAATTGGGCCTTAGGCACTGGTGGCACAACACTGCAACTCCTCACAGATACTGTACTTGGAGCACAGCAATGAGCCCTGTTGCAAAGTATTGCTTCAAAAATTGTAATGACACGCCCCTGTTAAACAGGGGCTGAAAAATTGGGCCTTAGGCACTGGTGGCACAACACTGCAACTCCTCACAGATACTGTACTTGGAGCACACCAATGAGCCCTGTTGCAAAGTATTGCTTCAAAAATTGTAATGACACGCCCCTGTTAAACAGGGGCTGAAAAATTGGGCCTTAGGCACTGGTGGCACAACACTGCAACTCCTCACAGATACTGTACTTGGAGCACAGCAATGAGCCCTGTTGCAAAGTATTGCTTCAAAAATTGTAATTACACGCCCCTGTTAAACAGGGGCTGAAAAATTGGGCGTTAGGCACTGGTGGCGGCACCCATAAACAAAAATGATCTTACAAGCTATCATCATCAATCGTATCATTGAGGACTCGGAGGAGGAGGATAGCCAGTCAACATAACAGCACAGGCACTCAGCATCAGCATCAGTCTTGAAGGGATGTGACATGTTAAAATCAATTAGTCTGTTATATCAGCATCAGGTGTGTGGTAGCTGGTGGTGATCCAAGACTGGTTCATCTTGATGAAAGTCAGTCGATCAACCGAGTCGGTGGACAGGCGCACCCTGTGATCCGTGACAAATCCTCCAGCAGCACTGAATGTGCGTTCCGAAAGAACGCTGGATGCAGGACAGGCCAGTAGCTCAATTGCATACTGTGCAAGCTCTGGCCAGTGATCCATCCTCAAGACCCAGTAAGCCAGAGGATTTTCGGTGGGGAAGGTGTCCAAGTCTGACCTTGCCCCTAGATATTCCTGCACCATGTTTATCAGACGCTGGCGATGGTTGCTGGAACCGATCATACTTTGGGGCTGCGGACTAAAGAATTGTCTGAACGCATCGGTCAGACGGCCACCTTCCCCACCGCTCCTTCTTTGACTGGCCGAAGCCTCAGCAACTCGTTGTCCAGGACCAGGAGTTTGCAACCTCCCAGTCTCTGGGAACGCGTTGCACAGACCTTTCTGCAAGGCCTCCCGGAGTTGTCTCATCCTCTGCTCCCTCTGCGACGGTAACATAAGGTCCGCAACCTTACCCTTGTACCGTGGATCAAGGAGAGTGGCCAGCCAGTAATGGTCCCTCTCCTTGATCCGAAGAATACGAGGATCCTTCCGCAGACTTTGCAGGATCAGGGAGGCCATGCAGCGTAGTTTTGCTGAGGCATTCGCTCCGGAGTCCTCTGGGTCACTAAGGACGACATGATCCGCAGCCACCTCCTCCCAGCCACGTACAAGTCCACTGGTTTCTTGGGACTGTAAATCATCCCTAAAAGACTGCTGCTGATGATGCTGAGTGCCAGCCTCCACCTCCATGCTGACACAATCCTCCTCCTCCTCCTCCTCCTCCTCCTCCTCCTCCTCCTCTTCCTGTGCGATGGGTGGGACAGAAGGAACACTGTCTGGGTAAAGGGGGCCTTGAGAGGCAAGGAAGTCCTCCTCTTCCTGCCTCTGTTCTGCCTCAAGTGCCCTGTCCATTATTCCACGCAGCGTGTGCTCCAACAGGTGGACAAGAGGTACAGTGTCACTGATGCATGCACTGTCACTGCTCACCATCCTCGTGGCCTCCTCAAATGGTGCCAGGACAGTGCATGCATCCCTGATCATGCCCCACTGGCGTGGAGAAAAAAAACCAAGCTCCCCTGACCCTGTCCTGGTGCCGTAGTCGCACAGGTACTCATTGATGGCCCTCTGCTGCGTGTGCAGCCGCTGCAGCATGGCCAACGTTGAGTTCCACCTGGTGGGCATGTCACATATAAGGCGGTTCTTGGGCAGGTTCAACTCCTTTTGCAGCTCAGCCAGGCGAGCACTGGCATTATAAGATCTGCGGAAATGCACACAGACTTTCCTGGCCTGCCTCAGGACATCCTGTAAGCCCGGGTACCTGCCCAAGAAGCGCTGCACCACCAGGTTAAGGACGTGAGCCACACAGGGCACATGGGTCAGTTGTCCCTGTCGGAGGGCGGAGAGGAGGTTGGTGCCATTGTCGCAAACCACCATTCCTGGCTTAAGCTGGCGTGGCGTCAACCACCTCTCGGCCTGGCCCTGCAGAGCAGACAGGACCTCTGCCCCAGTGTGGCTTCTGTCCCCCAAACACACCAGCGCAAGCACGGCATGGCATCTTTTTGCCTGCGTACTTGCGTAGCCCCGTGAACGGCTACGGAGCACCGCTGGTTCATAGGACAAACCACAGGAAGAGGCCATGGAGGAAGAAGAAGAGGAGGGGGTGGAGGAGAGAGGTGTGTCACAACCAGTAGTAGCATTTTGGAGGCGTGGCGGTGGGACAACCTCCAACACTACTGCACCTTGTCCTGAATCCTTCCCAGCTGCCAAAAGAGTGACCCAATAGGCCGTGAAAGAAAGGTAACGTCCCTGTCCATGCCTGCTGGACCATGAGTCAGCGGTAATATGCACCTTACCGCTGACCGCCCTGTCCAGCGAGGCCAAGACATTGCCTTCCACATGCCGGTAGAGAGCCGGAATAGCCTTCCGTGAGAAAAAGTGGCGTTTGGGAACCTGCCACTGAGGAACTGCACATTGCACAAACTCACGGAAGGGGGCCGAGTCTACCAACTGAAAAGGCAGCAGTTGAAGCGCTAGCAATTTAGCCAAGCTAGCATTCAACCGCTGGGCATGTGGATGGCTGGGAGTGAACTTCTTTCGACGGTCCAGCAGCTGGGGCAGGGAAATTTGCCTGCTAGAATCGGACGTCGGTGTACTGCTAGCAGAGTGGGCGCAAGTACTTGGCTGTGACACACCTAATTCTACACCTTCATTCCTCTCAGTGCATGTTTCAGAGAGGACTGAAGTTATAGTGGGGTTGGAGATCCCAGCTGATGCGGTGCAAGGAGAGGTCCGCTTTGTTCTTTGGTGTGGGTCTTTGAGGTAGGCTTGCCAACGAGCTGCATGGCAGGTCAACATATGTCTGGTCAGGCATGTGGTACCCAAGCGGCTGATGTTTTGGCCACGCGATATACGCTTGAGACATATGTTGCAAACAGCAGCTGTGCGATCTGATGCACTAGCCTCAAAAAAGGCCCACACCAAAGAACTTTTTGAATGACGGGCAGAGGCAGCGCCCTGCACAGGCGGAGCTCTGCGGTGTGATTCCGTCGGTGTACTGCCCTTACGCTGGCCACCAAAGGGCATCCTGCCTCGTTGGAGATGTGCCTCCTCCTCATCCTCCTCCTCCTCCTCTCTCCTATTAGGCACCCACGTGGAGTCAGTGACCTCATCATCCCCTCCCTCCTCATCACTGGAGCCAATCTGGCAGTATGCTGCAGCTGCTGGAACATGACTGCCAGATTGGTGTCCTTCTTGAGCATCCCCTCTGTCTGCTCTCACGCTACTGCCTTCCTCTAGCTGGGTTTCATCATCAGACCCTTCGAAACGCTGGGCATCCTCCTGGAGCATGTACCCAACACTGTGCTGAAACAGTTCGGGGGACTCCTCAGGAGGAGGACATGGTGGGTCTAGGGAAGGAGTGACTGATGATTTGTCTGACATTGATACCAGGGAAGACGACGCTTTGGCAGCTGCTTTTCCAGTACCCTGAGCCTGGGTGAGAGAGGATGAGGAGGAGGAGGAGGGCTTGGTCATCCACTCTACCAAGTCTTCGGCATGATGTGGCTCAACATGTCCAGCTGCCGAAAAGAAGGACAAGCGTGTCCCATGGCCATGTGCTGATGACAATGCACCGCGTCCACGACCAGCACTGTTGCCCCCAGACACAGAGCCTGCTTGCCCTCTTTTATTGCCTCCTGACTGTCTGCCTCTCCTTGTTTGCCTTCCAGACATTCTAATAGATGGCCTGCAGGGAGATGGGAAAAAAGCAATAAGGGCTACCTTCAGGTGTCCTTCTCTGTCCCTTGAAACAAGGACTTTCACAGTGAAAGAAACTGACACTCTCCCTACCTACAGTTTTCTGTCCCTAGAAAAAATGTTTTTTTTAATCACAATATAGCACAAGGACAATTCACTCACTGTCCTTACAGGTCCCTGGAAACAAGGACTTGCAGAGTGAAATAAACTGACACTCTCCCTACCTACAGTTTTCTGTCCCTAGAATAAATGTTTTTTTTAAGCACAATATAGCACAAGGACAATTCACTCACTGTCCTTACAGGTCCCTGGAAACAAGGACTTGCAGAGTGAAATAAACTGACACTCTCCCTACCTACAGTTTTCTGTCCCTAGAATAAATGTTTTTTTTAAGCACAATATAGCACAAGGAGAATTCACTCACTGTCCTTCCAGGTCCCTGGAAACAAGGACTTGCAGAGTGAAAGAAAAAAAACACTCTCCCTACCTACAGTTTTCTGTCCCTAGAAAAAATGTTTTTTTTAATCACAATATAGCACAAGGACAATTCACTCACTGTCCTTCCAGGTCCCTGGAAACAAGGACTTGCAGAGTGAAATAAACTGACACTCTCCCTACCTACAGTTTTCTGTCCCTAGAATAAATGTTTTTTTTTTAAGCACAATATAGCACAAGGACAATTCACTCACTGTCCTTACAGGTCCCTGGAAACAAGGACTTGCAGAGTGAAAGAAAAAAAACACTCTCCCTACCTACAGTTTTCTGTCCCTAGAAAAAATGTTTTTTTTAATCACAATATAGCACAAGGACAATTCACTCACTGTCCTTCCAGGTCCCTGGAAACAAGGACTTGCAGAGTGAAATAAACTGACACTCTCCCTACCTACAGTTTTCTGTCCCTAGAATAAATGTTTTTTTTAAGCACAATATAGCACAAGGACAATTCACTCACTGTCCTTACAGGTCCCTGGAAACAAGGACTTGCAGAGTGAAAGAAAAAAAACACTCTCCCTACCTACAGTTTTCTGTCCCTAGAAAAAATGTTTTTTTTAATCACAATATAGCACAAGGACAATTCACTCACTGTCCTTCCAGGTCCCTGGAAACAAGGACTTGCAGAGTGAAATAAACTGACACTCTCCCTACCTACAGTTTTCTGTCCCTAGAATAAATGTTTTTTTTAAGCACAATATAGCACAAGGAGAATTCACTCACTGTCCTTACAGGTCCCTGGAAACAAGGACTTGCAGAGTGAAAGAAAAAAAACACTCTCCCTACCTACAGTTTTCTGTCCCTAGAAAAAATGTTTTTTTAATCACAATATAGCACAAGGACAATTCACTCACTGTCCTTCCAGGTCCCTGGAAACAAGGACTTGCAGAGTGAAATAAACTGACACTCTCCCTACCTACAGTTTTCTGTCCCTAGAATAAATGTTTTTTTTAAGCACAATATAGCACAAGGACAATTCACTCACTGCCCTACAGGTCCCTGGAAACAAGGACTTGCAGAGTGAAAGAAAAAAAACACTCTCCCTACCTACAGTTTTCTGTCCCTAGAAAAAATGTTTTTTTTAATCACAATATAGCACAAGGACAATTCACTCACTGTCCTTCCAGGTCCCTGGAAACAAGGACTTGCAGAGTGAAATAAACTGACACTCTCCCTACCTACAGTTTTCTGTCCCTAGAATAAATGTTTTTTTTAAGCACAATATAGCACAAGGACAATTCACTCACTGTCCTTACAGGTCCCTGGAAACAAGGACTTGCAGAGTGAAAGAAAAAAAACACTCTCCCTACCTACAGTTTTCTGTCCCTAGAAAAAATGTTTTTTTTAATCACAATATAGCACAAGGACAATTCACTCACTGTCCTTACAGGTCCCTGGAAACAAGGACTTGCAGAGTGAAATAAACTGACACTCTCCCTACCTACAGTTTTCTGTCCCTAGAATAAATGTTTTTTTTAAGCACAATATAGCACAAGGACAATTCACTCACTGTCCTTACAGGTCCCTGGAAACAAGGACTTGCAGAGTGAAAGAAAAAAAACACTCTCCCTACCTACAGTTTTCTGTCCCTAGAAAAAATGTTTTTTTTAATCACAATATAGCACAAGGACAATTCACTCACTGTCCTTACAGGTCCCTGGAAACAAGGACTTGCAGAGTGAAAGAAACTGACACTCTCCCTACCTACAGTTTTCTGTCCCTAGAATAAATGTTTTTTTTAAGCACAATATAGCACAAGGACAATTCACTCACTGTCCTTACAGGTCCCTGGAAACAAGGACTTGCAGAGTGAAAGAAACTGACACTCTCCCTACCTACAGTTTTCTGTCCCTAGAATAAATGTTTTTTTAAGCACAATATAGCACAAGGACAATTCACTCACTGTCCTTCCAGGTCCCTGGAAACAAGGACTTGCAGAGTGAAAGAAACTGACACTGTCCCTACCTACAGTTTTCTGTCCCTAGAATAAATGTTTTTTTTAAGCACACTATAGCACAAGCACAAAACACACTGACACTCTCCCTACCTATCCTTCTCTTTCCCTAAACTAAAGGAATCCAGGTTAAGCAAGAAAGAAATAACAGTCACTGTCCCTGCCTATGCTGCTCTATCCCTGCTCCGGAACACACTACACTAGGCCGCCGTGCTGGCGGCCTTTTATAGTGTGGGGCGTGTACTATACACCCTCAGCAATAATTGGCCACAGGCATCCTGCCTGTGGCCAATCATTGCTCTCCTCGCTGCCGGCGCTGTGATTGGCCAAGCATGCGGGGTCACAGTGCATGCTTGGCCAATCACAGCGCCTGGATGACACTGCGATGGCGTAGTGCATTGTGGGCCGTTCGCGTCACTCGAATTTGGCGTGAACGGCCCAAATCGTTCGATCTTCGTCGAACGATCGAACAGCCGATGTTCGAGTCGAACGTATGTTCGACTCGAACACGAAGCTCATCCCTATTCTACAGCGAGGTGCTGCCTTTGCAACTTTACAAGCCAACGCTTTGCCTTTTTTTAACCACTTGCCTACTGGGCACTTTTACTCCCTTCCTGGCCAGGCCAATTTTCACCTTTCAGCGCTGTCCCATTTTGAATGACAATTGTGCGGTCGTGCAACACTGTACCCAAATGACATTTTTATCATTTTTTTTCACACAAATAGAGCTTTCTTTTTGTGGTATTCAATCGCCACTGGGATTTTTTTTTGCTAAATCCATAAAAAAAAAGACCCAAAAGTTTGAAAAAAATGTTTTTCATAGTTTGTTATAAAAATTAGCAAACAGGAAATTTTCTCTTTTACTGATGGTTCCATATAGGCTGCACTGATGGGCACTGATGAGGCAGCATGGGTGGCTACTGATAGGCTGCTCTGATGAGCACTGATAGGCGGCACTGAAGAGCACTGATAGGCAGCACTGATGGGCACTGATAGCTGGCACTGATGGGCACAAATAGGTGGCACTGATGGGCAATAATAGGTGGCACTGATGGGCGGCACTGATAGGGGACACTGATGAGGAGGCACTGATGGGCACTGATGAGGCAGCATGGATGGCTACTGAAAGGCTGCTCTGATGAGCACTGATAGGTGGCACTGAAGAGCAATAATAGGCAGCACTGTTGGGCACTGATAGGTAGCACTGATGGGCACTAATAGGTGGCACTGATAGGGGACACTGATGAGGAGGCACTGATGGGCGCTGATTTGCAGCACTGATATGCACTGATTGGCAGCACTGGTGGGTACCAATTGGTAGCACTGGTGGGCACTGGTAGGCAGCACTGGTGGGCACTGGTAGGCAGCACTGATAGGTGACACTGATGGGCACTGATTTGCAGCACTGATTGACAGCACTGGTGGATACTGATTGGCAGCACTGGTGGGCACTGATAGGCAGCACTGATAGGCAGCACTGATAGGTGACACTGATGTGGAGGCACTGATGGACACTAATTTGCAGCAGTGATGAGCACTGATTGGCAGAACTGGTGGGTACTGATTGGCAGCACTGGTGGGTACCGATTGGTAGCACTGGTAGGCAGCACTGTTGGGCACTGGTAGGCAGCACTGATAGGTGACACTGATGGGCACTGATTTTCAGCACTGATTGACAGCACTGGTGGATACTGATTGGCAGCACTGATAGGCAGCACTGATAGGCAGCACTGATAGGTGACACTGATGTGGAGGCACTGATTTGCAGCAGTGATGAGCACTGATTGGCAGGACTGGTGGGTACTGATTTGCAGAACTGGTGGGTACTGATTGGCAGCACTGGTGGGCACTGATAGGTAGGCACTGTTGGGACTGCACTGATAATCAGGACACTGATAATCAGTGCCCCAATTATCAGAGTGGATGTCCCTTTTATACAAGCTGGCTATCATCTCTCCGGTCCTCTCCTCATGCTGTCAGTTTGAGGAAAGGAATACCGATAACCAGCTTGTGTTTACATTGCGATCAGCTGTGATTGGACACAGCTGATCGGGTGGTAAAAGGCCGCTGTGATTGTCCCTTTACCCCGATCTGTGATCAGCTGTGTCCTAGTGACAGAGCAAAGCTTGCCAGTCACACTGTACCCGTATAGCGCAAGTGGTTAAGAAATGCAGGAACCACCGCGAAGCCCACCTAACTACATAAGTGCATGCCAACAGCCCTGAAGAAGGGGGGTGACAATTCCCTTGAAACGCGTTTGCTCCATCCGTACGTTTTTTTAACTCTCAAAAGGCGATTGTAATCTCATTTTAAGAATTGCATGGTTTTGAATACCAGGCACTCCTCCCTCGCCATTCAAGAACTGTTTTGGGAAAACAACAGCTCTGCGGTATAAGTAAAGTAGCAGCCTAAAACCTCCAAAGGGGGTCCAATCACTACCATTCACCAACAGAATCACCCATAGGTGTTCGCAGCCTATTGCATTAGGGTGTACACCCCAAAGCCCAAACACACACTACTGATCACTCACGATGTTCATTCAGATAGGGAAGGGGCCAGTAAATTACATATTTACTGGCCCCTTCCCCCACTCCTAAAACATCCCAGGAGCAACAGCCGATAGGAGAGGAGGGAAGATGGCAGCGATGCACTGAGAAAGATGGGAGCCAGGGAAGTAGGGGGAATGTGTATTGCACAGGGTGATTAGGGTGTGCCGCCTGAGCACACCTGGCACACCCTGTGCGCACGCCTATGCAATCACCTATCAGTGACGGTTTTATTTAGTCCGACGCGGTCTCCAGCTTAAAATAGTTACCGTGAGCTGTTTGGAAATGTGGGTTGCAATCAAACAGATAGCAGATAGCGTGTTCCAAAAGAACAAGAATTATTGTCTCTAGTAAATGATGATGTGTTACCTGTGAAAATTTTTAGGTGAATGAGTTAACATGTAATATTGTTATGTTCAGGAGGGTCCTACATGACAACTGTCCAGGACTGGCAATTGAAAGCCTCAATGACCAAGAAGTTATGTCCTGGCTCCACCTGGTAGAGGATCTTCGCTAGCATTCATTTCACATTCTGTTTCCTTATCAACGGCACGGAGAAATGTTTCCTTGTGAAAACAAATGCAGAAAGTGTTAAAGTTTCAATTTGCAGAGAATTGGCATGAAAACAAGGATGTGTATGGGAATAGATAGGGACACAGGCTGGCTTATGCCCCCCCCCCCCCTTACACACGATCCATCTTCCTGTTGGAAAAAGTCTGTCTGAAGCCTCGAACACACGGACGGTTTTCTCGGCAAGAACCGACAAGAAAACTGCTGGCAGAGCTTTCTTGCCGAGAAAACGGGCCGTGTGTACGAGGCTATAGAGACAGAATATCAACCAAAAATCCAGAACAAACTCATAAAACAAATGTTATAAATTGAGTTGCAGTTCAGCGAGTAAAATAAGTATTTGATCCCCAAGCAAAACATGACTTGGTACTTGGTGAAGAAACCCTGGTTGGGAAGCACAGAGGTCAGACGTTTCTTGTAGTTGGTTTCCAGGTTTCCACACATCTCAGGAGGAATTTTGCTCCACTCTTCTTTACAGATCTTCTCTAAATCATTAAGGTTTCTTGGCTGTCACTTGGCAACTTGAAGATTCAGCTCCCTCCATACATTTTCTATAGGATTAAGGTCTGGAGACTGACTAGGCCACTCCATGACCTTAATGTGCTTCTTCTTGAGCCACTCTTTTGTTGCCTTGGCAGTGTGTTTTGGGTCATTGTCATGCTGGCAGACCCATCCACGATCCATCTTCAGTTTTCTGGCTGAGGGAAGAAGGTTCTCATCCAATATTTTACAATACATGGCTCCATCTATTGGCCCCTCAAGGTGGCAAAGTCGGCCTGTACCTTTAGCATAGAGACAGCCCCAAAGCATCATGTTTCTACCTCTGTGCTTGACTGTAGGGATGGTGACTGTAGGGTCATAGTCAACATTTTTCTTCCTCCAAACACAGCGAGTTAATGCCAAAAAGCTCAATTTTGGTCTCATCTGACCACAGCACTTTCTTCCAATCCCTCTCTGAATCATTTAGATATTTATTGGCATGACTGTACATGTGTCTTCTGGAGGAGGGGCACTCACCGTGTTTGGAGGAAGAAAAATGTTGACTTTGACCCTCATGCCGCGTACACACAATCATTTTTCCCGTCGAGAAAAATTTAATTTTTTCCTTTGGACGAGAAAAACGATAGTCTGTGGGCTTTTTGACGTTTTTCTCGACGGGAAAAACGGCATTAATCACGACGAGAAAAATTAGAACATGCTCTAATTTTTCTCGTCGTGATTCCCGTCGTTTTTTTCCGCGGCAGTTTTCCCATAGGGAAACACTGCCGGGGAGCCCACACACGGTCATTTTTTTCAACCAAAAAAAAAAAATGTCATTTAAAACGGCCGTGTGTGGGGGGAACAAAGCTGTTCCTCTTATTTCACGTCGATTTTCATAAGAACACCATCCCTACAGTCAAGCATGGAGGTGGAAACATGATGCTTTGAAGCGGTTTCTCTGCTAAAAGTTCAGGCCGACTTTGCCGCATTGAACGGCCAATGGACGGGGCCATGTATTGTAAAATCTTGGATGAGAACCTTCTTTCCTCAGCCAGAACACTGAAGATGGGTCATGGATGGGTCTTCCAGCATGACAATGACCCAAAACCTACCGCCAAGGCAACAAAGGAGAGGCTCAAGAAGAAGCACATTAAGCTCATTGAGTGGCCTAGCCAGTCTCCAGTCCTTAATCTTTTAGAAAATCTATGGAGGGAGCTGAAACTTCAAGTTGCCAAGCGACAGCCAAGAAACCCTAACGTGGATGTAAACCCACTCATCATTTCTAAATTACTTCCATAGTGTTGATCTTTAACCTCCCTGGCGATATTCCCGAGTCGGGCTCGGGGTGAGTTTTTTTTATGCTAAAATCGGTAACCCCGAGCCAGACTCGGGCTGCATCGCAGTATCCAGGGGAAGTAACTTACCTTGTTCCCTGGATCCTGCGATGTCCTCCCGCAGTGTCTGCGAGCCGTGTCTCGCTCGATCCACACTGCCGAGTGCCGAGCTCTGTTCCCTGCGACGTTGCGGCGCACGGGGGCGGAGTTCGGCGCCAAATTCAAAAAGGTAAACACATAGTATACATACAGTACTGTAATCTTACTGATTACAGTACTGTATGTAATAATTACACATCCCCTTTGACCCTAGTGGTCTGTCCAGTGTCCTGCATGCACTTTTATATAATAAAAACGGTTCTTTCTGCCTGGAAACTGGTGGAGATTGTCCATAGCAACCAAAAAGTGTCCCTTTATGTCAAAAGTGGTTTTAGACCAGCTAGAAAACAGCGATAATAAATTAAAATCACTCGCAGAATTGAGCGATAGCGATTTGTGGGGAAATTCGTCATCAAACACTAAATCTAATGACAGCGACAATTCTGCAACTGAGCAAATTTCAGTGTTTTTGATTTGATTACATTATTGAATAATTTTTATTATAATTACATTACTATTTGTTATAATTATTTATAGTTATTTATTATATTATAATTTATGATTTTGTGTTTCAAACTTTATCATACCCTGGATGTCTACTAGACTCTTGTTTGGTCAGGTTTAAGTGAGTTATTCCTAAGAATCGCAGGCCTACAATACATAACACCAAATTTCCATGCAAAATAATTGTACCGCTTTTGGTACGTAATTCCAGACAGAATCATACCGCCAGGGAGGTTAAAGGGGTTGTAAAGGTTCATTTTTTATTTTCCAAATAGGTTCCTTTAAGCTAGAGCATTGTTGGTTCACTTACCTTTTCCTTCAATTTCCCTTCTAAATGTTTTTTTTTCTTTGTTTTCTTTGTCTGAATTTCTAACTTCCTGTTCCTCCTCAGTAAGCTGTTCTGGCTGACTAACCCCCAGCCAGAACGGCTCGGGTGATGGGGGCAAGCTTACTGAGGAGAAACAGGAAGTGAGAAATTCAGACAAAGAAAAAATACATTTAAGGCGGCCATACACTGTTCGAATTTCGAAAGAATTTTCTTTAGAAAATCGTATCAAAAAAATTTCGCACAAATTTCGCACCGTTTAGTGGGCTGCAGCAACAGCCAATTTTCGTGCGGCAATCAAATTTTAGGAATCCGACATGTTGGAAATTTTTTGAAAAACAAACGATTTTCTGATCAATGATGGTAGAATCGTGCGAGAAATGTAATAGAAAAAAAAAATGTGCATGTGCAAGAAAAGAATATTCCCGGAGAGAAAAGAATATTCCCGGAGAGAAAAGAAGATTCCCGGAGAGAAAAGAATATTCCCGGAGAGAAAAGAAGATTCCCGGAGAGAAAAGAATATTCCCGGAGAGAAAAGAAGATTCCCGGAGAGAAAAGAATATTCCCGGAGAGAAAAGAAGATTCCCGGAGAGAAAAGAATATTCCCGGAGAGAAAAGAATATTCCCGGAGAGAAAAGAAGATTCCCGGAGAGAAAAGAATATTCCCGGAGAGAAAAGAAGAATCCCGGAGAGAAAAGAAGATTCCCGGAGAGAAAAGAAGATTCCCGGAGAGAAAAGAATATTCCCGGAGAGAAAAGAATATTCCCGGAGAGAAAATAAGATTCCCGGAGAGAAAATAAGATTCCCGGAGAGAAAAGAATATTCCCGGAGAGAAAAGAATATTCCCGGAGAGAAAAGAAGATTCCCGGAGAGAAAAGAATATTCTCGGAGAGAAAAGAAGATTCCCGGAGAGAAAAGAAGATTCCCGGAGAGAAAAGAAAATTCCCGGAGAGAAAAGAATATTCCCGGAGAGAAAAGAAGATTCCCGGAGAGAAAAGAATATTCTCGGAGAGAAAAGAAGATTCCCGAAGAGAAAAGAAGATTCCCGGAGAGAAAAGAAGATTCCCGGAGAGAAAAGAATATTCCCGGAGAGAAAAGAATATTCCCGGAGAGAAAAGAATATTCCCGGAGAGAAAATAATATTCCCGGAGAGAAAAGAATATTCCCAGAGAGAAAATAATATTTCCGGCTGAATTTCGAAAATCAATAGTGGCATCATCGGATCACAAAAAAAAAAACTTTCTGATTTTGAAAAGAAAATTTGTTCGAAATTCGACCCGTGTATGGCCTGCTTAAGAAGGGAAATCGAAGGAAAATGTAAGTGAACCAACAAGGCACGAGCTTAAAGGGACCTATTTAGAAAATAAAAAATGAACCTTTACAACCCCTTTAAGGATATACATGCCTCCTACATGTATCCTTACCTGTCAAATATCTCCCCTTTAGCTGTTTGGAGCCCTGCAATACTCCAGATTCTGTGGGCAGGTATGTTGTCCAGGGCTCGGTGGGTGGAGTCGTAATGTCAGTTAACACCACGCCCACCTCTGCACTCCCCTTGGCCAGGCATCGATATTTCTTACACTGAACTTTTGCTTGTCTCGTGGATTATGCCCCATGATCACTAACATCCAGTCAAAACCCAGGAAAGTCACCACATGACTTCAGCATGCCCAATCATGCCGAGATGTGGAGCAGCCAATCCTGGGAGAGCTGGAGAAGAAAGGAGGGGGGGGGTGAAGTACACAGAATGCCTCTCTCACACTGGTGCTTGAGATAAGGAAATCACATGTCACTCACAGCAAGGGGGAAGAAACAGACTCCTATTTCTCTGTGTGTCAGTTTTTATCTTACTGAAGAAAGATAAGAGGATTGCTCAGAGCTGGATTAACTCTTTGTGGCAAGACTGGGCGCAGAATGAAATTAAATCCTCTGCTGTAACAGATATGAGTCTTGATTTAAAAAAAAAAAAGTGTTTTTGGGTTTACATCCACTTTAAGGATTTAGAGAAGATCTGTAAAGAATATTGAACCAAAATCCCTCCTGAGATGTGTGCAAACCTGGTCACAAACTACAAGAAACGTCTGACCTCTGTGCTTCCCAACAAGGGTTTCTCCACCAAGTACTAAGTCATGTTTTGCTTGGGGATCAAATACTTATTTTACTCACTGAACTGCAACTCAATGTAAAACATTTGTATTGTGTGTTTTTTCTGGATTTTTGGTTGATATTCTGTCTCTATCATTTAAAATACACCTATGATAAAAATTATAGACCCTTCATTTTTTTGTAGGTGGGCAAACTTAGAAAATCTGCAAGGGATCAAATAATTATTCCCCCCCCCCCCCCCCCACTGTATAATATTGTAAAATATCAGGCTTGCTTGCCAGAATGACTTTGTAGAAAGACGTTATCGGAACAAATTGTTGTTCTACTTTTTCTTGGAGTGTCTTGTTTTGAAATGTGGAGAGACACCTGGTCTCCATGTTTTACAATCGAAAGTTTAGTGTTCCAAAAGAACAGAAATTAATGTCTCTTGTAATTAACGATGTGTTGCTTGTGCAAATTATTAAGTGAATGAATTAATATATAGTATCTTTGTTTTTGGGAGGTTCCTGCATGATCACTGTCTGGAGATGGCGCCTAAAAGTCTCCCATTTTGGCCAAGAAGAAGTCATGTCCTTGCTTCACTTGGTTGAGGATCTCCATAAGCAGGGCCGGGGCTGAGGGGGGGGGGGGGGGGTTGGCAAGCGGGCACCAGCCCCGGGCGCTGTTGTGAGAGGGGTGCTGCAGAGTTTACCATTCGTCACTGCAGTGTCACTCCGGTCAGAAGGAGCAGCGGCTGATGGCTGCTGCTGGAGGGAGAATTCAGCTTTCTCCTCCCATCAGCCTGCATGGGAAGGAAAATTGCAGAGACAGAGAACTGTCCTCAGTCTCAGTGCCATGCTGCTGAGCAAGGAGGGCAGACTGTGCCTTTCTTTCTTTCTCCCCCTGTCATGTGACTTGTCACATGACCAGAGAGAGGAAGGAGACTCAGTGAGTACCGATCTCCCAGTACAAGGGGGAAATGGGCAACAACTCAGGAGCATGGGGGCACCTGATGTAAAGGGGACATTACTGGGGACACCTAATGTAAAGGGGGACTGTATTAAGGACACGTGATGTAAAGAGGGACTGTATTGGGGACACCTAATGTAAAGGGGGACATTACTGGGGACACCTAATGTAAAGGGGGACTGTATTGAGGACACGTGATGTAAAGAGGGACTGTATTGGGGAAACCTGATGTAAACAAAGACTCTATTGGGGACACCTGATGTAAAGGGGGACATTACTGGGGACACCTAATGTAAAGGGGGACTGTATTGAGGACACGTGATGTAAAGAGGGACTGTATTGGGGACACCTAATGTAAAGGGGGACTGTATTGGGGAAACCTGATGTAAACAAAGACTCTATTGGGGACACCTGATGTAAAGGGGGACATTACTGGGGACACCTAATGTAAAGGGGGACTGTATTGAGTACACGTGATGTAAAGAGGGACTGTATTGGGGACACCTAATGTAAAGGGGGACTGTATTGGGGACACCTGATGTAAACAAAGATTCTATTGTGGACAGCTGATGTAAAAGGGGGGCTGTATTGGGGACAACTGATGTAAAGGGGGACTGTATTGGGGATATCTGATGTAAACGGGGACTCTTTTGAGGACACCTAATGTAAAGGGGGACTGTATTGGGGACAGCTAATGTAATGGGGGACTGTATTGAGGACACGTGATGTAAAGAGAGACTGTATTGGGGACACCTAATGTAAAGGGGGACTGTAATGGGGAAACCTGATGTAAACAAAGACTCTATTGGGGAAACCTGATGTAAACAAAGATTCTATTGTGGACAGCTGATGTAAAAGGGGGGCTGTATTGGGGACAACTGATGTAAAGGGGGACTGTATTGGGGATATCTGATGTAAACGGGGACTCTTTTGAGGACACCTAATGTAAAGGGGGACTGTATTGGGGACAGCTAATGTAATGGGGGACTGTATTGAGGACACGTGATGTAAAGAGAGACTGTATTGGGGACACCTAATGTAAAGGGGGACTGTAATGGGGAAACCTGATGTAAACAAAGACTCTATTGGGGAAACCTGATGTAAACAAAGACTCTATTGGGGATACCTGATGTAAACGGGGACTCTTTTGAGGACACCTAATGTAAAGGGGGACTGTATTGGGGACACCTGATGTAAAGGGGGACTGTATTGGGGACACCTGATGTAAAGGGGGACTGTATTGAGGGCAGCTTATGTAAAGGGGGGACTGTATTTGTAACACCTGATGTAAAAAAATATTCTATTGTGGACAGCTGATGTAAAAGGGGGGCTGTATTGGGGACACCTGATGTAAATGAAGACTCTTTTGGGGGCACCTGATGTAAAGGGAGACTGTTTTGAGGACACGTGATGTAAAGGGGTGTTCTATTGGGGACACCTGATGCAAAGTGGACTGTATTTTGGGTACCTGATGTAAAGGGGGCTGTATTGGGGACGCCTATTGTAAAGGGGCCTTTATTGGGGACACCTGATGTAGAGTGGGACTTTATTAGAGACACCGGATGTAAAGGGAAGCTCTATTGGGGACACCTGATGTAAAGGGGAGCTCTATTGGAGATACCTGGTGTAAAGGGGACTCTACTGGGGACACATAATGTAATTAATGACTCTTCTGGGGACTCCACTTGGTGGGGGGGGGGGTGCAATTCACCATCTTTGCCCTGGATGCTGGATGATCTTGTCCCGGCACTGTTCATTCATTTCTTTTTCACTTTGTAACTTTCTCTTCTAAATAAACTTTCAAAACCTTCACTTTCCTTACTGGCAAGGAGAAAGGTTTTCCTTGTAGAAACCAATATGGAAAGTGTTAAAGTTTGCAGAGAATTGGCATGAAAACAAGGATGTGAATGGGAATGAATGTGGACACGGGCCGGCTAAGATTGAGCTTTGTGTCCCGGAAAACGCCGGCATTGGACAGCCTTATTCATTTACTACCATAAACATAACTATTATTTCACAATCGAAACTGACCTTTCATTCTCACCCACCCCGCGCGTCTTATCATATCATGTAGCGCCACTCTCCCTTCCACACTTCCATTTCCCATACTTCAGCCGCCGCACAGGAAATTTCATCCTGTATGGAAATTTCTCCTTGATGCGTTGTGATTTATTTGTCCAGTCATTTTATTTTTTATTTTTTCCATCGAGAGGTTGAATCTGTCTTGCGTGATGCCTTCTCGACTCTGCAAACACCAAACACCTACTGGCAAAAAGTATTAAATCATCGCCGCAAATAAAACACGCCGCCTGGATATTAGAGCCGGAGCAGAGATGAAATTTGGCATTCGGAGCTTTTCCTAATCTAGCGTCTATCTGTCCCGCAGATCGGAAGGGACATCTCTTTCTTTACGCTTTAATCAACTCTCCGAAGAAATTAAAGGGATGATAAATCACAGAGTCCGAGGACGGCTCCGTGTTTAGATCTCCTTCATTATTTAAGGCGGATAAGCCAGAAATAAAAATAGCTGATTACAAAGATGAAAAAAAGGGAGCTATAAATACACCGTGCGCGAATCAAAGCTCGCAGCGCGTTTTGGTTCTACCACATAGCGGCTCTGATGGAGTTAGCAAGTCAAGCGTAACCACTTCAGCTCCGGAAGGTTTACACCCCCTTCATGACCAGGCCATTTTTTTTGCGATACGTTACTGCGTTAATTTAACTGACAATTGCGCGGTCGTGCGACGCTGTACACAAATAAAATTGACGTCCTTTTTTTCCCACAAATAGAACTTTCTTTTGGTGTATTTGATCACCTCTGCGGGGTTTTTTTTTGCGTTATAAACAAAAAATACCAACAATTAAATATATATATATGTCTTACTTTCTGCTATAAAACATATCCAATAAAAAAAATTTAAAAAAAAATATTTCGTCATCAATTTAGCCCAATATGCATTCTGCTACATATTTTTGGCAAATAAGCATACCGTATATACTCGAGTATAAGCCTAGTTTTTCAGTACATTTTTTTTGTGCTGAAAATGCCCCCCTCGGCTTATACTCGAGTCACCTTTTTGCGCCTGATCTCCCGGACTTTGGGGACCCGGTACCGGCCGGCCGTAAGTCCCCTGGACTCCAACTTTGCAACACATGTAGCTCCACTCTTCCTCTATAAGTATGCAAAGTTTGTTGTCCGGGGACCTACGCCGGGCACCCCTTCCATAGACTCCCATGTTAAACGATCATTTCTCTGGTGATTTTGGGGACCCGGTACCGTCCGGTCGTAGGTCCCCTGGACCTGAATCTTGAACACACATGTAGCTCCATTTCTCCTTTATAAGTGTGAAAAGTTTTTTGTCTGGGGAACCTACGGCCGGGGAGCAACGATTTTTCAAACCCGGGTACCCCTTCTATAGACTCCCATGTTAAACGTCAGACCAAGTCATGGGCACAGTGAGGCATGCAGATGGACACCCTAGGCTTATACTCGAGTCAATACGTTTTCCCAGCTTTTTTGTGGTAAAATTAGGTGCCTCGGCTTATATTCGGGTCGGCTTATACTCGAGTATATATGGTATATTAATTGGTTTGCGCAAATGTTATAGCGCCTACAAACTATGGGATATATTTATGTTATTTTGTTTTTGACTAGTAATGGTGGCGATCAGTGACTTCTAACGGGACTGGGACATTGCGGCGGACAATCTGATACTAACTGACACTGAGCAGTGACCATGGGCACACAGGCCATGGACAATTAAACATAATAAAACGAAACAAAAGGCATTTTTTTCTTTTTTGAGCTGTTAGTTAAAAAAAAAAATGTTACTACATAAAAAGGATGCGTTTTATTCTGTAATTTGTCCTTTTATTCTGTAATTTTCCCTTAACAACACTAAAGCCGTGTACACACGATAGGTTTTACCGATTAAAACAGTCCGATGGACTTTTTTCATCGGACAAACCGATCGTGTGTGAGCCCCATCCGTCTTTTTTTCATAGGTGATTAAAAAGTAGAACATGTTTTAAATTTATCCGATGGAAAAAAAATCGGATAAAAAACCCACGCATGCTCAGAATCAAGTCGACGCATGCTCAGAAGCATTGAACTTCATTTTTCTCGGCTCTTCTGAGTGTTTTACGTCACAGCGTTTGGAACGGTCGGTTTTTTGACTGATGGTGTGTGGGCAAGACTAATGGAAGTCAGCTTCATCGGATTTCCGATGGAAAAATCCATCGGTTTAGAATCCATAGGAAATCCGATTGTGTGTACAGGGCTTAAAATTATGATTTTGGTACAAAGCATTGCAAAGATATATACAAATGAAGTAAAGTCGTTTTTTTTTTTTTTATTGTTGCGCTTTTTTCAGTGTGTTACGTGTAAATATATTAACCACTTCCTTACTGGGCACTTAAACCCCCCTCCTGCCCAGACCAATTTTCAGCTTTCAGCGCTGACGCACTTTGAATGACAATTGCGCGGTCATACAACACTGTACCCAAATGAAATTATTATCATTTTTTTCCACACAAATAGAGCTTTCTTTTGGTGGTATTAAATCACGATTGGGTTTTTTATTTTTTGCTAAACAAACAAAAAAAGATGGAAAATTTGAAAAAAAAAAACATGTTTCATAGTTTGTTATAAAATTTTGCAAACAGGTAATTTTTCTCCTTCATTGATATGCGCTGATGAGGCGGCACTGGTGGGCACTGATAGGCTGCACTGGTGGGCACTGAAAGGCTGCACTGATAGGCACAGATAAGGCGACACTGATGAGGACAGATAAGGCGGTACTGATGGGCACAGATAAAGCGGCACTGATGGCCACTGATAAGATGGCACTGATGGGCCCTGATGGGTGGCAGTGATGGGTGGCACTGATGGATGGCACTGATGGGCACTGATAGGTGTTACTGATAGCTACCACTGATAAATGGTACTGATGGGCACTGATAGGTGGCACTGATAGGTGGCACTGATGGGCACTGGTAGGTGACGCTGATGGACATTGGTAGGTGACACTGATGGGCACTGGTAGGTGACACTTATGGTTACCACTGTTGATGAGGCACTGATTGGTGACACTGATAGGTGGCACTGTGGGCACTGATAGGTGGCACTGTGGGCACTCATGGGTGGCGCTGGTGAGCACTGGTAGGTGGCACTGGCAGGTGGCACAGGTGGGCACAGATGAGCTGGAGGCAGCTCTCCCTGATCTAGACCAATGTCTCTCTGTCAGCCGCCGGTGATCAGCTTTTTTTTTCGCTATTAGCGTGAGGAGAAAAAATTGCCTATTACCGGCTCTGTTTACATCACATGATCAGCTGTATTGGCTGACAGCTGATCACGTGGTAAGGGTTCGGGATCGACCCCTTACTCCAATCTGTAATCAGCCGAGTTTCATTGAATCGCTGATCACAGAGTGCGGCACGCGCCCTGCAGGGGGCGCGCAAGCCGCTCGAGCACGGGAGGACATCCATGGATGCCCTCCCTGGAAAGTAGGTCCGTGCTGTAGCCGTGTTTCGGCTATAGCGTGGATCTGAAGTAGTTAATGAACAAAGCCAACAAAAACAGAAAAAACGTTTAAATATAAGTTAATATAAGTTAATAAAATATAAAAAAAATAAAAAATCACCAGGAAAATTATAATGAAATGAAGAAGGAGAATAGGGAGTTAATTTGGGCTGATTAGAGCAAACTAAGGGTTAATAATGGGTTCAAAAGAGGAACATTTAATGTAAAAAACTTGCTTCAACTGACTTCATCCCTTTGATCTGTAGATGAACAAGCAGAAAGTGACAAAATGAAACAATGTTTCATTGTATCTTTCTGTACTCACGACTGAGCAATGTTGTTGATAAACATCACCAGACTGCTCTTTTTATTGACAGCTCCTGCTGCCGACCTTCTCTGTGTACTCGGCAATGCAACTGTGATTAATCAGAGCTGAATTAACATGAATTGGGACAGGGGGGGGGGATTCCGGCAGCAGAGCAGAAAGACTGGACGTATTAGACACACCCTGTGTACAATGAAGACTTTTTTTGGCATGTCTAGCAGAGGATGCTAGGGAGGGGGAGGAGTCAGGCCAGCACAACATGACTTTTAAGGTGAAGGTCCACTTTAAGTGCATGATAACTAATGAGTCAGTGTAACAATTACAGGTATTTATTACTTCCGGCAATGCTTTCATACGCTTTTATCACCAGAACGGCACCATCTTTGTTCAGGCATCATCCAGGGTCACCATCTAACATCCTGCACTGAGATACCGACTCACAGATGACACAATTGTGTAAATACTGGGGTCTGTGCTGTTCCTCGCTGTGTTTAAAAATATCTGAGCCTAGTTTCACACTGCCGTAATGAGGCACATCGCATGCGGTGCGATTCCTGTGCATTCACATGTGATGTCTCTGCAGTGCGATTTGAGCTATTTATTATGGTTTAAAATGCACTGCATCCACACCAAAACGGAAGAGGACTTTTTTTTTGCCGCACCGGAATCAGGCAATCACGTTACATTTAGCAAGCTGTTTTGGGGTGTCGTTAATTTAACTTTGACACCCGCAGCAGACTGCATTCCCGTCGTATGCTTTAAATGTGCCGCAAGGCATATACACTATGTTATCAAAAGTATTGGGACGCCTGCCTTCTTGCCCAGGCCAATTTTTCGCTTTCAGAGCTGTCACACTTTGAATGACAATTGCAACACTGTACCCATAAGAAATTTGGATCATTTTTTCACGCAGATGGAGCTTTCTTTTGGTGGTATTTAATCACCACTAGGTTTTTTATGTTTTGCTAAACAAACAAAAAAAAGGCAGAACATTTTGAATAAAAAATAAAATAAAAAAAACATTCAGAGTTTTGCTTACAAATTTTTGCAAATAAGTAATATTTTTCTTCTTTACTGATGTGCGCTGATGAGGCTGCACTAAGGCTGTCCTTATGGGCACTGATGAGGCTACACTGATGAGGTTGCACTGATGGGCACTGATGAGGCTACACTGATGGGCACTGATGAGTTTTCACTGATGGGCACTGATGAGGCTGCACTGATGGGCACTGATGAAGCTGCACTGATGAGGTTGCACTGATGGGCACTGATGAAGCTGTACTAATGAGACTGCACTGACAGGCACCGATGAGGCTGCACTGATGAGCACAGATGAGGCTGCACTGATGGGCACAGATGAGGCTGCACTGATGGACACTAATGGGCACTGATGGGCACCAATGAGGCTGCACTGATGGGCACTAATGGGCACTGATGAGGCTGCACTGATGTACACTGATGAGGCTGCACTGATGAGGCTGCACTGATGAGGCTGCACTGATGGGCACTGATGAGGCTCAACTGATGGGCACTGATGAAGCTGCACTGAGGGGCACTGATGAGGCTGCACCATGGATGCCCTCCCAGAACTGGAACCCCACACTGTAGCTGTCTTTTGGCTATAGCGTGGACGGGAAGCAGTTAAAGAATGTGATGAGGAGGTGATTCAACGCCTCCTCACTGACAGTCAAATAATCTCTGAACCGGGATTCTAATTGCTCCCCACTCTATCCAAAACTAGAAAGAAAGTTTTTTTTGCCTTGACATAGACTTGAAGCTGAGAGACATTTGCAGATTTGTTGTGTTCTCAATGACAACCCGGCGTTCATGCGGCGGTCTACTGTTCCCGTCTATAGTATCATTTGACGCTTTCAGCTATTCACTCTTCATTAGTAATCAATTATTTTGCTTCGAACTGTCAAGCGTATCAAATCCTGCGCGGAATATATGTTCGGCGTAGGGGTTTTAATTCTCTCGCCCCATTCCCGAGAAGATCTTATCCACATTTGTATTGTAAATGAGGCCGGGGTATCACGCGGCTGTTTCATTCCGGTGGATATAAATGCTGGTGCATGTGTTTTAAAGATTGCGTTTGTGTTTTACGGCTTTTGAAAATTATAGAAAGCAGCGTGAGGCATTGCTCGTTTCAATTTCCAGCTGTTGATCCGACTGAATTGTGGCTTTTGGAATGCTTTTTGCATACTTTATTTGAAAATAAAATATGCCACTCTTGTGAGCCGCGGGAGGCGGGAGAATTTAGCTTACAATGAGACCTTTTTTTTTTTTTGGTGTTCATCAAACCTCACAGGAAGACAAAATGCCGACACGCTTTTCTATATGCTTTGTCCTTGGCAGGCTCCAAATTCACTTAAATCCAACAAAACAAATACCCTTTTGGTAGCTTCCACCCCTCCACAGTAAGGATTTAATACCGAAAAAGAACAAACATTTTGATAAAAAAAAAAAAAAAAAATATTTCTGCTATAAAACATATATATATATTTATATATATATATATATATATTAATGAATTTTGGCCCAAACATATTCTGCTACATGTGCAACTAGAGTTGGACGAACGGTTCGGCACGAGCATGAGTTTGGGCTGAACATTGGCCGTTCGGCCATTCGTCGAACACCCAAATTATCAGGGCGTTTGACCATTTGTTCAGCCCGCCGAATGACCATAATGCACTGTGCCACAGCACAGTGCATTGGCAACCCCGATTGGCTGAAGCAATGAAAGTTTTGCCCAATCAGGGCACAGAGTACTGTAAGAGCCATGATCGGAGAAAGTAATGATGACTCTGTCCAATCATGGCTCATTGCTCTTAGTCCAGTGGCGGCCCGTCAATAGGGGGCGCAGGGGTGCCGGTCCCCCCAAAGCTACTTATTTAAAAAAATAATAATAATAAAAAAAATAAAAAAATATATATATATATTTTTTTTAACCACTTCAACACCGGGCTTTTTTTTTACCACCTCAATACCGGGCCTATTCTGGCACTTCTCTCCTACATGTACAAATCATCATTCTTTTGCTAGAAAATTACTCAGAACCCCCAAACATTGTATATGTTTTTTTAGCAGACACCCTAGGGAATAAAATGACGGTCAATGCAACTTTTCTTCTTGCACGGTATTTGCGCAATAATTTTTCAAACGCCTTTTTTTGGGGAAAAAATGGTTTTGTGAATTAAAAAATAACAAAACAGTAAAGTTAGCCCAATTTTTTTGTAAAATATGAAAGATGATGTTACGCCGAGTAAATATATACCTAACATGTCACGCTTTAAAATTGCGCACATTCATAGAATGGCGCCAAACTTCGGTACTTAAAAATCTCCATAGGCGACGCTTTAATTTTATTTACAGGTTACCAGGTTAGAGTTACAGAGAAGGTCTAGTGCTAGAATTGTTGCACGCGCTCTAACACACGCGGCGATACCTCACATGTGTGGTTTGAACGGCGTTTACATATGTGGGCGGGACTTACTGTGCGTTCGCTTCTGATCGCGAGCTACCGGGGACAGGGGCGTTTAATTTTTTTTTTTTCTTTTACTTATTTATTTATTTTTTAACACTTATTTTCCTTTTTTTTTTGATCACTTTTATTCCTATTACAAGGAATGTAAACATCCCTTGTAATAGGAATGTGTGTGACAGGTCCTCTTTATTGAGAGATGCGGGGTCAATAAGACCCCACATCTCTCCTCCAGGCTGGAAAGTATGAGATCGGTGAAATGTTTTGGCGGCTTTGTTTACATCTGAGGACCCGGGCGTGACGTCATCACATCGCACCCGGTCCTCCGACGATCATAGAGATGACTGGTGACCATCTGGTCACCAGTCATCTCTATGCTCATCACGTGACCCACCAACGCCGGACGATTCTCTCTGGGTCCCCGATCGCACGGGAGAGCCCGGAGAAGCACCGGATGACGGCGGGAGGGGGGATGTCCCCTCCCGCCGCCTATAAGAACGATCAAGCGGCGGAACCGCCGCTATGATCATTCTTATGGTGCGCAGAATCGCCGGCACAAAAAATGGATATCTGAATGATGCCTCTAGCTGCAGGCATCATTCAGATATCCCCCCTCAAAGCAGAGGACGTCATATGACGTCCACCCAGGATGGGAGATGCCATCTGTGGACATCATATGACTATGGGTGGTAAGGAAGTGGTTAAAGTGTCCCTTTAAGTGGGTGTGCTAAGGGTGCCGGACACGGAGTGCTATTGGAGGCATGACCCGTGTGTAAACACGTGATTGGGGCTAAGAAGCTCTATTGGCGTAGTTTAGAGTGTGTTTGGGGAACAAATCCTGTAGCCACGAAAACTCCACCTCTAGGCTCTAGCATTAGGTTTCCAGTGCTTGTAATTGATTGGGTCCATAGGGTGGGGCTTTAATCAGACCTGCAGCATCATTGGCTCACAGGCTGCCTGTCTCCTTCAGTAAGTGAGGGGGAAATCACAAGCAAAAGAGAACTGGTCAGGGCAGACAGGGAGCTGAGGCAGCTCCATCCATCCCTGTGACCAGGGCCGCCATCAGGGGGGTACAGGCAGTACACCTGTAAGGGGCCCGGAGGTCCCCAGGGGCCCGGATGGCCCCCCCTTTTTTTTCTTCTTTTTTTTGTAAGGGGCCCAGAGGTCCCCAGGGGCCCGGAGTTCCCCAGGGCCCCGAATGTCAACCCCCCTTTTTTGTATTTTTTTAAATAATTTTTTTATTATTAATTTTTTTATTAATTTTTTTTATTATTTATTTATTTATTTATTTTGTAAGAGGCCCAGAGGTCCCCAGAGGCCCAGTGCCCCGGATGGAAACCTCCCTTTTTTTTATTTATTTTTTATAAAAAAAAATATTATAATTTTTTATTAAAGTTTCTTTTATTTATTTATTTTATTTTATTTTTATTTTTTGTAAGAGGCCCAGAGGTCCCCAGAGGCCCGGAGGTCCCAAGGGCCCCGGATGGAAACCTCCATCTTTTTTTTTTATAAAAATGATTATTATTATTATTTTTTTTATAATTATTATTTTTTTGTAAGGAGGTCCCCAGGGCCCTGAATGGCAACTCCCCTTTTTTTTTTGTTTTTTTTGTGTTCGTCTCAATTCGTGGCACCCCCCCCCCCCCCGCTTCTCAATTTGTGGCAGCCCCCCCACTTCTCAATTTGTGGTGGCAGCGCACCCCCCCCCGGTTCTCCTCTGCTCCAGGGGGGGTCCCATGTCTGAAGCTGTGTAAAGGGCCCCAAAATTCCTGATGGCGGCCCTGCCTGTGACACAGACTCGGCATCCAGCAGTGCACACAGAGTGATCGGACAGAAATCTTCAGGTACATTTCTACATACCAGGACTGTAGGGGGGAGGGGGGCAGAAGGGGCTATTATCACTGTGTCCTGACTCCTGAGAGACTGTAAAGCAGCATTTTAATCTCCAACTTTACTTCACCTCTCTCCATGTAATGCAAGTCTGTACACCTTCTCTTTTCTCCCCTGCCTGTTCAGCTGCTATAGAGAAACAAAAGGCATTGTTCTTAAATTAACATTATTCACATTTAAATCGTGCAGGCATTGTTATGCAAATTAGATCGGCCGCCGTGATTCATATGCAAATCACGCCCCATCCGCTGCATGCCGCCCACCTAGACAGCATACAGGTGAGCATAGGGGGCATGTAGAGGTAATCAAAAAGGGGGGCTTGAGGTGAAGGAGGTGTGCAGTCAGAGGTGGTGTACAGAGGTGGAGAGTGGATGGGAAGGAAGGGTTGGATTGCAGAGGTTAGCAAAGTAGGGGTTAGCAGATGATGAGTTAGGGGCAGAGTTGTACTGATGGGAGATACGAATGCAGAGATTAGTAGACAGATGGGGGGGGGCACAGTAGGTGAACAGACCCATGAACTCAGCACAGGGATGGTGGGAACCCCTCATAATGGGCACAGTAGGTGTACAGACCCAGGAACTCAGTACAGGGATGGTGGGAACCCTCATAATGGGCACAGCAGGTGTACAGACCCAGGAACTCAGTACAGGGATGGTGGGAACCCCTCACAATAGGCACAGTAGGTGTACTGGGATGGTGGGAGGAACCCTCATAATGGGCACAGCGGGTGTACAGACCTGGGAACTCAGTACAGGGATGGTGGGAACTCCTCATAATGGGCACCTCAGGTGTACAGACCCAGGAACTCTGCACAGGGATGGTGGGAACCCCACATAATGGGCAAAGTAGGTGTACAGACCCAGGAACTCAGTACAGCCTGTCCTTATACATTTACTTGAGATCACTTAGACCCGGTTTGTCTCTATAGTGGGAGGTAGCGCCAACACCCCATTCTTTTATATTATATCCTATTCTCTCTAGGGAGTTATTAGGGGGGCTGCAACCTCTGTCTGGTGTTTTCCTGAGCGCAGATTCCCTACTTCTTTAATAATAGTCTAATGTCCATAAAATTTCATAATCTACCCAATAGACCTCATGCACACAGGTTGTTTGCTTTGCTCCTCTAAACATCAGAACTCCTGGCAGGAGAAACGCCCACTGCAGGCGCGTCATGCGTTTTATCGTAAATGTAACTGTAGCGGGGTGTTCAATTTAGGGGAGTGTCTGAGTGGTAGTTAGGCTCAGACACACTATTGTTAGGGTTAATAGACCATTTCTGTACCATGGGAGAAAGTATTGGTGCATAGTTCCCTGGGGCCTACAGGTGGCGCTGTCGCCATTGGTCCGGGTTGAACCACAATACAAGGTTGTGCCTTTTCTTGTCCCCTCTCGGCAGCAGTACGGCGAGGCGGGGAACCTGCTGTGCCTGTCGGGAGAGGGTATAAAAAGGGGCGGCCATCTTCCATGGGGGTTTGTCCGCGCCCAGGCACCTTCAGCCTGGGTGTGCGTGTGAGTCGTCTCCGGTTGCCCTAGGCCCGGAGGCCTGGTTCCTGTTTCATCCCAGACACCTTCAGTCTGGGGTGAGGTACTATTTTGGAGGCCCGGAGCACAGCACCTTCGGTTGGGTTCCGCCGGGGATCGAGGACTCCCAGGTTTCCGCCTTACGTGGGGACCCGGATCTGGGATGAGGAGGCCAGGGAGGTTACCTGTACCGAAGACCCAGCGCAGAGTCGTGGTGACGGTGGGGACCTCTGGTCACTCTCCGGAGGGATGTCTTCTCCTTTTCATGGGCCAAATACTACTTAAGAAGGAAGTTCACGTTCAAGGTCAGTGGCCTCATAGGGCCGTGCCCTATTCACCTAGTCAGTGGCAGTGACTTTATTCACCAGGTCTGTGGCAGAGACCAACCTCACGGTCTGTGGCAGAGATCGTGCGCCATAACTGTTTGTGAAACCTAAACAGTCAAAGAGTCTGATTCAAGTTTGTGCCTGGACCTCCTCCCACCTAAGCTGTCCTGTGTCTTGCTCCAACCTGTCTGCTGTTAAAGAGGCATATTTATTATCCGTGTGAAATAAATATAGAAGTTGGACTTTCAGTTGGTGTGGACAGTTACATTACTGGGGAAACATAAGGACTTGAATCTACCTAAGGTAGAGGTGAGAATCGTCCTCGGGAGGATTCAACTCCAGCCGCAGGCAGGCCCGAAAACTAACACCGCTCAACCACCTTTCTCAGGAGTGTACGGGCTTGTGGTGCGGTGTGCCTCTCCCCTCCCTGCGAGGAGCCGAAACTAAAAGGAAGGTAGGGGGAGAGGTGAGGGCGCTACATAACCTATTGGCCAAAATATTTATTTGTTCTGGCCATTTAAATGCATCTAGCGTTTCAGTGTGTTTAGCTTTTTTCTGCGCTTCACCTCCTCTCCTTACCGTGCTTTCCATGTTTTTTTTTTTTTTTTCAGACTGTAATTGCTCTGCTTCTAATATGTCTGTAAACGCCTGTGTGCACATGGACACATAAGCTAACGTACAGGTGCTTTTACAGGCTGAGAAAAAAAATGTCAAATGCCAGTATTTTTTAAGCTTTAATCGGAGCCCTTTGTAATCTCATGTAGCCATATTCCTAAGCGATCATCACAAGTCTCTGTGCTTGATATACCATCAGTCCGATTCATGCTTCAGAGTAAGTTTAAGGCCCCGTTCAGGCTAGATTCACACTGTTGTGCAGAGAGGCTCACAGCAGGGGTCCGGTGCATCCCTGTTCTCCATTTCAGGGATGAATCGGGCCCAAATTTTTGCCGGCATTTGGACCTAAAACAAAGCATATTTCCAGGTTGTAAGTTGGCAAATGTCATTGCAGATCCCTACTTGTTATTGCTTGTATTGAAACTTACATAACACAGTTGGTGTTCTGTACATTGACCGTGTACAAAACACCACCCTACATGTACACCATGTTTAAACATTTGCCAGCTTTATGAGTCATAGCGGGCAGCAGATGAAACTACATAGGTAATTGTAATTATAAAAATACAAAATGTAGTGTAGTACTTACATTTTTTTCTTATCAAAAGCGAAATTACCTTTTAAATGCAACCCCTGTCGTCTAACGTTTAATGTTGTAGAGAAGCTATGCAATGGGTTAATAAAGTCAGAACTTAAAATGCAAGTTTAAACCATTTCCTAGTCTGTGATCTCCAGAAATCATCTGGGTTTTAAAACAAATTGAAGCTTCGTCTGTGTATAATGTGCAGCCTGGTATATGATGTGCAGAGCCCTGTGTATAATGTGCAGCCTGGTATATGATGTGTAGAGCCCTGTGTATAATGTACAGCCTGGTATATGATGTGCAGAGCCCTGTGTATAATGTGCAGCCTGGTATATGATGTGCAGAGCCCTGTGTATAATGTGCAGCCTGGTATATGATGTGCCGAGCCCTGTGTATAATGTGCAGCCTGGTATATGATGTGCAGAGCCCTGTGTATAATGTGCAGCCTGGTATATGATGTGCAGAGCCCTGTGTATAATGGGCAGCCTGGTATATGATGTGCAGAGCCCTGTGTATAATGTGCAGCCTGGTATATGATGTGCAGAGCCCGGTGTATAATGTGCAGCCTGGTATATGATGTGCAGAGCCCTGTGTATAATTTGCAGCCTGGTATATGATGTGCAGAGCCCTGTGTATAATGTGCAGCCTGGTATATGATGTGCAAAACCCTGTGTATAATGTGCAGCCTGGTATATGATGTGCAGAACCCTGTGTATAATGTGCAGCTTGGTATATTATGTGCAGAGCCCTGTTTATAATATACAGCCTGGTATATGATGTGCAGAGCCCTGTGTATAATGTGCAGCCTGGTATATGATGTGCAGAGCCTGGTGTATAATGCTGACACTATGAGTGGAATACAGGGGACGGAGTGGGTGGATTCTATAAGGGGTGTGGCTTATGATAAGTGGGATGGGCCAACCGTGGAGGGGTGGGGTCTTGCACCCCCCCTATCCTAAAACTTCACCAGCCGCCACTGGAGCAGGGGCCTTTTGTCAGTCCCAAATCTATGGAGAGTATTAACTGTCAGCATATCAGTAGAAAAACGAATTAAAGCTGGAGGCGGGTTCCCTTCCCCCAACACCCCGATTGGGATCTAACTGTGTTGGAGGGGGGATCCCAGAACCTCCCATTATTCTGATCCCCGTCATCCGGGGGGAGGCTTATACCGTATTTTAAACTTCAGAACACAATTAAATTGTTGACTACTCATGCTCTACCTGTGATCTTGCAAACTAGACCTCTAATCCAAAAAGGCGGTATGGCTTTTTGGCTGTAATTCTACCATGAAGACCACCTCTAGCCAGACTTCTCCAGACAGTAGATGGGTGTACCTGGGTCCCACGGGTTTCCCCAGTTCTGTGCTGATAGCACTGCTGGTCATCTTCTGATGTGGAAGGGAAGTAAGCATGATGTGTCTTTTATCTGCTGCATTAAGTTTCCTTGGATGACTAAGGTCCTCAACATTACCCGTTTCTTTGTACTTCTTTAAAAGAGCTTGAACAGCACATATTGAAACCCCAGTCTGGTGTGAAATCTTTGCCTGGGAGAGACTTTGCTGATGCAGTATAACTACCTTGTTGCTCTGATTATAGTTTGGCTGTTCCTCACCCAGTTTTAAGACTCATACACAGATGTTTATTTTTCAGTTATTGACTGCGTTTCAACCTACTTATAAAATTGATGATCATTAGCACCTGCTTGGTATAATTGGTTAATCATATACCTGACTTGAATCGTACAAAATCCCTGACTTTGTGCAAGTGTAAAGCCCTGTACTCACGGCCGAGATTCTCGTCAGGAAAAAACCTGTTGTTTTTCCTGACGATATTCTTGACAAGAATCTTGTGCCGGCCGAGTGTACACACACTCCATTCCAAAGAACCGCCGTTCTTTTGAATGTAACCAACGCTGTGACGTCATCGACTACAACGAGCATGCGCTCGTCACATTCGATGCCGTCGCTGCCATCTTGCTACACCCTACCTATGCCTAGGAAGCTACCGCGCATGCGTCAAAGTCATTTCAAGCATGCGCGGGCTTCCCGGAGGACAGGTAAGCTTGTTGCCGCATACACACATACAGTTTTCTCGTCGGGAAACAGGCCAACGAGAATCCAGACGAGAAAATAGAGAGCAGGTTCTCTATTTTTCTCGTCGAGATTCCCGGCAGTTTTCCGAACGAGAAACCATACACACGACCGGTTTTCTCGGCAAGAAAGCTCTCCCAGCAGTTTTCTTGTTGTTTCTTGCCGAGAAAACCGGTCGTGTGTACGAGGCCTAAGAAATGATGCTGGTTTGAAGCCGAAGGGCGGTCACACCAAATATTGATTTGATTTTGATTTATCTTCTGTTCGCTCACTTTGCATTTTGTAAATTGATGAAGACTAAATACCGTATATACTCGAGTATAAGCCGAGTTTTTAATCACATTTTTTTGTGCTGAAAATGCCCCCCTCGGCTTATACTCAAGTCACCTTTTTGTGCCTGATCTCCCGGATTTGGGGACCCGGTACCGGCCGGACGTAGGTCCTCTGGACCCCAAACTTAGCACACATGTAGCCTCAATCTTCCTCTACATGTGTGGAAAGTTTGTTGTCTGGGGGAACCTACGGCCGGCGAGCACCGATTTTTCAAAGCTGGGCACCCCTTCCATAGACTCCAATGTTAAACTGTAATTTCTCCAGTGAATTTGGGGACCCGGTACTGGCCGGTCGTAGGTCTTCCGGACCCAAAACTTGGCACACATGTAGCCCCATTTCTCCTCTAAAAGTGTACAAAGTTTTTTGTCTGGGGGATCTAAGGCTGGGGAACACCGATTTTTCAAAACCGGGCACCCCTTCTATAGTCTAGTCATGGACACAGTGAGGCATGGGCACAGTGAGGCATGGGCACAGTGAGGCATGCACATGGACACAGCGAGGCAAAGTGAGGCACAGTGAGGCATGCAGATGGACACCCTAGGCTTATACTCGAGTCAATAAGTTTTCCCAGTTTTTTGTGGTAAATTTAGGTGCCTCGCTTATATTCGGGTCGGCTTATACTCGAGTATATACAGTAATTAAAAAATATATTTTTGAACGCATCATTACTTTACAGAATTTCTCTAGAACCCCCTTTTTGCACACACAAGGGAAATATCCAGCAGATGTGTCAAAGAGCTCCGCCAGGGCCTGATGACTGGTCAGAACCCTTTGGCATAGCTGTGCAAGGGGTCTCCAAACTATGGCCCTCCAGTTGTTCAATTACAATTCCCATCATGCCCAGTCATGTCCACGATTGTCAGACTTTTACAGTGCCTCATGGGATGTGTAGTTCTGCAACAGCTGGAGGGCCGTAGTTTGGGGATCCCTAGACCATAATGGTGGTGCAGAAGGGGGGAGGGTGGGGACAAAAATACAGGGGCTGAAGCTCCTCTTTAAAGTGTCTCAATACAACTTTCTGACGAAGTGGCCAGCATAGGCCACAAAGCGTGTTGACAGTGTTACATTTCATTGTATGATCTTTAAAGATCCAGAGCTTTGCACAAGAAAGACTCAAGCATCATCCTTTTTGGGTGCCTCTGCTGTCCCCATGACCCACCTTTTGGGCTAAGCCCCTTCATCTACAGTATATATGGTAAAATATATCACCTTTAGGGATGAGCTTCGTGTTCGAGTCGAACATACGTTCGACTCGAACATTGGCTGTTCGATCGTTCGACGAAGATCGAACGATTTGGGCCGTTCGCGCCAAATTCGAGTGACGCGAACGGCCCACAATGCACTACGCCATCGCAGTGTCATCCAGGCGCTGTGATTGGCCAAGCATGCACTGTGACCCCGCATGCTTGGCCAATCACAGCGCCGGCAGCGAGGAGAGCAATGATTGGCCACAGGCAGGATGCCTGTGGCCAATTATTGCTGAGGGTGTTTAGTACACGCCCCACACTATAAAAGGCCGCCAGCACGGCGGCCTAGTGTAGTGTGTTCCGGAGCAGGGATAGAGTAGCATAGGCAGGGACAGTGACTGTTATTTCTTTCTTGCTTAACCTGGATTCCTTTAGTTTAGGGAAAGAGAAGGATAGGTAGGGAGAGTGTCAGTGTGTTTTGTGCTTCTGCTATAGTGTGCTTAAAAAAAAACATTTATTCTAGGGACAGAAAACTCTAGGTAGGGACAGTGTCAGTTTCTTTCACTCTGCAAGTCCTTGTTTCCAGGGACCTGGAAGGACAGTGAGTGAATTGTCCTTTTGCTATATTGTGATTAAAAAAAACATTTATTCTAGGGACAGAAAACTCTAGGTAGGGACAGTGTCAGTTTCTTTCACTCTGCAAGTCCTTGTTTCCAGGGACCTGGAAGGACAGTGAGTGAATTGTCCTTTTGCTATATTGTGATTAAAAAAAACATTTTTTTCTAGGGACAGAAAACTGTAGGTAGGGAGAGTATTTTTTTTCTTTCACTCTGCAAGTCCTTGTTTCCAGGGACCTGTAAGGACAGTGAGTTAATTGTCCTTGTGCTATATTGTGCTGAAAAAAACATTTATTCCAGGGACAGAAAACTCTAGGTAGGGACAGTGTCAGTTTCTTTCACTCTGCAAGTCCTTGTTTCCAGGGACCTGGAAGGACAGTGAGTGAATTGTCCTTTTGCTATATTGTGATTAAAAAAAACATTTTTTTCTAGGGACAGAAAACTGTAGGTAGGGAGAGTGTTTTTTTTCTTTCACTCTGCAAGTCCTTGTTTCCAGGGACCTGTAAGGACAGTGAGTTAATTTTCCTTGTGCTATATTGTGATTAAAAAAAACATTTATTCTAGGGACAGAAAACTCTAGGTAGGGACAGTGTCAGTTTCTTTCACTCTGCAAGTCCTTGTTTCCAGGGACCTGGAAGGACAGTGAGTGAATTGTCCTTTTGCTATATTGTGATTAAAAAAAACATTTATTCTAGGGACAGAAAACTGTAGGTAGGGACAGTGTCAGTTTCTTTCACTCTGCAAGTCCTTGTTTCCAGGGACCTGGAAGGACAGTGAGTGAATTGTCCTTTTGCTATATTGTGATTAAAAAAAACATTTTTTTCTAGGGACAGAAAACTGTAGGTAGGGAGAGTATTTTTTTTCTTTCACTCTGCAAGTCCTTGTTTCCAGGGACCTGTAAGGACAGTGAGTTAATTGTCCTTGTGCTATATTGTGATTAAAAAAAACATTTATTCTAGGGACAGAAAACTCTAGGTAGGGACAGTGTCAGTTTCTTTCACTCTGCAAGTCCTTGTTTTCAGGGACCTGGAAGGACAGTGAGTGAATTGTCCTTTTGCTATATTGTGATAAAAAAAAACATTTTTTTCTAGGGACAGAAAACTGTAGGTAGGGAGAGTGTTTTTTTTCTTTCACTCTGCAAGTCCTTGTTTCCAGGGACCTGTAAGGACAGTGAGTTAATTTTCCTTGTGCTATATTGTGATTAAAAAAAACATTTATTCTAGGGACAGAAAACTCTAGGTAGGGACAGTGTCAGTTTCTTTCACTCTGCAAGTCCTTGTTTCCAGGGACCTGGAAGGACAGTGAGTGAATTGTCCTTTTGCTATATTGTGATTAAAAAAAACATTTTTTTCTAGGGACAGAAAACTGTAGGTAGGGAGAGTGTTTTTTTTCTTTCACTCTGCAAGTCCTTGTTTCCAGGGACCTGTAAGGACAGTGAGTTAATTTTCCTTGTGCTATATTGTGATTAAAAAAAACATTTATTCTAGGGACAGAAAACTCTAGGTAGGGACAGTGTCAGTTTCTTTCACTCTGCAAGTCCTTGTTTCCAGGGACCTGGAAGGACAGTGAGTGAATTGTCCTTTTGCTATATTGTGATTAAAAAAAACATTTATTCTAGGGACAGAAAACTCTAGGTAGGGACAGTGTCAGTTTCTTTCACTCTGCAAGTCCTTGTTTCCAGGGACCTGGAAGGACAGTGAGTGAATTGTCCTTTTGCTATATTGTGATTAAAAAAAACATTTATTCTAGGGACAGAAAACTCTAGGTAGGGACAGTGTCAGTTTCTTTCACTCTGCAAGTCCTTGTTTCCAGGGACCTGGAAGGACAGTGAGTGAATTGTCCTTTTGCTATATTGTGATTAAAAAAAACATTTTTTTCTAGGGACAGAAAACTGTAGGTAGGGAGAGTATTTTTTTTCTTTCACTCTGCAAGTCCTTGTTTCCAGGGACCTGTAAGGACAGTGAGTTAATTGTCCTTGTGCTATATTGTGCTGAAAAAAACATTTATTCCAGGGACAGAAAACTCTAGGTAGGGACAGTGTCAGTTTCTTTCACTCTGCAAGTCCTTGTTTCCAGGGACCTGGAAGGACAGTGAGTGAATTGTCCTTTTGCTATATTGTGATTAAAAAAAACATTTTTTTCTAGGGACAGAAAACTGTAGGTAGGGAGAGTGTTTTTTTTCTTTCACTCTGCAAGTCCTTGTTTCCAGGGACCTGTAAGGACAGTGAGTTAATTTTCCTTGTGCTATATTGTGATTAAAAAAAACATTTATTCTAGGGACAGAAAACTCTAGGTAGGGACAGTGTCAGTTTCTTTCACTCTGCAAGTCCTTGTTTCCAGGGACCTGGAAGGACAGTGAGTGAATTGTCCTTTTGCTATATTGTGATTAAAAAAAACATTTATTCTAGGGACAGAAAACTGTAGGTAGGGACAGTGTCAGTTTCTTTCACTCTGCAAGTCCTTGTTTCCAGGGACCTGGAAGGACAGTGAGTGAATTGTCCTTTTGCTATATTGTGATTAAAAAAAACATTTTTTTCTAGGGACAGAAAACTGTAGGTAGGGAGAGTATTTTTTTTCTTTCACTCTGCAAGTCCTTGTTTCCAGGGACCTGTAAGGACAGTGAGTTAATTGTCCTTGTGCTATATTGTGATTAAAAAAAACATTTATTCTAGGGACAGAAAACTCTAGGTAGGGACAGTGTCAGTTTCTTTCACTCTGCAAGTCCTTGTTTTCAGGGACCTGGAAGGACAGTGAGTGAATTGTCCTTTTGCTATATTGTGATAAAAAAAAACATTTTTTTCTAGGGACAGAAAACTGTAGGTAGGGAGAGTGTTTTTTTTCTTTCACTCTGCAAGTCCTTGTTTCCAGGGACCTGTAAGGACAGTGAGTTAATTTTCCTTGTGCTATATTGTGATTAAAAAAAACATTTATTCTAGGGACAGAAAACTCTAGGTAGGGACAGTGTCAGTTTCTTTCACTCTGCAAGTCCTTGTTTCCAGGGACCTGGAAGGACAGTGAGTGAATTGTCCTTTTGCTATATTGTGATTAAAAAAAACATTTATTCTAGGGACAGAAAACTCTAGGTAGGGACAGTGTCAGTTTCTTTCACTCTGCAAGTCCTTGTTTCCAGGGACCTGGAAGGACAGTGAGTGAATTGTCCTTTTGCTATATTGTGATTAAAAAAAACATTTATTCTAGGGACAGAAAACTCTAGGTAGGGACAGTGTCAGTTTCTTTCACTCTGTAAGTCCTTGTTTCCAGGGACCTGGAAGGACAGTGAGTGAATTGTCCTTTTGCTATATTGTGATTAAAAAAAACATTTTTTTCTAGGGACAGAAAACTGTAGGTAGGGAGAGTATTTTTTTTCTTTCACTCTGCAAGTCCTTGTTTCCAGGGACCTGTAAGGACAGTGAGTTAATTGTCCTTGTGCTATATTGTGCTGAAAAAAACATTTATTCCAGGGACAGAAAACTCTAGGTAGGGACAGTGTCAGTTTCTTTCACTCTGCAAGTCCTTGTTTCCAGGGACCTGGAAGGACAGTGAGTGAATTGTCCTTTTGCTATATTGTGATTAAAAAAAACATTTTTTTCTAGGGACAGAAAACTGTAGGTAGGGAGAGTATTTTTTTTCTTTCACTCTGCAAGTCCTTGTTTCCAGGGACCTGTAAGGACAGTGAGTTAATTGTCCTTGTGCTATATTGTGCTGAAAAAAACATTTATTCCAGGGACAGAAAACTCTAGGTAGGGACAGTGTCAGTTTCTTTCACTCTGCAAGTCCTTGTTTCCAGGGACCTGGAAGGACAGTGAGTGAATTGTCCTTTTGCTATATTGTGATTAAAAAAAACATTTTTTTCTAGGGACAGAAAACTGTAGGTAGGGAGAGTATTTTTTTTCTTTCACTCTGCAAGTCCTTGTTTCCAGGGACCTGTAAGGACAGTGAGTTAATTGTCCTTGTGCTATATTGTGCTGAAAAAAACATTTATTCCAGGGACAGAAAACTCTAGGTAGGGACAGTGTCAGTTTCTTTCACTCTGCAAGTCCTTGTTTCCAGGGACCTGGAAGGACAGTGAGTGAATTGTCCTTTTGCTATATTGTGATTAAAAAAAACATTTTTTTCTAGGGACAGAAAACTGTAGGTAGGGAGAGTGTTTTTTTTCTTTCACTCTGCAAGTCCTTGCTTCCAGGGACCTGTAAGGACAGTGAGTTAATTTTCCTTGTGCTATATTGTGATTAAAAAAAACATTTATTCTAGGGACAGAAAACTCTAGGTAGGGACAGTGTCAGTTTCTTTCACTCTGCAAGTCCTTGTTTCCAGGGACCTGGAAGGACAGTGAGTGAATTGTCCTTTTGCTATATTGTGATAAAAAAAAACATTTTTTTCTAGGGACAGAAAACTGTAGGTAGGGAGAGTGTTTTTTTTCTTTCACTCTGCAAGTCCTTGTTTCCAGGGACCTGTAAGGACAGTGAGTTAATTTTCCTTGTGCTATATTGTGATTAAAAAAAACATTTATTCTAGGGACAGAAAACTCTAGGTAGGGACAGTGTCAGTTTCTTTCACTCTGCAAGTCCTTGTTTCCAGGGACCTGGAAGGACAGTGAGTGAATTGTCCTTTTGCTATATTGTGATTAAAAAAAACATTTTTTTCTAGGGACAGAAAACTGTAGGTAGGGAGAGTGTTTTTTTTCTTTCACTCTGCAAGTCCTTGTTTCCAGGGACCTGTAAGGACAGTGAGTTAATTTTCCTTGTGCTATATTGTGATTAAAAAAAACATTTATTCTAGGGACAGAAAACTCTAGGTAGGGACAGTGTCAGTTTCTTTCACTCTGCAAGTCCTTGTTTCCAGGGACCTGGAAGGACAGTGAGTGAATTGTCCTTTTGCTATATTGTGATTAAAAAAAACATTTATTCTAGGGACAGAAAACTCTAGGTAGGGACAGTGTCAGTTTCTTTCACTCTGCAAGTCCTTGTTTCCAGGGACCTGTAAGGACAGTGAGTTAATTTTCCTTGTGCTATATTGTGATTAAAAAAAACATTTTTTCTAGGGACAGAAAACTGTAGGTAGGGAGAGTGTTTTTTTTCTTTCACTCTGCAAGTCCTTGTTTCCAGGGACAGAGAAGGACACCTGAAGGTAGCCCTTATTGCTTTTTTCCCATCTCCCTGCAGGCCATCTATTAGAATGTCTGGAAGGCAAACAAGGAGAGGCAGACAGTCAGGAGGCAATAAAAGAGGGCAAGCAGGCTCTGTGTCTGGGGGCAACAGTGCTGGTCGTGGACGCGGTGCATTGTCATCAGCACATGGCCATGGGACACGCTTGTCCTTCTTTTCGGCAGCTGGACATGTTGAGCCACATCATGCCGAAGACTTGGTAGAGTGGATGACCAAGCCCTCCTCCTCCTCCTCATCCTCTCTCACCCAGGCTCAGGGTACTGGCAAAGCAGCTGCCAAAGCGTCGTCTTCCCTGGTATCAATGTCAGACAAATCATCAGTCACTCCTTCCCTAGACCCACCATGTCCTCCTCCTGAGGAGTCCCCCGAACTGTTTCAGCACAGTGTTGGGTACATGCTCCAGGAGGATGCCCAGCGTTTCGAAGGGTCTGATGATGAAACCCAGCTAGAGGAAGGCAGTAGCGTGAGAGCAGACAGAGGGGATGCTCAAGAAGGACACCAATCTGGCAGTCATGTTCCAGCAGCTGCAGCATACTGCCAGATTGGCTCCAGTGATGAGGAGGGAGGGGATGATGAGGTCAATGACTCCACGTGGGTGCCTAATAGGAGAGAGGAGGAGGAGGAGGATGAGGAGGAGGCACATCTCCAACGAGGCAGGATGCCCTTTGGTGGCCAGCGTAAGGGCAGTACACCGACGGAATCACACCGCAGAGCTCCGCCTGTGCAGGGCGCTGCCTCTGCCCGTCATTCAAAAAGTTCTTTGGTGTGGGCCTTTTTTGAGGCTAGTGCATCAGATCGCACAGCTGCTGTTTGCAACATATGTCTCAAGCGTATATCGCGTGGCCAAAACATCAGCCGCTTGGGTACCACATGCCTGACCAGACATATGTTGACCTGCCATGCAGCTCGTTGGCAAGCCTACCTCAAAGACCCACACCAAAGAACAAAGCGGACCTCTCCTTGCACCGCATCAGCTGGGATCTCCAACCCCACTATAACTTCAGTCCTCTCTGAAACATGCACTGAGAGGAATGAAGGTGTAGAATTAGGTGTGTCACAGCCAAGTACTTGCGCCCACTCTGCTAGCAGTACACCGACGTCCGATTCTAGCAGGCAAATTTCCCTGCCCCAGCTGCTGGACCGTCGAAAGAAGTTCACTCCCAGCCATCCACATGCCCAGCGGTTGAATGCTAGCTTGGCTAAATTGCTAGCGCTTCAACTGCTGCCTTTTCAGTTGGTAGACTCGGCCCCCTTCCGTGAGTTTGTGCAATGTGCGGTTCCTCAGTGGCAGGTTCCCAAACGCCACTTTTTCTCACGGAAGGCTATTCCGGCTCTCTACCGGCATGTGGAAGGCAATGTCTTGGCCTCGCTGGACAGGGCGGTCAGCGGTAAGGTGCATATTACCGCTGACTCATGGTCCAGCAGGCATGGACAGGGACGTTACCTTTCTTTCACGGCCCATTGGGTCACTCTTTTGGCAGCTGGGAAGGATTCAGGACAAGGTGCAGTAGTGTTGGAGGTTGTCCCACCGCCACGCCTCCAAAATGCTACTACTGGTTGTGACACACCTCTCTCCTCCACCCCCTCCTCTTCTTCTTCCTCCATGGCCTCTTCCTGTGGTTTGTCCTATGAACCAGCGGTGCTCCGTAGCCGTTCACGGGGCTACGCAAGTACGCAGGCAAAAAGATGCCATGCCGTGCTTGCGCTGGTGTGTTTGGGGGACAGAAGCCACACTGGGGCAGAGGTCCTGTCTGCTCTGCAGGGCCAGGCCGAGAGGTGGTTGACGCCACGCCAGCTTAAGCCAGGAATGGTGGTTTGCGACAATGGCACCAACCTCCTCTCCGCCCTCCGACAGGGACAACTGACCCATGTGCCCTGTGTGGCTCACGTCCTTAACCTGGTGGTGCAGCGGTTCTTGGGCAGGTACCCGGGCTTACAGGATGTCCTGAGGCAGGCCAGGAAAGTCTGTGTGCATTTCCGCAGATCTTATAATGCCAGTGCTCGCCTGGCTGAGCTGCAAAAGGAGTTGAACCTGCCCAAGAACCGCCTTATATGTGACATGCCCACCAGGTGGAACTCAACGTTGGCCATGCTGCAGCGGCTGCACACGCAGCAGAGGGCCATCAATGAGTACCTGTGCGACTACGGCACCAGGACAGGGTCAGGGGAGCTTGGTTTTTTTTCTCCACGCCAGTGGGGCATGATCAGGGATGCATGCACTGTCCTGGCACCATTTGAGGAGGCCACGAGGATGGTGAGCAGTGACAGTGCATGCATCAGTGACACTGTACCTCTTGTCCACCTGTTGGAGCACACGCTGCGTGGAATAATGGACAGGGCACTTGAGGCAGAACAGAGGCAGGAAGAGGAGGACTTCCTTGCCTCTCAAGGCCCCCTTTACCCAGACAGTGTTCCTTCTGTCCCACCCATCGCACAGGAAGAGGAGGAGGAGGAGGAGGAGGAGGAGGATTGTGTCAGCATGGAGGTGGAGGCTGGCACTCAGCATCATCAGCAGCAGTCTTTTAGGGATGATTTACAGTCCCAAGAAACCAGTGGACTTGTACGTGGCTGGGAGGAGGTGGCTGCGGATCATGTCGTCCTTAGTGACCCAGAGGACTCCGGAGCGAATGCCTCAGCAAACCTACGCTGCATGGCCTCCCTGATCCTGCAAAGTCTGCGGAAGGATCCTCGTATTCTTCGGATCAAGGAGAGGGACCATTACTGGCTGGCCACTCTCCTTGATCCACGGTACAAGGGTAAGGTTGCGGACCTTATGTTACCGTCGCAGAGGGAGCAGAGGATGAGACAACTCCGGGAGGCCTTGCAGAAAGGTCTGTGCAACGCGTTCCCAGAGACTGGGAGGTTGCAAACTCCTGGTCCTGGACAACGAGTTGCTGAGGCTTCGGCCAGTCAAAGAAGGAGCGGTGGGGAAGGTGGCCGTCTGACCGATGCGTTCAGACAATTCTTTAGTCCGCAGCCCCAAAGTATGATTGGTTCCAGCAACCATCGCCAGCGTCTGATAAACATGGTGCAGGAATATCTAGGGGCAAGGTCAGACTTGGACACCTTCCCCACCGAAAATCCTCTGGCTTACTGGGTCTTGAGGATGGATCACTGGCCAGAGCTTGCACAGTATGCAATTGAGCTACTGGCCTGTCCTGCATCCAGCGTTCTTTCGGAACGCACATTCAGTGCTGCTGGAGGATTTGTCACGGATCACAGGGTGCGCCTGTCCACCGACTCGGTTGATCGACTGACTTTCATCAAGATGAACCAGTCTTGGATCACCACCAGCTACCACACACCTGATGCTGATATAACAGACTAATTGATTTTAAAATGTCACATCCCTTCAAGACTGATGCTGATGCTGAGTGCCTGTGCTGTTATGTTGACTGGCTATCCTCCTCCTCCGAGTCCTCAATGATACGATTGATGATGATAGCTTGGAAGATCATTTTTGTTTATGGGTGCCGCCACCAGTGCCTAACGCCCAATTTTTCAGCCCCTGTTTAACAGGGGCGTGTAATTACAATTTTTGAAGCAATACTTTGCAACAGGGCTCATTGCTGTGCTCCAAGTACAGTATCTGTGAGGAGTTGCAGTGTTGTGCCACCAGTGCCTAAGGCCCAATTTTTCAGCCCCTGTTTAACAGGGGCGTGTCATTACAATTTTTGAAGCAATACTTTGCAACAGGGCTCATTGCTGTGCTCCAAGTACAGTATCTGTGAGGGGTTGCAGTGTTGTGCCACCAGTGCCTAAGGCCCAATTTTTCAGCCCCTGTTCAACAGGGGCATGTAATTACAATTCTTGATCTAATAATTCACAGCAGGGCCCATTGCTGCACCCACCAAGAGTAACTGTCAGGGCTTACAGTGTTGTGGCACCAGCACCACCATCAAAGGCCCAATTTTTACTACCACTGTTCAACAATTATATGTAATTAAAATTCCTGATATAATAGTTGACAGCAGGGCGTTCCAGCACCAACCAAGAGTAACTGTGAGTGCTTACAGTGTTGTGCCAACACCAACAACTAAGGGGCCTATTTCTGCAGAGTATATACGGCAGGTCCCTACTTTCAAACATCCAACTTACAAACGACTCCTACTTGCAAACGCAAGAAGACAACAGGAAGTGAGAGGAAATCTACCACTAGGAAGGAAAATTCTCTCCTGTAAGAATAAATATGGGAGAAAGGTGTCTCCTCTGTACTGATGCTTTATCAGCAATCCTTGTTTCAAGAAAAACACCACATTTCAAAAACAGTTGTCATTGGGACGGAAAGTGAGGTGAAATGTTCTGAACAGGGGCACAGACAGCAAAACAAATGTTACAGGGGTGATAACCCTTCCCTATGTTTTCCAAAAAGCTTAAAAATATATTTTTTGGCTGGAGCTACACTTAAACAATGTACCTGTTCAAAATTACAAACAAATTCTACATAAGAACAAACCTACAGTCCCTGTCTTGTATGCACCGCCTGTATAAAGCTGTTCAGAGTATATAGGGCCTTTTTTATTTTATGTGCGGGGTTCCCCTTAATATCCATACAAGACCCAAAGGGGCTGGTAATGGGCTGGGGTAGGGGGGGGGGGGTCATGGGGTAGCTATGCCATTTTTCTTAAAGAATTTCATCCATATTACCGGGACCAGACATTACATTAAAGCCGCAAGCAGTTTTAAATGGCTTTTTTTTCCTTTAGAAGTGTCATTTTGTGCAGGGACAGTTCTAAACACGGGAAACACGTGGCACTTCACAGGCATACTTTAGACACCCCCCAGGTACGATATTTAAAGGAATATTTGACTTTTTTTTTTTCACTTTATGCATCATTAAAATGACTGCTCCCGAAAAACGACCGTTTTTAAAACTTCTTTTTGCATTGATACATGTCCCCTGGTGCAGAACCCGGGTTCCCAAACCCTTTTTAGGACAATAACATGCATAATAGTTGTTATAATTAGCACTTTAGAATTCGAACGTTCGCATCCATTGTATTTAATAGGGTTCTAATGTTCGTTCGAACTTCCGGTCCGTTCGCGGGTTCTGGTGCGAACCGAACCCGGGGGTGTTCGGCTCATCACTAATCACCTTGTATTGCCTATGGTGGGAACAGGCTCACCTTGAACCAGTAGCATATCATCCATGGGTGCAGGGTGTTCACTCCACACAGGCCCACTGTGCTCTGACCAAACCTGCACCTATAGATGAGACATTTTTGGCTGACAGTTGAGATGATCGGTGCGGACAGTTACAGGCACCAGGCACCGATCTCCCTGTATACCGCAGCTGACATCTGCAGTATCTCCACTTCTCATGCTCTCATTCCCGCGGCTGTCAGCTGCTTAATTGAAAGTCCTGACTGTCCCCCTGTGTCCTTCTCCAGCCTCCACTCCCCCCCCCCACAGCAAACTGTCAGGATGGAGAGTGGAGTCCACTGCCCCAACCCCCTGCTCCCCAAAAAACATTGTGAAATAAAGAAATTAAATAATGTAAAAAAAATATTAAAAATTATTTGTAAAATAAATGAATAAATAATAATATGTAGCGCACCCACCTCACTCCTACCTGCATTAACTTTGGCTTTGGCAGGAAGAGAGAGGCACACCGCAATACCAGCCTGTACCCTCCTGTGTGAGGAGGTTGAGCGGTGTTGTTGTTGGGTCTTCCACGGTCAGAACATGAAAACCTCCAGAGCCTGATTCTCACCTCTATGTTAAAGTAGAGACAAATCTTTGACTTCCCAGTAAAGTGAATGTCCACACCAGCTGAAACTCCAACTCAGAGTTTATTTTCTCTTTGCACATAACACAGTCTCTGATAGGAAAAGGTTGGAGCAAGAAACAGAACAGTACAAGGTGTGGAGGAGGTCCAGGCACAAACATTACAGATGTTTGCTCAGATTCTCAAGCAAGTTTAACTAGGCGCACAGTCTCTGCCACAGACTATGAAGTTGGTCTCTGCCACAGACCTGATGAAACTGATCCCCTTCTTTAGCTATGGCCCCTTTTTAGGAGAAGACATCCCTCCGGAGAGTTACCGGGACCCTACCGTCACCATGACACTGCACTGGGTCTTCAGAGAGTTCCTTTCCCAGCCTCCTCGTCCGAGATATGGGTCCCCTCGCAAGGCGGCACCCTGAGAGTCCTCGATCCTAGGTGGACCCCAGCTGAAGGTGCTGGGCCCCAGGCCTCCACTGTGGCTCCTGGGCTTACATACCCAGGGCGGACAGGAACAGCATGGTAGTACCTCACCCTGGGCTAAAGGTGCCCAGGATGGAACAGGAACACCCGCCCCTGGGAGTAGGACTCCCGACGACCGAACAGAACCCCAAACAGGCAGCGTCTACCCCTTTTATATCCTCTCCCAGCATGCACAGCAGACCTACCACACCCACTGTATGGCTGCTGAGAGGGGACACACAAGGCACAGCACTGTATCAGCGGTTCAATACTAGCCTACTATGGTAGCGCCACCTGTAGGCCACAGGGAACTGTACACCGATACTCTCCCTGGTGATAAAATTGGTTGCAAAAACCCTGACAAATTAGGGTGTTTAAACAAACTACCACTCAAACACGTCCCTTAAATTTAGCACCCCGCTACATACTCCCCCCACTAATGGACACTGGTCGAGAGTGTCTGGATCAAACCTATGCCTCTCAATCCTGAGTCAACATAGACTTACTCCAGAAACTATCTAAAAAACAGAAAAAAATATTTGAAAAAAAACGTTAGTTTGTGCCGGAACCTGAACATGGGGAAAAGGGAGTTAAATGCAGAGGTGAAAGAAGAGCAGAGAAACACATGTGTACATCACATTCTCAATGTCACAATAAACCACATTTGTATTTTTTTTTTTTTTTTTTATATTTTCCTCCCGACTACAATAGCTAAGCCACCCTTTCTCAATGACTTGCTCGGCGTCCACCTGTAGAGAAGGAAATACACAGAAACCCATATTTACATTCTAACTTATGAACATTTAGAATGAAAAGACTTTCCCCTAGGGAAAAATCCCTTCCTTCTAAAAAGTAAACACATTGCAAGACTGTGTAGTGCAAAAAAACATACAACACCGCCACCTAGTGGAAGTGCCACCGTCAAGACACCCGTCCCCAAAAAAAAACTTTTCTTTTCCTGGGGGGTAAATCTTCCTTCTTCTTCTTTAACCTCGCTCTGAACTATTCTACCCCAAAAGTCAATCTCTTTCAGGTGCTGTGAGCAAAGGAAAAAAAAACTGCTCCCGCTTGTAGCAAAGTAGACTACCTCGTTTGTGAGGGCAAAGTTCTTGGGCTCCAGGAGTGTACACTCCGGAATGAACAAAAGGCAAACAACAAAAAAGAAAGTCCAGTCTCTAGAGGTAATACTGCGGATCCTGCAACACAAGTGGTTTCCAATGTTTGTCAAAGGTGTCTATGTGGTATTCGATTGTCTCTATCCTTTCGGCAAATGACCACTTTATCCACGTGTATGTGTCTGCCTAGCATCCAGGATTCTTTACAGTCTTTGAACCGCTTAGTAGCAGCGATGGAACAAGAGTAGTACCTACGGGTCTCGGGTACTTTCAAATGAGTTGAGACAAAGTCTGCGTACCACCGACATCTATAAACTTCCACCTCAAACAAAAGTTCCTTGGGCAGGTACGGATATTCCCACCCGTATTCACTGGCCACTCTCTGGTTGAACAACCAGCCGGGACAATGGTGGCATGGTTGATCGATCTCCCACACCTGACAGAACGATGGCATCCGGGTGTCGAGGCACTTTCACTGCCTCTGGGCCAGACACAGGGGCCCGCAATGACACTCTTGATACCACACTAGCAGGTGCAGATGTCACAAGGGGTGGAAGGGCAGACGTGAGATAGATCCCTCCTCAGGCTCCGGGGCCTCCACTTGGGGTGTAGTATCCCCAGTGAGCATGGGTGAGTCCCTTTTCCTACGGGACGAGGACAGGGGTACCTTATCCCAACCCTTCCTCTCAAACAATTCGTCTATGGCAACATCATCTCCTGCATCGGAGACTGAGTCCAGGTCGGAGGTATCACATTCCTCCACCGGGAGGTAACTCCGGGTAGATGACGAGTCACCGCCTCAAACAAGTTCAATAGCCCTGGGATCCCCGACACTTCGAACCTTTTCCCCGGCTTACCTCGGCTTGTAGCTGAAGCAGGATGTCCGGAACTTTTTCCAATGGAAGCATCCGATCCGAGCAAGCGCCCAGGTGTAGCTCCACCACGGCCGCAGGGAAGCCTTTACAAAGCCGATCTTCCTCTTGGGCAGTGGAAGCGAGGATCCAGTGGCCACCGAAGCAACATCCTCAGGTCTCTCCAACTCCGGTTCCTCAATCACCGGAACATTCACAGTTGCGACTTCCTCCGAAGTCCCGACAGTGCACGTAGGGGTGGCCGCTGAAGCTCTGGTTTCTTCTTCTTCCAAAGTGGTGGCGCCCGTAAGGCAGTTCAAACGGAAGGCCCGAGGTTTTTCAGTAGGCTGCTCTACCTCGAATAGTAATTCCTTGCACCGTTCACATCTTCCAAATGGCCTAAGATGCACCACCAGTCTCTGGCATCCGGGACAAACCACTCCAAGGGCCTCCGTCTCTCTGCAAACATAAAGAGCGAAGCGACCCCCGAGGCTTCAGCTGAATCCCCGTGTCAGTCACAGAAGCAGCAAACGAGGTCACATTCATGGTAGAAGTAGCCGGAACCCATGAGGCATCGGACGCCATGTTACCCGCTTGCTGTTCCATGTCGCACTGTCCCTTTGGCGTGCAACTCCTCACATGGCATGGCTCCTCCCATCTCTCTGCAATGTTCGCGGGCTTTCTCTCTGTAGGCACGCCCACGAACTACGCAGCATGGGTTCTCCTCGTGGCGCAGACACTTTTCTCTCAATATGGCCGACCTCCACGGAACTTCACAGGGGAATAAAGTTCAAACTCTGGGGGGGTTTCCAACACTTTTTCACACTTTTCTGCCATAGAAATCCCCCATGTGTAGCGATACCCCTAGCTAAGAGGGCCACTGGTATGATTTTTGGGCCTGTAACACACCGCTGTCAAACGCTGTCAACCCCCAGCAATTGACTCTACCCTCCCTTGGCACAGTTAGTAGGGGATGATAGGATTGTGTAACCTGTGATTCTTGGCAGCACAATCCCACAATAAAGACACACAACAGTATGGTGTAGCTATCACTAACCGTTTCTTCTGCACAGTTGATGGCACAAACGACTGGTATACTTAACCCTGGCACTTTATTGAGAATAATGGTTAAGCAGGTAAAACAATATACATAAACATATGCAGAGCCCTGCAATGAAAGAGTATTTTAGCAAACAGATATACAATCCTATGACAAGAAATTAACGGACCCCGCTGCAGCTCTTCTGCCTCGTGGGAAAAATGGTGCCCAGCAATGTCTACACTGCTAAGTCAGGCCTGACTGTACTATGTAAAAGTTCTGCAGAGAAAGATCTTCGCTAGCAAAATGGTAGTGCACTTCTGGAACAATTTGTAATCCACAAAAATAAAGGGGAGTTTGATAACTTGGTGAACACAGAATAAATCTACTAGCGTTATTCAATGCACTGTCCCTCCTGCATGCAACTGCAAACACTAACGATAGTTCCGAACAACAGTTACTGGGTCTAGAGATCCCGTATTATTCTCTGAGCAGGTGCTCTTTCACCCAACCGGACCAGTCTGTGTCCGTATCTTCCGTTGCTGTGTCTTGGTACACAGATTCCACGACACCCGGGTCTTCGGTCCTCCTGGTAGTAGCAGAACAGCAGCAGGATGTGACGTCCCTCAGGCTCCTCAGTGGATGCGGAAAGCTCTTTGGAAAAATACAGGCCTAGGCTTCAGGCCCTGTATTTTCAGCAGACTCAGCACAAAGTTCCACTTGCTGGGCGGGCCGTACTCCGGTCCGCCCCCTTGTTAAATACCCGCCCCAGCAGTCCTTGTGCGGGGAAATGCATCCTGGGTATGGTAGTCTCTGGGCCTTAAAACAAACACCCGCTACAAATATATATTAAAAAAAGCTACTGAAACCATCCTCTGTCATACTGACACCGTCCACTGCCCCCCAAAGTATTGGGAAAAAAATAAAATAAAATAAAGATTGTAAAAAAAAACAAAAACAAATAAAATAATAAAAATAAAACAATTTTGACACTGTTCATTGTTCTGCTGACACCTTCCACTGCCCTACTGACACTATCCACTGGCCCCCAAAAAGCATTTTGAAAAAATTAAAAAATAATAAAATATTCAATTGTAACAAAAAATTAAATTGTAAAAAAACAAACAAACGAAAAATACAAAAAATAAAGAACTACTGACACGATCCTGCACATACTACCCACCTCCATACACTCCACACCACTCTCCTGCACATACTACCCACCTCCATACACTCCACACCCCTCTCCTGCACATACTACCCACCTCCATAGTACACTCCACACCCCTCTCCTGCGCATACTACCCACCTCCATACACTCCACACCCCTCTCCTGCACATACTACCCACTTCCATACACTCCACACCCCTCTCCTGCACATACTACCCACCTCCATACACTCCGCACCCCTCTCCTGCACATACTACCCACCTCCATACACTCTGCACCTCTCTCCTGCACATACTACCCACCTCCCCCCATACACTCCGCACCCCTCTCCTAAAACAAACACCCGCTACAAATATATATAAAAAAAGCTACTGAAACCATCCTCTGCCATACTGACACTGTCCACTGCCCCCCCCCCCAAAGTATTGGGAAAAAAATAAAAACAAATAAAATAATAAAAATAAAACAATTCTGACACTGCACATACTACCCACATCCATACACTCCACACCCCTCTCCTGCACATACTACCCATCTCCATACACTACGCACCCCTCTCCTGCACACACTACCCACCTCTAGGGATGAGCCGAACACCCCAGGGTTCGATTCGCACCAGAACCTGCGAACGGACCGAAAGTTCGCGCGAACTTTAGAACCCTATTAAATACAATTGATGCGAACGTTCGAAATCTAAAGTACTAATTATAATGGCTAATATGCATGTTATTGTCCTAAAAAGGGTTTGGGGACCCGGGTTCTGCCCCAGGGAACATGTATCAATGCAAAAAAAAGTTTTAAAAATGGCCGTTTTTCGGGAGCAGTCATTTTAATGATGCATAAAGTAAAAAAAAAAAAAAGTGAAATATTCCTTTAAATATCGTACCTGGGGGGTGTCTAAAGTATGCCTGTGAAGTGCCACGTGTTTCCCGTGTTTAGAACTGTCCCTGCACAAAATGACATTTCTAAAGGAAAAAAAGCCATTTAAAACTGCTTGCGGCTTTCATGTCATGTCTGGTCCCGGTAATATGCATGAAAATCTTTGAGAAAAATGGCATGACTACCCCATCACCCCCCCCCCCTCTACCCCAGCCCATTACCAGCCCCTTTGGGTCTTGTATGGATATAAAGGGGAACCCCGCACACAAAATAAAAAAGGCCCTATATACTCTGAACAGCAGTGTACAGGCGGTGCAAACAAGTCAGGGACTGTAGGTTTGTTCTTAAGTAGAATCTGTTTGTAATGTTGAACAGGTACATTGTTTAAGTGTATCTCCAGCCAAAAAATCTATTTTTAAGCTTTTTGGAAAACATAGGGAAGGGTTATCACCCTTGTAACATTTGTTTTGCTGTCTGTGCCCCTGTTCAGAACATTTCACCTCACTTTCCGTCCCAATGACAACTGTTTTTGAAAAGTGGGTTTTTTATTGAAATAAGGATTGGTGATAAAGCATCAGTAGAGAGGAGACACCTTTTTCCCATATTAACTCTTATGCCGCGTACACACGATCGTGATTCACGGCGGTTAAAAAACCGCCGTGAATCATGACATGAAGAACAAGGGAACGGCTTGTTCCCCCACACACGGTCGTTTTTCCCGTAATTTTTTCTCTTGTCGAGAAAAACGACCGTGTGTAGGCTCCATGGCAGTGTTTCCCTATGGGAAAACTGCAGCAGAAAAAAATGACGGTAAAAACGACGAGAAAAATTAGAGCATGTTCTAATTTTTCTCGGCGTTTTTAATGCCGTTTTTCACGTCGTGAAAAATGACAAAAAGACCACACACGATCGTTTTTCTTGTTGAAAAAAAAAATGTAATTTTTCACGACGTGAAAAATGATCGTGTGTACGCGGCATTACAGGGGAGAATTTCCCTTCCTAGGGGTAGATTTCCTCCCACTTCCTGTTGTCTCCTTCCTTCCGGAGTCATTTGTAAGTTGGATGTTTGAAAGTATGGGCCTGCCGTATATACTCTGCAGAAATTGACCCCTTAGGTGTTGGTGTTGGCACAACACTGTAAGCACTCACAGTTACTCTTGGTGGGCGCTGAAACGCCCTGCTGTTAACTATTATATCAGGAATTGTAATTACATATAATTGTTGAACAGTGGTAGTAAAAATTGGGCCTTTGATGGTGGTGCTGGTGCCACAACACTGTAAGCCCTGACAGTTACTCTTGGTGGGTGCAGCAATGGGCCCTGCTGTGAATTATTAGATCAAGAATTGTAATTGCATGCCCCTGTTGAACAGGGGCTGAAAAATTGGGCCTTTCGTGGTGGTGGTGGTGTTGCCACAACACTGTAAGCCCTCAGAGTTACTCTTGGTGGGTGCAGGAATGGGCCCTGCTGTGAATTATTAGATCAAGAATTGTAATTACATGCCCCTTTTGAACAGGGGCTGAAAACTTGGGCCTTTGGTGGTGGTGGTGGTGGTTGTGTTGGTGGTGGTGGTGTTGTCACAACACTGTAAGCCCTCACATTTACTCTTGGTGGGCGCATGAATGGGCCCTGCTGTGAATTATTAGATCAATAATTGTAATTGCATGCCCCTGTTGAACAGGGGCTGAAAAATTGGGCCTTTGGTGGTGGTGGTGGTGGTGGTGTTGTCACAACACTGTAAGCCCTCACAGTTACTCTTGGTGGGCGCAGGAATGGGCCCTGCTGTGAATTATTAGATCAAGAATTTTAATTACTTGCCCCTGTTGAACAGGGGCTGAAAAATTGGGCCTTAGCCACTGGTGCCACAACACTGCAACCCCTCACAGATACTGTACTTGGAGCACAGTAATGAGCCCTGTTGCAAAGTATTGCATCAAAATTTTTAATTACACGCCCCTGTTAAACAGGGGCAGAAAATTGGGCCTTAGGCACTGGTGCTGGTGCCACGACACTGCAACCTTTCCCAGATACTCTAGTTGGAGTGCAGGAATGAGCCCTGCTGCAAAGCATTGCATCAAAAATTGTAATTACATGCCCCTGTTAAACAGGGGCTGAAAAATTGTCCCTTAGCCACTGATGGCCGCACCCAAAAACAAAAATGTTTTTCCAAGATATCATCATGAATCGGATCATTGAGGAGGAGGAGGAGGATAGTCAGTCAACATAACAGGACAGTCATTCAGTCAGCATCAGCATCAGTCTTGAAGGGATGTGACATTTGAAAATAAATTATTCTGTTATACCAGCTTCAGGTGCTTGGTAGCTGGTGGTGATCCAAGACTGGTTCATCATTTTAAAGGTCAGTCGATCAACCGAATCGGTGGACAGGCGCACCCTGTGATCCGTGACAAATCCTCCAGCAGCACTGAATGTGCGTTCCAAAAGAACGCTGGATGCAGGACAGGCCAGTAGCTCAATTGCATACTGTGCAAGCTCTGGCCAGTGATCCATCCTTAAGACCCAGTAAGGCAGAGGATTTTCGGTGGGAAAGGTGTCCAAATCTGACCTTGCCCCTAGGTATTCCTGCACCATGTATATCAGACGCTGGCGATGGTTGCTGGAACCGATCATACCTTGGGGCTGCGGACTAAAGAATTGTCTGAACGCATCGGTCAGACGGCCACCTTCCCCACCGCTCCTTCTTTGACTGACCGAAGCCTCAGCAACTCGTTGTCCCAGACCAGGAGTTTGTATCCTACCAGTCTCTGGGAACGCGTTGCACAGACCTTTCTGCAAGGCCTCCCGGAGTTGTCTCATCCTCTGCTCCCTCTGCGACGGTAAGATAAGGTCCGCAACCTTACCCTTGTGCCGTGGATCAAGGAGAGTGGCCAGCCAGTAATGGTCCCTCTCCTTGATCCGAAGAATACGAGGATCCTTCTGCAGACTTTGTAGGATCAGGGAGGCCATGCAGTGTAGGTTAGCTGAGGCATTCGGTCCGGAGTCCTCTGGGTCACTAAGGACAACATGATCCACAGCCACCTCCTCCCAGCCATGTACAAGTCCACGGGTTTCTTGGGACTGTAAATCATCCCTAAAAGACTGCTGCTGTTGATGCTGCTGAGTGCCAGGCTCCACCTCCATGCTGACACAATCCTCCTCCTCCTCGTCCTCTTCCTGTGCGATGGGTGGGACAGAAGGAACACTGTCTGGGTAAAGGGGGCCTTGAGAGGCAAGGAAGTCCTCCTCTTCCTGCCTCTGTTCTGCCTCAAGTGCCCTGTCCATTATTCCACGCAGCGTGTGCTCCAACAGGTGGACAAGAGGTACAGTGTCACTGATGCCTGCACTGTCACTGCTCACCATCCTCGTGGCCTCCTCAAATGGTGCCAGGACAGTGCATGCATCCCTGATCATGCTCCACTGGCGTGGTGAAAAAAAACCGAGCTCCCCTGACCCTGTCCTGGTGCCGTAGTCGCACAGGTACTCATTGATGGCCCTCTGCTGCGTGTGCAGCCACTGCAGCATGGCCAACGTTGAGTTCCAACTGGTGGGCATGTCACATATAAGGCGGTTTTTGGGCAGGTTCAACTCCTTTTGCAGCTCAGCCAGGCGAGCACTGGCATTATAAGATCTGCGGAAATGCACACAGACTTTCCTGGCCTGCCTCAGGACATCTTGTAAGCCTGGGTACCTGCCCAAGAACCACTGCACCACCAGGTTAAGGACGTGAGCCACACAGGGCACATATGTCAGTTATCCCTGTTGGAGGGCGGAGAGGAGGTTGGTGCCATTGTTGCAAACCACCATTTCTGCCTTAAGCTGGCGTGGCGTCAACCACCTCTTGGCCTGCCCCTGCAGAGCAGACAGAACCTCTGCCCCAGTGTGGCTCCTGTCCCCCAAACACACCAGCGCAAGCACAGCATGGCATCTTTTTGCCTGCGTACTTGCGTAGCCCCTTGAACGCCTATGGAGCACCGCTGGTTCCGAGGACAAAGCACAGGAAGAGGCCATGGAGGAAGAAGAAGAGGGGTGGAGGAGAGAGGTGTGTCACAACCAGTAGTAGCATTTTGGAGGCGTGGCGGCGGAACAACCTCCAACACTACTGCACCTTGTCCTGCATCCTTCCCAGCTGCCAAAAGGTTGACCCAATAGGCCGTGAAAGAAAGGTAACGTCTCTGTCCATGCCTGCTGGACCATGATTCAGTGGTAATATGCACCTTACCGCTGACCGCCCTGTCCAGCGAGGCCAAGACATTGCCTTCCACATGCCGGTAGAGAGCCGGAATCGCCTTCCGTGAGAAAAAGTGGCGTTTGGGAACCTGCCACTGAGGAACCGCACATTGCACAAACTCACGGAAGGGGGCCGAGTCTACCAACTGAAAAGGCAGCAGTTGAAGCGCTAGCAATTTAGGCCCCATGCACACGAGACGCTGTTATTTGCTGTTGAACGCGCGTTCAGAGGCAGTTGGACGCTTTTTTCAACTGCTCCTGAACCCATTCAATGTTATCCTATGTGTCCATGCACACACTCTCGTTTTTTGGCGTTTACAAGCAGTTGCGTTTAACCTCGTTTTTCCAGAAGCAAAAAAATGGGTTCAGACGCAAAAGTTTTCACGTTTCAGACGCTAAGCGCTGCTAAACGCGGCTAAACGCGGTACCGGCGTTTTGCCGCGTTTGCGTTTATAAGCGTTTTTAAAGGTGACCTATTTTTTAACATTAGAAATCTCAAAAATGATGGCAAATGATGAAAAACTATTAAAAAAAATTTAAAAGAAAACTGTAATTGCTTGCATCGCATTGTGGACAATCCACAACTTGTGGCAGGTAAAGTGGCAAGTGGACAATCAACAACTTGTGTCAGGTGACGTGGCCAGGTGACGTGGCAAGTGGACAATCCACAGCTTGTGGCAGGTGACGTGGCCAGGTGACGTGGCAGGTAACGTGGCCAGGTGACGTGGCCAGGTGACGTGGCAAGTGGACAATCCACAACTTGTGGCAGGTGACGTGGCCAGGTGACGTGGCAGGTGACGTGGCAAGTGGACAATTCACAACTTGTGGCAGGTGATGTGGCACGTGATGTGGCCAGGTGACGTGGAAAGTGGACAATCCACAACTTGTAGCAGGTGACGTGGCTAGATGACGTGGCAGGTAATGTGGGCAGGTAACATGGCTAGGTGACGTGGCCAGGTGACGTGGCAAGTGGACAATCCACAACTTGTGGCAGGTGACGTGGCAGGTGACGTGGCAAGTGGACAATCCACAACTTGTGGCAGGTGACGTGGCAGGTGACGTGGCAAGTGGACAATTCACAACTTGTGGCAGGTGATGTGGCACGTGATGTGGCCAGGTGACGTGGAAAGTGGACAATCCACAACTTGTGGCAGGTGACGTGGCTAGATGACGTGGCAGGTAATGTGGGCAGGTAACATGGCTAGGTGACGTGGCCAGGTGACGTGGCAAGTGGACAATCCACAACTTGTGGCAGGTGACGTGGCCAGGTGACGTGGCAAGTGGACAATCCACAACTTGTGGCAGGTGACGTGGCCAGGTGACGTGGCAGGTGACGTGGCAAGTGGACAATTCACAACTTGTGGCAGGTGAAGTGGCAAGTGATACGCTAAATACAAGTACACTGCTGCTCTCTCAGCTGCTGCTACTCACTCTGGTCTCACAAACTGGCTGAAATGGTTAAAATTTACTGTTTTTTGAGCTTGGGGAGGGTCTATGATGAAACGCTTATAAACGCAAACGCGGTTAAACGCCGCTAAACGCGGCCGCAAACGCGGCAAAACGCGCGTTTATAAACGCCGGTTTCAGCGTTTAAAAACGTGTGTTCAGCAGAGTTTGCACCTGCGTCTCGTGTGCATGGGGCCTTAGCCAAGCTAGCATTCAACCGCTGGGCATGTGGATGGCTGGGAGTGAACTTCTTTTGACGGTCCAGCAGCTGGGGCAGGGAAATTTGCCTGCTAGAATCGGACGTCGGTGTACTGCTAGCAGAGTGCCCGCAAGTACTTGGCTGTGACACACCTAATTCTACACCTTCATTCCTCTCAGTAGAGGTTTCAGAGAGGACTGAAGGTATAGTGGGGTTGGAGATCCTAGCTGATGCGGTTCAAGGAGAGGTCCACTTTGTTCTTTGGTGTGGGTCTTTAAGGTAGGCTTGCCAACGAGCTGCATGGCAAGTCAACATATGTCTGGTCAAGCATGTGGTGCCCAAGCGGCTGATGTTTTGGCCACGCGATATACGCTTGAGACATATGTTGCAAACAGCAGCTGTGCGATCTGATGCACTCGACTCAAAAAAGGCCCACACCAAAGAACTTTTTGAATAACGGGCAGAGGCAGCGCCCTGCACAGGAGGAGCTCTGCGGTGTGATTCAGTCGGTGTGCTGCCCTTACGCTGGCCCCCCGAGGGCATCCTGCCTCGTTGGAGATGTGCCTCCTCCTCCTCATCCTCCTCCTCCTCCTCTCTCCTATTAGGCACCCACATGGAGTCAGTGACCTCATCATCCCCTCCCTCCTCATCACTGGAGCCAATCTGGCAGTATGCTGCAGCTGCTGGAACATGACTGCCAGATTGGTGTCCTTCTTGAGCATCCCCTCTCTCTGCTCTCACGCTACTGCCTTCCTCTAGCTGGGTATCATCATCAGACCCTTCAAAACGCTGGGCATCCTCCTGGAGCATGTACCCAACACTGTGCTCAAACAGTTCGGGGGACTCCTCAGGAGGACATGGTGGGTCTAGGGAAGGAGTGACTGATGATGACATTGATACCAGGGAAGAGGACGCTTTGGCAGCTGCTTTGCCAGTACCCTGAGCCTGGGTGAGAGAGGACGAGGAGGATGAGGAGGGCTTGGTCATCCACTCTACCAAGTCTTCAGCATGATGCGGCTCAACACGTCCAGCTGCCGAAAAGAAGGACAAGCGTGTCCCATGGCCACGTGCTGATGACGATGCACCGCGTCCACGACCAGCACTGTTGTCTCTAGACACAGAGCCTGCTTGCCCTCTTTTATTGGCTCCTGACTGTCTGCCTCTCCTTGTTTGCCTTCCAGACATTCTAATGGCCTGCAGGGAGATGGGAAAACCAGCAATAAGGGGTAGCTTCAGGTGTATATTTTGCAGGAAGCACACAACGCCCGCTGTAAGTGCTGCAGATGACTGCCTGTGTTACACAACAGGAAAAAACAGCAATAAGGGCTAGCTTCAGGTGTTTATTTTGCAGGAAGCACACTACGCCCGCTGTAAGTGCTGCAAATGCCTGTCGGTGTAACACAAAAGAAAAAAAGCTCGAGTAATAAGGGCTAGCTTCAGGTGTATAATGTGCAGGAGGCACACTACGCCCGCTGTAAGTACTGCAAATGCCTGTTAGTGTAACACACCAGGAAAACACAGCAATAAGGCCTAGCTTCAGGTGTATAATGTGCAGGAGGCACACTACGTCCGCTGTAAGTGCTGCAAATGCCTGTTAGTGTAACACACTAGGAAAACACAGCAATACGGGCTAACTTCAGGTGTATAATGTGCAGGAGGCACACTACGCCCGCTGTAAGTGCTGCAAATGCCTGTTAGTGTAACACACCAAGAAAACACAGCAATAAGGGCTAACTTCAGGTGTATATTTAGTAGGAAGCACACTACGCCCGCTGTAAGTGCTGCAAATGCCTGTTAGTGTAACACACCAGGAAAACACAGCAATACAGGCTAGCTTCAGGTGTATATTTAGCAGGAAGCACACTATGCCCGCTGTAAGTGCTGCAAATGCCTGTTAGTGTAACACACTAGGGAGCTCATCCCTACCCACCTCCATACACTCTGCACCCCTCTCCTGCACATACTACCCACCTCCATACACTCCACACCCCTCTCCTGCACATACTACCCACCTCCATACACTCCACACCCCTCTCCTGCACATACTACCCACCTCCATACACTCTGAACCCCTCTCCTGCACATACTTCCACATTCCCTATTTAACATTACCACATTCTGCACGTTATCTCTGACAATACCCCCTCTAAGCCACGCCCAATATTTAGCACAATTTAAACCACGCCCACTTTTCACTGTGGCCCGCGTAGTTCCCCCATCCAAGAGCCCTCTTATCTCTTCACAGAGCCCCCCAATTACACAATCCCCCCATCAAAGAGTCCACCCACCATACAGTCCCCCTATTACAGAGTTCCCCAATCACACAGTCCCTTCTTCACGTCAGAGCCTTACCTTTTGGGTCCAGCAGCACAGCAAAGGGTAGGAGGTGGAGCAGGTCTGGAGGAGATGATCGTACATCACTTCTTGAATGCTGGGGGCAGGCCTGCAAACTGTCTGTCCTGGATTAATGTCATGCCTTGCCATGGTGCTCATAAAGCGGACCACAACACCAAAGAAACAAATGACTCTGTGCACCATGGCCCAAGGGCATCATTGGTTGTTATGGTGCTGGAAACCGCCCTGCCCATACCATAGTAACTCGATGCCAATCCAGTGTAAATTGGGTCTCATGCTTGCGGCTAGATATGTGCAATTCCCTTTGTTACAAATCTAAAATCGGATAACAGTTTTGTTATTCAGAGATTCAGATTTATCAGAATCTCCAAATAACAATAGTAACAAATTTCAACAAATCCAAAATAAGTTACAACAAATTCATACCTGGCAGTTTGGATCTGGTATGGATTTTGAGAGGAACCCTATGCCAGGAACCCTATGCCAAAAAAAACAAAAAAACGGCATGGGGTCCCCCCCAAAATCTATTCCAGACCCTTATCCGAGCATGAAGCCCGGCAGGCCAGGTGGCATCACTGGAGAAATGGACCCTCACTTTTTTATTTTTTTAAATACTTGCACTCGTTTGTTGATCTTGCTGACATCAGATGAGTCACGTTTTTAAAGGATACGGCCATCGCCCGCTTCCTTAGCAACCAACTATTCCTCATGATGAATTTGGATCAGTTTAGTAAACGAAACGAAAACAGACTAAATGAACATTTCGGCCATGCACATGCCTTCTCCTGGCACCCCAGGGGAGCCCAAAAGGCATCCAAGGGTGCCATGGTACCCCAATGGCGAAGCACCATAGAACGATTTGGATGAAGATTGGAGAGCATCTTAAAACTGTAAGATCTGAAACACGTCCATGTGGAGCAGAAATACATTTTACTGTCAAAGAAAAATTGAGATATATGGAACATCTCAGACAGTTGTACGTTAATCCTATTACTGCTGAATATCAGTTTAAAGGATGTTTTATTTATTTTTTATTTTTTTAATGCTCTCTATTCTGACCTTTCTTTGACATAAACTACTGACAGCTTGTCAATGGTTCCGTATTTGATAACTTCCATCTCGAGCTGAACTTTGAGAATCTTAAATTAGATTATTTGTCAAGGTCATTGTAGAGGGGACGGTGCCTGAAGTATAGATCGGCAAATTGAAGAAAATCAGGAAAGTGGCATGAGGAATGCAATATATTAAAAGATATAAAAGGAGGAAATATTAGAAGAGCTATAGGAAAAGTCGAAAAAGACTAGAATGGTATCTTAGCTCTTTACCTTCTTCTTCCTTTCTGTCTCTCTGGCTCTCGAGAGATCTTGAGATCTGAAGATACCAGCAGAATCACAGTGGTTTCAGACTGCTTGTGTATGGTAGTGTCAGGGGGCGATTGGATATCTGACATCCATCAGCACCTTTTAAGGCATTGATAGATGTCAGATAAAGCTTGAGATTGATTTTTATGGATTTTTTTTTTATATGAATCACCAAGTTTGACAGTTTTACCTAGTTATAAAGTTGCTTTGGGGAATTCCTTTGCTCCTTCTTACCGTTAATGACCTTGGTGAAAATAACCTGCAGATGATGAGTTTGAAAAGTCTGCTAATTTTGTTCACCTGAAATGTTAGATTACTATTAGCCCTTAAAGTGGACCCTGCATAAAAATTGAAGGTCTGAACTATTGAAAACACAATCAGTGCCGGAATATTCTCTGTGGAGGCCCCTGGGCAGTCGAAACCTTGAGGTCGCTCTCTCGGGTTTCTGTAGATTTCTCATGCACACACTCTAGTGGGATAACATTAAACTAGATAGTTTGCACGTCGGACACTAGATGTAGACCAGTGTTTCTCAACTCCAGTCCTCAAGACGCCCCAACAGGTCTTGTTTTCAGGATTTCCATTATTTTGCACAGGTGATTTGATCAGTTTCACTTCCTTAGTAATTACCACAGCCGTTTCATCTGAGGCAAATCCTGAAAACATGACCTGTTGGGGCGCCTTGAGGACTGGAGTTGAGAAACACTGATGTAGACGATCATAACTACTGTATGATTACGTTGCAACTATTTTTTTTTATATGAACTGATAGCTAAAAGAAGAGGAGCTTTTACGAGACAAACTGTAATGTGAACTTGATGTCTATGGATGTCACGGTCAGAGGTCACGCTCGGAGACCAGTGGCTATAGCAGTAGAGAGGCTCCCAAGATCATCAGGTTAGGTATTAAAGCAGGTCACCCTGGTGGATGACTTGGGCTCACCCGAGGTACAGTGGTCTAAGTATTCACCAGAGCTTCTGATGGTGGAGGTGGGTTTTGCTGTGTGTTAGTGCCAGGTTGCAGTCCTAGGATCGCCCCACCAGGAGGTGAGCAAGCCAGGGTCCAGTAACACATATAGCACATCTAACAGTTAGGGATCAAGCAGAAGCGTAGTCAAGAAACAAGCCAAAGGTCGAGATATGGATGGCAGCAGAAGTGACAAGAGCGAGATATTGGCTATAGAGAGCACATTAATCTTCCAAACTGGAAGTGCAAATGCATGGCCTAAATAGGAAGTTTATACGAGGAGCAAAGGGTTCACGATTCAAGAGAAGCAAGACACAAGGCAAGGTTGTCTAAGGAATCAAACAAGGAGCTGCTCAACATCTTAGGTGGCTCAGTAAGAAGCGTAGTCGAGAAACAAGCCAAAGGTCGGGATATGGATGGCAGCAGGAGTGACAAGAGCGAGATATTGGCTATAGAGAGCACAATAATCTGGCAAACAGGAAGTGCAAATGCACGGCTTAAAAAGGAAGTTCATGCGAGGAGCAAAGGGTTCAAGATTTAAGAGAAGCAAGACACAAGGCAAAGTTGTCTAAGGAATCAAACAAGGAGCTGTTCAACATCTCAGGTGGCTCAGTAAGAAGAGATAATTCCAGGCACAACAGAGGTTGCAGATACAGATCTGGGTTCGGACAATAGTTTATGTACTTTAGGTAGTTATTGCCAGGGATGAGCTTCGAGTTCGAGTCGAACTCATGTTCGACTCGAACATTGCCTGTTCGCCCGTTCGCCGAACAGCGAACAAATAGGGGTGTTCGCGGCAAATTCGAAAAATCTATGGGAGAAATCTAAAGTGCTAATTATAAATGCTAATATGCAAGTTATTGTCCTAAAAAGTGTTTGGGGACCGGGGTCCTGCCCCAGGGGACATGTATCAATGCAAAAAGAAGTTTTAAAAACAGCAGTTTTTTCGGGAGCAGTGATTTTAATAATGCTTAAAATGAAAAAATAAAAGTGAAATATTCCTTTAAATTTCGTACCTGGGGGGTGTGTATGATATGCATGTGAAGTGGCGCATGTTTCCCGTGCTTAGAACTGTCCCTGCAAAAAATGTCATTTTTGAAAGAAAAAAAGTCTTTTAAAACTGACTCGCGGCTATTAATGAATTGTCGGCTCCCGGCAATACATACAAAAGTCATTGATAAAAAAATAAAAAAAAGCGTGGGGGTTTTCCAAGCCACATGCCCTCAACATGGGGAGGATGTCCCCATGTTGATGGGGACAAGGGCCTCATCCCCACAACCCTTGCCCGGTGGTTGTGGGGGTCTGCGGGCGGGGGGCTTATCGGAATCTGGAAGACCCCTTTAACAAAGGGGACCCCCAGATCCCGCCCCCCCTATGTGAATTGGTAAGGGGTACGTTGTACCCCTACCATTTCACGAAGAAAGCGTAAAAAAATGTTTAAAAAAACACACAAACACCTTGAAAAAGTCCTTTATTAAAAAAAAAAAAAAAAAGCGGTGAAATCCAGTGTCCCGCGGCGATCCCGATGTCCAGCGCTGTCCTTCATTGGTTGTGCCTGAGCGGACCTGATGGGGAACTCCCTCTCAGTATTTTAAATGTATAGACCCGCCCCTTCTAAAGTTCCCCATCAGGTCCGCTCCCTCGGTATGTCGGACCCGCCTACGTCATTGGCTTGAGCGGGGAACTTCCTTCACTATGTAAATTTAAATTACACAGTGAAGGAAGTTCCCCGCTCAAGCCAATGACGTAGGCGGGTCCGACATACCGAGGGGGCGGACCTGATGGGGGACTGCTCTCACTTTGGTAATACATGTATAGACCCGCCCCTTCTCATGTTCCGCATCTGGTCCGCTGAGCGGACCTGATGGGGAACTTTAGAAGGGGCGGGTCTATACATTTAAAATACTGAGAGGGAGTTCCACATCAGGTCCGCTCAGGCACAACCAATGAAGGACAGCGCTGGACATCGGGATCGCCGCGGGACACTGGATTTCACCGCTTTTTTTTTTTTTTTTTTTTAATAAAGGACTTTTTCAAGGTGTTTGTGTGTTTTTTTTAAACATTTTTTTACGCTTTCTTCGTGAAATGGTAGGGGTACAACGTACCCCTTACCAATTCACATAGGGGGGGCCGGGATCTGGGGGTCCCCTTTGTTAAAGGGGTCTTCCAGATTCCGATAAGCCCCCCGCCCGCAGACCCCCACAACCACCGGGCAAGGGTTGTGGGGATGAGGCCCTTGTCCCCATCAACATGGGGACATCCTCCCCATGTTGAGGGCATGTGGCTTGGTACGGTTCAGGAGGGAGGGGGGGCGCTCTCTCGTCCCCCCCTTTTCCCCTGCGGCCGGCCAGGTTGCGTGCTCGGATAAGGGGTCTGGTATGGATTTTTAGGGGGACTCCACGCCATTTTTTTTTTAAATTTGGGGTGGAGTTCCCCTTAAAATCCATGCCAGATCTGAAGGGCCTGGAATGGATATTTGGGGGAACCCCACGTCAATTTTTTTTTAAATTTGCGGCGGGGTTCCCCTTAATATCCATTCCAGACCTGAAGGGCCTGGTAATTGAATTCTGGGGAACACCCACGTTTTTTTTTTTTTTTTTATCAATGACTTTTGAATGTATTGCCGGGAGCCGACAATTCATTAATAGCCGCGAGTCAGTTTTAAATGCAATTTTTTCTTTCAAAAATGACATTTTTTGCAGGGACAGTTCTAAGCACGGGAAACATGCGCCACTTCACATGCATATCATACACACCCCCCAGGTACGAAATTTAAAGGAATATTTCACTTTTATTTTTTCATTTTAAGCATTATTAAAATCACTGCTCCCGAAAAAACGGCCGTTTTTAAAACTTATTTTTGCATTGATACATGTCCCCTGGGGCAGGACCCGGGTCCCCAAACACTTTTTAGGACAATAACTTGCATATAAGCCTTTATAATTAACACTTTAGATTTCGAACGTTCGAGTCCATTGTATTTAATAGGGTTCTAAAGTTTACACGAACATTTTGTCTGTTCGCAGGTTCTGGTGCGAACCGAACAGGGGGGTGTTCGGCTCATCCCTGGTTATTGGGCAGATTGCATTTATACAATATTATCTGTATAGAGTCTTTAAAGGGGTTGTATGGCTTTGGTTTTAAAAAAGCGGCTATCTCGGCTCCTCCCCGCAAGCGCTAACCTCCTTCATGGGAAGCTCTCTCCCAGGGGGGGTAGCTTAGCTTGCTCCCCTGATACAGCTGGTGGCCATAGCCGCCGACTGTATCACTCCCCCCCCGGCGCGCCGCGTTATTGGATGTGATTGACAGCAGTGCGAGCCAATGGCTGCGCTGCTATCAATCTCCAATGATGAACCACCTCAAGCAGGAGGAAACCATTGCAAAAATGAGCCCAGGAGTTTTGTGGCGTAGGTAAGTAAAACGGGGGGCTGGGTGGCCCGAGAGTGCAAGGTGTTTTTTCTCCTTAATGCATAGGATGCATTAAGGTGAAAAAACACAAAGCTTTACAACCCCTTTAATGTAAAGTTTTCATTTCTTTGAGTTGATTCATTTTTTTCTATCTTTTGTAAACAATTTAAGAAAGCTTCATTGTCATTTTCTTTGAAGATGAGATCAATACTATTTTGATCCTTTTTCAGCACTACCCCCGCAGGAGTCGCTGCTTTCTGGTTCCCCCTATTTCTGCACAGCCAGGCAACACGCATCCAACTTGCATCCAGACACAAGAAATCAGTCCATGGGCTTGTTTTTTGTTGTTTTATTGGGGGAAACAACTTGGATAGGGTATAGGGATTATGGGATGGCCAACTTCTGCCCACTAGCTTCTAGAAGTTTCCAGGGACCTCCAGAACCAGGAGGAGGCGATAGAGGACTGGTCTGCAGAGCCTTCCAGACTGAGTTGACTGTGAACCCTGACCCAATTAACAGACTCATACAACTACCATGAGTCACAAAATACATTTACCTACACTAGTTGCACACTAGAGGGTGCTACACTTTGTTGAAGAGCCCTTAAATGGCGTGAAGCCCATATGCCGCTGTCTCTTCTGCCTACTTGGTAATCCAGTACTGAATGCAATATAACAGAAATTAGCTCTACCTCTCAGCCAATGTGGCCTATGGGGTGTTGGCTCGACAGCTGGATTCCTGCATTTGCATTGAAGCCATCGGGCTGCACCCCTCTAGCATTTCATATTTATCTTGAGTAAGTGCAGATGATTTATGTAGAATTTACTTCCTGGAATCCATCTGTCCTTAACTCAGGAATGCAGTCAGGAGGGTGTACTTAGATGAGAAAGTCTCTCCTCCCATGAAGACTTCTGGGATGTATGACATCATTTTGTTCTAGGCCAGAAACCAGGAAGCTGCTGACAAAATGTAAAAAAAAGTAAAAAATTTGTAAATATAATATATCTTCCTTATTCTTATTATTAATGCTAGCAGAATACAGTGCCTTGAAAAAGTATTCATACCCCTTGACATGTTCCATATTTTGTGATGTTACAACCAAAAACTTAAATGTATTTTATTGGGATTTTATGTGATAGACCAACACAAAGTGGCACATAATTGTGAAGTGGAAGGAAAATGATAAATGGTTTTCAACATTTTTTACAAATAAATATCTGAAAAGAGTGGCGTGAATTTGTATTCAGCTCCCTTTACCCCAAACAAAAATCTAGTGGAACTGATTGCCTTCAGAAGTCACCAAATTAGTACATAGAGTTCACCCTTGTGTAATTTAATCTCAATATAAATACAGCTGTTCTGTGAAGCCCTCAGAGGTTTGTTAGAGAACCTTGGTGAACAAATAGTATCATGATGGCCAAGGAACACACCAGACAGGTCAGGGATAATGTTGTGGAGAAGTATAAAGCAGGGTTAGGTTATAAAAAAAATATCCCAAACTTTGAAAATCTCACAGAGCTCTGTTCAATCCATCATCTGAAAATGGAAAGAGTATGGCACAACTGCAAACCTATCAAGACATGGCCGTCCACCTAAACTGACAGGTTGGGCAAGGAGAGCATTCATCGGAGAAGCAGCTCAGGTGGGAGAATCTGTCCACAGGACAACTATTAGTCGTGCTCTCCACAAATCTGCCCTTTATGGAAGAGTGACAAGAAGAAAGCCATTGTTGAAGGAAAGCCATAAGAAGTCCTGTTTGCAGTTTGCAAGAAGCCATGTGGGGGACACAGCAAACATGTGGAAGAAGGTGCTCTGGTCAGATGAGACCAAAATTGAACTTTTAGGCCTAAAAGCAAAACGCTATGTGCAGGGATGGACTGGCCATTGGGACTACCGGGAGTTTTTTTTTTTTTTCTTTGTGGGTCGTTTTTTTCTGCAGATCAGCGGCAGCGGGATCATGGCAGCAAACAGTGGCCCCCAATTTTTTTTTTCTTGTGGCCCTTTTTTTATGCAGTTCAGCGGCAGCGGGAGCGTGGCAGCAAACAGCGGCGGGGATTCGGGGAAGGTGGCCAGCGAGGAGGGCAGTTGGATGTAAAAGCCGAGGAGGGAAAAGAGCTCCACCCCCTCCCTGACCACCGAAGAGGCGAACAGGAGCGAGCGCGGCCACCCCGGCGCTCCCAGAACCTCGATTCCTTCACCTCCTCTCTGCTCCACGAACCATGCGGTCTGGGCCGAAGGGCAGGCTGACTGGGAGCCAGGAGGAAGAGAACATGCGCCGCTGTAAGGAGCAGAGCAGCGAGAGCACCCCCTGGATCAAGAGGGAGACTTGGCGCTGCCGCTGCTGGACATCAGGTACCCGGCATCCTACACAAACATGCCAGAACAGGGACAGTGCTATGTGGTCTGTCTCAGCCCTCCCCTCTGTCTCTCTGCCCCCTCTGTTTCTCTGCCCCCTCTGTCTCTCAGTCCCCCCCTCTGTCTCTCAGTCCCTGTGCCTTTCAGCCCCCTCCTCTGTCTCTCAGCCCCCCACCTATCTCTCAGATCCCCCTCTGTCTCTCAGACGCCCCTCTGTCTCTCAGACCCCTCCTCTGTCTCTCAGACCCCTCCTCTGTCTCTCAGACCCCCCTTCTGTCTCTTAGACCCCCCTCTGTCTCTCAGTCCCCTCCTCTGTCTTTCTGTCCCCGTGTCTATCAGTCCCCCCCTCTTTTAGCCCCCTCCTCTGTCTCTCAGCCCCCTCTATCTCTCGGACCGCTCCTCTGTCTCTCAGATCCCTCCTCTGTCTCTCAGCCCCCTCTATCTCTCAGCTCTCCTCCTCTGTCTCTCAGCTCTCCCCTCTGTCTCTCAGCTCCCCCCTCTGTCTCTCAGCTCCCCCCTCTGTCTCTCAGCACCCCTCCTTTGTCTCTCAGCCCCCTCCTCTGTCTCTCAGCCCCCTCCTCTGTCTCTCAGCCCCCTCCCCTATCTCTCAGCTCTCCTCCTCTGTCTCTCATCTCCGCCTCTGTCTCTCAGCCCCCCTCTGTCTCTAAGCTCCCCCTGTCTCTCAGCCCCCCTGTCTCTCAGCTCCCCCCTCTGTCTGTCTCTCAGCTCTCCCCTCTGTCTCTCAGCTCCCCCCTCTGTCTCTCAGCTCCCCCATCTGTCTCTCAGCTCCCCCCTCTGTCTCTCAGCTCCCCCTCTGTCTCTCAGCTCCCCCTCTGTCTCAGATCCCCCCTCTGTCTCTCAGCTCCCCCCCTCTGTCTCTCAGCACCCCTCCTCTGTCTCTCAGACCCCTCTTCTGTCTCTCAGCCCCCTCCTCTGTCTCTTAGCCCCCTCCTCTATTTCTCAGCCCCCTCCTCTATCTCTCAGCACCCTCCTCTATCTCTCAGCACCCTCCTCTATCTCTCAGCTCTCCTCCTCTATCTCTCATCTCCCCCCTCTGTCTCTCAGCCCCCCTGTCTGTCAGCCCCCTGTCTCTCAGCTCCCCCTCTGTCTCTCATCTCCCTCCCTCTGTCTCTTAGCCCCCCTCTGTCTCTCAGCTTCCCCTTCTGTCTCTCAGCTTCCCCCTCTGTCTCTCAGCTCCCCCTCTGTCTCTCAGCTCCCCCTCTGTCTCTCAGCACCCCCCCTCTGTCTCTAAGACCCCTCCTCTGTCTCTCAGCCCCCACTGTCTCTCAACCCCCTCCTCTGTCTCTCAGCCCCCTCCTCAATCTCTGAACTCCCCCTCTGTCTCTCAGCTCCCCCCTCTGTCTCTCAGCTCCCCCCTCTGTCTCTCAGCTCCCCCCTCTGTCTCTCAGCTCCCCCTGTCTCTCAGCTCCCCCTGTCTCTCAGCCCCCCTGTCTCTCAGCTCCCTCCCTCTATCTCTCAGCTCCCCCCTCTGTCTCTATTTGCTCCCCCCTGTCTCTCAGCTCCCCTTCTGTCTCTCAGCTCCCCTTCTGTCTCTCAGCTCCCCCCTCTGTCTCTCAGCTCCCCTCTGTCTCTCAGCACCCCCCTCTGTCTCTCAGCACCCCCCCTCTGTCTCTAAGACCCCTCCTCTGTCTCTCAGCCCCCTCCTCTGTCTCTCAGCCCCCTCCTCTGTCTCTCAGCCCCCTCCTCTGTCTCTCAGCTCCCCCCCCCTCTGTCTCTCAGCTCCCCCCTCTGTCTCTCAGCTCCCCCCTCTGTCTCTCAGCTCCCCCCTCTGTCTCTCATCTCCCCCTGTCTCTCAGCTTCCCTGTCTCTCAGCTCCCCCTGTCTCTCAGCCCCCTGTCTCTCAGCCCCCTCCTCTATCTCTCAGCTCCACCCCTCTGTCTCTCAGCTCCCCCCTCTGTCTCTCATCTCCCCCTGTCTCTCATCTCCCCCTGTCTCTCAGCTCCCCCTGTCTCTCAGCTCCCCCTGTCTCTCAGCCCCCCTGTCTCTCAGCTCCCTCCCTCTGTTTCTCAGCTCCCTCCTCTGTCTCTTAGCTCCCCCTCTGTCTCTCAGCTCCCCCTCTGTCTCTCAGCTCCCCCTCTGTCTCTCAGCTCCCCCTCTGTCTCTCAGCTCCCCCTCTGTCTCTCTGCCCTCTCCTCTGTCTCATTCACTCCCTGACTCTTAGGCTGCTTTCACACTGGGGCGGGCTTTGACGGTAAAATGCTGCTAGTATTAGCAGCACTTTACTGTCGTTTTAGCTGCACTATTCGGCTTCTAGCAGGCGCTTTTAACCCCCGCTAGCAGCCGAATTAAAGGTTAAATGTGCCAGTGTAGCGCTGCTGCCGAAGTGCTTTGCAGGCGCTTCAGCAGCGGTGGCCATTCATTTCAATTGGCAGGAGAGGTGTGTACACCGCTCCTCCACCGCCCCAAAGATGCTGCTTGGAGGACTTTTTTTAACGCCCTGGCAGCGCCCCTGTGTGAAAGCACTTGGACTTTCACACTGGGACTGCAGCGGAGGCATTTTTCAGGCTCTTTACAGGCGCTATTTTTAGCCCAAAAGCGCCTGAAAAACGCCTCAGTGTGAAAGGGGTCCTACACTCACCCCCTCTCTTTTACACTCACTCCCTCTCTCTTACACTCACCCCCCTCTCTCACCCACCCCCTCTCACCCCCTTTCCCTCCCTCTCTCTCTCATTCCCCTCTCTCTCACCCTCTCATGATATACAATCTCCATTACGAACACTAGTTTTACCAGAATGAGCGCTCCCGTCTCATAATTGATTTTGAGCATGCGCCGTTTTTTTTTCCCCTCGGAAAAGCATACGCCGGAGCGGTTTTCACGACGAGAAAAAGACCGACGGGAAACACGTTGGGAAAAAAGAGAGCAGGTTCTAATTTTTTTCTCTTTTCTCTTTCTCTTTTTCTCGTCGGGAAGAGCCAAGACTGAAGAGCACGAGGCTGAAAAGCGCGAATCATCTCTCACCAAACTTTTACTAACACGAGGATCAGCAAAAGCAGCTCAAAGGGTGGCGCCATTTGAATGGAACTTCCCCTTTATAGTGCCGTCGTACGTGTTGTACGTCACCGCGCTTTGGTCAAGCGTTTTTTTGCCTGAACGTGTGTATGCAAGGCAGGCTTGAGAGGAATCACGTCGGAGAAAACTGTTGGGAGAGCTTTCTTGCCGAGAAAACCATGCGTGTGTATGAGGCTTTCAGGTTTCTCGTCAAGAAAACTGGCCAGAATCTCGACGAGAAAAAAAAAGACCTGCTTTCTTTTTTCTCGTCGGGAGTCTCAGTTTTCTCGTCGTGATTCTCGTCAGACTGTATTTGGACGAGAAAACCGTTCGTGTGTATGCTTTTCCGAGTCTTCAAAAACCGTGCATGGTCAGAATCAAGTATGAGACGGGAGCGCTCCTTCTGGTAAAACTAGCGTTCGTAATGGAGATAGCACATTCGTCACGCTGTAATGGACTGAAGAGCACGAGGCTGAAAAGTGTGAATCGTCTCTCACCAAACTTTACTAATACGAGGATCAGCAAAAGCAGCCCAAAGGGTGGCGCTATTCGAATGGAACTTCCCCTTTATAGTGCCGTCGTACGTGTTGTACGTGACCGCGCTTTGGTCAATCGTTTTTTTGCCTGAACGTGTGTAGGCAAGGCAGGCTTAAGAGGAATCACGTCGGGGAAAATCGTCGGTTTTTGGCATGTCAGGAAAACCGATCGTGTGTACCGGGCAGAAGAAGAAGAGGACCGTTCATACCACATGATTGACCTGAAGTCTTCTAAAAAATGTTTACAGTGGACTTTATGGACACATTTACTCTCTATTATTATCTGGTTGTCTATCACATTTTTTTTTATATATAAAAAAGAAGGTTAAGTTTGCCAGCAGGCTACATAAAGTTTGGGCTGACACTTTCTGCATTTTCCTGTGGACGCAGTCGGAGAAGGACCCAGCAATCCCAAAAAGTTTTTTGTTTTTTTTCACATTCCAAATGAAATAATGAAATATGGATGAAATATGAAACAGTGTGCTATTCCTGCAGAGGGATGATGTGAACCATCTCATCTTGTTAGGCGTTGTGGTTCTGAGTTCTTATTTCCCAATCTCAGATTTGTCGCACTGAATCTCAAACCTCTGGCAACCTGGAGGGATAAGAGAATGCAGAGAGAGCGAGGTTTCCAGGGATAAGAGGACAAGCTGTGTACGCCAACGCCACAAACAAGATAATCCCACCTTACCGTTTCCATCAGCGGATGAGGTGATCCGAGGTCATGTTGTAGAGAAAGACAGCAGGCTTAACTTTCTGAAGGTGTGACATTTCATCTACTGGACAAATTTATCCATTTGTTCCGAAAAAAAATAAAAAAAATAATAAGAGGAAGAATAATAAATACATAAATATATATAATAAATACATAAATATATATATTTATGTATTTATTATTCTTCCTCTTATAATTTTTTTTTCAGAATGAATGGATAAATTTGTCCAGTAAACGGTAAGGTGAGATTATCTTGTTTGTGGCGTTGGCGTACACAGTATCTCACAAAAGTAATGCCGCGTACACACAACCGTTTTTCATGACGTTAAAAATGCATTTTTTTTAAATTGGTCATTAAAAACGATCGTGTGTGGGCTCCAGAGCATTTTTAATGACGTGAAAAATGGGCTAAAAAAAATTAGAACCTGCTCTATTTTTTCACGTCGTTTTTCACGTCGTGAAAAACGGTTGTGTGTACGCTTTTACGAGGGGGAAAAAAATGTGCATGCTCAGAATCAAGTATGAGACGGGAGCGCTCCTTCTGGTAAAACTAGCGTTCGTAATGGAGATAGCACATTCGTCACGCTGTAACGGACTGAAGAGCACGAGGCTGAAAAGCGCGAATCGTCTCCCACCAAAGTTTACTAATACGAGGATCAGCAAAAGCAGCCCAAAGGGTGGCGCCATCCGAATAGAACTTCCCCTTTATAGTGCCGTCGTACGTGTTGTACGTCACCGCGCTTTACTCAAGCGTTTTTTTTTTCATGACTGTGTGTAGGCAAGGCAGGCTTGAGAGGAAACACGAAAAATCACGTCGAGAAAAACGTTGCTTTTTTTAATGACATTAAAAACGGCCGTGTGTATAAGTCTACCCCTCACATTTTTGTAAATATTTTATTTATCTTTTCATGTGACAACACTGAAGAATTGACACTTTGCTACAATGTAAAGTAGTGAGTGTACAGCTTGTATAACAGTGTAAATTTGCTGTCCCCTCAAAATAACTCAACACACAGCCATTAATGTCTAAACCTCTGGCAACAAAAGTGAGTACACCCCTAAGTGAAAATCTCCAAATTGGGCCCAATTAGCCATTTTCCCTTCCCGGTGTGTCATGTGACTCGTTTGTGTTACAAGGTCTCAGGTGTGAATGGGGAGCAGGTGTGTTAAATTTGGTGTAATCGCTCTCACTCTCTCATACTGGTCACTGGAAGTTCAACATGACACCTCATGGCAAAGAACTCTCTGAGGATCTGAAAAAAATAATTGTTTCTCTACATAAAAATGGCCGAGGCTATAAGAAGATTGCCAAGACCCTGAAACTGAGCTTCAGCACGGTGGCCAAGACCATACAGCGGTATAACAGGACAGGTTCCACTCAGAACAGGCCTCGCCATGGTCCACCAAAGAAGTTGAGGTCACGTGCTCAGCGTCATATCCAGAGGTTGTCTTTGGGAAATAGATATATGAGTGCTGCCAGCATTGCTGCAGAGGTTGAAGGGGGGGGGGGGGTCAGCCTGTCAGTGCTTAGACCATACGCCGCACACTGCATCAAATTGGTCTGCATGGCTGTCATCACAGAAGGAAGCCTCTTCTAAAGATGATGCACAAGAAAGCCTGCAAACAGTTTTCTGAAGGCAAGCAGACTAAGGACATGGATTACTGGAACCATGTTCTGTGGTCTGATGAGACCAAAATAAACTTATTTGGTTCAGATGGTGACTAGGGATGAGCTCGGTGTTCGAGTCGAACATACATTCAACTCGAACATCGGCTGTTCGATCGTTCGACGAAGATCGAACGATTTGGGCCGTTCGCGCCTAATTCGAGTGACGCGAACGGCCCACAATGCACTACGCCATCGCAGTGTCATCCAGGCGCTGTGATTGGCCAAGCATGCACTGTGACCCCGCATGCTTGGCCAATCGCAGCGCCGGCAGCGAGGAGAGCAATGATTGGCCACAGGCAGGATGCCTGTGGCCAATTATTGCTGAGGGTGTTTAGTACACGCCCCACACTATAAAAGGCCGCCAGCACGGCGGCCTAGTGTAGTGTGTTCCGGAGCAGGGAAAGAGAAGCATAGGCAGGGACAGTGACATTTTTTTTTCTTGCTTAACCTGGATTCCTTTAGTTTAGGGAAAGAGAAGGATAGGTAGGGAGAGTGTCAGTGTGTTTTAATTTGCTAATCCTTGTTTGTAGGGACAGGGAAGGACAGTGAGGGAAATTCTCCTTGTACTATACTGTGCTAAAGCATTGATCATCAACCATCTTTAAAAAAACATTTTTTATAGGGACAGAAAACTATAGGTAGTGTGAGGGGGTTAGCTCGGCAGCGGGTGTGTGTGATCCCCTGGATGGGCTCCCCACACAAAAACAGGCCCAGCAGACGGAGGTTGTGGTTTTCAAGATCAAAAAGGTGCGGTTTATTTCTCTATTTACAGTGACAAAAAACACAGCAAAGAAAAAAGAAACATAAACAAAATAAACCCTGGTCAGCTTGACCTCTGACTAAACATGCAGGTTTCCTAAACTAACAACTGGGATCAGCCTGGTGCTGTCCTAGTCCCTAAGTCCCTGGTTTAGTAAATGTCCAAACAAATAGCCACACAGGCTTTGTCTCACCGCACAGGGGTTCACTCTCCCTAGACAGTCCACACAGGTCTGGTTCCAGGCATGAGCAAACACCTAATGAAGCTGGGAGTTTTTATAGAGGCCTTAAACGAGCTGACAAGCTTCAGCTGGTCTCATCAACTCCCTGCCTGCACGACGCCCAGCACTCTCCCTAGAGGTATGAATCATCCATGAGCCCACTAGCCTCAGCTGGGCTTCATCAACTCTCTCCCTAGTTGTATAAGTCGGCATAAAGCCTGAATCTGGGAGAAATATACCTACCCCCCTGGATGCAACCAGGTGACTTTACCTTCCTGCTGTCACATACCCCCCCCTCTTGTTTTAACCTTGGGGTTGGAACACCAGCAATCAGGCATTCATGTACTCGAGACAAAGCATCCACATTCCCCATTTGAACGCCAGGGCGATGCTTTACTGTGAAGTTGAATTCCTGTAGGGCCAGGAACCACCTATTTACTCTTCTATTTGTCTCCTTGTTTTGAGCCATCCACTTTAACGGTGCGTGATCCGTAACCATGTCAAAGTGCCTACCTAGCAGATAGTACCGAAGGGAATCTAGAGCCCACTTCACCGCTAAACACTCCTTTTCAACCGTGGCGAAATTTACCTCATGGGACTTCAACTTCCTGCTGAGGTAAATGACTGGGTGCTCTTCCCCGTTCCAGACCTGGGACAATACTGCTCCTAACCCCACATCTGACGCATCACTTTGTACGACAAAGTCTTTAGAGAAGTCGGGTGAGTACAACACTGGCTGGCTACATAAGGCTTGTTTCAAGAATTGGAACGCTGCCTCAGCCTCGGGGGTCCATTTAATCATGACCGACCCTTTCCCTTTCGTCAGGTTGGTTAGGGGCACAGCCTTAGAAGCAAAGTGGGGAATGAAGCGCCGATAATAACCCGCGATTCCCAGAAAGGCTCGTACCTGCTTCTTGCTGTTGGGACGTGGCCAACTCTGGATGGCCTCGACTTTGTTGAGTTGGGGTTTTATTACTCCCCTGCCAATGGTGTACCCAAGATATTTGGCCTCCTCCTGCCCAATGGTACACTTCTTGGGGTTAGCCGTAAACCCCGCTTCCCGGATAGAGTCTAGGACTGCTTGCACTTTTGGCAGATGTGAGGCCCAATCTGTGCTATGGACAATTACGTCATCCAGGTAAGCCGCAGCATACTTCCGATGGGGCCTTAGTATCTGGTCCATTTTCCGCTGGAATGTGGCCGGCGCATTCTGTAACCCGAACGGCATTCTCTTATATTGGAACGCCCCGTCTGGGGTTACAAATGCGGTTTTCTCTTTGGCCGACTTGGCCAGGGGAATTTGCCAATACCCTTTTGTGAGGTCAAGAGTCGTCATGTATCGGGCTGTTCCCAGCCGGTCGATCAACTCATCTATACGTGGCATGGGGTAGGTGTCAAATTTTGTAACTTTGTTCAACTGACGAAAATCGTTACAAAATCGCCAGCTCCCATCCGGTTTAGGCACCAACACAATGGGACTAGACCAATCACTTTGGGACTCCTCTATCACCCCTAAGTTCAGCATTTTCTGTACTTCCTCCCGTATTGCCTCCCTTCGGGCCTCTGGGATCCGATAGGGTTTTAACTTCACCCTTTCACCGGGCGGGGTAATAATATCATGCTCTACCCCAGATGTTTGTCCCGGCAGCTCAGAGAACACCTCCTTGTTGCGAAGCACAAACTCCTTAACCTCCTGTTGTTGGGGTTGTGACAAGGTGGCTGCTATTCCAACCTCCGGAATCACGCAACCAGTTTGAGCTGGTGACCAAGTTTCTGCGACTAGGGACTCTCTATCCCTCCAGGCTTTCAACAGATTAACGTGATAGATCTGTTCGGGCTTTCGCCTTCCTGGTTGTCTGACCTTGTAATTCACTTCGCTCACTTTTTCCATTATCTCGTAGGGGCCTTGCCATTTGGCAAGGAATTTACTTTCAACCGTAGGGACAAGTACCAATATCCTATCCCCCGGGGAAAAGGTACGGGTCTTGGCTCCACGGTTGTACACTCTCTGCTGTGCCAACTGCGCTTGGGCCAAATGTTCCTTCACGATGGGCATTACCTGTGCAATTCGATCTTGCATCAGGGCGACATGCTCAATCACACTCCTGTGGGGAGAACTCTCACTTTCCCAAGTTTCCTTGGCAATATCCAACAGCCCTCTTGGGTGTCTCCCATACAGTAACTCAAAGGGGGAGAATCCCGTAGAGGATTGGGGCACCTCCCTAATAGCAAACATCAAATAAGGAAGTAGACAGTCCCAATCCTTTCCATCTCTATCCACCACTTTCTTCAACATTTGTTTTAGGGTTTTGTTGAATCTTTCAACCAGCCCATCGGTTTGGGGGTGATACACAGACGTACGCAATTGCGTCACTTTGAACAATTTACACAGCTCTTTCATAACCCGGGACATAAAGGGTGTACCTTGGTCCGTAAGCAGTTCTTTACAAATACCCACCCGGCTAAAAACAAGAGATAGCTCTTTGGCTATGGTTTTGGCCGAGGTATTTCGGAGAGGGATCGCTTCTGGATAACGGGTGGCATAGTCCATTATAACTAATATGTACTGGTGCCCCCTAGCGGACTTGATTATAGGACCTACCAAATCCATTGCGATCCTCTCAAACGGGACCTCAATGATGGGTAGAGGGACCAGCGGGCTACGGAAATGTGGCATCGGGGCCGACCTCTGACACACAGGGCAGGAGGAACAATAATTTTCTATGTCCTTCATCACCCCAGGCCAATAGAATCTCTGTAATACCCTCTCTCGGGTTTTCTCTGTCCCCAGATGACCTCCAAGAATGTGCCCATGGGCCAACTCCAACACCAACTTCCTGTAAGGTTTGGGCACCACAAGCTGCTCAACGGTTTCTTCTGCCCTTTTTGCCACCCGATACAGTAGGTCCTTCTCTACGCTGAAGTATGGGTAAGTGCAGGTATTATCTGGGTTCACTAACTCGCCATCTATTTCCACTACGTTTTCCCGTGCCTTTATTAGGGCGGGGTCTTTTAACTGTTCTGTGGCAAAATTTTCCCTGTGAACCTCAAGATCAGAAAACTCCACAGACGGTAGGTTTTCGTCTGAGGAGGTGGGCTCCTCTCCAGTTTCTTGAGTCTCGCCTGCCAATACTGACAAGGGAAATTCTGGAGAGTCCTCACCACTCTCAGAGGAGTTCTGGCTATCACCTTCCTGGTACATAGGGGCACCAGTGGGGGGCTCAGGATCATCCCACAGTTCCCAGAACTTCGGAAAATCCCTTCCCACAATGGCATCAATTGTAATTGAGATACTAACCCCACTGGATGAGAGAGGGTACCTTTGGGGGTCTTGAAACACACTGTAGTCACTGGATACTCTCGGGTGTCCCCATGCACACAAATAACAGCTACCTTGCTATTCCCAGAGACCTCTGTTTTAACTAATTCAGCCTTTATCAGGGTCACAAGGCTACCTGAATCCAGTAATACCACAACATTTCTACCATTAATACACATTTTGCATAAATGTTTCTCAGTTCCCCGAATGGCAGTGCATGCGACTGTCGCACACAGCGACTGACGTCTGTCCGTCAGAAAGTCACATTGCATGGGTTCCTCCACAACCGGGCAATTTGCTGCAATATGTCCCGCTTGCCGGCAGTGGTAGCAAACTATCCATTTGGCTGCCTTTTGAGCCCCTGACTTCCCAGGCTGTTCTCGCCAAACTTTGGGTAGAGCTCCCACCCTCTCACTCTCTCCACCCTCACCCCTTGGAATCCTCTTATCCGCCCCTGGGGATGGTCTGGTCTTAGGGTGGAAAGTCCGAGAGTCTCTGGAAGAGGCCGTCAGGTTCTCTGTAGCCAAGTATTTCTCTACACGATCCACAAGACCACCGGCCGTCTCTGGGTCTCCATGGCTTACCCACTTTTGGATGGCAGTAGGAAGAGCTCTCAAAAACCGATCCATTACAACACGTTCCACAATCTCTGGTGCGGACAAAGTCTCTGGCTGTAGCCACTTCCTGCTCAGGTGAATGAGATCATACATTTGAGACCTGGGGGGTTTTCCAAGCTGGAAAGTCCAGTTATGCACACGCTGAGCCCGGACAGCCAGGGTGACACCCAGCCTTGCCAATATTTCAGCTTTTAGCATCACATAGTCTTTTGCTTGGTCAGGCTCTAGGTCATAGTAAGCCTTCTGCGATTCACCAGTTAACAGAGGAGCCACCAGTCCAGCCCACTGCTCCTCAGGCCACTTTTCTCTTTCAGCAGTCCTTTCAAATGTGGTCAAAAATACCTCTGGATCATCCTCTCCAGTCATTTTTGTCAATAAACGACTCACCCCAAAGGACGCGGTATTAGTGGGACGGCTTTCCTCACTGGTCTGCGGACGTTGCTGCATTACTGCTTCCATTTGTTGTAGTCTCTGCTCTTGCTTCTGTAACAGGTCTATGAAGCGGGCCTCAGATTGCTGCTGGGCTGCAAGGCTCTGTTGATGAGCTTGCGGCTGGGCTGCGAAGCTCTGTTGTTGAGCTGCAAGGCTCTTTTGCAAACCTGCATTTGTCTGCTGTTGATTGGCATTTGCTAGAGCCAGCTGTTTCAGTATCTCCTCCATGCTGGCTTAAAAAAAAACTGCCTGCATTCTCCACCAACTGTGAGGGGGTTAGCTCGGCAGCGGGTGTGTGTGATCCCCTGGATGGGCTCCCCACACAAAAACAGGCCCAGCAGACGGAGGTTGTGGTTTTCAAGATCAAAAAGGTGCGGTTTATTTCTCTATTTACAGTGACAAAAAACACAGCAAAGAAAAAAGAAACATAAACAAAATAAACCCTGGTCAGCTTGACCTCTGACTAAACATGCAGGTTTCCTAACTAACAACTGGGATCAGCCTGGTGCTGTCCTAGTCCCTAAGTCCCTGGTTTAGTAAATGTCCAAACAAATAGCCACACAGGCTTTGTCTCACCGCACAGGGGTTCACTCTCCCTAGACAGTCCACACAGGTCTGGTTCCAGGCATGAGCAAACACCTAATGAAGCTGGGAGTTTTTATAGAGGCCTTAAACGAGCTGACAAGCTTCAGCTGGTCTCATCAACTCCCTGCCTGCACGATGCCCAGCACTCTCCCTAGAGGTATGAATCATCCATGAGCCCACTAGCCTCAGCTGGGCTTCATCAACTCTCTCCCTAGTTGTATAAGTCGGCATAAAGCCTGAATCTGGGAGAAATATACCTACCCCCCTGGATGCAACCAGGTGACTTTACCTTCCTGCTGTCACAGTAGGGAGAGTGTCAGTGTGTTTTACTGTGCTAATCCTTGTTTGTAGGGACAGGGAAGGACAGTGAGGGAAATTCTCCTTGTGCTATAGTGTGCTAAAGCATTGATCATCAACCATCTTTAAAAAAACATTTTTTATAGGGACAGAAAACTATAGGTAGGGAGAGTGTCAGTGTGTTTTACTGTGCTAATCCTTGTTTGTAGGGACAGGGAAGGACAGTGAGGGAAATTCTCCTTGTGCTATAGTGTGTTAAAGCATTGATCATCAACCATCTTTAAAAAAACATTTTTTATAGGGACAGAAAACTATAGGTAGGGAGAGTGTCAGTGTGTTTTACTGTGCTAATCCTTGTTTGTAGGGACAGGGAAGGACAGTGAGGGAAATTCTCCTTGTGCTATAGTGTGCTGAAGCATTGATCATGAACCATCTTTAAAAAAACATTTTTTATAGGGACAGAAAACTATAGGTAGGGAGAGTGTCAGTGTGTTTTACTGTGCTAATCCTTGTTTGTAGGGACAGGGAAGGACAGTGAGGGAAATTCTCCTTGTGCTATAGTGTGCTAAAGCATTGATCATCAACCATCTTTAAAAAAACATTTTTTATAGGGACAGAAAACTATAGGTAGGGAGAGTGTCAGTGTGTTTTACTGTGCTAATCCTTGTTTGTAGGGACAGGGAAGGACAGTGAGGGAAATTCTCCTTGTGCTATAGTGTGCTAAAGCATTGATCATCAACCATCTTTAAAAAAACATTTTTTATAGGGACAGAAAACTATAGGTAGGGAGAGTGTCAGTGTGTTTTACTGTGCTAATCCTTGTTTGTAGGGACAGGGAAGGACAGTGAGGGAAATTCTCCTTGTGCTATAGTGTGCTAAAGCATTGATCATCAACCATCTTTAAAAAAACATTTTTTATAGGGACAGAAAACTATAGGTAGGGAGAGTGTCAGTGTGTTTTACTGTGCTAATCCTTGTTTGTAGGGACAGGGAAGGACAGTGAGGGAAATTCTCCTTGTGCTATAGTGTGCTAAAGCATTGATCATCAACCATCTTTAAAAAAACATTTTTTATAGGGACAGAAAACTATAGGTAGGGAGAGTGTCAGTGTGTTTTACTGTGCTAATCCTTGTTTGTAGGGACAGGGAAGGACAGTGAGGGAAATTCTCCTTGTGCTATAGTGTGCTAAAGCATTGATCATCAACCATCTTTAAAAAAACATTTTTTATAGGGACAGAAAACTATAGGTAGGGAGAGTGTCAGTGTGTTTTACTGTGCTAATCCTTGTTTGTAGGGACAGGGAAGGACAGTGAGGGAAATTCTCCTTGTGCTATACTGTGCTAAAGCATTCCTCATCAACCATCTTTGAAATCCTTGTTTTTTGGACAGTCAGGGAAATTGTCGTTGTGCTATTCTGTGCGAAAGCAATCATCCTCAACCATATTTAGAAATCCTTAAGTAAAGGGACAGAGAAGGACACCTGAAGGTAGCCCTTATTGCTTTTTTCCCATCTCCCTGCAGGCCATCCATTAGAATGTCTGGAAGGCAAACAAGGAGAGGCAGACAGTCAGGAGGCAATAAAAGAGGGCAAGCAGGCTCTGTGTCTGGGGGCAACAGTGCTGGTCGTGGACGCGGTGCATTGTCATCAGCACATGGCCATGGGACACGCTTGTCCTTCTTTTCGGCAGCTGGACATGTTGAGCCACATCATGCCGAAGACTTGGTAGAGTGGATGACCAAGCCCTCCTCCTCCTCCTCATCCTCTCTCACCCAGGCTCAGGGTACTGGCAAAGCAGCTGCCAAAGCGTCCTCTTCCCTGGTATCAATGTCAGACTCATCATCAGTCACTCCTTCCCTAGACCCACCATGTCCTCCTCCTGAGGAGTCCCCCGAACTGTTTGAGCACAGTGTTGGGTACATGCTCCAGGAGGATGCCCAGCGTTTCGAAGGGTCTGATGATGAAACCCAGCTACAGGAAGGCAGTAGCGTGAGAGCAGACAGAGGGGATGCTCAAGAAGGACACCAATCTGGCAGTCATGTTCCAGCAGCTGCAGCATACTGCCAGATTGGCTCCAGTGATGAGGAGGGAGGGGATGATGAGGTCACTGACTCCACGTGGGTGCCTAATAGGAGAGAGGAGGAGGAGGAGGATGAGGAGGAGGCACATCTCCAACGAGGCAGGATGCCCTTTGGTGGCCAGCGTAAGGGCAGTACACCGACGGAATCACACCGCAGAGCTCCGCCTGTGCAGGGCGCTGCCTCTGCCCATCATTCAAAAAGTTCTTTGGTGTGGGCCTTTTTTGAGGCTAGTGCATCAGATCGCACAGCTGCTGTTTGCAACATATGTCTCAAGCGTATATCGCGTGGCCAAAACATCAGCCGCTTGGGTACCACATGCCTGACCAGACATATGTTGACCTGCCATGCAGCTCGTTGGCAAGCCTACCTCAAAGACCCACACCAAAGAACAAAGCGGACCTCTCCTTGCACCGCATCAGCTGGGATCTCCAACCCCACTATAACTTCAGTCCTCTCTGAAACATGCACTGAGAGGAATGAAGGTGTAGAATTAGGTGTGTCACAGCCAAGTACTTGCGGCCACTCTGCTAGCAGTACACCGACGTCCGATTCTAGCAGGCAAATTTCCCTGCCCCAGCTGCTGGACCGTCGAAAGAAGTTCACTCCCAGCCATCCACATGCCCAGCGGTTGAATGCTAGCTTGGCTAAATTGCTAGCGCTTCAACTGCTGCCTTTTCAGTTGGTAGACTCGGCCCCCTTCCGTGAGTTTGTGCAATGTGCGGTTCCTCAGTGGCAGGTTCCCAAACGCCACTTTTTCTCACGGAAGGCTATTCCGGCTCTCTACCGGCATGTGGAAGGCAATGTCTTGGCCTCGCTGGACAGGGCGGTCAGCGGTAAGGTGCATATTACCGCTGACTCATGGTCCAGCAGGCATGGACAGGGACGTTACCTTTCTTTCACGGCCCATTGGGTCACTCTTTTGGCAGCTGGGAAGGATGCAGGACAAGGTGCAGTAGTGTTGGAGGTTGTTCCACCGCCACGCCTCCAAAATGCTACTACTGGTTGTGACACACCTCTCTCCTCCACCCCCTCCTCTTCTTCTTCCTCCATGGCCTCTTCCTGTGCTTTGTCCTCTGAACCAGCGGTGCTCCGTAGCCGTTCAAGGGGCTACGCAAGTACGCAGGCAAAAAGATGCCATGCCGTGCTTGCGCTGGTGTGTTTGGGGGACAGAAGCCACACTGGGGCAGAGGTCCTGTCTGCTCTGCAGGGCCAGGCCGAGAGGTGGTTGACGCCACGCCAGCTTAAGCCAGGAATGGTGGTTTGCGATACACGGTACAAGGGTAAGGTTGTGGACCTTATGTTACCGTCGCAGAGGGAGCAGAGGATGAGACAACTCCGGGAGGCCTTGCAGAAAGGTCTGTGCAACGCGTTCCCAGAGACTGGGAGGTTACAAACTCCTGGTCCTGGACAACGAGTTGCTGAGGCTTCGGCCAGTCAAAGAAGGAGCGGTGGGGAAGGTGGCTGTCTGACCGATGCGTTCAGACAATTCTTTAGTCCGCGGCCCCAAAGTATGATCGGTTCCAGCAACCATCGCCAGCGTCTGATAAACATGGTGCAGGAATATCTAGGGGCAAGGTCAGACTTGGACACCTTCCCCACCGAAAATCCTCTGGCTTACTGGGTCTTGAGGATGGATCACTGGCCAGAGCTTGCACAGTATGCAATTGAGCTACTGGCCTGTCCTGCATCCAGCGTTCTTTCGGAACGCACATTCAGTGCTGCTGGAGGATTTGTCACGGATCACAGGGTGCGCCTGTCCACCGACTCGGTTGATCGACTGACTTTCATCAAGATGAACCAGTCTTGGATCACCACCAGCTACCACACACCTGATGCTGATATAACAGACTAATTGATTTTAACATGTCACATCCCTTCAAGACTGATGCTGATGCTGAGTGCCTGTGCTGTTATGTTGACTGGCTATCCTCCTCCTCCGAGTCCTCAATGATACGATTGATGATGATAGCTTGGAAGATCATTTTTGTTTATGGGTGCCGCCACCAGTGGCTAAGGCCCAATTTTTCAGCCCCTGTTTAACAGGGGCGTGTAATTACAATTTTTGAAGCAATACTTTGCAACAGGGCTCATTGCTGTGCTCCAAGTACAGTATCTGTGAGGGGTTGGAGTGTTGTGCCACCAGTGCCTAAGGCCCAATTTTTCAGCCCCTGTTTAACAGGGGCGTGTCATTACAATTTTTGAAGCAATACTTTGCAACAGGGCTCATTGCTGTGCTCCAAGTACAGTATCTGTGAGGGGTTGCAGTGTTGTGCCACCAGTGCCTAAGGCCCAATTTTTCAGCCCCTGTTCAACAGGGGCATGTAATTACAATTCTTGATCTAATAATTCACAGCAGGGCCCATTGCTGCACCCACCAAGAGTAACTCTGAGGGCTTACAGTGTTGTGGCAATGCCACCACCACCACCACCACGAAAGGCCCAATTTTTCAGCCCCTGTTCAAAAGGGGCATGTAATTACAATTCTTGATCTAATAATTCACAGCAGGGCCCATTCCTGCACCCACCAAGAGTAACTCTGAGGGCTTACAGTGTTGTGGCAACACCACCACCACCACGAAAGGCCCAATTTTTCAGCCCCTGTTCAACAGGGGCATGCAATTACAATTCTTGATCTAATAATTCACAGCAGGGCCCATTGCTGCACCCACCAAGAGTAACTGTCAGGGCTTACAGTGTTGTGGCACCAGCACCACCATCAAAGGCCCAATTTTTACTACCACTGTTCAACAATTATATGTAATTACAATTCCTGATATAATAGTTGACAGCAGGGCGTTCCAGCACCAACCAAGAGTAACTGTGAGTGCTTACAGTGTTGTGCCAACACCAACAACTAAGGGGCCTATTTCTGCAGAGTATATACGGCAGGTCCCTACTTTCAAACATCCAACTTACAAACGACTCCTACTTGCAAACGCAAGAAGACAACAGGAAGTGAGAGGAAATCTACCCCTAGGAAGGAAAATTCTCTCCTGTAAGAATTAATATGGGAGAAAGGTGTCTCCTCTGTACTGATGCTTTATCACCAATCCTTGTTTCAAGAAAAACACCACATTTCAAAAACAGTTGTCATTGGGACGGAAAGTGAGGTGAAATGTTCTGAACAGGGGCACAGACAGCAAAACAAATGTTACAGGGGTGATAACCCTTCCCTATGTTTTCCAAAAAGTTTAAAAATAGATTTTTGGGCTGGAGCTACACTTAAACAATGTACCTGTTCAAAATTACAAACACATTCTACATAAGAACAAACCTACAGTCCCTGTCTTGTATGCACCGCCTGTATACGGCTGTTCAGAGTATATAGGGCCTTTTTTATTTTGTGTGCGGTGTTCCCCTTAATATCCATACAAGACCCAAAGGGGCTGGTAATGGGCTGGGGTAGGGGGGGGGGGTCATGGGGTAGCTATGCCATTTTTCTTAAAGATTTTCATCCATATTACCGGGACCAGACATTACATTAAAGCCGCAAGCAGTTTTAAATGGCTTTTTTTTCCTTTAGAAATGTTATTTTGTGCAGGGACAGTTCTAAACACGGGAAACACGTGGCACTTCACAGGCATACTTTAGACACCCCCCAGGTATGATATTTAAAGGAATATTTGACTTTTTTTTTTTCACTTTATGCATCATTAAAATGACTGCTCCCGAAAAACGACCGTTTTTAAAACTTCTTTTTGCATTGATACATGTCCCCTGGTGCAGAACCCGGGTTCCCAAACCCTTTTTAGGACAATAACATGCATAATAGTCGTTATAATTAGCACTTTAGAATCCGAACATTCGCATCCATTGTATTTAATAGGGTTCTAATGTTCGTACGAACGTTCGGTCCGTTCGCGGGTTCTGGTGCGAACCGAACCCGGGGGTGTTCGGCTCATCACTAATGGTGTCAGGCATGTGGGGCGGCAACCAGGTGAGGAGTACAAAGACAAGTGTGTTTTGCCTACAGTCAAGCATGGTGGTGGGAGAGTCATGGTCTGGGGCTGCATGAGTGCTGCCGGAACTGGGGAGCTACAGATCATTGAGGGAACCATGAATGCCAACATGTACTGTGACATACTGAAGCAGAACATGATCCCCTCCCTTCAGAGACTGGACCACAGGGTAGTATTCCAACATGATAACCACCCCAAACACACCTCCAAGCCCCCCACTGCCTTGCTAAAGAAGCTGAGTGATGAACTGGCCAAGCATGTCTCCAGACCTAAACCTTATTGATGCTATATTTACAAAAATGTGAGGGGTGCACTCACTTTTGTGAGATACTATATATATATATATATATATATATATATATATGTAGCGGGTGGTTACATTTAGGGGAGGCATCTGAGTGATAACAGGCTCAGATGCAGCAATTGTTAGGGTTTATGGACCAATTTATGCCAGTGGAGGACGCAAGGGTGTCCAGTTCCCTGCGGCCTGTAGGTGGCGCTGTCGCCATAGGCCGGGGTTGAACCACCATTTTGAGTCTGTATCCTTTTTGTCCTCTCGCAGCAGTAGTACAGCGGCGCAGGGAACCTGCTGTGCATGCTGGGAGAGGGGATAAAAGGGGCAGACATCTTCCGTCCGGGGGCCGCGCTCAGGCACCTTCAGCCTGGGTGTGCGTGCTGGTGGTCTCCGGGCGCCCTCGGCCCAGGAATGGAGCTGCGATTCTACCCCAGACACCTCTAGTCTGGGGTGGGGTACTCTCTGGAGGCCTGGGGCCCAGTACCTTCGACTGGGTCCCGCAAGGGATGGAGGATTCCTAGGGTGTCCTCCGGTATTGGACACCCAAATCTAGGGCGAGGGGGACCAGAGAGGTGACCTTCCCGGAGATCCAGCGCAGCATTGGCTGGTGACGGTGGAGGCCTCTGGTGACCGTCTGGATGGATGACTCCCCTGACAGGGGACACATCTCAAGAAGGTAGTCCACATTCTCATGGTCGGTGGCAGCGACCCAAATGAAACCCAGGTCGTGGCAGAGACCTCAAGTCCTATTCACCCGGTCGGTGGCAGCGACCACCCTCACGGTTGGTGGCAGCGGCCGTGCGCCAAGCCTGTTTGCGCACACCGAAACAGGAGAGTAACAAGTTCATGTTTGTGCCTGGACCTTCCTTACCACCTTGTCTGTTCGTTGTCTGACCAGTCTGCACTTAAAGGACTATTTATTGCTTGAAAAGAATAAATAAATGTTGGACTTTCAATGGTGTGGAACTTGGCTTACTGGGAGTTAAAGGTCATTCTCAAAGGAAGCATTGGCTCTGGACAGGGGCACAGGCCTGAAGGTAATTGGGTATAGCTCACACCTCTATACACTGGAGGACGTGAGTTGGTGGTGCGTCACACTCTCCTCCCTGGTCCCCTAGACGAGAGCCAGTGACATTGACAGAGAAGGAGGGAGTGAGAGGTGAGGTCGCTACATATATATATATATATATATATATATATATATATATATATATATATACCGTATATATTTGAGTATAAGCCAACCCGAATATAAGCAGAGGCACCACAAAAAAATGGTATAAGCCTAGGGTGTCCATCTGCATGCCTCACTGTGCCTCACTTTGCATCACTGTGTCCATGTGCATGCCTCACTGTGTCTATGCCTCACTGTTCCCATGCCTCACTGTGCCTCACTGTGCCCATGCCTCACTGTGCCCATGCCTCACTGTGCCTCACTGTGCCCATGCCTCACTGTGTCCATGCCTCACTGTGTCCATGCCTCACTGTGTCCATGCCTCACTGTCACTGTGCCCATGCCTCACTGTGTCCATGCCTCACTGTGCCCAATCTCCCTACCTGATCTCCGGCGCTGTGTGACTAGACTGACGTTTAACATGGAAGTCTATGGAAGGGGTGACCGGGTTTGAAAAATCGGTTCTCCCAGGCCGTAGGTCCCCCAGACAACAAACTTTGAACATTTGTAGAGGAAGAGTGGGGCTACATGTGTGGCAAGTTTGGGATCCAGGGGACCTACAGCTGGCCGGGATCAGGTGCACAAAGTTGAAGATGGACAAAGACTCGAGTATAAGCTGAGGGGGGCATTTTCAGCACAAAAAATTGTGCTGAAAAACTCGGCTTATACTCGAGTATATACGGTATATGTGCAATTGTTTTAAGCAGATGTGAAAATATGCTGTAAATGATGAAATAGAAGTGTTAATAGTTTATTTTTATCAATTAACAAAATGGAAAGTATATCAAGAGAAGAGAAATCCAAATCCGATCAATATTTGGGGGGCCCCCTTCTCTTTCTTCTAGGTACACTTGCACACATTCTTTGAAGGAACATCTTGGAGAACTAAGCACAGATCTTCTGTGGATGTCGGCTGCCTCAAATCCTTCTGTCTTTTCTTGTCTTCCCAGACAGACTCCATGATGGTGAGATCAGGGCTCTGTGGGGGCAAAACCATCACTTCCAGGACTCCTTGTCCTTCTTTACACTGAATATAGTTCTTAACTTTTTGGTGCAGGTGGCATGCAAATAAGCAACCTCTTGGCGCGTGGGCCTTGGCACCGAGCGGCCACATATTTGCGTACTACATTGCAAATACAGCTGTGCCGAGAGCACGTGTCCTACGCGCTCTTGTCACAGTGACCGGCGACTAACGGAAAGCTCTCAAACGGTGCTTGTGATCGGGAGCTTTTCGATCATGTGACCCACGTGATTATAAACCCCGCCCCACCTCCCAGCATCTGAAAACCCTTAAAGGGCCGAGAGGTGCCGGCACCAAGGGGTTAATGACATTGGCTGTATGTTTAAGGTCGTTGTCCCGCTGTATAATAAATTTGAGGCCAATCGCAGGCCTCCCTGATGATATGACATGATGGAGAAGTATCTGCCTGGATTCCTCAGCATTGAGGACACCATTGATCCTGACTGAATCTCCAACTCCATTTGCAAAAATGCAGCCCCAAACTTGCAAGTATCCTCCACCATGCTTCACAATTGGCTGTAGACACTCATTATTGTACCGCTCTCTAGCCCTTCCCCCAACAAACTGCCTCCTGCTACTGTCCAATATTTCACTTTGGGACTCATCAGTTCCGAGCACCTGCTGCCATTTTTCTACACCCCAGTTCCAATGTTTTTTTCATAGTTGAGTCACTTAGCCTTTTTTCCACGTCAGAGATTTGTCTTTTTGGCTGCAATTCTTCAATGATGACCACTTCTGGCCAGACTTCTCTGGACAGTAGAAGTAGGTACCGCTGGTTTCCTCCAGTTCTGTGCTGATGGCACTGCTGGCCATCTTCCGAAGTTGAAGGGAAATAAGCACTAATGCCCCATACACACGATCGTTTTTCATGCCGTTAAAAATGCAATTTTTAAAAATGGCCATTAAAAATGATCGTGTGTGGGCTCCAGAGCATTTTTAATGACGTGAAAAACGGGCATTAAAAATTTCGAACATGCTCTCTTTTTTCACGTTGTTTTTCATGTCGTTTTTTTTAACGACGTGAAAAACGATAGTGTGTATGCTTTAACGACGTGAAAAAAAACGCGCATGCTCAGAATCAAGTATGAGACGGGAGCGCTCCTTCTGGTAAAACTAGCGTTCGTAATGGAGATAGCACATTCGTCACGCTGTAACGGACTGAAAAGCACGAGGCTGAAAAGCGCGAATCGTTGCTCAACAAACTTTACTAACATGAAGGGTGGCGCAATTTGAGCGGAACTTCCCCTTTTATAGTGCCGTCGTACGTGGTATACGTCACTGCGCTTTGCTTGATCGTTTTTTTAAATGATCGTGTGTACGCAAGACAGGCTTGAGAGGAAACATGAAAAAAAACGACGTGAAAAACGGCAAGAAAAAAAATGGCAAGAAAAACGATCGTGTGTATGGGGCATAAGTGTCTTTCATCTGCTGCATTACGTTTTCTCGGCTTACCACTGCGTCTACCGTCCTCAACATTGCCTGTTTCTTTGTGTTTCTTCAAATGAGCTGGAACAGCACATCTTGGAACCCCAGTCTGCTTTGAAATCTTTGCCTGGGAGAGACCTTACTGATGCAGTGTAACTACTTGCCATAGTGTATGACCTGTGAGATGAAACTGTCTTCTACAACCTCACCTTGGTAGCAGAGTTTGTCTGTTCCTCACCCAGTTTTAAGCCTCCTACACAGATTTTTCAGTTAATGATTGTGTTTCAACCTACATAAACTGATGATCATTAACACTTGCTTGGTATAATTGAAGGTAAATTGGTTAATCATACACCTGACTCTAATCCTACAAAATCCCTGACATTGTGCAAGTGTATTGTGCATGAGCCCAGTGAACAGTGCCCCTGTGCCTGTGTTCTTCTTCAAATGACAGTATATGCAATGCAATACCTCTTAAGACCCAGTATGTGTGAACAGTCTCTACTTTTGCTAATTTGTCAGAATCCCCAGGCAGCTTAACTGGCAGAATCCACAGGCAGTTTAAAGAGACAAAAGTTACATAGTTACATAATAGGCGAGGTTGAAAAAAGACACAAGTCCATCAAGTCCAACCTATGTGTGTGATTATATGTCAGTATTACATTGTATATCCCTGTATGTTGTGGTCGTTCAGGTGCTTATCTAATAGTTTTTTTTTATTATCGATGCCCCCCGCTGAGACCACCGCCTGTGGAAGGGAATTCCACATCCTTGCCACTCTTACAGTAAAGAACCCTCTACGTAGTTTAAGGTTAAACCTCTTTTCTTCTAATTTTAATAAGTGGCCACGTGTCTTGTTAAACTCCCTTCCACGAAAAAGTTTTATCCCTATTGTGGGGTCACCAGTACGGTATTTGTAAATTGAAATCATATCCCCTCTCAAGCGTCTCTTGTCCAGAGAGAATAAGTTCAGTGCTCGCAACCTTTCCTCATAACTAATATCCTCCAGACCCTTTATTAGCATTGTTGCCCTTCTTTGTACTCTCTCCATTTCCAGCACATCCTTCATGAGGACTGGTGCCCAGAACTGGACGGCATACTCCAGGTGCGGCCGGACCAGAGTCTTGTAGAGCAGAAGAATTATTGTTTTATCTCTGGAGTTCATCCCCTTTTTAATGCATGCCAATATTCTGTTTGCTTTGTTAGCAGCAGCTTGTTATTGCATGCCAGTGCTGAGCCTATCATCTACTAGGACCCCCAGGTCCTTTTCCATCCTAGATTCCCCCAGAGGTTCTCCCCCCAGTGTATAGATCGCATTCATATTTTTGCCACCCAAATGCAATATTTGAAATTTTTCTACATTAAACCTCATTTGCCATGTAGTTGCCCACTCCATTAATTTGTTCAGACCTTTTTGCAAGGTTTCCACATCCTGCTGAGAAGTTATTGCCCGCTTAGCTTAGTATCGTCCGCAAATACAGAGATTGAGTCCAACATAATTTAAATTTTTAGAGAAGTTGAGTACAGAAGATGTTTATGTCCAGTCCGTTGAAGTGTAAGAAGACATTGACTTTCCTAAGCTTCGCCTCTGCTTGAAAAATGAAACTAGAGCAGTGGAGTAAGTGGAAGGGAGTGTCTAGCTAGAGACTAGTGGCAGCTGGTGCTGACAGATGGGAAGGCGGCGATCGTTGCAAGCACCCCGACCCCCCCCCCCCTTGACGTTAGATGTACCACCACCACCCCCCGCGGAAGACTGACCTAAGCCCTTTCATGCCTAAGCCTATTTCTGACATTTGTTGCTTACAAGTTAAAATCCATATTTTTTGCTATAAAATTACGTAGAACGCCCAATCATTATATATATATATTTTAAGCAGAGAATCTAGAGAAGAAAATGGCGATTGTTGCAAATTTTTTATGTCATACGGTATTTGTGCAGCAGTCTATAACAGTAAAGTTAGGCCAATTTTTTTGTATAACGTAATAGATGATGTTACGCCGCGTAAATAGATACCCAACATGGTATGCTTTGAAATTGCGCACACTCATGGAATGGCGACAAACTACGGTACTTCAAAATATCCATAGGCGACGCTTTGAAAAAAAATTAACGGTTACCAGAGGGAGTCTTTTGCAAGAATTATTGCTCTTAAGCTGACGATCGTGCTGATACCTCACATGTGTGATTTGAACATCGTTTACACTTGTGGGCGCGACTTGCGTATGCGTTTTCTGTGCTGCAGCTCGTGAGGACGGGGGCGCTTTAAAAGTATTCAGATCGCCAAAATCTGCATTTCTGAATACAGTCATTTTTTTTAAAATCTGCACCATAAACCAGTAAACCGGAAGTGACGTTGTGACGTCCCTTATGGGATTTTACTTTGGAGCTTCGACCAGAGCAGAATCCGGCTTCGTACGGGTCTCAGCCTAGGTGGAGGAAGCGCCAAATGGTGGCTCGGGTCTCCTGGTGGGACGGGAGGCCCGGGAAGAGCGGCTGAAGGCGGTGGGGGGGGGGGGGTGTCTCCTCCCGCTCCTTTAGGATAACAGCCGATCGGCATTTAACCACATCGGTTGTTATCACTAAAAAGCCAACCGCTGGCTCTAAAAAAACGGTAGCGGGGTGATGCCTGCAGCTGCATATCATCCCGGTATAACCCCTTTAAGCCATGAACGAAAATTTGCGTACGGTCGGCGTGAAGGGGTTCTAACTTAGGAGGCGGGGGAAGGAAGAGCCGGGCCATTGCTTCTCCTCCCGGCTAAACAGGAAGTGTCTCCTGAGACACCATTGGGTCTCAGGACCGGCTTCCTGATTGGCCAGGAGGCCAGGCCAGGAGGAGATTTAGGAAGACAATAAGGAATATTAATTCGCTATTGTCACACAACTGGGTGGGCTCAGGGAGCAGTGTCCCAAGTCCACCCTTTTTTGAAGCCAATTAGAGCCTCTGGCTGTAATCATGTGCTTAAAAAAACAAACAAAAAAAATTGGAATTCATGAGTCCGGCATGTAGATTAGGGGCTGGGCGCATAGATTAGGGGGGGCGGCGCCCCTGCACCCCATATGGCTAGAGACTATACTAACCAAAGACAAAACAGAAGGGGAAACAAAGGATCATACCAAACAAAACAAGCATGAGTTTGGTGAGGAGGAACTAGAGTGATCCTTTTTTTTTTTTTTGGCTGATAAGGCACAAATTTCAACAGACACCCTAAAAAAAGATGTGGAAAGTCTTCCTAGAAAAGCGGAGGATGTTATAGGCACAAAAGATGTGAGTACGTATGGGGAACAAATCCATTATTATTGGCCATGGTGTTGGAATGGAATGTCCAAAAAACCTCACATAGACATGATGGTCGGGTTTCCACAAACCTTTGGCCGTGTAGGAAAAAAAATTGTATATCGATGTGTTGGTTTTCACAGCAATAGGTCCACTTTTTTTTTAAGTTTCAGGGCATAAAAAATATATAAAATAAATAAAAAATTGAATAAAATAACTTGCGCTTTCTTCGCTCCAAAGTAAAGTTCTTAACTTTACATTCTCCTTGCTGGTTTGTACTTCATAACATCAATTTTGTTAGTTACTTTCTCTACTTCACCCAATTTAGCTCCAGTTTCCCCACGGGCTCCGATATAAATAGACCGTCTTCTGCCACAATATAGTTTAAATTTATAAAATTCTTGTAATTTTCATCTCAGTGCCTTTTTAAATTTGGTTTGCTCTCTGTGATTTCACAGACGGTCTAGACATGTCCTTGGGGTATGTTGTCGGATTCTCTGATTGGTTTTATGATAGCAAAGAACATCACAATTTTTTTTTTTCTTAGTGCCATTTAGGCTATTTTTTTTATATATAAACCCAACGCCCGTAAATATTTTAGACAGCAGGAGTTTAGAGACTTTGACCTGCAAGTTTCTGGCTAAGTCAGTCTATTTTTTATTTTTTTGGTCTGAAAATAAAGTTTAATATGCTTATATTTTGACTTCCCTGGTTTCAATGTAGGCAGGTCATGGCTGATGGGAGGGGCCAGAAAGAAGTTTGTACATAGGTTCTTAATTTTATAATAAATAACAAAATAAAAAGTTCTTTAAATAATGAGCCAAGCAAATACACTATATTACCAAAAGTATTGGGACGCCTGCCTTTACACACACATGAACTTTAATGGCATCCCAGTCTCAAGCCTCGTACACACGGCCGAGAATCTCGTCGCAAAAAAATACGTTGTTTTTCTCGACGGGTTTCTTGTTAAGCTTGACGAGATTCTTGTCAAGCTTTCCTTGCATACACACTTTCAATCCAAAATCTCGTCAGTCTAAAGCGCGGTGACATACAACACGTACAACGGCAGTATAAAGGGGAAGTTCCATTCTCATGGCGCCACCCCTTGGGCTGCTTTTGCTGATCTCGTGTTACTGCGTGTTAGTAAAAGTTTAGTGAGAGATGATTCGCGCTTTTCAGTCTTCGTGCTTTCAGTTCGTTACAGCGTGACGGATGTTCTATCTCCATTATGAACGCTAGTTTTACAAGAAGGTGCGCTCCCGTCTCATACTTGATTCTGATCACGCGCGGTTTTTGAAGACTCAGAAAAGCATACACAGGAACGATTTTCTCGTCCAAATACACTCTGACGAGAATCACGACGAGAAAACTGAGACTCCCGACGAGAAAAAAGCAGGTCTTCTTTTTTTCTCTTCGAGATTCTGGGCAGTTTTCTTGACGAGAAACCTGAAAGCCTCGTACACATGCACGGTTTTCTCGGCAAGAAAGCACTCCCAACAGTATTCTTGTCGTTTCTTGCAGAGAAAACCGGTCGTGTGTATGAGGCTTCAGTCCATAGGGTTCAATATTGAGTTGGCTCACACCCTTTGCAGCTATAACAGCTTCAACTCTTCTGGGAAGGCCGTCCACAAGGTTTAGGAGTGTGTCTATGGGAATGTTTGACCATTCTTCCAGAAGCGCATTTGTGAGGTCAGGCACTGATGTTGGACAAGAAGGCCTGGCTCGCCGTCTCCACTCTAATTCAACTCAAAGGTGTTCTATCGGGTTGAGCTCTGTACAGGCCAGTCAAGTTCCTCCACCCCAAACTCACTCATCCATGTCTTTACGGATCCTTGCTAAGTGGCTTGTGGAACAAAACATCAAAATTTTGGGTCCATGACGAGGAAACTCCCCAGACCTTAATCCCATTGAAAACTTGTGGTCAATCCTCAAAAAAACGGGTAAACGAAAAAAAAAAAAAAAAATTCTGACAAACTCCAACCATTGATTATGACAAGAATGGACTGCCATCAGTCAGGATGTGGCCCAGAAGTTGATTGACAGCATGCCAAGGAGAATTGCACAGAGGCCTTAAAAAATAAGGGTCACCACTGCAGATATTGACTCTTTGCATAAACTTCATGTACCGTAGTTATCGGCGTATAACCCGCACTTTTTTCCCCTTAAAATCAGGGGGAAATCGTGGGTGCGTGTTATACGCCGATACTCACCTATCCCCGTCGAATCTCCGCTGACTGTGAGCGGAGCGCAGCGATCGTCACTGAGATACACATAGCCGAGTGTACTCGGCTTTTCTCGGCTCCGCTCACAGTCACGCCCAGTCCCGCCATTGGACCTGTGTTATGTCCATCATAGGGCGGGACTCGGCGTGACTGTGAGCGGAGCCGAGAAAAGCCGAGTAGAGCCGAGTACACTCGGCTATGTGTATCTCGGCTCCGCCCAGTCCCTGCGTTCTCTGCGGCGTTCGCCCCGCTCGGCGGCGCCAAATTTAAATTCGGCCAAAGACGCAATGGACACTGGGGGGGGGGGGGGGCAAGGCTGCAATGGACACTGGGGGGTGCAAGGCTGCAATGAAAACTTTGGGTTTGCAAGGCTGCAATGGACACTGACAAGGCTGCAATGGACGCTGACAAGGCTGCAATGGACGCTGACAAGGCTGCAATGGACACTGGGGCAAGGCTGCACTGTGACAAGGCTGCAAATGACACTGATAAGGCTGCATTTAAATGTAAGTTTTTTTTTCCTTAAACTTCCCTCCTAAAAGTTTTTTTCCCTAAAATTCCCTCCTAAACTTGGGGTGCGTGTTATACGCCGGCGCGTGTTATACGCTGATAAATACGGTAATTATCAAAAAAAGCCTTTGACACTTATGAAATGCTTGTAATTATACTTCAGTATACCGTAGTAACATCTGACAAAAAGATCCAAAAACACTGAAGCAGCAGACTTTGGGAAAATTATAATTTGTGTAATTCTGAAAACTTTTGGCCATGGCTGTACATATCTATGCATCATTAAGGATTGCCTAGGGCCATAGAAAAAAAAACAAAGAGGAAAAAAAATGGCAAAATTGTTAATAATTACATTGGGAGCATGTCCTATTTATTGCATACAGCCCAATAACATACTGGCATACTGGCAAGGTGACAACCCCTTCTTGCTACCCCATGACAGCACTCAGACCTAGCAGCCAATCACTTAGCCCAAGCAGTCAAGAGACAGCAAGAGGAACGCAAAGGTATTGAAGGCAGGCACTCTCCCCTCCTCTCAGTGGCGGAACTTTAGGGGTCACTGCAGTCGCATTTGTGACCGGGCCCTTCCATTATACCACTGTGGGAGAGCCCCCAAGACCCGGCATCCCCCCTGCACCTCTGGCTGGCCATTTAGAGTGCAGTGGGGAGAGGTGGAAGTCGGCGATCAGCAGCTCTATGGTGCCTGTGTGGGCGGCGGGATCTCCCTGGGGCTTGTAGTACTCTCTAGTGTCAGTGTATACAGTGGAGAGGAGAGAGGGGGGGGCCTCTGACCCGGGCAGGTATCAGTTTCACTTTCACTCTGCTTGTACACTGTTGCTGATCCCCGGGTCAGAGGCCCCTCCCCCCTCCGCTGTATACATTCGGAGATAGAAGTACAAGCCCCAGGGAGATCCCCCTGCCTGTAGACGCCATAGAGCTGTCGATCACCACCTCCCACCTCCACCAGCCAGGTACAGGGGAACCTCTGCAAGGGGGGGAGTCAGCTGTCTGGGGACCCTGATGTAAGAGGGGGGGCCCTCTGGGGACACTAATGTAAGCAAGTGGCCCTCTGGGGACACTAATGTAAAGGGGAGGCTCTCTAGGGACCCTGATGTAAGTAGAGAGTCTCTCTGGGGACCCTGATGTAAGGAGGTGGCTCTGGGGACCCCATTATAAGTAGGGAGGCTCTCTGGGGACCATAATGTAGGGGGAGGCTCTCTGGGGACCCTGATGTAAGTAGGGAGGCTCTCTGGGGACCTTGATATAATGAGGGGGGCTCTGGGGACCCTAATATAAGTAGGGAGGCTCTCTGGGGACCCTAATGTTGAGGGAGGCTCTCTGGGGACCCTGATGTAAGTGGGGGATCTCTGGGGACCCTGATGTAAGTGGGGGATCCGCATTCAGATATGTAACGATATATACGCACACACATGTATATTATATACATGTGTATGTCCGCCCAAATATATGACTTTTTTTACTTCGCTGCTATGGGCTATAGCCCAAGATCTTTTGTAGACCTAGCAATGCCGCTGGTGGGGGCCCTTAATGGTTTCTTGCACCGGGGCCCTGAAGAATCTAGTTACGCCTCTGCCACCTCTGCATTGCTTTTGATGACACTTGTCTTGGGCAAGTGCTTGGCTCCCCTGTGACAGCCAGTGCCGTTGCCCGGAGGAATATATGTTGGGGGGGCCCCTCAACATAGAAATTTAATTATATGACAAATAAAAAAATTGACTGAAATAAATCATAAACCACATTTGTTATAAAAAAAATATAGGTTAGGTTCTTGCCAAGAAGAAAGGGAAGGAAGGTCCCCCACCCTCTGCCGATTTCACCCAACACTCTCCTTTGTCATTCAGGCTAAACTCTGGTCCAGGGCCACTCCTGTCCTGAATTCGACCAATCTTGTTATTACTAATAACGTTTTACCCTAGTCAAGGTCACGGTGTCAGATTCAACAAACAGGGTCAAACGAGGGAGTGAGCTTCTCTCTCATGTTTGTAAATCAATGCTAGTAATTAACTTCACTCCCACAAGATGGGGTTGGGGCACTAGCACTTTCCAACATTTTTTTAACCTTTCCCTTGTCCCACTTATCTCTTGTAAACAAGGCAATAAATCCATGGCACAGTCATGTTAAAGGGGTTGTAAAGGTTCAGTTTAAAAAAAAAAACAAACAAACATGTCATACTTACCTCCACTGTGCAGTTGGTTATGCACAGAGTGGCCCTGATCCTCCTCTTCTGGGGTCCCTCCGTGGCGCTCCTGGCTCCTCTTCTCGAGTGTCCCACTGGAGAAGCGATCTCCGATGGGACACACATGTGGGTGCGCTCCAGTGTCCTGCTGCTGCGTCCATAGACACAGATAGCAGGACTCTGCTCCACCCCCTGATGCCCGCATCATTGGATTTGATTGACAGCAGTGGGAGCCAATGGCTTCGCTGCTATCAATCTATCCAATCAGGACCCGAGACACCAGCCGGATCTGGTGTGCTCGTTCCCGTTGTGGGAATTACGGGCTCAGGTAAGTATAAGGGGGGCTCCGGGGTGCTGCTGCAGCACAGGAGGTTTTTCACCTTAATGCATAGAATGCATTAGGGTGAAAATAGCGAGGGCTTACAACCCCTTTAAAACAACATCTTGAATAGTAAAATAATATGAGAAGTTGAAATGTAAAACATCTGCCAGAAGCCCTCACTTTAGAGACATAACTATAACCTTCAGGGCCCCCAGTGCAAGAAACCATGAAGGGACCCCCTGAGCTCTGGTCTCGGGGTCCTTCTCTCCAATCCTGGGGCCCTTCCCACTGATCTCTGAGGCCTTTACTCCCATTGCAGGGCAATTCATTATGGAACCGCATTGGGACTCCTTCACATGTTCTACAGCAGGCTCGCAGAGTTCCCCTTTACATCTGAACCAGCAGTGTTCCCCTTCACATCTGAAACCTCAGAGTTCCCCACTACATCTGAAACCTCAGAGTTCCCCACTACATCTGAAACCTCAGAGTTCCCCACTACATCTGAAACCTCAGAGTTCCCCACTACATCTGAAACCTCAGAGTTCCCCACTACATCTGAAACCTCAGAGTTCCCCACTACATCTGAAACCTCAGAGTTCCCCACTACATCTGAAACCTCAGAGTTCCCCACTACATCTGAAACCTCAGAGTTCCCCACTACATCTGAACCCTCAGAGCTCCCCTCTAAATCTGAACCCTCAGAGTTCCCCACTACATCTGAACCCTCACAGTTCCCCTCTAAATCTGAACCCTCAGAGTTCCCCACTACATCTGAACCCTCAAAGTTCACCTCTAAATCTGAACCCTCAGCGTTCCCCTTTACATCTGAACTCACAGAATTCCCCTTGACATTTGAACTTGCAAAGTTCCCTTACATTGTAAGGGGGGACTCTGTAGACTCTAATATAAGAAAGAATGCTGGGGACTCTGATATAGTGAGGAATACTGAGAACTCTGACGTAAGGAGGGGACTCTGATGTAAGGGGTAACACTGCAGACCCTGGTGTAAAGGGTAAATCTGATGTAAGCGGGTCTCTGGTAATCAGAACCCCAACATACATCATAGTTTCCAGAATTCCTCTTTAATCAGGAATCCAAAAGTCCCCCCTAAATTTAATCATGAGTCCAGAGAGCCATTTATACATCAGAGTCAGAGCAGAATTTCACTGTAAGGGGGAGCTCTGTGAACTCTAGTGTAAAGGGGAACTCTAATATAAGGGGTGCTTTGGGAACCCTGATTTAAGGGGGGGGGCTCTGAGATGAGGGGGAATACATTGGACTCTAGTGTAAAAGGGAAAACTGATGAAAGGGGGTCTCTGCTCATCAAAGCCCCCCTTTAGATCAGATTGCACAGAGCTCCCCTTACATCTGTGTATTCTCAGAGGCAGGAGAGAAAAGGAAGGGAGGGGGGACACCTCAGTCACCACCATGAATGGTGAGCTCACTCCCTCAGGAAGGAGGTTCATGCAGTCTGCATATCCTCTGCAATGTGGCTACAGCTGCTGGACTTTCCCATCCACTCATCCCCTTTCTGAGCACAGCTCTGCCAGGGAATGGAATGTGGGCAGGGCTGTGGGCACACACAGGAGGAGAGGGGCAGGAGGAGGAGGAGCAGATCCAGCTCTCCACTCCCATCAGTGCGGGAAACACTCTCTGCTTACAACTGCAACTGCACCTGTGGAGCCGCAGTGCAGGCTCTTGGGCCCCCCCCAAAGTGGCGGAACTCCACAGCCCGGTCGCAAGTGCGCCCTTTGTGACCCTGGTAGTTCCGCCACTGCCTCATCTCCTTCTTTTTTTTAATAATAAAACAAATTTTACATTTATTACATTCTTTTATGCAGAATGTCTGGAGCCCCCTCTGTCAGGGGGCCGTGGCCCCCGGGGCAATGGTCCCTTTTGCCCCCTTATAAATCCAGCACTGGTGACAGCACTCAGACCTAGCAGCCAATCACTTAGCTCAAGGAAAGTAATGGTAAGATGAATGCAAAGGGGTAGGAGACAGGCAGGCCCCCTCCCCCTGCATTGCTCATGACAATGCCTGTCTTGGTCAAGTTCTTGGTGCCAAGACAAGTGCCAGTTTTCAAGCCACCATCTCCTTGCTAGCTCCGCCAGCCATGGGGGGAAAGACGCCCCCCCCCCCCGCTTGTCCTCGTAGCAACGCTTACAAAACATGTAGGGACATGGTACAAAGGTGACATGGTGAAAAAGAAAAAAAAGAGTTCTATAATATACTGTATTTTCATAATTTTTTCCTTTAATTACATCATACACTCAATTGCTGTACTTTAAGGTACTATAAGGTTATACTGGGAATGTGCTGTATATTGACTACATTTTAAACACGTGGATTGAAGGCCACCTTTTCCAATTCTTCTTGTACTGTAAACCACACTGTTTTGTTCTGTACTTTTCGCTTTTCTGTTTTTATGCTGTATGACGCTCAGAAAACTTGAAGTTTTTTTTTCTATGATATAAATTGCCGTGATGGAAAAAAATGAAAATAATATACTTCAGTTGGATGTGTACTGATCTCCAAGGTGAACATTATATTAAAAAAATTTAGTTAATTAAAGTATAATTTAATGCAGGACTTTACCCCAATGCCACATACACACGGCCAATTTTCTCGTCAGGAAAACCGTCATGTTTTCTCTTGGTCGAGAAAACTGGCCGTGTGTATGCTCCTTGGCAGTTTTCCCGACAGGAAAACCGCCGAGAATCACGAGAAAAATTAGAACCTGTTCTATTTTTTCCCGTCGCAAATTTTTTTCACCGCAGTTTTCCTATGGGGAAACACTGCGGTGGAGCATACACACGGCCGTTTCTCCCGACCAAGAGAACATGATGTCGGAAAAACCAGCCGGTTTTCTCCTCGGTTTTCTCGCCGGCCTTTTGACCGACGAGAAAACCGATTGTGTGTACTCGGCAAAAGTGCTTGGTCTCACTTGTTTTGGTCTCTGAAGAGCGATCTGCGTCAACATCTTGAACCCCCCACTAGCGTGCCTCAACCATGTGCATTGCACGCAGTTGCGGGACACTTGCACAGAGGCCCCATTCTTGAATAGGTCACGCTCAGTCAGTGCTACACCCACCAAAGGTGACAGGGGGAATAATTCCTGTTGCAGCCACAAATCAAAAAAAGGTGGAAGTAGAAATGGTTACGCCCATGTGGAAATCGCTAACAAACTTGCTAAGCCACCAATACACACTGAAAGAGAAACTTCACCTAGGGACAACCCTAAATCTACACTACAAGAAAAAAAGACCTACATGCTGCATTTCTTCAAACGCTAAATGTCTGAAGTCCTGTTCAAGGAGGAAACTGTGGACCAGCTATAACAGAAGATTTTTTTTTTAAGTGTACACTTTATTTAGACATACTATTAGCATATATGTGTGTATGCATGATTGTTACACTCTATATGTCCTGTATGGTTTTCCAACAACTGTAAGTCGTTTCGATATGCAACATTCTTGCTTGGTAAAAGCACAATAATATACTAGAAAGTTTAAGTTTCCTTCCTTTACTGCACAGTAGCCGAAAAGGTACAAGCAAAACACCTCTCAACTCCACCAATGGTTAGGACCACCTTTCTAACTTTTCTTCTCTAACATTACATTAAAAACATTTTTATTCATCAAAGTACAATTTTAGGCTGGGTTCACCATTTCCAGATCCGTCGCACAGCAGGGGTCCGGTGCATGCGGGTTCACCGTTTCAGGTCTGATTTCAGCCTGAATTTTGGGCTGAATTGGGACCTGAAACGGACCAAAAAAGGCACATGTTTTTTTTACAGCAAATCGCACTGGACCTGCTGTGAAAATATGTGAACCGGTTCCATAGAGAGACAGTCACATTCTCCTGCTATGCGAATTGGATGTAGGGAAACCTGCATCCAATTTGCATAGGTGTGAACCCTGCCTAAAGAAGTACTTCACTCTAAGGGCTCGTTCACACTTGCTTTGGTCTCTGAAGAGTCATCCACGTTAACCCCTTGAACCTCACAACCATGTGCATTGCATGCAGCCCCATTCACTTGAATAGGTCATGCTCGGTCAGTGCTATTCCCACTGAAAGCAACAGGGAGTATGCAGCCACAAAGCAAAAAAAGGTGGAAGCAGAATTGGTTATGTCCCATGTGGGAATGGCTAACAAACTTGCTAAGCCAAAAAAGCCAGCAACACATACTGGAAGAGAAACTTTGCCTGGGCACAATAATAAATCTACACTACCAAAGAACAAGATCAACATACTGCTTTCCTTCGAACGCTAAATGTCTGAAGTCCTGTTCAAGGAGGAAATTGTGGACCAGCTATAACAGAAGAGTTTTAGTGTACCCTTAGGCCCCTTTCACACTGGGGCGGGCAGGTGCGGTGGCGGTATAGCGGCGCGATTTTTCAGCGCCGCTATACCGTCATTATTACTGCGGTATGCGGCCGCTAGCAGGGTGAATTTAACCCCCGCTAGCAGCCGAAAAAGGGTTAATACCGCCCGCAAACCGCGGCTATTGCCGCGGTTTGCGGGCGGTATTACCGCGGTGTCCCATTGATTTCAATGGGCAGCCGCGGTAAAGGAGCGGTGAACACACCGCTCCTTCACCGCTGTAAAGATGCGGCTAGCAGGATTTTTTGGAGCGGTCCTCCGGGCTTTCACATTGAAGACTACAGGGCACGATTTTTTCAGGCGGTATTACAGCGCTACTATTAGCGCTAAACCGCCTGAAAAACGTGCCAGTGTGAAAGGGGCCTTACTGTATGCATACCACTGCCAATGTTTGTTGTCTAGGAAAGGCTAGTTTGGTGTGTGTGTATGCATGATTATGACACTCTGTATGTCCTGTATTGTTTTCCTACATCTGTTGTATATGCAACATTCCTGTTTGGTAAACGCACATTAATATATTACAAGGTTGTTTGTTTCTTTCTTCACTGCAAAGTAGTTGTAACAATAGAAGCAAAACAACTCTCAGCTCCACCAATCAGGTTAGGACCAGCTCTGTAACTTTTCTTTTTAACTCTTCCCTTAACAGAAATCTTTGCCAGGACCTGGGTCTTAACTTGCAACCTCTGCTGTGTCTGGTGTTGTCTCTTCTTGCTGAGCTACTTGGGATGCTGCACAGCGCCCTGGACAATCCCTAAAAAAAAATCTTGCCTTGTACCTTGTTTCTCGTGAACTTGAACCCTTTGCTCCTCCCGTGAACTTCCTATTTAAACAATGCCTTTGCACTTCTTGTTTGCCTGATTATTGTGCTCTCTTCAGCCAATATCTGGCTCTTGTCACTCCTGCTGCTGTCCATATCTTTGCTACAACTCGTTACTGACCTTTGGCTCATTCCTTAAAAACGCTTTCGCCTGGTCCCCTCCAGCTACTATTCCGTACTGATCCTTTGGCTTGTTCATTGACTACACTTCTGTTTTTTCCTTATCCACTTCATCCGCTACCTGCCTCCAACTTGCTTTCTCCCTGCTGGAGCAATCCTAAGGGCTGTGACTGCATGCAGTGAAACCCATTTCCACCATCAGGAACTCTGGTGAAGGCTAGCTGGTGCTTAGACCCAGCGCCACTGGTGAGCCTGGGTCATCTGCTAGCGGATCCATTTGTGTATTCATCCAGCTGACTACTCATGAAACACTATAGACGCTGGCCTCCGAGCCTGACTCCAAACCCTCTAAGCCTAGACATGTGGGTCTTAGGCCTAAGCTTCTGGCTTTTGCTCTGGGCTTATCTTTATTTTTAGATTCCATAAATCAGCAACATACAAAAAATGTACATTCAGCTCAGAATTTCCTTAAAAATAGCCCCAATATTTCTCCAGCTTGTTGACTGTTTACATGACTAGTTATAATGCAATTAATGAAACATGTGGAGTCACTCATTATTCTCTGTCCTAAAAAGCACTTTTTTTTAAGACATATCATGCTACTTATTCCGAATTCTTTTTGTAGTCTTTACAATCGTAATTAGTGCATAGCTGTCTCAGCATTCTTTTCTACGTCCTTTGTAGAAAGATCTTTTTTATTGTTCATCCATATTGTTTTGAGACGCTCACTTTGATATCAATAGAGACACTAGCTTTGTAAATATGAAAATATATTAACATTACAATCTTCAAAAGGAAAACGAGCCTTTGATGTCGCTTTTCTAACAAGTCTTTGATAACCTTCAATATTTATTTTACATTCAGACCCCGGTGTGTTTAAAGACAAAAAAAAATGTTAATTTTTATTACGGGAACAGTGCAACAGTAAATGGAACTCACAAGATTAATTGCCGCATTCATCTTTTAATTGGTCAACAAAGACCAAATCTCTCGAGAGTGGAGTAGAGGGTCTTTTTTTTTGTAAGAAAAAAAAAATAGCAAAATGAAAATGTTCGTCAACCAAAAAAAAAAAAAAAAATTATAAGACAACTTGCAAGTTCTGAAGCAGGCCGATGTGCCCTTGTATTTCGGAATTTTTACGTCAGAACTGAGTTAATGTCAGATCAAGCTTTGAATCAGCCTGATTGCCCCTTCACAAGTATTGATTGGGCTGGGTGGCACAATTGCATCTTTGCACTAATCTACCATCTTCTTGAAACAGCTGATTGGAAAGCCACTTGTTCATGATACATTAGAATGACATCTTTTTGACTAAACTGCAAGAAATATTTAGCCAGCAGCCCTGGTTAATGGCATTGTAAACCCCAACTGGATAACATTTAGTCCTCACTGTGTGTCATAAACAATTGCCATCTTTTCTTTCATTAAGTACTGTTTTAATCTTTTTTTCACTCTTAATGCTAATGATCTCCTACACCCTCTTTGCAGTCTATATGCACTCCTGCGATGACTGCATGGCATTTCTTAGAACGAGTTTTCTGATGGTGACCACAGAGGACCGTGTCTGTTTAATGAGCACTGATTTAGCCACTTGCAGTTTTCAAGAAGCAACACGGGAGTGCTCATAAGATGAGTATGGGGGAACTAAGGGTTGGGTGTTTTTTTTTTGCAGAGATGCTGTTATTTAGTCCTTCTTGGTGTCGGGGAAGGCTTTCCCATAGAGAGGATGGTGCTCCAGGGTGCATACAGGTGAACAGGCGTGGACCGGTGGATGGCCATGCAAGCGACGGCAGAGTTACATGCACCTGTCACTAAAACTGGCAACAAACGAACTATTTAAACAGAGATGCTGTACTGGCTCATTGCTGCCTGATCTACAGCATTTCTCATGTAACCTGAAACCTGTTCCTGTGCTTGTCCATTCGCTACTGACCCAGCCTGCCTCTGACTACACCTGAACTTCACCTGCACTGACCCTGGCTTGTTCCTGGTATCCGCCTCTGCCTTCCGTTATACCCGATCTACCTCTTTGGCCTGAATTCTGACTACTCTTTCGTCTCCTGCTTGTACCTGCTCTGATCACCTGTTGCCGACCCGGCTTGCCTGGTCCTCCTGTACCCTGACCAGTCAAGTGTCTGCTGAAGTTTATATGTTACCAGTCAGTAGATCCTGACCCCCTCTGTTGGCCATTTCATCAGTCCTGTCAGGCTCCAGCCACTACCATCTGATCCTGCCTCCTGGTTTGTCTTTGTAAACACACCAGCTAGCTGCCCATACTGTGGACTGGGAGAACTACAGGTACTCATGTCACTCTGTGCCCTTTTGTCTTCTGTTGCTTTACCGAGTAGGGCCCTGGGTCGGAACTGTATGTGAGGCCATCCTCATCACGTCAGGCTCCACCACCAGATACGTGACACATGGACTCCAGAACAACATGCTCAAAGAAGCACAGGGAACTTCTAGACTTGCAAGTGTTGTTGAATGAAGGAACATTTCAAACAAGATCAATAGCTCTTGTAAGGTTATGAATGAGCACACTAATGTTCACGGTGCTGTCTAATGATTTACATCAGGGGTCGCCAAACTTTCTAAAGAAAGGGCCAGTTTACTGTCCTTCAAACTTTAGGGGGGCCAGACTGTGTACAGTGGGCGTAAACAAAGCCTGATCTTTGGTATTAGGTGGAGAAATAGTTGGTGTCAGTAAGAGAAATAGTGCCCCATGTTTGTTGTCAGTGGAAGGAATAGTGCTCCATTGTTGGTGTCAGTGGCAGGAATTATGCCCCATTGTTAGTTTCAGTGGCATAAATAATGCCTCAATGGCTGTATAAAGGCAAGCAAAGGGCCGCACCTGGCTCCAGGGTGGCAGTTTGGAGACCACTTGTTTACATGATGGAATAAAGAACTATTATTAATTGGCATCTCCCTGAGGTGTGCAGTCACTTCTTTGTCTCCAGCTCTGTCAAGCTAGCTCCCACACAGCAAGGCCTACCTGGATGGGCACCCAAACAGAACCTCAAAGCCTATAAACACAAAAAGGAGTCCCAGACCAACATTGGATAAAGGAGACCAAGACCATTTTAATTGTTGGTAAATAGATCATAAAATAAAAAAATCCAACATGTTTCAGTACAACACCACTCCACCTTCATCAGCGCTTAACAAAAGATGAATGGATGGACAATGGGAAGACAGTACTCCAGAACAGTGTCAGGAGTCTGTGGTAGTGAGCCCTTGCAGATCGCCAACTCAGGGTTCCCCAGGGTGTGGGGTCTAATGCCCCATACACACGATCATTTTTAATGTCATTTTTAAAACTGACGTTTTTCTCGTCATTTTTTTTCTTGTTTCCTCTCAAGCCTGTCTTGCGTACACACCATCATTTTAAAAAATGTTCAAGAAAAGCGCAGTGACGTACACCACGTACGACGGCACTATAAAGGGGAAGTTCCGTTCGAATGGCGCCACCCTTCATGTTAGTAAAGTTTGTTGAGAGACGATTCGCTCTTTTCAGTCTAGTGCTTTTCAGTCCGTTACAGCATGACGAATGTGCTATCTCCATTACGAACGCTAGTTTTACCAGAACGAGCGCTCCCGTCTCATACTTGATTCTGAGCATGCGCATTTTTTTTCACGTCGTTAAAGCATACACACTATCGTTTTTCACGTCGTTAAAAAAAACGACATGAAAAACGACGTGAAAAAAGAGAGCATGTTCGAAATTTTTAATGCCCGTTTTTCACGTCGTTAAAAATGCTCTGGAGCATACACACGATCATTTTTAATGGCCATTTTTTTTAATGGCATTTTTAACGGCATGAAAAATGATCGTGTGTATGGGGCATAAGCCTTAGCCTGCTTCTTCACCTCACCAGAGCCCCTGATGGTGGGGATGGACTTGCAGCAAGCTGGAACCAGGTCGCGGCCCGAAATACGCCCAGCTGAGGATGCGGAGACCACTCGTGTGCAGAGTACAAGCAGCAGACAAAAGGAAATCCAGGAGACAAGCCAAGCTCAGGGTGGGTAGCGAACAAGCACAGATAGTAAACAAAGTTGGGGTCAGTACACGGGTAGTCAGACACGGTATAGACAAGTGGTACGCAAATGGGAGCTCAGAGAACCGTGAAGTTTCTCAGGCAATGTGGGTTACACTGAGCATGTCTTATATAGACAAGCCAACTAGGAGGCGAGCCAGGAAGTGATGGAAGGGAAGGAAATAAAAGCCCACAGAATAGTAGATAACGCCCATGGGTGAAACACTGCAGCAAGGAGGTAAGAGTACACCAGCAGGAAACTGCAGGCTAACTCGTGACAAACAGCATACTCAAAGAAGTGCTTGGAACTTTTAGACTTGTAAGAGTAGTCAGACTTTAAACAAACTCTTGGCGAGGCGGCTCCCACACAGCATGGCTCCCCTCGATGGGAACTCAACAGTAACTCAACCCATAGAAATTCAAAAAGGAGTGCAAGACCAAAATCAGGTAAAAGAGTTCAAGATCATTTTAATTGCTTATAAAAAAAGTCATACAGAAACACTCAACATGTTTTGAGGCAACACCACTCTCCCTTCATTAGGGCTTAACACAGGAAAAAACTTGGAAGGATCTGTGAGGTCATTGGTTTCTCTGAGTCCTTGAGAAACCAATGACCTCACAGATCTATATTAGAATCAGTACTGAACTTTCCTCATGGAGGAACAACCTGACAGCAATGCCTGGAGTCAATAAAAGTTTTTTCCTGTGTTGAGCCCTGATGAAGGGAGAGTGGTGTTGCCCACGAAACATTTTGAATGTTTCTATATGACTTTTTTAAATTAATAATTAAAGTGATCTTGGACTCTTTTAACTGATTTTGGTCTGGCGCTCCTTTCTGTATTTCTACGGTTTTAGCCACTGTAGAGTTCCCATCGAGGGGGGGCCATGCTGTGTGGGAGCCGCCTCGCCAATTTTGGTCTGGCACTCGTTTCTGTATTTCTGTGGCCCACAAAAACAGTGACCCCAAAGATGAATGTTAGAACTGGTATTCAACTCTCCTCATGGAGTAACAATGTATCAGTTGCTGAGCAACTCTGTTGATCCCCAATGAGGAGTGGGGAGGGGGTGATGTGGCCCCTGAAATGCGTTAGATGTTTTTATATGGCTTTTTGGCCAACAAATAACATAATCTTGAACTCTCTAGTTTTGGTCTGGCACCTCTTTCTGTATTTTTATAATTTTGTCCGGCATGGGCAAGGTGACAATGGATCTTTTGGTTGCTTCAAAGGCTGTTTCAAATCAATCTGGGGCCTTGCTCATTGCAACATAAGCAGTTTTACGATCTGTGTTGATAGGCTTTTGTTCACTTCAGAATTGATTCTGTACACATACCAGCCTATGAGCCTGCCAAAGCAGCTGAAGCAGGTCAAATGCAGGGCATGTGCAATGAATTCTGAATGATCTCAGAAGCAACTCAGATCGATGTCAAAAACACGCTACATTTGTCCATTGAAGACCCTAAACTGGCCCTTAAGCCCTGTACACACGATCGGATATCCTATGGATTCTAATCCAATGGTTTTTTCCATCGGAAATCCGATGAAACTGTCTTCCATCAGTCTTGCCCATACACCATCAGTCAAAAAAACAACCGTTTTAAACGCGGTGACATAAAACACTCCGACGAGCCCAGAAAAATGAAGTTCAATGCTTCTGAGCATGCGTCGACTTGATTCTGAGCATGCGTGGGTTTTTTATCCGATGGAGTTCCACACGGGCGATATTAATTTGCTATCGGTTTTTTATCCATCGGGAAAATTTAAAACATGTTCTATTTTTTGACACTGATCGAAAAAAGACTGATGAGGCCCATACACGATTGGTTTGTCCGATGAAAAAAATCCATCGGACTGTTTTCATCTGTAAAACCGATCGTGTGTACGCGGCTTCTGTATCATTATTAGAGCAAAGTGCCTCCTTCTTTATGCCCCATCAAGCATACTTTTTGACTATGTAAATTAATAATTTCTTATGGCTGTAACAATTAAAATACTGGCTTCAAAATTGACAAAAAAAAAATCAATAAATTCTCAAAGTCCCGACTTCTGAATGAATCATCCAATATCTCTACTAGAGTAGTACATTTTTTTTTTTTTTATTGAATAACAAAACTTGTAACCATCTGCTTCAGTACCGGCCACTTTCAGCCCCTTCCTGGCCAGGCCAATTTCAGCTTTCAGCGCTGTCACACTTTGAATGACAATTGCGCGGTCATGTAACACTGTACCCATATGAAATTTTTATTATTTATTTCACACAACTAGTGCTTTCTTTTGGTGTTATTTAATCACCAGTTTTTTTTTTTTTTTTTTTGCTAAATAAACAAAAACACTAGATCAAAAGTAAAAAATAAATAAAAAATGTTTTTCTTTGTTTCTGTTATACAGTTTTGCAAATAAATAATCTTTCTTCATAAAGTTAGGTCAAAATGTATTCCAATGTATCAGAATAATCACAAAGGTGTATCTGATCCTAGCGCTCAAAGAAAGTATATATAGGTGTAGCGGCCCCACTCTCTCTCCATCTTTATCGGTTGCACACCAACTCATGTCTAGGGGTTCCTGGGTTGTGAGAGTGAGATGCGCCACGGCCCATGTCCTCCCCATTGTAGTAGGGAGGTGAAGGCCACTTACTGATGTTTCCTCGGGCCGGTGTGTTCTGTGAATGCACTGAGTCTGTAATTGCAAGCTCACCAGCCTCCCCTTTGCTTCCAGTAACTGGAGTTCACACACCGGAGAAAGGTCCAACACTTGTTTATTTGACACTCCAATAAGCAAAGCACAATAAACAGTTCTTTTGCAGCAAACTGGTTGGGACCTATAACCTTGCCAACGGTGGGGCGAGCAGATCGAGGCACTTCCTAAAGTTTAAGTTCTATGCCACTGTACTATGACCAGCGGCGCCTAAGCCAATCCGGCTGTTACAGAACAGGAAAGATGGGGTCTCTTCCAGCAACCCCTATGAACAGCAATGGAGCCCTCTTCGATACGCTGTGGCCCCTATCAGGGGGATGTGTCCTCCCAAGAGAGTTCCCAGAGGCCCACTGTCACCGGGTTGGTGCTGCTCCGGGTCTCCAGTGGGTAACCTCTCTGGTCTCCTCACCTCAGATACGAGTCCCTCCGCTCAGGGACCCTCGGACAGTCCACCCTAGCGGGACCCAGTCGAAGGTACTGGGCCCCAGGCCTCCTTGATAGTACCTCACCCCAGGCTAAAGGTGCCTGGGATGGACGCCAACATGACTCCGGACCAGGCCATGGGCACCTGGACCAGACTCCTGGATCTCCAGCACCCAGGCCTGAGGGGCCTGGGTGCGGACCGCAACCCTCCTCCTCCGAGGACCTCCTTCTCCGCAAGACCTCGTGGTAAGGGCGTCTCCCCCTTTTATCTCCTCCCATCAACGGCCCGGCGGGTTCCCCGCCCCAGCCATACCATCTCCGGGAAGGGACAAAACAGGGAGCACTGCAGGAGATGATTCTACCTGAAGCCTGTGGGTACCCCGCCACCCACAGGCAAAGGAGAATACTACATCCCCCAATCCTCCACGAAACAAAAAGGGGTCTGAACCCTAACACCATTATACACCTGGGTCACACTATTCCCCAGGTGTATCCCATCAATTTGAGGACCCCGCTACACATTCCCCCCTGTGATTGGACGCTGGTCCCCAGCGTCAGGTGCACACCCATGCCTCCCATAAAGTGGTGACATGGAGTGAAACCCCTGAGGCAGTTCCTCTAAAAAAAAAATTCCAAGTGCCAAGACCTGCTCAGGGAATGGGGAACATATAAAACAACTTATGTCATAAAACACTTTAAACATCTGCATAATCACAACCCCTCTCCCACACTGTCTAAGAGCCACCCACTCTCAATGGTCTTGATTGACGATTCTCCTGCAGGGGAAAGAAAAAAACAACATCCTAACATAATTTCTTGTCATTTGGCATGAGTGGGCCCGTCAGCCGAGAGACCCACTCACTCCAACAAGCAAGGTGATGTGTGTGTGAAACATTTTCAAACATTTGTTGCGCAACACTGCCACCTGGTGACAACGCCGCGGTCATGACACTCAACGAGTCTTCGTTCTTCCAGCTTTTCCCTACTCTGCCACTATTCCCAAATGTCCTTGCCTTTGGCACATGAAGAAAAGGGGGAACACAAAAAAAAAACACAACAGCCCCAAGTCTCCAATGAGAAAAAGAAAAGCCCAAATAAAAACAAAAGCAGGGCACAGTCCTGGGTGTCTGGGAATGGCTCTTCCAGAAAGTTCAAGTGCACAAAGGAAATAAACAGGAGTTCTTTTCTCCTATAAGTAAAACTTTGGATCCGGCAGATACAGGGGTTTCAGGTGTTTGTCAAATGCCTCTATCGAATACTCGACATCTTCTCCTTCTCTTCTGCAAATGACTACCTTGTCAGCATGGATATGGCGCCCCAATCTCCATTCAGCTCTGCAGTCCTCAAACCTCTTAGACACTGCCGGCACACATTCCAGGTACCTGCGAGCATGAGGCACCTTCAACTTGTCCCACACAAACTCATCATACCATCTTGCTCTCCAGACTTCCACCTCAAGCAGCAAGTCCCGGGGCAGATACGGGTACTCCCACCCATATTCCCAAGCTACTTTGTGGCAAAACAGTCTCTGCAAGCGGGCCAAAGGTGACATAGTGTCTTTCTCTCCAGTTCCAGGCAGCACAATAGCTTCCGGATGCCGAGGTGCCTTTACCAGCTCCCTGAAACTGACTTTCGGTGCTCTCAGAGAAGCGCGGGGTGTCCCCACAACCAAAGCAGGTGAGGTAACAGTAGGTGAGGACACCGGTGGAGGGGTAGGTTCCCTCGTAAGCTGCGGGTCTTCCACCCGAGGTGTGCTGCCTCCTGTGTACATAGGTGAATCCCGTACCGCACGGGAAGCAAGAAGTGGCATTCTATCCCAGCCCTTGCGGCTGAACAGTTCGTCTATCTCGCCATCATCTCCGCAGTCAGACAGCGACTCTAGGTCGGAGGTGTCATACATCTCCGCAGGCAGATATCTTCCGGTGGACACAGAACCATCCTCCCTGGGGGGCTCCACCTCCAATGGGCCCCCGACACCTCCAACCACCACCACAGTCCCAGCCCCTGGCTCACCTGACCCTTGTAGAGGACTGGGATGTCCGGGACTTCCTTCTCGACCGGCGCCATCCAGGCCAGGCAAGCAGCGGGGTGAAGCTCGACCACGTCCATAGGATGCCTGTACTAGGCCAACTTTCCTCTTCGGGGGTGGGAGCAGAGAACTTGTGGCGACCGAGGCAGCATCCTCTGATTTTTCTCTGTTGGGCAGTCCATCGCCCTGGTCAGCGCGCACGGGAACCTCGACAAAGGCCTTGATCTCCCCTTCCGGAGTAGCGGTACCCGTGAGGTGGTTGAGGCGAAGGGCCCGGGGCCTTGCTGTGGACGACTCGACCTCGAAAAGGAATTCTCTGCACTCCTCACATCGCCCGAATGGCTTCAGGGTGACCACCAGTCCCGAGCAGCCGGGACAGATCACACCGAGGGCCTCCGTGTCTCTGCAAGTGTACAGAGCCAACCGCCCTCAGGGCCTAAGTCTTATCCCCGTGTCTGTGATGGGGGCAGCAAAGGAAGTCATTCTCGTGGGGTGAGGAACCATAATCCATGGGGCACTTGAGGTCATCCCGACTATCTGCTGCTCCATCATGCACTGACCCCGCGCCGGAGTCTCCACGTGTATCCCCACACTTGGCCAGACTCCTCCCATGAGTTGTACATTTTCGCGGGCTTCCTCTTGACTCCGCCCACGAACGATGTCGCCATGGGGTGCCTCGTGGCGCAGTGCGTTAACAGTCCCCACGTGCAGTACGTCACACGGCTGGACCTCTCCCTTTTTCCGCTCCTCCGCATGGGCCTTTCCCGTGTTAGGGTCATTTCCACAACTCCGAGCAGGGACGCACTTTGGCCAGTAATATGGCCGATCTGCTCGGAACTCCTCTGGGCAGCAAAGTTCAAATGTAGACATTCTCAAGTCCATCTTTAGAACACACTCTATCCCGGACTCACGAGCCCCCACGTGCAGCGGCCCCACTCTCTCTCCATCTTTATCGGTTGCACACCAACTCATGTCTAGGGGTTCCTGGGTTGTGAGAGTGAGATGCGCCGCGGCCCATGTCCTCCCCATTGTAGTAGGGAGGTGAAGGCCACTTACTGATGTTTCCTCGGGCCGGTGTGTTCTGTGAATGCACTGAGTCTGTAATTGCAAGCTCACCAGCCTCCCCTTTGCTTCCAGTAACTGGAGTTCACACACCGGAGAAAGGTCCAACACTTGTTTATTTGACACTCCAATAAGCAAAGCACAATAAACAGTTCTTTTGCAGCAAACTGGTTGGGACCTATAACCTTGCCAACGGTGGGGCGAGCAGATCGAGGCACTTCCTAAAGTTTAAGTTCTATGCCACTGTACTATGACCAGCGGCGCCTAAGCCAATCCGGCTGTTACAGAACAGGAAAGATGGGGTCTCTTCCAGCAACCCCTATGAACAGCAATGGAGCCCTCTTCGATACGCTGTGGCCCCTATCAGGGGGATGTGTCCTCCCAAGAGTTCCCAGAGGCCCACTGTCACCAGGTTGGTGCTGCTCCGGGTCTCCAGTGGGTAACCTCTCTGGCCTCCTCACCTCAGATACGAGTCCCTCCGCTCAGGGACCCTCGGACAGTCCACCCTAGCGGGACCCAGTCGAAGGTACTGGGCCCCAGGCCTCCTTGATAGTACCTCACCCCAGGCTAAAGGTGCCTGGGATGGACGCCAACATGACTCCGGACCAGGCCATGGGCACCTGGACCAGACTCCTGGATCTCCAGCACCCAGGCCTGAGGGGCCTGGGTGCGGACCGCAACCCTCCTCCTCCGAGGACCTCCTTCTCCGCAAGACCTCGTGGTAAGGGCGTCTCCCCCTTTTATCTCCTCCCATCAACGGCCCGGCGGGTTCCCCGCCCCAGCCATACCATCTCCGGGAAGGGACAAATTAGGGAGCACTGCAGGAGATGATTCTACCTGAAGCCTGTGGGTACCCCGCCACCCACAGGCAAAGGAGAATACTACATCCCCCAATCCTCCACGAAACAAAAAGGGGTCTGAACCCTAACACCATTATACACCTGGGTCACACTATTCCCCAGGTGTATCCCATCAATTTGAGGACCCTGCTACATAGGTAACCTGCAAATTAGCTGCTGTTATAAACTGAGTAAAAGATATATAAAGAAATATGTTTCTTTTTTTTTTTTTTTTGTTTCACAAATATATGTTTCAATAAAATAAAACATTAACAGCGCTTGAATGGAAATAATGATCCCACCAATGATATACAGATATATCTTGCAGTTGATAGCATAATAACTTTAAAAGGTCCCAATAATTCACCATGTGGTGACAACAGGGGCCAAACAAAAAAGTCCAATAAAATAAAATAAAACGACACCAAAGTCCAACAGCTGCTAATGATCAAATAAAAATGAAGCCAGTTTCCTAAAGAGTTAAATTCCATTGAGGTATTATACGGTGATCTTCCACGGTTAATACAGTCTCTCATAAGGATAACGAAAACCAACTCATCCAACACTCAATCTTCCAGCTGGTCAATGAAATGTAACCTTAATTCATAATTCCATCACTGTCATAGTAGACACACTCCCCTTAGGTAATGTACTCACCAGACATTGGATGGTAATGCACCTGTAAGCTCCTCACTAGGTATTCCGTCAGCTCCCCTCGGGATATCCAGTGGCTCCAGTCAGCATGTGTGTGCGTGCAGCAGTGCGGGCATGTAAAACAAGGGAGGCTTCACATAGTGTAAAACCCTTTTATTGTTAAAATAAAGTTGCCCCCATATACAAGAAATGCTTACTAGAAATGAGTAAAAATACAGCAGATCACCAGGGCAGATTCCTCAGCTCACTAGGATGTAGGATGTTCCCAACATGAGGAATTAAGATTTGTTGTCTGGGGAACCTACGGCCGGGGAGCACCGATTTTTCAAATCCGGGCACCCCTTCCATAGACTCCTATGTTAAACGGTAATTTCTCCAGTGACTTTGGGGACCTGGTACTGGCCGGTCGTAGGTCCCCTGGACCCAAAACTTGGCACACTTGTAGCCCCATTTCTCTTCTATAAGTGTACAACGTTTTTTGTCTGGGGGACCTACGGCCCGGGAAGCACTGATTTTTCAAAGCCGGGCACCCCTTCCATAGACTCCCATGTTAAACGTTAGTCTAGTCATGGGCACAGTGAGGCATGGACACAGTGAGGCATGCACATGGACACAGTGAGGCACAGTGAGGCATGCAGATGGACACCCTAGGCTTATACTCGAGTCAATAAGTTTTCCCAGTTTTTTGTGGTAAAATTAGGTGCCTCGGCTTATATTCGGGTCGGCTTATACTCGAGTATATACGTTACTGATGGCCTCATCTCATTTCTTGAGGCACAAAAATGCCAGGACAGGACAAAAAATAAATAAAAAAATCACCCCCTTTTGGAAGGTAGACAGTCCAAGGTATTTAGTAAGAGGTACGACAAGTTTTTTGAAGATGTAATTTTTTGTCACAATGCTTTGGAAAATGAAGAAATAATAATAATTAAAAAAAAAAATTGTGCAGTACATTGTTATCATTTAACTGGTGGACACTGACTGGTAACAGTATGTTAAAAAACAATATATTTTTTTTTATTACATTTTTGTTCTTTTTTTTATGATTTTTTTGTTTTAACACACTGACCAGAGCAATAATGTGTTACCATAAAAATAGTCTGGGGAAGTGCTCCTTTTTTTTTTACACATTATGATTGCTTATACCAGTGAATTTCATTCATATAAGCAACCTTGTTTACTGAAGGAAACTGATTCATTCAGTGTCTTTTGTTGTGGTTAGCTGTCATTGGAAAAAGCTAATCACATGGTACAGAGCTGTGATTGGCCCGGTCTGTACCATGTGATCACTGTGACCAATCACAGATAGCAACATCATTATACACAAAGGGTGGCATGCAAGGAAGCCATCCAAAGTTTACAACTGTCATGTGATCTGCTGTGATTGGTCACAGCAATTACATGGTACTGGCAGCTGGCCAGTATAGGGATCAGTCATTGGCTGTGGCCGCGCGAGAAGTACATTCTGGGAGGACCTGACGTCCACTCAGAATGACAAAAGTCCTGCCCGGCCGTCATCTTGCTATAGGCCTGAGCGGGAACTGTTTAAAATATCTGGCCATTTACGTAATTACATCAAACACAAAGGACAATCGGAAAGATGCCCTCCTCTCTCAATTCCTTGTAGTGATAGAGGTCAATTCTTCCATAATTACATCTCTATAATCCCAACAATTGACTGCTATAAATAGCAGAACTAAACCTCTAAAAATTGGAACTAGGGCCATGTTGATGTCCCCATATTGGGTTGGATGATCTCAGTAAGGCATACAGCCATAAAAACAATAGTCCTGTAATAAAGGGTTAAATGTTTTGACTTCCTATGTTTAATGTTTTAAGATATGTGGATGCACTGCAATCATTTCAGACAAATCAAAAGTATAATGATAAAAAGAAATTAACTTAGCTTGGTTTAAAACTGTATTACAGATGATAACAGATAAAATACAACATCATCCCAATCCAGGGGAGCCCGAAATTTCACTTGGAATTCCTGAAAGCGATGATTCTCTTTTCTCAGACACTTCTTCTTCCCTCAAAGTTCTGAGTGAGCTCAAATGGTCCTTTGTCTTCCATCCATATATATACAGTATATAGGATATATAGCCTGTATAGCCCTGTACACACAATCGGATTTCCTATGGTCTTTAAACCGATGGATTTTTCCATCAGAAAACCGATGAAGATGGCTTCCATCAGTCTTGCCTACACACCATCAGTCAAAAAACCGACCGTTCCAAACGCGGTGACGTAAAACACTCCGATGAGCCGAGAAAAATGAAGTTCAATGCTTCTGAGCATGAGTCGACTTGATTCTGAGCATGCGTGGATTTTTTTATCCGATGGAGTTCCCGACAGACGATAGTAATTTGCTATCGGTTTTTTAACCATTGGATAAATTTAAAACATGTTCTATTTTTAACAACGATGGAACCTTCACTACACTACCCGAAATGGACCGATGATAGGTGAGTACTTAAAACATATAACTTATCTAAATGTCCATCCATTTTCATGAGTCTCCCATGTTATCAAGGCTTTTCACCTAATCATTATTATTATTACTATACAGGATTTATATAGCGTCAACAGTTTGCGCATGCTTTACAACAGTAGGGCAGACAGTACAATTACAATACAATTCAATACAGGAAAAATCAGAGGGCCCTGCTCGGTAGAGCTTGTGCAATTCGTTTCATAACGAATCGAAATTCATCCGAATTTAGCAACTTTCGGACATTCGGAAGCATTCGAATTTCCGAACAAAGCAATTACGAATAAAACCGAATCCGAAATAAATTATATCGCAAATAGCGAATGCCCGAATGTCTTCGGCATAATTCGTTATGAAAAAAGTTACGAATGTACAAATCCATACGAAGCACAATAACACTCACTCTGCTCTCTGCTTCTCCCACACTGTGCTGAACTCCCTCTCAAAATGGTGTACAGGGGCGGAGGCTATAGCCGCATGTAAAAAACAAAAGTAAAATACGAGAATTTGAATCGTTACAAATAACCGCTATGTATTTAGAAAAGTACAAATCCATTCGAAGCACATTAGGCATAATAGGCAGCATCGTTGTGAGAGAGACACGGAAAATTACGAATCAACGAACCCCAAAAAAGTTACGAAAGTAGGAGTTGTGTCCAGAATCAACGAAAAACAATGTACTCTACCGAAAGTACGAATCAGTCTGAATATGAAAAATCCTGTCTAGCAAAATGATGAACGATTGCGAATCAACAGGACCGAAAAGAAACGAACCGAAATTAAACAAATTTTTCCGTTGTGCACAAGTCTACTGCTCGGTAGAGCTTACAATTAGGAGGAAGGGTTCAAGCGATACAAAAGGATAATAACTGTGGGGGATGAGCTGGTGAAGAAAATAAAAAGAACAGTTGTTAGGTGGAGGCAGGATAGACTTCCCCGTAGAGAAAAGTTTTCAGGGATCGCCTAAAAGTAGACAGATTTGGAGATAGTCTGATAGATTGCGGTAGGGTATTCCAGAGGATGGGAGAGGCTCGGGAGAAGTCCTGGAGGTTAATATGGGAGGCGGTAATAAGGGAGCTAGAGAGCAGGAGGTCTTGGGAGGAACGAAGAGGATGATTAGGTTGGTATTTTGAGACTAGACTAGTGATGTAGCTCGGGGCCGAGTTGTGGATGGCTTTGTAACTTATTGTTAGTATTTTGAATTTAATTTGTTTGGTGAGTGGCAGCCAATGGAGGGATTGGCAAAGAGGGGTAGCAGACACTGAGCGGTTTGTAAGGTGGATGAGTCTGGCCGTAGTATTCATGATGGACTGAAGGGGAGATTTAAAGGTAAGAGGAGGGAGTTGCAGTATTTGAGGCGAGAGATAACCAGGGAGTGAATTAGGAGCTTTGTGGTTTCATTGGTTAGGAAGGGACATAGTTTGGAGATGTTGCGGAGGTTGAGGCGGCAAGCTTTGGAAAGAGATTGGATGTGGGGCCGAAAAGAGGAGTTCAGAGTCCAGGATAACACCTAGCACACTGGTATGTGGGGAGGGGTGGATGGTTGTGCCATTGCTCTTGACAGAGAAGTCAGGGGAAGAGGCACGTGGGGGAGGAAATATTATGAACTCGAACCTAAAGATTCCATTCACACCTCCCTCATACCAGTGTAGCAAATGGTCCCATCAAGGCTCCATATAATGTATATGACAATGAAAAGAGACATTCCTTAAGGAGACTGCCTTGATGTGCGTAAATAAGAATCTAACTGGGCATTTAAAAATCCACTCACCACTTACAGTCCCATGGTCAGACAGTATGCATATGCACATATGGTGCGAACAAACCCCTCCAGATCCGCACTTACCCTACAAATGGAGCCCTCAAGCGGGCTCCCCTGATACCCAGCGCCGCGGCTTCCGTGTTAACCCGGTCTTCCTTCCGGGTTCCAAATCATCAGCCTCCTGTCCTGATTGGCCGGGATGAGAAGCTGGAAACAGATGGCGAAAATTGCTTTGCTAAAATCACTAGGTGGAAGGGTTCGGGGCGCAGTGCTCTGCACCCCAAGGATAACATAAAACAAGCCAAATAAAGCCTCAGGCTCTAATCACGTGCTTGTAAAAAAATGAAGAACCTAATAGAGACGTATTGGTCCGGTGCCCAGCACAGTGCACGGCCGCACACAAAGAATGATTAATTTTTAAATAAATGATAATATGACTAAGATTTTTTTACTTCAAGATGTTAAAAAAAATTTGTCATTTTATTAGTTATTTAAAAATATAATTTTCTATGATCAGATTATGCAAACTAGGGGGGCCGCGCCCCGACACCCCTTATGAACCAGCAGCCACTACATATGCATAATCTGGATAGCAGTGTAGAAAATATATACTATATTGTCAACAGTATTGGGACGCCTTCCTTTACACACACATGGACTTTAATTGGCATCCCAGTCCGTAAGGTTCAATATTGAGTTGGCCCACCCTTTGCAGCTATAACAGCTTCAACTCTTCTGGGAAGGCTGTCCACAAGGTTTAGGAGTGTGTCTATGGAATGTTTGACCATTTTTCCAGAAGCGCATTCGTGAGGTCAGGCACTGATGTTGGACGAGAAGGCCTCGCTTGCAATCTCCGCTCTAATTCATCAGGTTGTGCCACTCTGCAGTCCTGCACCTTCTGTTCACACTACCAGGGGGCCCTGAGTCAGAGGTGCAAGAGAAGCCTTCTTCATCATTTTAGGCTCTGCTACCAGGTAAGTGATATTACCTGTTGTCAGCCATATTATCTATACATTTTTTTAAATGGTCGCTAAACGCCTAGGAAGCGTGTGCCCCATGCAATGATATCATGTATGTCATGACGTTACGCATGCAATGTCAACCACGCTCCCGGCGCCATCTTCACCCTATTAAACCAGGTAATTCACTGAACAAAAGAAGCCACTAGAAGGCCTAGAAAAATATAATGCAGGCGGCTTGAAACAAAACACAGGGATTTGAAGATATTCCTCCACATTCCTATAACATTGAGTGCCCTTAAAATAAAACCTATGGACAAAAACCCACATTAAAATACACAGGAAGCCACTTCCCGGTTCCGGTGCCTCATGTGAGGGAGCGAGGAACGGTGGCTCTGGATCATCCAGCATAGAAAACCGACCCCCCTCGCCTGTGGATGGTCATTGACTCCCGGTCCACCACTCATTCGCACAGAGGTGGATGGACAAATTCCTGGTCCATGGCCCTTCCGGTGCCACTGCAGCCTCCAGCTCAGAACTCTCCCTACCCACACCCAACATAGTGGATGGAGCGCGTGTCTCGTGCATCTCCACAACTCCTGCAGACTCTGCTAACCATACGGCTGCAGCGCCCCCTCCACCCAAAGAGTAATAAGCGGGCTTAGCTCAGGCAGTTGCAGCATTACTGTCTCCCACAATAACTGCAGCAGTTGACAGAGCCATAGCTGCAGGGATCACAAAGCTAAGGAAAGAACAAGGCGATCACGCCACTAGGCTCTCAGCCATAGAGCACCGCGTATCTGATTTGGAAGATGAGATGCAAAACTCCTTCACCACAGAACGGCAGTCCAAACAGGTCTAGCAGTTTATATTTCACAAATTAGATGACTTGGAGAACCGCTCCAGGCGCAATAACCCGCGGGTTATTGGCCTACCAGAATCATACAATGCTAAATCACTGGCAGACATTTGCGCCACGCACATTCCGCGTGCCCTGGGAATTTCATCCTCCTGTACATTTGAGAGGGCCCACCGGCTAGGAGCACCTTCCAAAGACAGATGTACACCGAGACCCGTCATTGTACGCTTTCTGAATTATGCTGACAGGGTCAATATTCTGAAATCATTCAGAAATTCCAAATCCCTACAGTTGGATGGCTACAAACTACTTTTATTTGCAGACTACTCTCAAGAGGCCTCCAGGAGATGCAAGGCATTCCAACCTATATGTGCTTCTCTCTTACAAAAGGACTTAAGTTCTCTCTGGCCTACCTGGCAATACTCCACTTCTCAGACCCTGCAGGTGATCCCAAAACCTTTTCTCATCCAGAGGAAGCTATGCAGTACCTTCAAGCCTATCTTCATATTCCAATGGATACCTCTGCACCCCCTACCCCCTCTCGCATTACCGATCCGTGAGACCAACGCAGCCCAAGGAAAGACCCGGCTAAGAAACTGCGCCTCTCTGATTCATCTGGCCGTAACAGAATTAGTTTATCCCTGTCCTAGGTCATCAACTTTGCAATACTAATTTCTCTTTCTTAACCACGCTCTTAAATGCATCAGCAATTAGGATTAGACCTGTAGTCCTACAGGCTTGCTCCTAGTTCCAGCAAAATGTGTCTTTCTAAAATGCACAGGATACATTTACAAATATATAGACCAAATACTCGGATGGAGAACCGGGTAATGAAAACAGTTATTCATATACAATGTAATTAATAAAAATAGAATATGCACTAAAGGGTAATGTCTGTGCAATATTAAATAATTTCACTATATAATCTAGTCTTTAGAAAGGGAGCAAAATTCAAGCTTTTATTCAGACCAAGGAGCATTGTAACCTCCAATTCCAAAATTCATCTAGTTTCATGTTGTAGCACAATTTGATCAAAGTTGCCGCCCCTTGAACTTTGGGGGGTAAACTTCGGGGACCCAGCTTCAAAATTGGCACAGCTTGTTTCCATCTTCTCCACAACCTAGAACTTTGTTTGACCAAGGAGAGGTTGGCTCCTTTTTCCCCAAGGAAATAGTTAATGTGGATACCCAGACAAGACAGATCAATCCTTGTCACCCCCCTTGATAGTCTGGCAGAAGTCAAAGCACGCATTTTCTTCTAGAAGAAATCATATCTCTTTCATTCCATTCTTTAAAAATCCTGCTTTTGTCCCAGAGCTACAGACAAGTTTACTTTAATGGTAGATTATATAGAAGCTCTTGCAAACTTTATTTTAAAGTATCTCTACAACCAAAACTTTTTTTTTACATATTTTAGATAGAATAGAGGAAAGGTAAAACTAATATAATTTTTGCCATCTGTGTCTTATTAGGGAGGTTTTCCTTCACTTCCTGTTTCATAGACTCCACAGGAAGTGAGATAATATCTTGCCAATAGAAAACCCCTCTTATACAGGAACAAGTGTCCCTTCTACTTGTGTACTGGTGTCAACTCAATATTATGGATTTAACTATATACACTGACAAGTAGGGATGAGCTTCGAGTTTGAGTCAAACTCATGTTCGACTCGAACATTGCCTGTTTGCCAGTTCGCCGAACAGCGAACAATTTGGGGTGTTCGTGGCAAATTCGAAAAGCCGCGGACCACGCTGTAAAAGTCTATGGGAGAAATCTAATGTGCTAATTTTAAAGGCTTACATGCAAATCATTGTCATAAAAAGTGTTTGGGGACCCGGATCCTGCCCCAGGGGACATGTATCAATGCAAAAAAAAGTTTTAAAAACTGCAGTTTTTTTGGGAGGAGTGATTTTAATAATGCTTAGGCCTCATGCCCACGGACGTTTTAAAAAACCCGCTCTAAAGCTAGTACAGACGCCAGGAAAAAAGTGGTGTTTTTAACGCGATTTTTCCTGCGTTTTGCATTGAATTCAATGTACGTTTCCCCGCGCTAGCTTTCAGCCGCGTTTTTCTTTCTCTATTCCAAATCAATGGCTCCCTATGGGAGCCCATTGATTTGATCAGAGATTGCACCAGAAGTCGGATCAAGATGATCCGACTTGCGGGGCGACTCGTGTGCGGAGAATCTTGAAGGGGAACCCCGCAAATTTTTTTACACATTTTGCGTGAGGTTTCCCCTCAGGACGATACCAGACCCTTCGGTCTGGTATGGATCTTGAGGGGGAACCCCCACACCAAAAATCAAATGGCGCGGGGTTCCGACAGTATCCATACCAGACCCTTATCCGAGCACGCATCCCAGCCGGTACGGAAGGGGGGGACAAGCGAGGGCCCCCCCTCCTGAACCGTACCAGGCCGCATGCCCTCAACATGGGGGGGTGGGTGCTTTGGGACAGGGGGGCTCCCATCAACATGGGGACAAGGACTTCTTCCCGACAACCCTGGCCGTTGGTTGTCGGGGTCTGCGGGCGGGGGGCTTATCTGAATCTGGGAGCCCCTTTTAATAAGGGGGCACCCAGATCCCGGCCCCCACCCTATGTGAATGAGTATGGGGTACATCGTACCCCTACCCATTCACCTGAGGGAAAAGTGTCAATAAAAAAAACACACTAGACAGCTTTTTAAGGTAATTTATTAGGCAGCTCCAGGGGTCTTCTTCCGACTTCCGGAGTCTTCTACCAACATCTGGGGTCTTCTACCGACTTCTGGGATCTTCTACCGACTTCGGGGTCTTCTTCCGACTTCGGGGGACTTCTACCGACTTCGGGGGTCTTCTTCCGACTTCTCCGCTCTCTCCGGTTCTTCTCCTGCTCTCCGGTGGTTTCTGCCTTCTGCCGGGCACCTCCGCTATCTTCTGCCAGCTCTTTTGCTAGCGGGGGCCCGGTCTTCATCGTCGTCTTCTTCCCTCTTCTCTTCTTGAGGTGTTGACACGACGAGGTCTGCCGCTGTAATGCTGTGTGCCCGGCGTGCAGCGACTTTTATAGGCATGGGGCGTGGTCACCGGGTGATGTGACCCCGCCCTCTTATGATGTCGCCGGACGAGGCTTAACACAGCGTTAAGCCTCGTTACATCGCATTTTAACACCCTTTGCCGGCGTCTGACGTCTTTACAGCTCTAACGCTGGAGCTTCAGAACGCACTGGTCCTGTTTTTTTCAGCTTAAAAACGCCTATGCCATTTACAGCTCAAAAACGTCATGGTGGGCATGAGGCCATAGACTAACATGGAGAGCCGTTTTTAAGCTGCAAAAAACGCTCATAAAAGTTGCTGTAAAAACGTCCGTGGGCATGAGGCCTAAAGTGAAAAAATAAAGGTGAATTAAATTTCGTACCTAGGGGGTGTGTATATTATGCCTGTAAAGAATAAGGGGGGGCGCGGTGGGACTTTAAATGAAGCAGTTGACAGGTAGGGGTGAAGATGAAAATCATGAAGTTTATTGTAGAATACAATACTGATGCATTAAATGTGTAAAAGGTGACTTACGCTTATGCAGCAGTATAACCTACATAAACATGCATGCATTACAGTGAACATTATAGATCAAACCATAGATAATAATCATCATAAAATTAACATGTTGGAATAAAAGCAGCACATAACAACATGATGTAACACATGAATTGGTGTAATTAATATAAAATTGTATCAAAATGTAGTCATATTGCAGCAAATGGCTGCATCCTCAGTGCCTCTAAGAACATGTGGATCCTTGAAACATATATCAGAATGTGGTCCTATAGCAGCAATTGGCTGCATCCTTGATGCCCGACGCGTTTCTGTGTTTCATTGCGAACACTTCTTCAGGGGCGGATGCTAGGGACATCTGAAAGATTGAGGTATAAGGACATAAGAAAGTGGACTATGTGCACCAAAAAGGACAGTGTGTCAATTCAGGTACTTACAAAAAGCTATGCCGAGCCAGGGTATAGTATGGAAAGTGGACCAAGGGGGGGTGTCTCTCCCAGGAGCTGGGGTGGCAAAAAATCCAAACGCACAGTAAGCACACACAGGCAGCATCTCCGGAGCACGAATAGCCATCTCCACAGTGCAGCCAAGAGTGTATGTGGTGGTAGGTAAACATCTAAAGTGGATGAGTAGGTCCACTAGAATTTGCCAGAATTGTACTGTAGAAGAGTTTTAGAGATAGCCTTCGTACTTGAAACAAGGGGTATTACCTTGGATATACTGGAGGTAAGAGCTGGTCATAGCTGTAGCGTCTGCACGTGTCTTGTGAAGATGGATGCCGGCCCCGTATAGACGCCTTAAATGCACCCCACGTGCGTCGGCGGTTACCACCGACATCACGTAAACCAGGCAGTGTGTGGGGCGGGGCCCCATTCTGGGCAGTATGAGAACCGCCCATGAATGGCGCCACCGCGTCCAACTAGGCCGGCTGAGATGGGAAGTTCATGCCCATACCGTGACGCCAGCCAGTGACGTCATCTGGGGGAACGAGACGTGAAGCCGATGCGGTATGAGCACCCGCCCAGTCACCCACACACCACCGTCCCTTGGGGAGGGGAAGGGCGGGCAGCCAGACCGCATCGCAGCTCCTGAGTCACAGACAAGACCAGGTCCAGACTTGACCACAGGATTGGCCCAGGCAGGTTTCCCGTTGCATCAGAGGGGGGCAGGGTCACTCGTACATCACTGGGTAAGCCCGTGTTTCCCCTTGCGTCAGAGGGGGACGGGGTCACGTGACGGGTGGCCCCGTCCTCAGCTACATACGAGACCTGTCAGGCTGCCGCAACGTTATTCATCTCCAGTGCAGACAGGTTGCTGTTCCTCGCTGCGCTGGACATCTCATCACTGGAGCCTGGACCTGGAGAGGAGACCATCCATCGCAGGATACCGACAACGTTGGAGTGGAGACCGAGAGTGAATTACCACCGCTGGAATCTTTTTTTATTTTTATTTTTTTTATTTTTAATAATGGACTTATCCCAACGGTGTCTGTGTGGTTTTTTTAAAATTTTCACACTTTCTTTGTGAAATGGTAGGGGTACAATGTACCCCTTACCAATTCACATAGGGGGGACTGGGATCTGGGGGTCCCCTTTGTTAAAGGGGTCTTCCAGATTCTGATAAGCCCCCCACCCGCAGACCCCCACAACCACCGGGCAAGGGTTGTGGGGATGAGGCCCTTGTCCCCATCAACATGGGGACATGGTGCTTTGAGGGGTCACAGACCCCCAAAGCATCCTCCCCATGTTGAGGGCATGTGGCCTGGTACGGTTCAGGAGGTGGGGGGGCGCTCTCCCGTCCTCCCCTTATTTCCTGCGGCCTGCCAGGTTGCGTGCTAGGAAAAAAAAGTTGGTATCGATTTTTGGGGGGAACTCCACGACAATTTTTTTTTTAATTTTGCACGGAGTTCCCCTTAAAATCCTTACCAGACCTGAAGGGCCTGGCAATTGAATTTGAGGGGGACCCCCACACATTTTTTTTTTTTTATCAATGACGTTCAATTACTTTTTCTCTGTATTGCCAGGAGCCGACAATTTATTACAGCCGCGAGTACTTTTAAATGACTTTTGTTCCTTCAGAAATGACACTATGTGCAGGGACAGTTCTAAGGACGGGAAACAATCGCTACTTTACAGGCATACTATATACACCCCCCAGGTACGAAATTTAAAGGAATATTTCACTTTTATTGTTTCACTTTAAGCATTATTAAAAACACTGCTCTCGAAAAAAATGCAGTTTTTAAAACTTTTTTTTTGCATTGATACATGTCCCCTGGGGCAGGACCCAGGTCCCCAAACATTTTTTATGACAATAACTTGCATATTAACCTTTAAAATTTGCATTTTTGATTTCTCCCATAGACTTTTAAAGGGTGTTCCGCGGCTTTCGAATTTTCCACGAACACCCCAAACGAGCGAACGGCCAATGTTCGAGTTGAACTCATGTTCGACCCGATCATAAAGCCCATCCCTACTTATAATATGGATATTGTGTTCAAAACCATCATGTTGACATCGGGAGTTAAGGTCTTGGCTAACCTCTTTAAAAGAGAAGTGTTGGGAATGTTTTCATTTTGGAATCATACTTACCTAGATGGATACAACATCAGTCCCCCGCTGGCTCTAAGGGTGAAAACTGACCGATTAAACACCGCCAATCGCTTGTTTCTAAGAGTTCCCTGAGTAGAGAGCCGGTGACTGTCAGCTGAGAGGCTGAGGCTATGTTTACGCTGATCCGACACGGAAGTCGCCCAACTTCCGATCCGACTTTACTCTGCGACTTTACCCTGCGACTTCAGGTCTGACTTCCATGTGACTTCAATGAATGGGATCCAACTTTAATCTGATTTTTTAATAATGCTTGAAGTGAAACAATAAAAATGAAATATTCCTTTAAATTTCGTACCTGGGGGGTGTCTATAGTATGCCTGTAAAGTAGCGCATGTTTGCCGTGTTTAGAACTGTCCCTGCACAAAATGACATTTCTAAAGGAAAAAAGTCATTTAAAACTACTCGCGGCTGTAATGAATTGTCGGGTCTCGGCAATACAGATAAAAGTCATAGAAAAAAACGAACCAAAATAAAAAAAAAAGCGTTGTGGTACCCCCAAATTCCATTACCAGGCCCTTCAGGTCTGGTATGGATATTAAGGGGAACCCTGCACCAATTTTTTTTTTAAATGGCGTAGGGGTCCCCCTAAAAATCCATTTTGGTATGGATTTTAAGGGGAACCCCGCACCAAAATTAAATAAAAACGGCGTGTGGTTACCCCCAAAAATCCAAAAAATAGATTTTTGGGGGAAACCCCACACCATTTTTTTTTCAATTGTGGTGCGGGGTTTCCCTTAAAAGGTCTGGTATGGATTTTTAGGGGGACCCCTACGCCATAAAAAAAATGGTGCAGGGTTCCCCTTAACCACGTAAGCCCCGGACCATTTGGCTGCTAAATGACCAGAGCACTTTTTGCGATTCGGCACTGCGTCACTTTAACTGACAATTGCGCGGTCGTGTGACGTGGCTCCCAAACAAAATTGACGTCCCTTTTTTCCCACAAATAGAGCTTTCTTTTGGTGGTATTTGATCACCTCTGCGGTTTTTATTTTTTGCGCTATAAACAAAAATAGAGCGACAATTTTGAAAAAAATTCAATATTTTTTACTTTTTGCTATAATAAATATCCCCAAAAAATATATAAAAAAATTTCATTTTTTCACAGTTTAGGCCGATACGTATTCTTCTACATATTTTTGGTAAAAAATCGCAATAAGCATATATTGATAGGTTTGCGCAAAAGTTATAGCATCTACAATATAGGGGATAGATTTATGGCATTTTTATTATTTTTAATTTTTTTTACTAGTAATGGCGGCAATCTGCGATTTTTATCGTGACTGCGACATTATGGCAGACACATCAGACACTTTTGACACATGTCATTTTTACAGCGATCAGTGCTATAAAAATCCACTGATTACTGTGAAAATGACACTGGCAGTAAAGAGGTCAACCACTAGTTGGCGCTGTAGAGGTTAAGTGTGACCTGGGGAGTGCTTCTAACTGTAGGGGGGATGTCATTGTCACTAGGCAGAGCAGGGATATGCTTGTTTATATCAGCATCTCCCCGTTCTCCCTCACCATGAGACGATCGCGGGCATCCCCACGGCGATCGAGTCCGCGGGACCCGCGGTCGGGCTCATGGAGCTTGCGGCGGTCACGCCGCTGGCGGAGTGCTCGCGTCCACAATGCCGCTTCCTTAAAGGGGACGTATATATACGCTCTTCTGCCCAGGAGTGCCATTCTGTCGACGTATAAGCGTGTGCGACGGTCGGCAAGTGGTTAATATCCATACCAGACCTGAAGGGCCTGGTAATGGAATGGGAACCCATGCCGTTTTTTTCAATGACTTTTATCTGTATTGCCAGAACCCGACAATTCATTATAGCCGCGAGTAGGGATGAGCTTCGTGTTCGAGTCGAACATACGTTCGACTCGAACATTGGCTGTTCGATCGTTCGACGAAGATCGAACGATTTGGGCCGTTCGCGCCAAATTCGAGTGACGCGAACGGCCCACAATGCACTACGCCATCGCAGTGTCATCCAGGCGCTGTGATTGGCCAAGCATGCACTGTGACCCCGCATGCTTGGCCAATCACAGCGCCGGCAGCGAGGAGAGCAATGATTGGCCACAGGCAGGATGCCTGTGGCCAATTATTGCTGAGGGTGTTTAGTACACGCCCCACACTATAAAAGGCCGCCAGCACGGCGGCCTAGTGTAGTGTGTTCCGGAGCAGGGATAGAGTAGCATAGGCAGGGACAGTGACTGTTATTTCTTTCTTGCTTAACCTGGATTCCTTTAGTTTAGGGAAAGAGAAGGATAGGTAGGGAGAGTGTCAGTGTGTTTTGTGCTTCTGCTATAGTGTGCTTAAAAAAAACATTTATTCTAGGGACAGAAAACTCTAGGTAGGGACAGTGTCAGTTTCTTTCACTCTGCAAGTCCTTGTTTCCAGGGACCTGTAAGGACAGTGAGTTAATTGTCCTTGTGCTATATTGTGCTTAAAAAAAACATTTATTCTAGGGACAGAAAACTCTAGGTAGGGACAGTGTCAGTTTCTTTCACTCTGCAAGTCCTTGTTTCCAGGGACCTGTAAGGACAGTGAGTTAATTGTCCTTGTGCTATATTGTGATTAAAAAAAACATTTATTCTAGGGACAGAAAACTCTAGGTAGGGACAGTGTCAGTTTCTTTCACTCTGCAAGTCCTTGTTTCCAGGGACCTGTAAGGACAGTGAGTTAATTTTCCTTGTGCTATATTGTGATTAAAAAAAACATTTTTTCTAGGGACAGAAAACTGTAGGTAGGGAGAGTGTTTTTTTTCTTTCACTCTGCAAGTCCTTGTTTCCAGGGACCTGTAAGGACAGTGAGTTAATTGTCCTTGTGCTATATTGTGCTTAAAAAAAACATTTATTCTAGGGACAGAAAACTCTAGGTAGGGACAGTGTCAGTTTCTTTCACTCTGCAAGTCCTTGTTTCCAGGGACCTGTAAGGACAGTGAGTTAATTGTCCTTGTGCTATATTGTGATTAAAAAAAACATTTATTCTAGGGACAGAAAACTCTAGGTAGGGACAGTGTCAGTTTCTTTCACTCTGCAAGTCCTTGTTTCCAGGGACCTGTAAGGACAGTGAGTTAATTTTCCTTGTGCTATATTGTGATTAAAAAAAACATTTTTTCTAGGGACAGAAAACTGTAGGTAGGGAGAGTGTTTTTTTTCTTTCACTCTGCAAGTCCTTGTTTCCAGGGACCTGTAAGGACAGTGAGTTAATTGTCCTTGTGCTATATTGTGCTTAAAAAAAACATTTATTCTAGGGACAGAAAACTCTAGGTAGGGACAGTGTCAGTTTCTTTCACTCTGCAAGTCCTTGTTTCCAGGGACCTGTAAGGACAGTGAGTTAATTTTCCTTGTGCTATATTGTGATTAAAAAAAACATTTATTCTAGGGACAGAAAACTCTAGGTAGGGACAGTGTCAGTTTCTTTCACTCTGCAAGTCCTTGTTTCCAGGGACCTGTAAGGACAGTGAGTTAATTTTCCTTGTGCTATATTGTGATTAAAAAAAACATTTATTCTAGGGACAGAAAACTCTAGGTAGGGACAGTGTCAGTTTCTTTCACTCTGCAAGTCCTTGTTTCCAGGGACCTGTAAGGACAGTGAGTTAATTTTCCTTGTGCTATATTGTGATTAAAAAAAACCTTTATTCTAGGGACAGAAAACTCTAGGTAGGGACAGTGTCAGTTTCTTTCACTCTGCAAGTCCTTGTTTCCAGGGACCTGTAAGGACAGTGAGTTAATTTTCCTTGTGCTATATTGTGATTAAAAAAAACATTTTTTCTAGGGACAGAAAACTGTAGGTAGGGAGAGTGTTTTTTTTCTTTCACTCTGCAAGTCCTTGTTTCCAGGGACCTGTAAGGACAGTGAGTTAATTTTCCTTGTGCTATATTGTGATTAAAAAAAACATTTTTTCTAGGGACAGAAAACTCTAGGTAGGGAGAGTGTTTTTTTTCTTTCACTCTGCAAGTCCTTGTTTCCAGGGACCTGTAAGGACAGTGAGTTAATTGTCCTTGTGCTATATTGTGCTTAAAAAAAACATTTTTTCTAGGGACAGAAAACTCTAGGTAGGGAGAGTGTTTTTTTTTTTTCACTCTGCAAGTCCTTGTTTCCAGGGACCTGTAAGGACAGTGAGTTAATTGTCCTTGTGCTATATTGTGCTTAAAAAAAACATTTATTCTAGGGACAGAAAACTCTAGGTAGGGACAGTGTCAGTTTCTTTCACTCTGCAAGTCCTTGTTTCCAGGGACCTGTAAGGACAGTGAGTTAATTTTCCTTGTGCTATATTGTGATTAAAAAAAACATTTATTCTAGGGACAGAAAACTCTAGGTAGGGACAGTGTCAGTTTCTTTCACTCTGCAAGTCCTTGTTTCCAGGGACCTGTAAGGACAGTGAGTTAATTTTCCTTGTGCTATATTGTGATTAAAAAAAACATTTTTTCTAGGGACAGAAAACTGTAGGTAGGGAGAGTGTTTTTTTTCTTTCACTCTGCAAGTCCTTGTTTCCAGGGACCTGTAAGGACAGTGAGTTAATTTTACTTGTGCTATATTGTGCTTAAAAAAAACATTTTTTCTAGGGACAGAAAACTGTAGGTAGGGAGAGTGTTTTTTTTCTTTCACTCTGCAAGTCCTTGTTTCCAGGGACCTGTAAGGACAGTGAGTTAATTGTCCTTGTGCTATATTGTGCTTAAAAAAAACATTTATTCTAGGGACAGAAAACTCTAGGTAGGGACAGTGTCAGTTTCTTTCACTCTGCAAGTCCTTGTTTCCAGGGACCTGTAAGGACAGTGAGTTAATTTTCCTTGTGCTATATTGTGATTAAAAAAAACATTTTTTCTAGGGACAGAAAACTGTAGGTAGGGAGAGTGTTTTTTTTCTTTCACTCTGCAAGTCCTTGTTTCCAGGGACCTGTAAGGACAGTGAGTTAATTGTCCTTGTGCTATATTGTGCTTAAAAAAAACATTTATTCTAGGGACAGAAAACTCTAGGTAGGGACAGTGTCAGTTTCTTTCACTCTGCAAGTCCTTGTTTCCAGGGACCTGTAAGGACAGTGAGTTAATTTTCCTTGTGCTATATTGTGATTAAAAAAAACATTTTTCTAGGGACAGAAAACTGTAGGTAGGGAGAGTGTTTTTTTTCTTTCACTCTGCAAGTCCTTGTTTCCAGGGACCTGTAAGGACAGTGAGTTAATTTTCCTTGTGCTATATTGTGATTAAAAAAAACATTTTTTCTAGGGACAGAAAACTCTAGGTAGGGAGAGTGTTTTTTTTCTTTCACTCTGCAAGTCCTTGTTTCCAGGGACCTGTAAGGACAGTGAGTTAATTGTCCTTGTGCTATATTGTGCTTAAAAAAAAACATTTTTTCTAGGGACAGAAAACTCTAGGTAGGGAGAGTGTTTTTTTTTTTTCACTCTGCAAGTCCTTTTTTCCAGGGACCTGTAAGGACAGTGAGTTAATTGTCCTTGTGCTATATTGTGCTTAAAAAAAACATTTATTCTAGGGACAGAAAACTCTAGGTAGGGACAGTGTCAGTTTCTTTCACTCTGCAAGTCCTTGTTTCCAGGGACCTGTAAGGACAGTGAGTTAATTTTCCTTGTGCTATATTGTGATTAAAAAAAACATTTATTCTAGGGACAGAAAACTCTAGGTAGGGACAGTGTCAGTTTCTTTCACTCTGCAAGTCCTTGTTTCCAGGGACCTGTAAGGACAGTGAGTTAATTTTCCTTGTGCTATATTGTGATTAAAAAAAACATTTTTTCTAGGGACAGAAAACTGTAGGTAGGGAGAGTGTTTTTTTTCTTTCACTCTGCAAGTCCTTGTTTCCAGGGACCTGTAAGGACAGTGAGTTAATTTTACTTGTGCTATATTGTGCTTAAAAAAAACATTTTTTTTAGGGACAGAAAACTGTAGGTAGGGAGAGTGTTTTTTTTCTTTCACTCTGCAAGTCCTTGTTTCCAGGGACCTGTAAGGACAGTGAGTTAATTGTCCTTGTGCTATATTGTGCTTAAAAAAAACATTTATTCTAGGGACAGAAAACTCTAGGTAGGGACAGTGTCAGTTTCTTTCACTCTGCAAGTCCTTGTTTCCAGGGACCTGTAAGGACAGTGAGTTAATTTTCCTTGTGCTATATTGTGATTAAAAAAAACATTTTTTCTAGGGACAGAAAACTGTAGGTAGGGAGAGTGTTTTTTTTCTTTCACTCTGCAAGTCCTTGTTTCCAGGGACCTGTAAGGACAGTGAGTTAATTGTCCTTGTGCTATATTGTGCTTAAAAAAAAACATTTATTCTAGGGACAGAAAACTCTAGGTAGGGACAGTGTCAGTTTCTTTCACTCTGCAAGTCCTTGTTTCCAGGGACCTGTAAGGACAGTGAGTTAATTTTCCTTGTGCTATATTGTGATTAAAAAAAACATTTATTCTAGGGACAGAAAACTCTAGGTAGGGACAGTGTCAGTTTCTTTCACTCTGCAAGTCCTTGTTTCCAGGGACCTGTAAGGACAGTGAGTTAATTTTCCTTGTGCTATATTGTGATTAAAAAAAACATTTTTTCTAGGGACAGAAAACTGTAGGTAGGGAGAGTGTTTTTTTTCTTTCACTCTGCAAGTCCTTGTTTCCAGGGACCTGTAAGGACAGTGAGTTAATTTTACTTGTGCTATATTGTGCTTAAAAAAAACATTTTTTCTAGGGACAGAAAACTGTAGGTAGGGAGAGTGTTTTTTTTCTTTCACTCTGCAAGTCCTTGTTTCCAGGGACCTGTAAGGACAGTGAGTTAATTGTCCTTGTGCTATATTGTGCTTAAAAAAAACATTTATTCTAGGGACAGAAAACTCTAGGTAGGGACAGTGTCAGTTTCTTTCACTCTGCAAGTCCTTGTTTCCAGGGACCTGTAAGGACAGTGAGTTAATTTTCCTTGTGCTATATTGTGATTAAAAAAAACATTTTTTCTAGGGACAGAAAACTGTAGGTAGGGAGAGTGTTTTTTTTCTTTCACTCTGCAAGTCCTTGTTTCCAGGGACCTGTAAGGACAGTGAGTTAATTGTCCTTGTGCTATATTGTGCTTAAAAAAAACATTTATTCTAGGGACAGAAAACTCTAGGTAGGGACAGTGTCAGTTTCTTTCACTCTGCAAGTCCTTGTTTCCAGGGACCTGTAAGGACAGTGAGTTAATTTTCCTTGTGCTATATTGTGATTAAAAAAAACATTTATTCTAGGGACAGAAAACTCTAGGTAGGGAGAGTGTTTTTTTTCTTTCACTCTGCAAGTCCTTGTTTCCAGGGACCTGTAAGGACAGTGAGTTAATTGTCCTTGTGCTATATTGTGCTTAAAAAAAACATTTTTTCTAGGGACAGAAAACTCTAGGTAGGGAGAGTGTTTTTTTTTTTTCACTCTGCAAGTCCTTGTTTCCAGGGACCTGTAAGGACAGTGAGTTAATTGTCCTTGTGCTATATTGTGCTTAAAAAAAACATTTATTCTAGGGACAGAAAACTCTAGGTAGGGACAGTGTCAGTTTCTTTCACTCTGCAAGTCCTTGTTTCCAGGGACCTGTAAGGACAGTGAGTTAATTTTCCTTGTGCTATATTGTGATTAAAAAAAACATTTATTCTAGGGACAGAAAACTCTAGGTAGGGACAGTGTCAGTTTCTTTCACTCTGCAAGTCCTTGTTTCCAGGGACCTGTAAGGACAGTGAGTTAATTTTCCTTGTGCTATATTGTGATTAAAAAAAACATTTTTTCTAGGGACAGAAAACTGTAGGTAGGGAGAGTGTTTTTTTTCTTTCACTCTGCAAGTCCTTGTTTCCAGGGACCTGTAAGGACAGTGAGTTAATTTTACTTGTGCTATATTGTGCTTAAAAAAAACATTTTTTCTAGGGACAGAAAACTGTAGGTAGGGAGAGTGTTTTTTTTCTTTCACTCTGCAAGTCCTTGTTTCCAGGGACCTGTAAGGACAGTGAGTTAATTGTCCTTGTGCTATATTGTGCTTAAAAAAAACATTTATTCTAGGGACAGAAAACTCTAGGTAGGGACAGTGTCAGTTTCTTTCACTCTGCAAGTCCTTGTTTCCAGGGACCTGTAAGGACAGTGAGTTAATTTTCCTTGTGCTATATTGTGATTAAAAAAAACATTTATTCTAGGGACAGAAAACTCTAGGTAGGGACAGTGTCAGTTTCTTTCACTCTGCAAGTCCTTGTTTCCAGGGACCTGTAAGGACAGTGAGTTAATTTTCCTTGTGCTATATTGTGATTAAAAAAAACATTTTTTCTAGGGACAGAAAACTGTAGGTAGGGAGAGTGTTTTTTTTCTTTCACTCTGCAAGTCCTTGTTTCCAGGGACCTGTAAGGACAGTGAGTTAATTTTACTTGTGCTATATTGTGCTTAAAAAAAACATTTTTTCTAGGGACAGAAAACTGTAGGTAGGGAGAGTGTTTTTTTTCTTTCACTCTGCAAGTCCTTGTTTCCAGGGACCTGTAAGGACAGTGAGTTAATTGTCCTTGTGCTATATTGTGCTTAAAAAAAACATTTATTCTAGGGACAGAAAACTCTAGGTAGGGACAGTGTCAGTTTCTTTCACTCTGCAAGTCCTTGTTTCCAGGGACCTGTAAGGACAGTGAGTTAATTTTCCTTGTGCTATATTGTGATTAAAAAAAACATTTTTTCTAGGGACAGAAAACTGTAGGTAGGGAGAGTGTTTTTTTTTCTTTCACTCTGCAAGTCCTTGTTTCCAGGGACCTGTAAGGACAGTGAGTTAATTGTCCTTGTGCTATATTGTGCTTAAAAAAAACATTTATTCTAGGGACAGAAAACTCTAGGTAGGGACAGTGTCAGTTTCTTTCACTCTGCAAGTCCTTGTTTCCAGGGACCTGTAAGGACAGTGAGTTAATTTTCCTTGTGCTATATTGTGATTAAAAAAAACATTTATTCTAGGGACAGAAAACTCTAGGTAGGGAGAGTGTTTTTTTTCTTTCACTCTGCAAGTCCTTGTTTCCAGGGACCTGTAAGGACAGTGAGTTAATTGTCCTTGTGCTATATTGTGCTTAAAAAAAACATTTTTTCTAGGGACAGAAAACTGTAGGTAGGGAGAGTGTTTTTTTTTTTTTCACTCTGCAAGTCCTTGTTTCCAGGGACCTGTAAGGACAGTGAGTTAATTGTCCTTGTGCTATATTGTGCTTAAAAAAAACATTTATTCTAGGGACAGAAAACTCTAGGTAGGGACAGTGTCAGTTTCTTTCACTCTGCAAGTCCTTGTTTCCAGGGACCTGTAAGGACAGTGAGTTAATTTTCCTTGTGCTATATTGTGATTAAAAAAAACATTTTTTCTAGGGACAGAAAACTGTAGGTAGGGAGAGTGTTTTTTTTCTTTCACTCTGCAAGTCCTTGTTTCCAGGGACCTGTAAGGACAGTGAGTTAATTGTCCTTGTGCTATATTGTGCTTAAAAAAAACATTTATTCTAGGGACAGAAAACTCTAGGTAGGGACAGTGTCAGTTTCTTTCACTCTGCAAGTCCTTGTTTCCAGGGACCTGTAAGGACAGTGAGTTAATTTTCCTTGTGCTATATTGTGATTAAAAAAAACATTTTTTCTAGGGACAGAAAACTGTAGGTAGGGAGAGTGTTTTTTTTCTTTCACTCTGCAAGTCCTTGTTTCCAGGGACCTGTAAGGACAGTGAGTTAATTTTCCTTGTGCTATATTGTGATTAAAAAAAACATTTTTTCTAGGGACAGAAAACTGTAGGTAGGGAGAGTGTTTTTTTTCTTTCACTCTGCAAGTCCTTGTTTCCAGGGACCTGTAAGGACAGTGAGTTAATTGTCCTTGTGCTATATTGTGCTTAAAAAAAACATTTTTTCTAGGGACAGAAAACTGTAGGTAGGTAGAGTGTTTTTTTTTTTTCACTCTGCAAGTCCTTGTTTCCAGGGACCTGTAAGGACAGTGAGTTAATTGTCCTTGTGCTATATTGTGCTTAAAAAAAACATTTATTCTAGGGACAGAAAACTCTAGGTAGGGACAGTGTCAGTTTCTTTCACTCTGCAAGTCCTTGTTTCCAGGGACCTGGAGAGACATTGAGTGAATTGTCCTTGTGCTATATTGTGATTAAAAAAAAACATTTATTCTAGGGACAGAAAACTCTAGGTAGGGACAGTGTCAGTTTCTTTCACTGTGAAAGTCCTTGTTTCAAGGGACAGAGAAGGACACCTGAAGGTAGCCCTTATTGCTTTTTTCCCATCTCCCTGCAGGCCATCTATTAGAATGTCTGGAAGGCAAACAAGGAGAGGCAGACAGTCAGGAGGCAATAAAAGAGGGCAAGCAGGCTCTGTGTCTGGGGGCAACAGTGCTGGTCGTGGACGCGGTGCATTGTCATCAGCACATGGCCATGGGACACGCTTGTCCTTCTTTTCGGCAGCTGGACATGTTGAGCCACATCATGCCGAAGACTTGGTAGAGTGGATGACCAAGCCCTCCTCCTCCTCCTCATCCTCTCTCACCCAGGCTCAGGGTACTGGAAAAGCAGCTGCCAAAGCGTCGTCTTCCCTGGTATCAATGTCAGACAAATCATCAGTCACTCCTTCCCTAGACCCACCATGTCCTCCTCCTGAGGAGTCCCCCGAACTGTTTCAGCACAGTGTTGGGTACATGCTCCAGGAGGATGCCCAGCGTTTCGAAGGGTCTGATGATGAAACCCAGCTAGAGGAAGGCAGTAGCGTGAGAGCAGACAGAGGGGATGCTCAAGAAGGACACCAATCTGGCAGTCATGTTCCAGCAGCTGCAGCATACTGCCAGATTGGCTCCAGTGATGAGGAGGGAGGGGATGATGAGGTCAATGACTCCACGTGGGTGCCTAATAGGAGAGAGGAGGAGGAGGAGGATGAGGAGGAGGCACATCTCCAACGAGGCAGGATGCCCTTTGGTGGCCAGCGTAAGGGCAGTACACCGACGGAATCACACCGCAGAGCTCCGCCTGTGCAGGGCGCTGCCTCTGCCCGTCATTCAAAAAGTTCTTTGGTGTGGGCCTTTTTTGAGGCTAGTGCATCAGATCGCACAGCTGCTGTTTGCAACATATGTCTCAAGCGTATATCGCGTGGCCAAAACATCAGCCGCTTGGGTACCACATGCCTGACCAGACATATGTTGACCTGCCATGCAGCTCGTTGGCAAGCCTACCTCAAAGACCCACACCAAAGAACCAAGCGGACCTCTCCTTGCACCGCATCAGCTGGGATCTCCAACCCCACTATAACTTCAGTCCTCTCTGAAACATGCACTGAGAGGAATGAAGGTGTAGAATTAGGTGTGTCACAGCCAAGTACTTGCGCCCACTCTGCTAGCAGTACACCGACGTCCGATTCTAGCAGGCAAATTTCCCTGCCCCAGCTGCTGGACCGTCGAAAGAAGTTCACTCCCAGCCATCCACATGCCCAGCGGTTGAATGCTAGCTTGGCTAAATTGCTAGCGCTTCAACTGCTGCCTTTTCAGTTGGTAGACTCGGCCCCCTTCCGTGAGTTTGTGCAATGTGCGGTTCCTCAGTGGCAGGTTCCCAAACGCCACTTTTTCTCACGGAAGGCTATTCCGGCTCTCTACCGGCATGTGGAAGGCAATGTCTTGGCCTCGCTGGACAGGGCGGTCAGCGGTAAGGTGCATATTACCGCTGACTCATGGTCCAGCAGGCATGGACAGGGACGTTACCTTTCTTTCACGGCCCATTGGGTCACTCTTTTGGCAGCTGGGAAGGATTCAGGACAAGGTGCAGTAGTGTTGGAGGTTGTCCCACCGCCACGCCTCCAAAATGCTACTACTGGTTGTGACACACCTCTCTCCTCCACCCCCTCCTCTTCTTCTTCCTCCATGGCCTCTTCCTGTGGTTTGTCCTATGAACCAGCGGTGCTCCGTAGCCGTTCACGGGGCTACGCAAGTACGCAGGCAAAAAGATGCCATGCCGTGCTTGCGCTGGTGTGTTTGGGGGACAGAAGCCACACTGGGGCAGAGGTCCTGTCTGCTCTGCAGGGCCAGGCCGAGAGGTGGTTGACGCCACGCCAGCTTAAGCCAGGAATGGTGGTTTGCGACAATGGCACCAACCTCCTCTCCGCCCTCCGACAGGGACAACTGACCCATGTGCCCTGTGTGGCTCACGTCCTTAACCTGGTGGTGCAGCGCTTCTTGGGCAGGTACCCGGGCTTACAGGATGTCCTGAGGCAGGCCAGGAAAGTCTGTGTGCATTTCCGCAGATCTTATAATGCCAGTGCTCGCCTGGCTGAGCTGCAAAAGGAGTTGAACCTGCCCAAGAACCGCCTTATATGTGACATGCCCACCAGGTGGAACTCAACGTTGGCCATGCTGCAGCGGCTGCACACGCAGCAGAGGGCCATCAATGAGTACCTGTGCGACTACGGCACCAGGACAGGGTCAGGGGAGCTTGTTTTTTTTTCTCCACGCCAGTGGGGCATGATCAGGGATGCATGCACTGTCCTGGCACCATTTGAGGAGGCCACGAGGATGGTGAGCAGTGACAGTGCATGCATCAGTGACACTGTACCTCTTGTCCACCTGTTGGAGCACACGCTGCGTGGAATAATGGACAGGGCACTTGAGGCAGAACAGAGGCAGGAAGAGGAGGACTTCCTTGCCTCTCAAGGCCCCCTTTACCCAGACAGTGTTCCTTCTGTCCCACCCATCGCACAGGAAGAGGAGGAGGAGGAGGAGGAGGAGGAGGAGGAGGAGGAGGATTGTGTCAGCATGGAGGTGGAGGCTGGCACTCAGCATCATCAGCAGCAGTCTTTTAGGGATGATTTACAGTCCCAAGAAACCAGTGGACTTGTACGTGGCTGGGAGGAGGTGGCTGCGGATCATGTCGTCCTTAGTGACCCAGAGGACTCCGGAGCGAATGCCTCAGCAAACCTACGCTGCATGGCCTCCCTGATCCTGCAAAGTCTGCGGAAGGATCCTCGTATTCTTCGGATCAAGGAGAGGGACCATTACTGGCTGGCCACTCTCCTTGATCCACGGTACAAGGGTAAGGTTGCGGACCTTATGTTACCGTCGCAGAGGGAGCAGAGGATGAGACAACTCCGGGAGGCCTTGCAGAAAGGTCTGTGCAACGCGTTCCCAGAGACTGGGAGGTTGCAAACTCCTGGTCCTGGACAACGAGTTGCTGAGGCTTCGGCCAGTCAAAGAAGGAGCGGTGGGGAAGGTGGCCGTCTGACCGATGCGTTCAGACAATTCTTTAGTCCGCAGCCCCAAAGTATGATCGGTTCCAGCAACCATCGCCAGCGTCTGATAAACATGGTGCAGGAATATCTAGGGGCAAGGTCAGACTTGGACACCTTCCCCACCGAAAATCCTCTGGCTTACTGGGTCTTGAGGATGGATCACTGGCCAGAGCTTGCACAGTATGCAATTGAGCTACTGGCCTGTCCTGCATCCAGCGTTCTTTCGGAACGCACATTCAGTGCTGCTGGAGGATTTGTCACGGATCACAGGGTGCGCCTGTCCACCGACTCGGTTGATCGACTGACTTTCATCAAGATGAACCAGTCTTGGATCACCACCAGCTACCACACACCTGATGCTGATATAACAGACTAATTGATTTTAAAATGTCACATCCCTTCAAGACTGATGCTGATGCTGAGTGCCTGTGCTGTTATGTTGACTGGCTATCCTCCTCCTCCGAGTCCTCAATGATACGATTGATGATGATAGCTTGGAAGATCATTTTTGTTTATGGGTGCCGCCACCAGTGCCTAACGCCCAATTTTTCAGCCCCTGTTTAACAGGGGCGTGTAATTACAATTTTTGAAGCAATACTTTGCAACAGGGCTCATTGCTGTGCTCCAAGTACAGTATCTGTGAGGAGTTGCAGTGTTGTGCCACCAGTGCCTAAGGCCCAATTTTTCAGCCCCTGTTTAACAGGGGCGTGTCATTACAATTTTTGAAGCAATACTTTGCAACAGGGCTCATTGCTGTGCTCCAAGTACAGTATCTGTGAAGGGTTGCAGTGTTGTGCCACCAGTGCCTAAGGCCCAATTTTTCAGCCCCTGTTCAACAGGGGCATGTAATTACAATTCTTGATCTAATAATTCACAGCAGGGCCCATTGCTGCACCCACCAAGAGTAACTGTCAGGGCTTACAGTGTTGTGGCACCAGCACCACCATCAAAGGCCCAATTTTTACTACCACTGTTCAACAATTATATGTAATTAAAATTCCTGATATAATAGTTGACAGCAGGGCGTTCCAGCACCAACCAAGAGTAACTGTGAGTGCTTACAGTGTTGTGCCAACACCAACAACTAAGGGGCCTATTTCTGCAGAGTATATACGGCAGGTCCCTACTTTCAAACATCCAACTTACAAACGACTCCTACTTGCAAACGCAAGAAGACAACAGGAAGTGAGAGGAAATCTACCACTAGGAAGGAAAATTCTCTCCTGTAAGAATAAATATGGGAGAAAGGTGTCTCCTCTGTACTGATGCTTTATCATCAATCCTTGTTTCAAGAAAAACACCACATTTCAAAAACAGTTGTCATTAGGACGGAAAGTGAGGTGAAATGTTCTGAACAGGGGCACAGACAGCAAAACAAATGTTACAGGGGTGATAACCCTTACCTATGTTTTCCAAAAAGTTTAAAAATAGATTTTTGGTCTGGAGCTACACTTCAACAATGTACCTGTTCAAAATTACAAACAGATTCTACATAAGAACAAACCTACAGTCCCTGTCTTGTATGCACCGCCTGTATACGGCTGTTCAGAGTATATAGGGCCTTTTTTATTTTATGTGCGGGGTTCCCCTTAATATCCATACAAGACCCAAAGGGGCTGGTAATGGGCTGGGGTAGGGGGGGGGTCATGGGGTAGCTATGCCATTTTTCTTAAAGATTTTCATCCATATTACCGGGACCAGACATTACATTAAAGCCGCAAGCAGTTTTAAATGGCTTTTTTTTCCTTTAGAAGTGTCATTTTGTGCAGGGACAGTTCTAAACACGGGAAACACGTGGCACTTCACAGGCATACTTTAGACACCCCCCAGGTACGATATTTAAAGGAATATTTGACTTTTTTTTTTTCACTTTATGCATCATTAAAATGACTGCTCCCGGAAAACGACCGTTTTTAAAACTTATTTTTGCATTGATACATGTCCCCTGGTGCAGAACCCGGGTTCCCAAACCCTTTTTAGGACAATAACATGCATAATAGTTTTTATAATTAGCACTTTAGAATTCGAACGTTCGCATCCATTGTATTTAATAGGGTTCTAATGTTCGTTCGAACTTTCGGTCCGTTCGCGGGTTCTGGTGCGAACCGAACCCGGGGGTGTTCGGCTCATCACTAGCCGCGAGTAGTTTTAAATGACTTTTTTTCCTTCAGAAATTACATTTTGTGCAGGGACAGTTCTAAGCACGGGAAACATGCGCCACTTTACAGGCATACTATAGACACTTTTATTGTTCCACTTAAAGCATTATTAAAATCACTGCTCCCGAAAAAACGGCAGTTTCTAAAACTTTTTTTGCATTGATACATGTCCCCTGGGGCAGGACCCGGGTCCCCAAACACTTTTTATGATAATAACTTGCATATTAACCTTTAAAATTAGCATTTTTGATTTCTCCCATAGACTTTTAAAGGGTGTTCCGCGGCTTTCGAATTTTCCGCGAACATCCCAAATTGATCGCTATTCGGCGAACGAGCGAACAGCCAATGTTCGAGTTGAACTCATGTTCGACCCGAACATAAAGCCCATCCCTACTTATAATATGGATATTGTGTTCAAAACCATCATGTTGACATTGGGAGTTAAGGTCTTAGCTAACCTCTTTAAAAGAGAAGTGTTGGGAATATTTTCATTTTGGAATCATACTTACCATGATTTTTCATGTCCGTGTCCCATAGACTTTAATGGTGTTCCATACCGAACCGAACCGGGGGGGGGGGGGTTCGGCTCATCCCTTATTATAAGAGACAAATATTTTCTGTTGATTTTTGATCAGACATTCAAGCCCCCCCTTTGAACAAGATAACATCTCAAACTTGTTTCTTTTATACAATTTAATCTCATTATTTGTTCTCACTTTTGAAGCAGTCATCATTTGTGGCGGCAGGGGTCTCAGAAGAATGAGATTTCTCACAATTAGCATTCAAGATGTTTCTTCCGAGCGTTCAAAGTGTTTTCAGAAATTAAACTGACGTCGGCCTGTTTGCTATTATTATCCCCATTATCTGTTGGCTAAATAATAACACAGTGGAAATGTCAGTATGCCCAATAAGCTAATTAGGGAAAAAAAAAGAACTTGCATTGTCCTTGACTAATCTACGACTGTCAGTCAAACCTTTGGCTCCCTTTGGCCCTTTTCCTCCCAGCTTTTCACATTCAGAATAATTTATGACGAGTAAATTAAACAATCCTAGGACATGTTAATAGCCTTAATTTTCTTTATCTCCTCAAGGTCTTAAGATTTTTTTTGATTGCTGTGTTAGAAGTACAAGAAAGCTGATTATAAATTAAAACTTGTCAACGGTGAAAACTGCTGATGCGAGGGCGGGTAAAGCGTTTGCGGCGGCGGCTGCTGCCAGCGGAATGGCAATGACCTCCCTTTTTTGGGTTTGGACTTCGGAAAGGGTTACAAAGACGAATATTAAATGAATTTCGGAGAGATACAACAACCTGTAATGTCACATATTCAATTATGGAACTGATTGATTAACAGCAAAACCGGCAAAAACAATCAAGCAATAAGCGCCGTTATTAGCACTTCGAGCCGTGTGAAATGTTATCTCGAACATTTTGCTCATTTAATAATTTAATTGGAGCTGCTCAGACTTAAACAGGATGATTTATTGTGTGTAAATAGAAAGATGTCAAGAGGAAAATATTCCAACAGTGCTTGACATTGTTTGCAACTTAAAAAAAAAAAAAGAGGGGAAAGCGGGCTAATGAAAGTTTAAATTTTCACAAAGTGATGGAAAATAAAAAAATTATGATTCTTAGAGGAAACCTTCAATATAGGCCTGTCCTTGTGAGGTTGAGGATAACCAAAGTGGTACGGCTTTTGAAATGATGCTTATCTGGAATGTTACAGATTTCCAGCAGAGGTTTCCTTTGTGAACTGCTTTTTAAGGTTCTTGTCAGGACCTGGATCACCTGTTGGTGGCACTGTGCTTCCCAGAAGGCTGTAGTTCTGGTGTCCACCAGCAGCCAGCAGATCTCAGTACTGTATTCAATTTCCACCTAATGCTGGCTGCTGGGAGGGTATTTAAGTCCTCCCCTAATAGTGCTGTTGCCAGATGTTTGCATTGATCCTGATCTTGCTCCTGTCCTGTACCCTGCTGCCTTGTACCAGCTCTCCCTTGTTCCTGATACCAGTTTTGGTTCCCCCTTCCCATCTGCTCCCTGCACCTCCAGTTTCTGCCACTTTTCTGTGTTCCCCATTTTGTATATATTGTATATAGTTAGTTTATTAGTTAGGCTTTTGCCACTCAGTCAGGTTGTTAGGTATTCTGTCACTCTGTTTTTTGTTCACTTATAATTTCATGTTTGCTGAGGTGCTGGTGTTTGGATAGATTTTCTCAGTTAAAGCATATACAGTCTGGTCCCAGTTTCCTGAGTGTAGCTACACAGATCTGGCTATCCCTGCTGCTGATTCCTGACAGTTCTGCTAGATGTTGTCCATCTGACCTCATCGGGGGACCCTCTGATGCCCAGTCATCTGGGAACACTATAACCAAAAGAAGAGACTTGAATTCAGTAGCTTGGGTGACTTTCTTCTTGGCCAAATAAAGATGACACAGTTCATATCTCCTTGACAAGATGAGGCCTTCAGAGCAAGATAGACAGTTAGTTAGATAGATAGATAGATAGATAGATAGATAGATAGATAGATAGATAGATAGATAGATAGATAGATAATATATGTGCCACCTTTTGCAGCACTGTCATCAGAGGACCCGATGGCCACCAGAACTAATCGGGTGATACTGATTTGCTTTCCTTGATACATTTTTTTTAAATCTTTGCTACTGTAAAATAAATTGAAAAAGGAACTCTTGGACTTTAATTCCCGTCATCCTCTCACCTTGTGATTTGATACAAATTTGCAATGTTGCAATCTTCCTTCCTCTGGGACTCCTTACCCCAATGAATCCTCTTCCCAATCCATCCCATCCCATCCTCTGGAACTCCTTACCCCAGCCATCTTCTGGAACACCTCTGGATCCATATCTCCTACTCTTTCCACCTTTAGGAAATCTCCAAAAACCCAGTATTGTGTGTACCTGAGTATTGGGAGTTCCTGAGTATTGTGTGTACCTGAGTATTTTGTGTACCTGAGTATTTTGTGTACCTGAGTATTTTGTGTACCTGAGTATAGTGGGTACCTGAGTATTGTGGGTACCTGTTTATTGGAAGTACTTCTGTATTGGGAGTACCTGTTTATTGTTAGTGTGCCTGTGTATTGTGAGTGCACGTGGGCAGTGAGTACACGTGGGCTGCAAGTGCATGTGGACTGCGAGTACACATGGGCTGCAAGTGCACGTGGACTGTGAGTGAGCCTGGACTGCGAGTACATGTGGGCTGCGAGTGCACGTGGACTGCGAGTACCTGTGTATTGTATTGTTAAGAACCTGTGTATTGTTGAGTATTAGTGTCAGGAAGCTAGTTGTTAGGTAATTTGGACAGGCTAAAAACTCCAATCCTCATTAAATTAGTATGTACGATGCCTGGTTGGTGTGGAGATGCAACTCGGTGTACATCTTGCGGCATGTATGCGTTCCTTGATCATCCGATCAAGGGCGAGTACTGCTGTGCAAAATGTAAGCACATTGTTTCCCTGGAAGCCCAGGTTCTGAATCTAGGGAACCAACTGTCAGCACTGAGAAGACCCTCCATACTAAAGGAGAGCTGGGAACGTACCCGGCAGGTGGCGGCAGGGGCCAGCACAGAGGCGGGTGGTGACAAAGAGTTACAGGCACTAGAAAACAGTAGATGGGTGACAGTTAGAAAGGTTAGAGAGGAAAGTGCCAGGGAGGCCGATCCTGGGCTGGAACATCCCAATAAGTACGCTCCACTGAGTGACATTGGTGAAACCAGTCAGGGACCAGCACTGCTAGAGCTGAGGAACTCTCCTAGCTGCCGGGGGAAGAACTCCTCCAGTGAGAGTGGGGGGGAAGAGAAGGGAAAGGAAAGACAGATTCTGGTTGTAGGGGACTCAATTCTTAGAAGGACAGAGAGGGCAATCTGTGCCAAAGACCTGAAGCACCGAAGTGTATGTTGTCTACCGGGCGCTCGGGTTCGGCACATCACGGATCTGGTGGACAGATTACTGGGAGGGACTTGGGAAGACCCAGCTGTCATGGTGAATGTTGGCACAAATGACAAATTCAGAGGCAGATGGAGTGTCCTAAAGAATGATTTTAAGGACTTAGGAGCTAAATTGAGGAAAAGGACCTCCAAGGTAGTATTCTCAGGAATACTACCGGTACATCGAGCCACACCAGAAAGGCAGAGGGAGATTAGGTAAGTAAACAAGTGGCTGAGAAGCTAGTGTAGTAAGGAGGGGTTTGGGTTCCTGGAGAACTGGGCCGACTTCTTAGTCGGTCACCAGTTCTATATTAGGGACGGACTCCACCTAAATGAAGAGGGTGCAGATCTCCTGGGAGTGAAGATGGCCAAAAAGTTGGAGGGGCTTTTAAAGTAGGCAGCGGGGGGGAGGGTCCAGAGGTAGAGATAGTCAGCGCGGAGCATATTCCAGAGGGTAGTATTGGGGGCATTGGTGGTAGGTTGACTAAAGCACATAAATCTGAGGTAAGTATAGTAACAAGTCCTATTTGCAATCTCGGAACACCCAATAAGAGGACAGTATGCAACGGCCTAAACTGCCTCAGTGTGAAAGTAGCCTTATAGAGTTTGGGAATGCTATCTGATGTAAAGTGAGTTTCTTGAAGGAACACCACGTCTGTTTTATTTTGTTTAGGGTTAAAGGGAGTTTAGAGCATTATTCAGGAGCAGGGATGAGCTCGGTGTTCGAGTCGAACATACGTTCGACTCGAACATCGGCTGTTCGATCGTTCGCCGAACAACGAACAATTTGGGCCGTTCGCGCCTAATTCGCGGCCCACAATGCACTACGCCATCGCAGTGTCATCCAGGCGCTGTGATTGGCCAAGCATGCACTGTGACCCCGCATGCTTGGCTAATCACAGTGCCGGCAGCGAGGAGAGCAATGATTGGCCACAGGCAGGATGCCTGTGGCCAATTATTGCTGAGGGTGTTTAGTACACGCCCCACACTATAAAAGGCCGCCAGCACGGCGGCCTAGTGTAGTGTGTTCCGGAGCAGGGAAAGAGAAGCATAGGCAGGGACAGTGACATTTTTTTTTCTTGCTTAACCTGGATTCCTTTAGTTTAGGGAAAGAGAAGGATAGGTAGGGAGAGTTGGAAAAAAATATAAAGAAACTGCGCTATAGTGTAAAACCTGGTAAATAATTAAATTTAACTAGAAAAAAGGGAAATAAAGGAAAGCAGCAACTATTCTGAAAACAATCATCAGTGCATGTAAATAAGAAAAAATATATATATAGTCGCGCTAACTTATGACTGAACATAAGCCCACCACTGAATAATTGAAAAAAATCCAAATACCAACAGTGATAAATCATATAAATACTCAATGAAGAACCATGAAAAATCTGTAAATTATAAATAATAATAAGGTGAGTGAACCATGATTAAACAGTTAATAAGATGATAGTCCACAACTGCTATATGAAACTCTCAAGGTTCACGTCTAAAAGTCCATAATAAACAAAACACTAGGGATGAGCTTCGAGTTCGAGTCGAACTCATGTTCGACTCGAACATTGCCTGTTCGCACCGTTCGCCGAACAGCGAACAAATTGGGGTGTTCGCGGCAAATTCGAAAAATCTATGGGAGAAATCTAAAGTAATAATTATAAAGGCTTATATGCAAGTTATTGTCCTAAAAAGTGTTTGGGGACCCGGGTCCTGCCCCAGGGGACATGTATCAATGCAAAAAGAAGTTTTAAAAACGGCCGTTTTTTCGGGAGCAGTGATTTTAATAATGCTTAAAATTAAAAAATAAAAGTGAAATATTCCTTTAAATTTCGTACCTGGGGGGTGTGTATGATATGCATGTGAAGTGGCGCATGTTTCCCGTGCTTAGAACTGTCCCTGCAAAAAATGTCATTTTTGAAAGAAAAAAATGCATTTAAAACTGACTCGCGGCCTTTAACAAAGGGGACCCCAGATCCCGGCCCCCCCCTATGTGAATTGGTAAGGGGTACATTGTACCCCTACCATTTCACGAAGAAAGCGTAAAAAAATGTTTAAAAAAACACACAAACACCTTGAAAAAGTCCTTTATTTAAAAACAAAAAAAACATTCCAGCGGTGAAATCCAGTGTCCCGCGGCGATCCCGATGTCCAGCGCTGTCCTTCATTGGTTGTGCCTGAGCGGACCTGATGGGGAACTCCCTCTCAGTATTTTAAATGTATAGACCCGCCCCTTCTAAAGTTCCCCATCAGGTCCGCTCAGCGGACCAGATGCGGAACATGAGAAGGGGCGGGTCTATACATGTATTACCAAAGTGAGAGCAGTTCCCCATCAGGTCCGCCCCCTCGGTATGTCGGACCCGCCTACGTCATTGGCTTGAGCGGGGAACTTCCTTCACTGTGTAATTTAAATTTACATAGTGAAGGAAGTTCCCCGCTCAAGCCAATGACGTAGGCGGGTCCGACATACCGAGGGGGCGGACCTGATGGGGAACTGCTCTCACTTTGGTAATACATGTATAGACCCGCCCCTTCTCATGTTCCGCATCTGGTCCGCTCTGCGGACCTGATGGGGAACTTTAGAAGGGGCGGGTCTATACATTTAAAATACTGAGAGGGAGTTCCCCATCAGGTCCACTCAGGCACAACCAATGAAGGACAGCGCTGGACATCGGGATCGCCGCGGGACACTGGATTTCACCGCTGGAATGTTTATTTATTTATTTTTTTAAATAAAGGACTTTTTCAAGGTGTTTGTGTGTTTTTTTAAACATTTTTTTACGCTTTCTTTGTGAAATGGTAGGGGTACAATGTACCCCTTACCAATTCACATAGGAGGGGGGCGGGATCTGGGGGTCCCCTTTGTTAAAGGGGTCTTCCAGATTCCGATAAGCCCCCCGCCCGCAGACCCCCACAACCACCGGGCAAGGGTTGTGGGGATGAGGCCCTTGTCCCCATCAACATGGTGACATCCTCCCCATGTTGAGGGCATGTGGCTTGGTACGGTTCAGGAGGGAGGGGGGGCCGCTCTCTCGTCCCCCCCTTTTCCCCTGCGGCCGGCCAGGTTGCGTGCTCGGATAAGGGGTCTGGTATGGATTTTTAGGGGGACTCCACGCCATTTTTTTTATTTATTTGGGGTGGAGTTCCCCTTAAAATCCATGCCAGATCTGAAGGGCCTGGAATGGATATTTGGGGGAACCCCACGTCAATTTTTTTTAAAATTTGCGGCGGGGTTCCCCTTAATATCCATTCCAGACCTGAAGGGCCTGGTAATTGAATTCTGGGGAACCCCCACGCTTTTTTTTTTTTTTTTATCAATGACTTTTGTATGTATTGCCGGGAGCCGACAATTCATTAATAGCCGCGAGTCAGTTTTAAATGCATTTTTTTCTTTCAAAAATGACATTTTTTGCAGGGACAGTTCTAAGCACGGGAAACATGCGCCACTTTACATGCATATCATACACACCCCCCAGGTACGAAATTTAAAGGAATATTTCACTTTTATTTTTTCATTTTAAGCATTATTAAAATCACTGCTCCCGAAAAAACGGCCGTTTTTAAAACTTCTTTTTGCATTGATACATGTCCCCTGGGGCAGGACCCGGGTCCCCAAACACTTTTTAGGACAATAACTTGCATATTAGCCTTTATAATTAACACTTTAGATTTTGAACGTTCGAGTCCATTGTATTTAATAGGGTTCTAAAGTTCACACGAACATTCTGTCTGTTCGCAGGTTCTGGTGCGAACCAAACAGGGGGGTGTTCGGCTCATCCCTGCAAAACACCCGTGAGTAAGTGTCCAAAAAAGCCAACGACAGAAATCTTCTTATAATCCGTGACTTTCACCACCACCAGTAAGAATTCCTGCTTACCAAAAAGGGATGGTCCCCTATGACAGAGGACCTAAAACAGCCTCAAATGATACTCAGTGGAACCTCCGGATTTCAGTAGATGATGAACTACAATGGTTTAGTAGCCCGACAGCTCATACAGCCTCATGCGAATGTTCAACATCAACATGAAAAGAAGGAAGGACACCGAATAGTGTAAAATCCTTGGTGTACATTTATTAAAGGAATAATGGAATCATACTCACAAAAGCAGTTAAAAAGACAGCCTTAAAGTGCGTCAGCGCCGACCGGTCAGAGGCGCTGGCACACAAATACGTCCGTGGAAGCCGAGCAGTGGAGGGTGACGTCAGCACAAAGCTTGTATCCTGCCCTACGCGTTTCGTGAAAATTCACATCGTCTCGGGGCACGGGCGATGGGCTGCGTCACCCCCTCTTTATAGGGAACACACCAGAGGAAGGTCCAACCCGAAGAAGAGCGCGCGCACGCGCGTGCGTCACGCCACGAGGCAACCACGTCTCGCTAACGTGCAGCTAGGCCAGTCCAACGCCGGGTGCGCACGCATCTCTCCCCACGAGGAAACCAAGCCTCGTTTGAAAAAAACATTATGTGCACGTCATCACGCTAAACCGGAATGACGAAAGCACAAGGGGAGAGAGTGTGCCGCACATCCGCGTGACCATGGCAACAGGGATCATAGCAACGATACGCACGCTCTCCAAGGGGGAGGGAACCCCCCAGGTGTGTCACAGGAAGCAGTAAAGCCCACAACCTCCGCCGCAACCCACAAACAATGGGTGCAGCGGGCGCAATGGGACAACTGCTCCGGATGTTAAATCCTAACAACAGAAAAAATATATACATTGATACTGGAACTAAGGAGCATACTAGTTCATACCGATATCAAAAAAACATACATAATTTACAATAGACAAAAAATAATAAAATAAGTTTGCCTAAATAGTATTTAAAAAGTTATTAATAATAAATGACACTAAAACCACATAGATTAAAAGCTGTCATCATTTAGTCACACCCCTCCCTACACCCCATTCAATGTAACCAAAAGACAAAATCAGTAACTGAATGTCCTTAGGAAAAAAAAAAAAAAAAGGGGGAGAAGGGAGGGGGGAGGAAAGAATCAAATGCAGCACAATATCAATCAACACATTATATCATACAGTCAATATTATTAATCCCGGAAATCTGTTATAAAAACATGATTATCAATGGATAAGAAAAAACCTAGGAATTATTGATAAAGGCATTGACATCGGTGTCAACGTTGAGACCAAATGGAACATAAGTTCTCAACCTGTACACCCATGCCATTTCCTGCTTAGAGATTTCTCTAACAAGCGAACTGCCTCTCCAGTGAGGTCTGTATTTGTCAATTGCAATAAATAGCGTACCAGACGGGTCCCTCTTATGGACCTGATCATAGTGCCGGGATACAGAGTGCTTATCGAATCCTTTCCGTATATTAGCTATATGCTCATTAAGTCTTACCCTTACTGCCCTTTTGGTCCTCCCCACATATTGGAGACCACAAGGGCACTGTATGAGGTAGACAACCCCCAAAGATGAGCATGTTATAAAAGGTACGATTTCATAGGTTCGGCCAGTACTTGTTGAAGAAAAATGACTGATCTTCCTGTCCCTGCAGCTATTCAAGCTGCACACTTGGCATTTCTTACATCTATAATACCCTGTCAGGTTCTCTAAGAATGTCCTATTGGCCCGTGGGGGATCCTGGACACTTGGGGCCACTCTATTGGAAAGTGTTGAAGCACCTCTAAACACAATAACTGGTTTTTCTGGAAGAGAAGGTGCCAACACTAAGTCACTGGTTAAGACATGCCAGTGCCTGCGTATAAGGCTTTTGATGGTCTGATGCTGCATGGCAGGTGGGAGTATAACACCCCCACCCAAAATCGTTTTTTTCCTTTAACAGACTCACTGGGGCCTCAAGGCCGTGAACCTGTGGAAAGACGATTTGGATTTGACAACCAGGATAGGAATGGTCAGTTCCCTCAGTCTAACTATTATGACAGGGGTTACGATTATTCTAGACCTCCTTACCCCCCAGGTCAATATGACTTTAGACCCAACCCCAGTTGGGGTTTTCCCATGGGCCACCAAGGTCGGTTCGGCCCACCGGAACGAAGAGAGGGATCAGAGGGGGCAGGAGGGCCCAGTTGCTCAAAAAGAAAAAGAATATAGGCACGGGCATCTTTAATTTGAGCCAACAGCCTCTATCAGAATCCGAACAATGCTTGCTGGATAAGGGTTTGAAATTTGCTCCGCCTAGGAGCTTGAGCAAGTTTCAAACCTTTATGGACGTTCACAAGTTTGCGAGAAAGCTCAATATTAAAAGGCATTTTCTGTCTAATCCTATTACGGATAGAGTGAATACTTTACCTGAGTACAAACATACTGGTTTAGCCAATGCATCCTTGTTCAATCCCCCCGGCTCATTGGCCCAGAGCATTAAAATATTCAGGGACGTGGTACTTAAAGATCTGGAAAAGATCAAGGTAAAAAAGGTCAAGATGCAGAGGAATTTGGAGAGTGGGCTTGAGTCCCTCTGTTCTAACAAATCTCTGGTCATTAGACCCGCAGACAAAGGGGGAGGGATAGTCATTCTCGATAGATGTGACTACCTTAAAGAGTTACACAGGATCGTGGATGACACTGAAACCTATACTCCTCTCAATAGGGATCCTGTCATCAAGTATAAAAGAGAACTTGAAACTATTGTGGATGAGGGATACCGGGAAGGTATTCTCAGTGACAGGGAGAGATTGTTTCTGATACCTTGCGCCCCACGGACTCCCGTCATCTACTATCTCCCGAAGATCCATAAAAGTCTTACTTCCCCCCCGGGACGACCCATCGTTAGTGGGATAGATTCGATTACGTCCCGGGTGGGGAAGTATATTGACTTTTTTCTGCAACCTTTGGTCCAGCAGATCCCCTCTTATGTAAGGGACACTAGACATGTCATTAACTTACTTAAAGACCTTACTCCCACAGAGGGTATATGGATGGTCACGGCAGACGTGACCTCACTTTATACCATCATCCCCCATGAGTGTGGTTTTGAGGCTGTAGAACTGTATTTGACGAGAGGTTCAGACTTGCCACCCCGGCAAATTGAATTTATTGTGACTTTGCTGAAATACGCAGCAAGTCACAATTATTTCTGGTGTGATAATCAATTTTTCCGCCAGGACCGTGGTGTGGCGATGGGGGCGAAGTATGCCCCCAGCCTGGCCAATCTTTTTATGGCCAAATGGGAGGAGGACGTCGTCGATGTTTGCCGGAGACCAGAGGTTGTACTCTGGGTAAGGTACATCGACGACGTCCTCCTCCTATGGGACGGTAGTGAACCTGCTTTGCGGGATTACATGCTGTCCCTGAATGATAACAATAGGGGCATTAGATTTTCCTTTGAGGCAAGCCAGGAATTAGTTCACTATCTGGATTTGAAAATTTCAGTGGCTGACAGCAAATTTGTCACAACCACTTATTTCAAACCAACCGATAGAAATTCATATATCCCGCTTGACAGCTGCCATTATGCCCCTTGGCTGAAGGCTGTCCCTCTGGGACAACTCACTAGACTGAGACGTAATTGTACAGATTTAGAGGCTTTCAAAGGCCAGGCCGAGATCCTCTCTAAGAGATTTGTGGATAAAGGTTATCAACAAACTGACATGTCTCGATTGATACAATCTGTGAGTGAGGTTGATCGAGGATCACTTTTGGTTGATAAGGAGAGGGTGGTGAGGGATGGTAAGTTTTCTCTTCCATTTATCACCACTTTCTCCATGCAGCATCAGACCATCAAAAGCCTTATACGCAGGCACTGGCATGTCTTAACCAGTGACTTAGTGTTGGCACCTTCTCTTCCAGAAAAAACAGTTATTGTGTTTAGAGGTGCTTCAACACTTTCCAATAGAGTGGCCCCAAGTGTCCAGGATCCCCCACGGGCCAATAGGACATTCTTAGAGAACCTGACAGGGTATTATAGATGTAAGAAATGCCAAGTGTGCAGCTTGAATAGCTGCAGGGACAGGAAGATCAGTCATTTTTCTTCAACAAGTACTGGCCGAACCTATGAAATCGTACCTTTTATAACATGCTCATCTTTGGGGGTTGTCTACCTCATACAGTGCCCTTGTGGTCTCCAATATGTGGGGAGGACCAAAAGGGCAGTAAGGGTAAGACTTAATGAGCATATAGCTAATATACGGAAAGGATTCGATAAGCACTCTGTATCCCGGCACTATGATCAGGTCCATAAGAGGGACCCGTCTGGTACGCTATTTATTGCAATTGACAAATACAGACCTCACTGGAGAGGCAGTTCGCTTGTTAGAGAAATCTCTAAGCAGGAAATGGCATGGGTGTACAGGTTGAGAACTTATGTTCCATTTGGTCTCAACGTTGACACCGATATCAATGCCTTTATCAATAATTCCTAGGTTTTTTCTTATCCATTGATAATCATGTTTTTATAACAGATTTCCGGGATTAATAATATTGACTGTATGATATAATGTGTTGATTGATATTGCGCTGCATTTGATTCTTTCCTCCCCCCTCCCTTCTCCCCCTTTTTTTTTTTTTCCTAAGGACATTCAGTTACTGATTTTGTCTTTTGGTTACATTGAATGGGGTGTAGGGAGGGGTGTGACTAAATGATGACAGCTTTTAATCTATGTGGTTTTAGTGTCATTTATTATTAATAACTTTTTAAATACTATTTAGGCAAACTTATTTTATTATTTTTTGTCTATTGTAAATTATGTATGTTTTTTTGATATCGGTATGAACTAGTATGCTCCTTAGTTCCAGTATCAATGTATATATTTTTTCTGTTGTTAGGATTTAACATCCGGAGCAGTTTATTGTCCTATTGCGCCCGCTGCACCCATTGTTTGTGGGTTGCGGTGGAGGTTGTGGGCTTTACTGCTTCCTGTGACACACCTGGGGGGTTCCCTCCCCCTTGGAGAGCGTGCGTATCGTTGCTATTATCCCTGTTGCCATGGTCACGCGGATGTGCGGCACACTCTCTCCCCTTGTGCTTTCGTCATTCCGGTTTAGCGTGATGACGTGCACATAACGTTTTTTTCAAACGAGGCTTGGTTTCCTCGTGGGGAGAGATGCGTGCGCACCCGGCGTTGGACTGGCCTAACTGCACGTTAGCGAGACGTGGTTGCCTCGTGGCGTGACGCACGCGCGTGCGCGCGCTCTTCTTCGGGTTGGACCTTCCTCTGGTGTGTTCCCTATAAAGAGGGGGTGACGCAGCCCATCGCCCGTGCCCCGAGACAACGTGAATTTTCACGAAACGCGTAGGGCAGGATACGAGCTTTGTGCTGACGTCACCCTCCACTGCTCGGCTTCCATGGACGTATTTGTGTGCCAGCGCCTCTGACCGGTCGGCGCTGACGCACTTTAAGGCTGTCTTTTTAACTGCTTTTGTGAGTATGATTCCATTATTCCTTTAATAAATGTACACCAAGGATTTTACACTATTCGGTGTCCTTCCTTCTTTTCATGTTGATGTTGAACATTCGCATGAGGCTGTATGAGCTGTCGGGCTACTAAACCATTGTAGTTCATCATCTGCTGAAATCCGGAGGTTCCACTGAGTATCATTTGAGGCTGTTTTAGGTCCTCTGTCATAGGGGACCATCCCTTTTTGGTAAGCAGGAATTCTTACTGGTGGTGGTGAAAGTCACTGATTATAAGAAGATTTCTGTCGTTGGCTTTTTTGGACACTTACTCACGGGTGTTTTGTTTATTATGGACTTTTAGACGTGAACCTTGAGAGTTTCATATAGCAGTTGTGGACTATCATCTTATTAACTGTTTAATCATGGTTCACTCACCTTATTATTATTTATAATTTACAGATTTTTCATGGTTCTTCATTGAGTATTTATATGATTTATCACTGTTGGTATTTGGATTTTTTTCAATTATTCAGTGGTGGGCTTATGTTCAGTCATAAGTTAGCGCGACTATATATTTTTTTTTTCTTAGGTAGGGAGAGTGTCAGTGTGTTTTACTGTGCTAATCCTTGTTTGTAGGGACAGGGAAGGACAGTGAGGGAAATTCTCCTTGTGCTATACTGTGCTAAAGCATTCATCATCAACCATCTTTAGAAAAACATTTTTTATAGGGACAGAAAACTATAGGTAGGGAGAGTGTCAGTGTGTTTTACTGTGCTAATCCTTGTTTGTAGGGACAGGGAAGGACAGTGAGGGAAATTCTCCTTGTGCTATACTGTGCTAAAGCATTCATCATCAACCATCTTTAGAAAAACATTTTTTATAGGGACAGAAAACTATAGGTAGGGAGAGTGTCAGTGTGTTTTACTGTGCTAATCCTTGTTTGTAGGGACAGGGAAGGACAGTGAGGGAAATTCTCCTTGTGCTATACTGTGCTAAAGCATTCATCATCAACCATCTTTAAAAAAACATTTTTTATAGGGACAGAAAACTATAGGTAGGGAGAGTGTCAGTGTGTTTTACTGTGCTAATCCTTGTTTGTAGGGACAGGGAAGGACAGTGAGGGAAATTCTCCTTGTGCTATACTGTGCTAAAGCATTCATCATCAACCATCTTTAGAAAAACATTTTTTATAGGGACAGAAAACTATAGGTAGGGAGAGTGTCAGTGTGTTTTACTGTGCTAATCCTTGTTTGTAGGGACAGGGAAGGACAGTGAGGGAAATTCTCCTTGTGCTATACTGTGCTAAAGCATTCATCATCGACCATCTTTAAAAAAACATTTTTTATAGGGACAGAAAACTATAGGTAGGGAGAGTGTCAGTGTGTTTTACTGTGCTAATCCTTGTTTGTAGAGACAGGGAAGGACAGTGAGGGAAATTCTCCTTGTGCTATACTGTGCTAAAGCATTCATCATCAACCATCTTTAAAAAAACATTTTTTATAGGGACAGAAAACTATAGGTAGGGAGAGTGTCAGTGTGTTTTACTGTGCTAATCCTTGTTTGTAGGGACAGGGAAGGACAGTGAGGGAAATTCTCCTTGTGCTATACTGTGCTAAAGCATTCATCATCAACCATCTTTAAAAAAACATTTTTTATGGGGACAGAAAACTATAGGTAGGGAGAGTGTCAGTGTGTTTTACTGTGCTAATCCTTGTTTGTAGGGACAGGGAAGGACAGTGAGGGAAATTCTCCTTGTGCTATACTGTGCTAAAGCATTCATCATCAACCATCTTTAAAAAAACATTTTTTATAGGGACAGAAAACTATAGGTAGGGAGAGTGTCAGTGTGTTTTACTGTGCTAATCCTTGTTTGTAGGGACAGGGAAGGACAGTGAGGGAAATTCTCCTTGTGCTATACTGTGCTAAAGCATTCATCATCAACCATCTTTAGAAAAACATTTTTTATAGGGACAGAAAACTATAGGTAGGGAGAGTGTCAGTGTGTTTTACTGTGCTAATCCTTGTTTGTAGGGACAGGGAAGGACAGTGAGGGAAATTCTCCTTGTGCTATACTGTGCTAAAGCATTCATCATCAACCATCTTTAAAAAAACATTTTTTATAGGGACAGAAAACTATAGGTAGGGAGAGTGTCAGTGTGTTTTACTGTGCTAATCCTTGTTTGTAGGGACAGGGAAGGACAGTGAGGGAAATTCTCCTTGTGCTATACTGTGCTAAAGCATTCATCATCAACCATCTTTAAAAAAACATTTTTTATAGGGACAGAAAACTATAGGTAGGGAGATTGTCAGTGTGTTTTACTGTGCTAATCCTTGTTTGTAGGGACAGGGAAGGACAGTGAGGGAAATTCTCCTTGTGCTATACTGTGCTAAAGCATTCATCATCAACCATCTTTAGAAAAACATTTTTTATAGGGACAGAAAACTATAGGTAGGGAGAGTGTCAGTGTGTTTTACTGTGCTAATCCTTGTTTGTAGGGACAGGGAAGGACAGTGAGGGAAATTCTCCTTGTGCTATACTGTGCTAAAGCATTCATCATCAACCATCTTTAAAAAAAACATTTTTTATAGGGACAGAAAACTATAGGTAGGGAGAGTGTCAGTGTGTTTTACTGTGCTAATCCTTGTTTGTAGGGACAGGGAAGGACAGTGAGGGAAATTCTCCTTGTGCTATACTGTGCTAAAGCATTCATCATCAACCATCTTTAAAAAAACATTTTTTATAGGGACAGAAAAGTATAGGTAGGGAGAGTGTCAGTGTGTTTTACTGTGCTAATCCTTGTTTGTAGGGACAGGGAAGGACAGTGAGGGAAATTCTCCTTGTGCTATACTGTGCTAAAGCATTCATCATCAACCATCTTTAGAAAAACATTTTTTATAGGGACAGAAAACTATAGGTAGGGAGAGTGTCAGTGTGTTTTACTGTGCTAATCCTTGTTTGTAGGGACAGGGAAGGACAGTGAGGGAAATTCTCCTTGTGCTATACTGTGCTAAAGCATTCATCATCAACCATCTTTAAAAAAACATTTTTTATAGGGACAGAAAACTATAGGTAGGGAGAGTGTCAGTGTGTTTTACTGTGCTAATCCTTGTTTGTAGGGACAGGGAAGGACAGTGAGGGAAATTCTCCTTGTGCTATACTGTGCTAAAGCATTCCTCATCAACCATCTTTGAAATCCTTGTTTTTTGGACAGTCAGGGAAATTGTCATTGTGCTATTCTGTGCGAAAGCAATCATCCTCAACCATATTTAGAAATCCTTAAGTAAAGGGACAGAGAAGGACACCTGAAGGTAGCCCTTATTGTTTTTTCCCATCTCCCTGCAGGCCATCCATTAGAATGTCTGGAAGGCAAACAAGGAGAGGCAGACAGTCAGGAGGCAATAAAAGAGGGCAAGCAGGCTCTGTGTCTGGGGGCAACAGTGCTGGTCGTGGACGCGGTGCATTGTCATCAGCACATGGCCATGGGACACGCTTGTCCTTCTTTTCGGCAGCTGGACATGTTGAGCCACATCATGCCGAAGACTTGGTAGAGTGGATGACCAAGCCCTCCTCCTCCTCCTCATCCTCTCTCACCCAGGCTCAGGGTACTGGCAAAGCAGCTGCCAAAGCGTCCTCTTCCCTGGTATCAATGTCAGACTCATCATCAGTCACTCCTTCCCTAGACCCACCATGTCCTCCTCCTGAGGAGTCCCCCGAACTGTTTGAGCACAGTGTTTTGTACATGCTCCAGGAGGATGCCCAGCGTTTCGAAGGGTCTGATGATGAAACCCAGCTACAGGAAGGCAGTAGCGTGAGAGCAGACAGAGGGGATGCTCAAGAAGGACACCAATCTGGCAGTCATGTTCCAGCAGCTGCAGCATACTGCCAGATTGGCTCCAGTGATGAGGAGGGAGGGGATGATGAGGTCACTGACTCCACGTGGGTGCCTAATAGGAGAGAGGAGGAGGAGGAGGATGAGGAGGAGGCACATCTCCAACGAGGCAGGATGCCCTTTGGTGGCCAGCGTAAGGGCAGTACACCGACGGAATCACACCGCAGAGCTCCGCCTGTGCAGGGCGCTGCCTCTGCCCGTCATTCCAAAAGTTCTTTGGTGTGGGCCTTTTTTGAGGCTAGTGCATCAGATCGCACAACTGCTGTTTGCAACATATGTCTCAAGCGTATATCGCGTGGCCAAAACATCAGCCGCTTGGGTACCACATGCCTGACCAGACATATGTTGACCTGCCATGCAGCTCGTTGGCAAGCCTACCTCAAAGACCCACACCAAAGAACAAAGCGGACCTCTCCTTGCACCGCATCAGCTGGGATCTCCAACCCCACTATAACTTCAGTCCTCTCTGAAACATGCACTGAGAGGAATGAAGGTGTAGAATTAGGTGTGTCACAGCCAAGTACTTGCGGCCACTCTGCTAGCAGTACACCGACGTCCGATTCTAGCAGGAAAATTTCCCTGCCCCAGCTGCTGGACCGTCGAAAGAAGTTCACTCCCAGCCATCCACATGCCCAGCGGTTGAATGCTAGCTTGGCTAAATTGCTAGCGCTTCAACTGCTGCCTTTTCAGTTGGTAGACTCGGCCCCCTTCCGTGAGTTTGTGCAATGTGCGGTTCCTCAGTGGCAGGTTCCCAAACGCCACTTTTTCTCACGGAAGGCTATTCCGGCTCTCTACCGGCATGTGGAAGGCAATGTCTTGGCCTCGCTGGACAGGGCGGTCAGCGGTAAGGTGCATATTACCGCTGACTCATGGTCCAGCAGGCATGGACAGGGACGTTACCTTTCTTTCACGGCCCATTGGGTCACTCTTTTGGCAGCTGGGAAGGATGCAGGACAAGGTGCAGTAGTGTTGGAGGTTGTTCCACCGCCACGCCTCCAAAATGCTACTACTGGTTGTGACACACCTCTCTCCTCCACCCCCTCCTCTTCTTCTTCCTCCATGGCCTCTTCCTGTGCTTTGTCCTCTGAACCAGCGGTGCTCCGTAGCCGTTCAAGGGGCTACGCAAGTACGCAGGCAAAAAGATGCCATGCCGTGCTTGCGCTGGTGTGTTTGGGGGACAGAAGCCACACTGGGGCAGAGGTCCTGTCTGCTCTGCAGGGCCAGGCCGAGAGGTGGTTGACGCCACGCCAGCTTAAGCCAGGAATGGTGGTTTGCGACAATGGCACCAACCTCCTCTCCGCCCTCCGACAGGGACAACTGACCCATGTGCCCTGTGTGGCTCACGTCCTTAACCTGGTGGTGCAGCGGTTCTTGGGCAGGTACCCGGGCTTACAGGATGTCCTGAGGCAGGCCAGGAAAGTCTGTGTGCATTTCCGCAGATCTTATACTGCCAGTGCTCGCCTGGCTGAGCTGCAAAAGGAGTTGAACCTGCCCAAGAACCGCCTTATATGTGACATGCCCACCAGGTGGAACTCAACGTTGGCCATGCTGCAGCGGCTGCACATGCAGCAGAGGGCCATCAATGAGTACCTGTGCGACTACGGCACCAGGACAGGGTCAGGGGAGCTTGGTTTTTTTTCTCCACGCCAGTGGGGCATGATCAGGGATGCATGCACTGTCCTGGCACCATTTGAGGAGGCCACGAGGATGGTGAGCAGTGACAGTGCATGCATCAGTGACACTGTACCTCTTGTCCACCTGTTGGAGCACACGCTGCGTGGAATAATGGACAGGGCACTTGAGGCAGAACAGAGGCAGGAAGAGGAGGACTTCCTTGCCTCTCATGGCCCCCTTTACCCAGACAGTGTTCTTTCTGTCCCACCCATCGCACAGGAAGAGGAGGAGGAGGAGGAGGAGGAGGATTGTGTCAGCATGGAGGTGGAGGCTGGCACTCAGCATCATCAGCAGCAGTCTTTTAGGGATGATTTACAGTCCCAAAAAAACAGTGGACTTGTACGTGGCTGGGAGGAGGTGGCTGCGGATCATGTCGTCCTTAGTGACCCAGAGGACTCCGGACCGAATGCCTCAGCTAACCTACGCTGCATGGCCTCCCTGATCCTGCAAAGTCTGCGGAAGGATCCTCGTATTCTTCGGATCAAGGAGAGGGACCATTACTGGCTGGCCACTCTCCTTGATCCACGTACAAGGGTAAGGTTGCGGACCTTATGTTACCGTCGCAGAGGGAGCAGAGGATGAGACAACTCCGGGAGGCCTTGCAGAAAGGTCTGTGCAACGCGTTCCCAGAGACTGGGAGGTTACAAACTCCTGGTCCTGGACAACGAGTTGCTGAGGCTTCGGCCAGTCAAAGAAGGAGCGGTGGGGAAGGTGGCCGTCTGACCGATGCGTTCAGACAATTCTTTAGTCCGCAGCCCCAAAGTATGATCGGTTCCAGCAACCATCGCCAGCGTCTGATAAACATGGTGCAGGAATATCTAGGGGCAAGGTCAGACTTGGACACCTTCCCCACCGAAAATCCTCTGGCTTACTGGGTCTTGAGGATGGATCACTGGCCAGAGCTTGCACAGTATGCAATTGAGCTACTGGCCTGTCCTGCATCCAGCGTTCTTTCGGAACGCACATTCAGTGCTGCTGGAGGATTTGTCACGGATCACAGGGTGCGCCTGTCCACCAACTCGGTTGATCGACTGACTTTCATCAAGATGAACCAGTCTTGGATCACCACCAGCTACCACACACCTGATGCTGATATAACAGACTAATTGATTTTAACATGTCACATCCCTTCAAGACTGATGCTGATGCTGAGTGCCTGTGCTGTTATGTTGACTGGCTATCCTCCTCCTCCGAGTCCTCAATGATACGATTGATGATGATAGCTTGGAAGATCATTTTTGTTTATGGGTGCCGCCACCAGTGGCTAAGGCCCAATTTTTCAGCCCCTGTTTAACAGGGGCGTGTAATTACAATTTTTGAAGCAATACTTTGCAACAGGGCTCATTGCTGTGCTCCAAGTACAGTATCTGTGAGGGGTTGGAGTGTTGTGCCACCAGTGCCTAAGGCCCAATTTTTCAGCCCCTGTTTAACAGGGGCGTGTCATTACAATTTTTGAAGCAATACTTTGCAACAGGGCTCATTGCTGTGCTCCAAGTACAGTATCTGTGAGGGGTTGGAGTGTTGTGCCACCAGTGCCTAAGGCCCAATTTTTCAGCCCCTGTTTAACAGGGGCGTGTCATTACAATTTTTGAAGCAATACTTTGCAACAGGGCTCATTGCTGTGCTCCAAGTACAGTATCTGTGAGGGGTTGCAGTGTTGTGCCACCAGTGCCTAAGGCCCAATTTTTCAGCCCCTGTTCAACAGGGGCATGTAATTACAATTCTTGATCTAATAATTCACAGCAGGGCCCATTGCTGCACCCACCAAGAGTAACTCTGAGGGCTTACAGTGTTGTGGCAACGCCACCACCACCACCACCACGAAAGGCCCAATTTTTCAGCCCCTGTTCAAAAGGGGCATGTAATTACAATTCTTGATCTAATAATTCACAGCAGGGCCCATTCCTGCACCCACCAAGAGTAACTCTGAGGGCTTACAGTGTTGTGGCAACACCACCACCACCACCACCACCACCACGAAAGGCCCAATTTTTCAGCCCCTGTTCAACAGGGGCATGCAATTACAATTCTTGATCTAATAATTCACAGCAGGGCCCATTGCTGCACCCACCAAGAGTAACTGTCAGGGCTTACAGTGTTGTGGCACCAGCACCACCATCAAAGGCCCAATTTTTACTACCACTGTTCAACAATTATATGTAATTAAAATTCCTGATATAATAGTTGACAGCAGGGCGTTCCAGCACCAACCAAGAGTAACTGTGAGTGCTTACAGTGTTGTGCCAACACCAACAACTAAGGGGCCTATTTCTGCAGAGTATATACGGCAGGTCCCTACTTTCAAACATCCAACTTACAAATGACTCCTACTTGCAAACGTAAGAAGACAACAGGAAGTGAGAGGAAATCTACCCCTTGGAAGGAAAATTCTCTCCTGTAAGAATTAATATGGGAGAAAGGTGTCTCCTCTGTACTGATGCTTTATCAGCAATCCTTGTTTCAAGAAAAACACCACATTTCAAAAACAGTTGTCATTGGGACGGAAAGTGAGGTGAAATGTTCTGAACAGGGGCACAGACAGCAAAACAAATGTTACAGGGGTGATAACCCTTACCTATGTTTTCCAAAAAGTTTAAAAATAGATTTTTGGGCTGAAGCTACACTTAAACAATGTACCTGTTCAAAATTACAAACACATTCTACATAAGAACAAACCTACAGTCCCTGTCTTGTATGCACCGCCTGTATACGGCTGTTCAGAGTATATAGGGCCTTTTTTATTTTGTGTGCGGTGTTCCCCTTAATATCCATACAAGACCCAAAGGGGCTGGTAATGGGCTGGGGTAGGGGGTCATGGGGTAGCTATGCCATTTTTCTTAAAGATTTTCATCCATATTACCGGGACCAGACATTACATTAAAGCCGCAAGCAGTTTTAAATGGCTTTTTTTTCCTTTAGAAGTGTCATTTTGTGCAGGGACAGTTCTAAACACGGGAAACACGTGGCACTTCACAGGCATACTTTAGACACCCCCCAGGTACGATATTTAAAGGAATATTTGACTTTTTTTTTTTCACTTTATGCATCATTAAAATGACTGCTCCCGAAAAACGACCGTTTTTAAAACTTCTTTTTGCATTGATACATGTCCCCTGGTGCACAACCCGGGTTCCCAAACCCTTTTTAGGACAATAACATGCATAATAGTCGTTATAATTAGCACTTTAGAATTCGAACGTTCGCATCCATTGTATTTAATAGGGTTCTAATGTTCGTACGAACTTTCGGTCCGTTCGCGGGTTCTGGTGCGAACCGAACCCGGGGGTGTTCGGCTCATCACTATTCAGGAGTATTTAGTCCACGTACAGTACATATAGCGAGTAGAGCTTGACCTGAAGGGGAGGGCTATCGGGGCCGTGTTTCGCCATAGTTAGGTTGGCGGTGATTTAATTGTTTGCGGAGGGGGGGGAGTAGGGGGTTAACAGGAATTGGGGAGGGCGTGGCAAGGCGAGAGGGTGGAGGAGAGGTTTTCTCCTACTTATGTATGGCTGATGACAGGGGGAACCAGCCCATGCTTTTTAACGCTCTGGCCTGTTTGTGAATTGGACTAAATATCGTTTTATGCGTTATTTACCAGCACTTTTTTTTTTTTTCGATAAATATTGCATACTTGTTGTTTTTTTGTTTTTTTTGTGAATGGGACTTAGTATACCTCAGGCAAAAATGTATGCAAATGAGTAATATGATACCCTTATCACATGCAGTAAAGCTTTGTCAACTGACCCCATAAGTGTTTATAAGCATTGTTACTTTGTATCTCTCTATCTCCTGTCTCTGCACAATGTTTATAAACAATATTCCTTTCTATCTATTGCCTGCCTGATCAATGTTTATAGAGTGCAAAATCTGGTGCAGCTGTGCACGGTAGCCAATCTGCTTTTAAGTTCAGCTTGTTTAGTTAAGCTTTGACAAAAAAAAAAACTGGAAGCTGATTGGTTTATATGCACAGCTGCACCAGATTTTTCACTCTCCAGTTTTAGTAAATCAACCCCTCAGTGTTACTTTAACCGGTTCCCGACCGGCCCTTGTACATATATGTCGGCAGAATGGCACGGCTGGGCAAAGTAATGTATATTTCCGTCACTTTGAAATTCCCGCCATATGGGCGCCCCAGCTGCGAGCTCCGTGATCATGCTCGTGGGACCCGCGGACTCTATGTCCGCCAGTGTCCCGCGTACGGGTCACAGAGCTGCAGAACGGGGAGAGGCAAGTGTGAACAAGCATATGTTCCCTCTCATCGGGAGCAGCGATCAGTGACGTGTCACTCGTTGCCACTCCCCCCTAACAGTTAGAATCACTCCCTAGGACACACTTAACCAATTCAGCGCCCCCTACAGGTTAACCCCTTCACTGCAAGTGTCGTTTTCACAGTAATCAGTACATATTTATTGCACTGATCGCTGTAAAAATGACAATGGTCCGAAAAAATGTGTCAAAAGTGTCCGATGTGTCCGCCATAAAGTCGCAGTCACGATAATAATCGCTGATCACCGCCATTACTAGTAAAAAATAAATAAATAATAAAAATGCCATAAAACTATCCCCTATTTTGTAGACGCTATAACTTTTGTGCAAAACAATCAATATACGCTTATTGCGATTTTTTTTTTAAACTGTGGAAAAAAAAATAATATATAGATTTTTTGGGGATATTTATTATAGCAAAAAGTAAAAAAATATTGATTTTTTTTCTAAATTGTCGCTCTATTTTTGTTTATAGCACAAGAAATAAAAACTGCAGAGGTGATCAAATACCACCAAAAGAAAGCTCTATTTGTAGGGAAAAAAGGACGTCAATTTTGTTTGGTAGCCACGTCGCACGACCGCGCAATTGTCAGTTAAAGCAACGCAGTGCCGAATCGCAAAAAATGCTCTGGTCTTTGGCCAGCCAAATGGTCCGGGGCTTAAGAGGTTAAATCTCTCTCTCTCCCCTGTCTGATCAATGTTTATAAACAATGTTACTTTGTATTCCTCTATCTCCTGTCTGATCAATGTTTATAAACAAGGTTACTTTTTATCTCTCTATGGCCCCTTTCACACGGGGCGGATCCGTGCAGATCCGCCCCGTGAAGCTCCGCTTGCTCAGCAGGGATCGCTCCGTTGATCCCCGCTGAGCCGACGGATGACTGGGCGGTCCCCGCACACTGTGCAGGGACCGCCCTGTCAGAGCGCCGCTCTCTCCTATGGGGAATCGGATGACGACGGACCGTAGAGTCCGTTGTCATCCGATCCGCTCCGCCGACGGAAGGAAAAATAGGGTTTTCCTCCGTCACACTTTGGCGGAGCGGAGCGGATGTCAGCGGACATGTCTCCGCTGACATCCGTGCCTCCATAGGGCTACATGGAGGATCCGTTTTAGGTCCGCCTAAAAAACTGACAGGCGGACCTGAACGGACCTCCGTGTGAAAGAGCCCTTTCTGCCATCTGAAAAATGTTTATGAACATTGTTACTTTGTATCAATTTATCTGGTGCTTGAACATTGAAATAGCTGTGTCAGACAGTCCAAATTTTGACAGTTTCTACAGCTCCTGTGTTTCTCTCTATCTTCCATCTGATCAATGTTTATAAACATTGTTACTTTGTATCTATATCCTGTCTGAACAATGTTTATAAACAATGTAACTTTGTATCTCTCTATCTGGGGCTTGAGCAGGATAGTCCATTTTTTACAGTAGCAGCTTCTGTATTTACAGAACAACTCCCAGCTGTCACTTTGACATCTGGGAATTGCCAGCAAGTGCAAGGGGGGAGCAGCAGTGTGGAAGAATGTACTTTGAATGTACTTTGATGAAGTTTTTTAGAACATGTGTAGTCGGCCCAGTGTCCACAACTGGTTAGGATAGTTAAAAATGTCAGCCAATTGACCACTGCTTCCTGGGGTTGTGGCCATCGGGGGGGACGTTATACAGTGTGACAGCAGGAAGGTAAAGTCACCTGGTTGCATCCAGGGGGGTAGATATATTTCGCCCAGATTCAGGCTTTACGCCGACTTATACAACTAGGTGGAGAGTTGTATAAGCCCAGCTGAGGCTAGTGGGCTCATGGATGACTCATACCTCTAGGGAGAGTGTGGGGCGTCGTGCAGACATGGAGTTGATGAGACCAGCTGAAGCTTGTCAGCTCATTTAGGCCTCTATAAGAACTCCCAGATTCATTAGGTGTTTGCTCATGCCTGGACCCAGACCTGTGTGGACTGTCTAGGGAGAGTGAACCCCTGTGCGGTGAGACAAAGTCTGTGTGGCTATTTGCTTGGACATTTAAAACCAGGGACTTAGGGACTAGGACAGCACTAGGCTGATCCCAGTTGTTAGTTAGGAAACCTGTATGTTTAGTCAGAGGTCAAGTTGACCAGGATTTATTTTGTTTATGTTTCTTTTGCTTTGCTGTGTTTTGTCACTGTAAATAGAAAATAAACCGCACCTTTTTGATTTTGAAAACCCCAACCTCCGTTTGCTGGGCCTGTTTTTGTGTGGGGAGCCCATCCCGGGGGTCACACACACCCGCTGCCGAGCTAACCCCCTCACAGTTGGTGGAGAACCAGTGGCAGTTTTTTTTAAGCCAGCATGGAGGAGATACTGAAGCAGCTGGCTCTAGCAAATGCCAATCAACAGCAGACAAATGCAGGTTTACAAAAGAGCCTTGCAGCTCATCAACAGAGCTTCGCAGCCCAGCAGCAAGCTCATCAACAGAGCCTTGCAGCCCAGCAGCAAACAAACGCAACTTTGCAACAGAGTCTGGAGGCTCAGCAACAAGCCCAGCAGCAATCTGAGGCCCGCTTCATAGACCTGTTGCAGAAGCAAGAGCAGAGACTACAACAACAGATGGAAGCAGTAATGCAGCAACGTCCGCAGACCAGTGAGGAAAGCCGTCCCACTAATACCGCGTCCTTTGGGGTGAGTCGTTTATTGACAAAAATGACTGGAGAGGATGATCCAGAGGTATTTTTGACCACATTTGAAAGGACCGCTGAAAGAGAAAAGTGGCCTGAGGAGCAGTGGGCTGGACTGGTGGCTCCTCTGTTAACTGGTGAATCGCAGAAAGCTTACTATGACCTAGAGCCTAACCAAGCAAAAGACTATGTGATGCTAAAAGCTGAAATATTGGCAAGGCTGGGTGTCACCCAGGCTGTCCGGGCTCAGCGTGTGCATAACTGGACTTTCCAGCTTGGAAAACCCCCCAGGTCTCAAATGTATGATCTCATTCACCTGAGCAGAAAGTGGCTACAGCCAGAGACTTTGTCCGCACCAAAGATTGTGGAACGTGTTGTAATGGATCGATTTTTGAGAGCTCTTCCTACTGCCATCCAAAAGTGGGTAAGCCATGGAGACCCAGAGACGGCCGATGGTCTTGTGGATCGTGTGGAGAAATACTTGGCTACAGAGAACCTGACGGCCTCTTCCAGAGACTCTCGGACTTTCCACCCTAAGACCAGACCATCCCCAGGGGCGGATAAGAGGATTCCAAGGGGTGAGGGTGGAGAGAGTGAGAGGGTGGGAGCTCTACCCCAAGTTTGGCGAGAACAGCCTGGGAAATCAGCGGCTCAAGAGGCGGCAAGAAGGATCGTTTGCTACCGCTGCCGGCAAGCGGGACATATTGCAGCCAATTGCCCGGTTGTGGAGGAACCCATGCAGTGTGACTTTCTGACGGGCAGACGTCAGTCGCTGTGTGCGACAGTCGCATGCACTGCCATTCGAGGAACTGAGAAACATTTATGCAAAATGTGTGTTAATGGTAGAAATGTTGTGGTATTGCTGGATTCAGGTAGCCTTGTGACCCTGATAAAGGCTGAGTTAGTTAAAACAGAGGTCTCTGGGAATAGCAAGGTAGCTGTTATTTGTGTGCATGGGGACACCCGAGAGTATCCAGTGACTACAGTGTGTTTCGAGACCCCCAAAGGTACCCTCTCTCATCCAGTGGGCTTAGTATCTCAGTTACCGCATGACGCCATTGTGGGAAGGGATTTTCCGAAGTTCTGGGAACTGTGGGATGATCCTGAGCCCCCCACTGGTGCCCCTATGTACCAGGAATGTGATAGCCAGAACTCCCCTGAGAGTGGTGAGGACTCTCCGGAATTTCCCTTATCAGTATTGGCAGGGGAGACTCAAGAAACTGGAGAGGAGCCCACCTCCTCAGACGAAAACCTACCGTCTGTGGAGTTTTCTGATCTTGAGGTTCACAGGGAAAACTTTGCCACAGAACAGTTGAGAGACCCCGCCCTAATAAAGGCACGGGAAAACGTAGTGAAAATAGATGGCGAGTTAGTGAACCCAGATAATACCTGCACTTACCCATACTTCAGCGTAGAGAAGGACCTACTGTATCGGGTGGCAAAAAGGGCAGAAGAAACCGTTGAGCAGCTTGTGGTGCCCAAACCTTACAGGAAGTTGGTGTTGGAGTTGGCCCATGGGCACATTCTTGGAGGTCATCTGGGGACAGAGAAAACCCGAGAGAGGGTATTACAGAGATTCTATTGGCCGGGGGTGATGAAGGACATAGAAAATTATTGTTCCTCCTGCCCTGTGTGTCAGAGGTTGGCCCGATGCCACATTTCCGTAGCCCGCTGGTCCCTCTACCCATCATTGAGGTCCCGTTTGAGAGGATCGCCATGGATTTGGTAGGTCCTATAATCAAGTCCGCTAGGGGGCACCAGTACATATTAGTTATAATGGACTATGCCACCCGTTATCCAGAAGAGATCCCTCTCCGAAATACCTCGGCCAAAACCATAGCCAAAGAGCTATCTCTTGTGTTTAGCCGGGTGGGTATTTGTAAAGAACTGCTTACGGACCAAGGTACACCCTTTATGTCCCGGGTTATGAAGGAGCTGTGTAAATTGTTCAAAGTGACGCAATTACGTACATCTGTGTATCACCCCCAAACCAATGGGCTGGTTGAAAGATTCAACAAAACCCTAAAACAAATGTTGAAGAAAGTGGTGGATAGAGATGGAAAGGATTGGGACTGTCTACTTCCTTATCTGATGTTTGCTATTAGGGAGGTGCCCCAATCCTCTACGGGATTCTCCCCCTTTGAGTTACTGTATGGGAGACACCCAAGAGGGCTGTTGGATATTGCCAAGGAAACTTGGGAAAGTGAGAGTTCTCCCCACAGGAGTGTGATTGAGCATGTCGCCCTGATGCAAGACCGAATTGCACAGGTAATGCCCATCGTGAAGGAACATTTGGCCCAAGCGCAGTTAGCACAGCAGAGAGTGTACAACCGTGGAGCCAAGACCCGTACCTTTTCCCCGGGGGATAGGATACTGGTACTTGTCCCTACGGTTGAAAGTAAATTCCTTGCCAAATGGCAAGGCCCCTATGAGATAATGGAAAAAGTGAGCGAAGTGAATTACAAGGTCAGACAACCAGGAAGGCGAAAGCCCGAACAGATCTATCACGTTAATCTGTTGAAAGCCTGGAGGGATAGAGAGTCCCTAGTCGCAGACACTTGGTCACCAGCTCAAACTGGTTGCGTGATTCTTGAGGTTGGAATAGCAGCCACCTTGTCACAACCCCAACAACAGGAGGTTAAGGAGTTTGTGCTTCGCAACAAGGAGGTATTCTCTGAGCTGCCGGGACAAACATCTGGGGTAGAGCATGACATCATTACCCCACCCGGTGAAAGGGTGAAGTTAAAACCCTATCGGATCCCAGAGGCCCGACGGGAGGCAATACGGGAGGAAGTACAGAAAATGCTGAACTTAGGGGTGATAGAGGAGTCCCAAAGTGATTGGTCTAGTCCCATTGTGTTGGTGCCTAAACCGGATGGGAGCTGGCGATTTTGTAACGATTTTCGTCAGTTGAACAAAGTTACAAAATTTGACACCTACCCCATGCCACGTATTGATGAGTTGATCGACCGGCTGGGAACAGCCCGATACATGACGACTCTTGACCTCACAAAAGGGTATTGGCAAATCCCCCTGGCCAAGTCGGCCAAAGAGAAAACCGCATTTGTAACCCCAGATGGGGCGTTCCAATATAAAAGAATGCCGTTCGGGTTACAGAATGCGCCGGCCACATTCCAGCGGAAAATGGACCAGATGCTGAGGCCCCATCGGAAGTATGCTGCGGCTTACCTGGATGACGTAATTGTCCATAGCACAGATTGGGCCTCACATCTGCCAAAAGTGCAAGCAGTCCTGGACTCTGTTCGGGAAGCGGGGTTTACGGCTAACCCCAAGAAGTGTACCATTGGGCAGGAGGAGGCCAAATATCTTGGGTACACCATTGGGAGGGGAGTAATAAAACCCCAACTCAACAAAATCGAGGCCATCCAGAGTTGGCCACGTCCCAACAGCAAGAAGCAGGTACGAGCCTTTCTGGGAATCGCTGGGTATTATCGGCGATTCATTCCCCACTTTGCTTCTAAGGCTGTGCCCCTAACCAACCTGACGAAGGGGAAAGGGTCGGTCATGATTAAATGGACCCCCGAGGCTGAGGCAGCATTCCAATTCTTGAAACAAGCCTTATGTAGCCAGCCAGTGTTGTACTCACCCGACTTCTCTAAAGACTTTGTCGTACAAAGTGATGCGTCAGATGTGGGGTTAGGAGCAGTATTGTCCCAGGTCTGGAACGGGGAAGAGCACCCAGTCATTTACCTCAGCAGGAAGTTGAAGTCCCATGAGGTAAATTACGCCACCGTTGAAAAGGAGTGTTTAGCTGTGAAGTGGGCTCTAGATTCCCTTCGGTACTACCTGCTAGGTAGGCACTTTGACATGGTTACGGATCACGCTCCGTTAAAGTGGATGGCTCAAAACAAGGAAACAAATAGAAGAGTGAATAGGTGGTTCCTGGCCCTCCAGGAATTCAACTTCACAGTAAAGCATCGCCCTGGCGTTCAAATGGGGAATGTGGATGCTTTGTCTCGAGTACATGAATGCCTGATTGCTGGTGTTCCAACCCCGAGGTTAAAACAAGAGGGGGGGGTATGTGACAGCAGGAAGGTAAAGTCACCTGGTTGCATCCAGGGGGGTAGATATATTTCGCCCAGATTCAGGCTTTACGCCGACTTATACAACTAGGTGTAATCAAAAATCTATAAAAACAAATTCACAGTTTAGGCCGATACGTATTCTTCTACATATTTTTGGTAAATAAGCGTATATTGATTGGTTTGCGCAAAAGTTATAGCGTATACAAAATAGGGGATAGTTTTTTGGCATTTTTATTATTGTTTTTTTTTTTCACTAGTAATGGCGGCAATCTGCGACTTTATGGCGGACACTTTTGACACATTTTTGGGACCATTGTAATTTTTACAGCGATCAGTGCTATAAAAATGCACTGATTATTGTGAAAATTACACTGGCAGTGTAGGGGTTAACAACTAGGTGGCGCTGTAGGGATTAAGTATGACCTGGGGAGTGCTTCTAACTGTAGGGGGGATGGGCTGTGTGTGACACGACACTGATCGCCGCTTCCGATTACAGGGAGCTGTGATCAGTGTCCTGTCACTAGGAACACTGGGGAAATGCTTGTTTACATCAGCATTTCCCCGTTCTTCCTCACCGTGAGACGATCGCGGGTATCCCCCTGGACATCGAGTTCACGGGATCCGCGGTTGGGCTCACGGAGCTTGCGGCGGGCACGCGTGCGCTCCGCTGGTGGCCTGTGCGCGCGTCCACAATGCCGCTTCTTAAAGGGGACGTATATATACGTCCTTCTGCCTGTCCGTGCCATGCTGTCGACATATATTGTCGTGCGCTGCTAATGAACAGATATCGAGAAATCCATGGGGACACTCATGCCAAGTTCCTCAAAATTTGGGAACCGTGGCTGTCATATGCCTTTCCTACCTTCCCCTCAGCTAGCTTGGGCCGCCTGTGATGGATGGTCCGGATGATCCCGACCCCTTCTCTTTTCCCCATCTCCTGGTCCCCATCCTTCTGACCTTCTCTCCTTTCCTAGACTCCCCTATCCCTTCTTTAGCTCCCTACTCTGTAGGTGAGCAACCTCTCTCTCTGCAGCTTTGCCTTTCTGCCTAACTTTCTTCTGTTTTCTGCTCCTCTATCCTTGCTAGTTCAGTTTGGGCTGTACATTGCACCACCTTATAGGTTTTGGGGGGGGTCGGTCTAGGGGGTGCCCCGTAGTTATGGGGAGCCTCTCTAGGACCCCTGAATCCTGACGGTAACATTCACTTAAATTTACTACTGTTTCATTTTTTCCTACTTGTGTAGCTTTATTCTTGCCCTTACCTGTTCCAACTTCAATGCTAGCCCCTTTTGCATTTTAAGGTTGAATATATTTTTTATTGATTTTCAAATAGAAATAAAGAGAGCAAAAGGGGGTACAGAGTGAAGAAAAAAATGGCCATTGCATAACATTCCACTTCTTTCCCTTAAAAAACTCTTTGGTTGCTTTCGCAGTATGCTTCGGGTCATTGTCCATCTGCACTGTGAAGCGCCGCCCAATGAGTTCTGAAGCATTTGGCTGAATATGAGCCGATAATAATATTGCCCGAAACACTTCAGAATTCATCCTGCTGCTTTTGTCAGCAGTCACATCATCAATAAATACAAGAGAACCAGTTCCACTGGAAGCCATACATGCCCACGCCATGACACTACCACCACCATGCTTCACAGATGAGGTGGTATGCTTTGGATCATTCATGAGCAGTTCCTTTCCTTCTCCATACTCTTCTCTTCCCATCACTCTGGTACAAGTTGATCTTGGTCTCATCTGTCCATAGGATGTTCTTCCAGAACTGTGAAGGCTTTTAGATGTTATTTGGCAAACTCTAGTCTGGCCTTTATGTTTTTGAGGCTCACCAATGGTTTCCATCTTGTGGTGAACCCTCTGTATTCACTCTGGTGAAGTCTTCTCTTGACTGTTGACTTTGACACACATACACCTACCTCCTGGAGAGTGTTCTTCATCTGACACACATACACCTACCTCCTGGAGAGTGTTCTTCATCTGACACACATACACCTACCTCCTGGAGAGTGTTCTTCATCTGGCCAACTGTTGTGAAGGGTGTTTTCTTCACCAGGAAAATAATTATTCGGTCATCCACCACAGTTGTTTTCCGTGGTCTTCAAGGTCTTTTGGTGTTGCTGAGATCACCGGTGCGTTCTTTCTTTTTAAGGATGTTCCGAACAGTTGATTTGGCCACACCTAATGTTTTTGCTATCTCTCTGATGGGTTTGTTTTGTTTTTCCAGCCTAATGATGGCTTGCTTCACTGATAGTGACAGCTCTTTGGATCTCATATTGAGAGTTGACAGCAACAGATTCCAAATGCAAATAGCACACTTGAAATGAACTCTGGACCTTTTATCTGCTCCTTGTAAATTGTAATGAGGGAATAACACACACCCGGCCATGGAACAGCTGAGCAGCCATTTGTCCCAATACTTTTGGTCCCTTAAAAAGTGGGAGGCACATATACAAACTGTTGTAATTCCTACACCGTTCGCCTGATTTGGATGTAAATACCCTCAAATCAAAGCTGAAAGTCTGCAGTTAAAGCACATCGTGTTTGTTTCATTTCAAATATATTGTGGTGGTGTATAGAGCCAAAAAGATTAGAATTGTGTCGATGTCCCAATATTTATGGACCTGACTGTAGATGTTTTGTGCGTGAGGGTGAATGAGGTGTGCCATTGTTGCAGGGATATTTCCGTACACAGATCCCTGGACCACCGCAGGAGAACAAAGTAGCTCAGCGGGAGGGATTCCCTTATCAATACTGACTGTGTTAATATGGGTATTGAGCGATTTTCTTTCCTGTAATTGCACCATCTATGGCCTGCTTTAGCAACCCCCTAACATCCATCAGAGCCACCACTCTCATCCATTTTGCAGCAGGAGTGTATAGACGCCAGTAATAAAATAAGCCATCTCAACCGCCGCTCATCCTCAAGAAATAGGGAAGACTCTTGTAAACGAAACAAGGTTCATTTATCCAGCTCATTAACTGACAAATCATATTTTTGTTGCTCTCATCGGCATACAGAAATATGTGAAATGCAAGACAAATTAAGCTCCACAAAAAAAAAAAAAAGACGAGGAACTGGAAATAAACTACATGTATCAAATGTACTTATGTAACTGATATACTTAGAAAATTTAAATAAAATAGTCAGCGCATTCAGGGCCATTATTGTAATAGATCCAATTAGTGTTGGAGTTTTTGAAGTTCACAGCTGACGTCGGATCAAAGCTTTGTATACTACAGACAGAAGTCTCCTCTGGTGAAATCAATTAGACGTAAGCTGTTTATCATTAAACAGAATACATCAGTTTTATGTCTGACTGTCTTTGACTTAAAAATATGATTATATGAGCTGTTTATGCGTGGAATATTAACAGGAAACTCCCACGTGGGCCCAACTCAGAGATAAATAAGCTTTGGGTGCTTTACATAGAAGAATAGGCAGTAACCACTATAAAATCCTCCACCTAAAACCAGCGGTGGCCCGTCCATACGGGGCGCAGGGGCACCGCCCCCCTAATTCATGCGCCCAGCCCCTAATCTACATCCAGGGCGCTAGGCACATGGATACCAATGTTTTTTTTTTTTTTTAGAAGCACATGATTAGAGCTTGAGGTTCTAATTGGCTTCAAAAAAGGGTGGACTTGGGGTGCAGAATATTGATATTCACTATTGTCATATGCAGAATATTGAAATTCTCCTCCCGGGCCGATCCCGGCTCAAGAAGCGGGTCATGAGACCCGATTGGCCGAGAGGAGAAGTGATCCTATTCACCGCCGTGGGGGAGGAGGGAGGAAACGCAGGGGAAGCCGAGGAAGGAGGAGCCGCCCGCCGCCCAGGGGAATTCCACGACCTATATAGGGTGAGTGCGGGGACCGATCTACCGTCCATGGGGGAGGGGTGCGGGGGACCTGACCGAACGCCAGGGGGTGGGGGGAGCCGGCGGCGGACAGATTCCCACCTCCCAAAAAATATACCACCAGCCGCCACTGCCTACAACCCATAATATACAGTAGGCAGTTCTTTGACCCCTTGTTCATAATGCATATAGTACATGCCAAAAAAAGTTATTGGTCAGTTTATTTGACTCTACATAACTTCTTTTTCTTTTTTATTCCTTTAATAAGAATCTATTTTTAACATTTAAAGCCCTTCCCCCATATTAGAGCACATCTTTTTACTTCCTTTCTTAGTATAAAGGGCCACACCCATCCAATGCCGTGACTCCACCTATGAGGATTCTTCTTCATTTCCTATTCTCAATTGTCAATTACATCCAGGCTTCTGCCATGCTGCACCTGGACCTACCTTACAATTGTCTGGTAGCACTCACTTAACCTGCCAGGTCTTTAATGACCAAACCATATTTTTCCAAACATGTTTAAGCCCTTCCTGCCCTGGTGTGGTGTCCCTTGAAAAAGTTCTTAATGTCCAGGGGGCAGAAAGGATCAGCGATCATGTAACCACTGTCATTGGCTGTCACAGTGGTCACATGATTAGGAGGCCTCCACCCAGCTACTGATCATTAGTGGGGACCGAGAGCTGTCTTTTGAAGCTGTCTTTAGCCAGGAACTGGTCCTAAAATAAGTGCACCCGGAGGCCGCAGTTAAACTAGGGCAGTGATGGTGAACCTTGGCACTCCAGATGTTTTGGAACTACATTTCCCATGATGCTCAACTACACTGCAGAGTTCATGAGCATCATCCGTGCCAAGGTTCGCCATCACTAAACTAGGGTCTCCTGGGGCACAAGGTCGCGACCCCTGGGAACAGCCTTACAAAGGTCCCCAAAGGCCAGAGACTACGGTTGCGCCAAATCAAGTAGTCAACCTCTTAGTAAATGACCAGATGGCCCTGTGCTTGGTTGACACTGGGTTCAAAGACACTGTCATGGAATAAGAGTTCTACATTAAGCGGTTTGGGATTCAGGACCAGTTGGACCCATCTTGGCTGTTCCTGAAAGCAGCCAATAATATGCCCATTGTGATGGAAGGACGTACCTGGGTAAAAATACAGATAGATGACCAGGTAGAGGAATGTGTTGGGGTCGCGGTGACCCACAGTTTAGTGCATTTGGCAGTGCCCATCGTCCTGGGCATAAATGTCCCGAAGGATCTGAACCTACTATGCTTGCTGGCCAATACTAAACAATCGGGTGGACACGCAGAGCTAATTGGCTCAACATCAGTTGCAGCCGGTCCACAAGGGGTGCAGGGGCGCTGCCCCCCCCCGAACCTGTACAATCCACAATCCACCGTCTACCATCATTAATCCAAAAATCAATTGCTCAATGTGTGTGGCTGTGCACTGTGCGGGGCGCCGGACCAACAGGTCTCCACCAGGTCCGTCACCCCCTCACAAGCACGTGACCAGAGCCTGAGGCCCCAATTGGCCTGTTTCATGTTGTCCTCGGGGCGCTTTGCGCTGCGTGCTGAACACTCCCACCCTGTGATACCAGCGAATCAACTGTCACCATCGGCTTCCGACTTCCTGCCCAGGCAAGTCAGGACAGGAGGCCGAAGACCCAGAACCCTGGAAAGAAGACTGGGTCAACACAGAAGCGGCAGTGCCGGGCACCAAGGGAGCTGTCCTGAATGCTCAGGGGGCATAAAGGAGTGACTATCATGTAACCACTGTGATTGGTTGTCACAGGGGTCACATGATCAGGAGGCCACCCTGCTAGTTACTGATCATTAGTCTCTGCACAGGGAGTTCAAAGTGAGCATGTTCCCAGCACAGAAGCATTAGCCACCCAGTGATGTTTATGTGTGATGTGTGGGCCTTGAAGCCCACCTTTTTGCCAATGAACATACAGTATGTGTGCTGTATTTGGTTAGTTTGTTCCTTAGCGCCTGGCTACCAAGATTTATCTATATTTTTTTTTTTTTGCTTCACTCTTATATACAAGCTCAATCATGTAGTGCAATATATAAAAAAAAAAGATTTTTCATGTAATGAGATAATTGAAGTGAAAACATCTTGATTTTATACACCAGGCTAAGTGCACATTCACTTTGATAAGGAAATAATTTCTGCTGCTTTATTATATCGACCCCAGAGTTTGAATGCTTCATGCTTGCCTTTCTTTACCAGGGTTCTGGGTTTAATTCTGTTTGTGATACTATCTGCATTGATTTTGTATGTCATTTTATTAAGACAGATCCATGGGGTGTCAGTACAGTAAGGGCAGGGGTGAAGGCAATATTCTCTAGTAGGCCAGCGCTGTCCTCACAGGGTAACCCAGGTGGATAGAGTCATGAGTCCTTTTGAACCTATCAAATGCATAGGAAGATGGTGTATTGGAGGGAACACATATTGATATTACACAGAATTATTTACAGTGCCTTGAAAAAGTATTCATACCCCTTGAAATCTTCCACATTTTGTCATGTTACAACCAAAAACATAAATGTATTTTATTGGAATTTAATGTGATAGACCAACACAAAGTGGCACATAATTGTGAAGTGGGTGGAAAATGATAAATGGTTTTCAAAATGTTTTACAAATAAATAGGTGAAAGGTGTGGGGGGCATTTGTAATCAGCACTCTTTACTCTGATACCCCTAACTAAAGTCTAGTGGAACCAAATACCTTCAGAAGTCATCTAATTAGTAAATAGAGTCCACCTGTGTGTAATTTAATCTCAGTATAAATACAGCTGTTCTGTGAAACCCTCAGAGGTTTGTTAGAGATTCTTAATGAACAAACAACATCATAAAGGCCAAGGAACACACCAGACAGGTAAAGGATAAAGTTGTGGAGAAGCATAAAGCAGGGTTAGGTTATAATAAAATCTCCCAAGCTTTGAACATCTCACGGAGCTCTGTTCAATCCATCAATCCATCAATCCATCATCGGAAAATGGAAAGAGTATGACACAACTGCAAACCTACCAAGACATGGACGTCCACCTAAACTGACAGGCTGGGCATTAATCCCAAGAGGTCCATGGTAAAGCTGCAGAGATCCACAGCTCAGGTGGGAGAATCTGTCCACAGGACAACTATTAGTCGTGCTTCTCCACAAATCTGCCCTTTATGGAAGAGTGACAAGAAGAAAGACATTGGTGAAAGAAAGACATAAGAAGTCCTGTTTGCAGTTTGCAAGAAGCCATGTGGGGGACACAGCAAACATGTGGGGGACACAGCAAACATGTGGGGGACACAGCAAACATGTGGAAGAAGGTGCTCTGGTCAGATGAGACCAAAATATAACTTTTTGGCCTAAAAGCGAAACGCTATGTGTGGCGGAAATCTAACACTGCACCTCACCCTAAACACACCATCCCCACCGTGAAACATGGTGGTGGAAGCATCATTGTGTGGGAATGCTTTTCTTCAGCAGAGACAGGGATGCTGGTCAGAGTTGATGAGAAGATGGATGGGGCCAAATACAGGGCAATCTTAGAAGAAAACCTGTTAAGCCCTGTACACATGATCGGATTTCCTATGGATTTTTAACCAATGGATTTTTCCATCGGAAATCCGATGAAGCTGACTTCCATCAGTCTTGCCTACACACCATCAGTCAAAAAACCGACCGTTCCAAACGCTGTGACATAAAACACTCAGACGAGCCGAGAAAAATTAAGTTCAATGCTTCTGAGCATGCGTCGACTTGATTCTGAGCATGCGTGGGTTTTTTATCCGATGGAGTTCCCCACAGACGATAGTAATTTGCTATCGTTTTTTTTTTCCATCGGATAAATTTAAAACATGTTCTATTTTTTTTACACCGATGGAAAAAAAAAAGATGAGGCCCATACACGATCGGTTTGTCCGATGAAAAAAGTCCATCGGACTGTTTTCATCGGTAATACCGATCGTGTGTACAGGGCTTTAGAGTCTGTAAAAGACTCGAGACTGGGGCAGAGCTTCACCTTCCAGCAGGACAACGACCCTAAACATACAGCCAGAGCTACAATTGAATGGTTTAGATCAAAGCATATTCATGTGTTAGAATGGCCCAGTCACAGTCCAGACCTAAATCCAATTGAGAATCTGTGGCAAGACATGAAAATTGCTGTTCACAGACGCTCTCCATCCAATCTGACAGAGCTTGAGATATTTCGCAAAGAAGAATGGGCAGAAATGTCCCTCTCTAGATGTGCAAGGCTGGTAGAGGCATCCCCAAAAAGACTTGCAGCTGTAATTGGAGAGAAAGGGGGTTCTACAAAGTATTGACTGTATGTTTTTGGTTGTAACATGACAAAATGTGGAACATTTTAAGGAGTATGAATACTTTTTCAAGGCACTGTAAGTGGATATTTGAAGGTTCACACACTACCAGTGTGCCTAAGCTCAGCTGCAGCTGCAGCTTAATAAGTGGGAGTGTCATAGGTTCTACATCTCCAAAATTTCTTGCTGTGCAGGGCAAACGTTGCAAAACACGCTCTTGGCATTCATACATTCATTTTAAATGGCACCCAAAATCAGTGCAAATTTGCTATGATTGCCACATGGCAAACACGGTAAAGCGCGCCTTTACAAATTGCATTAGCTTGTTGACCAAAAAGTAACAGGAGCTTCATTTAGGTGACATGCGCCCATAGGACAGCCCATTCACGTCCCATTCACAGTTCCCAATTTGGAATCTCCACAATTATGCCAACGATTCCAAATCGCATTGGCAATCACTGCTAAATGCGTGACACACGTTTGGGTGCCGTTCATTCTAAACAGCACCCCAATTGCGGTGCGAGTTTGCTGTGATTGTTATACAACAGGATCGGACGGCAATAGCGGGGTTAAACGCGCCTTTAAAAATCATGCCAAGTTTGCTGCCCAAATAGGGGCAGAAGCTTGTTTTAGGTGACAAATTCCCCTTCAAGCAATGACTGCCCTATGCGTGACACGTGGAATCATGTGAGAGTGGTCATACTCCTTCCTGCTACGTGTAGACTAAGGAATGGTGTGGGGTAACCACATGGTTTTTCCAGCGCAATGAAGACGTAAAATGCATGGGCTCCTGGAGGAAAATGCCTGAGGCATCCTTGGATTAATCCCCAGGCTCATCCAGGGATGCCTCGCCATTTTCCTCCAGGAGCCCATGCATTTTACGTCTTCATTGTGCTGTCAAAATCATGTTGTTACCCCACACCATTTCTTAGTCTAATTGGGCAATCCTTGACCCAATTTTCTGTTTCCTCCATCGCTGTAAAAGCCAGTTTACATTGACGCAAGTTTCCTTAGATAGTGACGTTAAAAAACAACGCTCGTCTGGATACACAAGAAATTTTTCTGAGCTACGCAAATGCTGTTGTCCAGGGTCTTTGAGTGGTCTTATGTTGGTTGTGTGTGCAGGGCATACATTCGAGAACTACAGAATAGACATGTGCAATTTGTTTAGTTTCTGATTCGTTTTTTCACGAATTTAGAGAAATTTGTTCATTTCGAAATTTCTGAATTGCCAAATTTTTCAATTTCCGAATTTTCTGATTTTCTGATTTCCGAAATTTCGAATTTCCGAATTTCCGAATTTTTCAATTTCCGAATTTTCGGATTTCTGAATTTTTCAATTTACGACTTTTCGGATTTTTGGATTTCCGAAATTTGGAATTTCCGAATTTCCGAAATTTGGAATTTCCGAATTTCGAAAATTCGAAAATTGGAAATTTCGAAAGATTCAAAAATCTAAAATTCGAAAATCTAAAATTCAAAAATGGGAAATTTGTAAAGTTGAATTTCCGAATTCCGAATTTTTAGAATTTCCAAAAATCGGAAATTCTTTTTTTTCGTTTTTTTGCTTTTTTCGGAAATTCGAAAAATTTGTTTTTTTTTTGTTTTCGTTTTATTTGTTTTTTTGGAAATTCGGAAATTCGAAAATTCGGAATTCCGAATTTCACGAATTTCTGAAAGAAGCAAAAAAACGAAAAAAAAAACCAACACGTTTTTCGAATTTCCCGAATTTCCGAAAAAAGAAGAAAAAAACCAAAACGAAAAAAAATTATTTTTCGAATTTCCCGAATGGCCGAAAAAAGCAAAAAAACGAAAAAAAAAAATTTCGGCAGTGCACATGTCTACTACAGAACAATTTAACTTTTTTTAAATTTAGACTTTGAGGTCACAAGGGTTGAGCCAGAGACCGGAGCTCCCCCCGGAGTTGGGTACATAGTTGGGGGCCAGTAGACCCTTCTCAGTACTGGTAGTGACTAGTGTTGAGCGGACCCGAACTGTAAAGTTCGGGTCCGTACCGAATTTTGGCTTTTTCCCGACCCCGGACCCGGACCCGGATTTTGCGCTAAAGTCCATGTTCGGGTCCGGATTCGGGAATTTAATGGCGCAGTTAGAAATGCTTCAGGGGCCAGCCAATCACCATTTGATTAGCTGGTGTGCCCTTAGAAGCCATCATAGCCATGCCTACTAATGGCATGGCTGTGATTGGTCAGTGCAACATGTGACCCAGCATGTGACCAGCTTCTATATAAGCAAGAGGCACACAGCACAGATCGTCACTCTGCTTTTAGACAGTGTAGGGAAAGGATCCTGGCTGCTGTTGCTGTGAGGGAGAGAATTATATGATAGGAGTTAGTCCTGATTCTGCAATCTACTGATAGAAAAGATAGAGAGACAGTGTAGTGTAGTGTAGTGTAGGGGCAGGATCCTGTTTGTGCTTTCAGGGAGAGAGATTTAGATAGGAGTCCAGATTGAGAGATATAATAGCTCAGCGATCTGCATAGGTTTATCTGTTTGTGTTGCAAGCTCAGTGCACCAGCACTGCATTACGTTGAGTGATACACCTATTCCATACTGTGGCTGTATTGTGCTCTTGCTAAAAGACCCATTTCGGGCAGGAAAAAAAAAAAAAAAAAAACAAAAACAAAAAAAGGCACTTTATTGTGCTTTTGCTAAAAAGACCCATTTTTGGGCCCCAAAAAAAAAAAAAGGCACTTTATTGTGCTGTTGCAAAAAAAAAAAAGGCACTTTGTTGTGCGCAAAAAAGACCTATTTTTGGGCAAAAAAAATATTTTGCAGTGTATATCTCTAGTTGTGTGAAATAACCAATTTCTATATATTTTTCTTGTACTATGCTATACTAAAAAAAAAAAAAAAACTTTTTTTTGAATAGCATTCTCTGCAGCTGTGCGATTCAGCGGTTATATACTGTGGGTGTGTTGTGCTCTTCCAAAAAACGCCATTTAGGGCCACAGAAAATATTTTGCAGTGTGAAATACACATCTGGAGGTGTGTGAAAAAACAACATTATTTTTGAATAGCATTCTCTGGCCTCTGCAGCTGTGCGATTCAGCGGTTATATACTGTTGGGGTTGTTGTGCTCTTCCAAAAAACGCCATTTAGGGCCACAGAAAATAAATTGCAGTGTGAAATACACATGTGGAGGTGTGTAAAATAAACAATTTCTATATATTGTACAGTGCTATACAAAAAAAAACAACATTTTTTTTGAATAGCATTCTCTGCACTTCTATAGCTGTGCGATTCAGTGGTTAAATACTGTGGTTGTGTTGTGCTCTTCCAAAAAACGCCATTTAGGGCCACAGAAAATATTTTGCAGTGTGAAATACACATGTGGAGGTGTGTAAAATAAACAATTTCTATATATTGTACAGTGCTATACTAAAAAAAACAACATTTTTTTTTGAATAGCATTCTCTGCACTTCTATAGCTGTGCGATTCAGTGGTTAAATACTGTGGTTGTGTTGTGCTCTTCCAAAAAACGCCATTTAGGGCCACAGAAAATATTTTGCAGTGTGAAATACACATCTTGGAGGTGTGTAAAATATACAATTTCTATATATTCTTCTTGTACAGTGCTATACTAAAAAAAACAACCTTTTTTTTTGAATAGCATTTTCTGTAGCTGTGCGATTCAGCGGTTACGTGCTGTGGGTGTGTTGTGGTCTGGCAAAAAACGCCATTTAGGGCCACAGAAAATATTTTGCAGTGTGAAATACACATCTGGAGGTGTGTGAAATAAACAATTTCTATATATTTTCCTTGTACTGTGCTATACTAAAAAAAACAACCTTTTTTTTTATTTGAATAGCATTTTCTGCAGTTCTGTAGCTGTGCGTTTCAGCGGTTAAATACTGTGGGTGTGTTGTGGTCTTCCAAAAAACGCCATTTAGGGCAAGATCCTAAATTTGGAAAATATGAGGGGAAGGTCAAAGGGACGTGGTGGCCCCGGTCGTGGTGCTGCTGGTGGAGCTCCTGTTGCAGGGAGAGGACGTGGTGGATCTGTGCCAGCTACACGCACAAGTGAAACACCTTCCTCAGGTGCGAGTAGGCGACCGAGCCTGCGGCGGTATTTTGTCGCGCCTAATGAGGCTGTACCAATGTTTAGGCCAGGACAAGTACAGGCGATAGTAGATTGGGTTGCTGACAGTGCCTCGGGTTCCTTCACATTGTCTCCCACCCACTCTTCTGATGAAAGATCAGAGTTGGCACCTGAAGCCCATGTCCATCAGTCTTTCACCTCACCCCCTTGCAAATCAGCCAAGCAGTCTGAGCCCCAAATCATGCAGCAGTCTCTTCTGCTTTTCGATGACTCTGTTAGCAGGGTTTCCCAGGGCCATCCACCTAGCCCTGCCCCAGAAGTGGAAGAGATTGAGTGCACCGATGCCCAACCACTTATGTTTCATGATGGGTACATGGGAGGACCATCGCAGCACGTCTCGGATGATGACGAAACACAGGTGCCAACTGCTGCTGCTTTCGCAATTGTGCAGACAGACATGGAGGGCAGGGGTGAAGACTGGGTGGAAGATGATGTGGAGGACGATGAGGTCCTCGACCCCACATGGAATCAACGTTATGCAGGTGACCAGTGTAGTTCGGAGGAAGAGGCGGTGGTCGCACAGAGCCACCAGCACAGCAGAAGAGGGAGCAGGGTGCAAAAACGGAGCATTCGTCCCCTAGACCGTACATCTGCTACTGCCCAACGCAGCAAGGGACCGAGCATACCAAAGACAGGTCCAAGGACTTCCCTAGCGTGGCAGTTCTTCACACAGTGTGTTGATGACAAGACACGAGTGGTTTGCACGCTGTGCAATCAGAGCCTGAAGCGAGGCATAAACGTTCTCAACCTGGGCACAAGCTGCATGACCAGGCATCTAAGTGCAAAGCACGAGCTGCAGTGGAGTAGACACCTCAAAAACCAAGAAAGGTCTCTGGCTCCTCCTGCTTCCTCTTCTGCTGCAGTCTCGGCCTCTTCATCCACCTCTGTAGTGACAGTGGCACCTGCCACCCCGCAAACAGAGGATCTGCCAGCAACACTACCACCTGGGTCACCAACCATCTCCACAATGTCCCATGGAAGCGTTCAGCTCTCTATCTCCCAAACATTGGAGCGGAAGAGGAAGTACCCCCCTAGCCACCCGCGATCCCTGGCCCTGAATGCCAGCATTTCAAAATTCCTGGCCTTTGAAATGCTGTCATTCCGTCTGGTGGAGACGCAGAGTTTTAAAAGCCTGATGGCATTGGCTGTCCCGCAGTACGTCGTGCCCAGCCGCCACTACTTTTCCAGGCGAGCCATCCCTTCCCTGCACAACCAGGTGGGGGACAAAATCAGGTGTGCACTGCGCAATGCCATCTGTGGCAAGGTCCACCTAACTACGGATGCGTGGACCAGTGAGCACGGTCAGGGACGTTATATCTCCCTAACAGCACACTGGGTAAATGCAGTGGCGGCTATGCCTGAGGCAGATAGCGGTTTGGCGCATGTCCTTCCACCACTGAGGATTGCAGGGCGCTTCAGTTTGCCTCCTGTTGCTAACTCCTCCTTCTCCGCTTCCTCATCCTCTACCGCCTCCTCATCCATTCAGCGTAACACCTTCACCACCAACTTCAGCACAGCCAGGGGTAAACGACAGCAGGCAGTTTTAAAACTTTCCTGTTTGGGGGAAAATCCCCACACCGCGCAGGAGTTGTGGAGGGACATGGAACAACAGACCGATGAGTGGTTGCTGTCAGTGAGCCTCAAGCCCGGCCTGGTGGTGTGCGATAATGGGCGAAATCTCGTAGCAGCTCTGGGTCTAGCCGGTTTGACGCACATCCCTTGCCTGGCGCATGTGCTGAACTTGGTGGTCCAGAGGTTCCTTAAAAATTACCCCAATATGCCAGAGCTGCTGCAGAAAGTGCGGGCTGTCTGTGCGCACTTTCGGCGTTCTCACCCTGCTGCTGCTCGCCTGTCAGCGCTGCAGCGTAACTTCGGCCTTCCCGCTCACCGCCTCATATGTGACGTGCCCACAAGGTGGAACTCCACCTTGCACATGCTGGCCAGACTGTGCGAGCAGCAGCAGGCAATAGTGGAGTTTCAGCTGCAGCAATCACGCGTGAGTCGCTCTGCGGAACAGCACCACTTCACCACCAATAACTGGGCCTCCATGCGAGACCTGTGTGCCTTGTTGCGCTGTTTCGAGTACTCCACCAACATGGCCAGTGCCAATGACGCCGTTCTCAGCGTTACTATCCCAGTTCTATGCCTCCTTGAAAAAACGCTTCGTGCGATGATGGAAGAGGATGTGGCACAGGAGGATGAGGAGGAGGAGGAGGAGGAAGCGGGATCATTTCAAAGGCTTTCAGGGCAGTCTTTCACAAGTGGCTACGAGGGTGGGTTCCTGCACCAACAAACGCCAGGTACACAATTGTCCGGCAGAAAGGGCACAGTTCTGGAGGATGACGAGGTGGAGGAGGAGATGGAGGAGGAGGAGGAGGAGGAGCCATGTTCACAGCAGGGTGGCACTCAGACCAGCTCATGGCCATTACTGGTGCGTGGCTGGGGGGATACAGAGGACACAGACGATACACCTCTCACAGAGGACAGCTTTTCTTTGCCTCTGGGCAGCCTGGCACACATGAGCGATTACATGCTGCAGTGTTTCCGCAACGACAGCCGAGTTGCCCACATTTTAACTGGTGCTGATTACTGGGTGGCCACCCTGCTGGATCCCCGTTACAAGGACAACGTACCGTCCTTAATTCCCTCACTGGAGCGGGATCGTAAGATGCGCGAGTACAAGCGCACGCTGGTAGACGCGCTGCTGGTGGCATTCCCACCTGACAGCGGGCGTACGGTGGAAGCACAAGGCGAAGGCAGAGGAGGAGGAAGAGGTCGCCAACGCAGCCGGGGCACCGGCAGCACCTCAGAAGGCAGGGTTAGCATGGCCGAAATGTGGAAAAGCTTTGTCAGCACGCCACAACAACCAGCACCACCAGCTGAGATGGAACGTCTTAGCAGGAGGCAGCATTTCACCAACATGGTTGAGCAGTATGTGTCCACAGGCCTACACGTACTGGATGACGGGTCTGCCCCCTTTAACTTCTGGGTCTCCAAATTGGGCACATGGCCTGAGCTTGCCGTTTATGCCTTGGAGGTGCTGGCCTGCCCTGCAGCCAGTGTATTATCTGAACGTGTATTTAGCACGGCAGGGGGCGTTATCACAGACAAGCGCAGCCGCCTGTCCAGAGCCAATGTGGACAAGCTCACGTTCATTAAAATGAACCAGGCATGGATCCCACAGGACTTGTCCATACCTTGTGCAGAATAGACATGTATACCGGTGTTGTGACAAACTGTCCGGCCATCGGATTGTGCCCGGCCCGTACTGCGCAGGCGCAGCGCTTGCGCAGTACAGAGGACAAGGAGATTCACAAAATCTCCGAAGATGAACGGCGCCTGCGCTTTGAGTGCAGGTTCAAGCCCCACCATCCAAGAGGACATACGGTAGCACATAGTAACAGGGCCCCTCACGGGCTCGCTTCGATCGCGGCCTTGCTTGGCTCGGCTTGAACCACGGATGGTGTGGCCTTCACCTGAACTCAACACGCAGGCGCCGTTAGTCTTGGGAGATTTTTGAAATCCCCTTGTCCTACATACTCAGCAAGCGCAGTACAGGGCGGACACTATTCGACAGGGGACAGAATTCGACACATCACCGGCCTTACCCAGCCATTGTTGTATTTTTGAACCAGTGTTGGCTACCTCGTCCTCCTCCACCGCCGCTTCCACCTACACAGCCACATCCACCGCCACCTCAACCTCCTACTCCATATGGACCTCGTCCTGCTAGGCCAAGATTAAAATTTTTATTTTATTTTTTTGTAGCGCACAGATCCTTTCCCCCTTACCTGCCTTTATGTTGTTGGCTCTTCGCAGGAGGGAGAAAGGCACACCGCACTACCAGCCCGTATCCTCCTATATAAAGAGGTTGAGCAGTGTACTTGACGGGCCGTGTCCACAGCCGGAGTCAAAACTCCTCCAGAGGATGATTCTCACCTCTACTGTAGGTAGAGGCAAGTCCTTTAATTGCCAGTAAAGTCAATGTCCACACCAGCTGAAACTCCAACTCTTATTCTCTCATGGCAAAATAAACTGTACTCAGATAGAAAAGGTTAGAGCAAAGAAACAGGACAGCTTAAGGTGTGGAGGAGGTCCAGGCACAAACGTAGCACATTCACTTCACTGCTTAGGTTTCTCAAACAGTTTTTGGCGCACGGTCTCTGCCACAGACATTGAGGTTGGTCTCTGCCACAGACCGGGTGTACAAGGCTCCTGCCACAGACCTGGAGAACTTTGGTCTCTGCCACAGACTAGGGTGTATAAGGCCCCTGCCACGGGCCTGAAGAACTTTGGTCTCAGCCACAGACCAGGGTGTATAAGGCCCCTGCCACGGGTCGGTTGAATAAGGCCTCTGATACAGTCAAGGTGACCTTGAGCTTCTCCTTCTACGAACCTAGCCCATATCAAGGGGAAGACATCTCTCCAGGGAGTCAACAGACCATTCCTTCACCGTGACTCCCGCATCGGTCCATCAGAATGATCCTCCCTTCCCTGGAACAGGGTCCCCTACACGAGGCGGCTCTGGACTCCAGGCTTTACTCCCGCCCCTAGGCCTCCATACCCAGGGCAGCAAGAACTCCAGGATAGTACCTCACCCCGGGCTAAAGGTGCCCGAGATGGAACAGGAACACATGCACCCAGGCCGAAGGCACCTGGGCGCGGACCCCACTGGACATCAGCCCCCAGGCCAAAGGTCTGCCCCTTTTATATGCTCTCCTGGCATGCACAGCAGGTTCCCCGCCCCGCTGTACTACTGCCAAGAGGGGACACAAAAGGCGCCACCTGTAGGCCGCAGGGAACTGCACACCAATACTGTCCCCCGAGGACAAAATGGTCCATGAATCCTACAGAATTAGGGTATTTGAGCCTATTTACCACTCAAACACTTTCCTTAAATTTAGCACCCCGCTACATTTTTATTTCAAAGTATTTTATTTTCCCACTAGCTTATCCATTAAATTAAATAATTTATTCCAGAAAGGGCGTATTCTGGGGCATTCCCACCATATGTGTCGCATCGTGCCGTTGAGTTTCTGAGGTTCTTAATGACTTCCTGTACCTCTTCTGCTGAAAATCGGGCCTCCAGCATATTTTTTTATTTTTTAATTTTTTTTATGTTCTTTTAAGTTATTTCCTATCCACATTTGTTTGCAGAGCACTTGCCATGTTCTTAACAACATTTTGCTGCCATTTGCAGCCCTCTAGCCCTTTCCATTACTTTTTTAGAGCCTTTTTAGTCGTCAGAAGTCCGGGTCCCCATTGACTTCAATGGGGTCCGGGTCCGGGTCCGGGTTCGGGTTAAAGTTCGGTCCCGAATCCGAACTTTTTTCCGAAGTTCGGCCGAACCCGCCGGACCCGAATATCCAGCTACCCGCTCAACTCTAGTAGTGACCATAATCATCTAGCCCAGTGGTTCTCAACTCCTGTCCTCAGGACCCACTAACAGGCCAGATTTTAAGTATTACCTTGGTGAGATGCAGACTAGAATACTGCAATCCCTGAGCAGCAAATTATATCACCTGTGATGCATTTCAGTTATCTTGCAAACCTGGCCTGTTGGTGGGCCCTGAGGACTGGAGTTGAGAACCACTGATCTAGCCATTCTGTTCCCAAGCATAGCTATCCAGTTGGAGAGGAACATTTTGCATATGATAAGGATTCTTGTTTTTGCACAGCTAAGCACTGACGTTGAATTCTAATCATCTATGCTTTGTGAACTAATCCGACAGAAAAAAGCAAAGGTCTACCCCGAGTATAATATAATACAATAATTAGCTCCTATTTCCTGGTTTTATCATACTCACAGCAAAGTTCCTCCAACATGCCCATGTTATCATAGAACAGAAAGTTCGGAAGATATATTTAATGATTAAGGACCGGGAACAGCCTGGTGAAAAATGTGCCTGCAGCATTGCCAGGTCTTTCACGCTCTTGCACAAATCATTTTATCTTCCTGGGCATGGCTGCCAAGATCCGATGAGATCTCAGTCATTTATTAATGTACATTCCGCAGTGCACGTCGCTAAGTACATTGTTATCTTTATAAATTAAAACCGTTTTATTACTGAGGGACTACAGCACAGCTAAATATATAAAGATGGAACATTGTTAATCTCGTGTAGGGAACAAATCGGGGGGGGGAATGTGATACACATGTTTAGTCATTCAGCCTGACCTCATTTTTAAAGGAAAATGCTTTACAGGATAAATGCCAAAAAGAGCAGAACATATAAGATAGATATTCTGCAGATAGATAGATAGACAGATAGATAAATTGATACACTATATTACCAAAAGTATTGGGACGCCTGCCTTTACACGCACATGAACTTTAATGGTATCCCAGTCTTCGTCCGTAGGGTTCAATATTGAGTTGGCCCACCCTTTGCAGCTATAACAGCTTCAACTCTTCTGGGAAGCCTGTCCACAAGGTTTAGGAGGGTGCCTATGGGAATGTTTGACCATTCTTCCAGAAGCTCATTTGTGAGGCCAGGCACTGATGTTGAACGAGAAGGCCTGGCTCACAGTTAACACTCTAATTGATCCCAAAGGTGTTTATTTGGGTTGAGGTCAGGACTCTGTACAGGCCAGTGAAGTTCCTCCACCCCAAACTTGCTCATCCTTGTCCTTGTGGACCTTACTTTGTGCACTGCTGTGCAGTCATGTTGGAACAGGAAGGGGCCGTCCCCCAAACTGTTCCCACAAAGTTGGGAGCATGAAATTGTCCAAAATGTCGCCAATACTTTTTGTAATATAGTGTAAATTAGGGATGAGCCAAACATCCCCCACCATAACATGCGAACAGGCAATAAATTTGTTCGAACATTTGAACCCCGTTAAAGTCTATGGGACACGAACATGAAAAATCAAAAGTGCTAATTGTAAAGGCTTATATGCAAGTTATTGTCATAAAAAGTGTTTGGGGACCCGGGTCCTGCCCCAGGGGACATGTATCAATGCAAACATTTTTTTTTTTTTAAACGTCCGTTTTTTTGGGAGCAGTGATTTTAATAATGCTTAAAGTGAAACAATAAAAGTGAAATATTCCTTTATATTTTGTACCTGGGGGGTGTGTGTATAGTATGCCTGTAAATCAGTGCTTGTTTCACGTGCTTAGAACTGTCCCTGCACAAAATGTCATTTCTGAAGGAAAAAAAGTCATTTAAAAGTACTCGCGGCTGTAATGAATTGTCGGTCCAGGCAGTACAGAGAAAAGTCATTGAAAGTCATTGATAAAAAAAAAAAAAAATGCGTGAGGGTCCCCCCAAATTCAATTACCAGGTCCTTCATGTCTGGTGTGGACTTTAAGGGGAACTCCGCGCCAAATAATAAAAAAAATGGCGTGGGGTTCCCCCTAAAGATCCATAACAGACCCTTATCTGAGCACGCAACCTGGCAGGCCGCAGGAAAACAGGGGGGACGAGAGAGCGCCCCCCCCTCCTGAACCGTACCAGGCCACATGCCCTCAACATGGGGAGGATGCTTTGGGGTCTGGACTCCAAAGCACCATGTCCCCATGTTGATAGGGACAAGGGCCTCATCCCCACAACCCTTGCCCGGTGGTTGTGGGGGTCTGTGGGGGGCTTATCAGAATCTGGAAGACCCCTTTAACAAAGGGGACCCCCAGATCCCGGCCCCCCTATGTGAATTGGTAACAGGGTACAATGTACCCCTACCATTTCACAAAGAAAGTGTAAAAAAAAAACACACAGACACAGTTGGGATAAGTCCTTTATTTAAAAAAAAAAAAGAATAAAAAAAAAAAATACTCCAGCGGTGGTAATCCACCCTCGATCTCCACTCCAGCGATGTCGGTATCCTGAGATGGATGATCTATCCAGGCTCCAGCGTCGAGGAACAGCACACGGTCCTCTCTTCACGTGAGTGGAGACACCAAAAAATGGCGTGGGGTTCCCATCAAAAGTTCATTACAGACCCTTATCCGAGCACGCAACCTGGCAGGCCGCAGGAAAAGAGGGGGGACGAGAGAGCGGCCCCCCTCCTGAACCGTACCAGGCCACATGCCCTCAACATGGGGAGGATGTCCCCATGTTGATGAGGACAAGGGCCTCATCCCCACAACCCTTGCCCGGTGGTTGTGGGAGTCTGCGGGCGGGGGGCTTATCGGAATATGGAAGCCCCCTTTAACAAAGGGGACCCCCAGATCACGGCCCCCCTATGTGAATTGGTAACGGGGTACATTTTACCCCTACCATTTCACCCAAAAAAGTGACAAAAAAGGTAAAAAAAACACACGCACAGCTTGGGACAAGTCCTTTAATAAAAAAAATAATAATTCCAGCGCTGTAATCCTTCTACGACCCGCCGCCCTGAACGATACAGCCTCCTCCATAGGAGGCGCCTGGCCGAATGACGTGCGGCCCGTCTGACAGCTCTTAAATAACCGAGGACGAGGCCACCCGTGACGTGGACGGGTGACCCCGCCCCCTCTGACGCAACGGGGGTTTCCGGCAGTTTCCACGTGGCAATACGGGGGACCTCCTGTGACTTGCATATTAACCTTTATAACCTTTGCATATTAACCTTTTAAAAAAAAAAAATCCCCCATAGACTTTTGAAGGGTGTTCCGCGGCTTTCGAATTTGCCGCAAACACCTCAAATTGTTCGCTATTCGGCGAATGGGCGAACAGCCAATATTCGAGTCGAACTCATGTTCGTCCCGAACATAGAGCTCATCCCTACTCCGCCGATACCGACGGCTCTTGTAAGCGGCGGAGATGACGGAACGCGACAGGAGGGGGTGGGCACCTCTCCCGCCGCCAATATAAGTGATCTTGCAGCGAATCTGCCGCAAAGACCACTTTTATCTGAAAGTGGACCGCCTGTAGTTTTTAAAAATACCAGGGTTATGGCAGCTATCTGCTGCCATAACAATGGTATTCAACGTCAAAGTACCGACGTGTAACGACGGCAGGAGGTCCGGAAGTGGTTAAAGAACCTGGCTGATTTTTGGATGGTTTTCGAGGCTTTGATAATGATAAAATGTAACAACATCCCATCAGAAGTAACCACAGCTGATAAAGTTACATTGTGTAAATGCTGTGATTCAGTAGTAATAAACAAGGAATCTGGTGTTTCTACTATGGAGGGATACAATATTTCCACCTCTTTCCCTTTTGGTCAGTTGTGATATAAAGTGTTTTATTTTTTTTTGGAGTCTCTTTGGAGTCTCTCCATGTATTCCTTTCGGTATTCCAAGCCCGGTGTTTGTTGATCCCTCAGCGGTATTGCGATGATTTCACGGTTTTAACCTGCGCAGTCTCCATGTTCCTCTGTGCCCTTGTGCCTGAGCCCATCAGAGGAGATGAGCAGCTTTCATCTGAATACAAGAGAATAAAGAAACCTTTCACCTGGACAAACATCAATATCCGTCATCGCAGCGCCTGTCGCTTCATCTTCTCCGAGAGGAGAGAGACCTGCGTTACCTCCGCCATAATGAATTGTCGCCCATTACTCACCCCACCTAATACCAGCTGCATCCCACAATTATTTTCTGTTCTTCCTGTTAATCTACGACTCCATTTAATCTGTCTTTTTCGCACCTCTTGCTGATTCACAGCTCACCTCAACATTCCAGTTATTTATTTTGAACATGATAGGAAACCCATCTGGTCTAGGGCTTGAGGTGGTGGGGGGGGGGGGGGGCAGAGGTTACATTTCTCTTGGATTCCACCTCTATCTAATTAAAGGTTGAAGACACCTTCACACAAAGTTTCCTTACCCTTTTTCCCCCACCCCTAAGCAGATATAGCACACCCACCCCCTACAGGAAACCCATCTGGTCTAGGGTTTGAGGTGTGTGGGGGGGGGGGGGGGCAGAGGTTAAATTTCTCTTGGGTTCCACCTTTATCTAATGAAAGGTTGAAGACACCTTCACACAAAGTTTCCTTACCCCTTTTCCCCCACCCCTAAGCAGATCTAGCACACCCACCCCCCACAGGAAACCCATCTGGTCTGGGGGTTGAGGTGGGGGTGCAGAGGTTACATTTCTATTGGGTTCTACCTCTATCTAATTAAAGGTCGAAGACACCTTCACACAAAGTTTCCTTTTTCCCCCACCTTTAAGCAGATCTAGCACACCCACCCCCTACAGGAAACCCATCTGGTCTAGGACTTGAGGAGTGGGGGGGGCAGAGGTTACATTTCTCTTGGGTTCCACCTTTATCTAATTAAAGGTTGAAGACACCTTCACACAAAGTTTCCTAACCCCTTTGCCCTCCCCCCTAAGCATATCTAGCACACCCACCCCCCACAGGAAACCCATCTGGTCTAGGGCTTGAGGGGGGGGGGGGCAGAGGTTACATTTCTCTTGGTTTATAGGTGGATCTCTTAGAAATATGCATGTATGTGTTGTATGTCGTGGTGAATTATAGTTAGAGCCAAGAGCAATGTAGTAGGTGTCATGCCGGACAGAGTTGAATAACGAGCCGTGATTGGGTTCCTCCATCTTCAAGGGAAATCTGCCCAAAGATGAGGAGGACTTTTTGAACAGATTAGTGACCACGGATGAAATCTGGGTATATCTATATGATCCTGAGACTAAAGAAATTAGTAAAACATAAAAAACATGCTTCATCACCCACCCCCAAAAAGGCTAAGGCAGCCATTACTGAAGTTGATAGCTGGTTTTCCTCCAAATCTGCATACTTCTATGCAGATGGTATTAAAGGTCTATTCCATAGATGTGAGGGGTGTGTAACCATAGGAGGTGGATATGTAGAGAAGCAAGAGTCAGTGGACTGCATTTCAGATCCTTAGCACATTTGGATCTTGGTGAGGGTAAGAACTTATTGGCCTCCCCTCGTATAATAGCCACTTCCAGTCCAAGGACGTCATATGACGTCCTGGACTTTCAGAGGGGGATATCTGAATGATGGGTGCAGCTACAGGCATCATTCAGGCAGTTCCGCTGCATGATCGTTCTTATAGGCGACGGGTGGGGACTTTCCCCCTCCCGCCGCCATCCGGTTCTTCTTCGGGCTCTCCCGTGCCATCAGGGACCCGGAGAAACAATCGGCCGGTGCCGGATGACGACCATAGAGATTTCCGGTGACCACATGGTCACCAGTCATCTCTATTACTGTCGGAGGCCCGGGCGCGACGTTATGACGTCACGCCTGGGTTCCCAGATGTAAACAAAGCCGCGATCACGGCTGTCCTCATGAGATCGGTGAATTTTTTTATTCGATCTCATGCTTTCCAGCCTGGAGGAGAGATGTGAGGTCTTATTGACCCTGCATCTCTCCATAAAGAAGACCTGTCACAATAGATTCCTATTACAAGGGATGTTTACATTGATCAAAAAAAATTAAAAAGTAAAAAAAGTGCAAAAAATATATTTTTTTTTTAGCAAAATAATAATAAAAAAAAAAAAAACGCCCCTGTCGCAGGTAGCTCGCGCACAGAAGCGAACACACACGTAAGTCCCGCCCACATATGTAAACGCCGTTCAAACCACACATATGAGGTATCGCCGCGTGCGTTAGATCACGAGCAACAACTCTAGCACTAGAACTCCTCTGTAACTCTAAACTGGTGACCTGTAAAAAAATATAAAGCGTAGCCTATGGAGATTTTTAAGTACCGAAGTTTGACGTCATTCCATGAGTATGCGCAATTTTAAAGCGTGACATGTTAGGTATCTATTTACTCGGCGTAACATCATCTTTCACATTATACAAAAAAATTGGGCTAACTTTACTGTTTTGTTATTTTATAATTCATGAAACCGTTTTGTTTTTTCTTAAAAAGGCGTTCAAATTTTTTTTTCGCAAATACCGTGCAAGATAAAAATGCAATGACCGTAATTTATTTCCCTAGGGTGCCTGCTAAAAAAAAAAAAAAAAACATATATAATGTTTGGGGGTTCTGAGTAATTTTCTAGCAAAAAAAATGATGATTTTTTCATGTAGGAGAGAAGTGCCAGAATGGAAGTGGATAGAAAATGTGAAGTGGTTGTAAAGGCAGAAGGTGCATTATAGGCATTAAGATTTAAAAAAAACCTTCTGTGAGCAGCGGCCCCCCTCAGCCCCCCTAATACTTACCTGAGCCTCATCTCCATCCGGCGATGTTGCATGAGAGACTGAGCTGCCTGGGTTTCTCCCTTCTCATTGGCTGAGACATTGGCTCCCGCTGCTGTCAATCAAAGTCAGTGAGCCAATACGGTGAGAAAGGGGGTGGGGCCAGCCTGTGGCTCCCTTGCCTGAATGGACACACGGAGCTGCAGCTCGGCTCGGGTGCCTCTACAGCAAGAAGGGGCACTCAACAGGAGGGAGGGGCCAGGAGTGCCAGCGAGGGACCCGAGAAGAGGAGGATCTGGGCTGTTCTGTGCAAAACCATTACACAGAGTGGGTAAGTATAACATGTCTGTTATTTTTAACTAAAAACTAAAATGAGACTTTAGTATCACTTTTGTTTATTTTATTAAATGTATCTTGGGAAGTTATATTTTGCATCTGCAAAACTCTGGACTGGCATGTTGTATCAATTTTCAAAAATGAATTTTGGCAGCTCAAGCAAACTGCACAGGGTTGTCGGGAAGAGGCCCTTGTCCCCATCAACATGGGGGCAGGGTGCTCTGGGGTGGGGGGGCCGCAGGTCGCCCCCCTGCCCCAGAGCACCAAACCCCCTATGTTGAGGGCATGCGGCCTGGTACGGTTCAGGAGGGAGGGGGGGCGCTCTCTCGTCTCCCCCTCTTCCCCTGCGGCCTGCAAGGTTGCGTGCTCGGATAAGGGTCTGGTTTGGATTTTGAGGGGGACCCCCACGCCGATTTTTCGGCTTAGGGGATTCCCCTTCAAATCCATACCAGACCCAAGGGCCTGGTATGCTCCTGGAGGGGGAACCCATGCCAGTTTTTTATTTAAAAATTGGCGTGGAGTTCCCGCTCAGGATTTATACCAAACACAGTGCCTGGTATTGGCGGGAATCCACGTCAGATCCCCGTTCAATACAGTGCCGCGTCTCCTCGCTATTGCAGCGAGCGCGAGATGTGTCGCCACCCTGTCACCGAGATGTCGGCACCCCTGTCACCGAGAATCTCTGCGATGGGATCGCAATGAATATACAATGTCGGCGGCACCTACTGTAGAGCACTATGGCCCCAAGCACACGGGACGCTGTTAAACGGACGTTCAGAGGCAATTGGACGCTTTTTTCAGCTGCCCCTGAACTCATTCAATGTTATCTTATGTGACCACCATGTACACAGTCTTGTTTACAGTCATTTTTTAGGCAGTTGCTTTTAACGGCGTTTCTTTGAAAGCAAAAAAATTTGTTCAGACGCCAGAGATTTCCACGTTTCAGACACCAAATGCGGCTAAACGCGGGTACCGGCGTTTCGCCGCGTTTTCGTTTATAAGCGTTTTTGAAGGTGCCCTATTTTTTTTACATTAAAAATCCCAAAAATGATGGCAAATGATGAAAATCCATTAAAAATATATTTAAAAAAAATTGTAATTGCTTGCAATGATTCATAGACCATTTGTTTGCCCTTATGAGCCCTCGATCCAATCCAATACACCACTAGCATTGCTGTTATCAGAAGTATAATTGGAATTTGACCCATATATTGTAAGATTGGAGCAAGCAACTTGTGGCAGGTGATGTAGCAAGTGGACAATCAGCAACTTGTGGCAGGTGACGTGGCAAGTGGACAATCCACAACTTGTGGCAGGTGACGTGGCAAGTGGACAATCCACAACTAGTGGCAGGTGACGTGGCAAGTGGACAATCCACAACTTGTGGCAGGTGACGTGGCAAATGACAATCCGCAACTTGTGGCAGGTGACGTGACAAGTGGACAATCCACAACTTGTGGCAGGTGACGTGGAAAATGACAATCCGCAACTTGTGGCAGGTGATGTGGCAAATGACAATCCACAACTTGTGGCAGGTGACGTGGCAAATGACAATCCACAACTTGTGGCAGGTGACGTGGCAAGTGGACAATCTACAACTAGTGGCAGGTGACGTGGCAGGTGACGTGGCAAGTGGACAATCCACAACTTGTGGCAGGTGACGTGGCAAATGACAATCCGCAACTTGTGGCAGGTGACGTGGCAAATGACAATCCGCAACTTGTGGCAGGTGACGTGGCAAATGACAATCCACAACTTGTGGCAGGTGACGTGGCAAATGACAATCCGCAACTTGTGGCAGGTGACGTGACAAGTGGACAATCCACAACTTGTGGCAGGTGATGTGGAAAATGACAATTCGCAACTTGTGGCAGGTGATGTGGCAAGTGGACAATCCACAATTTGTGGCAGGTGACGTGACAAGTGGACAATCCACAACTTGTGGCAGGTGACGTGGAAAATGACAATCCACAACTTGTGGCAGGTGATGTGGCAAGTGGACAATCCGCAACTTGTGGCAGGTGACGTGGCAAATGACAATCCACAACTTGTGGCAGGTGACGTGGCAAATGACAATCCACAACTTGTGGCAGGTGACGTGGCATATGACAATCCACAACTTGTGGCAGGTGATGTGACAAGTGGACAATCCACAACTTGTGGCAGGTGACGTGGAAAATGACAATCCGCAACTTGTGGCAGGTGACGTGGCAAATGACAATCCGCAACTTGTGGCAGGTGACGTGGCAAATGACAATCCACAACTTGTGGCAGGTGACGTGGCAAATGACAATCCACAACTTGTGGCAGGTGATGTGGCAAGTGGACAATCCGCAACTTGTGGCAGGTGACGTGGCAAATGACAATCCGCAACTTGTGGCAGGTGACGTGGCAAATGACAATCCACAACTTGTGGCAGGTGATGTGGCAAGTGGACAATCCGCAACTTGTGGCAGGTGACGTGGCAAATGACAATCCACAACTTGTGGCAGGTGACGTGGCAAATGACAATCCACAACTTGTGGCAGGTGACGTGGCAAATGACAATCCGCAACTTGTGGCAGGTGACGTGGCAAATGACAATCCGCAACTTGTGGCAGGTGACGTGGCAAATGACAATCCGCAACTTGTGGCAGGTGACGTGGCAAATGACAATCCACAACTTGTGGCAGGTGATGTGGCAAGTGGACAATCCGCAACTTGTGGCAGGTGACGTGGCAAATGACAATCCGCAACTTGTGGCAGGTGACGTGGCAAATGACAATCCGCAACTTGTGGCAGGTGACGTGGCAAATGACAATCCACAACTTGTGGCAGGTGACGTGGCAAATGACAATCCACAACTTGTGGCAGGTGACGTGGCAAATGACAATCCACAACTTGTGGCAGGTGATGTGGCAAGTGGACAATCTGCAACTTGTGGCAGGTGACGTGGCAAATGACAATCCACAACTTGTGGCAGGTGACGTGGCAAATGACAATCCGCAACTTGTGGCAGGTGACGTGGCAAATGACAATCCACAATTTGCGGCAGGTGACGTGACAAGTGGACAATCCACAACTTGTGGCAGGTGACGTGGCAAATGACAATCCACAACTTGTGGCAGGTGACGTGACAAGTGGACAATCCACAACTTGTGGCAGGTGACGTGGCAAATGACAATCCACAACTTGTGGCAGGTGATGTGGCAAGTGGACAATCCGCAACTTGTGGCAGGTGATGTGGCAAGTGGACAATCCGCAACTTGTGGCAGGTGACGTGGCAAATGACAATCCACAACTTGTGGCAGGTGACGTGGCAAATGACAATCCACAACTTGTGGCAGGTGACGTGGCAAGTGGACAATCCGCAACTTGTGGCAGGTGACGTGGCAAATGACAATCCGCAACTTGTGGCAGGTGACGTGGCAAATGACAATCCACAACTTGTGGCAGGTGACGTGGCAAATGACAATCCACAACTTGTGGCAGGTGACGTGGCAAATGACAATCCACAACTTGTGGCAGGTGATGTGACAAGTGGACAATCCACAACTTGTGGCAGGTGACGTGGAAAATGACAATCCGCAACTTGTGGCAGGTGACGTGGCAAATGACAATCTGCAACTTGTGGCAGGTGACGTGGCAAATGACAATCCACAACTTGTGGCAGGTGACGTGGCAAATGACAATCCACAACTTGTGGCAGGTGATGTGGCAAGTGGACAATCCGCAACTTGTGGCAGGTGACGTGGCAAATGACAATCCGCAACTTGTGGCAGGTGACGTGGCAAATGACAATCCACAACTTGTGGCAGGTGATGTGGCAAGTGGACAATCCGCAACTTGTGGCAGGTGACGTGGCAAATGACAATCCACAACTTGTGGCAGGTGACGTGGCAAATGACAATCCACAACTTGTGGCAGGTGACGTGGCAAATGACAATCCGCAACTTGTGGCAGGTGACGTGGCAAATGACAATCCGCAACTTGTGGCAGGTGACGTGGCAAATGACAATCCGCAACTTGTGGCAGGTGACGTGGCAAATGACAATCCACAACTTGTGGCAGGTGATGTGGCAAGTGGACAATCCGCAACTTGTGGCAGGTGACGTGGCAAATGACAATCCGCAACTTGTGGCAGGTGACGTGGCAAATGACAATCCGCAACTTGTGGCAGGTGACGTGGCAAATGACAATCCACAACTTGTGGCAGGTGACGTGGCAAATGACAATCCACAACTTGTGGCAGGTGACGTGGCAAATGACAATCCACAACTTGTGGCAGGTGATGTGGCAAGTGGACAATCTGCAACTTGTGGCAGGTGACGTGGCAAATGACAATCCACAACTTGTGGCAGGTGACGTGGCAAATGACAATCCGCAACTTGTGGCAGGTGACGTGGCAAATGACAATCCACAATTTGCGGCAGGTGACGTGACAAGTGGACAATCCACAACTTGTGGCAGGTGACGTGGCAAATGACAATCCACAACTTGTGGCAGGTGACGTGACAAGTGGACAATCCACAACTTGTGGCAGGTGACGTGGCAAATGACAATCCACAACTTGTGGCAGGTGATGTGGCAAGTGGACAATCCGCAACTTGTGGCAGGTGATGTGGCAAGTGGACAATCCGCAACTTGTGGCAGGTGACGTGGCAAATGACAATCCACAACTTGTGGCAGGTGACGTGGCAAATGACAATCCACAACTTGTGGCAGGTGACGTGGCAAGTGGACAATCCGCAACTTGTGGCAGGTGACGTGGCAAATGACAATCCGCAACTTGTGGCAGGTGACGTGGCAAATGACAATCCACAACTTGTGGCAGGTGACGTGGCAAGTGACACACTAAATACAACTACACTGCTGCTCTCTCAGCTGCTGCTACTCACTCTGGTCTCACGAAATGGCTGAAATGGTTAATAATACTGTTTTTTGAGCTTAGGGAGGGTCTTATGATGTTATCATAACTAAACGCTTCTAGACGCAAACGCGGTAAAACGCCGCTAAACGGGTGTTTTAAACGCCGGTTTCAAGGTGTCAAAAAAATCGTTCAGAGGACTTTGCCTCAGCGTCCCGTATACATGGAGCCTAAGACTGCGTGTGTGTGTGTGGTCATGTGTGACCTCAGAATGGCGTTATGTCAGACATTTTAAAAATGTGAGAATGTGAACTAACTCTGTGTATATGTGCCCCCCCCCCAAGTGCCCAAGGCCCACCACAAGGTCTCAATCTGGCTCTGACCCCCCCCCCCCCCCCAATAAAATCACTTAAATCTGTCCCCAGTAGCTTGCACACAGAAGCGAACGCATGCCTAAGTCGCGCCCACATATGTAAATCGTTCAAACCACACATGTGAGGTATCGCCAGGTTCGTTAGAGCGAGAGCAATAATTCTAGCACTAGACCTCCTCTGTAACTCTAAACATGTAACCTGTAAAAAAAATTAAAGCGTCGCCTATGGAGATTTTTAAGTACTGAAGTTTGTCGCCGTTCCACAAGCGTGCGCAATTTTAAAGCGTGACATGTTAGATATCTATTTACTCGGCGTAACATCATCTTTCACATTATACAAAAAAAATTGGGCCAACTTTATTGTTTTTTTTTTCTTTTAATTCATGAAACTGTTTATTTTCCCCCAAAAAAATGTGTTTAAAAAATTGCTACGCAAATATCATTTGACGGAAAAAAAAGAGTGGCAACGACCGCCATTTTATTCCCTAGAGTCTCTGCTAAAAAAACATATATAGTATTTGGGGCTTCAGGGTAATTTTCTAGAAAAAAAAATGATGATTTTTTACATGTAGGAGCAAAGTGCCAGAATTGGCTCAGATGGGAAGTGGTTAAAAAATGATATATATAAACAAACAAAAAAAATAAATAATATAAAATGTTTTTAATTTGTGAAACTGTTTAAAAAAATGCGTTTGAAAAATTGCTGCGCAAGTGCCGTGTGACATAAAAAAAAATTGAAACGACATTTTATCCCCTAGAGTCTCTGCTAAAAAAAAAAAAAAAAACATATATAATGTTTGGGGGTTCAAAATAATTTTCTAGGGAAAAAAAATTATGATTTTTACATGTAGGAGAGGAGTGCCAGAATTGGCCCGGATGGGAAGAGGTTAAAAAAAATAATATATAAACCCAAAAAAATAATAATATAAAATGTTTTTAATTTGTGAAACTGTTTAAAAAAATATATATTTAATAGAGTTTAAAAAAGTGTGTAACCTTTTTGAAATACATATTTATATATATATATATATATAAAAAAAAAAACATATATAATGTTTGGGGGTTCTGAGTAATTTTCTAGGGAAAAAGATATGATTTTTACATGTAGGAGAGGAGTGCCAGAATTGGCCCGGATGGGAAGTGGTTGAAAAAATTATATATAAGCAAAAAAAAAATAATAATATAAAATGTTTTTAATTCTCGAAACTGTTTAAAAAAAAAAACCCCGTTTAAAAAATTGCTGCTCAAGTGCCGTGTGACATAAAAAAAAAATGCAACAACCATCATTGTATTTCCTAGAGTCTCTGCTAAAAAAAAAGATTAAAAAAAAAAACTTATATAATATTTGGGGGTTTTGAGTAATTTTCTAGAAAATAAAATGATGATTTTTTACATGCAGGAGCAAAGTGCCAGAATTGGCCCGGATGGGAAGTGTTTAAAAAAATTATTTATAAAACAAAAAAAATATATATATTTTAAAATGTTTTTAATTCGTAAAACTGTTTTTTTTTTTTTTTTAAACGCGTTTAAAAAATTGCTGCGCAAGTGCCGTGTGACATTAAAAAAAATATTGCAACGACCGCCATTTTATTCCCTAGAGTCTCTGCTAAAAAAAAATAAAAAAGTAATTTTCTAGCAAAAAATAAGAAATTAAACTTAAACAAAAAGTTCCAGAAAAGGCCCGGTATGGAAGTGGTTAGTCAGATTACTTTTTCTTTTTTTATTTCTTTTTTTGCGCCTGTTTATTTTCGGGGGAAAACTCGCACGCGCTGGAATTAAAATAGAAAAACATCATTAAAATTTCTGCTTGCTCTTTTCTAATCACATTTTAATTGGGATCTACGGCCAAAACAAACACAAAAACAATAGGCACGTGCGTGCGCAAAGCTCCCTTTTTAATGAGCCGACGGCGATGGGAACAGACAGGAGTGTCAGCGTGTTTGTCAGGCTTGGAGGAGAACAAAAGATTTCTCGCGTGGAAAGCGCCGTCCTACGTATCAGAGGCCAGACAGACTGGATCAGCACCGTCAGCCAAAAAAAAAACAACAACTTCCGATGCCGCCAATATGGGACAACTTTATAATGATATTTAAAAATAACAACAAAGGTGTACGAGAAACGCCAGGCCTTCCGTATCTCTGTAGAGGAATCTGGGAATGGTGACATTGTTGTTATCACACAAAAAAAAAAGAAATGAAGGAGCTCATAATGTTAAAGCTGAACTCCAGGCAACACAAAGGGTTTGTATTTCTGTCCATCCAGTGCTGAGATTTACACAGCTTTGTAACACAGCACGGCCTGGCAGAGCAGGAGACCCTACAGGTCATGTCTTGTCTCCCCCGACAGTGAAGAAGGAGAATCAGTACGCTGATGAGCTCATCTCTGTGTCACTCTGCTCTCTCCCTCCTATCAGCAGCACATGAGCACTGCAGCACAACTGATCATTTTTTTGCCTGCTGTTTCTCCCTCTTCCAGTCTGAGCTCTGCTGTACAAGGGGGTTGCAAGAGGCTGCTAAAAAAAAAGTCAGATTTCAGTTATTACACACAAAAAAAATATGATTCTGCAGTATTCATAAATACATAATATTTCTTTAAAATAAATATATTATATATATATATATATATATATATATATATATATATATATATATATATATATATATATATATTTTTTTTTTATTTAATTATATATATATATATATGTTTTCTTATATATATATATATATATATATATATATATATATATATATATATATATATATATATATATATATATATATATATAATATATGTATATATATATATATATATATTTGTTTTAAATTAATATAAATAAATATGTAAATATATTATATAAATTATATATATTTTTTATTTAATATATATATATATATATATATATATATATATATATATATATATATATATATATATGTTTTCTAATATATATATATATATGTATATATATATATATACATATATTTTTTTTAAATAAATATAAATATATATATATATATATATATATATATATATATATATAAATATGTATTTCAAAAAGGTTACACACTTTTTTAAACTCTATTAAATATATAAAAGTGCGTAAACTTTTTGAAGAACATATATATAGATATATATATATATATTGTGAGGGGGTTAGCTCGGCAGCGGGTGTGTGTGACCCCCGGGATGGGCTCCCCACACAAAAACAGGCCCAGCAGACAGAGGTTGTGGTTTTCAAGATCAAAAGGGTGCGGTTTATTTCTCTATTTACAGTGACAAAAACACAGCAAAGCAAAAAGAAACATAAACAAAATAAACCCTGGTCAGCTTGACCTCTGACTAAACATACAGGTTTCCTAAACTAACAACTGGGATCAGCCTGGTGCTGTCCTAGTCCCTAAGTCCCTGATTTTAAATGTCCAAGCAAATAGCCACACAGGCTTTGTCTCACCGCACAGGGGTTCACTCTCCCTAGACAGTCCACACAGGTCTGGTTCCAGGCATGAGCTAACATCTAATGAAGCTGGGAGTTCTTATAGAGGCCTAAATGAGCTGACAAGCTTCAGCTGGTCTCATCAACTCCCTGTCTGCACGACGCCCCACACTCTCCCTAGAGGTATGAGTCATCCATGAGCCCACTAGCCTCAGCTGGGCTTCATCAACTCTCTCCCTAGTTGTATAAGTCGGCATAAAGCCTGAATCTGGGAGAAATATACCTACCCCCCTGGATGCAACCAGGTGACTTTACCTTCCTGCTGTCACATACCCCCCCCTCTTGTTTTAACCTTGGGGTTGGAACACCAGCAATCAGGCATTCATGTACTCGAGACAAAGCATCCACATTCCCCATTTGAACGCCAGGGCGATGCTTTACTGTGAAGTTGAATTCCTGTAGGGCCAGGAACCACCTATTCACTCTTCTATTTGTCTCCTTGTTTTGAGCCATCCACTTTAACGGAGCGTGATCCGTAACCATGTCAAAGTGCCTACCTAGCAGATAGTACCGAAGGGAATCTAGAGCCCACTTCACCGCTAAACACTCCTTTTCAACCGTGGCGTAATTTACCTCATGGGACTTCAACTTCCTGCTGAGGTAAATGACTGGGTGCTCTTCCCCGTTCCAGACCTGGGACAGTACTGCTCCTAACCCCACATCTGACGCATCACTTTGTACGACAAAGTCGTTAGAGAAGTCGGGTGAGTACAACACTGGCTGGCTACATAAGGCTTGTTTCAAGAATTGGAATGCTGCCTCAGCCTCGGGGCTCCATTTAATCATGACCGACCCTTTCCCTTTCGTCAGGTTGGTTAGCGGCACAGCCTTAGAAGCAAAGTGGGGAATGAAGCGCCGATAATAACCCGCGATTCCCAGAAAGGCTCGTACCTGCTTCTTGCTGTTGGGACGTGGCCAACTCTGGATGGCCTCGACTTTGTTGAGTTGGGGTTTTATTACTCCCCTGCCAATGGTGTACCCAAGATATTTGGCCTCCTCCTGCCCAATGGTACACTTCTTGGGGTTAGCCGTAAACCCCGCTTCCCGGATAGAGTCTAGGACTGCTTGCACTTTTGGCAGATGTGAGGCCCAATCTGTGCTATGGACAATTACGTCATCCAGGTAAGCCGCAGCATACTTCCGATGGGGCCTCAGTATCTGGTCCATTTTCCGCTGGAATGTGGCCAGCGCATTCTGTAACCCGAACGGCATTCTCTTATATTGGAACGCCCCGTCTGGGGTTACAAATGCGGTTTTCTCTTTGGCCGACTTGGCCAGGGGAATTTGCCAATACCCTTTTGTGAGGTCAAGAGTCGTCATGTATCGGGCTGTTCCCAGCCGGTCGATCAACTCATCTATACGTGGCATGGGGTAGGTGTCAAATTTTGTAACTTTGTTCAACTGACGAAAATCGTTACAAAATCGCCAGCTCCCATCCGGTTTAGGCACCAACACAATGGGACTAGACCAATCACTTTGGGACTCCTCTATCACCCCTAAGTTCAGCATTTTCTGTACTTCCTCCCGTATTGCCTCCCGTCGGGCCTCTGGGATCCGATAGGGTTTTAACTTCACCCTTTCACCGGGCGGGGTAATAATATCATGCTCTACCCCAGATGTTTGTCCCGGCAGCTCAGAGAACACCTCCTTGTTGCGAAGCACAAACTCCTTAACCTCCTGTTGTTGGGGTTGTGACAAGGTGGCTGCTATTCCAACCTCCGGAATCACGCAACCAGTTTGAGCTGGTGACCAAGTTTCTGCGAGTAGGGACTCTCTATCCCTCCAGGCTTTCAACAGATTAACGTGATAGATCTGTTCGGGCTTTCGCCTTCCTGGTTGTCTGACCTTGTAATTCACTTCGCTCACTTTTTCCATTATCTCGTAGGGGCCTTGCCATTTGGCAAGGAATTTACTTTCAACCGTAGGGACAAGTACCAATATCCTATCCCCCGGGGAAAAGGTACGGGTCTTGGCTCCACGGTTGTACACTCTCTGCTGTGCCAACTGCGCTTGGGCCAAATGTTCCTTCACGATGGGCATTACCTGTGCAATTCGATCTTGCATCAGGGCGACATGCTCAATCACACTCCTGTGGGGAGAACTCTCACTTTCCCAAGTTTCCTTGGCAATATCCAACAGCCCTCTTGGGTGTCTCCCATACAGTAACTCAAAGGGGGAGAATCCCGTAGAGGATTGGGGCACCTCCCTAATAGCAAACATCAAATAAGGAAGTAGACAGTCCCAATCCTTTCCATCTCTATCCACCACTTTCTTCAACATTTGTTTTAGGGTTTTGTTGAATCTTTCAACCAGCCCATCGGTTTGGGGGTGATACACAGACGTACGCAATTGCGTCACTTTGAACAATTTACACAGCTCTTTCATAACCCGGGACATAAAGGGTGTACCTTGGTCCGTAAGCAGTTCTTTACAAATACCCACCCGGCTAAAAACAAGAGATAGCTCTTTGGCTATGGTTTTGGCCGAGGTATTTCGGAGAGGGATCGCTTCTGGATAACGGGTGGCATAGTCCATTATAACTAATATGTACTGGTGCCCCCTAGCGGACTTGATTATAGGACCTACCAAATCCATTGCGATCCTCTCAAACGGGACCTCAATGATGGGTAGAGGGACCAGCGGGCTACGGAAATGTGGCATCGGGGCCGACCTCTGACACACAGGGCAGGAGGAACAATAATTTTCTATGTCCTTCATCACCCCAGGCCAATAGAATCTCTGTAATACCCTCTCTCGGGTTTTCTCTGTCCCCAGATGACCTCCAAGAATGTGCCCATGGGCCAACTCCAACACCAACTTCCTGTAAGGTTTGGGCACCACAAGCTGCTCAACGGTTTCTTCTGCCCTTTTTGCCACCCGATACAGTAGGTCCTTCTCTACGCTGAAGTATGGGTAAGTGCAGGTATTATCTGGGTTCACTAACTCGCCATCTATTTCCACTACGTTTTCCCGTGCCTTTATTAGGGCGGGGTCTTTTAACTGTTCTATGGCAAAATTTTCCCTGTGAACCTCAAGATCAGAAAACTCCACAGACGGTAGGTTTTCGTCTGAGGAGGTGGGCTCCTCTCCAGTTTCTTGAGTCTCGCCTGCCAATACTGACAAGGGAAATTCTGGAGAGTCCTCACCACTCTCAGAGGAGTTCTGGCTATCACCTTCCTGGTACATAGGGGCACCAGTGGGGGGCTCAGGATCATCCCACAGTTCCCAGAACTTCGGAAAATCCCTTCCCACAATGGCATCAATTGTAATTGAGATACTAACCCCACTGGATGAGAGAGGGTACCTTTGGGGGTCTTGAAACACACTGTAGTCACTGGATACTCTCGGGTGTCCCCATGCACACAAATAACAGCTACCTTGCTATTCCCAGAGACCTCTGTTTTAACTAATTCAGCCTTTATCAGGGTCACAAGGCTACCTGAATCCAGTAATACCACAACATTTCTACCATTAATACACATTTTGCATAAATGTTTCTCAGTTCCCCGAATGGCAGTGCATGCGACTGTCGCACACAGCGACTGACGTCTGTCCGTCAGAAAGTCACATTGCATGGGTTCCTCCACAACCGGGCAATTTGCTGCAATATGTCCCGCTTGCCGGCAGCGGTAGCAAACAATCCTTTTGGCTGCCTCTTGAGCCCCCGACTTCCCAGGCTGTTCTCGCCAAACCCTGGGCAGAGCTCCCACCCTCTCACTCTCTCCACCCTCACCCCTTGGAATCATCTTATCCGCCCCTGGGGATGGTCTGGTCTTAGGGTGGAAAGTCCGAGAGTCTCTGGAAGAGGCCGTCAGGTTCTCTGCAGCCAAGTATCTCTCTACACGATCCACAAGTTTACCGGCCGTTTCTGGGTCTCCATGGCTTACCCACTTTTGAATGGCGGTAGGAAGTACAGAAAATGCTGAACTTAGGGGTGATAGAGGAGTCCCAAAGTGATTGGTCTAGTCCCATTGTGTTGGTGCCTAAACCGGATGGGAGCTGGCGATTTTGTAACGATTTTCGTCAGTTGAACAAAGTTACAAAATTTGACACCTACCCCATGCCACGTATAGATGAGTTGATCGACCGGCTGGGAACAGCCCGATACATGACGACTCTTGACCTCACAAAAGGGTATTGGCAAATTCCCCTGGCCAAGTCGGCCAAAGAGAAAACCGCATTTGTAACCCCAGACGGGGCGTTCCAATATAAGAGAATGCCGTTCGGGTTACAGAATGCGCCGGCCACATTCCAGCGGAAAATGGACCAGATACTGAGGCCCCATCGGAAGTATGCTGCGGCTTACCTGGATGACGTAATTGTCCATAGCACAGATTGGGCCTCACATCTGCCAAAAGTGCAAGCAGTCCTAGACTCTATCCGGGAAGCGGGGTTTACGGCTAACCCCAAGAAGTGTACCATTGGGCAGGAGTAGGCCAAATATCTTGGGTACACCATTGGCAGGGGAGTAATAAAACCCCAACTCAACAAAGTCGAGGCCATCCAGAGTTGGCCACGTCCCAACAGCAAGAAGCAGGTACGAGCCTTTCTGGGAATCGCGGGTTATTATCGGCGCTTCATTCCCCACTTTGCTTCTAAGGCTGTGCCGCTAACCAACCTGATGAAAGGGAAAGGGTCGGTCATGATTAAATGGAGCCCCGAGGCTGAGGCAGCATTCCAATTCTTGAAACAAGCCTTATGTAGCCAGCCAGTGTTGTACTCACCCGACTTCTCTAACGACTTTGTCGTACAAAGTGATGCGTCAGATGTGGGGTTAGGAGCAGTACTGTCCCAGGTCTGGAACGGGGAAGAGCACCCAGTCATTTACCTCAGCAGGAAGTTGAAGTCCCATGAGGTAAATTACGCCACGGTTGAAAAGGAGTGTTTAGCGGTGAAGTGGGCTCTAGATTCCCTTCGGTACTATCTGCTAGGTAGGCACTTTGACATGGTTACGGATCACGCTCCGTTAAAGTGGATGGCTCAAAACAAGGAGACAAATAGAAGAGTGAATAGGTGGTTCCTGGCCCTACAGGAATTCAACTTCACAGTAAAGCATCGCCCTGGCGTTCAAATGGGGAATGTGGATGCTTTGTCTCGAGTACATGAATGCCTGATTGCTGGTGTTCCAACCCCAAGGTTAAAACAAGAGGGGGGGGGTATGTGACAGCAGGAAGGTAAAGTCACCTGGTTGCATCACATAGTCTTTTGCTTGGTTAGGCTCTAGGTCATAGTAAGCTTTCTGCGATTCACCAGTTAACAGAGGAGCCAGCAGTCCAGCCCACTGATCCTTAGGCCACTTTTCCCTTTCAGCAGTCCTTTCAAATGTGGTCAAAAACACCTCTGGATCATCTTCTCCAGTCATTTTTGTCAATAAACGACTCACCCCAAATGACGCGGTATTAGTGGGACGGCTTTCCTCACTGGTCTGCGGACGTTGCTGCATTACTGCTTCCATCTGTTGTTGTAGTCTCTGCTCTTGCCTCTGCAACAGGTCTATGAAGCGGGCCTCAGATTGCTGCTGGGCTTGTTGCTGGGCTGCAAGGCTCTTTTGCAAACCTGCATTTGTCTGCTGTTGATTGGCATTTGCTAGAGCCAGCTGTTTCAGTATCTCCTCCATGCTGGCTTAAAAAAAAACTGCCACTGGTTCTCCACCAACTGTGAGGGGGTTAGCTCAGCAGCGGGTGTGTGTGACCCCCGGGATGGGCTCCCCACACAAAAACAGGCCCAGCAGACGGAGGTTGTGGTTTTCAAGATCAAAAGGGTGCGGTTTATTTCTCTATTTACAGTGACAAAAACACAGCAAAGCAAAAAGAAACATAAACAAAATAAACCCTGGTCAGCTTGACCTCTGACTAAACATGCAGGTTTCCTAAACTAACAACTGGGATCAGCCTGGTGCTGTCCTAGTCCCTAAGTCCCTGGTTTAGTAAATGTCCAAACAAATAGCCACACAGGCTTTGTCTCACCGCACAGGGGTTCACTCTCCCTAGACAGTCCACACAGGTCTGGTTCCAGGCATGAGCAAACACCTAATGAAGCTGGGAGTTTTTATAGAGGCCTTAAATGAGCTGACAAGCTTCAGCTGGTCTCATCAACTCCCTGTCTGCATGACGCCCCACACTCTCCCTAGAGGTATGAATCATCCATGAGCCCACTAGCCTCAGCTGGGCTTCATCAACTCTCTCCCTAGTTGTATAAGTCTGCATAAAGCCTGAATCTGGGCGAAATATATCTACCCCCCTGGATGCAACCAGGTGACTTTACCTTCCTGCTGTCACAATATCTATATATATATATTTTTTTAAATATATATATATATATATAGATATATATATATATATATATATATATATATATATATATATATATATATACATATATTATAATTTTTTTGTGTAAGAACCCAGATTTGAGTTTTTATCAGCCTCTTGCAACCCATTGTTTCTTTTGTATTGTTTCTGAAAAAAAAACCTAATAAAACAAGTACTAGAAAACGTAAGCCTCGTACACACGGCCGAGAATCTCGTCAGGAAAGAATCCGTTGTTTTTCCCTGATGAGATTCTTGGACAAGAATCTTGTCCCGGCCGAGTGTACACACGCTCCATTCCAAAGAACCGCCGTTCTTTTGAATGGAACGAACGCGGTGACGTCGCCGACTACGACGAGCGTGCGTGACATTCGCCACATTCGATGCCGCCGCCGCCATCTTGCGACACCCTACCTATGCCTAAGAAGCTACCGTGCATGCGTCTAAGTCATTTCGAGCATGCGCGGGTTTCCGCGGTGACAGGTAAGTGTACACACGCTCGGGTTTCTCAACAGGCCGACGAGAATCTCGACGAGAAAATGGAGAGCAGGTTCTCTATTTTTCTCGTCGAGATTCTGGGCAGTTTTCTTGATGAGAAACCTGAAAGCCGCGTACACACGGCCGGTTTACTCGGCAAGAAAGCTGAACTCCAGACAGAGATAAAACAGGACTCTAAAAAAAAAAATTATATAGGACTCTGTATCCATATATACATCATAAATACTATATATACTGTACATATATACACAGTATCTCATAAAAGTAAGTACACCCCTCACATTTTTGTAAATATTTTATTCTTTCTTTTCATGTGACAACACTGAAGAAATGACACTTTGCTACAATGTAAAGTAGTGAGTGTACAGCTTGTATAACGGTGTAAATTTGCTGTCCCCTCAAAATAACTCAACACACAGCCATTAATGTCTAAACCGCTGGCAACAAAAGTGAGTACACCCCTAAGTGAAAATGTCCAAATTGGGCCCAAAGTAAATATTTTGTGTGGCCGCCATTATTTTCCAGCACTGCCTTAACCCTCTTGGGCATGGAGGTCACCAGAGCTTCACAGGTTGCCACTGGAGTCCTCTTCCCCTCCTCCATGATGACATCACAGAGCTGGAAGATGTTAGAGACCTTGCGCTCCTCCACCTTCCGTTTGAGGATGTCCCACAGATGATCAATAGGGTTTAGGTCTGGAGACATGCTTGGCCAGTCCACCACCTTTACCCTCAGCTTCTTTAGCAAGGCAGTGGTGGTTTTGGAGGTGTGTTTGGGGTCGTTATCATGTTGGAATACTACCCTGCGGCCCAGTCTCTGAAGGGAGGGGATCATGCTCTGCTTCAGTATGTCACAGTACATGTCGGCATTCATGGTTCCCTCAATGATCTGTAGCTCCCCAGTGCCGGCAGCACTCATGCAGCCCCCAGACCATGACACTCCCACCACCATGCTTCACTGTAGGCAAGACACACTTGTCTTTGTCCTCCTCACCTGGTTGCCGCCCCACACGCCTGACACCATCTGACACCAAATACGTTTATCTTGGTCTCTTCAGACCACAGGACATGGTTCCAGTAATCCATGTCCTTAGTCTGCTTGTCTTCAGCAAACTGTTTTTGGATTTCTTGTGCATCATCTTTAGAAGAGGCTTCCTTCTGGGACGACAGCCATGCAGACCAATTTGATGCAGTGTGCGGCGTATGGTCCGAGCACTGACAGGCTGACCCCCCCACCCCTTCAACCTCTGCAGCAATGCTGGCAGCACTCATACGTCTATTTCCCAAAGACAACCTCTGGATATGACGCTGAGCATGTGCACTCAACTTCTTTCGTGGACCATGGCGAGGCCTGTTCTGAGTGAAACCTGTCCTGTTATACCGCTGTATGGTCTTGGCCACCGTGCTGCAGCTCAGTTTCAGGGTCTAGGCAATCTTCTTATAGCCTAGGCCAGGGGTAGACAACCTTTTGAGCACATTTTTTTTCCAAGAAATTGAGAGTGCTGATTTTAAAACAAAAAAAGGTCAACTTCACACTCTCAATCACAAAAAGGATTTTTTATGACATAAATGCTGTAAACTGCTTCAGTAGTGAGAAATTAACATCCTGCACTCACGCCTCAGATCAGTCCCAATTCCTGCAGCTCCACACCTCAGATCACTGTCCCCCCTGCACATCTGCCCCTCCACTGTATCTCCTGCTCTTCTGTCCCACCTCTGAACCCCTTTCTGCTCATTTCCCCACCGCTGTACCCTCTTCTCATTTATGATATGTGTGATATGCAGAGTGGTGAAACGAAGCAGAGATGAGACACATCTACCTGTCCTGGCACACTAATTCTGCTGATCCACCTCTCACATCAAGCCCACGTGCTTTTATGTGATGTATGTGATGTATGTGCTTGTATAGGATGTATGTACTTGTATGAGATGTATGGGATGTATGTGATGTATGGGATGTATGGGATGTATGTGATGTATGGGATGTATGTGATGTATGGGATGTATGGGATGTATGTGATGTTTGGGATGTATGTGATGTATGTGATGTATGGGTTGTATGGGATGTATGTGCTTGTATAGGATGTATGTGATGTATGGGATGTATGTGATGTATGTGCTTGTATAGGATGTATGTGATGTATGGGATGTATGTGATGTATGTGCTTGTATAGGATGTATGTGATGTATGTGCTTGTATAGGATGTATGTGATGTATGGTATGTATGGGATGTATGGGATGTATGGGATGTATGTGCTTGTATAAGATGTATGTGATGTATGGGATGTATGTGCTTGTATAGGATGTATGTGATGTATGGGATGTATGTGATGTATGTGCTCGTATAGGATGTATGTGATGTATGGGCTGTATGGGATGTATGTGCTTGTATAGGATGTATGTGATATATGGGATGTATGTGATGTATGTGCTTGTATAGGATGTATGTGATGTATGGGATGTATGTGATGTATGTGCTTGTATATGATATATGTGATGTATGTGCTTGTATGGGATGTATGGGATGTATGTGCTTGTATAAGATGTATGTGATGTATGGGATGTATGTGCTTGTATAGGATGTATGTGATGTATGTGATGTAGGTGCTTGTATAGGATGTATGTGATGTATGGGATGTATGTGCTTGTATAGGATGTATGTGATGTATGGGATGTATGTGTTTGTATAGGATGTATGTGATGTATGGTATGTATGGGATGTACGGGATCCACCCATACGGGATGTATGGGATGTATGTGCTTGTATAGGATGTATGTGATGTATGGGATGTATGTGATGTATGGGATGTGTGGGATGTACGTGCTTGTATAGGATGTATGTGATGTATGTGAAGTATGGGAGGTATGTGCTTGTATAGGATGTATGTGCTTGTATAGGATGTATGTGATGTATGGGATGTATGTGATGTATGTGCTTGTATAGGATGTATGTGCTTGTATAGGATGTATGTGATGTATGGGATGTATGTGATGTATAGGATGTATGGGATGTATGGGATGTATGTGATGTATGGGATGTATGTGCTTGTATAGGATGTATGGGATGTATGGGATGTATGGGATGTATGTGCTTGTATAGGATGAATGGGATGTATGAGATGTATGGGATGTATGAGCTTGTATAGGATGTATGTGATGTATGTGATGTATGGGATGTATGTGATGTATGTGATGTATGGGATGGGATGTATGGGATGTATGTGATGTATGGGATGTATGGGGTGTATGTGCTTGTATAGGATGTATGGGATGTATGTGATGTATGGGATGTATGGGATGTATCTGCTTGTATAGGATGAATGGGATGTATGGGATGTATGTGATGTATGGGATATATGGGATGTATGGGATGTATGTGCTTGTATAGGATGTTTGTGATGTATGTGATGTATGTGCTTCTATAGGATGTATGTGATGTATGTGCTTGTATAGGATGTATGTGATGTATGTGATGTATGGGATGTATAGGATGTATGTGATGTATGGGATATGTGGGATGTATGTGCTTGTATAGGATGTATGTGATGTATAGGATGTATGTGATGTATGTGCTTGTATAGGATGTATGTGATGTATGGGATGTATGTGATGTATGGGATGTATGTGATGTATGGGATGTATGTGATGTATGGAATGTATGTGATGTATGGGATGTATGTGCTTGTATAGGATGTATGTGATGTATGTGATGTATGGGATGTATGTGATGTATGGGATGTATGGGATGTATAGAATGTATGTGATGTATGGGATGTATGTGCTTGTATAGGATGTATGTGCTTGTATAGGATGTATGTGATGTATGTGATGTATGGGATGTATGTGATGTATGTGATGTATGGGATGTATGGGATGTATGAGCTTGTATAGGATGTATGTGATGTATGTGATGTATGGGATGTATGGGATGTATGTGCTTGTATAGGATGTATGTGATGTACGGGATGTATGTGATGTATGGGATGTATGGGATGTATGTGATGTATGGGATGTATGAGCTCGTATGGGATGTATAGGATGTATGTGATGTATGGGATGTATGGGATGTATGGGATGTATGTGATGTATGGGATGTATGTGACGTATGTGATGTATGGGATGTATGGGATGTATGTGATGTATGGGATGTATGGGATGTATGTACTTGTATAGGATGTATGTGATGTATGGGATGTATGTGATGTATGGGATGTATGGGATGTATGGGATGTTTGTGATGTATGGGATGTATGGGATGTATGTGATGTATGTGATGTATGGGATGTATGTGATGTATGTGATGTATGTGATGTATGGGATGTATGGGATGTATGGGATGTATGGGATGTTTGTGATGTATGGGATGTATGTGATGTATGTGATGTATGGGATGCATGGGATGTATGTGATGTATGGGATGTATGTGATGTATGTGATGTATGGGACGTATGTGATGTATGGGATGTATGGGATGTATGTACTTGTATAGGATGTATGTGATGTATGGGATGTATGGGATGTTTGTGATGTATGGGATGTATGGGATGTATGGGATGTATAGGATGTATGTGATGTCACATACAAGCATCTGGAATGGATGCGCAATGATGAGCTCAGGTCAGAGGCATTTTCTGAAAGCAGTGGGCCTGTGTGCAGGATCATAAGTTGGGCCTCCGCAGCTGAGAAAAATTTGGGTGTGATTTTCATTGCGCTGAATACTGGCTGTGGCTTTAAGGGACACAGAGTGCAGAGGGGTTCAGTTGTAAGGAACACAGAGTGCAGAGGGGTTCAGTTGTAAGGGACACAGAGTGCAGAGGGGTTCAGTTGTAAGGGACGCAGAGTGCAGAGGGGTTCAGTAATAAGTGACAGAGAGTGCAGAGGGGTTCAGTAGTAAGTGACACAGAGTGCAGAGGGGTTCAGTTGTAAGGGACACAGAGTGCAGAGGGGTTCAGTTGTAAGGGACGCAGAGTGCAGAGGGGTTCAGTAATAAGTGACACAGAGTGCAGAGGGGTTCAGTTGTAAAGGACACAGAGTGCAGAGGGGTTCAGTTGTAAGGGACACAGAGTGCAGAGGGGTTCAGTAGTAAGGGACACAGAGTGCAGAGGGGTTCAGTTGTAAGGGACACAGAGTGCAGAGGGGTTCAGTTGTAAGGGACACAGAGTGCAGAGGGGTTCAGTTGTAAAGGACACAGAGTGCAGAGGGGTTCAGTAGTAAGTGACACAGAATGCAGAGGGGTTCAGTTGTAAGGGACACAGAGTGCAGAGGGGTTCAGTTGTAAGGGACACAGAGTGCAGAGGGGTTCAGTTGTAAGGGACACAGAGTGCAGAGGGGTTCAGTTGTAAGGGACACAGAGTGCAGAGGGGTTCAGTTGTAAGGGACACAGAGTGCAGAGGGGTTCAGTTGTAAGGGACACAGAGTGCAGAGGGGTTCAGTTGTAAGGGACACAGAGTGCAGAGGGGTTCAGTTGTAAGGGACACAGAGTGCAGAGGGGTTCAGTTGTAAGGGACACAGAGTGCAGAGGGGTTCAGTTGTAAGGGACACAGAGTGCAGAGGGGTTCAGTTGTAAGGGACACAGAGTGCAGAGGGGTTCAGTAGTAAGGGACACAGAGTGCAGAGGGGTTCAGTAGTAAGTGACACAGAGTGCAGAGGGGTTCAGTTGTAAGGGACACAGAGTGCAGAGGGGTTCAGTTGCAAGGGACACAGAGTGCAGAGGGGTTCAGTTGCAAGGGACACAGAGTGCAGAGGGGTTCAGTTGTAAGGGACACAGAGTGCAGAGGGGTTCAGTTGTAAGGGACACAGAGTGCAGAGGGGTTCAGTTGTAAGGGACACAGAGTGCAGAGGGTTTCAGTTGTAAGGGACACAGAGTGCAGAGGGGTTCAGTTGTAAGGGACACAGAGTGCAGAGGGGTTCAGTTGTAAGGGACACAGAGTGCAGAGGGGTTCAGTTGTAAGGGACACAGAGTGCAGAGGGGTTCAGTAGTAAGGGACACAGAGTGCAGAGGGGTTCAGTTGTAAGGGACACAGAGTGCAGAGGGGTTCAGTTGTAAGGGACACAGAGTGCAGAGGGGTTCAGTAGTAAGGGACACAGAGTGCAGAGGGGTTCAGTAGTAAGGGACACAGAGTGCAGAGGGGTTCAGTTGTAAGGGACACAGAGTGCAGAGGGGTTCAGTTGTAAGGGACACAGAGTGCAGAGGGGTTCAGTTGTAAGGGACACAGAGTGCAGAGGGGTTCAGTTGTAAGGGACACAGAGTGCAGAGGGGTTCAGTTGTAAGGGACACAGAGTGCAGAGGGGTTCAGTTGTAAGGGACACAGAGTGCAGAGGGGTTCAGTAGTAAGGGACACAGAGTGCAGAGGGGTTCAGTTGTAAGGGACACAGAGTGCAGAGGGGTTCAGTAGTAAGGGACACAGAGTGCAGAGGGGTTCAGTAGTAAGTGACACAAAGGCTCAGGAAAAATTTCAACAAAGTTCCCAGAAGCTCAACAGTAATTCCACAAACTGTCACCTGATTGTGGTTTTCTCAATCATAGTGAAATCCCTTCTTTCTGAGATTGGTAGTGACAACCAAGCGAATCATCTTCCTCCAGATGGTGGGCGGGGCTAGCAGGACTGTGATTGGCTTTAGCAGTGGCCAATGACAGTCCTCCTCCTCCTCCTGGAAACAGGGACTGCCACCCCCCCTAGCAGAACTGCACCCAATCTCTTCCCTATCACAAGAGCTGACAAGCGCAGCTACAGCAAAGTTAGAGAACCAAAGAATGTTTCCCATCTTTTACAATGTGTGGGCGCAGTGCCTCCCCCTCAGTGCAGGTGCGGCGTGGGGAATTGTGAGATTGGAATGCATTAGTGTCTCACTGACACTTCCCTGCGCTGCTCTGCTGATGGGGAGGGAGTCAAGTTCCGGCAAAAGAGGCTTTGAGTGCCGCTTGCGGCACCAGTGCCGGGGGTTGCCTACCCCTGGCCTAGGCCATCCTTATGTAGAGCAACAATTCTTTCTTTTTTTCAGATCCTCAGAGAGTTCTTTGCCATGAGGTGTCATGTTGAACTTCCAGTGACCAGTATGAGAGAGTGAGGCTGGGTTCACACTGGATACGACACGACAGTCATACAACTTTCATCCTACTTTGCTCTGCGACATCAGTCCTACATTGATCCTACATTGGTTCCGACATCCATCCGACTTTCATGAACAGGATACTACTTTGATCCGACTTTGTGCTAGTCTGACTTGTCCTTTGACCAATCAAAACCATCCCAGGGTGAGATGAATTCCTTTTACTGCTTGTAATCACCATGTCTAATTTGACATCAGACATGGTGATTACAGCAGCAGTAAAAGGAATTCATCTCACCCTGGGATGGTTTTGATTGGTCAAAGGACAAGTCAGACTAGCACAAAGTCGGATCAAAGTAGTATCCTGTTCATGAAAGTCGGATGGATGTCGGACCAATGTAGGATCAATGTAGGACTGATGTCGCAGAGCAAAGTAGGATGAAAGTTGTATGACTGTCGTGTCGTATCAGTGTGAACCCAGCCTCAGAGCGATAACACCAAATTTAACACACCTGCTCCCCATTCACACCTGAGAACTTGTAACACTAACGAGTCACATGACACCGGGGAGCGAAAATGGCTAATTGGGCCCAATTTGGACATTTTCACTTATGCCTTGTACACACGGTCAGATTTTCAGTCGGGATAAACTCTGACGGATTTTTCCGATGGAATTCCGTTCAAGCTGTCTTGCATACACACTGTCAGACCAAATTCTGACCGTCAAGAACGCGGTGACGTACAACACTACAACGAGCCCAGAAAAATGAAGTTCAATGCTTCCAAGCATGCGTCGACTTGATTCTGAGCATGCGTGGTTTCTCCGTCGGAGTTCCATACAGACAGAATTTCTGATAGAATTTTTTTTCGTCGGAAAAAAAGAGAACATGTTCTTTTTCTAACTCCGTCGGAATTTTTCTGACGGAAAAAGTCCGGTGGGGCACACACAGTGTCTGAATATCCGATGAAAAAATTCCGTCTGACTTTTTTCATCGGAAATTCTGACCGTGTGTACAAGGCATTAGGGGTGTACTGACTTTTGTTGCCAGCGGTTTAGACATTAATGGCTGTGTGTTGAGTTATTTTGAGGGGACAGCAAATTTACACCGTTATACAAGCTGTACACTCACTACTTTACATTGTAGCAAAGTGTCATTTCTTCAGTGTTGTCACATGAAAAGATAGAAGAAAATATTTACAAAAGTGTGAGATACTGTATATATATATATATATATATATATATATAATGTATTTATTTATTCATCTAATTTCTTTTTTTATATTTTAATGTATTTACAGCCTTAAAATCCAAATCCACAGTTTTGTTTTTTTTGTTTTTGTTCAATCTTAGATTATTTGTGTTTATCAAAAAAAATACAAACGGAACAATGACAATATATTTTTCAGTCACATAGCGGTGTGCACTGTGGAGTAATGTTCTATGGCCTATACATAAATATGTAATATGTAAATGTAATGTACATGGATACAAATCGTTATACAAGTAAAATGACTTCAATTATCTAGTATTAGTATGCTGTGGGCTCTCTGCATCCTATGGCTGCCCAGGGATCATTGTATCTACTTATCCTTATATGAGATGTCTGGTGTCTCTATATATATACTGTATATTCATAAAATAAAATAAAAAGACGGGGTGGGGGGGGGGGATTAAAAATGATCTATAGAGACAAGAGAATAGATAGGGATAGGGAGCATTGGAGAAGAGTTGGGATGGAGTGTTGGGGTGGAAAGGAGAAACAGTTGGGGGGTTCGGGGGGATGAGGGAAAATATCTCACCAATCACCACCATGACCGAGAGAACGAGGAATTTTATTTATAAATATCTCATATTTTGGAATTCCAGAGAGAAGTTGAATACAGTCCAGGAGTACCCAGGTAGTTCTGTGTGGACCTGGCTTGTCACATTCTGCATGATAAAGTCCATTTCATTGCCCATTCTGTTAAGGAGGGATCTGAGAAGATCAATATTGACAAGAGAAGAATAACAATAAACCCCACAACCTGCCGGTATGACCCCCGATGTTTTCCAAGCTCCTCCCGTCCCTCTTGGGAGCCTAAGACTGAAGTAAAAGGCTTCAAGATGCCAAGTGTTTCCCGACCTCCTCTCTGATTGATGAACCCGGAAGCAATGATGATTTCGTCACTTCTGGGTTCAGAGCTTTCATTCCTCAGCTACTGTCATGGGGGAACCAGCTAATCAAGCAGGATCTGTGTTTGATTAGCTGCAGTGGAGGACAAGGAAGACATTGGGGGTGTTATAGACCCCTGATGTTTCCATAAAGAGTACCTATCACCAGTGCCGGGACAAGGTCATCTAGAGCCCAGGGCGAACATGTCAAACTGCCCCCCCCCCCCCCCAACAAAGATGCATGAGCATTGTCAACAAAATTCCCCCTACAAAAACACTGAGCAATAGTCTGCATACCTACCCCAAGCATACATTACCCCTCCTCCCAGTACATATCTCCCATAATTTCCCCCCCTATCCCCCCCAGCTCAAATGCCCCCCCCCCAAAAAAAAATTGACCTCTCCTAGCAGAAATCATCTACCCCTAAAATGACCCACCTAGTACACACACCCCCCCCCACTTCAAATGTATCCCTCCCGGAACCTATTCCCCCCAAATACCCCCTTCCAACACAAATCCCCTAAGTCACCACTCTTAGCACTGACCCCCCCCCCAAAATCTCCCCTCCTAAAACAATACTTACCCCTTGCCGCTCCCCAATCCTCCTTCCAACACAACACAACACCCCCCCCCCAATGTACTTGTGTCGCACCCCCCACCTCACATAACACAGTAACCAGGGCAGCCGTCGCTCCTGCCCACCCCTTGCCCCAGCCCTGCCTATCACCTGCCCAATGCTATTACATAGGGGATTTGTTAGCCCTTTTGTAATAGCAATAAAGTTTTACAAAAAAAATATACTTACATAAATTTAGAAATAATAATAAAATAACCCCTTTTGGTCCATGCACACACTCAAATACAAACCCACACATAGGAAAAAGTATTCATACCCTTTGAAATTTTCCATATTTTGTCATGTTACAACCAAAAACGGAAATGTATTTTATTGGGATTTTATGTGAAAGATCAACACAAAGTGGCACATAATTGTGAAGTGGAAGGAAAATTATAAATGGTTTTCAACATTTGTAACAAATAAATCTGTGAAAAGTGTGGGGTACATTTGTATGGCGCCCCCCGGAGTCAATACTTTGTAGAAGCCCCTTTCACAGAAATTACAGCTGCAAGTCTTTTTGGGGATGTCTCTACCAGCTTTGCACATCTAGAGAGGGACATTTTTTGCCCATTCTTCTTTGTAAAATATCTCAAGCTCTGTCAGATTGGATGGAGAGCGTCTGTGAACAGCAATTTTCAAGTCTTGCCACAGATTCTCAATGTGATTTAGGTCTGGACTGTGACTGAGCCATTCTAACACATGAATATGCTTTGATCTAAACCATTCCATTGTAGCTCTGGCTGTATGTTTCGGGTCGTTGTCCTGCTGGAAGGTGAACCTCCCCCCCAGTCTCAAGTCTTTTGCAGACTCTAAAGCCCTGTACACACGATCAGATTTCCTATGGAATAAAATACGATGGATTTTTCCATCGGATTTCCGATGAAGCTGACTTTCATCAGTCTTGCCTACACACCATCAGTCAAAAATCCGACCGTCCCAAACGCCGTGACGTAAAACACTCAGACGAGCCGAGAAAAATTAAGTTCAATGCTCTTCTGAGCATGCGTCGACTTGATTCTGAGCATGCGTGGGTTTTTTCTCCGATGGAGTTCCACACAGACAATCGGAATTTGCTATTGTTTTTTTTTCCATCGGATAAATTTAAAACATGTTCTATTTTTAATCACCGATGGGAAAAAAGACATATGGGGCCCATACACGATCAGTTTGTCCGATGAAAAAAGTCCATCGGACTGTTTTCATCTGTAAAACCGATCGTGTGTACAGGGCTTAACAGGTTTTCTTCTAAGATTGTATTTGGCTCCATCCATCTTCCCATCAACTCTGACCAGCTTCCCTGTCCCTGCTGAAGAAAAGCATCCCTACAACATGATGCTGCCACCACCATGTTTCACGGTGGGGATGGTGTGTTCAGGGTGATGTGCAGTGTTAGTTTTCCGCCACACATAAAAGTTAATTTTGGTCTCATCTGACCAGAGCACCTTCTTCCACATATTTGCTGTGTCCCCCACATGGCTTCTCGCAAACTGCAAACAGGACTTCTTATGACTTTCTTTCACCAATGTCTTTCTTCTTGTCACTCTTCCATAAAGGGCAGATTTGTGGAGAAGCACGACTAATAGTTGTCCTGTGGACAGATTCTCCCACCTGAGCTGTGGATCTCTGCAGCTCCTCCAGAGTTACCATGGACCTCTTGGCTGCTTCTATGATGAATGCTCTCCTTGCCCGGCCCGGTCAGTTTAGGTGGACGGCCATGTCTTGGTAGGTTTGCAGTTGTGCCATACTCTTTCCATTTTCCGATGATGGATTGAACAGAGCTCCGTGAGATGTTCAAAGCTTGGGAGATATAACCCTGCTTTATACTTCTCCACAACTTTATCCCTGACCTGTCTAGTGTGCTCCTCGGCCTTCATAATGCTGTTTGTTCACTAAGGTTCTCTAAGAAACCTCTGAGGGCTTCACAGAACAGCTGTATTTATACTGAGATTAAATTACACACAGGTGGACTCTATTTACTAATTAGGTGACTTTTGAAGGCAATTGGTTCCACTAGATTTTAGTTAGGGATATCAGTGTAAAGGGGGTAGAATACAAATGTCCCCCCCCCCCCCCCACACACACTTTTCACATATTTATTTATAAACATTTTTGAAAAACATTTTATCATTTTCCTTCCACTTCACAATTATGTGCCACTCTGTGTTGGTTCATCACAGGAGTCTCAAAACTTTTCAAATCAAGGGCCAGTTTATTGTCCTTCAGACATTAGGAGGGCCAGATTGTGGCCAGTGGGGGCAGAAAATGTCCCGGACCCAGCATCAGTGAGAATAAATATGGCCTTAAGGTTGGTGGTCAGTAGGAGGAGGAGTAATGCCCCTATTAGTAATAGGAATAGTATCCCATCATTGGTATCAGTGGAAGAAATAGTGCCCCCTTGTTGGTGTCAGTGGCAGGAATAATGCCTCATATCGGTGGAAGGAATAGTACCCCAAGGGCCAGATAAAGGCTAGCACAGGGCCACATCTGGCCCTCAGGCTGCAGTTTGGAGACCCCTGATCTATCACATAAAATCCCAATAAAATACATTTACGTTTTTTGGTTGTAACATGACAAAATGTGGAAAATTTCAAGGGGTATGAATAATTTTTCAAGGCGCTGTATATAGGTACCCACCATTGCGCCACACACGGTATTTTAGGGCCATAATTGACGGTTAGCTCTAAATTAAAAACCACAAGGGCTTGTAAAGCCTATGGGTAACTTTGTTTTTTCGCCATTTCACGAGCGCACACAAGGCTTAACATGTATGGTATCTATTTTTTATCGAACCAGCCCCATCTTTTATATTTTACCAAAAAAAAATTGATATTTATTCTATTTGTGTGCCCTAAAACTTGTTTTATGCCTGAAATCCGATGGACTTGTTTCATCGAAAATTCCGATCGTGTGTGGGCCCCATCGGACTTTTTTCCTTAGGAGTAAAAATAAAATAAAACATGTTTTAAATTTTTCTGATGAAAAAAAAAACCCGATGGGAAATTCCGATCGTCTGTATGGAATTCCATCTGAGAAAAATCCACGCATGCTCAGAATCAAGTCGACGCATGCTCGGAAGCATTGAACTTAATTTATCTCAGTTCGTCTGAGTGTTGTACGTCACCGCGCTTTGGACGGTCGAAATTTAGTCTGACAGTGTGTATGCAAGACTGATGGAAGTCAGCTTCATCGGAATTCCGACGGAAAATTCCATCGGATTTTATTCCATCGGAAATCCGATCGTGTGTATTTTTTCCGATTGGTGTAATTTTTCCTAAAAAAAAAAAAAGCATTTGATGAACAGTTGCGCAAATTTAGTGCAACATAAATTGCTGCAGCTATATGAGTGTTTGGGGTTTTCATGTAATTTTCTAGTAAAAAAAAAAAAAAAAAATGTATAATAAAAAAAAATATTTAAAAAATATTTAAAAATAATGCAGATTTTGAAATACGTGCAAAAATATAAATAAATGACAGCTGAAGTGCCGAAATAAACACATCTGTGTGATCGTCTGTAGGTCTACATTATTCTTTATTTTTTTTAAGCAATTTTTTTTAACAAACAAACATTAATTCAATTCCATACGCATCACAAATAAAACATTTCACAGATCAATTCTATTATAGATAGATATACAAATCCTTTCAAGTCAAAAATTCTTATTTTATAAATCTATTGACGATATAGACTTTGACCTCCGGCGTCCTGGCTGTCTACCCAAAAAGTAAACAGAAAAAAAATAATAATAATAATAATAAAAAAAATAATAAAAAAAATATTTTAAAATAATGCAGATTTTGAAATACGTGCAAAAAAAATAAAAAAAATGACAGCTGCAGTGCCAAAATCTGGAGGATCGTCTGTAGGTCTACATTATTCGAAAGAGTTGATGAAGCCCACATTCCTCCGTACAAGCTACGTCACAGCACATTTCAGAGCCATAGACGCTGAAAAGCCAGTAAATTGCATTGAGGTTGGATTCCATCAAGCTGCAGAAATTAACTACAAAAGGCATTAAATTTTGATCCCACTTCATTAAATGTTGCACATTATATTGCTACAGATTAACAGAGATTTTCAGCCAATTAAATATGTAAAAAATAAATTAATTTTGCCTTCCATCAAAGCTCAGGCTGTTTACTTCTGTGTGTTTTTATTCTATGGTATGGATGAGTTGCGGATATCCTATTTACACTTCTGTAGGGAAACTCCATTACAAACTCTATAAACCTGCCAAATGGAAGTTCTGAAAATGATATTCCAGGAAAACGACCCAGATGTGAAATGTCATCTTTTAGAAATTTTGGAATTCCGGTCAGTGAGTTCTGTTATTCTAGAAGTGGAGTGATGGAGCACTGGACTAGCTTGCTGGTAGTTCATAGCGATAAGCTTCTTTTTAAGGAGAATCCTATTCCAGAACATATTAAAAAATAAAATAAAAATAATAATACATTTAAAAAAAAAAGCAATAAACAATAATAATAAAAAAATAAAAAAATAAAACACATAGCTTGGTAATAATTTGTTGGGTTAAGCTTAAGGTGAACCCCATTCCAATATATGTTAAAAAAAAAAAAAAAAAAAAAGAACAAAAAAACAAATAATAAAAAAAATTATAAAATTAAAAAAAAAAAACTCATAAAAAATTCCAAACTCATAGACTTGTGATAATTTGTAAGAATAAGCTTCTTCCTCACATAAAATTATTAAAAAATAATAACAAACTCTTGAAAAACTGAAAAAAACATAGCTTGTTGATGTTTCATAGGAATATGCATCTTTTAAAGGGAATCCCATTCCAATATATGTAAAAAAAAAAAAAAAAAAAAAATTATAATTTAAAAAAAAACTCATAAAAATTCCAAAACTCATAGACTTGTGATAATTTGTAAGGATAAGCTTCTTCTTCACATAAAAAAATTATCAAAAAGTAAAATTATTTAAAAAATAATAACAAACTCTTAAAAAACTGAAAAAAACATAGCTTGTTGATGTTTCATAGGAATATGCATCTTTTAAAGGGAATCACATTCCAATATATGTAAAAAAAAAAAAAGAACAAAAAACAAATAATAATAAAAAAATTTAAATAATTAAAAAAAACTAAAAAATTCAAAAACTCATAGACTTGTGATAATTTGTAGGGATAAGCTTCTTCTTCACATAAAAAAATAATAATCAAAAAGTAAAATTATTAAAAAATAATTAAACAAACTCAAAAAACTGAAAAAAAAAACATAGCTTGTTGATATTTCATAGGAATATGCATCTTTTAAGGGGAATCCCATTTTAGTACATGTAAAAAAACAAACAAAAAAAACACAAATAATAATAAAAAAATAAGCTTATTTTAGGAGAATCCCATACCAGTACGCATTAAAAAAAAAAAAAATTAGGTAAAATTATTAAAAAATAATAACAAAAACTATTAAAAAAAAACAAACAATATAGCTTGTTGATATTTCATAGGAATACGCATATTTTAAGGGGAATCCTACACAAATAATAATAAAAAAATAAAAATAATTGAAATTAATTTAAAAACTCATAAAAATTCTAAAACTCATAGCTTTGTGATAATTCATAGGGATACGATTCTTTTAAGGGGAATCTCAGTAATAGTTGGAATTGTATAGAATGATTGTCATAATGTGGCGGCTCACTATTGCCCATTTCAGCCCCAATGGGGTTTCTAGGGAGTCAACTTGTATGGCGAGAAAGCATGAGAGCCCCAGGCTGTAGGAACCTAATGAGGACCAAAGCAAGTGTGAACGAGCCCTTAGACTTCAGTAGGGTTCGGTGTCATGTTCAGTGTTCAAAGACTTCCCCTTTTGTTATAATGTCGCATTTCACTATTGCCTGTTGCAGCCCCAATGGGGTTTCAAGGGGCGCCAACTTGTATGATGAGAAAGGATGAGAGCCCCAAGCTGTAGTAACATAACGAGTAAGCAAGTGTGAACGAGCCATTAGACTTCAGTAGGGTTTGGTGTCATGTTCAGTGTTCACAGACTAGCCTCGTACACACGACCGGTTTTCTCAGCAAGAAAACTGCTGGGAGAGCTTTTTGCTGAGAAAACCGGTCGTGTGTATGGTTTCTCGACAGGAAAACTGCTGGGAATCTCGACGAGAATAATAGAGAACCAGCTCTCTATTTTTCTCGTCGGGACTCTCGGCAGAGTGTTTCCTGCCGAGAAACCCAGTCGTCTGTATGCTTACCTGTCCAGGGAAACCCGCGCATGCTCGATGAGACTTCGACGCATGAGCGGTAGCATACAAGGGTAGTGTAGGGTGTAGCAAGATGGCGGCGACGGCATCGAATGTGACGAGCGCCGGCTTGTCGTAGTCGATGACGTCACCGCGTTCTTGCCATTCAAAATAATGGCGGTTCTTTTGAATGGCCGTGTGTACACAGGACTTGGCAAGACAAGCTTGCCGGGAATCCCGTCGGGAAAACCAAAGTTTTTTTCCCGACGGGATTCCCGCCCGTGTGTACGAGGCCTGCCCCTGGATTTTCTAAACCTCCTGAGATCCCAACTTCGTTCATATTTCTTATCCGTAGTAGTTCTAATTGTATTGAATGATTGTTATAATGTGGCAGCTCACTATTGCCCGTTGCAGCCCCAATGGGATTTCAGGGGGAGTCAACTTGTATGATGAGAAAGGATGAGGGCCCCAAGCTGTAGGAACCTAACGAGGACCAAAGCAAGTGTGAACGAGCCCTTAGACTTCAGTAGGGTTCGGTGTCACGTTCAGTGTTCACAGACTGCCCCTGCATTTTCCAAACCTACTGAGATCCCAACTTCGCTCAGTTTTCTTAACCGTAGTAGTTCTAATTGTATAGAATGATTGTTATAATGTTGCGGCTCACTATTGCCCAGTGCAGCCCCATTGGGGTTCCCACAACGTGTCAAAAGTGTCAGATTGCCCACCACAATATCACAGTCCTGCTATAAGACGCTGATCGCCACCATTATTAGTGTAAAAAATAAACAAATAGGTACAATTCTTCTATATACGCTATACCAGTGATGGCGAACCTTGGCACCCCAGATGTTTTGGAACTACATTTCCCATGATGCTCCTGCACTCTGCAGTGTAGTTGAGCATCATGGGAAATGTAGTTCCAAAACATCTGGGGTGCCAAGGTTCGCCATCACTGAACTATACTATGGTTTGTAGACACTATAACCTTCACGCAAACCAATCAATATACACTTATTGGGATTTTTTTTTTCAACCAAAAATATGTAGCAGAATATATATTGGTCTAAATTTTTATAAAGAAATTTGATTTATTTTTTATTGGATATGTTTTATAGTAGAAAGTAAAACAAATATATATATTTTTTTCAAATTTTTTGTTTATATCACAAAAAATAAAAAACCCAGTGGTGATCAAATACCACCAAAAGAAACCTCTATTTGTGTAAAAAAAAAAAAAAATGATATAAATTTTGTTTGGGTACAGTGCTGCATGACTGCACAATTACCAGTTGAAGTAACGCAGTGCTAAATAGCAAAAAATGGCCTGATCATGAAGGGGGTAAAATATTCCAGAGCTCAAAGTTTAGCAGCTAATCGCAAAAAATTTCAAATGCAGTGATGATCAAATACCACCAAAAGAAAGCTCTATTTGTAGAAAAATATTGATATCAATTTCATTTGTGTACAAATAAAAAAATAAAAATAGGATTTTTTAAAACAGCTTACCTGTAAAATCCTTTTCTTGAGAGTACATCACAGGAATCAGAGACTTATTTACTTAGTGGGTTAGATAGTCACCATCAGGTGATTGGACACTGGCAACCCTAATTACAAGGCGAGTTCCTCCCCTATATAACCCCTCCCATATGGAGAGCACCTCAGTTTTGTAGCAAAGCAATAAGTGTCCCAACGTATAATCCCGAAGAGGGGCGGGAGCTCTGTGTCCCGTGATGTACTCTCAAGAAAAGGATTTTACAGGTAAGCTGTTTTAAAAAATCCTATTTTCTTGTTCATACATCACAGAACCCAGAGACTTAGATAATTACTTAGTGGGATGTCCCATAGCAATGCCCAAATTGAGGGGAGGGAGACACAGATCAGAAAACACAGACCGCCATTGGACAAGAGGACCTACACTGCTGCCTGCAGTACACTGCGCCCGAAGGCGGCATCCTCATGCCCTCTCACATCCACTTGGTAAAATTTAGTGAATGTATGGACCGAAGACCAAGTAGCAGCCTTGCAGATCTGAGTCATGGAGGCCTGGTGATGCACTGCCCATGAAGCACTAACTGCTCTAGTCGAGTGCGCTTTAACCTGAAAAGGAGGAATCTTCTTTTACAAAGCATAGGCCTGAATAATGACTTGTCGAATCCACCTTGAAATAGTGGACTTAGACACTGCCTGGCCCCTCCTCGGGCCCTCTGGCAGAATAAATAGACAATCAGTCTTTCGTATCTGAGCCATAGCTTGCAGATACATTTTTACCACCCTTACAACAACTAAAGAATGTAGTTTCTCTTCTTCTGCGGACTGCGGATCTGGAAAAAAGGACGGTAGGACTACATCTTGATTCAGATGGAATCCTGAAACCACTTTCGGTAAAAAAGCTGGGTGAGGTCGCAACACCACCCTGTCTTCATGAATAATCAAATATGGCTCCTTACAAGAAAGAGCTGCCAACTCCGATACCCTCCTTGCTAAGGATATGGCTACAAGAAAAAACAGTTCCTTTGTCAAAAGAACTAAAGAAGCATGGTGCAATGGTTCAAAAGGTTGTTTCTGTAAAACAGATACAACTAAATTTAAGTCCCACAGGCCGACATCTGGCCCTTGATAGTGCTCAAGACCAGCTTCATTTATATGCCTAATTGAAGAAAGGCAAGAATACTGCTAATGGCATACCTTCTAGGATGCCACCTCCTGGATTCACACCAGGAAACATATGCCTTCCAAATAATGTAGTAGATGAGCCTGGAGGCCGGCTACCTAGCGTTAACCAGAGTGGATAGGACTGGGCCCGAGGGCCCATGATTCTTCAGAATGTGGGTCTCAACAGCCAAATCGTCAAATTCAGACTCTGTAAGGCAGGATGGAATATTGAACCCTGTGAGAGCAGATCTGAGCGGAGCGGAAGAACCCAAGGGTTCCTCTCTGCCATCTTCATGGTCTCCGCATACCAGGATCACCTGGGCCAAGCCGGGGCTACCAGAATCACCGGCTTTCCTTCTCTCTTGACTCTCCGAAGGAATCGTGGGAGAAGCGGAAATTTAGGGAACACATAAATCAGAGAATACTGATCCCATGGAATTGTTAAGGCATCCGACCCTTGTGCCAACGGATCTCTTGTCCTTGACACAAAGTTGTCCAGCTTTGTGTTGAACCTGGAGGCCAACAGGTCTACATCCGGGGTACCCCATTTCCGACATATGGCCTGAAAAATGTTGGGGTGTAGAGACCATTCTCCTGGACTCAGCTGCTGACGGCTTAGAAAATCCACCTGCCAATTTTCTACCCCTGGAATGAAGACCTCAGACAGACAGGGAACATGCGTTTCTGCCCAAGAAAAAATGTGATTCACCTCTTTTTGGGCATCCAGACTTCTGGTGCCTCCTTGGTGATTGATATAAGCCACTGCTGTGGCATTGTTGGACTGTATCCGGACAGGACAACCCTGCAACCTGTAAGTCCAGACCCTGAGGGCCGGACGAATTGCCCGCATCTCCAGAATGTTGATGGGCAAGAGCTCTTCGGCTCTGGACCATTTTCCCTGGGCAGAAGCTTCTTCCAGAACTGCCCTCCCAGCCTATAAGGCTGGCATCTGTGGTTACGATCTTCCAAGTAACCAGAATAAAGGATTTTCCCTTTAACAGATTCTGAGCGAGCAACCACCAATTGAGGCTCTGTTGAACCCGCGGTGACAGGTGCATTGGAAGGTCCAAGGCTTGGACTTTTCTGTTCCAGGCAGACAGGATGCTGATCTGCAAAGGTCTTGAGTGTAACTGGGCGTAAGGAATGGCCTTGAATGAGGCAACCATTTTTCCTAATAACCTCATGCATAGACGAATGGAAGGATTTTTCTTTGCTTTGATCATACAGACCAAATCCTTTATGGCTTTGGCCTTTGACCCGGGTAAGAACACCCTGCTTTGGATCGTGTCTATGACCATGCCCAAATACTCCAGCCTTCTTTGATTTTTCTAGATTGAGGACCAGCCTAGGTACTCTAAATACTCCACTGTGCTGCGCACATTGCGGTCTAGGAGTGCTACGGCCTGATCTATGAGCAGCAGATCATTCAGATAAGCTGTTACTGCTATGCCCTGTGCCCTTAGCTTCACCAGGGGCAGGGCTAGCACCTTTGTGAACACTCGAGGTGCGGTAGCCAGACCGAATGGAAGGGCCACAAATTGAAAGTGGCGCTGATCCACCGCAAACCTTAGAAACTTTTGGTGAGCGGGCAAAATTGGCTCATGTAGATATGCATCTCTGATGTCTATTGATGCCATGAATTCTCCTCCCTGAAGGGTGGAGACTACTGAACAGGCAGACTCCATGTGGAAGGAGCGAATGTTCAGAAACTGATTCAGGTCTTTCAGATCCAAAATAGGTCTGACATCCCCGTTTTGGAACCGTAAAGAGGTTTGAGTAGAACCCTGAGCCTTGCTCCTCTGGGGCTAGTTATATGATGACCCCTTGTGCCAACAGGTGTTCCAAGGCCAAAAGTAAAGGTCTCCTCTTTTCTGTATTTTTGGAGATTCTTGATCTCAGAAAACAGTATGGCGGAGGTTCTCAGAACTGTAGCTTGTAGCCTAGAGATACCATGGAGATGACCCATTTGTCCTGAACCTCTTCCCGCCAGGCATCTGCAAACTGCAGCAGCCTTCGCCCCACTCGGCCGAGCGGGGGCGCCCCTTCATAGGGAAGTTTTGGGGTTCTGCTTAGTAGATCTTGAACCCCAAGATCTTTTCTGCCCTTGGGCTTGGCTCTGGGCCTTTCCCCTAGTATTGGACTGGGGAAGTCGTTGCCACTGCCTGGAAGTCGAAGCTCCAGGGGCTGGGGAAAGAGAACATTTAAATGAGGGACGTTTACTCTTCTTCTTAACCGGTAACAACGTGGATTTGCCTGGATTTGCCTCCGGTAATCTTTTGGATATATTTGTCCAAATCATCCCCAAACAGGCATTCCCCATAAAATGGGAACGCCGCCAAGTATTTTTTGCAAGAAACCTTGGCTTCCCAATGCTTTAGCCAAAGGGACCTGCGCATGTGTACCAGCAGGAGATTTAGGCGGAATGCTTGCTGAGTCCATAATCGCATCAACCGCAAAGCACAGGGCACTAGAAAGGTCTGCATAAACCTCAACTTCCTCTGCAGTTTCATTTGTTCCTTGAGGAACTGACACATGCCAATTGCTGCGACTACAGGTTGGACCACAGCACCAGCCATAGAGAAGGAGGCTTTAAGCAAAGATTCCAGCTTTTTATCAGTTGGATCTTTGAAGCCCTGAGCATTGTCCAGGGGACAGGTCAGGCTTTTATTTGCACAAGAAATAGTCACGTCTATAGCTGGCACCCCCTATTTTTTGATGAATCCTTCCTCCACTGGGTAAAGGAATGAAAAAAACTCCTGGGAGGAGAAAACTGTTTATTTGGGTGAGCCCAGTCATCATACATCAACTTCTCCAACAAAGGATGAGTTGGGAAGGTATATGCAGCCTGTGGGGATTTCTGAGATCCCAAGGAGGAAACAGTGGGCATGGCAGCTTCAGCAGAGGGCAATTTGTATGTGGTACGCACCAACTCCGTATAATATTGCACCTGCATCTTAAGCACCTGAGAGGTAGAAGAGATCTTTTCCTCATCCTCTGAAACCTCAATTCCCATCTGCAGATAGGGATATCTCATCATCAGAATGATAAGGAACCCATAGCAGAGGAAGGGGATCTACCCCGCTTTCTGCCACTTTTTAAGGAGGTTGCGATTAATGAAGCAATCCATCCTTCCAAGCCAGCTTTCATAGTGTCTTCAGTGACATATACAGGAGCTGCAACATTAGGTGAGGCTGCAAAGCCTGAAAGGGGTACAGATTCATCCTGTGAGACTGCTACCAGTCTGTCAGTCTGTCAAGGGGGGATGGTAATCTGCCGGCATGTGCAGAACCCCTAGCTCTAGGCGGGGATCTCTTTTACCTGCCCCTGAATGCCTCTTACTGCGAGACATAGTCCTAAGCTGTAAAGCAGAGGTACTAGTACAAGTGCAACCACCATTGTGCTCTTAGTCTTACAATACATAAATACATATATATATATATATATATATATATATATTAGCTCACTGCACAACCTGATGCCGAGTAGGTGTCTTAGGTATGCCTGGATCTGATCCACTGAGATGCTTATAGCCCACAGCTCTGTGTCCCACCGTTTTACAGAAGGCTTTGGCGTGCTGGGCTTTAAATCATGCCGCTTTGGCACCTGCGCACTGATGCGCCATGCATGCGCGCGCCACCACAGCTCCCCTTTCTTTCCCCGCTCACCTGTACAGTAAAAAAATGCGCCCCAGCGTGTGCACGCGCTAGCGACTGTCATGGTGGAGGCCAGGAGTGAGGGGGAGAGAGAAGACCGCTGGAGGACTTTATTGGACCTGTGGACTGCGTGGGGTCTCTCTGTTATGAGTTGTGGCAGAGCCTGCAGGGGAGGAGGTGAGCGTTTTTTTTTATAACAGACCGACTTCACTGAGCGTGTTCCTGGATGGCATGTAAGTATACACCAGGTATGTCACTTACTCCCTCTGGTGGCAGAAACCAGGAAAGACATGCAACTACTCATAGAAGATAATACTTAAAAAATGATCTTCACTTACCTTATCCCCGCCGCAGGAAAACTGCTGAAAACAACAGATCCAGCCTTCACCCATCACGGCGGGTAATGTTGTGCCAACCTTTAGGGTTCTGGGTTCCTACTTAAAGGAACCTCTTCCCTGGACCTGTAGAAGACTCTGCCAGGAGCTTTTCGTGCCACTTAGATTAGTACACCAAAGACTGGATCCCAGAGCCCAGACCTCTGAAGAGAGACATTACAGGCAAACCTTGTTTCTTCTTTCCACAAGGCCCGGGTACCACCCATCTTAGACGTTTAGTATTGGCCCAAGGTATGGATCCGGTTGTATAGCTCCTAGGCCTCCGTAGAGACTATCAAACAGAGCTTTCTTCTTAGCACATGTTCAACGTGACCAACCACCTTAGACACTGGCGAAAAAACTGAGGTGCTCTCCATATGGGAGGGGTTATATAGGGGAGGAAATCGCCTTGTAATTAGGGTTGCCAGTGTCCAATCACCTGATGGTGACCATTAAACCCACTAAGTTATTATCCAAGTCTCTGTGTCCTGTGATGTATTAACAAGAAATATAGTTTTTTTTTTCTAAATTTTAGTTTATATCACAACAAATAAAAAGTTAAAGTGGCACAGTGCTAAATAGCAAAAATGGCCTGGTCATAAAGGGGCATTGTGGGTGCACGGGCGCTGTCCCCCCTATCCATGCCCTGCCGCCCTCCCTATCAATGTGCCAGCCCCCTTTCAGGATGCCAGGTGCATGAATTCCTATGGCGGGGGTAGGCGGGGAGGGGTTCGCTCTAAGGGTGCTTTCAAACTGAACAGCGCCGGACATCGGCGGTAAAGCAAAACTATTTTTAGCGGCGCTTTACTGTCGTTTTGCAGCGCTTTTTGGCAGCTAGCGGGACACTTTTAACCCCCGTTAGCAGCCGAAAAAGGGTTAAAACCTCCCGCAAAGTGCCGCTGCATCATTGATTTCAATGGGCAGGGGCGGTTTAGGAGCAGTGTATACACTGCTCCTACAGCGCTGCAAAGATGCGGCTAGCAGGACTTTTTTTACCGTACTGCCAGCGCACCGCTCCAGTATGAAAGCCCTTTCGGGCTTTATCATTGGAGTGAAAGGAGAGGCTTTTTCAAGGCGCTTTGCAGGCGCTATTTTTAGCGCTATAGCGCCTGCAAAGTGCCTCAGTGTGAAAGCAGCCTTATAGGTTTCAAAATAGGGTGGGCTCGGGACACAGAGCATTGCGTCCGGAGCCCACCCAGGTGTGTTGCAACAGTGAATGAATATTCACTGTTGCAACACTGATCCTCTTCCCAGCCAAGCGGGTGCTGGTTTGATACCCGTCACCCGATTGGCTGAAAGGACAGGCACTCCTATTGGATGCCTAGGGGGAGGGGAGGAGACCCACGGCGGAAGTGAGGAGGATAAGAGCTGCCAGGATGCCCGATCCCCGCCGCTGCCTGGTGCCCCGAACCCCGCCGCTACTCGGATGCCCCGATCCCTGCTGCTGCTTGGTGCACCTGATCCCCACTGTTTCTCCAATCCGATCCCTGCCGCTGCCTGGTGTCCCAATTCCTGCCATTCCTCGGTGCTGCTTGGTGCCCCGATTCCCGCCGCTGCTTGGTGCCCCAATTCCCGCCGCTGCTTGGTGCCCCAATCCCCACCTCTGGTGGGGGCCCCAATCCCCGCCGCTCCTCGGATGCCCGATCCCCGCCACTCCTTGGATGCCCGATCCTGGCCGCTGCTTGGTGCCCCGATCCCCTCCGCTGCCTGGTGCCCTGATCCCTGCTGTTCCTTGGCGCTGCTTGGTGCCCCGATCCCTGCCGGTGCTTGATGCCCCGATCCCTGACGCTGCGTGGTGCCCTGATCCCCACCGCTCTTCGGATGCCCGATCCCTGCCACTGCTTGGTGCCCCGATCCCCACTGCTGCTGGGTGCCCCGATCCTTACCCCTCCTCGGATGCCCGATCCCTGCCACTGCTCCGATCCCCACCGCTGCTGGTTGCCCCGTTCCCCGCTGATCCTCGGATGCCCGATCCCCGCCGCTCCTCGGATGCCCGATCCCTGCCGCTGCTTGGTGCCCCGGTCCCCTCCGCCGCTTAGTGCCCCAATCCTCTCCGCTCCTCGAAAGCCCGATCCCTGCTGCTGCTTGGTGCCCCGATCCTCGCCGATCCTCATATGCCCGATCCCCGCCACTGCTTGGTGCCCTGACCTCCTCTGCTCCTCAGATGCTCGATCCCAGAGCTCAAAGTTTAGCAGTTTATCGCAAAATAATTAAATTGCAGCAGTGATCAAATGCCACCAAAAGAAAGCTCTATTTGTAGGAAAATAATGATATAAATTAATATAAATATGATGAATAAATATGATGATATAAATTATATAAATATAAAGTACAGAGTTGCACGACTGCGCAATTGTTAGTTAAAGTAACGCAGTGCAAAAACGCAAAAAACGGTCTGATCATGAAGTGGGTTAATCTTCCGGGAGGTCAAGTGGTTAAAGTTTCTTGACATTGATTCCCAAAAGAGCAAATAAATGGCGTCTCTGGTAAACGGCACCGGTGACACGTCATTGTTGACACGCATCATCACTGAAACAAACCTTTGTGGGAATTAAGACGTTTTCTGGAAACTTTCTTCACGGACCGAATCGATCGAACCCCAAACTTCCCTTTTCCCTGGCCCCCGAGCTTTCAGTTGCCCTTTGTTCGGACTCGTCGCCCTTTCTCCCGCGACGTTATTGGATTTTGGTTTGCCCATAAATACATTGACAAAGTGATGTTTGCTTTGTTTTCATTATATCTGTATTAAATTTATAACAATGAAATCTATGGCGGTGATTAATAGGACGCCGAGTGTTTTTGCCTCATGAGCCATTGATTTCCTATACCAATTTCACACAGAGAAAAAAGGATCATGAATAACTTCTTCTTTTTTTGTCAAATTCAAAATAACAGCGTCGAGTCTTCACATTATAAGTCCCGGAGGAGGACAAGAGAGAGAGAGAAAGAGAGATATATAGAGAGAGAGAGAGAGAGACCGAGCTGTCTGACGGAACTTTCCGACATTCCTAAGGCTTTGTTCACTTTTTGTAAAGAAAAAAAAAAAAATTAGCAATTCTGATCTCACGATTAACTAACCTCAAAAGGTTTTACCCCCCTTCCTGACCAGGCCATATTTTGCGATACGGCACTGCGTTACTTTAATCACTTCAGCCCCGGAAGAATTTACCCCCTTCCTGACCAGAGCATTTTTTGCGATTCGCCACTGCGTCGCTTTAGCTGACATTTGCGCGGTTGTGCAAGGCTGTACCCAAACAAGATTGACGTCCTTTTTTTCCCACAAATAGAGATTTCTTTTGGTGGTATTTGATCACCTCTGTGGTTTTTATTTTTTGTGCTATAAACAAAAAAGGAGCGACAGTTTTGAAAAAAAAGCAATATTTTTTACTTTTTGCTATAATAAATACCCCCCAAAAAAATATTAAAAAAATTATGTTTTTCTCAGTTTAGGCCGATATGTATTCTTCTACATATTTTTGGTAAAAAAAAAAAAAAAAGAAATCTCTATAAGCGTATATTGATTGGTTCCAGGGGAGGGCTGGCGGCCTTAGGCCTGGGGGGCAATTTCAGTCAAGTGGCCCATTGAACCGCCGAATCAGCTCACCATCCATGGCCCACCTGGTTTTTCAATGCAGCATCACCAGTGCCCATCAGTGCAGCCAACTCCAGTGCCCATCAATGCAGCCAACTCCAGTGCCCATCAATGCAGCCTGATCACTGGGGCAGATTACATGGGGTGTATGGTGGGGGGGGGGGAGATGGGGGGTCAGCTAGGGGTGTCAGGGTCTCTCACCTCAACGATCTCAGCTCAGCAGGTCTTTGCAGCCACAGTCTCCTGGGGGGGGTAACGCTCCTGGTCCTGGGGTTAAGTTGTAGCCAGTGCCCAGCCATGCAGCCCTGCGTCCTGACTCCCTGGCACGCCCTGCCTCTGCCTGCTTCCAAGAATCTGGTCCCAGGGAGTTGTAGTTTCCTCTGTGCTGCTGTGTTTTCCACCCACCAGAAGCTTGAGTGCGGACTACAACTCCCGGAATGCAACAGCTAGTGGTCGGTCGCCATGGCCATGCCCCCGGCCCGACTTCCTAGACCAGAATAAAAAAGAAAATGGTAGCGGGCAGCAGCTGCCGGCCATTTTGAACATAAGTTAGGGCGGCCTGGGAGGCAATTACCACCCTGCCCCATGGCCCAGCCCTCCCCTGACAGTGCGGTTAGGATGGGCACAGTGAGGTTAGGATGGGCACAGTGAGGTAATGGGCACAGTGAGGTTGCAATGGGTACAGTGAGGTAATGGGCACAGTAAGGTTGTAATGGGCACAGTGAGGTCGGGCACAGTGAGGCTGCAAATGGGCATTGTTGACCCTCTTTTCCGCTTACAGTAGCTGCTGCATTCTCACCCTAGGCTTATACTCGAGTCAATACGTTTTCCCAGTTTTTTGTGGTAAAATTAGGTGCCTCGGCTTATACTTGAGTATATAATGTTTGGGGATTCTAACTAATTGTTTTGAAAAAAAATAATAATTATTTTCACATGTAAACTAAAGGTGACAGAAAATGCCAGTTCTTCTAGTGGTTACGGGGAAAAAAGATACTGTAACCTCTGAAAATGGTATCTCCTATGGACACTGACAGACATAAGGACGGGCTGTACAGAGAGAGGCGATGTTTACAAGAAAGCAACAATCTGTAAGAAAACCAAGAAGGTTTTGCGCCGTTCCCGTGAACGGGATGTGTCAGGTAATGTTCCAAAGATGTGAAAATATGACAATCAGAGAAGTCATTTTCTTTATTTGTGTATGTTGTGAGATCGCACATGGATTCCTGCTATAAACAGAGCTTCTGGGACAGGAAGGGTAAGACAACCGCCTTCTGATATTCTTTATCAAGCAGCAATCAGCGCAAACTCGAGACATCTCCAGAAATATCTGAGCCATGGGACGCATAGCGTGGACTCTGCTGCCATCTATGGGATTCTAACTTTTCTCTTCTGCTAAATTGAAATCATTTTTTTATTACGGACGGGTTTTATGGTTCCAACACATCACCGCCAAAGTCCCGGAGGGTCTGCTGTGTACTGCGCGCAGCTTAAAACTGTTTCAACCTTTTCGTGACCAAAGGCCATTGATGCCAAGGTGCCAAAGCCAAATTTTACGTTCATTTGACTAATTTGCATACCTAAATATTTTTGATATATTTTTGAGATCACATAATGCTTTCATTTTATATCGTGTTTTCACACAAAAAAAAATTCAATTCTTTTTTTTTTTTATATATATTACTGAAAAACCTGTTGCACATAGATTACCATAATGCTCCACTATTGAAAAGAGGTACAAATATATTAGCGAATCTACATAAATTTATATACCGTGTTTCCCCGAAAATAAGCCCCGGGTCTTATATTAATTTTGGCAACAAAAGACACAGTAGGGCTTATTTTCGAGGTAGGTCTGAACATGTGATGTGCTGTCTTCTCTCCCCCTCTCTCTCCCTCCCTGCCTGACAGGAATTCCCAGTGTGAACCGAGTTAAAATGCTTGTAAAATCCTATAATCCACTCTATTACAGTAGTATATAATGTATAATGTGTGTGTTTCTGTAATATAATTGTGCCATTATAGGTGTGCGCACAAGGTGTGCCGGATGTGCCTGGGCACACCCTAATCACCCCATGTGCATTAGCATTATCCAGTGGTGCCACCAGGTGGGTAGTTGGGGTCCAAGTGGCCAGTGGCCATTATATAATGTATAATGTGTGTGTTTCTGTAATATAATTGTGCCAACATAGGCGTGCGCACAGGGTGTGCCGGGTGTGCCTGGGCACACCCTAATCACCCCATGTGCATTATCATTATCCAGTGGTGTCACCAGGTGGGTAGTTGGGGTCCCAGTGGCCAGTGGCCATTATATAATGTATAATGTGTGTGTTTCTGTAATATAATTGTGCCAACAGTGCCAAATACCTTCCTTATATCGCCTTTCTGCGCTTCTGTGACCCGCCGGAGCTTGCTTCCCCGCAATTATATTACAGAAACACACATTGTACATTATATACTACTGTAATAGAGTGGATTATAGGATGTTACAAACATTTTAAACTAGGGCTCATTTTCGGGGTAGGGCTTATATTGCAGCCCTCCTGGAAAATAACACTAGGTCTTATTTTCGGGGTAGGTCTTATTTTCGGGGAAAGATGGTATATAAGGTAGATTCTTGTTTAGATAGATAACTATTAATTTACTGCATTGATCTGTCTTAATTGAATTCTTAAAGCGGAGTTCCACCCAAAAATGGAACTTCCGCTTTTCGTAACCCTCCCCCCCTCCGGTGTCACATTTGGTGGCACCTTTCAGGGGGGATGGGGATGCAGATACCTGTCTAAGACAGGTATTTGCACCCACTTCCGGGAATACACTCCTGCGGCAGACACGCCCTCCCCCCCTCCCCCCGCTGTCTTCTGGGAAACACACAGTTCCCAGGAGAGAGCGGGGACCAGTGACGGCTTCACTTCCTGATTCCCTCACCGAGAATGGCGGCGGCAGCATCCGAGGACCGAACGATTGCTCAGCCTCATCTGCCGACATCGCGGGCGCGCTGGACAGGTAAGTGTCCATTTTTTAAAAGTCAGCAGCTGCAGTATTTGTAGCTGCTGGCTTTTAAAAAAAAAAAAAAATGTTGGCGGAACCTCCGCTTTAAGGCTTCTTGGGTATCTCTTTGCAACTCGAAGTTTCAGCTCCCTCCATACATTTTCTATATGTGACTAGAGATATACTTTCCTGTAATAAGATTATCTTAATGTTACAATGTAAAATTTTGCTCTTTACGCATTACATTCAATATTTTCTAAACATATTTAATAAAATAAAATAAAAACATGTTGCATTATCAATATAAAGTGTATACATTCATAACAATAATTAATCAATCAAGTAAACATTTCTTTGTAAGTGGGCAAACTCACAAGGTCAGCAGGGGATCAAATAATGATTTTCCCCACTATATATGAATGTTTACTTGATTGATTAATTATTGTTATGAATATATACACTTTATATTGATAATGCAACATGTTTTTATTTTATTTTATTAAATATGTTTAGAAAATATTGAATGTTCATGTAGGGTCTATAATTGTTATCATAGGTGTTGTAAACCCGGAAATAAAAAAATAAAAAAAAAACACCTGCAAGACAAAGGCATAATGAGCTAGTATGACTAGCATACTAGCTCATTATGCATCACTTACCTTAGATCGGGGCCCCCGAAGCCGTCCTCGTCTCCCCCTCCAGCCGCAGCCATCGCTCCACAAATACCCGGAAGGTTACTTCCGGGTATAGTCGCTCCAGCCAATCACAGCGCCGCTCCGGATTTGTGAATGGGGATTAACCCTGTGAATGCACCGTTGTCTACGGCGCGCATGCGCCGTAGACATCGGTGCATGTCTTTTTTTGCAAATATCTCCTAAACCGTGTAGGTTTAGGAGATATTTCTTGCACCTACAGGTTAGCCTTAATCTAGGCTTACCTGTAGGTGCAAGTTGCATAAGTGGGTTTACAACCACTTTAAATGATAGAGACAGAATATCAACCAAAAATCCAGAAAAAAACACATAAAACACATGCTATAAATTAAGTTGCAGTTCAGGGAGTAAAATAAGTATTTGATCCCCAAGCAAAACATGACTTAGTACTTGGTGGAGAAACCCTTGTTGGGAAGCACAGAGGTCAGACGTTTCTTGTAGTTGGTGATGATCAGGTTTGCACACATCTCAGGAGGGATTTTGGTCTCTTCTTTACAGATCTTCTCTAAATCCTTAAGGTTTCTTGGGTATCTCTTTGCAACTCAAATTTTAAGCTCCCTCCATCAATATTTTTAGGATTAAGGTCTGGAGACTGGCTAGGCCACTCCATGACCTTAATGTGCTTCTTCCTCTGACACTCCTTTGTTGCCTTGGCAGTGTGTTTTAAGTCATTGCCATGCTGGAAGACCCATCTTCTGTGTTCTGGCTGAGTGAAGAAGGCTCTCATCCCAAGGTTTTACAATACATGGTCCCGTCCATTGACCCCTTAAAGTGGCAAAGTTGGTCTGTACCTTTAGAAGAAAAACAGCCCCATGTTTCCACCTCCGTTCTTGACTGTAGGGATGGTGTTCTTAGGGTCATAGTCAGCATTTTTCTTCCTCCAAAAGAGAGTCGAGTTAATGCCAAAGAGCTCAAATTTGGTCTCATCTGACCACAGCACTTTCTCTCAATCCTCCTCTGAATCATTTAAATGTTCATTAGCTTGACTGTACATGTGCCTTCCAGAGGAGGGGGACTCGCTGTCTTTGGAGGAAGAAAAATGCTGACTATGACCCTAAGAACACCATCCCTACAGTCAAGCACAGAGGTGGAAACATGATGCTTTGGGGCTGTTTCACTGCTAACTTTCACTGTGACTTTGCCACATTGAGGGGCCAATGGACGGGGCCATGTATTGTAAAATCTTGGATCAGAATCTTCTTCACTCAGCCAGAACACTGAAGATGGGTCATTGTTGGGTCTTCCAGCATGACAATGACCAAAAACATACCAGAATTTACACTGAAAACCAATGTAATGGGGATTTTACATCAACAACCAATAAAGGTGGATTTCTACACTGCCACCAATGTAAGAGGGGATATACACCCACCACAAATTTAAAGGGGGCTTCTACATTAGTGGCCAACAATGTAAGGGAGGATTCAAAACTGGCCACAATTGTAAGTTTGATTTTTTTTTTATCGATTACCAACATAAAGAGGAGTTTCTACACTGGCCACCAATGTAATGGGGATTTACACTGACCACTAATGTAATAGGAGCATTTACAGGAACCACTAATGTAAGGAGAGATTTACACTGACCACCAATGTAAGGGGGGCCTTCACACTGGCCACTAATGTGAATGAAAGGATTGTACACCAAGCCCCAATGTAATGAGAAGATTTACACTGGCCACCAATGTAATAGGAGCATTTACAGGAACCACTAATGTAAGGAGAGATTTACACTGACCACCAATGTAAGGGGGGCCTTCACACTGGCCACTAATGTGAATGAAAGGATTGTACACCAAGCCCCAATGTAATGAGAAGATTTACACTGGCCACCAATGTAATAGGAGCATTTACAGGAACCACTAATGTAAGGAGAGATTTACACTGACCACCAATGTAAGGGGGGCCTTCACACTGGCCACTAGTGTGAATGAAAGGATTGTACACCAAGCCCCAATGTAATGAGAAGATTTACACTGGCCACCAATGTAATAGGAGCATTTACAGGAACCACTAACGTAAGGAGAGATTTACACTGACCACCAATGTAAGGGGGGCCTTCACACTGGCCACTAATGTGAATGAAAGGATTGTACACCAAGCCCCAATGTAATGAGAAGATTTACACTGGCCACCAATGTAACTGAGACATTTAGCCTGCTTTCACATTTGAGTTTGTTGGAAACTCATTCAAATTGTTTTCCTGACACCACAGAAACATGCTGCCCTTTAGCAGATACACAGTAGTGCCATTTATTGTTAATGACAATTTCACACATCTGATGAGATGTACATATTCACATGCACCAAATATCACAGTGCTGTGGCACCATGTTATTTTGGAAAAAGGATTCCACCTCCAATTTGCTTGCCTTTGCAGAACAGGCTGATGTTAGGCTTAATGACAACAGTTGTAGGCAGGACTTTCAAGCATGCCTCTTTACCTCCCCAGTGGGCAGCATTCAGCAGGGGTGATGGTGGATATGACCTCGGGGGGGGGGGGGGTAATATACATATGAATGCTCTATTTACATAATAATGCAGCCAATCTGCAGCTATTTACATTTGTAGCGCTCACCCCATTTAGGGGTGCTATATACCCAAATTTAGGGGGCTGGTCTGAGTTAGTAGTTAGGCTCAGACTGTTCTCATTGATAGGTTGTGCTAGTTTATTTCTCCAGCTGGTATACTGGTGTGCAGTTCCCTGTGGCCTGTAGGTGGCACTGCCATGACTGGTCAGGGTTAAACCATCAGTACTAGTGCTGTGCCTTAGGGTGTCCTCTCTCGGCAGCGGTACAGTGAGCGTGGTTGGCCTGCTGTGCATGCTGGGAGAGGATACATAAGGGGCAGCCGCCGCCTGGGAGGGGTCGCTCTCTGGAGTTCGAGAGAGGAGTCAGAGTCCAGGTAAGTGGCGCCCGGCTCTCCAGGCCATGGGGCCACGTGCTCATCAGTCCCAGACACCTTTAGCCCTGGGGCTGCAACTTCAGCACTGGGTCCAGCACCTTTAGCTGGAGCCCACTTCTGGGAAGAGGAATCCCAGGGTGTCCCTTGCGAGGGAGCCCGCTTCTAAGAAGAGGAGGCCGGGGGAGGACCTTTCTGAAGGACCAGTGAGAGTTCACGGTGAAGGAAGGGGCCGGTAACTTTCTGGAGGGATTCATCTATCCACCAAGAGCCTAGTGATGTGCTGTTGCTGGCACCTGTCCTTGTATTGCAAAAGCTGAGAAGTTCGGGATCTGATAGATTCTGTGGCAGAGAGTCTCCCGATCGTATCTAGGAAAAGAACCTAATTAAGCGTCCGAGAATCACTTTTACAGGAGACTATCCAGGTGAGCTGAACCCACTCTGGGATAGAGTGGTGAATGTAATATCTACTTGTGCCTGGACCTACCTCCCAAAACCTTGCTGTCCTGTCTCTCATCCACCCTTTCCTATCTGCTGAACATTGAGAAAAATAAACTCAACGTTGGAGTTTAGAGTGGTGTGGACATTGGAATTACTTGGGGGGAAAACAGAGACTTGTCCCTATATCCTAGGAGATGAGAACCAACTGATGGAGAACCTAGCTGTGGGACCCAAATACATGACACCGCTCAACCTCTTCAAACAGGAGGGTACGGGCATATAGTACGGTGTGCCCTTTTCCTGCAAGTGAGCCAAAGGTAGGAAAAAGGGTCCGTGTGCTACACATATTAATGCTGCCACTATTTACATATGAATGCAGGTAATTTACATGTAAACACTGGGTCTGCAGGTGAGTCATCTGTACATGGCAATAGGGCAGAGCTGGGCAGTGGGCAGCATTAGTAACAGAACTTCACACTAAGATATCGGGACACAGAATGGGACTAAAACTTCAAGGGATAAGGGAATTTAAACTGGGATAGCTGGCAAGTATGAGGCAGCTGCTTTTGGCCCCACAACAATGATGGGGCCCAGGGAAGCTGCCCCTTTTGCCCTGCCTTAAAGACGGCCCTGGCTGTGACATAAGATGCTGGGAGGAGTTTCACCAGGACACATGAACCTCTTGCCTTAGGGTGGATTACCTTATAAGAGGTAGAACCGCATAAGGAATAGTAGGGGCCAGTCAGAGTCACACCGAGGGAATCACTCTGACGGTCACGTGCATTGAGTAGTAACAGGATAGACTGGGGGATCGCTTCCTCGTCTGAATGTCACACCCTTCTTTCTAATTGGAAACCAACTTTATTGAAAAGTATGCATGGTACATAAATCAACATAAGCCAGTATGGCCAATATAATAGTACATACATGAACACAGTGAAGCATCTGTGTGTCACAAAGATAATAACAGCAGTGAAAGTAAAACCGGTATACAACAAAAATAAAAAATCGACATGTCAAGTACACGTTTCACCATCCACCATCCATCTGTCCCAGACCTTCTCAAACTTTAGCGGACACCCTCTATGTACATAAATCAGTTTTTTATATGGGAGAGCATCGTTAACCGCCTTTTTCCAGCACTGAATTGTAGGGGGCAGGGCCTGCATCCAATTACGGGCCACTACTTTTCTTGCCAAGAATAGCGTCTCATGTAAAAAGGTACGGAGGGGTTTGTCGGCATCCAAGTCTGGCAACAGGCCAAGTAGGCACATCTTTGGGTCAAGGGTAGCAGGGGAGCCCATCTGATCGTGTAGGAAGCGTATCACCTGTGTCCAATATGCCTGAATGGTGGGACAGAACCATATGAGGTGGTAAAAGGAGCCCGGGGTATGGTCACAGAGGCGGCATCCCGGATTGTACGTGGGCCTGAAACGTGCCACTCTCTGAGGGGTCAGATATGTTCTATGTATAATGTACAACTGTGTGAGGCGGTCCGACAGCTTGGGGGAAACCTTTTTCACGTCTTCCAAAATCTCGCCCCAGTCCCCATCCTCTATAAGTCCAACATCCGCCTCCCATCTAGTCTTAGCAGTATAGGCCAATGCTGTGGTGCTAGGGAGACGAATGGCGGAGTACAAAGTGGAGATGAGCTTAGCAGGCACATTACCCGTGACTGTGTCCACTATGGAGGGAACTGCCAGGGACGGGCAAGAGCCAGAAAACTGGGCCTGTATGGCGTGGCGGAGTTGCAAATACCTGAAAAAAAGGCAATTGGGGAGGGAAAATTCGTCCTTCAGCATTTGGAATGATTTAAGGCCTGAATTAGTCATGATCTGGTGTATGTATAAGATCCCATGGCGTATCCACGCCGCGGGGTCCGGAATGGACAATAATTCTGGCAAGCATGTATTGTACCAGAGAGGGGTATGAGCGTGTACCCTTGGGGTCCCAGTTCTCTGCAGTGCCGCCCGCCATACCCTCCGGTGGTGAGTCAACATGTCTGCTGTGTGTTGGGGGGGGCGTCTTGTCAATGGGGCTCTCAGGACCGATTGAAGTGGGGTGTGGGCCGAGTTATCTGGGTGCTCACAGAGTAGTGTCTGGTATCTCGTTAGTTCATGTTTATCAAAATAATAGAAGTGGGACAGCTGGGAGGCAAAATAATAATCCTGAAAGTCAGGGAGAGCAGCTCCTCCCAACGTCACAGGGTTCTTCAGGATTCTCCAGGATAATTTGTGTCTGCCATGACCCCAAATAAATGAATTCAGGATGGATTCAATTGTCCTGAAAATTTTTTGTGGTATATAGAGGGGAGCATGCCAGACCAAATAGAGTATCTTGGGAAGGAGTATCATCTTAACTAAGCTGACGCGACCCATAACACCCAGGGGTAGTCTGGCCCAAGTCTGCGTCTTGTTCTTGATCAGAGCAAACAGGGGTTCAATGTTCAGTAGTTTATAATCTGAGAGCGATCTGGTGACCTGTACGCCAAGGTATTTAATCTGGGAGACCCTTGGAAGAGCCAGAGGAGGGGACGTGAACGAGGAGGGGAAATGGTCAATCGGAAGGATCTGGGACTTAGCCCAATTAATACTCAGACCCGAATGGCCACCCATACGTTCTATGGACTGGAGGGCTGCTATAAGAGAAGGACCGGAGTCCGCCAGATACAAAAGTGTGTCGTCGGCATACATCCCAATCTTTTCTTCCAGGTTCCCCATCCTGAGACCTCGGATGCAAGTGTCCGCACGGACCATTATGGCCAACGGCTCCACAGCCAATGCGTAAAGCATGGGGGAAAGGGGGCAGCCCTGCCGGGTCCCCCTCTCCAGCGGGAACTGGTCAGAAAGCCAACCGTTCACAAACACTCTGGCCCTCGGGGATTGATAGAGGAGTTGGACCCAGCGAATAAAGCTGGGGCCAAATCCAAATCTTGAGAGACACTCCCACAGGTAGTTCCACTCCACGGAGTCGAAGGCCTTGGCGGCATCCAGCGCCACCACAACCCTCGAGCCAATTTCATCATGGGACCCCTGAATATTCATAAATAGGCGGCGAATATTCATGGCCGTGTTCTTCCCTGGCATAAAGCCGGTTTGGTCAGGGTGTATCAATGACAGAATAACCTGGTTAAGGCGGGAGGCTAGAATCTTAGCTAATATTTTAATATCTACCTGTAACAGGGAAATGGGCCTATACGACTCCGGGTATTTAGGGTCCTTTCCGGGTTTGGGAATTATGACTATTTGGGCTTCTCGCATAGATGGGGGTAGAACTCCTGAGTCAAATATAGATTTATACAGGTACTTAAGTTCAGGGATTAGGATTTCGGAGTAGGTGGCATAGAATTCAAGAGGTAGGCCATCCAATCCTGGGGCCTTGGATGAGGCCAGACAGGAAATGGCCTCGGAGATGTCCTCCTCAGTAATAGGGGCTTCCAGAATTTCAAGCTGGTCGTCTGTCAGTTTAGGGAATTGAACTCCCGCTAGGTAGTCCCTGGTGTCTTGGGGAGTGTGGGCGACCCTGGAAGTGTAAAGTGCACGGTAGAATCTCCCAAATTCCTCCGCCACCAATTGCGGATCGGTGATGTCGTTCCCCTGCGGGTCGGTCAAGGACACCACCACAGGGGGACGCATATCCAAGTGGGCGAGATATGCGAGCAATTTGCCTGATCTCTCTCCATACTCAAACACCCTCTGTCTACAGAAGAAGATACATTGTTTAGCCTTCTCTATGTGCAATTGGGAGACCTGGCGCGCCTGAATCTTTAGATTATTGGCCGCGCTGGGCGAGGGGTCCCGGTGGAACGCCTCCTCCAGCACCTGCAGGTACTCCGCAGCCTGCTGGACAATAAATGTTGATGACCGTTTAAGCCTGTTAATACGTGTGGAAAGTAGGGAACGAGCGTGAAGTTTAAACATTTCCCACACCACATCATGCGCGGCAGTGTCCCTGTTGGCCGTAAAATAGTATTGCAATTCTGTGGGGATGTCATCCTGGTCCTGCAGGGCAGTCAGCCAGAACGGGTTTAGCCGCCAAGAAGGAGCAGGGGAAGCCCTCAGGAGCTGAATTGTGACCCAGTAGGGGGCGTGATCCGAGAGTACTCTCGGAGCAAAGCCCACATCTCCTAACTTAGGCAGCAGGGACATTGAGATAAAAACAAAATCAATTTGTGACATTGTGTTATGACTGGCTGAAAAGCATGAGAAGACTTTAGTGTGCGGGTGTCTGTGGCGCCAAGTGTCGACAAGAGCAAAGTCGGTCATTATGCGGTGCAGTCTGGTATGGGTCGGTGGGTTAAGGGGGGGATCCAGTGTGCCCAGACGGTCCAGAGCGGGGATCAGGGTCATATTAAAGTCCCCCATCCACACTGCCGGTACGGAGGGGTATTGTGTCATAAAGGCAAGGCCTTCCTGAATTACAGCTGAGTTGTACGGGGGGGGGAATATAGCAGGCAAGTAGCAGGATAGGAGACCCATTAATGGTGGCGTGCATAAACACATATCTGCCCTGCTGATCCGTGCGGAGCAGTATAAGCTCAAAAGGTACCCGTTTGGCAACCAGGACCGATACTCCTCTGGAATATGAGGTGTGAGTGGCATGATAAGCCCACCCCACCCAAGGTTTTTTAAGGGAGGATTGCAAGTGGCCCGTGACGTGGGTCTCGACCAGTGTGATAATGTCAGCTCTCTGAGATTTGAGAAATGTCAGGACCGCTGTGCGTTTGATCTTATTGCGTAAGCCTCTAACATTCCACGTGAGGAACTTCAGGGAACTCATGGTGGGTATATGGTGTGTATAATAGACCGCAGCCAAACCAGGACCAGCAGAGCAGATAAGGACACATCAGACAGTACAGAACATATCAGCAACCAATATTGATAGTGCATGTATGACAATGACATAGTACCTTTAGCAGAAATGAACAATTGTGAACATAGTGGCAAATGAAAAACAGCCAAAACATTTCCCCTCCCTCCCAGTCCAGTGCCACCCCAACTCGGCATGAACATAGTATCCCAAAACCAGGTATCAACCGGGGACATCCAACGTGAAAAAAGCATTGGAGGCGAGGGACTTAATTTCAAAGGGACATAGATACCTGTGATGAACAGAAAACAAAAAAAGAGGAAAAAACAATCAGGTAAACGGGTGGAGTGAAAAAAGTCCATAGAGAACCTAGGGGGACGACTTCTTCTCTGAGAAGTGCATGGGGTGTAGGGGCCACAAAAGCACAACACCATTGCAGCCGTGCAGAAGGGAGCCCCGCCTGCCATCAGGGTGGTACGTAAAGTAGGATAGGAAGTTCCAGCAACGTTCGGTAAGCTGCCCTCTACAAGCATCTCCCATGCGTGGGGAGAACGGGGAATTAACAGTTAGATCACCCGAAGGTGGCGAGCACGCTGTGAGATCCGAGGAGGGGCGGAAAAGGCTTTTAGGTCTGTCTCCCCCGTCCCGGCGGAGGGCACTCACTAGCAACAGAGCAACCGTGAGGCGAATCACCAGGGCACGAACAGGGAGTGCCACCGGCACAGGGGGCGGCAGGGGAGAGAAAAGAAAAGTACTCACAGCTCCCAGACAGCGCGGTATGCTCAATCTCGCCGATCTCTCCGGTCAATCCAAGTGGATGCAGACTCTGGGTCCTCGAAGAAGTGGGTCCGACCGTCGCACTCCACACGAAGCTTTGCAGGGTACAGCATGGCGTATTTGAGGTGTAGAGTGCGGAGGCGCTTCTTAACATCCTGGAACCTGGACCGCTGCCGTTGCACCTCATTGGAGAAGTCCGGGAAGACGGCAACACGAGCGTTGGTATGGGGGATATTCCCCTTCTCTCTGGTTAGGCGGAGGATCTTGTCGCGATCCCTGAAATTAAGGAACTTCGCTATCAGGGTACGCGGTGGAGCTCCTTGGGGAGGAGGGCGGCCAGGGATTCGATGAGCTCTCTCCACTGCAAACATTACCGAAAATGCGTCTCTGCCGAAGGTTGAGGTTAGGAGGTTTTCAAGGAAGCTCTCCGGATCGGTGCCCTCAGCAGACTCAGGAAGACCGATGAAGCGGAGGTTACATCTCCGAAGGCGATTTTCCATGTCATCCTGTTTTGCGCTAATCTGTTGTAACTGGCGGCGCACCTCATCGGTGGTATGTTGTAAAGGGTGTAAGATATCCTCTGCTCTGCTAATACGGGTCTCCGTCTCCGTCACGCGGTCCCTGAGGCTAGAGAGATCCTGCCGGATAAGGGACACATCAATTTTTACCTCCTCGATCTTGGTGGTAAGCGTGCTCTGGCACATGGCGATGGCATCCAGTAATTTGTTAGTAGCCACCACAGAGTGATCCGCATCCAGGATAGCAGCAGCGCCGTCTCTGACCTGCCGATCCCCCTCCTCAAGCCTGCGGTATCTGGCCAGTTTATCGATGGCTTCAGAATTATTTTTAGACGGAGACATGCTGTAAGGCGACAGGGAAGATCCCTGGGTGCACCAATATGGCCGCTGTTAAGGAGGCCGGGTCCTCCACAACCTCCCCCCCCCTCCGCTGCCCAGGGACGGCCCAACGTAGGCAGCAGGTCACTCTCAAGCAGCTGTAATGGCAACAGGCTGTATGCAGGGGAATCTGAGCTCAGGGGAGTCAGGGAGGCCTGTAATACTTGCCAAAGATGTCTCCGGGTGGAGCAAGATGGCCGCCGTTCCGGGAGTCAGGCCGAGACCGTGGTCCGCTCACACAGCAGGTGTAGAGTGCAAAGACACCCCAGCAGCTGCAGCAGGTAATCCGGGGGCCGATGTAGAAGAGGATGGAGCCCAGTGCACCCAGGGAGGCAAGGAGAAGTGTCCAGGGCCGCCGTCGGGAGGGCCAAGATGGCCGCCGAACCAGGAGCTAGGCCAAAGCCGGGGCCCTTCCTGAAGCAGAGGACCGGGAAGCGCCGCGACGGCAGTGGCGGCAAACCAGCGGGCTAACAGGCTTCAGGAACCGCAGGGAGAGCAGGACACGTCCTCGGATGTAGGGGATGGCAGGAACCGAGCAGGATGCAGGCAGGATGGTAGGTTAGGAGTATGGGCAGACGGAGCTCACATCACATGCGACCTATCCCATTGCTATCCAGGCCACGCCCCCCACACCCTTCTTTCTAACAGATGTAATCTGGTCTATTGGTGTTATTAAAAAGGCCGGAGGGTTTTATTGGTAAGATTATCTGTTATACCTTCCTTACAGGTGGTGGTGCCCACAAAGTTATCCCCTTTACCAAAACGAATGTTGAAGCACACTTGTGGGCTACCTAGTTGTCCCGATACCCATACTGGTTTTGTGAGGGATGGTCAACAACCAGAGCTAATGTTGAAACTTTAACTAATTTTACCCTCTAGAAATTTATTATTAAGTTCTATAGACAGGTGTCTTCTCGTGGTCTTTACAAGTTTTTCAAATTTCCTCATGCCAATACAGACATCATATATAGCATGTACCACTGCCACCGCTGTTCATCATTACCCTTGCTAAAATACACTAAACTAAGAATATAAATAAAAAAAATACTCCTCATTCTTTGGTGTAGTTGAGCTTCTTGCAGTGGCTGGCGTGGATCCATTCATCCCGTTCCTGAAGTTTAGAGAGGTTGGCGTGGTCAGCTGAACCTGGAATGGCCCAAGGTATCTCTACTCTAGTGCCACCTTTTGATGTTTCTTTACAACGACCCAGTCACCTGGTTGGATAGAATGTAAACCGTTATCGTGTCAGGGTCTGGGAGGGACTCGCGAACCATGTGGTGGACTTTTTTTGAAATTCAAGTTGCAGGGCCTGCACCTACCCCATCAGCTGGGAATGTAAAGATGACAGCTGCTGAGGAAAGTACAACCCTGTTTTTGGTTGACTGCCGAACAAACCTCACGTGGAGATAACTCAGACATGTGGAAACTCAATGAACCCCTTTCCACCATTTCACCGACTGTAGTCATTGCATAACCTGTGTGTGGCTTACCATCTGGGCTGTAATACCTGGAACCATTTGACAAAAAGGTTTTTTAGCGTCTGGGATGGGAGCCTCCTTCACCGGACTGATGGTTGTTGACTCAAGTTCCATCAAAGAAAGACAGTCGTGGTGATCCTTAACATGTTGTCCTACTAGGTCACAAACTTGGTTCGAATTAGAGGGGTTAGTATTGTTAGTTTGAAAATTTTCATTCTCACCACCATTATCTCCCCGTTTTCTTCATCATTACAAATAGGAAAAAGAGACGCGGGGTTTAGAATGGTGCAAAAAACAAAAACAAATGTAGCGGGCTCCCAAATTTAGGGGTAGTGTTTGAGTGGTAGTTATGCTCAAACACCTAAATTGTTATGACATTATCCACCATTTTGTCTGCAGGAAGAGTATCAGTGTACCGTTCCCTGTAGCCTGCGGGTGGCGCTGCCATGGTGGGCCAGGGTTGAACCGCTGATACAGTGCTGTGCCTTGTGTGTCCCCTCTCGGCAACCATGCAGTAAGCGTGGTCGGCCTGCTGTGTATTCTGGGAGAGGATATAAAAGGGGCGGATGCTGCCGGTTTGGGGTTCGTTGTCGGGGGTCCTACTTTCAGGGAGTGTGTGTTCCTGTCCGCCCTGGGCACCTTTGGCCCAGGGGCGGTGGTCGGTGAATCAGTCCCAGGCACCTTTAGTCCTGGGGCTGCAACTAAAGGCCTTTGGCTGAGGCCTACTAAGGATCGAGGAATCTCAAGGTGCCGCCTTGCGAGGGGACCCGCATCTTAGACGAGGAGGCCGGGGAAAGACCGTTCCGAGGGACTGGTGAGAAGTCACAGTGAAGGAAGGGGCCCGGTAACTCTCTGGAGGGATGTCTTCTCCTTACAAAGAGGCCAAGCTTTGAATAACCAAGTTCACCAGGTCTGTGGCAGAGACCAAGGGCACCAGATTGTGTAGTGACTGTGCATTTAGTTAGAGTACCATTTTGGCTGCTAGTCCCTATCCAGGGAGACTATCCAAATGGGCTGAGTCTGCTTGAGAAGCCAAGCAGTGAAGTGTATTACGATTGTGCCTGGACCTCTCCCACACCTTATGCTGTCCTGTTCTTTCTCCAACCTTTCCTATCAGAGACTGTTGTCTAAGAGAAATAAACTCTACGTTGGAGTTACGGCTGGTGTGGACCTTGGAGTTATTGGGGGAAATAGAGACTTGTCTTTATTGAGCATAGAGATAAGAACCATTCTCTGGAGAACCTGGCTGTGGAGACCCATCACAACACCGCTCAACCTCCTTACACAGGAGGGTATGGGCATGTAGCAGGGTGTGCCCTCTCTTCCTGCGAGGAGCCAACGACAGGTGAGGAGTAGTGATGAGCCGAACACCCCCGGGTTCGGTTTGCACCAGAACCCGCGAACGGACCTAAAGTTTGCACGAACATTAGAACCCTATTAAATACAATGGATGCGAACGTTCGGATTCTAAAGTGCTAATTATAACGACTATTATCCATGTTATTGTCCGAAACAGAGTTTGGGAACCCGGCTTCTGCACCAGGGGACATGTATCAATGCAAAAAGAAGTTTTAAAAACGGACGTTTTCCGGGAGCGGTGATTTTAATGATGCATAAAGTGAAAAAAAAAAAGTCAAATATTCCTTTAAATATTGTACCTGGGGGGTGTCTAAAGTATGCCTGTGAAGTGCCACGTGTTTCCCGTGTTTAGAACTGTCCCTGCACAAAATAACATTTCTAAAGGGAAAAAAGCCATTTAAAACTGCTTGCGGCTTTAATGCAATGTCTGGTCCCGGTAATATGGATGAAAATCTTTAGGAAAAATGGCATAGCTACCCCATCAACCCCCCACCCCCTACCCCAGCCCATTACCAGCCCCTTTGGGTCTTGTATGGATATTAAGGGGAACCCCGCACACAAAATAAAAAAGGACCTATATACTCTGAACAGCCGTATACAGGCGGTGCATACAAGACAGGGACTGTAGGTTTGTTCTTATGTAGAATCTGTTTATAATTTTGAACAGCTGCATTGTTTAAGTGGAGCTCCATGGCAAATTCCTTTTTTTTAGCTTTTTGTAAAACATAGGGAACGGTTATCACCCCTGTCACATTTTTTTTGCTGTCTGTGCCCCTGTTCAGAACATTTCACCTCACTTTGCGTCCCAATGACAACTGTTTTTGAAATGTGGTGTTTTTATTGAAACAAGGATTGGTGATAAAGCATCAGTAGAGAGGAGAAACCTTTCTCCCATATTAATTCTTAAAGGAGAGAATTTTCCTTCCAAGGGGTAGATTTCCTCTCACTTCCTGTTGTCTTCTTCCGTTTGCAAGTAGTAGTAGTTTGTAAGTTGGATGTTTGAAAGTAGGGACCTTCCGTATATACTCTGCAGAAATTGGCCCCTTAGGTGGTGGTGTTGGCACAACACTGAAAGCACTCACAGTTATTATTGGTGGGTGCTGGAACGCCCTGCTGTCAAGTATAATATCAGGAATTGTAATAACATATAATTGTTGATCAGTGGTAGTAAAAATTGGGCCTTTGATGGTGGTACTGGTGCCACAACACTGTAAGGCCTGACAGTTACTCTTGGTGGGCGCAGCAATGGTCCCTGCTGTGAATTATTAGATCAATAATTATAATTGCATGCCCCTGTTGAACAGGGGCTGAAAAATTGGGCCTTTGGTGGTGGTGGTGGTGGCGATGGTGGTGCTGGTGCCACAACACTGTAAGGCCTGACAGTTACTCTTGGTGGGCGCAGCAATGGTCCCTGCTGTGAATTATTAGATCAATAATTATAATTGCATGCCCCTGTTGAACAGGGGCTGAAAAATTGGGCCTTTGGTGGTGGTGGTGGTGGTGGTGGTGATGGTGGTGCTGGTGCCACAACACTGTAAGGCCTGACAGTTACTCTTGGTGGGCGCAGCAATGGTCCCTGCTGTGAATTATTAGATCAATAATTATAATTGCATGCCCCTGTTGAACAGGGGCTGAAAAATTGGGCCTTTGGTGGTGGTGGTGGTGGTGATGGTGGTGCTGGTGCCACAACACTGTAAGGCCTGACAGTTACTCTTGGTGGGCGCAGCAATGGTCCCTGCTGTGAATTATTAGATCAATAATTATAATTGCATGCCCCTGTTGAACAGGGGCTGAAAAATTGGGCCTTTGGTGGTGGTGGTGGTGGTGATGGTGGTGCTGGTGCCACAACACTGTAAGGCCTGACAGTTACTCTTGGTGGGCGCAGCAATGGTCCCTGCTGTGAATTATTAGAACAATAATTATAATTGCATGCCCCTGTTGAACAGGGGCTGAAAAATTGGGCCTTAGGCACTGGTGGCACAACACTGCAACCCCTCACAGATACTGTACTTGGAGCACAGCAATGAGGCCTGTTGCAAAGTATTGCATCAAAAATGTTAATTACACGCCCCTGTTAAACAGGGGCTGAAAAATTGGGCCTTAGCCACTGGTGGCGCCACCCATAAACCAAAATGATCTTCCAAGCTATCATCGTTAATCGTATCATTGAGGAGGAGGAGGAGGATAGCCAGTCAACATAACAGCACAGGCACTCAGCATCAGCATCAGTCTTGAAGGGATGTGACATTTTAAAATCAATTAGTCTGTTATATCAGCATCTGGTGTGTGGTAGCTGGTGGTGATCCAAGACTGGTTCATCTTGATGAAAGTCAGTCGATCAACCGAGTCGGTGGACAGGCGCACCCTGTGATCCGTGACAAATCCTCCAGCAGCACTGAATGTGCGTTCTGAAAGAACGCTGGATGCAGGACAGGCCAGTAGCTCAATTGCATACTGTGCAAGCTCTGGCCAGTGATCCATCCTCAAGACCCAGTAAGCCAGAGGATTTTCGGTGGGGAAGGTGTCCAAGTCTGACCTTGCCCCTAGGTATTCCTGGACCATGTATATCAGACGCTGGCGATGGTTGCTGGAACCGATCATACTTTGGGGCTAGGGACTAAAGAATTGTCTGAACGCAACGGTCAGACGGCCACCTTCCCCACCGCTCCTTCTTTGACTGCCCGAAGCCTCAGCAACTCGTTGTCCAGGACCAGGAGTTTGTAACCTCATAGTCTCTGGGAACGCGTTGCACAGACCTTTCTGCAAGGCCTCCCGGAGTTGTCTCATCCTCTGCTCCCTCTGCGACGGTACGATAAGGTCCGCAACCTTACCCTTGTACCGTGGATCAAGGAGAGTGGCCAGCCAGTAATGGTCCCTCTCCTTGATCCGAAGAATACGAGGATCCTTCCGCAGACTTTGCAGGATCAGGGAGGCCATGCAGCGTAGGTTAGCTGAGGCATTCAGTCCGGAGTCCTCTGGGTCACTAAGGACGACATGATCCGCAGCCACCTCCTCCCAGCCACGTACAAGTCCACTGGTTTCTTGGGACTGTAAATCATCCCTAAAAGACTGCTGCTGATGATGCTGAGTGCCAGCCTCCACCTCCATGCTGACACAATCCTCCTCCTCCTCCTCCTCCTCCTCTTCCTGTGCGATGGGTGGGACAGAAGGAACACTGTCTGGGTAAAGGGGGCCTTGAGAGGCAAGGAAGTCCTCCTCTTCCTGCCTCTGTTCTGCCTCAAGTGCCCTGTCCATTATTCCACGCAGCGTGTGCTCCAACAGGTGGACAAGAGGTACAGTGTCACTGATGCATGCACTGTCACTGCTCACCATCCTCGTGGCCTCCTCAAATGGTGCCAGGACAGTGCATGCATCCCTGATCATGCCCCACTGGCGTGGTGAAAAAAACCCGAGCTCCCCTGACCCTGTCCTGGTGCCGTAGTCGCACAGGTACTCATTGATGGCCCTCTGCTGCGTGTGCAGCCACTGCAGCATGGCCAACGTTGAGTTCCACCTGGTGGGCATGTCACATATAAGGCGGTTCCTGGGCAGGTTCAACTCCTTTTGAAGCTCAGCCAGGCAAGCACTGGCATTATAAGATCTGCGGAAATGCACACAGACTTTCCTGGCCTGCCTCAGGACATCCTGTAAGCCCGGGTACCTGCCCAAGAACCGCTGCACCACCAGGTTAAGGACGTGAGCCATACAGGGCACATGGGTCAGTTGTCCCTGTCGGAGGGCGGAGAGGAGGTTGGTGCCATTGTCGCAAACCACCATTCCTGGCTTAAGCTGGCGTGGCGTCAACCACCTCTCGGCCTGCCCCTGCAGAGCAGACAGGACCTCTGCCCCAGTGTGGCTCCTGTCCCCCAAACACACCAGCACAAGCACGGCATGGCATCTTTTTGCCTGCGTACTTGCGTAGCCCCTTGAACGCCTACGGAGCACCGCTGGTTCCGAGGACAAACCACAGGAAGAGGCCATGGAGGAAGAAGAGGAGGGGGTGGAGGAGAGAGGTGTGTCACAACCAGTAGTAGCATTTTGGAGGCGTGGCGGTGGAACAACCTCCAACACTACTGCACCTTGTCCTGCATCCTTCCCAGCTGCCAAAAGAGTGACCCAATGGGCCGTGAAAGAAAGGTAACGTCCCTGTCCATGCCTGCTGGACCATGAGTCAGCGGTAATATGCACCTTACCACTGACCGCCCTGTTCAGCAAGGCCAAGACATTGCCTTCCACATGCCTGTAGAGAGCCGGAATAGCCTTCCGTGCGAAAAAGTGGCGTTTGGGAACCTGCCACTGAGGAACCGCACATTGCACAAACTCACGGAAGGGGGCCGAGTCTACCAACTGAAAAGGCAGCAGTTGAAGCGCTAGCAATTTAGCCAAGCTAGCATTCAACCGCTGGGTAGGGATGAGCTTCGTGTTCGAGTCGAACATACGTTCGACTCGAACATCGGCTGTTCGATCGTTCGACGAAGATCGAACGATTTGGGCCGTTCGCGCCAAATTCGAGTGACGCGAACGGCCCACAATGCACTACGCCATCGCAGTGTCATCCAGGCGCTGTGATTGGCCAAGCATGCACTGTGACCCCGCATGCTTGGCCAATCACAGCGCCGGCAGCGAGGAGAGCAATGATTGGCCACAGGCAGGATGCCTGTGGCCAATTATTGCTGAGGGTGTTTAGTACACGCCCCACACTATAAAAGGCCGCCAGCACGGCGGCCTAGTGTAGTGTGTTCCGGAGCAGGGATAGAGCAGCATAGGCAGGGACAGTGACTGTTATTTCTTTCTTGCTTAACCTGGATTCCTTTAGTTTAGGGAAAGAGAAGGATATGTAGGGAGAGTGTCAGTGTGTTTTGTGCTTGTGCTATAGTGTGCTTAAAAAAAACATTTATTCTAGGGACAGAAAACTGTAGGTAGGGAGAGTGTCAGTTTATTTCACTCTGCAAGTCCTTGTTTCCAGGGACCTGGAAGGACAGTGAGTGAATTCTCCTTGTGCTATATTGTGCTTAAAAAAAACATTTATTCTAGGGACAGAAAACTGTAGGTAGGGACAGTGTCAGTTTCTTTCACTCTGCAAGTCCTTGTTTCCAGGGACCTGTAAGGACAGTGAGTGAATTGTCCTTGTGCTATATTGTGATTAAAAAAAACATTTTTTCTAGGGACAGAAAACTGTAGGTAGGGAGAGTGTTTTTTTTCTTTCACTCTGCAAGTCCTTGTTTCCAGGGACCTGTAAGGACAGTGAGTGAATTGTCCTTGTGCTATATTGTGCTTAAAAAAAACATTTTTTCTAGGGACAGAAAACTGTAGGTAGGGAGAGTGTTTTTTTTCTTTCACTCTGCAAGTCCTTGTTTCCAGGGACCTGTAAGGACAGTGAGTGAATTGTCCTTGTGCTATATTGTGCTTAAAAAAAACATTTATTCTAGGGACAGAAAACTGTAGGTAGGGAGAGTGTCAGTTTATTTCACTCTGCAAGTCCTTGTTTCCAGGGACCTGGAAGGACAGTGAGTGAATTGTCCTTGTGCTATATTGTGATTAAAAAAAACATTTATTCTAGGGACAGAAAACTGTAGGTAGGGAGAGTGTCAGTTTATTTCACTCTGCAAGTCCTTATTTCCAGGGACCTGTAAGGACAGTGAGTGAATTGTCCTTGTGCTATATTGTGATTAAAAAAAACATTTTTTCTAGGGACAGAAAACTGTAGGTAGGGAGAGTGTTTTTTTTCTTTCACTCTGCAAGTCCTTGTTTCCAGGGACCTGTAAGGACAGTGAGTGAATTGTCCTTGTGCTATATTGTGCTTAAAAAAAACATTTATTCTAGGGACAGAAAACTGTAGGTAGGGAGAGTGTCAGTTTCTTTCACTCTGCAAGTCCTTGTTTCCAGGGACCTGGAAGGACAGTGACTGAATTGTCCTTGTGCTATATTGTGATTAAAAAAAACATTTATTCTAGGGACAGAAAACTGTAGGTAGGGAGAGTGTCAGTTTATTTCACTCTGCAAGTCCTTGTTTCCAGGGACCTGGAAGGACAGTGACTGAATTGTCCTTGTGCTATATTGTGATTAAAAAAAACATTTATTCTAGGGACAGAAAACTGTAGGTAGGGAGAGTGTCAGTTTATTTCACTCTGCAAGTCCTTGTTTCCAGGGACCTGGAAGGACAGTGACTGAATTGTCCTTGTGCTATATTGTGATTAAAAAAAACATTTATTCTAGGGACAGAAAACTGTAGGTAGGGAGAGTGTCAGTTTATTTCACTCTGCAAGTCCTTGTTTCCAGGGACCTGGAAGGACAGTGACTGAATTGTCCTTGTGCTATATTGTGATTAAAAAAAACATTTATTCTAGGGACAGAAAACTGTAGGTAGGGAGAGTGTCAGTTTTTCTTTTTCGTACATCACGGGACACAGAGCGACATAGTCATTACTAATGGGTTATATAGTTACCGTCAGGTGCTGGCACTGGCAACTTCCAAAACCGGAAGTACCCTCCCCTATATAAGCCCCTCCCATCCGGGAGCACCTCAGTTTTTTGCCAGTGTCTAAGGTGTTGGCCAAGAAGAAACATGTGTTTTTCACTGAGCTTGCGTACAGGTTCTTTTGGGCCTCAGTAAGCTATTCCGGATCCGACCAAAAAAGCTTCATAGCTAAACGGTCGGTACCCGGGCCTTGCAGAGAAGAGCAAGGTTCTGCCTGTAATGCTTCTCTTAGGAGAGCTGGACCCTGGGATCCAGAGCTCTGGTCATACCCACGACCAAGATGTTTTCTGTGCAGGGTGCTATACAGGTCCAGGGGAGTGGAATCCTTGGGAACCCGGTCCCTGAAGGTTTGATTACAATGCCTGCCGTGATAGGTGAAGTTTGGGCTTTTGTGGACCAAACAAAGTCCTGCGGCGGGGAACAGGTAAGTGGGGGCCCCCAGGAACTTGGTTCCATTGGGGGACCCCCAAGCCTAATTTGTCTTTCTGTCTGTTACCTAACGGTATTCCCGCTAATATCTGTGCATGCCTGTAACTACTAAAAAAATGTAATAATTTTTAATGGTGGTCAAGAAAAAAAAAAAAAAAGGAATGTTTTTTTTTTTTTATATATGTTTAGTATATTAAACTGCGGTACCTGTGTTTGTCCACTAGAGGCCGCTGTGGAATGTTTTTCTTGTCATATGGACTAGTTTCTTCTCAGAGAACAAAGTCCAGGCAGCTGGTGAGTTCTCCTACAGGAAACTGTTTCCTCTGCCATATTGCAGTGTTCGTCTATCCCCCGGCCTGCGGCAAAGGGGGCCCTGGCTCCTGTCCCTGGTTTCCATGTTTGAAAATTAGCGCCGAGGCGCACGTGGCCGCGCGCGTGCGCGTGCACGCGCCTCTATATATAGAGGTGGCCGGAAAAAGGGGCGGGGCCTGGGGGATGACGCTCTGTGCGCGCCGCAGCGCTTCTGCGCATGTGCGGGCGTCCCAGCAGGTTTTTAAAAAGCCACATTATTGCAGTAAGCTGGCTATGAAGTACAGAGACAGAGCTGGCAACATTTAAAGGCATACAGCAAGCGGTTGATACAGGCATCCCCTAGAAAGGCACATTAGTAGACACCAACTGTTATATAGCAGCAATTGTGCTAGACTATTCTCAGTAAAAGTGGTGTATTACGGCTGGAATACCTCAGCTTTAGGCTTAGGAATATGCCGTCCAGTAGCTCCGGAACTGAATCTTCCAGGAAGCGAAGGGGGTCTCATCGGGCTCTGAGGATCTTGGGCATACTCCTGCTGCACCAGTCTCCCCTGAAGTTCAGAGGTAAGTGACCGTAGAGACCCCGCAGGGGTACTTGGTACTGTGGCTGTCCTCAGTCACCTGCTCCTGTGTATGTAACAGAGGAGGTTTTTTCCTCAGCTCTGGGGGGATTAGAGAGAGATTGTCAAAATTTATCGCTGCCTCCCTGTCAGGGAAAGCACGCCCGATCTCCGTCTCCTCCTTCAGAGTGCCTGTTAGCAGAGCAACAGTCCCATACAGGGATCGACCTGCCTGAAGGGGATCAGGATAAGGTTGATTCTGTTATAGAGGAATCAACAGTGGGGGAACCTTTTCTCAGCATCTCAAGCTGAAAGATTATGGGTTCAGTCTCTGACTAACATGGTCCGATCAGCATTTAAAAATGCACCTTGCGGAACCATCAACCACTACTGTATCCTCGTTGGGGTCGCTAGAAGCCCCCAGACTGTTTGTTCTTTTCCACTTCACCCTTTACTGAAAGGGCTCATTTACCAGGATTGGGAACGTCCTGAGAAAATATTTATTCCCCTAAGAGATTTTCGGTGGTCTATCCCATGGAGGATAAGTTCATCAAAAAAAAAAAAAAAGGAAGGTCCCTACAGTGGACGCAGCCATCTCTTGTATGTATAAATCACTGACATGTCCAGTGGATAATGTCCAAATGTTCAAGAACCCAATAGATAAAAGATTGGAGTCCTTATGAAAATCTGCTTGGTGATACAACCAGCAGTAGCAGCTATTGGGGTCTGCTAAGCAGTGAAGGATCAGTTGAAACAGGTCTTGAGGGACTTGACAGATCAGCAGGCTTTGCCCTAGCTGATCTACCTAGAGCCTTAGGCTTTGCGGTTGACGCCATAGAGGATTCAGTCCATCAGGCCTCCCGCCTTACGCTGTCTATAGTACATATGCGTAGGCTCCTATGGCTCAAAAACTGGTCTGCTGAAGCTCCCTGTAAAGAATGGCTGGTTAGCGTCCCATTTCATGGTGAACGCTTATTCAGGGAAAACCTGGACAAATATATCCAGAAAATTTCCAGCGGTAAAAATACGCTCTTGCCGGTTAAAAGCAGAGTTAGAGGTCCCTCTTTAAGAGGCCTGCTTCTCCAGTCCCTGGGGCATCGGCTGTGTAACAGTTCCGACGGCCTCCTCGGTTAAATCCCGGGGGTAAAAAACAGGGACAGTAGCAGGGTAATGAGAAACCCTGGGTCAGGGGAGGTACAAAACCTCCCCCAAAGTTAAATTCATTGAAGCCCCCACTCAGTCGGGTGGGGGGAGGACTCCAGTTGTTCGCAGGAGACCTGGCGGGACACGATCAAGACAGATAGGTGCTCTCCGCAGTAGGTTTGGGATACAGTTTGGAGTTAAAAGACTCCCCTCCTTCCCATTTTGAGGTCAAACGTGCCAAGGGATCCCCGGAAGAGAGAGTCCCTCCTGTTGGCACTAGAACAACTATTGCTCCAAGGAGTAATTATGGAGGTTCCCCTGGAAGAATGAGGGTTCGGGTTTTACTCAAACCTCTTTACAGTCCCGAAGCAAACGTGGACGGGAGGCCCATATTAATTCTAAAAAGGGCTATACAAATTCCTGTATATCAGGACTTTCCGATGGAGTCGATCCGATCGGTGGCCACTGCCCTACAAGGGGAGGATTGGTTAGCCACGATCGACATCAAAAATGCTTATTTGCACATTCCCATCTTTCCAGTCCACCAAAAATTTCTACGCTTTGCAGTAGAAGGGCGCCATTTTCAGTTCAGAGCCTTACCCTTCGGTTTGGCCACAGCACCAAGAGTGTTCACAAAAATTCTGGCCCTTTATTGGCCAATCTAAGAACACAAGGTGTAATGATAATGGCATATCTGGATGACTTGTTGCTGATAGACCACTCAGTGAAAAAACTAGACGTGGTCGTTCACAAGACGATCAAGTATCTGGAATCTCACGGTTGGATTATCAACCGAGACAAGTCAGCCCTAAAAACCAGTCAAAAGTCTGGAATACTTGGGGCTAAGGTTGGATTCAGGCCAGAGAAAAATATTCTTGCCTCGAGGAAAGGTGTTGTCTTTGAAAGATTTGATCCACTTAGTGGGTACAAAAAAGACAGCCGTCCATACGCCTGTATATGAGGCTGCTGGGGAAAATGGTGGCATCATTCGAAGCAGTACCCTACGGTCAATTCCATTCAAGGAATTTGCAAGGGGCCATACTGTCAGCCTGGAACAAAAAAGTTCAGGCCCTAGACTTACAATGTCCTTGTCCCCTTCCGTTCGCAAGAGCCTCCGTTGGTGGTTGGTTCCCCAGAATCTGGAAAAAAGGAAATCCTTCAGTCCGATTTCTTGGAAGGTGGTCACTACAGATGCCAGCCTTATAGGCTGGGGAGCAGTATTGGAGCAATAGTCTCTCCAGGGCAGATGGTCGGATGCAGAAAAGGCCCTGCCCATCAATCTCTTAGAGATACGAGCAGCCCGGTATGCCCTAGTAGCATGGACATCCAAACTCCAAGGGTCCCCTGTCAGAATTCAATCAGACAATGCCACAGCAGTGGCATATATCAATCATCAGGGGGGCACCAGGAGTCGTGCAGCCCAGAGGGAAGTAAATTACATCCTGAAATGGGCAGAAAAATATGTCCCAGCCATATCTGCGGTATTCATTCCAGGAGTGGAGAATTGGAAGGCGGACTTTCTAAGTCGCCAGCAATTAGGCCCAGAGGAAGGGTCCCTTCACCCCGAGGTTTTCTGGACAATATGTCAGCGGTGGGGAACATCGGATGTAGATCTTCTAGCATCCAGATTCAACGCAAAGGGGGACAGGTTTGTCTCTCGGACAAGGGATCCCCTAGCTTGCGGCTCGGATGCCCTAGTGTTCCCTTGGGATCAGTTCAAGCTGATATATGCATTCACACCGCCACAATGGTTACCTCGATTACTCCGCAGAATCAGGGTAGAAAAGAAACCAGTGATTCTGGTGGCTCCAGCGTGGCCCCGAAGAGCGTGGTACGTGGAGATTGTAAAATGTCAGTGGGGAGTCCTGGGACTTTCCCACATCGTCCGGACCTGCTTTCGCAAGGACCGATATACCACCCTTCCTTACCAGCCCTAGGTTTGACGGCCTGGCTATTGAAGCCCACATTCTAAAAAAGAGAGGGCTCTCTAATTCTGTGGTATCTACCATGATCAATGCCAGGAAGCCGGTATCCAGGCAGATCTACTATAGAATCTGGAAGGCGTACATCGCCTGGTGTGAGGCCAAGAAATGGCATCCACGTAAGTACGTAATAGGTAGGAGTCTGGACTCCCTACAATGGGCTGTAGATAGGAAGCTTGCCTTGAGTACTATCAAGGGTCAGATTTCGGCCTTGTCAATATTTTTTTTCAAAGGCCCTTGGCTTCGCATTCACTAGTCAAAGCCTTTATACAAGGAGTGATGCGTATTAGTCCTTCGGTTAATATTCCCATATGTCCATGGGATCTAAACTTGGTTCTGTCGGTTCTACAGAAACAACCATTTGAACCATTACAGCATATTTCCTTGGTGCTTCTCACCAGGAAATGGATTTTTCTAGTAGCCATTTGTTCGGCTAAAAGAGTATCGGAATTAGCAGCTATGTCCTGTAGGGAGCCATATCTGGTTATCCATAAGGACAGAGTAGTGTTACGTCCTCATCCAGCCTTTCTTCCTAAGGTGGTATCGAGGTTTCATTTGAACCAAGATGTGGTTCTTCCTTCTTTTTTCCCCAAACCTACTTCGGTGGAGGAAAAGTTATTGCATTCTTTGGATGTAGTAAGAGCAGTTAAAGCTTATCTAAAAGCCACTGCTCAGATTCGCAGAACGGATACTTTGTTTATTCTGCCGGAAGGCCCCAGAAAGGGTCAGGCAGCGTCAAAATCTACTTTAGCCAAGTGGATTCGACAGGTCATTATGCAAGCTTATGGCTTGAGAAGGAGACCGCCTCCGTTCAAAGTTAGAGCGCACTCCACGAGAGCAGTTGGAACTTCATGGGCAGTGCATCACCAGGCCTCCCTGGCTCAAATCTGTAAGGCCGCAACGTGGTCTTCAGTTCACACGTTTACTAGGTTCTACCAGGTGGACGTTAGAAGTCAGGAGGATGTCGCCTTTGGGCGCAGTGTGTTGCAGGCCGCAAAAGATCCTCATGTCTGATAGCGCTCAGCTTATATATGGTGTATCCCCCCCCTCATTTGGCATTGCTTTAGGACATCCCATTAGTAATGACTATGTCGCTCTGTGTCCCGTGATGTACGAAAAAGAAAATAGGATTTTTATAACAGCTTACCTGTAAAATCCTTTTCTTGGAGTACATCACGGGACACAGAGCTCCCACCCCTCTTTTGGGGACACTTATTGCTTTGCTACAAAACTGAGGTGCTCCCGGATGGGAGGGGCTTATATAGGGGAGGGTACTTCCGGTTTTGGAAGTTGCCAGTGCCAGCACCTGACGGTAACTATATAACCCATTAGTAATGACTATGTCGCTCTGTGTCCCGTGATGTACTCCAAGAAAAGGATTTTACAGGTAAGCTGTTATAAAAATCCTATTATTTCACTCTGCAAGTCCTTGTTTCCAGGGACCTGGAAGGACAGTGACTGAATTGTCCTTGTGCTATATTGTGATTAAAAAAAACATTTATTCTAGGGACAGAAAACTGTAGGTAGGGAGAGTGTCAGTTTATTTCACTCTGCAAGTCCTTGTTTCCAGGGACCTGGAAGGACAGTGACTGAATTGTCCTTGTGCTATATTGTGATTAAAAAAAACATTTATTCTAGGGACAGAAAACTGTAGGTAGGGAGAGTGTCAGTTTATTTCACTCTGCAAGTCCTTGTTTCCAGGGACCTGGAAGGACAGTGACTGAATTGTCCTTGTGCTATATTGTGATTAAAAAAAACATTTATTCTAGGGACAGAAAACTGTAGGTAGGGAGAGTGTCAGTTTATTTCACTCTGCAAGTCCTTGTTTCCAGGGACCTGGAAGGACAGTGACTGAATTGTCCTTGTGCTATATTGTGATTAAAAAAAACATTTATTCTAGGGACAGAAAACTGTAGGTAGGGAGAGTGTCAGTTTATTTCACTCTGCAAGTCCTTGTTTCCAGGGACCTGGAAGGACAGTGACTGAATTGTCCTTGTGCTATATTGTGATTAAAAAAAACATTTATTCTAGGGACAGAAAACTGTAGGTAGGGAGAGTGTCAGTTTATTTCACTCTGCAAGTCCTTGTTTCCAGGGACCTGGAAGGACAGTGACTGAATTGTCCTTGTGCTATATTGTGATTAAAAAAAACATTTATTCTAGGGACAGAAAACTGTAGGTAGGGAGAGTGTCAGTTTATTTCACTCTGCAAGTCCTTGTTTCCAGGGACCTGGAAGGACAGTGACTGAATTGTCCTTGTGCTATATTGTGATTAAAAAAAACATTTATTCTAGGGACAGAAAACTGTAGGTAGGGAGAGTGTCAGTTTATTTCACTCTGCAAGTCCTTGTTTCCAGGGACCTGGAAGGACAGTGACTGAATTGTCCTTGTGCTATATTGTGATTAAAAAAAACATTTATTCTAGGGACAGAAAACTGTAGGTAGGGAGAGTGTCAGTTTATTTCACTCTGCAAGTCCTTGTTTCCAGGGACCTGGAAGGACAGTGACTGAATTGTCCTTGTGCTATATTGTGATTAAAAAAAACATTTATTCTAGGGACAGAAAACTGTAGGTAGGGAGAGTGTCAGTTTATTTCACTCTGCAAGTCCTTGTTTCCAGGGACCTGGAAGGACAGTGACTGAATTGTCCTTGTGCTATATTGTGATTAAAAAAAACATTTATTCTAGGGACAGAAAACTGTAGGTAGGGAGAGTGTCAGTTTATTTCACTCTGCAAGTCCTTGTTTCCAGGGACCTGGAAGGACAGTGACTGAATTGTCCTTGTGCTATATTGTGATTAAAAAAAACATTTATTCTAGGGACAGAAAACTGTAGGTAGGGAGAGTGTCAGTTTATTTCACTCTGCAAGTCCTTGTTTCCAGGGACCTGGAAGGACAGTGACTGAATTGTCCTTGTGCTATATTGTGATTAAAAAAAACATTTATTCTAGGGACAGAAAACTGTAGGTAGGGAGAGTGTCAGTTTATTTCACTCTGCAAGTCCTTGTTTCCAGGGACCTGGAAGGACAGTGACTGAATTGTCCTTGTGCTATATTGTGATTAAAAAAAACATTTATTCTAGGGACAGAAAACTGTAGGTAGGGAGAGTGTCAGTTTATTTCACTCTGCAAGTCCTTGTTTCCAGGGACCTGGAAGGACAGTGACTGAATTGTCCTTGTGCTATATTGTGATTAAAAAAAACATTTATTCTAGGGACAGAAAACTGTAGGTAGGGAGAGTGTCAGTTTATTTCACTCTGCAAGTCCTTGTTTCCAGGGACCTGGAAGGACAGTGACTGAATTGTCCTTGTGCTATATTGTGATAAAAAAAAAACATTTATTCTAGGGACAGAAAACTGTAGGTAGGGAGAGTGTCAGTTTATTTCACTCTGCAAGTCCTTGTTTCCAGGGACCTGGAAGGACAGTGACTGAATTGTCCTTGTGCTATATTGTGATTAAAAAAAACATTTATTCTAGGGACAGAAAACTGTAGGTAGGGAGAGTGTCAGTTTATTTCACTCTGCAAGTCCTTGTTTCCAGGGACCTGGAAGGACAGTGACTGAATTGTCCTTGTGCTATATTGTGATTAAAAAAAACATTTATTCTAGGGACAGAAAACTGTAGGTAGGGAGAGTGTCAGTTTATTTCACTCTGCAAGTCCTTGTTTCCAGGGACCTGGAAGGACAGTGACTGAATTGTCCTTGTGCTATATTGTGATTAAAAAAAACATTTATTCTAGGGACAGAAAACTGTAGGTAGGGAGAGTGTCAGTTTATTTCACTCTGCAAGTCCTTGTTTCCAGGGACCTGGAAGGACAGTGACTGAATTGTCCTTGTGCTATATTGTGATTAAAAAAAACATTTATTCTAGGGACAGAAAACTGTAGGTAGGGAGAGTGTCAGTTTATTTCACTCTGCAAGTCCTTGTTTCCAGGGACCTGGAAGGACAGTGACTGAATTGTCCTTGTGCTATATTGTGATTAAAAAAAACATTTATTCTAGGGACAGAAAACTGTAGGTAGGGAGAGTGTCAGTTTATTTCACTCTGCAAGTCCTTGTTTCCAGGGACCTGGAAGGACAGTGACTGAATTGTCCTTGTGCTATATTGTGATTAAAAAAAACATTTATTCTAGGGACAGAAAACTGTAGGTAGGGAGAGTGTCAGTTTATTTCACTCTGCAAGTCCTTGTTTCCAGGGACCTGGAAGGACAGTGACTGAATTGTCCTTGTGCTATATTGTGATTAAAAAAAACATTTATTCTAGGGACAGAAAACTGTAGGTAGGGAGAGTGTCAGTTTATTTCACTCTGCAAGTCCTTGTTTCCAGGGACCTGGAAGGACAGTGACTGAATTGTCCTTGTGCTATATTGTGATTAAAAAAAACATTTATTCTAGGGACAGAAAACTGTAGGTAGGGAGAGTGTCAGTTTATTTCACTCTGCAAGTCCTTGTTTCCAGGGACCTGGAAGGACAGTGACTGAATTGTCCTTGTGCTATATTGTGATTAAAAAAAACATTTATTCTAGGGACAGAAAACTGTAGGTAGGGAGAGTGTCAGTTTATTTCACTCTGCAAGTCCTTGTTTCCAGGGACCTGGAAGGACAGTGAGTGAATTGTCCTTGTGTTATATTGTGATTAAAAAAAACATTTTTTCTAGGGACAGAAAACTGTAGGTAGGGAGAGTGTTTTTTTTCTTTCACTCTGCAAGTCCTTGTTTCCAGGGACCTGTAAGGACAGTGAGTGAATTGTCCTTGTGCTATATTGTGCTTAAAAAAACATTTATTCTAGGGACAGAAAACTGTAGGTAGGGAGAGTGTCAGTTTATTTCACTCTGCAAGTCCTTGTTTCCAGGGACCTGGAAGGACAGTGAGTGAATTGTCCTTGTGTTATATTGTGATTAAAAAAAACATTTTTTCTAGGGACAGAAAACTGTAGGTAGGGAGAGTGTTTTTTTTCTTTCACTCTGCAAGTCCTTGTTTCCAGGGACCTGTAAGGACAGTGAGTGAATTGTCCTTGTGCTATATTGTGCTTAAAAAAAACATTTATTCTAGGGACAGAAAACTGTAGGTAGGGAGAGTGTCAGTTTATTTCACTCTGCAAGTCCTTGTTTCCAGGGACCTGGAAGGACAGTGACTGAATTGTCCTTGTGCTATATTGTGATTAAAAAAAACATTTATTCTAGGGACAGAAAACTGTAGGTAGGGAGAGTGTCAGTTTATTTCACTCTGCAAGTCCTTGTTTCAAGGGACAGAGAAGGACACCTGAAGGTAGCCCTTATTGCTTTTTTCCCATCTCCCTGCAGGCCATCTATTAGAATGTCTGGAAGGCAAACAAGGAGAGGCAGACAGTCAGGAGGCAATAAAAGAGGGCAAGCAGGCTCTGTGTCTGGGGGCAACAGTGCTGGTCGTGGACGCGGTGCATTGTCATCAGCACATGGCCATGGGACACGCTTGTCCTTCTTTTCGGCAGCTGGACATGTTGAGCCACATCATGCCGAAGACTTGGTAGAGTGGATGACCAAGCCCTCCTCCTCCTCCTCATCCTCTCTCACCCAGGCTCAGGGTACTGGCAAAGCAGCTGCCAAAGCGTCCTCTTCCCTGGTATCAATGTCAGACAAATCATTAGTCACTCCTTCCCTAGACCCACCATGTCCTCCTCCTGAGGAGTCCCCCGAACTGTTTCAGCACAGTGTTGGGTACATGCTCCAGGAGGATGCCCAGCGTTTCGAAGGGTCTGATGATGAAACCCAGCTAGAGGAAGGCAGTAGCGTGAGAGCAGACAGAGGGGATGCTCAAGAAGGACACCAATCTGGCAGTCATGTTCCAGCAGCTGCAGCATACTGCCAGATTGGCTCCAGTGATGAGGAGGGAGGGGATGATGAGGTCACTGACTCCACGTGGGTGCCTAATAGGAGAGAGGAGGAGGAGGAGGATGAGGAGGAGGCACATCTCCAACGAGGCAGGATGCCCTTTGGTGGCCAGCGTAAGGGCAGTACACCGACGGAATCACACCGCAGAGCTCCGCCTGTGCAGGGCGCTGCCTCTGCCCGTCATTCAAAAAGTTCTTTGGTGTGGGCCTTTTTTGAGGCTAGTGCATCAGATCGCACAGCTGCTGTTTGCAACATATGTCTCAAGCGTATATCGCGTGGCCAAAACATCAGCCGCTTGGGTACCACATGCCTGACCAGACATATGTTGACCTGCCATGCAGCTCGTTGGCAAGCCTACCTCAAAGACCCACACCAAAGAACAAAGCGGACCTCTCCTTGCACCGCATCAGCTGGGATCTCCAACCCCACTATAACTTCAGTCCTCTCTGAAACATGCACTGAGAGGAATGAAGGTGTAGAATTAGGTGTGTCACAGCCAAGTACTTGCGCCCACTCTGCTAGCAGTACACCGACGTCCGATTCTAGCAGGCAAATTTCCCTGCCCCAGCTGCTGGACCGTCGAAAGAAGTTCACTCCCAGCCATCCACATGCCCAGCGGTTGAATGCTAGCTTGGCTAAATTGCTAGCGCTTCAACTGCTGCCTTTTCAGTTGGTAGACTCGGCCCCCTTCCGTGAGTTTGTGCAATGTGCAGTTCCTCAGTGGCAGGTTTCCAAACGCCACTTTTTCTCACGGAAGGCTATTCCGGCTCTCTACCGGCATGTGGAAGGCAATGTCTTGGCCTCGCTGGACAGGGCGGTCAGCGGTAAGGTGCATATTACCGCTGACTCATGGTCCAGCAGGCATGGACAGGGACGTTACCTTTCTTTCACGGCCCATTGGGTCACTCTTTTGGCAGCTGGGAAGGATTCAGGACAAGGTGCAGTAGTGTTGGAGGTTGTCCCACCGCCACGCCTCCAAAATGCTACTACTGGTTGTGACACACCTCTCTCCTCCACCCCCTCCTCTTCTTCTTCCTCCATGGCCTCTTCCTGTGGTTTGTCCTATGAACCAGCGGTGCTCCGTAGCCGTTCACGGGGCTACGCAAGTACGCAGGCAAAAAGATGCCATGCCGTGCTTGCGCTGGTGTGTTTGGGGGACAGAAGCCACACTGGGGCAGAGGTCCTGTCTGCTCTGCAGGGCCAGGCCGAGAGGTGGTTGACGCCACGCCAGCTTAAGCCAGGAATGGTGGTTTGCGACAATGGCACCAACCTCCTCTCCGCCCTCCGACAGGGACAACTGACCCATGTGCCCTGTGTGGCTCACGTCCTTAACCTGGTGGTGCAGCGGTTCTTGGGCAGGTACCCGGGCTTACAGGATGTCCTGAGGCAGGCCAGGAAAGTCTGTGTGCATTTCCGCAGATCTTATAATGCCAGTGCTCGCCTGGCTGAGCTGCAAAAGGAGTTGAACCTGCCCAAGAACCGCCTTATATGTGACATGCCCACCAGGTGGAACTCAACGTTGGCCATGCTGCAGCGGCTGCACACGCAGCAGAGGGCCATCAATGAGTACCTGTGCGACTACGGCACCAGGACAGGGTCAGGGGAGCTTGGTTTTTTTTCTCCACGCCAGTGGGGCATGATCAGGGATGCATGCACTGTCCTGGCACCATTTGAGGAGGCCACGAGGATGGTGAGCAGTGACAGTGCATGCATCAGTGACACTGTACCTCTTGTCCACCTGTTGGAGCACACGCTGCGTGGAATAATGGACAGGGCACTTGAGGCAGAACAGAGGCAGGAAGAGGAGGACTTCCTTGCCTCTCAAGGCCCCCTTTACCCAGACAGTGTTCCTTCTGTCCCACCCATCGCACAGGAAGAGGAGGAGGAGGAGGAGGAGGAGGAGGAGGATTGTGTCAGCATGGAGGTGGAGGCTGGCACTCAGCATCATCAGCAGCAGTCTTTTAGGGATGATTTACAGTCCCAAGAAACCAGTGGACTTGTACGTGGCTGGGAGGAGGTGGCTGCGGATCATGTCGTCCTTAGTGACCCAGAGGACTCCGGAGCGAATGCCTCAGCAAACCTACGCTGCATGGCCTCCCTGATCCTGCAAAGTCTGCGGAAGGATCCTCGTATTCTTCGGATCAAGGAGAGGGACCATTACTGGCTGGCCACTCTCCTTGATCCACGGTACAAGGGTAAGGTTGCGGACCTTATGTTACCGTCGCAGAGGGAGCAGAGGATGAGACAACTCCGGGAGGCCTTGCAGAAAGGTCTGTGCAACGCGTTCCCAGAGACTGGGAGGTTGCAAACTCCTGGTCCTGGACAACGAGTTGCTGAGGCTTCGGCCAGTCAAAGAAGGAGCGGTGGGGAAGGTGGCCGTCTGACCGATGCGTTCAGACAATTCTTTAGTCCGCAGCCCCAAAGTATGATCGGTTCCAGCAACCATCGCCAGCGTCTGATAAACATGGTGCAGGAATATCTAGGGGCAAGGTCAGACTTGGACACCTTCCCCACCGAAAATCCTCTGGCTTACTGGGTCTTGAGGATGGATCACTGGCCAGAGCTTGCACAGTATGCAATTGAGCTACTGGCCTGTCCTGCATCCAGCGTTCTTTCGGAACGCACATTCAGTGCTGCTGGAGGATTTGTCACGGATCACAGGGTGCGCCTGTCCACCGACTCGGTTGATCGACTGACTTTCATCAAGATGAACCAGTCTTGGATCACCACCAGCTACCACACACCTGATGCTGATATAACAGACTAATTGATTTTAACATGTCACATCCCTTCAAGACTGATGCTGATGCTGAGTGCCTGTGCTGTTATGTTGACTGGCTATCCTCCTCCTCCGAGTCCTCAATGATACGATTGATGATGATAGCTTGTAAGATCATTTTTGTTTATGGGTGCCGCCACCAGTGCCTAACGCCCAATTTTTCAGCCCCTGTTTAACAGGGGCGTGTAATTACAATTTTTGAAGCAATACTTTGCAACAGGGCTCATTGCTGTGCTCCAAGTACAGTATCTGTGAGGAGTTGCAGTGTTGTGCCACCAGTGCCTAACGCCCAATTTTTCAGCCCCTGTTCAACAGGGGCATGTAATTACAATTCTTGATCTAATAATTCACAGCAGGGCCCATTGCTGCACCCACCAAGAGTAACTGTCAGGGCTTACAGTGTTGTGGCACCAGCACCACCATCAAAGGCCCAATTTTTACTACCACTGTTCAACAATTATATGTAATTAAAATTCCTGATATAATAGTTGACAGCAGGGCGTTCCAGCACCAACCAAGAGTAACTGTGAGTGCTTACAGTGTTGTGCCAACACCAACAACTAAGGGGCCTATTTCTGCAGAGTATATACGGCAGGTCCCTACTTTCAAACATCCAACTTACAAACGACTCCTACTTGCAAACGCAAGAAGACAACAGGAAGTGAGAGGAAATCTACCACTAGGAAGGAAAATTCTCTCCTGTAAGAATAAATATGGGAGAAAGGTGTCTCCTCTGTACTGATGCTTTATCAGCAATCCTTGTTTCAAGAAAAACACCACATTTCAAAAACAGTTGTCATTGGGACGGAAAGTGAGGTGAAATGTTCTGAACAGGGGCACAGACAGCAAAACAAATGTTACAGGGGTGATAACCCTTACCTATGTTTTCCAAAAAGTTTAAAAATAGATTTTTGGTCTGGAGCTACACTTCAACAATGTACCTGTTCAAAATTACAAACAGACTCTACATAAGAACAAACCTACAGTCCCTGTCTTGTATGCACCGCCTGTATAGGGCTGTTCAGAGTATATAGGGCCTTTTTTATTTTATGTGCGGGGTTCCCCTTAATATCCATACAAGACCCAAAGGGGCTGGTAATGGGCTGGGGTAGGGGGGGGGTCATGGGGTAGCTATGCCATTTTTCTTAAAGAATTTCATCCATATTACCGGGACCAGACATTACATTAAAGCCGCAAGCAGTTTTAAATGGCTTTTTTTTCCTTTAGAAGTGTCATTTTGTGCAGGGACAGTTCTAAACACGGGAAACACGTGGCACTTCACAGGCATACTTTAGACACCCCCCAGGTACGATATTTAAAGGAATATTTGACTTTTTTTTTTTCACTTTATGCATCATTAAAATGACTGCTCCCGAAAAACGACCGTTTTTAAAACTTCTTTTTGCATTGATACATGTCCCCTGGTGCAGAACCCGGGTTCCCAAACCCTTTTTAGGACAATAACATGCATAATAGTTGTTATAATTAGCACTTTAGAATTCGAACGTTCGCATCCATTGTATTTAATAGGGTTCTAATGTTCGTTCGAACTTTCGGTCCGTTCGCGGGTTCTGGTGCGAACCGAACCCGGGGGTGTTCGGCTCATCACTACCGCTAGGCATGTGGATGGCTGGGAGTGAACTTCTTTCGACGGTCCAGCAGCTGGGGCAGGGAAATTTGCCTGCTAGAATCGGACGTTGGTGTACTGCTAGCAGAGTGCCCGCAAGTACTTGGCTGTGACACACCTAATTCTACACCTTCATTCCTCTCAGTGCATGTTTCAGAGAGGACTGAAGTTATAGTGGGGTTGGAGATCCCAGCTGATGCGGTGCAAGGAGAGGTCCGCTTTGTTCTTTGGTGTGGGTCTTTAAGGTAGGCTTGCCAATGAGCTGCATGGCAGGTCAACATATGTCTGATCAAGCATGTGGTGCCCAAGCGGCTGATGTTTTGGCCACGCGATATACGCTTGAGACATATGTTGCAAACAGCAGCTGTGCGATCTGATGCACTCGCCTCAAAAAAGGCCCACTCCAAAGAACTTTTTGAATGACGGGCAGAGGCAGCGCCCTGCACAGGCGGAGCTCTGCGGTGTGATTCCGTCGGTGTGCTGCCCATACGCTGGCCAGATTGGTGTCCTTCTTGAGCATCTCCTCTCTCTGCTCTCACGCTGCTGCCTTCCTCTAGCTGGGTATCATCATCAGATCCTTCCAAACGCTGGGCATCCTCCTGGAGCATGTACCCAACACTGTGCTCAAACAGTTCGGGGGACTCCTCAGGAGGAGGGCATGGTGGGTCTAGGGAAGGATTGACTAATGAAGATAATGATACCAGAGAAGAGGACGCTTTGGCAGCTGCTTTGCCAGTACCCTGAGCCTGGGTGAGAGAGGATGAGGAGGATGAGGTGGGCTTGGTCATCCACTCTACCAAGTCTTCGGCATGATGTGGCTCAACATGTCCAGCTGCCGAAAACAAGGACAAGCGTGTCCCATGGCCATGTGCTGATGACAATGCACCGCGTACACGACCAGCACTGTTGCGCCCAGACACAGAGCCTGCTTGCCCTCTTTTTTTGCCTCCTGACTGTCTGCCTCTCCTTGGTTGCCTTCCAGACATTTTAATGGATGGCCTGCAGGGAGATGGGAAAAACAGCAATAAGGGCTACCTTCAGGTGTATATTGTGCAGGAGGCTTAGCAACAATGACACTGACACTGTCCCCTGCCTATCCTTCTCTGTCCCTAAACACAAGGATTGAAAATATGGTTCAGCAAAAAAGTTTTAGAACAGAATAGCACACTGACACTTTCCCTCACTGTCCTACTCTGTCCCTCCCTACAAACAAGATTTAGCACAGAATAGCACACTGATAATTTCTACAAGTGTCCTTCTCTGTCCCTCAACTCAAGGATTGAAAATATGGAACAGCAAAATTGGTTTAGAACAGAATGGCACACTGTCAGTTTCACTCACTGTACCTCTCTGTCCCTCAACTCAAGGATTGAAAATATGGAACAGCAAAATTGGTTTAGAACAGAATAGCACACTGTCAGTTTCACTCACTGTACCTCTCTGTCCCTCAACTCAAGGATTGAAAATATGGAACAGCAAAATTGGTTTAGAACAGAATAGCACACTGTCAGTTTCACTCACTGTACCTCTCTGTCCCTCAACTCAAGGATTGAAAATATGGAACAGCAAAATTGGTTTAGAACAGAATAGCACACTGTCAGTTTCACTCACTGTACCTCTCTGTCCCTCAACTCAAGGATTGAAAATATGGAACAGCAAAATTGGTTTAGAACAGAATAGCACACTGTCAGTTTCACTCACTGTACCTCTCTGTCCCTCAACTCAAGGATTGAAAATATGGAACAGCAAAATTGGTTTAGAACAGAATAGCACACTGTCAGTTTCACTCACTGTACCTCTCTGTCCTTCAACTCAAGGATTGAAAATATGGAACAGCAAAATTGGTTTAGAACAGAATAGCACACTGTCAGTTTCACTCACTGTATCTCTCTGTCCCTCAACTCAAGGATTGAAAATATGGAACAGCAAAATTGGTTTAGAACAGAATAGCACACTGTCAGTTTCACTCACTGTACCTCTCTGTCCCTCAACTCAAGGATTGAAAATATGGAACAGCAAAATTGGTTTAGAACAGAATAGCACACTGTCAGTTTCACTCACTGTACCTCTCTGTCCCCCAACTCAAGGATTGAAAATATGGAACAGCAAAATTGGTTTAGAACAGAATAGCACACTGTCAGTTTCACTCACTGTACCTCTCTGTCCCTCAACTCAAGGATTGAAAATATGGAACAGCAAAATTGGTTTAGAACAGAATAGCACACTGTCAGTTTCACTCACTGTACCTCTCTGTCCCTCAACTGAAGGATTGAAAATATGGAACAGCAAAATTGGTTTAGAACAGAATAGCACACTGACACTTTCCCTCACTGTACCTCTCTGTCCCTAAACTCAAGGATTGAAAATATGGTTCAGCAAGATTGGTTTAGAACAGAATAGCACACTGACACTTTCCCTCACTGTACCTCTCTGTCCCTACAAACAAGGATTAGCACAGAATAGCACACTGTCACTGACACTCTCCCTACCTATCCTTATCTGTCCCTAAACACAAGGAATCCAGGATTATGTAAAGGAAAAATAATGACACTGTCCCTGCCTATGCTTCTCTTTCCCTACTCCGGAACACACTACACAAGGCCGCCGCGCTGGCGGCCTTTTATAGTGTGGGGCGTGTACTAAACCCCCTCAGCAATAATTGCCCACAGGCATCCTGCCTGTGGCCAATCATTGCTCTCCTTGCTGCCGGCGCTGTGATTGGACAAGCATGCGGGGTCACAGTGCATGCTTGGCCAATCACAGCGCCTGGATGACACTGCGATGGCGTAGTGCATTGTGGGCCATTCGCGTCACTCGAATTTGGCGCGAACGGCCCAAATCGTTCGATCTTCGTCGAACGATCGAACAGCCGATGTTCGAGTCGAACGTATGTTCGACTCGAACACGAAGCTCATCCCTAGTGAGGAGAGGGTTGGAGGCGCTATACAAACAAAAAAAACAATGAAACAGGAGTACCCAGTCTATCTTCTAGATTGTAAGCTCTAACGAGCAGGGCCCTCTGATTCCTCCTGTATTGTATTGTAATTGTACTGTCTTCCCCGATGTTGTAAAGCGCTGCGCAAACTGTTGGCGCTATAAAAATCCTGTATAATAATAATAATCATATTATACTTTACCTTCTTTTAGGCATGTGTATTTATGCATGTGTGCAGCTATCTACATACACCTACTTTATATGTACACACACGTTCAGGAACTCTCTGAACCTGAAAAAGATAACTTATAGACAACAGTTATTACTCTATCCTTAACCTACAAAGAAAGCAAACAATACAACATTCTTACGTGTACATTGGTAAATGTCACTGACATTCCCACTTTGATCTAGTGAAACTAAAATGCCATAGACCTCTGAAACATAACTTAACCACTTCAACACCGGGCTTTTTTTTACCACCTCAATACGGGGCCTATTCTGGCACTTCTCTCTTACATGTACAAATCATCATTCTTTTGCTACAAAATTACTCAGAACCCCCAAACATTATATATGGTTTTTTTAGCAGATACCCTAGGGAATAAAATGAGTCATTGCAACTTTTTTTCTCGCACGGTATTTGCGCAATCATTTTTCAAATGCCTTTTTTTGGGGAAAAAAATGGTTTGATGAATTAAAGAATAACAAAACAATAAAGTTAGCCCAATTTTTTTGTAAAATATGAAAGATGATGTTACGCCGAGTAAATAGATACCTAACATGTTACGCTTTAAAATTGCGCACACTCATGGAATGGCGCCAAATTTCGGTACTTAAAAATCTCAATAGGCGACGATTTGAATTTTTTTACAGGTTACCAGGTTAGAGTTACAGAGGAGGTCTAGTGCTAGAATTGTTGCACACGCTCTAACGCACGCGACGATACCTCACATATGTGGTTTGAATGGCGTTTACATATGTGGGCGGGACTTGCGTGTGCATTCGCTTCCGATCGCGAGCTACCGGGGACAGGGGCGTTTTAAAAAAAAAAATATTATTATTTATTTTTTTATTTTACTTAATTTTTATTTATTTATTTTTAAATTTTTTTCTTTTGATCACTTTTATTCCTATTACAAGGAATGTAAACATCCCTTGTAATAGGAATGGTGTGTGACAGGTCCTCTTTATGGAGAGATGCGGGGTAAATAAGACCCTGCATCTCTCCTCCAGGCTGGAAAGCATGAGGTCGTGAAAAAAAAATTCAACAATCTCATGCTTACTAGCCGCAATGGCGGCTTTGTTTACTTCTGAGGACCCGGGCGTGACGTCATCACATCGCCCCCGGGCCTCCGACGGTCATAGAGATGACTGGTGACCATCTGGTCACCAGTCATCTCTATGGTTCACCTCCGGTGCCGGACGATTCATTCTCCGGGCCCCCGATGGCACGGGAGAGCCCGGAGATGCACCGGATGGCTGCGGGAGGGGGGGATGTCCCCTCCCGCCGCCTATAAGAACGATCAAGCAGTGGAACCGCCGCTATGATCATTCTTATGGTGCGCAGAATCGCCGGCAGAAGACAAGGATATCTGAATGATGCCTCGGAATTTAGTCTGACAATGTGTATGCAAGACTAATGGAAGTCAGCTTCATCGGAATTCCGACGGAAAATTCCATCAGATTTTATTCCATTGGAAATCCGATCGTGTGCACAAGGCATTAGTTTCACCTTCCTACAAAAAAACAAAGACTTAAGTGGAGAGCGATAACATATTACTACATACAAACAATGAGAAGAATAAGACATAAGACAAACTTTAAGATACAAATGCAAGGGAGATATTCCATAGTTACCATGCTACTTGAAAAACTTGAGACATAAAATGAACACTTAACGTATACAGACTAAACACTAGGCTATATTGATAAAGAGGGCCTATAGAGGACTAAAATATAGGTTATTTCCCTAACCAATATATCCAACATAAAATGCCAAAGTTACAACATAAAACACACAAAAACTCTCCAAAGAGGAAAAAAAAAAAATATTCTTTTGCTAAGCAGAATTTACCTGACACAACGGACAGAGAAAATCAAATCCTGGCCTCAGGACAACAAAAAAATTCAAACTGAAATAAAATTGGTCATACCAACTGCCAGCCATTTTGTTGTCCCTGCACCCTGGATCCGCTTCCTCCTTCTCAGTCCGCTGGGAAGGAAATTCTGTTAGCTCCGAAAATCCTGGCTTGCCAAACTGTATTGGAAATTAATATACGCTATGCGCAATCAACTTCGCTTGCGCCAATCAGCGCACTTTTCAGCTCTTTTGGATAGTGCCATTGAGTGCACTCGCGGTTACCAAGTAAGACAGACACAATAGTTGTTCTCCCATTGGAAGCTCCTGCGTGACAATGGGAGCTTCGTTCATTTATAGAACTTTGAACAGGGGTAACAAAAGGGACTTGTTGACTGTTCAGTTCAGCCAATCAAGCTCAGACATTCCTTCAAACAGTATGGGTTATAGAAAACCCAACCCGTGAAAATACATGTGTATATTCAAAAAGAACAATGTCTGGGGGAGTGCACAATTTCCCACCCTTTGTATCTGAAAATTGTGCTTCTACAGTTGACAAAGGAACCCACGTTTAGCGTGATTGGCGCCTAAGAAATTGTGAACGCTGTTCCGACCAGACTCGCGCACACATTCTACCATTGGCCCAAATCCTTATTCTGCATTGTTCAGAGAAAAATGCATAGCTGGATTATACTACCATCCCAATGGACGCAAGGCTATCTGCAGGGACACGCAAGGCGGGGATTGTGACCAGGGATGAGCCGAACACCCCCCTGTTCGGTTCGCACCAGAACCTGCGAACAGACAAAATGTTCGTGTAAACTTTAGAACCCTATTAAATACAATGGACTCGAACGTTCGAAATCTAAAGTGTTAATTATAAAGGCTAATATGCAAGTTATTGTCCTAAAAAGTGTTTGGGGACCCGGGTCCTGCCCCAGGGGACATGTATCAATGCAAAAAGAAGTTTTAAAAACGGCCGTTTTTTCGGGAGCAGTGATTTTAATAATGCTTAAAGTGAAACAATAAAAGTGAAATATTCCTTTAAATTTCGTACCTGGGGGGTGTGTATGATATGCATGTAAAGTGGCGCATGTTTCCCGTGCTTAGAACTGTCCCTGCAAAAAATGTCATTTTTGAAAGAAAAAAATGCATTTAAAACTGACTCGCGGCTATTAATGAATTGTCGGCTCCCGGCAATACATACAAAAGTCATTGATAAAAAAAAAAAAAAAAGCGTGGGGGTTCCCCAGAATTCCATTACCAGGCTCTTCAGGTCTGGAATGGATATTAAGGGGAACCTCGCCGCAAATTTAAAAAAAAATTGACGTGGGGTTCCCCCAAATATCCATTCCAGGCCCTTCAGATCTGGCATGGATTTTAAGGGGAACTCCACCCCAAATTTAAAAAAAAAATGGCGTGGAGTCCCCCTAAAAATCCATACCAGACCCCTTATCCGAGCACGCAACCTGGCCAGCCGCAGGGGAAAAGGGGGGGACGAGAGAGCGGCCCCCCCTCCCTCCTGAACCGTACCAAGCCACATGCCCTCAACATGGGGAGGATGTCCCCATGTTGATGGGGACAAGGGCCTCATCCCCACAACCCTTGCCCGGTGGTTGTGGGGGTCTGCGGGCGGGGGGCTTATCGGAATCTGGAAGACCCCTTTAACAAAGGGGACCCCCAGATCCCGGCCCCCCTCCTATGTGAATTGGTAAGGGGTACATTGTACCCCTACCATTTCACAAAGAAAGCGTAATTTTTTTTTAAAAAAAACACACAAACACCTTGAAAAAGTCCCCTTAAAATCCATGCCAGATCTGAAGGGCCTGGAATGGATATTTGGGGGAACCCCACGTCAATTTTTTTTTAAATTTGCGGCGGGGTTCCCCTTAATATCCATTCCAGACCTGAAGGGCCTGGTAATTGAATTCTGGGGAACCCCCACGCTTTTTTTTTTTTTTTTATCAATGACTTTTGTATGTATTGCCGGGAGCCGACAATTCATTAATAGCCGCGAGTCAGTTTTAAATGCATTTTTTTCTTTCAAAAATGACATTTTTTGCAGGGACAGTTCTAAGCACGGGAAACATGCGCCACTTCACATGCATATAATACACACCCCCCAGGTACGAAATTTAAAGGAATATTTCACTTTTATTTTTTCATTTTAAGCATTATTAAAATCACTGCTCCCGAAAAAACGGCCGTTTTTAAAACTTCTTTTTGCATTGATACATGTCCCCTGGGGCAGGACCCAGGTCCCCAAACACTTTTTAGGACAATAACTTGCATATAAGCCTTTATAATTAACACTTTAGATTTCTCCCATAGATTTTTCGAATTTGCCACGAACACCCCAATTTGTTCGCTGTTCGGCGATGTTCGAGTCGAACATGAGTTCGACTCGAACTCAAAGCTCATCCCTAATTGTGACGGGAGGGCCCGTGGAACCCAGAATCCCTTGGAAAGATTGGGAAACCCTTGTTTCAGCTCCCCATGCACCTCTTATGTCTAAGTTACCCTGTGTCCATTAGGGGCACAGGATGACTGAGAAAATATGGCTTGGATTACTTAAAATGGGACAGTCATATTTATCCACAATATCTCCCAGGATATATGTAAAGACTATTCTTGGTTTGTTTGATTCTGAACTCAACATGTTAGTTGAGAGAGCTGATCGCATTGACCTCTGTGCAATGTAGGAGACAGGCCAACTCCTACTGGATCTCCTGCTATTGTGTGAAGGTGTCCCGTGTTTATACTTATGATAATCTACTGTGTGAAGCTCGGTGACAACAAGTCTGACCTGTAGTGAAATCCTGATTAATCACAACAATGGCCAGGTGGGCATGGAGTCACATCGGCTGCTTTGAGGCTAGGTTCACACTAGTGCGACACGACATCTGTCCTACTTTGGATCCGACTTTGCCCTGCGACATGAAGCCGACATATGTCCGACTTTCAATGAACGGGGATCCGACTTGGATCCCCGCCAATATCAGGCACTGTGTTTGGTATGAATCTTGAGGGGGAACTCCAGGCCAAATTTTAAATAAAAAAACCGCGTGGGTTCCCCTCCAGAGGCATACCAGGCCCTTGGGTCTGGTCTGGATTTGAACGGGCACCCCTACGCCGAAAAAACGGCGTGGGGGTCCCCCCAAAATCCAAACCAGACCCTTATCCGAGCACACAACCTGGCAGGCCGCAGGGGAAGAGGGGGGGACGAGAGAGCGGCCCCCCTCCCTCCTGAACTGAACCAGGCCGCATGCCCTCAACAGGGGGGGTTTGGTGCTCTGGGGCAGGGGGGCGACCTGCGGCCCCCCCACCCCAGAGCACCCTGCCCCCATGTTGATGAGGACAAGGGCCTCTTCCCGACAACCCTGGCCATTGGTTGTCGGGGTCTGAGGGTGGGGGGCTTATCGGAATCCGGGAGCCCCCTTCAATAAGGGGGCCCCCGGATCCCGGCCACCCACCCTATGTGAATGAGTATGGGGTACATCGTACCCCTACCCATTCACCTGGTGGAAAAAAATTGCAATAAAAAAACCACACAGCTTTTTAAAGTATTTTATTGCACAGCTCGGGGGTCTTCTTCCGACTTCGGGGGTCTCCGGTGTCATCGCCGCGCTCTCCGGTTCTTTCTTCCGCCGGGCCTCCGCTAACTTCTTTTTAGCTCTTTTGCTAACGGAGGCCCGGTCTTCTCCGTCGCCTTCTTCTTCTCCCGCTCTCCGGTTCTTTCTTCTGCCGGCCCCTCCACCAACTTCTTTAGCTCTTTTGCTAGTGGAGGGGCCGGTCTTCCCGTCGTCGCCGTCGGCGTCTTCTTCCCTCTTCTCCTCCTCGATGTTGACGCGTCGCTTCCTCCCGCTGTGTGGTTTTTTTATTGCAATTTTTTTCCACCAGGTGAATGGGTAGGGGTACGATGTACCCCATACTCATTCACATAGGGTGGGGGGGGGGCGGGATCCGGGGGCCCCCTTATTGAAGGGGGCTCCCGGATTCCAATAAGCCCCCCGCCCGCAGACCCCGACAACCAACGGCCAGGGTTGTCGGGAAGAGGCCCTGTCCTCATCAACATGGGGGCGGGGTGCTCTGGGGGTCGCCCCCCCGCCCCAGAGCACCAAACCCCCCATGTTGAGGGCATGCGGCCTGGTACGGTTCAGGAGGGAGGGGGGGCCGCTCTCTCGTCCCCCCTCTTCCCCTGCGGCCTGCCAGGTTGTGTGCTCGGATAAGGGTCTGGTTTGGATTTTGGGGGGACCCCCCACGCCGTTTTTTTCGGCGTAGGGGTGCCCGTTCAAATCCAGACCAGACCCAAGGGCCTGGTATGCTCCTGGAGGGGGAACCCATGCCGGTTTTTTATTTAAAATTTGGCGTGGAGTTCCCCCTCAAGAGCAGTACAGCACAAGTCGAATGCCAAAGTCGGATCATGCAAGACTGCGGTCCGACTTTGATCCGACTTCAATGATAGTCAATGGGCTGAAGTCAGATCAAAGTCGGACCAAAGTAGTACAGGGAGCATTCTCAAAGTCGGACCGACATGTGTCGGACCAGTTAAGACGGCTCCCATAGGGAAACATTGATTTTCACACGTCATGCGACATGAGCTCCCAATGTCGGAGCGTTTGTCGCCCCAGTGTGAACCAGGCCTAAGGGATTAGTTAATTAGCTCATGTTAATTTATGTTTCTGGTTACAGGTGTATTGTTAAAGTAATATGAGCAGGAGGGGGGGGGACTTCCTCTTCAACTGTATATAAGACTGTATTCTTGTTCTAATAAAGAGTTCATTGTGAGCAACCAAACAAGTATTGACTTGTTTATGGTTCTCAGTGGTTGGAATATCTGATATCTATATTCAGACTGGAAGGAAGCTGTATATGACGAAAGCACTCAAGCGGAGTGTGGGACGTTTTGTTACAGCGATTTTTACCTGTATGCCTTTCTTTGATGTAAGTGCATTACTTTTGTGATTTTAACAATACATTTTTAGCAATATTTCTTTATGTACATCTCTATCTTCATTGGCACATTATATATTCATACCACTGCAATGGAGATCTAGCCACAGATGTGGATCAAAGATCTTGGAATCGTTTTAAAGCCTGTTGTTGGAAGGAGACATCCTAGACGCTGATGTAGGACAAAGACCTTGCATTCTAAAGCTTACTCTTGGTGAGTGGGGACCCAGGAGGGGAGCACAGAGAGGCACCTATATTCTCCCAAGCGGAAGTGTACACGTTTAACTTGCACTGAAGGACTATTTTAATTGCACTTTATGTGTTTGCACAGCACTTTATTATAGTAATTTATGTATTTGCACATTTTTGAGCAGAGTGTAATAATATTTGTATTATCATTCGTTTTTTTTTTTTTTTACCTTACACGTCAGCAGCAGCTCACTGTTTATTGATTTTATTTGGTTATTCATTATTTATTGCACATGCCATAGCGCGGACACTTACAATTAGTTTCACAATTATGAAAAAATATATTTTTTTTTTACTTTTTGCTATAATAAATATCCCAAAAAAAACAAAAAAAAAATTTTTCATCAGTTCAGGCCAATATGTATTCTTCTACATATTTTTGTTAAAAAAAAAAAAAAAAAAAATCGCAATGAGTGTATATTGATTGGTTTGCGCAAAAATTACAGCATCTACAAAATAGGGGATAGGTTTATGGCATTTTTATTATTATTTTTTTCTACTAGTAATGGCGGTGATCTGCGATTTTTAACGGGACTGCGACATTGCGGCGGACAGATCGGACACTTTTGACACTTTTTTTAGGACCAGTGACATTTATACAGCGATCAGAGCTAAAGATAGCCACTGATTACTGTATAAATGTCACTGACAGGGAAGGGGTTAACACTGGGAGGCGCTCAAGGGGTTAAGCGTTCCCTAGGGATGTGTTTCTAACTATGGGGGGAGGGGACTGACTGGAGGAGGAGAGAGAGATCGCTGTTCCTGATCACTAGGAACAGCAGATCTCTCGCTACTTCCCTGACAGAACGGTGATCTGTCTGTTTTACATTGACAGATCCCCGTTCTGTAGTGTTGCCATCTGTCCGGTTTTGACCCGGACAGTCCGGGTTTGGGAACATGTGCCCGGGTTTCCACCCACCTGAAACCCAGACACATAATTGCAGTCCAACTGTCCTGTGACCAGTGGCATAGCGTGGGGAAGACGGATCTCTGGTCCCAGCCGCAAACATCTAGAGGGGCGCATCCCATGCCCGCCATCACTGTCACACACTGCCGGAACACCGGGGTGCTCTGAGCCCAGTTTACTCAAAAAATTTGCCATGAGCCGCTAAAGTGTTTGGGTTTGGCTTGAAGAAAAGGTGGCAACCCTACCATTCTGGCTCTCTGAGGAGCCAACGCGGGTGGCCGGCGAACATCGCGGCCGCCAGGCCCCTCGCATCGGCCCCTATTGCTCTTAAAGCGACCGACGTACACATATGGCGTTTCGCGCAGCCATGCCAACCTGCCGCAGCCTAACGACGGCGGCTGGTCGGCAAGCGGTTAATAATGGCTCCCGCTGCTCTCAGCCAAGGTTGTTGGAGCGAGGAGAGAAAACCGGCAGAGGGGCGCAGCGCTGGATCAATACAGGACACAGGTAAGTATTTAGGGAGGGGAGGGCATAGCAAGTGACAAAATATTTTGGACCTTATGGCAAGGAAATGCATTAAGGTAAACAAACATTTTATCTTTAGAACCACTTTAAAGCCCTGTACACACGATAGGTTTTACCGATGAAAACAGTCCGATGGACTTTTTTCATCGGACAAACCGATCGTGTATGGGCCCCATCGGTCTTTTTTCCATCGGTGTTTAAAAATAGAACATGTTTTAAATTTATCTGATGGTTAAAAAACCGATAGCCAATTACTATCGTCTGTGGGGAAATCCATTGGATAAAAAACCCACGCATGCTCAGAATGAAGTCGACGCATGCTCAGAAGCATTGAACTTAATTTTTCTCGGCTCATCGGAGTGTTTTACGTCACCGCGTTTAAAACGGTCGGTTTTTTGACTGATGGTGTGTAGGCAAGACGGATGAAAGTCAGCTTCATCGGTTTTCCGATGGAAAAATCCAAATCCATCGGTTAAAAAACCATAGGAAATCCGATCGTGTGTACAGGGCTTAACTTCAGCTTTAAAAAAGTGTTCCAATGCGCCCCCCGGGATATCTGGTGAAAAACCCACTAAGACACGAAGTAATCACACATAAGGCACTTGCTTACTGAGTCACTGGTGGGAAAAGAGCCCAGGACCTCAGTGCTGCAAGGTAAGATTACCAAAGAAAGCCCATTCCATGTAAATAGTTAATCGTACCTGAATGGTTGCGGAAATAAACTCCTTCATATAGTGCTCTCATTTGCATTCCAGGGATCCAGATGAAAGCCATGTTTATCCCTTTTAATATAACATTTTGTATTTTATTTCCATTTTTCCCTTCAATTGACTGTTGGCTCAATCCTCCTTTCATCATTCACATTCATAAATTCAATATTTGATGGTGTTGAAATTCAATTTTCATTTGCATTGCAATACAGCAATAAAGTATTTTACTAGGTGTGTATACCTTTCCCAGACAAAACATTGCCGAAATTAGTTTCTTTTTTTTCCTTTCAGTGGAGATGTTTTATGTGCGATTTCCTGTCCGTCTATGATAATGTGTAGAATGTTTTTAAGGGGGAAACTTGCAGTCAGTGATAATGGTAAATAAATTGGAGTTACATCTGTGCAGCTGGAGAGTATAGAGAGTGAAGCCCTGTACACACGGGAGGGAATCTCATCGGGAAAAAAAAAACGTTGGTTTTCCTGACGAGATTCCTGGCAAGCTTTTCTTGCTCGCCGAGTGTACACACGGCCATTCAAAAGAACCGCCGTTCTTTTGAATGGCAAGAAGGCGGTGACGTCATCGACTATGACGAGCATGCGCTCGTCACATTCGATGCTGTCGCCGCCATCTTGCTACACCCTACACTACCCTTGTATGCTACCGCGCATGCGTCAAAGTCTTTTTGAGCATGCCCGGGTTTACCTGGAGACAGGTAAGCATACACACTCACGGTTTTTTCGTTGGGAAACAGGCCGACGAGAATCCAGACGAGAAAATAGAGAGCTGGTTCTCGATTTTTCTCGTCAGGATTCCTAGCAATTTTCCCAACGAGAAACCATACACACGACCGTTTTTTTCTGCAAAAAGCTCTCCCAGCAGTTTTCTTGCCGAGAAAACCGGTCGTGTGTACGAGGCTTAAGAATGGTTTGTATGAATATAGCAATTAAATCCATTCCACAAGAAGCTTAAACTCTAATGTCACACACTTTTATTATTATACATTTATATAGCTCTGACATATACCGCAGCGCTGTACAGAGATCTCTGAGCCAGTCACTCCTCTGCCACGCCGAGGAGGAGGGGTTGTTGGCACCACCATACACTCTGGTCCAGCACCCTCCACTGCCTTCACTACACTAGGAGAAACAATAGGTGCAGACACAGACTTGACAACCACACTTTCTGACACTGACTGGGAGACAACAGATTGGGGGGACACTGACACCACAGACGGCCTCACAGACACGGATTCTGATGGGACAGAGACACTAGGATCCCCTGGTACAACTTCTGCCAACCCTGACTCTTCTCTATCCAGACGGAAGAATTCCTCCGCTAACTCTGGCTTATTGTGCAAAGCCTCAGGGCACCGGCTACAAGGGTGACCAACCTTATCACATAGGTTACATTTAATGATGTTACAGTCCCTCCCTGACACAAAGAACACTTCTGTTCTGGACACTAACACACAATAGAATTTTCCGTCAAAAAAAGTTGGATGTGAGCTTTTAGTCGGATATTCCGACCGTGTGTAGGCTCCATCCAACATTTTCTGTCAGAATTTCCGCCAGCAAAAGATTGAGAGCAGGTTCTCTATTTTTCCGACAAAAAAAAAGTTCTTGTCGGAAATTCTGATCGTCTGTATGCAATTCCAACGCGCAAAAAAACACGCATGCTCAGAATCAAGCAGAAGAGCCAAACTGCCTATTGAACTTCATTGATCTTGGCTCATCGTACGTCTTGTACGTCACCGCATTCTCGACGGTCGGAATTTCAGACAAGATTTGTGTGACCGTGTGTATGCAACACAAGTTTGAGCCAACATTCCGTCATAAAAAAAAAAAACACGGTTTTCTTGTCGGAATTTCCGATCGTGTGTACGGGGCATAAAGGAGAAATGTCCCTTGACTCCACATTTATGGCACAGCTTAGGTTGACCAGGGTAGAAGATGGTAATCCTATCTCTACCAATAAAGGCAGAGGAGGGCAAATGCTGGACCACATTCCCACACACTCAACCTCATTGACACCGACAACCCACCTGTCCAGATTCCTCTATCATCCACAATCTTTTTTAGGGGACACAATGTTTTACCAAACCTCCTCAACCAGACCTTAACCCTAAATCTTCGGGGGGTATAGACTCATTCCTAGTCAGGATCGTCACATCCTTAATCAAGCGCTGACGTGAGAAAACTATGGGGACAAGCCCCTTCCAGTCCGGCTGACCCCTATATACATGCTCAAATCGCTCCCAAAACAGATCCAGCGACTTTGGACGCACAAATGATAAATCATATTCATAGGAACCAGCCGGACCGATAAGCGCATAAATATCCTCTGCCTTAAATCCCATGGCTAGGATCTTATCCACAACCTCCCTCCTGATAGGTGGAATATCTTCTCCCTCCCACCTGAGCTGTACCACATTCCTGCGTTTAATGGAAGGTCCCAACACAGCCTTAGCATAGTTCATATCTGGGACAGATGACACATTAACTAGCTGCATAGGAACCTCTGAAATCTGGTTTGGTAAATTACCCTCCACTTGATCCTCCCTCCTCCCCTCCAGCACAACAGTCCCGCTCACCATAGTCCCAGAAGTACCACAGATACCAGCAGTCCCATCATCAAGCAAAGTCTTCTGTTTAGAAAAAACACCAGCTGTTTCAGAATTCATACAGTCCTCCTGCTCTGCAGTTTCAATGTTCAATGTTTCAATGTTCATGCGACATTCCTGCTCTGCACTGTTAATGTCCATGTGGGACTCCTCACAGCCAGCAGAAACTTCTTTGTCTGGATACATGCCATCTCTTCCTGCATTCCCAAGATCTTCATCTGATGGGTTGGTGCCACTCAAGGGAGATTCCATTTCTGTAATGGCCCGCAGCAATCCGCCATTTTCCTTAACCTCCTCCTGAGATGACCCAGGCCACTGGGGAGGGAGGGTGGCAGATACTGACTCAGGTGCCACAGATCCTGAGATAGGGGTAGTACTGGGGCCACCATGTGAGGCCACTTCCTCACCCTCTGGCTGGTACTGGCACAGCCACAGGCACTCTCCTTCATCTGTTGGAATCTCTCCTCATTCTCACACTTTTCTCTTAACACACCACTGCTTTCCTTCAGAGAAGCAACCAACTTATCCTGCTTTTTCAATGCCTCCTTCAGAGACTTCAGCTTGGATACTTCCCACTTACTGTTTCCAGACTTACTATGCAGGGATTTTTTTTCTGAGATCTTCTTTCATGATAGAAAGTTTCTGTTCCTCCTTAGCAATGCGGCGAAGTCTGTTCACCACTTTATTCTGGAAGACTGGTAAGGATTCCTCTTGCTGTCAGGGAATATACAGACCAGACTGTGTGGACAGCACAGAGGAAACCAAAAGCGCATGTGAGTAAAAATATCATAATAATTTATTTAAGTAAGTAAATATGAATACAACCACCTCAAATAAACACAGTGCAATAAACAACCCTAAAACCAAGACCCACAGATAACAATAGATATATATGTACAATGATGGGAGATACCGCAATCGTAAACAAGCCAGGCTGAGGTCATACACAAGGAGATCAGAAGATAGGTAAGGACGGGAGATCAACAGGAACAGGGAGAGGACGGATGGATAGGCTGCAGATCAGGGATCCAAAGTAATCAGGTAACAGGGGGACAGGTATCCAAGGTAATGGGGAAGCAGGAGGGACAGAACCAGGATGGGCTCGGGATAAGGATCAGATCGGGTCAGATACAGGCTCAGAAGTCAGGATCGCAGGGTCAAGGTCAGGGAGAGAGATACCAAGGCAAACATGTGAGGGCTTGTCGGGTATTTAAGTATCTGCCAGTGATTAGGCTAGGTGACACCTGTCCGCAGGAAGAGCAGTCCGCTCCACACTGCCAGGATCCTTCCGCTGGTGGAGACCAGTACTGCGTCCCAAAGATGATATAACACCAGCAGGGAGAAGTTTTCCTGACAGTTCCAAACTGCCAGGAGACACTTGCTGGTGGACCACAGTACTGCAAGCCAAATAATAAACATTACCAGCAGATGGAACCTTTCCTGACAGTACCCCCCTCAAAGGAGCGGCCTCTGGATGCTTCAACTAACCGTTGCTGGGGAAAGTCCATGGTGACAAGCTGGGCAACAGGCAAAGTCACATCAGGTTGGGCATGAGGAAAGTCCATGGCTTTAAACCGGACAAAATGCAGATTGAGCTGAGCAGCGGGTACAGACACATCTGGGCAGGCAGCGGGCACATCCGGGCAGACAGCGGGCACATCCAGGCAGACAGCGGGCACATCCGACTGGAAAGTGGGCACATCCGGGCAGACAGCGGGCACATCCGGGCAGGCGACGGGCACATCCGGGCAGGCGACGGGCACATTAGATTGGAAAGCGAGCACATCAGACTGGAAAGCGAGCACATCGGACTGGAAGGCAGGCACATCAGACTGGAAGGCAGGCACCAGGATACCAGACTGGAAGGTAGGCACCAGGACACCAGACTGAAAGGCCGGCACCAGGACACCAGACTGGAAGGCAGGCACATCAGACTGGAAGGCAGGCACCGGGACATCAAGCTGGGTAGCAGGTACAGGCACATCAAGCTGGGCAGCAGACAGGAACACATCAGGCTGGGAAGCAGACAGTGGCTCATCAGGCTGGGCAGCAGACAGTGGCTCATCAGGCTGGGCAGCAGACAGTGGCTCATCAGGCTGGGCAGCAGACAGTGGCTCATCAGGCTAGGCAGCAGACAGTGGCTCATCAGGCTGGGCAGCAGACAGTGGCTCATCGGGCTTGGCAGCAGACAGTGGCTCATCAGGCTGGGCAGCAGACAGAGGCTCATCAAGCTGGGAAACGGGCACCACAACCTCAGGCCGGGAAACGGGCACCAATACCTCAGGCCGGGAAACGGTCACCACAACCTCAGGCCTGTAAACGGGAACCACAACCTCAGGCCGGGAAACGGGAATCACAACCTCAGGCCGGGAAACGGGAACCACAACCTCAGACCGGAGCACTGGCTCTAGCTCTTCAGGCTGTAATGCTGGTACTGGTTCCCCAGGCTGGAACGCTGGCACCCCGGGCTGGAACGCTGGCACCCCGGGCTGGAACACTGGCACCTCAGGCTGGAACACTGGCACCTCAGGCTGGAACTCTGGCACCTAAGGCTGGAACACAGGCACCTAGGGCTGGATCACTAGCACTCCAAACCGGGCAGCAGGTACTGGAGTTTCAGACTGGGTAGCTGGCACTGGGACGTCAGGCTGGGTAGCAGGCACTGGGACGTCAGGCTGGGTAACAGGGAAAAGTTGGTAGATTTAGGTGGGTCATCAGGTTCAACTGGCGTGAACACAGGCTGGAGCAGGTTGGTCGGTGTGGAGGCAGGTTGGGTTACTGGCAGGATTGTGTGGGTTGGAAAGAACTTTTGTCTCTTTTTTGGCTTAGCCGCTGCAGATTTGTAAGTAACTGGAGAAATGTAAGAAAAGGATGTAATTGGGCAAAAGGAAGGGCTGGAATGCGATGGAGACACGGGGACAGTGGCTGGAGGAGATTTTTGTGGAATAGTTACAGGTGGAAAGGAAGAGGCAGATGGATTGAAGGCAGGATAAGTGCAGAAAGTAGAGACTGGGTAAAAGTACTTGGTGGGAAGCTGAGTATACTGGGCTGTAGCTGAGGTTTCCATGGGTGACGGAGAGATAGATTCTTGGGAAGGCAGGTGACTAATGGCAGGGCTGGGTTGTTGTGGCTTGGCTAAATACAGGAGATCTGACCATGCCTGTAGCACAGGTTGAACAAAAGCTGGTTCACGCACACCCTGTCTAATCAGAGATTGCACTGAACAAATGCAATCAGATAGGACCTGCTGGGAACAGGAGGAATAATGTTCATCAAAAAAGGCCAGATCGTCCTCCAACAACCATACCAGGGGTTAAACTTGGTCACGACTGAAGGGAGGAGAGAAATCATCACTTCCTTCAGGAACACATGACAGGGCTGGCTTTACACATAACTGGATTAGAGGCTGAACATCCTCAAATAACATATGACCCCAATCCACAAGGGAATGAGCTGATCGGATGGCTTCCATCAGCTGGTCACTAGTCCACCCCATTAAAATCTGGCGACAATATTCACCATCATCTGCTGCCAGCAGAGAAAAGTAAACTATTGCATCGAAATCCATATCAGCAAAAATGCACAACACCAGGATAGTTCCTCTATGCAGCCACGTCTGATCAGAGATGGCCTTGGTATACTGTCAGGGGAGTTAGCAGACCAGACTGTGTGGACTGCACAGAGGAAACCAACGATGTGAGTGAAAATATAATAATAATTTATTTAAGTAAGTAAATATGAATACAACCACCTCAAATAAACACAGTGCAATAACCAACCCTAAAACCAAGACCCACAGATAACAATAGACATATATGTACAATGATGGGAGATACCGCAATCGTAAACAAGCCAGGCTGAGGTCATACACAAGGAGATCAGAAGATAGGTAAGGACGGGAGATCAACAGGAACAGGGAGAGGACAGATGGATAGGCTACAGAGCAGGGATCCAAAGTAATCAGGTAACAGGGGGACAGGTATCCAAGGTAATGGGGAAGCAGGTGGGACAGAACCAGGATGGGCTCGGGATAGGGATCAGATCAGGTCAGATACAGGCTCAGAAGTCAGGATCACCGGGTCAGGGAGAGAGCTACCAAGGCAAACATGTTAGGGCTTGCCGGGTATTTAAGTATCTGCCAGTGATTAGGCTAGGTGACACCTGTCCGCAGGAAGAGCAGTCCGTTCCACACTGCCAGGATCCATCCGCTGGTGGAGACCAGTACTGCGTCCCAAGATGATATAACACTGGCAGGGAGAAGTTCTCCTGACAGTTCCAAACTGCCAGGAGACACCTGCTGGTGGACCACAGTACTGCAAGCCAAATAATAAATATTACCAGTGGATGGAACCTTTCCTGACACTTGCATAGGGACAGGCCCAGGATCCATTGCAGCTTGAGCACATGGAGTAGGCCTCAGTGCCTCTGGAGAGCCTCCACCTTCATCTCCCCCCACCCACTGCATGGGGGCTGGGGGAGAAGCCTGCAGGACAGTCCCAGGCTTGATGTTTCCTCTAGCCGAGATCCCAGTAGAGTGAGCCAACAGCACCTTGCAAAACAGCACCACCTGGTGGAGAAGCTCCTCTGGTGCAGAGACTGATGTGACTGGCTCAGTGTTCTCTGTACAGCACTGCGGTATATGTCAGAGCTATATAAATGTATAATGTCCCACAACAGTCACGCTAATATTACCATACATTTTTACAATATAGGAAAGACACATGTGGGAGAGATGTATGAGCTGCACACCCCGAAACAGACAATATGAAAACATTTCCCCAATGGGGCTTTTTAGCAGCAATGAATCAGAGTCAAAGAAATAGGATTAATAATACTATAAAATTCTTTATTCAGAAAATGTCCAATGTCATAATGTAATTAAAATATATAGATTCTGGCCATGGGATACAATACATATTCCACAATATGCATGCAGACACAATTATATACATTGTTACATTTCATGATGCTATACGGTGTGAGAGCTCTGACGCGTTTCAACCTGTGTAATTACGGTCTTCTTCAGGGGGATAATTGGCTCTAAAGAGATACATTAAATATCTTCAGAATTTCAAAAGCATATCATCATACATCACATTTAAAATAAACTATGGTGAAATATTTTTACCACTGAAGGATGGAATGAGTAATCGCGTGACCAGTGATTTTAAAATCCGCTAAATGATCCGGAAGGCTCCATACATTTATATAGCTCTGACACATTACCAAGGGAGCTTACACTCTATTGTCTCCCCCCCCCCTCCCCCCACAGTCACATATTATTTTTATTAAACATTTATATAGCTCTTACATATACCGCAGTGCTGTACAGAGAACACTAAGCCAGTCAAATCATTGTCTGTACTAGAGGAGCTCACACTCTTATGTCCCCCCACAGTCGCACAGTGGTACCCTGAGATCGCTGTGACCAATCACAGCAGATCACATGACAATTGTAAACAAAATAAGGCTTCCTTTCATGCCATCCATTGTATACTATTGTGTTTCTAGCTGTGATTGGTCACAGTGATCACATGGTACAGACAGGGCAAATCACAGCCCATCTGTACCATGTGATTAACTTTGGCCAATCACAGCTAATCACAACAAAAGACACTGAATTAATAAGTTTAACCGATTCAGCCCCGGAAGGATTTGCCCCTTTTATTTTTTACTAGTAATGGCGGCGATCAGCGATTTTTTATCGGGACTGCGATATTGCGGTGGACAAATTGGACACTTATGACACATTTTTGGGACCATTGACATTTATAGAGCGATCAGAGGTAAAAATAGCCACTGATTACTGTATAAATGTCACTGACAGGTAAGGGGTTAATACTAGGGGGCGATCAAAGGGTTAATCTAGGGAGTGATTCTAGCTGTAGTGAGGATAGGACTGTCTAGGAGGAGAGATAGATCAGTGTTCATACTTAGTATGAACACACAATCTGTCTCTACTCCCCTGAAAGAACTGGGATTTGTGTGTTTACACACACAGATCCCGGTTCTCGGTCTGTCACGAGCGATCGCAGGTGCCCGTCGGTCATAGAGCCCGCCAGGCACTCGCATTGGCTCCGGGCACACGCTGCGGGTGCGCGCGCCGCTAGTGGTTAAAAGAAAAAGCGACGTAAGGTAACGTCGATTTGCCCAGCTGAGCCAACCTGCCGCAGTAAAACTGCGGCGGCTGGTCGGCAAGTGGTTAATTCAGTAAAAATAGTTACTTAAAAAAAAATACTGATCACTTCCCCAGAGTAGTACAGGGTTACTATGTTGACACTGTATTGCTCTGGTCACAGTGTGTTAAAAAAAAAAAACGTAAAAAAATAAATAAATAAATAAAATAAGAAAAGATAAGTAATAAAAAAGAAAAGAAAATTAATTATTAATTTTTTATTATTATTTTTTTACATACTGTCAGTGTCCCTGATCACTGCCACACCAGTTATATGATGACTCTGTACTGCACTGGTGACAGTGTGTAAAAAAAAAATAATTGAGAATTTTGTTTTTTTCCCCCAAAAAATTTAATTACAACTTCAACATTTACTTAATACCTTGGACTGTCAAATTTCTGAAAGGGGGTCATTTGGGGGGGGGGGGGGGGCTTTGTAATTTCCTGGCGTTTTCAGACCTAAAGAAATTAGATAGTTGGTCAGTACCTAAGGATTGATCAATTTCAGTTAAATATCCCATAGTTTGTGGACTCTATGACTTTCCTACAGACTAAATAATAAACACTGATTTGGGTTATTTTCACCAAAGAAATGTAGCGGAATAAATTGTGACCTAAATTTATGAAGAAAGATTATTTATTTGCAAAATGTTATAACAAAAACGAAAAAAAAACCACTTTTTTTTCAAAAATGTATTTATTTATTTTTTGGGATAATTAGCAAAAAATAAAAAACCAAGTGGTGATTAAATACCACCAAAAGAAAGCTCTATTTGTGTGAAAAAAAAGGATAAAAATTCAGTTTTGGGTACAGGGTTGCATGACTGCGCAATTGTCGTTCAAAGTGAAAAAATTGGCCTGGGCAGTAAAAGTGCCCGGCATTGAAATAGTTATTTAAAATCAGCCATATTTACATAAAGGCTACATTGACCCCTATTTTTTTTTTATTGCTGTTTCAAAAAAAAGAAGAAAAAAAATACTGTAGCCAAAACCCCCAAACATTAAAAAAAAATCATTTTAGGCCTGAAGATTACTGTCGTTTTTTTTATTTATTTTTTATTGCTGTTTCAAAAAAAAGAAAAAAATACTGTAGCCAAAACCCCCAAACATGAAAAAAAACATTTTAGGCCTGAAGGTTACTGTAGGTTTTTTTTTTTTTTTCATTTTTTATTGTTATTTAAAAATTTATAAAAAAATACTGTAGTTAAAATACCCAAACATAAAAAAAATAATCATTTTAGGCCTGAAGATTACTGTATTTTTTTTTTATTTTTTTTTTTCATTTTTTATTGTTATTTAAAAATATTTTTTTAAAAAAATACCGTAGTTAAAATCCCCAAACATAAAATATTCCAGACCCTGGAAAATACATTGGTGATAGTTTAATCACCACTTTATTTTCCAGGGTCTTGAATATTTAATATTTGGGGGTTTTAACCACAGTCATTTTTTTTTTCTATTTTGGAATAACAATAAAAAATGACTAAATAAATAATAAAATAAAATAAAAAAAACAGTAACTGCAGTAATCTTCAGACCTAAAATGATTTTTTAATTATATGTGCAAAAAATAAATAAATGAAAAAATAGGTCTGGCTGTTTTTTTTAAGGAGTTAACGGGTCATATTAGCCTTTATGTAAATATGGTGATTTTGGATAACTAGCCATAACGTAACATGCAGTTTATTTCTCCAGGGGGCCCCTCCCTCACCCTGGTTGAGCTGCACTGAAAACCCACTTCTGTACTCAGATCTGAGCCATCAGCACTGCAGACTTTTATCATTAGCATTCCTCATGTTAGCGCACAAAGAAATACATTGAAGCATTGTGGGGAAACCAATGGCTGTGCTAACTATATAAAAATAATAAAAACCTCGTAAGCGAGACTGTATCAGGATGGAATAGTAGACCTCGGCCGCAGCCTAACAAAATCTTTGTTTTTGCTTCAGCAAGATTTAAAATGATCGCACAGATAAAATTAAATATTTTATCAGCTTCACTGGTAAGCAGAACAATAAAAAATAAAAAAACACAATCTGTATTTTTACGATATTTTTGCAAGCTTCCCTGGCTCCTTTTTATAGAAACGTATGAAACGTTATTATTTTTTCAAACTCCTGAATTTTTGCCAGAAGATTTTACATTTATATAGCTGGCGTCAAGGTTGTTTGTGTGTTTATGCTGCGATGGGAGAAAAAAATTTAATAAATAGATTAACTGGAGTATTAGAGAGGCCTGGCCGCTGAATGGAAATTCCGAGTTTGGATTTTGTAGAACGAAGGGAATAAAATGTAGCGAAACCCAACATAGTTCACACCGATAATTAGTACAGGATTAAAGTTCAATTCAGGTTAATTTCTAGGTATTTTTTTTTTTTTTTTTTACATGATTAAGTCAATGTCAGAAATCAATAAAACAAAGTGCCTGTAAAAAAAAAAAAAAAAATCCACATCCCCCACCACCTCTATCATAAGGTCAATATCAATTGTCAATAAATCAAAGTGTCTGTATATCCCCCCCCCCAAAAAAAAATCCTCATAAATTCACTATGGCTCTAGCCCTTGCAGTGTTGCCATCTCGGCAAGCATGCTACCATTTTATTCTAAAACATCCTCTGTCTCACCCAGCTCTTAGTTGCCCACATCACAGGCCGCCATGCCTGCCAGGGTGCCAGGTACATCATTAACAGTGGTTCCTCCAGGGTGGTCCAGAGTACATGATTGATGGTTGAAAGTGGTTTCACCCGGATGGTCCAAAGTACATCATTGACAGTGGCTCCTCCAGGGTGGTCCACAGTACATGGCTGAAAGTGGTTTCACCAGGATGGTCCAAAGAACATCATTGACAGTGGCTCCTCCAGGGTGGTCCAGAGTACATGGTCAAAAGTGGTTTCACCAGGATGGTCCTAAGTACATAATTGACAGTGGTTCCTCCAAGGTGGTCCAGAGTACATGGCTGAAAATGGTTTCACCAGGATGGTCCAAAGTACATCATTGACAGTGGTTTCTCTAGTGTGGTCCAGAGAGTACATGATCGATTATGCTTTTTTCAAGACGGTCCAGAGTACATGAATGACAGTGGTTCCTCCAGGGAGATCCAGAGTACACAATTGACAACGTCTTTTTTAAAGTGGCCCAGAGTACATTATTGTCAGCAGCTCCTCTAGGGTAGTGCAATGTACGTGATTGACAGTGGCTCCTCCAGGATGGTCCACAGCACATGGCTGAAAGTGGTTTCACCAGGATGGTCCAAAGAACATCATTGACAGTGGTTCCTCCAGGGTGGTCCAGAGCACATGGTTGAAAGTGGTTTCACCAGGATGGTCCAAAGTACATCATTGACAGTGGCTCCTCCAGGGTGGTCCACAGCACATGGCTGAAAGTGGTTTCACCAGGATGGTCCAAAGAACATCATTGACAGTGGTTCCTCCAGGGTGGTCCAGAGTACATGGTTGAAAGTGGTTTCACCAGGATGGTCCAAAGAACATCATTGACAGTGGTTCCTCCAGGGTGGTCCAGAGTACATGGTTGAAAGTGGTTTCACCAGGATGGTCCTAAGTACATCATTGACAGGGAATCCTCTAGTGTGGTCTAGAGAGTACATGATCCATTATGCTTTTTTCAGGACGGTCCAGAGTACATGAATTACAGTGGTTCCTCCAGGGAGATCAAGAGTATGTGATTGACAACGTCTTTTTTAAAGTTGCCCAGAGTACGTAATTGACAGCAGCTCCTCTGGGATGGTCCAGTGTACATGGTTGACAGTGGTACCTCCCAGGGCTGGCCAGAGTACATGATTAAAAAAAAAAAAAAGTATCCTTTAGGGAGGTCCATTGTACATGATTTCCGGCAGTTCCTCAACAGTTCTTCACAATGCTTCAATTTATTTATTTGTGCGCTAACGTGAGGGATGCTAATCTATCCTGGAGGTACATGATTGGCAGTGCCTATTTCAGGGCTGTCTGGAGTACATGTGTAGTACACTAATAGATAGGTTGCTGGATGACATTAGGTAAATACTTGGAGTGCCGCTCAAAGCTGGAGGATATTAGGTAAATACTTGGACCTCAGTGACCAAGCCCCCATGGGTGGGGCGAAACGTGTCAGAAGGCATAGCACATCTGAAGCATCGGTTCGGCTTTGAGTGGCGTCTTACCCGGCATATGCTCCTAGATAAGCTGCTAGTAAAAATTGGGTACATTTATTTTCTAGCTTTCCTGTAATCAGCAGAGCAGCATGTGATTGCTTTAGGCTGCTCTAGGCTCTACAGGCATCACGTTTGATTGCTTTTCACTGTCTTCTGGAGATTTCCAGAATATAGTGTGTTGGAGAGTCAAGTGAGCAATTCTGAATGTTTATGTAGCTCCAGCTAATCCCTGGGGAGGTGCACCCAGATGGTGGTTTGGGAGTGCATAAATAGTTTGGAGCCTCAGAAAACAGGGTTCTTCCCCAACAGGAATGGTTCCCAGTCAGAAGGGCATCCATCCCTTCCTGGCAGCCCAGCTGAAGATTCTACCTGTCTCTTTGAGGTCCCAGCTGTGCCTAGCTGGAGGGCCTATTCTGCTGCAAGTTCAGAGAGTGCTAAACGAGGGTTTTCCCCAAGGATTCGGTCTGGGGACTCACCAAAGAGACTGTATGCCTGAGTCTGGAGGGAAACATCCAAGCCCTAGGGATGCTGTGAGTGCAGACCTGAGAGAGGGATCCTTGTGACTGTTGCTGCTGTTAACCCCTGGTGCACTAGTATTAAGGCTTGCCTGGCCTAGAACATTGTTTATGGTGTCCTAGTGCTGTCCACTTCATGTCCCACTGCTTAAGGGACTGTTCTGAGAAGCAGATGCAATGGGAAATATGTCCTCACATTCCTGTTAGTGTTCTGGAATATCCCACAGCTTCCCTAAGCCCATCTATTTTACTCAGCAATAAAGTTGTGTAGCAAGGTGTTACCATTGCAAGCATCGTTAAGTACTGCAATCTGTGCTGTGAATATAAGTTTGGCTCCCTTTAGTGTTTATTCATGCTAATTAGTTACAACTTGTTTGGTTCAGTTATCGAGAGACAAAGACTCCATTACAGTAAGTAGCACAGAGACTACATTGCCCACAAGGCCACTGTGCTACCAGAGGCGAGTGCGCCGCGCAAAGCCTGATGGGAGGACCTTTTTAAGACAAGCGCGCCGTATAGCACGCTCTCTCTGGACACCATCTTCAAGCTGGGAGGAGGCCTGTGTTGAGGCCTGCTGTGAGTGTGCCTAGGCCTGAGAAGCCTGGGCCTACGGAGACCGAGAGCGGATCGCCTAGTCAAAGAAGGATCTCTGCGGACAGTCTCGCTGATCAACCAGAGGAGGATTGGTCTACAGCTCGCAGCATCCAGAGCCTTTTATCCATCGTTATCCAGAGGACAGCCGGATGACGGACCAGAGACGGACCATTGAAGGAGGGTTCCGGACTGAGAGGAAAAACAGCAAGACAAGGCCTCATCTGGTGAGTGGGCACTTGCCCATCAATTTAGTTAACTGACTGCCAGGAGTGTGACTATCACAAGCTTCACTTTTATTTGCTGGCGTTTGCATCTCCGCACGTAGGAACTCAACGCCTTCTGGAAACGAGTACCCCTTGTACTGTTAGTCCGTGTGCCTCAATCAGCAGTTTCTTTCTTCACCCTATCTTTTGGAGAACAAATCTTTAAGTGCACCAACGTGGCTAGCTGAAGATTACCTGACTCTTAAAGCGATAATCATCTGCTTTTCTACCTTTGCAAGTGGTTGTTATAGGACACGCACCAAGTGAACTGTCCACTAGGGGGAGCCATAGAGTTATGATTCCTCATATTAGTGATAACTGTTTGTATTAGCTTGTGTTTTCTGCTGTTTATGTGAGACTTGGAGGAGAGGTGCCCCAGTGTTAATATTACTGCACCGGGAGATTCCTCCACCATACCCTCGCTCAAGTCTGGCCCTCAGGTTGCTTTACTAGGGTCGGATTTCAGAGGTATTTTGAACTGGTGGTATTTCATTCATTGATTTATACAGGGAGCTGTATGTATTGAATGCCTATTGTATAATCATTATTTCATTTCTTTACCAAGTAGACATATTACCATTGGTTAAGCTACAATTTGTGTGGAACTCTGTCTTTGCAGCTGAGTGGCAGGTGAACAACACCAAGGTAACAACCCCTTTATTGCCTTTATTATTGTGTGTGTATCATTGAGGTCCCTTATAGCCAATTGGGGTCCTCAATCATATTATTGCCCATTTGTGACAGAGGGGATTGAGCCAAATTCTGGGGGTTGACAGGCAGAGTGCAGGCCCAAAACTAAACCAGCAGCTCCTATGCGGGTAGTGCTACACTTGAAAAAAGGCAGCACCTAGACTATTAACTGAGCCAGAGCAGTAAATGTTAACTGGGTCACAAATTCAGCAGCTCCTGCAGGGGGGAGTGCTACACACGATTGACAGTCGCTTCTCCAGTGCGGTCCAGTGTACATGATTGACTTTGGTTCCTCCAGGGCGGTCCAGTGTACATGATTGACTTTGGTTCCTCCAGGGCGGTCCAGTGTACATGATTAACAGCACCTCCTTTAGGACATTCCAGAGCACATAATCGACAGTGGTTGCTCCAGGGTGGTCCAAAGTACATTATTGTACATCAACTCCTCCAAAAAGCCTTGCCATCATCAGTGGTGGTGCTTTCATTAAGGGCGCACGGGTGTCACCCCCTTCCTCCAGCCACCCCCTCTATGACTAATGGATAGATTCATGCATTGCATGAATCTATCCATGGCCTCCACCACCCCCTATTCAGGCATCTATTCAGGCGCCCCTTTTCGGATGCCAGGCGCCTGAATTACAGCAGCAGGAGTGTATTTTTGAAGCACCTGATCAGAGCCGTAGGCTCTAATAGGCTTCAAAAAAGGTAAACTCGGAGCGCAAAGCATTGCACTCGGAGCCCACCCAGGTGTGTTAGGAAAGCGAATGAATATTTGCTTTTCTAACACTAAACCGCCTCTCCACCAATCAGGTCTGATACCTGTCACCTGATTGAGGCGCTGCGATTTAGACACCTATCAGGAGGAGGGGAGGAGATGCATGGAGTCTCACAGCTCACCGCCGTCCCCAAGAAAGGGTAAGAGCCGGGCAGACGGCGAGTGGGCGGGGGGTCACAGTAGCAACTTTTGATGGGCACAGTGGTGGCATTTGATGGCACAATGGCTGCGTTTATTGGGCACAGTGGCTGCGTTTATTGGGCACAGTGGCTGCGTTTGATGGCACAGTGGCTGCTTTTGATGGCACAGTGGCTGCGTTTGATGGGCACAGTGGCTGCGTTTGATGGGCACAGTGGCTGCGTTTGATGGGCACACTGGCTGCGTTTGATGGGCACACTGGCTGCGTTTGATGGCACAGTGGCTGCGTTTGATGGGCACAGTGGCTGCATTTCATGGGCACAGTGAGGCTGGAAAAGATGTTTTTTTCCCATCATTTTTCAGTTTGCGCCCCCAAAATTTTTTAGCACCAGCCACCACTGCCCATCATAATACAATGTGTGTTGTTTACTGAAGACATGTAATAACTTTTCCTCCACTCTGCTCCGCATGGCCCAGGGAGAAGGACGACAATAAGCCACAAAGATGTCACCAGGACACAAGACAAGCTGTAGCTTAGTCCTGCCCACAACATGAGCTGCTTCTATTGTAATAAAATAAAATAAAAGCAGTCATGTTATTTGCACAAAAAAGAATGAAAAAAGGTACCTGACCAATTCTAATTAGGAATGTCTCATTGTTTAATATATAGAATGGTTGTGGATTCTGTGCACTCTAATACCTGCGCTCTTGTTAGCAACCTGTGTAAACGGATTAGGGCCCTTTCACACGTGCGGACCGTATGTCCGTTTTTTCATCCATTCAGTTACGGATGAAATACGGACATACATGTATCCCTATGGGATTGCGGACGTCAGGGGATGAACATCCGCTGACATCCGATCTCATCAGTCCTCGCTATGGTCAGTTTCTGCAGACGGAAAAAAATCCTATTTTTCCATCCATCTGCAGAGCGGATAAGATGAACACAGACAGACGGTCCGTGTTCATCCGATCCCCCCACAGAGGAGAGCGGAGATCTGACAGGGCGGTCCTTGCACAGTGTGCAGGGACCGCCCTGTCATCTGCCGGCTCAGCGGGGATCAACGGAGCGATCCCCGCTGAGCAAGCGGATATTAAAGGAACGGATCCTCACGGGATCTGTACGTCTGAAAGGGCACTTACAGTATCATCTCTGATAAAAGAGAGAGAGGGTTTTTGGTCTATAATCCATTCACCCGTGTGTGTAATTTGATCTTTTCTGCACTTTCATGCCAGAGATGGTGTTTTTTTTGTAAGCTTAAATTTTATTGATATTCAACATTTTCCAACAGAGAAATAAGAGAAGAAAAAAAAAAAAAGGAGCAAAAAGACATAAAATATTGTAGAAAGCAAGTACCTGGCAGGACATACAATAATGCCGGCTATAAAACTTGAGTGGAATATGCAGGACAAATAATCAAAGATAGTATAGAGCAAGATCCAATCGGTTAAGTGTGGTGTAAAGGTTCTGTGTCACAACAAAGTCCAGACCACCAGAGTGAGCGTTAGTGAATAAAGGAGAAGGGAGATATAGTGAAGAGGTTAAAAAAGGCGGGAAAATGAGAGAGAGCGGAAATAGAGAGTAGTGAGGGGGAAAAGTAAGGAGAGGACAGCCACCCGCCCCAGAACCTCCCCGCTGCCCGGGGACCCCAACCACATGACGCCTCCCCAGATTGGGGGTTTATCAGACAATCGGGGCCTCCAGCACGTCCCACAGTTCCCATACACGGTTGTGAGTTTCGAGAGAATTATTTAGGGAAGCTGTCAGATACTCCATCCGTTTGACGTCCCTGATTCTGGAGTGTAGTTCAAACAGAGAAGGGGTTCCCTCCTTTTCCATTTCAGAGCTACCAAACATCGTGCGGCCGTTAGCACCTGAGCCAAGAGTTTTTTAGAGAATTTAGAAAAAGAGGGAGGTGGGAGGCCCAGGAGGAAAAGTTTAGGGCTAAACGGCACCCAGGAACCAAAGATGGAATGGAGTAGGGAGTGCACTGTCTGCCAGTAGGGAACGATCAGAGAACAGGTCCAATAGATATGATATAGCGTCCCCACTTCGTTACAACAGCGCCAACAGTGGCGATCAGCAGAAGGGTATATGGAGTGGAGCAGGTCTGGGGTTTGGTACCAGTGGTATAAAATCTTGTATTGGTTTTCTTTATAGAGCGTTCAGATAGAGCTCTTAGAGGCCTGGGACCATATAAGCTGCCATGCCTTTAGGGGTATATCCTCACCCAAGGCCTGCTCCCACTCGCGCATGTAGGCATGCCGGGGTCCAGGTGGCGACATATCCATGATCAGGAGCTGGTAGGTGCGCGAGATCATACCTTTAGGGGACGAGCCTTCTAAGCAGATTTTCTCAAACTCGGTTAGAGGGGAGAATTGGAGGTTCGTTACTAGAGATTGTGCATAATGACGGATTTGTAGGTAGCTAAAAAAAAACTGTCAGGGTAAGTCAAAGGCATCTTTCGAATCATGAAAGGACCGCAAGCTTCTGGTTCTGGTATCCACCAATTGACCGTAGCGAAATAAGTCCATAGTTATCCAGAAGTGGGACATCTGCGAGGTCAAGCTGTCCGGGACATTAGGCGTAAACAAGAATGAGGTGACCAGGGAGGCAGTGGAGGTGAGGGGGTATTGCAATTTAGCGTGTCGCCATAGCGTTCGCAATAGTGCCATTGGACCTAGCAGTTGTGACTGACTGAGTGGTATGGCAGTATTCCACAGCATGGAGTTTGGGTGGGTGGGGGCCAACCACAACTTCTCAATTTGTGTCCATCGATTATAGGCATGGAAAGTACACCAAGAGGCTACAGGGCGCAGCTGGGCGGCTAAGTAATATTTGGCGACGTTGGGGAACCCAAGGCCACCTTGGCCACGGGGGGCATATAGGATTGGTCTAGCGATCCGGTGTCTCTTATAATTCCAGGAAATTTTTATCAAATCGACCTGAAGGGCTCTAAAGTGCGCGGCTGGAATAAGGATGGGGAGCGTCTCAAAAAGGTAAAGAAGCTTAGGTAGGACCGCCATCTTTCTGGTCGCCAAGCGGCCAAATAGGGACAACTTTAGAGTTTTCCATTTGGCCAGGGAGGCCCTAATGGAAGTGTACAGTTCTGGAAAGTTAGCCTTATAAAGAGTGTCGTAGGAGGGTGTGAGGTAGATGCCGAGGTACTTTAAGGTAGAAGCCTTCCATGTATAATTGAAGGATTGGGAGAGGGCGGACAGTGTCTGATGTGGTATATTGAGGGGGAGGGCTTCCGTCTTAGAATTATTAATTTTATAACCGGAGAGAGCGCTATAGTGGTCTAACTCTACGTGTAGATTCGGGAGGGAGACATGAGGTTGTGTAAGAGTGAGCAGGACATCGTCCGCGAATAGAGAAATCTTAAAGTCCCTAATGCCGACTGGGATGCCGTGGATGTTTGGATTATGCCTGATATGTGCTGCTAGGGGCTCAATACATATGGCATAAAGGAGAGGTGACAATGGGCAGCTTTGTCGGGTCCCGTTGGTAATAGGAAAGGTGGGAGAGGAAGCAAACTGGGTCCTAACTAGTGCCGAGGGGGACGAGTATAGATGAGCTATAGCTTGTAGGAAAGGGCCCTTTATACCGACACGGCGGAGAGACGCAAACAGAAAAGGCCAGCCCAGCCTATCAAAGGCTTTTTCCGCATCTAGGCTGAGAAGCAGTGCCTCAGTCCTATTTCTGTTTGCTACCTCAACAAGGTCGATAACTCGCCTGGTGTTGTCCCCCGCCTGGCGAAGGGGGATAAACCCAACTTGATCTTTCTGGATGAGCGACGGCATGAAGTTGTTTAACCTATTCGCTAAGAGTTTGGTAAAATTTTTTAGATCTGTATTAAGGAGCGCAATCAGTCTGTAATTAGAACACAGGGTATGGTCCTTTCCCGGTTTGGGGATCAACGTAAGAAAGGAAGTCTGCATGTCTCTTGGGATTAGTGATGAGCCGAACACCCCCGGGTTTGGTTCGCACCAGAACCCGCGAACGGACCGAAAGTTCGCACAAACTTTAGAACCCTATTAAATACAATGGATGCGAACGTTCGAAATCTAAAGTGCTATTTATAACGACTAATATGCATGTTATTGTCCTAAAAAGGGTTTGGGAACCCAGGTTCTGCACCAGGGAACATGTATCAATCCCAAAAAAAGTTTTAAAAACGGCCGTTTTTCGGGAGCAGTAATTTTAATGATGCATAAAGTGAAAAAAAAAAAGTCAAATATTCCTTTAAATATCGTACCTGGGGGGTGTCTAAAGTATGCCTCTGAAGTGCCACGTGTTTCCCGTGTTTAGAACTGTCCCTGCACAAAATTACATTTCAAAAGGAAAATAAGCCATTTAAAACTGCTTGCGGCTTTAATGTAATGTCTGGTCCCGGTAATATGGATGAAAATCTTTAAGAAAATCGGCATAGCTACCCCATAACAGCCCCCCCTACCCCAGCCCATTACCAGCCCCTTTGGGTCTTGTATGGATATTAAGGGGAACCCCGCACACAAATTAAAAAAGGCCCTATATACTCTGAACAGCCGTATACAGGCGGTGCATACAAGACAGGGACTGTAGGTTTGTTCTTATGTAGAATCTGTTTGTAATTTTGAACAGGTACATTGTTTAAGTGTAGCTCCAGCCCAAAAATCTATTTTTAAGCTTTTTGGAAAACATAGGGAAGGGTTATCATCCCTGTAACATTTGTTTTGCTGTCTGTGCAGTGTGCACCTGTTCAGAACAGTTCACCTCACTTTCCGTCCTAATGACAAATGTTTTTTGAAAATTTTGGGTTTTTATTGAAACAAGAATTGGTGATAAAGCATCAGTGGAGAGGAGACACTTTTTTTCCCATATTAACTCTTACAGGAGAGAATTTGCCTTCCTAGGGGTAGATTTCCTCTCACTTCCTGTTGTATCCTTCCGTTTGCAAGGAGGAGTCGTTTGTAAGTTGGATGTTTGAAAGTAGGGGCCTGCCGTATATACTCAGCTGAAATTTGCCCCTTACATGTTGGTGTTGCCACAACACTGTGAGCCCTCACAGTTACTCTTGGTGGGCACATGAATGGGCCCTGCTGTGAATTATTAGATCAAGAATTGTAATTGCATGCCCCTGTTGAACAGGGGCTGAAAAATTGGGCCTTTGGTGGTGGTGGTGGTGGTGGTGTTGACACAACACTGTAAGGCCTCACAGTTAGTCTTGGTGGGCACAGGAATGGGCCCTGCTGTGAATTATTAGATCAAGAATTGTAATTACATGCCCCTGTTAAACAGGGGCAGAAAAATTGGGCCTTAGGCACTGGTGCCACAACACTGCAACCCCTCACAGATACTGTACTTGGAGCACAGCAATGAGCCCTGTTGCAAAGTATTGCATCAAAAATTGTAATTACACGCCCCTGTTAAACAGGGGCTGAAAAATTGGGCCTTAGCCACTGGTGCTGGTGCCACGACACTGCAACCTCTCCCAGATACTCTAGTTGGAGTGCAGGAATGAGCCCTGCTGCAAAGCATTGCATAAAAAATTGTAATTACATGCCCCTGTTAAACAGGGGCATAAAAATTGGGCCTTAGGCACTGGTGCCACAACACTGCAACCCCTCACAGATACTGTACTTGGAGCACAGCAATGAGCCCTGTTGCAAAGTATTGCATCAAAAATTGTAATTACACGCCCCTGTTAAACAGGGGCTGAAAAATTGGACCTTAGCCACTGGTGCTGATGCCACGACACTGCAACCACTCCCAGATACTCTAGTTGGAGTGCAGGAATGAGCCCTGCTGCAAAGCAATGCATAAAAAATTGTAATAACACGCCCCTGTTAAACAGGGGCTGAAAAATTGGGCCTTAGCCACTGGTGGCGGCACCCAGAAACAAAAATGTTCTTCCAAGCTATCATCATCAATCGGATCATTGAGGAGGAGGAGGATAGTCAGTCAACATAACAGGACAGTCTCTCAGCATCAGCATCAGCATCAGTCTTGAAGGGATGTGACATTTGAAAATAAATTAGTCTGTTATATCAGCTTCAGGTGTTTGGTAGCTGGTGATGATCCAAGACTGGTTCATCTTTATGAAGGTCAGTCGATCAACAGAGTCGGTGGACAGGCGCACCCTGTGATCCGTGACAAATCCTCCAGCAGCACTGAATGTGCGTTCTGAAAGAACGCTGGATGCAGGACAGGCCAGTAGCTCAATTGCATACTGTGCAAGCTCTGGCCAGTGATCCATCCTCAAGACCCAGTAAGCCAGAGGATTTTCGGTGGGGAAGGTGTCCAAGTCTGACCTTGCCCCTACGTATTCCTGCACCATGTATATCAGACGCTGGCGATGGTTGCTGGAACCGATCATACCTTGGGGCTGCGGACTAAAGAATTGTCTGAACGCATCGGTCAGACGGCCACCTTCCCCACCGCTCCTTCTTTGACTGGCCGAAGCCTCAGCAACTCGTTGTCCAGGACCAGGAGTTTGTAACCTCCCAGTCTCTGGGAACGCGTTGCACAGACCTTTCTGCAAGGCCTCCCGGAGTTGTCTCATCCTCTGCTCCCTCTGCGACGGTAAGATAAGGTCCGCAACCTTACCCTTGTACTGTGGATCAAGGAGAGTGGCCAGCCAGTAATGGTCCCTCTCCTTGATCCAAAGAATACGAGGATCCTTCCGCAGACTTTGCAGGATCAGGGAGGCCATGCAGCGTAGGTTAGCTGAGGCATTCGGTCCGGAGTCCTCTGGGTCACTAAGGACGACATGATCCGCAGCCACCTCCTCCCAGCCACGTACAAGTCCAATGGTTTCTTGGGACTGTAAATCATCCCTAAAAGACTGCTGCTGATGATGCTGAGTGCCAGGCTCCACCTCCATGCTGACACAATCCTCCTCCTCTTCTTCCTGTGCGATGGGTGGGACAGAAGGAACACTGTCTGGGTAAAGGGGGCCTTGAGAGGCAAGGAAGTCCTCCTCTTCCAGCCTCTGTTCTGCCTCAAGTGCCCTGTCCATTATTCCACGCAGCGTATGTTCCAACAGGTGGACAAGAGGTACAGTGTCACTGATGCATGCACTGTCACTGCTCACCATCCTCGTGGCCTCCTCAAATGGTGCCAGGACAGTGCATGCATCCCTGATCATGCCCCACTGGCGTGGTGAAAAAAACCCGAGCTCCCCTGACCCTGTCCTGGTGCCGTAGTCGCACAGGTACTCATTGATGGCCCTCTGCTGCGTGTGCAGCCGCTGCAGCATGGCCAACGTTGAGTTCCACCTGGTGGGCATGTCACATATAAGGCGGTTCTTGGGCAGGTTCAACTCCTTTTGCAGCTCAGCCAGGCGAGCACTGGCATTATAAGATCTGCGGAAATGCACACAGACTTTCCTGGCCTGCCTCAGGACATCCTGTAAGCCCGGGTACCTGCCCAAGAACCGCTGCACCACCAGGTTAAGGACGTGAGCCACACAGGGCACATGGGTCAGTTGTCTCTGTCGGAGAGCGGAGAGGAGGTTGGTGCCATTGTCGCAAACTACCATTCCTGGCTTAAGCTGGCGTGGTGTCAACCACCTCTCGGCCTGCCCCTGCAGAGCAGACAGAACCTCTGCCCCAGTGTGGCTCCTGTCCCCCAAACACACCAGCGCAAGCACGGCATGGCATCTTTTTGCCTGCGTACTTGCGTAGCCCCTTGAACGCCTACGGAGCACCGCTGGTTCCGAGGACAAAGCACAGGAAGAGGCCACGGAGGAAGAAGAAGAGGAGGGGGTGGAGGACAGAGGTGTGTCACAACCAGTAGTAGCATTTTGGAGGCGTGGCAGTGGAACAACCTCCAACACTACTGCACCTTGTCCTGCATCCTTCCCAGCTGCCAAAAGAGTGACCCAATGGGCCGTGAAAGAAAGGTAACGTCCCTGTCCATGCCTGCTGGACCATGAGTCAGCGGTAATATGCACCTTACCGCTGACCGCCCTGTCCAGCGAGGCCAAGACATTGCCTTCCACATGCCGGTAGAGAGCCGGAATCGCCTTCCGTGAGAAAAAGTGGCATTTGGGAACCTGCCACTGAGGAACCGAACATTGCACAAACTCACGGAAGGGGGCCGAGTCTACCAACTGAAAAGGCAGCAGTTGAAGCGCTAGCAATTTAGCCAAGCTAGCATTCAACCGCTGGGCATGTGGATGGCTGGGAGTGAACTTCTTTCGACGGTCCAGCAGCTGGGGCAGGGAAATTTGCCTGCTAGAATCGGACGTTGGTGTACTGCTAGCAGAGTGCCCGTAAGTACTTGGCTGTGACACACCTAATTCTACACCTTCATTCCTCTCAGAGCAGGTTTCAGAGAGGACTGAAGGTATAGTGGGGTTGGAGATCCCAGCTGATGCGGTGCAAGAAGAGGTCCGCTTTGTTCTTTGGTGTGGGTCTTTAAGGTAGGCTTGCCAACGAGCTGCATGGCAGGTCAACATATGTCTGGTCAAGCATGTGGTGCCCAAGCGGGTGATGTTTTGGCCACACGATATACGCTTGAGACATATGTTGCAAACAGCAGCTGTGCGATCTGATGCACTCAACTCAAAAAAGGCCCACACCAAAGAACTTTTTGAATAACGGGCAGAGGCAGCGCCCTGCACAGGCGGAGCTCTGCGGTGTGATTCCGTCGGTGTGCTGCCCTTACGCTGGCCCCCCGAGGGCATCCTGCCTCGTTGGAGATGTGCCTCCTCCTCCTCCTCCTCCTCCTCTCTCCTATTAGGCACCCACGTGGAGTCAGTGACCTCATCATCCCCTCTCTCCTCATCACTGGAGCCAATCTGGCAGTATGCTGCATCTGCTGGAACATGACTGCCAGATTGGTGTCCTTCTTGAGCATCCCCTCTCTCTGCTCTCACGCTACTGCCTTCCTCTAGCTGGGTATCATCATCAGACCCTTTGAAACGCTGGGCATCCTCCTGGAGCATGTACCCAATACTGTGCTCAAACAGTTCGGGGGACTCCTCAGGAGGACATGGTTGGTCTAGGGCAGGGATGAGCCGAACACCCCCCTGTTCGGTTCGCACCAGAACCTGCGAACAGACAAAATGTTCTTGTGAACTTTAGAACCCTATTAAATACAATGGACTTATTATTATAAAGGCTAATATGCAAGTTATTGTCCTAAAAAGTGTTTGGGGACCTGGGTCCTGCCCCAGGGGACATGTATCAATGCAAAAAATAGTTTTAAAAACGGCCGTTTTTTCGGGAGCAGTGATTTTAATAATGCTTAAAATGAAAAAATAAAAGTGAAATATTCCTTTAAATTTCGTACCTGGGGGGTGTGTATGATATGCATGTAAAGTGGCGCATGTTTCCCGTGCTTAGAACTGTCCCTGCAAAAAATGTCATTTTTGAAAGAAAATGTGTTTTTTTTAAACATTTTTTTACGCTTTCTTCGTGAAATGGTAGGGGTACAATGTACCCCTTACCAATTCACATGGGGGGGGGCCGGGATCTGGGGGTCCCCTTTGTTAAAGGGGTCTTCCAGATTCCGATAAGCCCCCCGCCCGCAGACCCCCACAACCACCGGGCAAGGGTTGTGGGGATGAGGCCCTTGTCCCCATCAACATGGGGACATCCTCCCCATGTTGAGGGCATGTGGCCTGGTACGGTTCAGGAGAGAGGGGGGGCGCTCTCTCGTCCCCCCCCCCTTTTCCCCTGCGGCCGGCCAGGTTGCGTGCTCGGATAAGGGGTCTGGTATGGATTTTTAGGGGGACTCCACGCCATTTTTTTTTTAATTTGGGGTGGAGTTCCCCTTAAAATCCATGCCAGACCTGAAGAGCCTGGAATGGATATTTGGGGAACCCCACGTCAATTTTTTTTTAAATTTGCGGCGGGGTTCCCCTTAATATCCATTCCAGACCTGAAGGGCCTAGTAATTGAATTCTGGGCAACCCCCACGCTTTTTTTTTTTTTTATCAATGACTTTTGTATGTATTGCCGGGAGCCGACAATTCATTAATAGCCGCGAGTCAGTTTTAAATGCCTTTTTTACTTTCAAAAATGAAATTTTTTGCAGGGACAGTTCTAAGCACGGGAAACATGTGCCACTTTACATGCATATCATACACACCCCCCAGGTACGAAATTTAAAGGAATATTTCACTTTTATTGTTTCACTTTAAGCATTATTAAAATCACTGCTCCCGAAAAAACGGCCGTTTTTAAAACTTTTTTTTTGCATTGATACCTGTCCCCTGGGGCAGGACCCCGGTCCCCAAACACTGCGATGCACCGCGTCCACGACCAGCACTGTTGTCTCTAGACACAGAGCCTGCTTGCCCTCTTTTATTGGCTCCTGACTGTCTGCCTCTCCTTGTTTGCCTTCCAGACATTCTAATGGCCTGCAGGGAAATGGGAAAACCAGCAATACAGGCTAAGTTCAGGTGTAATATGGTCAGGAGGCACACTCCGCCCGCTGTAAGTGCCGCAAAATCCTGTTGGTGTAACACACCAGGAAAAAGCAGCAATACAGGCTAAGTTCAGGTGTAATATGGTCAGGAGGCACACTCCGCCCACTGTAAGTGCCGCAAAATCCTGTTGGTGTAACACACCAGGAAAAAGCAGCAATACAGGCTAAGTTCAGGTGTAATATGGTCAGGAGGCACACTCCGCCCGCTGTAAGTACCGCAAAATCCTGTTGGTGTAACACACCAGGAAAAAGCAGCAATACAGGCTAAGTTAAGGTGTAATATGGTCAGGAGGCACACTCTGCCCGCTGTAAGTGCCGCAAAATCCTGTTGGTGTAACACACCAGGAAAAAGCAGCAATACAGGCTAAGTTCAGGTGTAATATGATCAGAAGGCACACTCCGCCCGCTGTAAGTGCCGCAAAATCCTGTTGGTGTAACACACCAGGAAAAAGCAGCAATACGGGCTAACTTCAGGTGTATAATGTGCAGGAGGCAACAATGACACTGACACTTCTCTCTCCCTGCACACAAGGTTTATCAAAGTATATGACACTGACACTCTCCCTGCCTATCCTTCTCTCTCCCTGCACACAAGGTTTAGCAAAGAATATGACACTGACACTGTCCCCTGCCTATCCTTCTCTCTCCCTGCACACAAGGTTTATCAAAGTATATGACACTGACACTCTCCCTGCCTACAAGGTTTAGCAAAGAATATGACACTGACACTCTCCCTGCCTATCCTTCTCTGTCCCTACACACAAGGTTTAGCAAAGAATGGATTTGACACTGTCCCTGCCTATCCTTCACTTTCCCTGCTCCGGAACACACTACACGAGGCCGCCGCCAATCATTGCTCTCCTCGCTGCCGGCGCTGTGATTGGCCAAGCATGCAGGGTCACAGTGCATGCTTGGCCAATCACAGCGCCAGGATTACACTGCGATGGCGCAGTGTATTGTGGGTCGTTCGCATCACACGAATTTGGCGCGAACGGCCCAAATCGTTCGTTGTTCGCCGAACGCTGCGAACAGCCGATGTTCGAGTCGAACCTATGTTCGACTCGAACACCGAGCTCATCCCTACTTGGGATAGATGTGTTGGTCATGAAGGCGTTGAACAGAGGGGTGATGTGGGGGAGAAGAAGCGGCAGAAAGGTCTTGTAGTAAAGGTATGATAAAGGTATGATAGGCCATCAGGCCCAGGGGCTTTGTTGTTCGGGAGAGATTTAATCGTGTCAGTTACTTCCTCCTCAGTAATAGAGGAGTTGAGGCTAGTTAGGGCAGAAGGGGAGAGAATAGGGAGATCGCAGTCCGCTAAGTAGGAGTGGATGGCCTGGGATAGGTTGGGAGATGGAGGATTATGTGGCACACTTGGGTCGTTATAAAGAACTGAATAATAGTTGTGAAAGAGCTGTACAATTTTGTAGGGGTGGGATTGGAGGGTGCCAGTCGCGTCTTTGAGAGCGGTAGGTGAGGCAGCAGCCGCCCGCTCTTGGAGTTGTCTTGCCAGGAGGGTATGTGGTTTGTTGGCCTTGTCATAGTAAGAGTGGTCAGGGAAGGGGAGGACAATAGGCGTGACTCTAATTGTCGGAGCTTATCTAGCAGCAGCCGGCGGTCTGCATTAGCATTGCGTTTCAGGGCAGTGGAGAGTGATATGCACTGACCCCGGAAAACCGCTTTATGGCCTTCCCAGAGGGAAGCAAAGGAGACTTCAGGAGAACTGTTTTCAGCGAAGTAGTTTTTCTGGGTTTGCTCCAGCTATGTTTTGGAGGGGTCATGTTTAAGCAAGAATTTGTTTAAGCGCCAATGACAGGCTCTAAAGGATCCCAGGGAAAATGCTAAGGAGAGATTAATTGGGGCATGATCAGACCATGATATTGCTTGGATATCTGAGCCAGTGCAGGCTCTCAGGGTAGGGGCATTAACAAAAAAGTAGTCTAGACGTGAATGGGACTTGTGGGGATGTGAGTAGAAGGTGAATAGTTTAGCAGATGGGTATGTGGTTCGCCAGGCATCAAACAGGGCATACTTTCTGGTTAGCTGGCGGAAGAGTGTAGATTTCCTATCGGCAACTGGGGGGGATTTTCCACGTCCTATGGAGAGCTTATCCAGACCTGGGGAGTAGGTCAGGTTAAAGTCTCCCCCAATGACCAGATATTGGTGAGGAGCTGCAAACACCCGATTATATACCTTGGATAGAAAGGAGTTCTGATTGAAGTTCGGGGCATAAATGTTACATAGAGTAAGGTTAGATCCCTTCCAAGTGCCTCGGAGGATGAGGTAATGGCCCAGAGGGTCTGTATACAGGGATTGCAATTGGAAGGGAGAGCCCTGCCTAAAGAGGATCGCTACCCCCGCCCGTTTTCGTGGGTTAGAAGCAAGATATATTTGGGGAAAGTGTTTGAGAGCGAAAGCCATGTTGCCAGACTTGGCAAGGTGTGTCTCCTGGACAAAGATAATGTCCGCTGCAGACCGTTTGAACTCGCGTAGGGCCAGGCTTCGCTTAACATTAGAGTTGAGGCCTTTCACATTAAGCGACAGTATGTCAATCATGGTGGATGCAGAAAAAGAAGGAGCGTCAGCTTACCCATCAAGACGAACAATGGCCAGATAGTCGGGTGACCTGGAGATAGGTTCCCAAGGGCGATCTCAGATTGGAGGATCATGACCTGGCAGGAGGAGCTCCAACTCCCGAGGCGGGGGGTGCCCAGTAGATCAGAGAATAGAGGGAAGCCAGAGAGAGGAAAAAAGGAGAAGGCAAAAAAAATATATATATATATAACATAAAATCAAGTACCGTTAACATCTTACAATATAATCCACCTCGAGAAGGTGAGGGGTTGGGAATATCCGAGAGGATCCTCCTGACGGGGGTGAAAAAAATCCCCCTGCCAGCAAAACCCCCAAAAAAAAGGAATATAATTGGGTAAGGAACCATTCGGAGACCCCCTGGGGGGAGAGGCTGCAGGACCAAGGGTGGAGTGAACAGTTCCCAGGCCTGCCTGCGGATGAAGTTAGAAATAAACCTGCACTTATCAAATAACAAGAACTATAACCCAAGAACAACTTGATGAGCTAACTGGTCAGGGATAAATGGGGAGGGGGAGAGGGGAATGCAGTCCGGAGACATCAAAATTTAACGTAGATACGTCTCCCGGACCGATACGCCATGAATGAATGCCGGGGGGGGGGGGGGGTCCCAACAGGCCTAGGCCAACTGTCCGGTCAATAGTGAGAGTCGCATTAGCAAAAGAGGTAGGTCCAAGAGGTATGGACTTTTGTTAGAAAAAACCTGAGTGTTCTGATGAGGATGTAACCAGACCTTGTCTAGGAACATTAAGGTGGGGAGCCAGTCATCGTGTTATCGAAGAGAGGGTGGCCACCGAGGAGATAGAGGTTTAGCCGCGCCGCTGTAGCGGGGGAGGACCAGAGGAACGCGGCCACGGGCGCTTCCTCCCGGAGACCTGGATCCAGGAATCCGGACATGGTGGTGGGACCGGGAGAGGGTTCCAGCCGGGAGTAGATGGTACAGGAATGTCCAAGTCTCTGCAAAAAGACTGAAGTTCTTCCGGGTATCGCAGTGTAGTGGATCTCCCATCTCTTTTCGCTGTGAGGCTGAAAGGAAATACCCAGTGATAGCGGAAATCATGATCCCTCAGCAGGGTAAGGAGCGGTTGTAGGGAACGTCGTTGCTGGAGAGTGATCCACGACAGGTCCGGGAAGAGCTGTATGGGGGCACCGTCAAAGTCAATAGTACGCATGTTGCGCGCTTTTCTCATGATTTCCTCTTTGAGGGTGTAGTTGTGCACCCTGCATATCACGTCTCGGGGTCTAGACACTGGTCCATGGGGGCCGAGGGCTCGGTGGGCCCGGTCCAGTTTGACTTTTTGGTGTTCAGGGCACCCCAGTACAGAGTTAAAGATTGCTTGTAGGGTAACCGGGAGATCTTCATCCTGCAGAGATGTTTTTTTAAGCAAGAGGTGCACTATATGGCACAGAAGTCTGTGGAAACCTGAACATCACACTTATACAGTACCAGCTTGTTCGACATCCAATTTCAAAACCATGGACATTATTATGGAGTTGGAACTTCATTTGTGGCTGTTACAGCCTTCACTCTTCTAGTAGGGCTTTCCTTTTCGGAGAATCTCTGTGGAAAGTTGTGCCCATTTGTGAGATCAGGTACTGATGCTGAATGAGAAGATCTGGCACATATGTTGGGCCCCCAAAAAAATACATGGCTTACAATTGGCATTCCAATTAATCCCAAAAGGTATTCAGTAGGGTTTAGGGCAGGCCACTCGAGTTCCTCCACACCAGACTGGTCAAACCATGTCTTTATGGAGCTGGCTTTGTACACAGGGCACAGTCATGCTGGAACAGAAAAGGGTCTTCCAAACTGGTACTACAGGGTTGGGATCATACAAGTGTCTAATACAATCGTTGTATGCTGATGTATTAACAGTACTCTTCCCTGGAGACACCTAAGCTCCATTATTTGAAGGGGGATCTACTGTACATACTATTAGCTATATAGTAGGTGTAATGGTCAGAGTGTAGGGATAACTTGGCTGATTGGAGAGGAGCACCCGATGTCCGAAAAAATTCTCATTTGATGATTTTTATAGTTTGAGGATAAAAGTATGCAAGTGCAAGAAGAGTAGGAATTGCCTCCCCATTCTTCTGTATTTCTTGGAGAATGGTTAGACTCTGAGAGGGTTAAATATATTCTCTGCAGTATGCCAGGCATTGTGGAGCAGAGACAGCCCAGTATAGGGATGACATTCAAGTTTGGGTCGGACGTGGGTTTGAGGTGAACCCAACCTGTTCACAGTTTGCGGACCCGCTGGATAAATTGGCCAGTTTGCCCACCCAAACTCCTGGCTTCTGTAAACAGACAGTGATTTAATTGACCAAATTTTCTCGATGACCATATATAGTCAACAAAATCAACCAGGATTCCCAGCGCATTACATGCCAGGGATCTCTGGGAGCGCAGTGGGTAAATATCAGGGGATGTCGCGTAGTCATGATAGGTGGATGCCGTGATTGACAAAGCATTTGTAGTGGGGTCTTTAAATTTAGGTGAGGTACACCTGGGTGGAGGTTCAGGTGTGTAAGTTGGGAGTAATGACCATTTGTATTCGTGGAGGATTGGGCGGTGTAATAATCTCCTTGTCCTGTGGGTGGCGGGGTACCCGCAGGCTCAAGGTAGATTCACTGCTATAGTGCTGTCCTTTTTTGTCCCTTCTCGGAGATGGTACGGCGAGGGCGGGGAACCTGCTGTGGCGTCATTGGAGGGGATAAAAGGGGGAGACGCCCTGATCACGAGGTCTTGCTCTTCTGGAGGTTCTTCATCACGCGCCCAGGCACCTTAGGCCTGGGTGCGGGCGGTTCTGGATTCCGGTTCAGGTGCCCTAGGCCTGACCGGAATGGAGTTGGAGTCCATCCCAGGCACCTTCAGCCTGGGGTGAGGTACTAAACCAGGAGGCCTGGGGCCCAGTGACTTCGACTGGGTCCCACGAGGGTGGAGAAGTCCGAGGGTCCCTGAGGTGGATGGGGCCCATGTCTGAGGTGAGGAGGCCGGGGAGGTTACCCATTCGGAGAGTCTGGAGCAGCATCAACCCAGTGACGGATGGGCCTCTGGTAACTCCCTTGGAGGGACATCTTCCCCTGATAGGGGCCGCAACGCAGCGAAGGTACTCCTATCTATGTTCTCTTGAGTCGCTGGTAGAGACTCTCAAGTTCTAAGTCCTTTCAAGATATGGCTATAGTAACCGCTGGCGAGATCGCAGTGGTTTAGCTGGTAATTAGTAGTGATGAGCCGAACACCCCCGGGTTCGGTTCGCACCAGAACCCGCGAACGGACCGAAAGTTCGTACGAACATTAGAACCCTATTAAATACAATGGATGCGAACGTTCGAATTCTAAAGTGCTAATTATAACAACTATTATGCATGTTATTGTCCTAAAAAGGGTTTGGGAACCCGGGTTGTGCACCAGGGGACATGTATCAATGCAAAAAGAAGTTTTAAAAACGGTCGTTTTTCGGGAGCAGTCATTTTAATGATGCATAAAGTGAAAAAAAAAAGTCAAATATTCCTTTAAATATCGTACCTGGGGGGTGTCTAAAGTATGCCTGTGAAGTGCCACGTGTTTCCCGTGTTTAGAACTGTCCCTGCACAAAATGACACTTCTAAAGGAAAAAAAAGCCATTTAAAACTGCTTGCGGCTTTAATGTAATGTCTGGTCCCGGTAATATGGATGAAAATCTTTAAGAAAAATGGCATAGCTACCCCATGACAACCCCCCCCCCTACCCCAGCCCATTACCAGCCCCTTTGGGTCTTGTATGGATATTAAGGGGAACCCCGCACATAAAATAAAAAAGGCCCTATATACTCTGAACAGCCGTATACAGGCGGTGCATACAAGACAGGGACTGTAGGTTTGTTCTTATGTAGAATCTGTTTGTAATTTTTAACAGGTACATTGTTTATGTGTAGCTCCAGCCCAAAAATCTATTTTTAAACTTTTTGGAAAACATAGGTAAGGGTTATCACCCCTGTAACATTTGTTTTGCTGTCTGTGCCCCTGTTCAGAACATTTCACCTCACTTTCCGTCCCAATGACAACTGTTTTTGAAATGTGGTGTTTTTCTTGAAACAAGGATTGCTGATAAAGCATCAGTACAGAGGAGACACCTTTCTCCCATATTAATTCTTACAGGAGAGAATTTTCCTTCCAAGGGGTAGATTTCCTCTCACTTCCTGTTGTCTTCTTGCGTTTGCAAGTAGGAGTCGTTTGTAAGTTGGATGTTTGAAAGTAGGGACCTGCCGTATATACTCTGCAGAAATAGGCCCCTTAGTTGTTGGTGTTGGCACAACACTGTAAGCACTCACAGTTACTCTTGGTTGGTGCTGGAACGCCCTGCTGTCAACTATTATATCAGGAATTGTAATTACATAAAATTGTTGAACAGTGGTAGTAAAAATTGGGCCTTTGATGGTGGTGCTGGTGCCACAACACTGTAAGCCCTGACAGTTACTCTTGGTGGGTGCAGCAATGGGCCCTGCTGTGAATTATTAGATCAAGAATTGTAATTGCATGCCCCTGTTGAACAGGGGCTGAAAAATTGGGCCTTTCGTGGTGGTGGTGGTGGTGGCATTGCCACAACACTGTAAGCCCTCAGAGTTACTCTTGGTGGGTGCAGGAATGGGCCCTGCTGTGAATTATTAGATCAAGAATTGTAATTACATGCCCCTTTTGAACAGGGGCTGAAAAATTGGGCCTTTCGTGGTGGTGGTGGTGGTGGCGTTGCCACAACACTGTAAGCCCTCAGAGTTACTCTTGGTGGGTGCAGCAATGGGCCCTGCTGTGAATTATTAGATCAAGAATTGTAATTACATGCCCCTGTTGAACAGGGGCTGAAAAATTGGGCCTTAGGCACTGGTGGCACAACACTACAACCCCTCACAGATACTGTACTTGGAGCACAGCAATGAGCCCTGTTGCAAAGTATTGCTTCAAAAATTGTAATGACACGCCCCTGTTAAACAGGGGCTGAAAAATTGGGCCTTAGGCACTGGTGCCACAACACTCCAACCCCTCACAGATACTGTACTTGGAGCACAGCAATGAGCCCTATGGCAAATTATTGCTAAAAAAATTGTAATTACACGCCCCTGTAAAACAGGGGCTGAAAAATTGGGCCTTAGCCACTGGTGGCGGCACCCATAAACAAAAATGATCTTCCAAGCTATCATCATCAATCGTATCATTGAGGACTCGGAGGAGGAGGATAGCCAGTCAACATAACAGCACAGGCACTCAGCATCAGCATCAGTCTTGAAGGGATGTGACATGTTAAAATCAATTAGTCTGTTATATCAGCATCAGGTGTGTGGTAGCTGGTGGTGATCCAAGACTGGTTCATCTTGATGAAAGTCAGTCGATCAACCGAGTAGGTGGACAGGCGCACCCTGTGATCCGTGACAAATCCTCCAGCAGCACTGAATGTGCGTTCCGAAAGAACGCTGGATGCAGGACAGGCCAGTAGCTCAATTGCATACTGTGCAAGCTCTGCCCAGTGATCCATCCTCAAGACCCAGTAAGCCAGAGGATTTTCGGTGGGGAAGGTGTCCAAGTCTGACCTTGCCCCTAGATATTCCTGCACCATGTTTATCAGACGCTGGCGATGGTTGCTGGAACCGATCATACTTTGGGGCTGCGGACTAAAGAATTGTCTGAACGCATCGGTCAGACGGCCACCTTCCCCACCGCTCCTTCTTTGACTGCCCGAAGCCTCAGCAACTCGTTGTCCAGGACCAGGAGTTTGTAACCTCCCAGTCTCTGGGAACGCGTTGCACAGACCTTTCTGCAAGGCCTCCCGGAGTTGTCTCATCCTCTGCTCCCTCTGCGACAGTAACATAAGGTCCGCAACCTTACCCTTGTACCGTGGACCAAGGAGAGTGGCCAGCCAGTAATGGTCCCTCTCCTTGATCCGAAGAATACGAGGATCCTTCCGCAGACTTTGCAGGATCAGGGAGGCCATGCAGCGTAGGTTTGCTGAGGCATTCGCTCCGGAGTCCTCTGGGTCACTAAGGACGACATGATCCGCAGCCACCTCCTCCCAGCCACGTACAAGTCCACTGGTTTCTTGGGACTGTAAAGCATCCCTAAAAGACTGCTGCTGATGATGCTGAGTGCCAGCCTCCACCTCCATGCTGACACAATCCTCCTCCTCCTCCTCCTCCTCCTCTTCCTGTGCGATGGGTGGGACAGAAGGAACACTGTCTGGGTAAAGGGGGCCTTGAGAGGCAAGGAAGTCCTCCTCTTCCTGCCTCTGTTCTGCCTCAAGTGCCCTGTCCATTATTCCACGCAGCGTGTGCTCCAACAGGTGGACAAGAGGTACAGTGTCACTGATGCATGCACTGTCACTGCTCACCATCCTCGTGGCCTCCTCAAATGGTGCCAGGACAGTGCATGCATCCCTGATCATGCCCCACTGGCGTGGAGAAAAAAAACCAAGCTCCCCTGACCCTGTCCTGGTGCCGTAGTCGCACAGGTACTCATTGATGGCCCTCTGCTGCGTGTGAAGCCGCTGCAGCATGGCCAACGTTGAGTTCCACCTGGTGGGCATGTCACATATAAGGCGGTTCTTGGGCAGGTTCAACTCCTTTTGCAGCTCAGCCAGGCGAGCACTGGCATTATAAGATCAGGACAAACCACAGGAAGAGGCCATGGAGGAAGAAGAAGAGGAGGGGGTGGAGGAGAGAGGTGTGTCACAACCAGTAGTAGCATTTTGGAGGCGTGGCGGTGGAACAACCTCCAACACTACTGCACCTTGTCCTGCATCCTTCCCAGCTGCCAAAAGAGTGACCCAATGGGCCGTGAAAGAAAGGTAACGTCCCTGTCCATGCCTGCTGGACCATGAGTCAGCGGTAATATGCACCTTACCGCTGACCGCCCTGTCCAGCGAGGCCAAGACATTGCTTTCCACATGCCGGTAGAGAGCCGGAATAGCCTTCCGTGAGAAAAAGTGGCGTTTGGGAACCTGCCACTGAGGAACCGCACATTGCACAAACTCACGGAAGGGGGCCGAGTCTACCAACTGAAAAGGCAGCAGTTGAAGCGCTAGCAATTTAGCCAAGCTAGCATTCAACCGCTGGGCATGTGGATGGCTGGGAGTGAACTTCTTTCGACGGTCCAGCAGCTGGGGCAGGGAAATTTGCCTGCTAGAATCGGACGTCGGTGTACTGCTAGCAGAGTGGCCGCAAGTACTTGGCTGTGACACACCTAATTCTACACCTTCATTCCTCTCAGTGCATGTTTCAGAGAGGACTGAAGTTATAGTGGGGTTGGAGATCCCAGCTGATGCGGTGCAAGGAGAGGTCCGCTTTGTTCTTTGGTGTGGGTCTTTGAGGTAGGCTTGCCAACGAGCTGCATGGCAGGTCAACATATGTCTGGTCAGGCATGTGGTACCCAAGCGGCTGATGTTTTGGCCACGCGATATACGCTTGAGACATATGTTGCAAACAGCAGCTGTGCGATCTGATGCACTAGCCTCAAAAAAGGCCCACACCAAAGAACTTTTTGAATGACGGGCAGAGGCAGCGCCCTGCACAGGCGGAGCTCTGCGGTGTGATTCCGTCGGTGTACTGCCCTTACGCTGGCCACCAAAGGGCATCCTGCCTCGTTGGAGATGTGCCTCCTCCTCATCCTCCTCCTCCTCCTCTCTCCTATTAGGCACCCACGTGGAGTTAGTGACCTCATCATCCCCTCCCTCCTCATCACTGGAGCCAATCTGGCAGTATGCTGCAGCTGCTGGAACATGACTGCCAGATTGGTGTCCTTCTTGAGCATCCCCTCTGTCTGTTCTCACGCTACTGCCTTCCTGTAGCTGGGTTTCATCATCAGACCCTTCGAAACGCTGGGCATCCTCCTGGAGCATGTACCCAACACTGTGCTCAAACAGTTCGGGGGACTCCTCAGGAGGAGGACATGGTGGGTCTAGGGAAGGAGTGACTGATGATGAGTCTGACATTGATACCAGGGAAGAGGACGCTTTGGCAGCTGCTTTGCCAGTACCCTGAGCCTGGGTGAGAGAGGATGAGGAGGAGGAGGAGGGCTTGGTCATCCACTCTACCAAGTCTTCGGCATGATGTGGCTCAACATGTCCAGCTGCCGAAAAGAAGGACAAGCGTGTCCCATGGCCATGTGCTGATGACAATGCACCGCGTCCACGACCAGCACTGTTGTCCCCAGACACAGAGCCTGCTTGCCCTCTTTTATTGCCTCCTGACTGTCTGCCTCTCCTTGTTTGCCTTCCAGACATTCTAATAGATGGCCTGCAGGGAGATGGGAAAAAAGCAATAAGGGCTACCTTCAGGTGTCCTTCTCTGTCCCTTTACTTAAGGATTTCTAAATATGGTTGAGGATGATTGCTTTTGCACAGAATAGCACAACGACAATTTCCCTGACTGTCCAAAAAACAAGGATTTCAAAGATGGTTGATGAGGAATGCTTTAGCACACTATAGCACAAGGAGAATTTCCCTCACTGTCCTTCCCTGTCCCTAGAAACAAGGATTCGTACAGTAAAACACACTGACACTCTCCCTACCTATAGTTTTCTGTCCCTAGAAAAAATGTTTTTTTAAAGCACACTATAGCACAAGGAGAATTTCCCTCACTGTCCTTCCCTGTCCCTAGAAACAAGGATTCGTACAGTAAAACACACTGACACTCTCCCTACCTATAGTTTTCTGTCCCTAGAAAAAATGTTTTTTTAAAGCACACTATAGCACAAGGAGAATTTCCCTCACTGTCCTTCCCTGTCCCTAGAAACAAGGATTCGTACAGTAAAACACACTGACACTCTCCCTACCTATAGTTTTCTGTCCCTAGAAAAAATGTTTTTTTAAAGCACACTATAGCACAAGGAGAATTTCTCTCACTGTCCTTCCCTGTCCCTAGAAACAAGGATTCGTACAGTAAAACACACTGACACTCTCCCTACCTATAGTTTTCTGTCCCTAGAAAAAATGTTTTTTTAAAGCACACTATAGCACAAGGAGAATTTCTCTCACTGTCCTTCCCTGTCCCTAGAAACAAGGATTCGTACAGTAAAACACACTGACACTCTCCCTACCTATAGTTTTCTGTCCCTAGAAAAAATGTTTTTTTAAAGCACACTATAGCACAAGGAGAATTTCCCTCACTGTCCTTCCCTGTCCCTAGAAACAAGGATTCGTACAGTAAAACACACTGACACTCTCCCTACCTATAGTTTTCTGTCCCTAGAAAAAATGTTTTTTTAAAGCACACTATAGCACAAGGAGAATTTCCCTCACTGTCCTTCCCTGTCCCTAGAAACAAGGATTCGTACAGTAAAACACACTGACACTCTCCCTACCTATAGTTTTCTGTCCCTAGAAAAAATGTTTTTTTAAAGCACACTATAGCACAAGGAGAATTTCCCTCACTGTCCTTCCCTGTCCCTAGAAACAAGGATTCGTACAGTAAAACACACTGACACTCTCCCTACCTATAGTTTTCTGTCCCTAGAAAAAATGTTTTTTTAAAGCACACTATAGCACAAGGAGAATTTTCCTCACTGTCCTTCCCTGTCCCTAGAAACAAGGATTCGTACAGTAAAACACACTGACACTCTCCCTACCTATAGTTTTCTGTCCCTAGAAAAAATGTTTTTTTAAAGCACACTATAGCACAAGGAGAATTTCCCTCACTGTCCTTCCCTGTCCCTAGAAACAAGGATTCGTACAGTAAAACACACTGACACTCTCCCTACCTATAGTTTTCTGTCCCTAGAAAAAATGTTTTTTTAAAGCACACTATAGCACAAGGAGAATTTTCCTCACTGTCCTTCCCTGTCCCTAGAAACAAGGATTCGTACAGTAAAACACACTGACACTCTCCCTACCTATAGTTTTCTGTCCCTAGAAAAAATGTTTTTTTAAAGCACACTATAGCACAAGGAGAATTTCCCTCACTGTCCTTCCCTGTCCCTAGAAACAAGGATTCGTACAGTAAAACACACTGACACTCTCCCTACCTATAGTTTTCTGTCCCTAGAAAAAATGTTTTTTTAAAGCACACTATAGCACAAGGAGAATTTCCCTCACTGTCCTTCCCTGTCCCTAGAAACAAGGATTCGTACAGTAAAACACACTGACACTCTCCCTACCTATAGTTTTCTGTCCCTAGAAAAAATGTTTTTTTAAAGCACACTATAGCACAAGGAGAATTTCCCTCACTGTCCTTCCCTGTCCCTAGAAACAAGGATTCGTACAGTAAAACACACTGACACTCCCCTTACCTATAGTTTTCTGTCCCTAGAAAAAATGTTTTTTTAAAGCACACTATAGCACAAGGAGAATTTCCCTCACTGTCCTTCCCTGTCCCTAGAAACAAGGATTCGTACAGTAAAACACACTGACACTCTCCCTACCTATAGTTTTCTGTCCCTAGAAAAAATGTTTTTTTAAAGCACACTATAGCACAAGGAGAATTTCCCTCACTGTCCTTCCCTGTCCCTAGAAACAAGGATTCGTACAGTAAAACACACTGACACTCTCCCTACCTATAGTTTTCTGTCCCTAGAAAAAATGTTTTTTTAAAGCACACTATAGCACAAGGAGAATTTCCCTCACTGTCCTTCCCTGTCCCTAGAAACAAGGATTCGTACAGTAAAACACACTGACACTCTCCCTACCTATAGTTTTCTGTCCCTAGAAAAAATGTTTTTTTAAAGCACACTATAGCACAAGGAGAATTTCCCTCACTGTCCTTCCCTGTCCCTAGAAACAAGGATTCGTACAGTAAAACACACTGACACTCTCCCTACCTATAGTTTTCTGTCCCTAGAAAAAATGTTTTTTTAAAGCACACTATAGCACAAGGAGAATTTCCCTCACTGTCCTTCCCTGTCCCTAGAAACAAGGATTCGTACAGTAAAACACACTGACACTCTCCCTACCTATAGTTTTCTGTCCCTAGAAAAAATGTTTTTTTAAAGCACACTATAGCACAAGGAGAATTTCTCTCACTGTCCTTCCCTGTCCCTAGAAACAAGGATTCGTACAGTAAAACACACTGACACTCTCCCTACCTATAGTTTTCTGTCCCTAGAAAAAATGTTTTTTTAAAGCACACTATAGCACAAGGAGAATTTCCCTCACTGTCCTTCCCTGTCCCTAGAAACAAGGATTCGTACAGTAAAACACACTGACACTCTCCCTACCTATAGTTTTCTGTCCCTAGAAAAAATGTTTTTTTAAAGCACACTATAGCACAAGGAGAATTTCCCTCACTGTCCTTCCCTGTCCCTAGAAACAAGGATTCGTACAGTAAAACACACTGACACTCTCCCTACCTATAGTTTTCTGTCCCTAGAAAAAATGTTTTTTTAAAGCACACTATAGCACAAGGAGAATTTCCCTCACTGTCCTTCCCTGTCCCTAGAAACAAGGATTCGTACAGTAAAACACACTGACACTCTCCCTACCTATAGTTTTCTGTCCCTAGAAAAAATGTTTTTTTAAAGCACACTATAGCACAAGGAGAATTTTCCTCACTGTCCTTCCCTGTCCCTAGAAACAAGGATTCGTACAGTAAAACACACTGACACTCTCCCTACCTATAGTTTTCTGTCCCTAGAAAAAATGTTTTTTTAAAGCACACTATAGCACAAGGAGAATTTCCCTCACTGTCCTTCCCTGTCCCTAGAAACAAGGATTCGTACAGTAAAACACACTGACACTCTCCCTACCTATAGTTTTCTGTCCCTAGAAAAAATGTTTTTTTAAAGCACACTATAGCACAAGGAGAATTTCCCTCACTGTCCTTCCCTGTCCCTAGAAACAAGGATTCGTACAGTAAAACACACTGACACTCTCCCTACCTATAGTTTTCTGTCCCTAGAAAAAATGTTTTTTTAAAGCACACTATAGCACAAGGAGAATTTCCCTCACTGTCCTTCCCTGTCCCTAGAAACAAGGATTCGTACAGTAAAACACACTGACACTCCCCCTACCTATAGTTTTCTGTCCCTAGAAAAAATGTTTTTTTAAAGCACACTATAGCACAAGGAGAATTTCCCTCACTGTCCTTCCCTGTCCCTAGAAACAAGGATTCGTACAGTAAAACACACTGACACTCTCCCTACCTATAGTTTTCTGTCCCTAGAAAAAATGTTTTTTTAAAGCACACTATAGCACAAGGAGAATTTCCCTCACTGTCCTTCCCTGTCCCTAGAAACAAGGATTCGTACAGTAAAACACACTGACACTCTCCCTACCTATAGTTTTCTGTCCCTAGAAAAAATGTTTTTTTAAAGCACACTATAGCACAAGGAGAATTTCCCTCACTGTCCTTCCCTGTCCCTAGAAACAAGGATTCGTACAGTAAAACACACTGACACTCTCCCTACCTATAGTTTTCTGTCCCTAGAAAAAATGTTTTTTTAAAGCACACTATAGCACAGGAGAATTTCCCTCACTGTCCTTCCCTGTCCCTAGAAACAAGGATTCGTACAGTAAAACACACTGACACTCTCCCTACCTATCCTTCTCTTTCCCTAAACTAAAGGAATCCAGGTTAAGCAAGAAAAAATAAATGTCACTGTCCCTGCCTATGCTTCTCTTTCCCTGCTCCGGAACACACTACACTAGGCCGCCGTGCTGGCGGCCTTTTATAGTGTGGGGCGTGTACTAAACACCCTCAGCAATAATTGGCCACAGGCATCCTGCCTGTGGCCAATCATTGCTCTCCTCGCTGCCGGCGCTGTGATTGGCCAAGCATGCGGGGTCACAGTGCATGCTTGGCCAATCACAGCGCCTGGATGACACTGCGATGGCGTAGTGCATTGTGGGCCGTTCGCGTCACTCGAATTAGGCGCGAACGGCCCAAATCGTTCGATCTTCGTCGAACGATCGAACAGCCGATGTTCGAGTCGAACGTATGTTCGACTCGAACACCGAGCTCATCCCTAGTAATTAGGATAGTGCCTCGACCTGCTCATCCCCTGTATCAAAATGTTATCAAGTTGCAACCAGTTGGCTACCGAAGCACTGTTTATTGTGAGATATGCAATAAAACAAGAGTTGGACTGTGATCGGTCTGTGGAACTCTGGTTAATGGGAGCAAAGGGAAGCGTTGGCACAGCAGGACTTAATCCTTTACAGAAGCACATAGGCCCAAGGAAATATCTGGTACTGGCCTTCATCTCACCCACAGTTATGGGGAGGACATGGGCCGTAGCGCATCTCACTCTGTTGTGTGTGATACCCCTAGAAGAAAGAGATGGGGTGAGGCCGCTACACGTGGGGGCTCGTGAGTCCGGGATGATATGTGTTTTGACCTTGGAAGTAAGAATGGCTGTGTCTAGACTTTGCTGCCCGGAGGAGTTCCGAGCAGGTCGGCCATGTGATCGGCCAAAGTGCATCCCTGCTCAAAGTCGTGGAAATGACCCTAAGACGGGAAAGGCCCATGCGGAGGAGCGAGAAGAGGGAGAAGTCCAGCCGTGTGACGTACTACATGTGGGGGCTTTTACTGCACTGCGCCATGAGGCACCCCGTGACTACACAGTTCATGGGCGGAGCTTGATGGAAGCTCGCGAAAATGTGCAAGTCGTGGGAGGAGTCTGGCCATGTGGAGGAACTCACGTGGAGACTTCGGCGTGTGGTAAGTGCGTGATGGAGCAGCAGACAGTCGGGATGGCCTCAAGCTCCCCGTGGATTCCGGTTCCCTACCCCACGAAGATGACTACCTTTGCTGCTCCCCTTACAGACACGGGGATAAGACTCAGGCCCCGAGGACAGTTGGCTCTGTACACCTGCAGAGACACGGAGGCCCTCGGTGTGATCTGTCCCGGATGCTCGGGACTGGTGGTTCACCTGAAGCCATTCGGGCGTTGCGAAGCATGCAAAGAGTTCTTGTTAGAGGTGGAGCCATCCACAGTAAGGCCCCGGGCCCTTCGCCTCAACAGCCTCACAGGTACCGCTACTCCGGAAGGGGAGATCCAGGCCTTTGCGGAGGTTCCCGTATGCACTGACCAGGGCGATGTGACTGCCCAATCAGAGATTGAGAAGGAAAAATCCAAGGATGCTGCTTCGGTCACCACAGATTCTCTGCTCCCACCTCCGAAGAGGAAAGTCGGCCTGGTCCAGGCCTCCTATGTTCGTGGAAGAGCTTCACCCCGTCGTTTGCCTGGCTGGATGGATCCGGTTGGAAGAGTCCTGGACATCCCAGTTCTACAAAAGGTCAAGGTGAGCCAGGGGCTGGGACTGTGGTGGTGGTTGGAGGTGTTGGGGGTCCACAGTCGGTGAAGCCCGCTAGGGAGGGTAGTACCACGTCTAACAGAGACTACCTTCCCGCGGAGATGTATGACACCTCCGACCTAGAGTCACTGTTGGACTGTGGAGATGACGGTGAGATCGATGAACTGTTTCACCAGAAGGGCTGGGACAAACGCCCATTACCTATGCTACGTGCACCCCAAGATTCGCCTATGTCCATAGGAGACAGCACGCCCCGGGCGGAGGCCCCAGAGTCTACGAGAAAGCCTAGTCCTCTGGTTGCTCTTCCACAGTCCACAGCATCACCCGTTTTGTTGGCGGGGAAACAGCGAGCATCACTACGGGCACCAAGAGAGAAGCCATCCGAGGTAGTGAAAGTACCTCGGCACCCGGAGGCCATCGTTCAACCAGGAGAAGGTGAGCGGGCCACAATGCCTCCTTTAGCCCGATTGCAACGACTTTTTTCTCAGAGGGTCGCTCACGAGTATGGATGGGAATATCCGTACTTGCCCAGAGACTTGTTGTTTGAGGTTGAAGTTCTGCAACAGCGATGGTACGATGAGTTTGTTTGGGAGAAACTTAAAGTGCCTCATGCCCGGCGATACTTGTCCTGTTCGCCACCAGTGTCGAAAAAGTTTAGAGACTGCAGAGCAGACTGGATGTGGGGCCGCCATATCCATACTGACAAGGTGCGCATCTACAGGAAAGATGGAGAGGACGCGGACTATTCGATTGAGGTTTTCGATAAAAATCTGAAGCCTTTGTTTTTGCCTGACCCGAGGTTTTATTTGTGAGAAGAGACTCACTTGTTTCCTGTGAAAAGTTTCCTGGGGTGTTCTTGCCGGAGCATCGAACTGTACCCTAGTTTTTTATTTGGGTTTTTGTTTTTTTACTTGTTGGAGGAATGAGAGCTGATTGTTTGTTCTCTCTTCTCTCACCATTTAAAGACTGAGACTTTGGGGGTAGAGTCAGAGTAGGGATGCAGGAAGATTGAAGATTTCACCAAGTGTCATCACCGTGGCATCGTCACCAGGTGGCGGTGTTGCGCAGCGGCTGTTGCTTGTACATTTGCATCACTTTACTTATTGGAGCGAGTGGGTCTCTCGGCTGATGGACCCATTCATTCCAAATTAACGCAGAATGTCAGTATGTGGTTTTCCTTGCGTGTTGTTTTTTTTTTTTGTTTCCCCTCTGCAGGAGATTCGTCTGTCAAGACTACTGAGTGTGGGGTGGTTCCTAGATAGACAAGGGAGGGATTGTGTATGTGTACATGCTTAGAGGGTTTTTAAAAAAAAAAAAAAGAGTTTATTGTTTTATGTTACCCTCCCCTTTGAGCAGGTCTTGGTATGGTTAGGGTTCAAATTTTAGGGATGCCTCTGGGGTCAGACTTATGTCACCACCTTTGGGGGACATGGGTTCACACCAGATGCTGGGGACCAGCGTCAAATTACAGGGGGGAGTATGTAGCGGGGTCTTTAAATTTAGGTGAGGTACACCTGGGTGGAGTTTCAGGTGTGTAAGTTGGGAGTAATGACCATTTGTATTCGTGGAGGATTGGGCGGTGTAATAATCTCCTTGGCCTGTGGGTGGCGGGGTACCCGCAGGCTCAAGGTAGATTCACTGCTATAGTGCTGTCCTTTTTTGTCCCTTCTCGGAGATGGTATGGCGAGGGCTGGGAACCTGCCGTGGCGTCATTGGAGGGGATAAAAGGGGGAGACGCCCTGATCACAAGGTCTTGCTCTTCTGGAGGTTCTTCATCACGCGCCCAGGCACCTTAGGCCTGGGTGCGGGCGGTTCCGGATTCCGGTTCAGGTGCCCTAGGCCTGACCGGAATGGAGTTGGAGTCCATCCCAGGCACCTTCAGCCTGGGGTGAGGTACTAAACCAGGAGGCCTGGGGCCCAGAGGTGGATGGGGCCCATGTCTGAGGTGAGGAGGCCGGGGAGGTTACCCATTCGAAGAGTCTGGAGCAGCATCAACCCAGTGACGGATGGGCCTCTGGTAACTCCCTTGGAGGGACATCTTCCCCTGATAGGGGCCGCAACACAGCGAAGGTACTCCTATCTACGTTCTCTTGAGTCGCTGGTAGAGACTCTCAAGTTCTAAGTCCTTTCAAGATATGGCTATAGTAACCGCTGGCGAGATCGCAGTGGTTTAGCTGGTAATTAGGATAGTGCCTCGACCTGCTCATCCCCTGTATCAAAATGTTATCAAGTCGCAACCAGTTGGCTACTGAAGCACTGTTTATTGTGAGATATGCAATAAAACAAGAGTTGGACTGTGATTGGTGTGTGGAACTCTGGTTAATGGGAGCAAAGGGAAGCGTTGGCACAGCAGGACTTAATCCTTTACAGAAGCACATAGGCCCAAGGAAATATCTGGTACTGGCCTTCACCTCACCCACAGCTATGGGGAGGACATGGGCCGTAGCGCATCTCACCCTGTCGTGTGTGCTACCCCTAGAAGAAAGAGATGGGGTGAGGCCGCTACACATTTAAATCAGCGTACTTCCTAGTTGGGGAGGATTTACATTAGAGGACATTTTTATCCTTTTTTTGATTACATAGTTAGTCAGGCTGAAAAAAAGACACAAGTCAATCCAGTTCAACCATAAAAATAAAAAAATAAAAATAAAAATATATCGTACAATCCCATATACCCAATTCTATACCCACAGTTGATCCAGAGGAAGGCAAAAAAAACCAGCAGAGCATGATCCAATTTGCTACAGCAGGGGAAAAAAATCCTTCCTGTTCCCCCGAGAGGCAATCGGATATTCCCCGGATTAACTTTACCTATAAATGTCAGTACCCAGTTATATTATGTACATTTAGGAAAGAATCCAGGCCTTTCTTAAAGCAATCTACTGAGCTGGCCAGAACCACCTCTGCAGGGAGTCTATTCCACATTTTCACAGCTCTTACTGTGAAGTAACCTTCCCGTATTTGGAGGTGAAATCTCTTTTCCTCTAGACGCAAAGAGTGCCCCCTTGTCCTCTGTGTTGACCGTAAAGTGAATAACTCAACACCAAGTTCACTATATGGACCCCTTATATATTTGTACATGTTGATCATATCCCCCCTTAATCTCCTCTTCTCAAGAGTGAATAAATTCAGTTCCTCTAATCTCTCCTCATAGCTGAGCTCCTCCATGCCTCTTATCAGTTTGGTTGCCCTTCTCTGCACTTTCTCCAGTTCCCCAATATCCTTTTTGAGAACTGGGGCCCAAAACTGAACTGCATTTTCCAGATAAATTCTTACTAATGATTTGTACAGATGATGTCTCTCTCTCTGGAGTCCATACCTCTCTTATAGAAGAAAACATCCATATTGATTATGCCCTATGATATCCATCTAGAGGTGAGAGTTCTGTGAGACTACCCTTGGATACGTCACTATTACTCCTACCACTAGTGGAACTACATCTACACGTTCAGATTCACTGAGAGGCTATTCATCTATTTAGGAATACATCTCATGTCCACATTAGGATCTCTATTACAGCATTATTGTTGGACTGTATAGCATTTTTTGTATTTTATTTGCAGTTTCAGCACTTGTGCACCATTTTTGCACTAGCACTTTGGAATCACTGTTTATTTATTTAGATCATTATTTGTACCTATAGGTTTATATGTATTATAGACTGCACAGCCTTCCTTTTTATATATAGTTTTAGCACTAGTGCACTACTGTATAGATTCATGTGACTTTGCACCAGCACTTTGTAGTACTAATTTAGTACTCTATTTGCCATTGGACTATATTATCATTATCGTTCTCACTTTATATTATTTATGAGATACTAGTACGTTCTTACTACACTGGATTTTATTACGTTTTTTACTGTATATGGTTTTTTATTCACCAGATGTAGTTTTGTATGTTTTGCTTTTAGCGCGAAAACATTTTTTACATATTAAACCTCATCTGCCACATAGTCGCCCAATTAGACAGAGCATTGAGGTCGGCTTGTAAATTGGCGACATCCTGTAAGGACGTTATTCCACTGCATAGCTTGGTGTCATCTGCAAAGACAGAAATGTTACTTTTGATCTCAGACCCAATATCATTTATAAAGATATTAAAAAGTAAGGGTCCCAGCACTGAACCTTGGGGTACACCACTGATAACCTTACACCATTCAGAGTAAGAATCATTAACCACTACTCTCTGAATTCTGTCTTTTATCCAGTTTTCGATCCAATGAATAATGTCATTTAAACACTTTTTTGTTATTTTTAGAAGCACGTGATTAGAGCCTGAGGCTCTAATTGGCTTCAAAAAGGGTGGTCTCAGGACACGAAACATGCAAGTCATGGCAACAGCACAGCTTGCGTTCCACAAGCTGACCACAGATGCCCCCTCCTCTGTCTCCGGTGACGCACTGACATCACTCCAGACGCGTTGGTTGTTCTTGGCTCTGCTCGGCTCCTCCGGTTCCCCTCAATTGTGGTGTCACCGCCAAGAAATCTGACCCACAAAGTCCAGTGTCTTCGCCCGCATCCAGGCAACCTTACACCTTCTCAGTCTGGACATACACGGCCCTCTGTCCTCCCGTTCGTAGCGGCTTCATCAATCTTGGACCCGGCTATATCACCATCTCCCACAGCCTTTGGGCTCCTTGGGACCCGATTTCTATATTCTTCAATCTGGGCATTGGCGCCCCCCATGTGATACCAGCGACCCCTCCGGATGTCTGTTCACCCCTCTTCCCCATCTGAGGTCACCTGTGGTAACGTTGAATAACTTTTATCTGTCCATTACATCATTGTTTTTACACTTGTTTCCCAGCTGAATCTTATGCCGCGTACACACGATCATTATTTACGGCGGTTAAAAAACCGCCGTGAATAAGGTCATTAAAAATGAGGGAACGGCTTGTTCCCCACACAAGGTCGTTTTTCACGTCGTTTTTTCTCTTGTCGAGAAAAACGACCGATTGTGGGCTCCGCGGCAGTGTTTCCCTATGGGAAACACTGCTGCGGAAAACATGTCGAAAAAAACGACGAGAAAAATTAGAACATGTATTAATTTTTCTCGTTGTTTTTAATGCCGTTTTTCTCGTCGAAAAAAACGACAGAAAGCCCACAGACTATCGTTTTTCTCGTCGAATGGGAAAAATGTTGTTTTTCTCGACGAGAAAAACGGCCGTGTGTACGCGGCATTAGACTTTTATTTTTAGACTTTGCACCAGCCCTTCATATCTAAGATGGAATAAACATTGTTGGATCATCAGTCCATGGTTACTAGTGCCTGTTTTTATGACCACCACACTTTGGATCTTACTCATAGAGCGCTGCTAGTAGTTCCTTTTGTTTGTTCTACATAATTCCAGTGTTGTGTCAGCTGCACTGAGTTTGATCATTATCAACCACGGATTGTTTACTTCACAGACACATCCAATCTTATATGACCCTACAGCCCCTTGTAGCGCTTTAGGATATATTTGTTTTTCTCTACCCTTCAAAGACTGGAAGAACATCCTCTATACTGCACTTAGCTAAAGTAAAATTGTGTTGATTTCAACTTGTGTCTTATTGAAGAGTTAAGCTACCTGTGGGTGCTGTCGAGTCAGCAGGTGACCATACTGGCCAGACAGGCTGGGCCTAAAGAGGTATGTCAATGTACAAAGCGGCATTTGAAACAGAATAATAATGCCTAGTACACACGACCGTTTTTTTCCGCCGGATAAAAATCAGACGGTTTTTCCGACAGAATTCCTCTCAGCCTGCCTTGCATACACACGCTCAGACAAAAGTCCGCCCGTCCAAAGCGCGGTGACGTACAACACGTACCACGGCACTATAAAGGGGAAGTTCCATTCCAAGGGTACCACCCTTTGGGCTGCTTTTGCTGATCCTCGTGTTAGTAAAAGTTTAGTGAGAGACGATTCGCGCTTTTCAGCCTCGTGCTCTTCAGTCCGTTACAGCGTGATGAATGTGCTATCTCCATTACGAACGCTAGTTTTACCAGAAAGAGCGCTCCCGTCTCATACTTGTGTAGCGGCCTCACCCCTCTCTCCCCTTCTCATACTCGGCTTGTCTTTCTTTGTCTAGGGGTCTCAGTGCTGGGGGGAGAGATGAGATACACCATGTCCTCCATAGCTAAGAGGTGAAGGCCAGAAGATTGGGTCTTGTGTAGGTGTCCTAGAGTCAAGTCCAGTCCTTCGTCCCTGACTCCTTTGCTCCTAGTAACCAGAGTTCCACACAGTGAATAGGTCCAACTCAGTTTTATTCTTCTTGGCAAATAACAAACAGGTTCTTCTACTGAGTAGTAATGGGGGGATAGATCGAGGCACAATCCCTTCCCTTCTCCTGCTAACCACTGTGGTATCACCAGTGGCGGATAGTCACTGCCACTGACTATATTGAGTAGAATGTGAATTACCTTCACTAGCACGGCCCCTGTCAGGGGAAGGAGATCCGTCCAAGGGAGAAACAGGAGGCTTCTCCGTCACCAGCAATGCTGCGCCGGACTCTTCAGAGAAGTTCCGCACACCAGTCCTCACGAACTCAGACACGGGCACCCAAGGATTAGGGCCTCCTCGGATTCCTCCACCCTCGCGGAACTCAGTCGAAGGTACTGAGCCCCAGGCTTCCGCCATAGTACCTCACCCCAGGCTAAAGGTGCCTGGAATGGACTCCATCTCTCGCTCCGGCCAGGTCAAGGGCACCTGAGCCGGAACACCGGAACGCCAGCACCCAAGCTGAAGGTGCCTGGGTGCGGCCGCGTCCTCCAACTCTCTCCGAACTCTGAACCCCGTGGTAAGGGCGTCCGCCCCTTTTATCCCCTCTCCCTTCGTGCCACAACGGGTTCCCCGCCCGCTGTACCAGCTCCAGGGGAGGACAAAAAGGTACAGTCTTGCGGTGTGAGTTCAGCCCCGGCCCAGGGCGACAGCGCCACCTGTGGACCGCAAAGAACCTCACACCACCAGAGTCCTCCAAGAACCAGAAAAGGGTCTCGGAACCCCTTAGCAATTGGTGCATCTGGGTTACACTACCACCCAGATGCCTCCCCTGAAATTCAAATACCCGCTACACTTGATTCTGAGCATGCACGGTTTTCTGCCCGTCAGAAAAGCATACAGACGAACGGATTTCCTGCTCGGATTTTTGGCCTGACTTGGAAAAAAGAGATCCTGATCTCTTTTTTTTTTGTCCGGCAGTTTTCCCGTCGGAAAAACTGCGATGGAGCATACACACGGCCGGGATTCCCGACGAAAAGCTTTCATAGCAGTTTTCCCGTCTGAAAAAACGGTCGTGTGTACGAGGCATAACTGTTGTAGTTGTGCGTGTATCAGATGTTTAGCTGGCGTTGCCCTTTAAGCGTGAAGAGGCGGTGGGCATTTTTCTCCCGAACTCCTGAAAGTCCTCTCTTATCAGCTCATGTGTGACTCTATTAGACAAAGTGCCTAAATACCTCCGAATCCCGGGAGGAATCCGCTATGTTAAATGACCAAATCCATAATGCGGGATAATTTCTCGGAGGAATTTAAATACAGATTACAAATTAAACAGGTATTATTATGCTTCCCTTCACACAAATTAACCAGGAATCAAATAAAATTTCTGAGATGTAAATCACAGAGCAGCACCAGAGCAACTCATGCAAAACAAATGAAATCTTCCTCCCATTTTCTAATTAGGGCTCGGAGAACGTTCTATCGGCGCGGTTCACATCTGCAGGTGAACGACTCTACCATTTGCCGGGCCAGGGACGGCTCTGAATGACAACGTGGCGCCGGGGGAGGGTGACATTTGGGTGTCATTGATCGGCTCAGAGTAATGTCTCCTTCGATACAATGTAACGAGCTGCGGTCAATGTTGTCCCTCACTTCCCCGCTGTTCTGAAATCAATGACGAAAAGAGAAAAAAAAAAATGAAAAATGGCTAATGGACACCGAATGTAAAGCAAATTGAAACCCAAGAACAACATAATATCTGGATCGACTGTGGGTATAGGATTGTGTGTATACTATAGGACTATACATGTGTGTGTGTGTGTATATATATATATATATATATATATATATATATACCAGTGTTTCTCAACTCCAGTCCCCAAGGCGCCCCAACAGGTCATGTTTTCAGGATTTCCCTCAGATGATACGGCTGTGGTAATTACTAAGGCAGTGAAACTGATCAAATCACCTTTGCATAATAATGGAAAGCCTGAAAACATGACCTGTTGAGGACTGGAGTTGAGAAACGCTGATATACACACACACACACCAAAAGTATTAACCGCTTGCCGACCGGCTCACGCCTATATACGTCGGCAGAATGGCACGGACAGGCAAATCAATGTATATTTACGTCAGTTTGAATTTGCCGCCGTGTGCGCGCCTGCCGCGAGCTCCGTGACCGTGCCCGCGGGACCCGCGGACTCGATGTCCGCTGGTGTCCCGCGATTGGGTCCCAGAGCTGCAGAATGGGGAGAGGCAAGTGTAAACAAGCATCTCCACGTTCTGCCTAGTGACACTGTCAGTGATCATCTGCTCCCTCTCAGACCGCATTCACACCTGAGCGTAGCCCTTCGAGCGTTTTTACCGACGTTTTTTACCGGCGTTTTGTCGCGCGAATTTGTGCCCGTCGAAACGCTCATTGTCGCGCTAAACGCTTGAATTGAGCGTTTCCATTACATTCTATGACTCCTAAAACGCCCAAATCTGCCCGATTCGCACGTGGAGTGGAGATGTGAACCATCTCCATAGAGAATAATGGATTTTTTCCCCCTCTAGCGTTTTGTAGCTTCAGGCTTCAGGCTACAAAACGCTCAGGTGTGAATGCAGCTTCATCGGGAGCAGCGATCAGTGATGTGTCACTCGTAGCCACGCCCCCTAACAGTTAGAATCACTCCCTAGGACACACTTAACCCTTTCCTAGCCCCCTAGTGGTTAACCTCCTTCCCTGCCAGTCACATTTACACAGTAATCAGTGCATTTTTATAGCACTGATCGCTGTATAAATGTGAATGGTCCCAAAATAGTGCCAAAAGTGTCCGATGTGTCCGCCATAATGTCGCAGTCATGATATAAAAAAAAAAAACGCTGATCGCCGCCATTACTAGTAAAAAAAAAAATGATTAATAAAAATCCCATAAAACTATCCCCTATATTGTAGATGCTATAACTTTTGCACAAACCAATCAATAAACGCTTATTGCAATATTTTTAACCAAAAATATGTAGAAGAATACGTATCGGCCTAAACTGAGGAAAAAAAACGTTTTTTATATATATTTTTGGGGATATTTATTGTAGCAAAAAGTAAAAAATATTGCTTTTTTTTCAAAACTGTCGCTCTAATTTTGGTTTTATAGAGCAAAAAATAAAAACCGCAGAGGTGATCACATACCACCAAAAGAAAGCTCTATTTGTGGGGAAAAAAAGGACGTCAATTTTGTTTGGATATAACGTCGCACGATCGCACAATTGTCAGTTAAAGCGACGCAGTGCCGAATCGCAAAAAAAGTGGCCCAGTCATTTGGCAGCCAAATGGTCCGGGGCTGAAGAGGTTAAGACGTCTTGCCTTTACACGCACATGAACTTTAATGGCATCCCAGTCTTAGTCCGTAGGGTTCAATATTGAGTTGGCCCCGCCCTTTGCAGCTATAACAGCTTCAACTCTTCTGGGAAGGCCGTCCACAAGGTTTAGGAGTGAGTCTATGGGAATGTTTGACCATTCTTCTAGAAGCACATTTGTGACGCCAGGCGCTGATGTTGGATGAGAAGACCTGGCCCGCAGTCTCCGCTCTAATTCATCCCAAAAGTGTTCTATTGGGTTGAGGTCAGGAGTCTGTGCAGGCCAGTCAAGTTCCTCCACCCCAAACACGCTCATCCGGGTCTTTATGGACCTTGTGTTATAGCTGCAAAGAGTGGGCTAACGCAATATTGAACCCTTACGGGCTAAGACTAAAGTTCATGTGTGTGTAAAGGCAGGTGTCCCAATACTTTTGGTAATATAATATTTTTTTATTTATTGGTTGAACTAGATAGACTTGTGTCTTTTTTCAGCCAGACTAACTATGTAACTATGTATATATAATATATTCCAGGTTACCAGTCCTTAGGTGGGGTGGCTGCATTTGTTTTCTTTTTTTTTTCAGGTTTTCTTTTCCTATTTTTTCACCCAGTGATCCTGCCAGTAACACATTTCCTGTCCTAGGGTGACAATGCTCACTGTACTGTACTGAGCACTTTGTCACCCTAGGACAGGACTATGGAATCCCCGCCCCCCCCCCTCATCTACATTAACCACTTTAAGGCCCAGCCTTTTTCGTCGTTTCGAATAATTAGTATCTTCGGATACATTTGTATTCTTTACGTTCACTAACAGCCAAATATGAAAGGAAATTCCAATACCTATAACGTAATAGGTATTTTAAGTTAGTAATAGTTAAGTTATTATTAGTTAGTTATTATTTCAGATTTTTGAATTTTCGGATTTTAGAATTTACAAATTCAAGAATTTATAAATTTTCGAATATTCAAATTTATGAATATTGGGAAAAATGATCGTTAAACAGGTTTTCGTTAATTCAGATATTTCCGAATTAACGAGTTTGTTGAAATTAGTTGAGAAACAAATTCGGAACGAAGCATATTGCACATGTCTAATGCTAACCAGCCTTTCCTAGCAAATAGTATGTATGCAGTGAGGTTACACCAATCCTTTAGCTTCTGTTATAGCTGGTCCGCAATTTCCTCCATGAACAGGACTTTGGACATTAAGTCTTTGAATAAAAAGCGGTACATTGATCTGTTTCTCTTGTAGTTTAGATTTTGGCCTTATTCACACAGAACATACTACAGAGTACACCCGTATGAGGGATGTGTTTCCCTACACAGGGATGTACAGGTGTTCTGTGCAACCTCATGCAGGCAGTCCCATTCATGTACCTTGGGACTCAGGGTCTACACCAGGATGCACAGGGGACACATTATTGGTGTAGTGTCTTCTCCCTTATTTCACAGAGAGATCGACAAATGTCTCCAATCCAAATTATACTATTCCTTCCGATCCAATCGCTGTACTGGCGCAGGCTCAGGAGCCCGTCCACACTCCGAGTGTCTTCGACTAGACATGTGCACTGCCAAAAAATGTGTTCGTTTTTGTTTCATTCGTTTTTGTTTTGTTTCTTTTTTCGGGTCATTCGTTATGATCGCAATTCGTAAATTTGTACATTCGTAAATTTGTACATTCGTAAATTCGTACATTCGTAAATATATACATTCGTAAATTCGTACATTCCTAAATATATACATTCCTAAATTCGTACATTCCTAAATATATACATTCGTACATTCGTAAATTTGTAAATTCGTAAATTCGTACATTCGTACATTCGTAAATTCGTACATTCGTAAATATATACATTCGTAAATTCGTACATTCGTAAATATATACATTCGTAAATTCGTACATTCGTAAATATATACATTCGTAAATTCGTACATTCGTAAATATATACATTCGTAAATTCGTACATTCGTAAATTCGTACATTCGTAAATATATACATTCGTAAATTCGTACATTCGTAAATTCGTACATTCGTAAATATATACATTCGTAAATTCGTACATTCGTAAATTCGTACATTCGTAAATTCGTACATTCGTAAATTCGCACATTCGTAAATCCATACATTCGTAAATTTGTAAATTCGTACATTCGTAAATTTGAAAAAATTCGTACATTCGGAAATTCGAAAATTTGGAAATTCGAAATTCGAAAATCCGAAAACCCGAAAATTCAAAAATCTGAAAAAATAACTATTAAATTATAGGTATTGTAATTTCCTTTCAAATTTGGCTGTTAGCGAACGTAACGAATACAAATTTATCCGAAGTTACGCATAACCTGAAATAACAAATGCCACATCTAAACAAATGGAACGGAACAAACTAATAATTATTAATAATAATAAAACGTTTTTATTATTATTAATGTTATTTATTATTATTATTAATTCATTACGTTCCATTCGTTTAGATACGGCATTCATTATTTCGGAAAACAATTCGTAACTTCGTTAAGTTCACTAACAGCCAAATTTGAAAGGAAATTCCAATACCTATAATTTAATAGTTAGTAGTAGTTAAGTTATTATTAGTTAATTATTATTTCAGATTTACGAATTTACAAATTTACAAATTTACTAATTTACGAATGTACGAATTTACGAATGTACGAATTTACGAACGTACATTCGTAAATTTGTACATTTGTAAATTTGTACATTCGGCAATTCGTACATTCGTAAATTCATAAATTTGTGCATTCGTAAATTTGTATGAATCTACGAATTTTCGGATATTGGAATTTACGAATATTCGTTAAAATTCGGTAAATTCGTTTCCGAATTAACAAATTTGTCGAAATTCGTTAAAAAACTAATTCGGAACGAAACGAATTGCACATGTCTAGCTTCGACCAAACAAACAAGAAAGCTGCACACCAATTACATCATTGACCGGTAAAAGCTTTATACAAACACAAACATGCTGCCATCTTTGATGCGTTTCATCTTTATGGTCTTAGTTGTGGGCTTAGTTGTAAGGGGAAAGGCCTGTAGTGAAACGCAGGGCTGGTTCTACCACTAGGCAAACTAGGCAGTTGCCTAGGGCGCCCTGCTGCCTAGGGCGCCCGGCCACTGGTGTTCCTACTCTCTTCTCACTGCAGCAAGCAACTAAGTCTCAGCATCAGCAGGCAGCAGCCACTCCGTTCGCATATAGTGTCAGAGGTGCAGCGGCGGCGTAGGACTGTGTCTGTGTCCCGACTCCCGAACGAATGGGAGCAAGCAAAAATTCATTGATGGGCGCTGGTAGACTGCATTTGATGGGCACTGGTGAGGTTACATTTGATGGGGGCTGGTGAGGTTACATTTGATGGGGGTTGGTGAGGCTGCATTGATGGGCGCTGGTGAGGCTGCATTGATGGGCGCGCTGGTGAGGCTGCATTGATGGGCGCTGGTGAGGCTGCATTGATAGGGGCTGGTGAGACTGCATTGACAGACGCTGGTGAGGCTGCATTGATGGGCGCTGGTGAGGCTGCATTGATGGGGGCTGGTGAGGCTGCATTGATGGGCTCTGGTGAGGCTGCATTTGATGGGCGCTGGTAAGGCTGCATTTGATGGGCACAGGTGAGGCTGCATTTGATGGGCACAGGTGAGGCTGCATTTGATGGGCACAGGTGAGGCTGCATTTGATGGGCACAGGTGAGGCTGCATTTGATGGGCACAGGTGAGGCTGCATTTGATGGGCGCTGGTGAGGCTGCATTTGATGGGCGCTGGTGAGGCTGCATTGATGGGCGCTGGTGAGGCTGCATTGATGGGCGCTGGTGAGGCTGCATTGATGGGGGCTGGTGAGGCTGCATTGACGGACGCTGGTGAGGCTGCATTGACGGGCGCTGGTGAGGCTGCGTTCACGGGTGCTGGTGAGGCTGCATTGATGGGCGCTGGTGAGGCTGCATTGATGGGCGCTGGTGAGGCTGCATTGATGGGCGCTGGTGAGGCTGCATTGATGGGGGCTGGTGAGACTGCATTGACAGACGCTGGTGAGGCTGCATTGATGGGCGCTGGTGAGGCTGCATTGATGGGGGCTGGTGAGGCTGCATTGATGGGCTCTGGTGAGGCTGCATTTGATGGGCGCTGGTAAGGCTGCATTTGATGGGCACAGGTGAGGCTGCATTTGATGGGCACAGGTGAGGCTGCATTTGATGGGCACAGGTGAGGCTGCATTTGATGGGCACAGGTGAGGCTGCATTTGATGGGCACAGGTGAGGCTGCATTTGATGGGCGCTGGTGAGGCTGCATTTGATGGGCGCTGGTGAGGCTGCATTGATGGGCGCTGGTGAGGCTGCATTGATGGGCACTGGTGAGGCTGCATTGATGGGCGCTGGTGAGGCTGCATTGATGGGGGCTGGTGAGGCTGCATTGACGGACGCTGGTGAGGCTGCATTTGATGGGCGCTGGTGAGGCTGCATTTGATGGGCGCTGGTAAGGCTGCATTTGATGGGCACTGGTAAGGCTGCATTTGATGGGCACAGGTGAGGCTGCATTTGATGGGCACAGGTGAGGCTGCATTTGATGGGCACAGGTGAGGCTGCATTTGATGGGCACAGGTGAGGCTGCATTTGATGGGCACAGGTGAGGCTGCATTTGATGGGCACAGGTGAGGCTGCATTTGATGGGTGCTGGTGAGGCTGCATTTGATTGGCGCTGGTGAGGCTGCATTGATGGGTGCTGGTGAGGCTGTATTGATGGGCGCTGGTGAGGCTGCATTGATGGGCGCTTGTGAGGCTGCATTGATGGGTGCTGGTGAGTCTGCATTTATAGGCACTGGTAAGGCTGCATTAACGGGCGCTGGTGAGGCTGCATTGATGGGCGCTGGTGAGGCTGCATTGATGGGCGCTGGTGAGGCTGCATTGATGGGTGCTGGTGAGGTTGCATTGATGGGCACTGGTAAGGCTGCATTAACGGGCGCTGGTAAGGCTGCATTTGATGGGTACAGGTGAGGCTGCATTTGATGGGCACAGGTGAGGCTGCATTTGATGGGCGCTGGTGAGGCTGCCTTTGATGGGCGCTGGTGGGCTGCATTTGGGCGCTTCATTAAAAAGGTGGGGTATACATGGACAGGGAAAAGGGGGTGGAGTCGGGGGTGGAGCCAGGGGGCGGCAAAATGAGGTTTCGCCTAGGGAGTAAAACTCCTTGCACCAGCCCTGGTGAAACGCGTCAATGATGGGTGGTTTGGAGGTGGGTATAGCGATATGTTTGTGCTTGTGCCTTTAAATAAAGCTTTTACCAGAGCAGAGGGGAGGGGGCGGGCATAACTTCTGTGTGTGTGTGTGCTTCTCTGCTCTCACAGCTGGAGTGGTTTCCTCCAGGAATGCAACAAACCTGTAAATATATATATACAGTATATGTAATAGAGATAAGTCCCTGTCAGAGCTGGGCTCTCTGTCCTTCCTTCTCTGTGCTCAGGTTGCTCAGCTGTCAGTTAATTGCCAGAGCCCAGAACTCATCGTTCCACAGTGGCTCACCTGGTGATCATCTCCTGCTCGTCAGTCAAGCCCACAGCCAACCCCTTCTGGCTATTTAAACTGCCTGGCTCATTTTCATCGATTGCCTTCACCTTGGTCAAACATATCTAGAGACTCTCTGCTGTGTTCCTGTTGAAGACTTGCCTGGCTGACATCCCTTCTGGTTCCTGATCCTGCTCTGCTGCCTCTGACTACGCTGATCTCTGGCTGCCTGATTTCCTGGCTTGTTCTGACTACCCGATTTGGCTACCGAACTCTGGCTATGTTTTGACTACGTTTACTAGTTTTACCATTTTTACCATTTTATTAAACTGTGTGATTTTTTACTGCATTTACTGTCTCTGTCTGTTTCATGGTTCCTGACAGTCCCGGAGGTGACATGCACCTAATTGGACTTAACTCATAGAGTGTGTCTGCACTTTTTGCAAAATTGCTAAATTCCTGAAATTTATGAAATTGCATTCTTATTGGAAAAGAGTCGTTGAACGGTTTCTGTGTTGTGTGTTTTTTTCAGATGCGTCTCAACACTGAAGCTTCCTCTGTTCATACGTTTGCATAACATCATCGCAGTCATGCAAGGCGGTTATTGGGTGTTTTAGGAACCGAAAAATGTGTTCTGTTTGCTCAAGACGAGGCCTTGGACTCTCGTTGAAAATGAATGCCAATGCCGTGCAAAGTGCATAAGTATTGCCATACATTGTTGCAAACACGAATCGAAGAGCAACAACAAGGTGAATACAACCAGAAGTATGAAGCCAGGCGAGTTTCTCCTGTAATTGACAAAAGAAAAAGTTTTGAGTTTCCATTCTCTTCTGTTTCCTAAGTTTTTCAAAGCGATCGTTGCCGGGCTCCCCGTCTCAGCAGCGTGGAGCTCGGATTGGTATGGCCGCTGACTCTCTTCACTTATTGAACTTATCTGATGTCTACATCTGTGCCGGGAGCTCCACCGCGCCACAGCCGCCATTTCCATAACAATATCAATGATTTCAATAATTGTCACAACCTTCCTGGAGTGTAAATACACGTCAGGCCTCCTCTAGAATGAATCACACATTCCAACGGCGAAAACATTTTTATCCGCCTCACCAAGTCTACAGAACGCGGGCTGTGCGCTCCTAGCATGGAGAAGACTCCCCCGGGAAGGCAGAGATACCAGCTTGTCTCTGCAGCTAAAGCTCTGTGGTGGCCAGTAACTGGGCACCATACACAATGGATTAGTGATTATGGCTTTATGCCTTACAGCCCAGGGGGGGGGGGGGGGTCCTCGGTTTGAATCCCAGTCAGGACGCTGCATGGAGTTTACATCTTCTCCCTGTGCTTGCTTGGGTTTTCTCCAGGTACTTCCACACTCTAATGACATGTTGGTAAATTAATTCCCTAAACAGTGTAGCGCCGCTCAGACTGTGGATAAAGATTTCCTCGTGGGTGCTGGCCCCGGCTCACCACCGTCAATAGTAATTGAAGAAAAAGAAAATTGGCCGCACACCAGGGGTCAAGTCCTGGGGAAAAAAGTTTGGGAACTCCCACCCAAGATCCACACCCCCACCAAAAAAAACTACACTGACGGTAGTGACCTATATACACTGACCTACACTGACCTACCTACACTGACCTACCTACACTGACCTACCTACACTGACGGTAGTGACCTATATACACTGACCTACACTGACCAACCTACACTGACCTACCTACACTGACAGTAGTGACCTAGATACACTGACCTACACTGACCTACCTACACTGACCTACACTGACCTACCTACACTGACCTACCTACACTGACGGTAGTGACCTATATACACTGCCACACCTACACTGACGGTAGTGACCTATATACACTGACACACCTGACCTACCTACACTGTTTTTTATTTTTAATAAATTTGCAAATATTTCAAACAAACTTCTTTCACATTGTCATTATGGGGGGTTGTTTGTAGAATTTTGAGGAAAATTATGAATTTAATCCATTTTGGAATAAGTCTGGAATAAGTCTGTAACATAACAAAATGTGGAAAAAGTGAAGCGCTGTGAATACTTTCCAGATGCACTATATATATATATATATATATATATATATATATATATATATATATATGTAGCGGCCTCACCCCCTCTTTCTGGTCTAGGGGTATGTTGTATGTGAGGGTGAGATGCGCTACGGCCCATGTCCTCCCCATTGCTGTGGGTGAGGCGAAGGCCAGTACCTGTTATTCTCCTCGGGCCTGTGTGTCTCGTTAAGAACCAAGTCCTGCTGTACTGACACTCCCCTTTGCTCCCATTAACCAGAGTTCCACACACCGATAGAGGGTCCAACTCTTGTTTACTAACACACTCCAATAAACAGTCCTTTTCCAGCCGACTGGTTGAGACCCAATAAACAGTTCAATACGGTGGGGTGAGCAGGTCGAGGCACTGTCCTGATAAGTAAACTAAACCACTGTGGATTCACCAGCGGTTGCTAAAGCCCATGGCTTGTGAAAGAACTTAAACCTTCAGGGTCTCTACCAGCGACCCCAGAGAACAGAAACAGGAGTACCTTTGCTGCGTTGTGGCCCCTATCAGGGGGGGAAGTCCCTCCAAGAGAGTTACCAGAGGCCCCTCTGTCACCCGGTTGATGCCGCTCCGTCTCTTCAGAAGGGTGACCTCTCCGGCCTCCTCACCGGCCTCCTCACCTCAGATACGAGCCCCATTCACCTCAGGGACCCTCGGACAATCCCGCCCTTGCAGGACCCAGTCTAAGCCCCAGGCCTCCGATGTAGTACCTCACCCCAGGCTTAAGGTGCCTGGGATGGACTCCAACACCGCTCCGGCCAAGCCATGGGCACCTAGGCCGGAACTCCGAACCGCCAGCACCCAGGCCTAAGGTGCCTGAGCACCGGATGTAGAAAAACCGCGTGGCGAGGGCGTCTGTCCCCTTTATCTCCTCCCGTGACGCCCCAGCAGGTTCTCCGCCCCCGCTGTACCACCGCCGGAATGGGACAAAAAGGACAGCACTGCGGCAGTGATTCTACCTCGACCTGTGGGAACACCGCCACCCCAGGCCAAGGAGAATAGTACACCACCAAAGTCCTCCACGACTGAAAGTGGTCCAAATCCTCTATGATTTACACACACCTGGGTCATACTACCACCCAGGTGTATCCCCCTAAATTTAGACCCCCGCTACATATATATAGTATATATTGAACCTGGGTAATTAATATATTTTCAGTTTTAAAGGGATGGGGTGGCACATCTAGCGCCTGCTGTGCAGGAAGGCTGAACTACACCTGCCAACATATGGCTTAAAGTGGAGTTCCACCCCACTTTACAAGGTGGTCTTAAACTAAAGACCACTCCTCCACCCCTCGTTTTCAGATATATATATTATTTTTTTCCCCCTACCTTTTAAGAAGTACAAAGGTGTACTTCCGTCCCAGCCAGGCCGCGGCAAAGTACGTAATTTCGTCTTCTGCTGCGATGGACGAATCGGCCTGGGTTGGGGGGCCGACATTGCTGGCTCCCTGGACAGGTAAGTGTCCTTATTAAAAGTCAGCAGCTACAGTACTTGTATCTGCTGACTTTAAAAATAAATAAAAAATTGAGGCTGGAACTCCGCTTTAGCCTCTAGCCACCCACGCAATGCATATGTGTGGGACGGAAAATAGCCACACTTGCACATATGCGTCCATACTCTAGGTGGCAGAGATTTCAGTGCTGAGAACATGCTTACTGTGCGCTCCCAGGACAGGTACTGAGCTGTCAAAATGGAGATGCCAGGATTGGCTCCCGATCAGGGGCAGCCCGACCATTAGGGGCACCCAGGCGCCGCTCCCTCTCTCCAGGCCACCCACTATATGCAATGGATAGATTCATGCCCGCCACAGCAACCCCCTATTGGTGCGTCCGGCCCCTTTCCGCGCACCGGGCACATGAATTACAGCGGCCAGTTTTTTTTTTTTTAAGAACCTGATTAGAGCCAGAGAATGCGACTGGAGCCCACCCAGGTGTGTTACAACAGCCAATGAATATTCGCTGTTGAAACACTGATCCTCTATCCGGCCAATCAGAAGCTGGTGTGAGACTGGTTTTCCGATGGGCCGAAAGGACAGGAGATCCTATTGGATGCCTAGGAGGAGAGAGGAGGATCATGCTAGGACACGCTGCGGCCACCCATAGCACATGCTGCCTTCCCACCGTCCACTACCTATATGGGGTAAGTGCGGGCTTACCCCCTCCGTCCGTCCATCCGACCGCGCACAGGGGGGGACCATGCATAGCTCCGAACTGTCCCTAATGTAGCGCCCTGCTCCTGTTGGGTAGACGCTATGTGTTAAATTTAGTTATCTGAGCTGTAGTTCAGCTCAGAAAGAATTATGCTAAACTGTTGGCTCTGTTTCAGTCTAGCTGGGTTGCGCGTTTTTCACCTGACAGTAGGTGTCACTGTCACCACAGGTCAGGGTTGCAAATGCAGCAGGCTAGGTGTATTGGGTATTCCTTTCCCAGAAGTGGCTCAGGGGGCGTGGTCAACCCGCTGTGCATTCTGGGAGAAGGTACTTAAGGGACAGAGACCTCTCTATCGGGGTTCATTGCCGGATCCTGACCTGAGGGCCCTCCTGGCCTCGGATGTGTGAGCCCTTTTCGGCATCGGGGCCTGCTGGACCGAGGCTCTGCAACTGAGAAGTAGGCCCAGGAGTTGCTGGGGCCTATTAGTCCAGGGATGGTCCTGCGCGGTCTTGCCTGCGGGAAGAAGCGGAACAATTGGGGACTCAATTGAAGGACACATCCTGGCCAGTTTGCCTCACGGTGCTGCCGGCTGGTTGAAAGATTCTGGCACCGTGAGCTGTGTACTTTTGAAGGAACTTTTTGCAAAGTGTCAGTGTGGTTACACGATCTTGTGGCGGAAGGTTGTGAAACGACGCGACAGCACTCATCAAGTCTGTGGCAGAGACTTTGAACGAGCTTCGCACCGATTGCTAGGCCAGTGAGAGTAGGCCTATCCGGTGGTTGCTGAATCCAGCGTGGAACTGATTTGTCCTCTGGATCTGAGATTGTGCCCGTGATCCGCAAAGCAAGGTACCTGAACCTCCCCTATCCCTCTACCCCTCTGTTGGAACTGGTATAATAAAGCTCTTGAAGAAAAAGTAACCAAGCGCTGGTGTGAACATTCATGAAATCTCTTCAAGAGGGACCCCTGACACGAGTGTGGTGAACAGAAAGGTAACGGTAGGCCCGAAACTTTAAACCAGTGGCTCCTACGGGGGTAGTGCTACACTAATTTCGAGGGACTGTCCGTGATTTGAAAGAAAGTCCCTCTGTCCCTCATTTGTCCCTCATTTTGGTCTTATCTATACAGTTGTATATAAAATGCACTTTGTATCTCTCAAAAAGTGTTTACCAGCGCTAAACCTTTCATCTGATTTTCTAAATTGCTGCATTTGTAAATTCCAAAGGCCAATATAAAGAAATAATAGTGGTAAAAAACACTTGTGGGTTTAAGCAATCTTGTTTTTTTTGTACAATTCTCCTTTAAAGGGGCGTGGCAACGGGGTGTGTCCTATGCCTGCATACTTTAGCTGATAGGTGTCCCTCATTCCCATCTCAAAAAATTGGGAGGTATGGGGGTCGTGGGTGCCACTGACCGTCTGGGGGGGTGGTTGTTTGCTGCGCCCCCCCCCAAAAAAAATACATCAGTCGCCACTGCTCCCGATCATGTGACCACTGTGACCATCAATCAATTTTGTCCATCTGATCATCCCCCACAGCTACTACCCTTTGTTCCACTTGACCCTCCCTTCTAGACTGTAAGCTCTAACGAGCAGGGCCCTCTTATCCCTCCTGTATTGAATTGTATTGTAACTGTAATGTCTTCCTTCATTTTGTTAAAGAGGATGTAAACCCGAAATTTTTTATTAATTTTTTTGCTGTCACATTGTAGAGTATAAGATTTCCTATCATTTGTGCCAGGTCTTGCCACAAAGAATGAATCCAGCTCTGAGCAATCCTCTTTTATTGTTCAGTGAGATAAAAACGGACAAACAGAGTTACCTTTGTCCGCTCCGCCCCCTTGCTGTGAGTGACCGGTTATTTACATATCTCGTGCACTAGCTTTAGATAGGCATTATTTTTTAAATTCCCACCCCCACTCTTTTTCTGAAGTCATGTGGTTACTTTTCTGGATTTTGACTGGATGTTAGTGATCATAGCAGAAGGAATACACAGGAGAAAATGCATGTTGACAAGGGGAGTGTAGAGGTGGGCGGGGAGTCTACTGACATCACAAGCTCCACCCACCGAGCTCCAGACAACAGATCCGCCCACAGAATCTGCAGTTTTTCAGTTCTTATACCAGACAGAGGGGAGACATTTGACAGATAAGGATACATGTAGGAGGCGTCTATATCCTTATAGATCAGCACTATGGCAGTAGTTTAGAAAGGATGAGAGTGGGTTTACATCCACTTTAAGCGCTGCGCAAACTGTTGGCACTATATAAATCCTGTAAAATAATAATAATAATAATAATGTGATCAGGAAGAAACCCTCAGGGTGGGCAGGAAGGGGGTTAAAAATGGCCTGGATTGGGCAGGTAGCATAAAAGCCAACTGTCCTGGATTTGCCGGGAGAGTTCCATTTTCTTTGACCTCATCTTAGATATATATATATACTCCATACATATAGTCAGGACTTTTTTTCAGCGGGAACGCGGGGGGAACGCAGTTCCGGTACCTCCTGGACTGACTGTATGTAATGGCAAGGGGTGCTGGGGTGTGCTGCAAGGTATTGATGCTCACTGCTGGCGGATCTATTCTAGCTGGAGGGGATCTATTTTTGCAGGGGGGCCTATTGTTGCTGGTGGGGAACCTATTGTTGCAGGGGGGTCAGTTGTTGCTGAAGGAGATCTACTGTTGGGGGAGGGGTCTATTGTTGATGGCTGCCAGAGAGTCTATTAATGCTGGCTGTGCAGAGATCTGTTGATGCTGCTGGGAGTCTATTGTTGCTGGGGGGGGGATTTTGTTGTGGGTGGTACATTGTTAGGGGGATCTATTGTTGCTGGCTGAAGGGGAAACCAAATTCCATACAAATTACTTAGCACAACAAAATGATACTTGGTTCTGTATTGTCTAAAAGGGGCGGTACTGGGAGGTGGGTAGGGGATGGAACCACGGGACGTTGCTCGGGGGTGGAGAAAACAAGTGACTCAGAAAAGGGGAGTTCCTGCACCTATCGTCTGAGAAAAAAAGCCCTGCATATAGTGCCCCTGATGGACAATGAACCCAACACCCCAGTGCTGCAAGATCACAACACTGTCTATTATGTTGACCACAAATGATGAAGATCCAGTAATTAGGAGATTATTATTATTATACAGAAAGGAAGATGTGTCGAAAGGAACCATCAGACCAAGGTTACATTTACTGAACAGCACTAAGCACCAAGCCACCGCTGGGAGGTCGCCGACATCGATGTTCTGCAGACTTATAAAGACACAGAACTTATCAGAGCAAACAGATCCCGGTAAATGTAATGTAGCCTATGAAACAGATGGCACATTTCGGCTTTCGGAGTGTAATTATCTACAAAGCTGAGCGGAGTTTGAAGATATCATAGACTTGGGGCCTCGTAAAACCTTGTAGAGCAAATAAATGATTTCCATTTTTTTTTTTTTTTTTTTAATAAATGCCCTTGTCCATATTACGCCGTCTTATATGAAAGGCTCCGGCTAATGAATATACAATGATCGTTATGGCTAAGAAGTGCCACACCGAGCTGCTTTTTATAGGCTGCGGAATTAATTGAAAACATAGAAAGAAATGAGATTTATCTTATTGGTAGTTTCATTCGATGCAGCAGGGAGAAGGCAGCAATTAATGAGCGGCAGGTAGATTATGAACATACAGATGAAGGACATTTCATAAGATTGGCCTAAAATAAATCTTTTTTTTTTTTTTTTTAAATCCCAGGAGTTTAGGTTAGTGAAGATTAAAAACCAGTTTTGGTATCGGTTAGACTTGTGCACAACGGAAAAATTTGTTTAGTTTCGGTTCGTTTTTTGTGCACAACGGAAAAATTCGTTTAGTTTCGGTTCGTTTCTTTTCGGTCCTGTTGATTCGTAATCATTCGTAATTTTGCTAGACGGGATTTTTCGTGTTCGGACTCATTCGTATTTTCGCAAGCGTCGTTTTTCGTTGAATTTTTAGTTGATTTATAATTCGTACTTTCAGTAGGGTACGTTGTTTTTCGTTGATTCTGGACAACACTCCTACTTTCGTAACTTTTTTTGGGTTCGTTGATTCGGAATTTTCCGTGTCTCTCTCACAACGACGCTGCCTATTATGCCTTATGTGCTTCGAATGGATTTGTCCTTTTCTAAATACATAGCGGTTATTTGTAACGATTCGAAATCTCGTATTTTACTTTCGTTTTTTCATGCGGCTATAGCCTCCGCCCCCTGTACACCATTTTGAGAGGGAGTTCAGCACAGTGTGGGAGAAGCAGAGAGCAGAGTGAGTGTTATTGTGCTTCGTATGGATTTGTACATTCGTAACTTTTTTCATAACGAATTATGCCGAAGACATTCGGGCATTCGCTATTTTGCGGTATAATTTATTTCGGATTCGGTTTTATTCGTAATTGCTTTGTTCAGAAATTCGAATGCTTCCGAATGTCCGAAAGTTGCTAAATTCGGACGAATTTCGATTTGTTACGAAACGAATTGCACAAGCCTAGTATCGGTGTGGATATGGACATTAAATGAGGTGTTTGTTCAGAGGTTCAATAGAGAAGACCAAAGTGAATTAGCTTTACCACGGCAGAGCAAACCAGTACAGGTGACCCTTTGGACTCCTTATTAGGTCCCAGTACACATTAGACATGTGCATTCGTTTTCGTCCAAATGCATTTTCGTCCGAATTTCAGGTAATTTCGTTATCATTTTAACAAACGATAACGAAAGCGCAGAATCCGAAAACCGAAAGATCCGACATAAACAAATGCTTTATTTTCGTTTTCGTTGCCACAACAGTTCGGTATAGATTGGAGATTCGACATGATGCTGACAATAACAATCTGTGTCCATCGAACCTGTGGTCCAATGTGCCTAACCTTAACTCTATTAGTCCATGATTATTCTACATAGAGAGAAAAGATTCAAATTTTTTTAAGCCTATTAGAGCCTCTGGCTCTAATCATGTGCTTTAAGCCCCCCTCCCCCTCAATTGGAATCCATGTATGTAGATCAGGGTGCCGGACGCATGGATAGGGGGGGCGGCGCCCGTGCGCCCTGTATGGACGGGCCACCACCGGTGGGCACAGTAAAAGATGTGCAGTGATGGTAATAGGGTTTATGTCACAGGGGGGGTCCTTAATGCTGTAGCATGTTGTTGTATCCATGAGTTAACCAAGTGAAATATATTATTCTTTAATATCTGTTGGAGTATCGAAATTCTTCATTGTTCTGCCGGCAAGCAAGGAAACCGTCCTCCACCGCCAGCAGAAAGGAGAGAAAAGAGGCATGCAGTGCAGAACAGCTGTGATGATAAATGGAAAGTAGAGAAATGATGTTCCTTGCTATGAAGAAAATGCAGATAGGGTATGTACTTGTTTCATTTACACCTGTGTGCATGTTAATGTGTATTTTGCATTTGTGTGTTTGCATTTGTTTTAAGTCCTTCGTTGAAACGAGTTTCAGCTTGTATAGAAGCAATGTATACAGCAAGCTTTTAGCAAGCCCCGGGGAGCTTTTCTGAAGCTTTTAGGGGTCCATTCCCAGCTGTGTGTCCTAACGCGCATCAACTTGTATACCCAGATTAGCCATTGTATGAGGGCTACATCAAAAGTAATGCAAAAGTGGGCATAACTGTTTTACTAACTTACAGACACTAGCGTTGCTAGCCAGGTGCGGGGGGGGCGGGCCGCACCCGGGTGACACCCACCAGAGGGGTGACACCCGTGGGTAGCGCAGCGGCACCACACTGACATTGCCCGCTGCCCTGTGCCTTAGGCTCACGCTGCGGCTGTGTCCCTCAGCGGAGCGGAAGGAAGCCGCCGCCTCCTCCGCCTCCTCTCTGTTTACATCCACAGAGGAGGAGGAGCCCGCGCTCGAGAGACACACCGCTGTGTGTATCTGCCGCTCTGTTCTGAGGTCTGTAAGGTAAGGGGGGCATCTTTACTGATGGGGGGAGGGGTGTCTGTACTGCTGGGGTCTGCACTAGGGGGAGTTTGCACCAGGGGGGCTGTAACTGAGGGGGTGTCTGTACTGAGGGGGGTCTGGTACCAAGGGGGGTGTCTGTACTGAGGGGGTGTCTGTAACTGAGGGGGTGTCTGTACGAGGGGTGTCTGGTACTGTGGGGGGTGTCTGTAACTGAGCGGGGTGTCTGTAACTGAGGAGGTCTGCACTGAGGTGGGGGTGTCTGTACTGAGGGGGGTGTCTGTACTGAGGGGGGTGTCTATACTGAGGGGGGTGTCTATACTGAGGGGGGTGTCTGTAACTGAGGGGGGTGTCTGTAACTGAGGGGGGGTCTTTAACTGAGGGTGTGTCTGTAACTGAGGGGGTGTCTGTAACTGAGGGGTGGTCTGTACGAGGGGGAGTCTGTACGAGGGGGTGTCTGTACTGAGGGGGTGTCTGTACTGAGGGGGGTGTCTGTACGAGGGGTGTCTGTAACTGAGGGGGTGTCTGTAACTGAGGGGTGGTCTGTACGAGGGGTAGTCTGTACGAGGGGGTGTCTGTACTGAGGGGGGTGTCTGTACTGAGGGGGGTGTCTGTAACTGAGGGGGTGTCTGTAACTGAGGGGGTGTCTGTAACTGAGGGGGTGTCTGTAACTGAGGGGTGGTCTGTACGAGGGGGAGTCTGTACGAGGGGGAGTCTGTACGAGGGGGTGTCTGTTACTGAGGGGGGTGTCTGTACTGAGGGGGGTGTCTGTACTGAGGGGTGTCTGTAACTGAGGGGGGGTGTCTGTAACTGAGGGGGTCTGCACTGAGGTGGGGGTGTCTGTACTGATGGAGCGGTCTGCACTGAGGTGGGGGTTCATACTGAGGGAGGCGGGTCTATATTGATGGCGGAGAGTCTGTACTTAGTGGAGCGGGTTTGTACTGAGGGAAGGGATCTATACTATGGGAGTGGGGTCTGTAGTTAGTGGAGGGGGGTCTGTACTGAGGGGGGACTATAGTTGTTGGGGGGTGACACCATTTTTTTTCGCACCGGGTGACACCAACCCTAGTGACGCCACTGCTTACAGAGGTCATTCAAATTTCACATGTTGGTAGAGTAACTTTTCCTCTATACATAAGGTACTACTCAACATATTTGCACCATCGTTGAACCCAGCTCTTTCACTTTCAATAGGTTTTTATTGACTTTTGTAAAAGTACCAATCATACAAAAAAGCGGTTGCAACTATGAAAAACAGTAATGAGCAACCAGGCAGCAAATGAAATGCAAGGGTTCATAATCAAATATCAAAAAATGTGTCAAGACTGTAAGCATATAGGTACTTAGAACACAAAAATAAAAACAGAAAAAAAAACAGGAAATCCCGAATTAGACTTTCCGTAACAATGAACCCTTTAGTACCGTATATACTCGAGTATAAGCTGACCCGAATATAAGCCGAGGCACCTAATTTTACCACAAAAAACTGGGAAAACTTATTGACTCGAGTATAAGTCTAGGGTCTGCATGCCTCACTTTGCCTCACTGTGCCCATTCCTCCCTGTGTCCATGACTAGACTTACGTTTAACATGGGAGTCTATGGAAGGGGTGCCTGGGTTTGAAAAACCGTTGCTCCCCGGCCGTAGGTCTCCCAGACAAAAAACGTATAGAGGAGAAGTGGGGCTACATGTGTGTCAAGTTTCGGGTCCAGGAGACATACGGCCGACCGGTACCGGGTCCCCAAATTTACCAGATTAATGACCGTTTAACATGGGAGTCTAAGGAAGGGGTGCCCGGATTTTAAAAATCGGTGCTCCCCGGCCGTAGGTTCCATGGACAACAAACTTTGCACACTTATAGAGGAAGAGTGGAGCTACATGTGTGCCAAGTTTGGACTCCAGGGGACCTATGGCCGACCGGTACCTCGTCCCTAAAGTCCGGGAGATCAGGCGCAAAAAGGTGACTCATGTATAAGCAGAGGGGGGCATTTTCAGCACAAAAAACTCGCCTTATACTCGAGTATATACGGTAAATCCTCTAAAAATGAAATGTCTGTTGCAAGACATGGTTTTTCAGGAAATCCTAAGCCCTTGAGAGTCAAAACCCAGGACCAAAGGGCCACCGAAGTGTCTAGCCCATTTTGATTCGCAGTGGTGTTAGGTCCCAAAATAAGGCCAACCAATAGCCTCAAAAAAACAAGGAGAGAAGGCGCCTCTGGGTGCAGTAGTTTTTAACACAGGCTTTATTAGTAAATACAGTAGGTAAACTCACATTTTGCAGATGTAAAAAAGCGTAGCAAAAATGATGGGAGTATGTCAAGCATGACAATCTTCAGCAGTGGGTCATCAGAGTCCTCTAGCACTGCGGTGTGGGTCCAGGAGTGTCCCCAAGCAGATGTAAGGAGCAGGCTTCTAGGGACAACAATCCAAAGGAACTCAGAACAAGGCGTGGAACGCATGAGACAGCCAGACTGCAGGAGATGGCATCATAGGCATGGGGGACATACCATCCTTTTATTTCTTAATGCTGGGCACTATACATGTCCTTTGGAGTCATTGCGCCCTCACTTGCTGTACAACCAATAGCCTCGTCTATAGATCAAAAGAGAAAAGGAACGCAACAGACAAGCCTGAAATGAAAAAAAATTAGGGAAACAAACAAGGGAAATTGATAAGAGGAGTAAGGAAAAGGTAGGGAGACTTGGAGGAAAGAGAAGAAAAGGAGTCCAGAGGAGAAAGACTAGTGACCCGAATGGAACGGTCTAACCCCAAGGTAGAGTGATCCAAGGATCCTATGGAAACATTGATATGTGCATGTATGTAGCCCATGGTTCCCAAATAGCTTAAAATTTCCTTGTGGAGTTAAAGAGGTTGCTAACCATTTTCTCTTGGGCCATAATCCAGGAGATTTTCCCCTTTGCTCTATTAAAGGAAACAAAAGGTTGCTTCCAAGCACTGGCAATTGTTAGTTTGGCCCCCGTGAGGAAAAAGAGAATAAGACGTTGCTAAATTTTAGAAGCTGCGTCTACCGGGAAGTTAAGTAGAGCAATATGTGGGGATTTTGGGATCGAAAGACCAGAGATCTTCCGGAGCACATTGAAAACCTTGTATGTTCACAGCTTAGGAAACAAAGAGGGGAGGCGGAAGGGTAAAGCCTAGCCAATTTAGCAGGAACCAGGTACCACTTCATCATAACCTTTAAATTAGCTTCCACTAAAGCTATATTTAAAAATGCCCCGGGAGGCCCTAAAAGAGTTCCTGTGCCACTCCTCGAGTTCCCACTCCTGAGCAAAATCTTTTTCCCACGCTAACATATAGGGGGTTTATGTTTGAACTGAAATCCCCCCCTCTGCTCCATTCGAAAACTCTTTGAAGAAATTGAAGTGTTCGTGTTGTAGCCACTTCCACTTTCACCTCATCTGTATCATCAAATTGTTGTCTCCAAAGACCAGTGGCAACCCGTCCATTAGGGGCGCTGCCCCCCTAATCCATGTGTCTGACCCCTAATTTACATGTACATTTTTTTTAAACAAGTGATTAGAGCCAGAGGCTCTAATTGGCTTAAAAAAAGGGTGGGCTCAGGGCGCAGAGCACATATTATTATTCGCTATTGTCTTCCTGATTCTCCTCCCGGCCAATCACGAAGCAGGTGAGACCCAATTGGCCGAGAGGAGAAGCAATCGCATTGCCCGTTACGCCAAGGGAAAGAGAATGGAAGCCGTTGTGGCAAGGTGGAAGCCGGCGAGGCGAGGTGGAAGCCGTTGAGGCGAGGAGGAAGCTGCCATGAAGCCCGAGATGCAGAGGAGGATAAGGAGACGCAGGAAGGGGCTGAAGCTGCCCACGACCTAGATGGGGGTAAGTGTTGGGCCAACTGTCCGAGGGGGGGGTGTGGTGGTTTAAGTGCGGGGCCGACTGCCCAACCAGAGAAGGGGGGATGTGGTGGTGTAAGTGCGGGGCTGACTGACCGACCGACAGGGGGGTGCTGGCAGAATTTCCTGTTTACCACGCCCCCCCCCAGAATATAAAGCACCAGCCGCCACTGCCAAAGACCACTGACCAGACGAAATTACAGGTCGCCTGATTTGTTGCTAAATATTTGTTATGTTGCGTATTGTGATTGTCGTGGTGCATGTGGATTAGACCAAATCGAAATTCGGATGAAATTTTCGTTATTTGGATGTATCTGAGTTTATGAATCACAATAACAAATTATCCAAATTCGAAAGTGAATTTGGATTTGAATTTGAACATTTCAGAACATACAGTTATGCATAAAAGTGAAATAAGATGATGATTCCTAATTAGCCTGCTTTATGGAATAAAACAGAATGTTTAGGGCATGTGGCCTGGTACGGTTCAGGAGGGGGGGGGGGCGTGGGGCGGCTGGTGCTTTATATTCTGGGGGGGGGGCTTGGTAAACAGGAAATTCTGCCACCACCCCCCCGTCGGTCGGTCAGTCAGCCCCGCACTTACACCACCACACCCCCCCCCCCCCTTCTCTGGTTGGGCGGTCGGCCCCGCACTTAAACCACCACACCCCCCCCTCGGTCAGTCGGCCCCACACTTACCGCCATCTAGGTCGTGGGCAGATTCAGCCCCTTCCTGCATCTCCTTATCCTCCTCTGCGTCTCGGGCTTCACGGCGGCTTCCTCCTCGCCTCGACGGCTTCCCCCTCACCTCACCGGCTTCCACCTTGCCACAACGGCTTCCATTCTCTTTCCCTCGGCGTAGCGGGCAATGCGATTGCTTCTCCTCTCGGCCAATCGGATCTCACCTGCTTCCTGATTGGCCGGGAGGAGAATCAGGAAGACAATAGCGAATAATAATAGGTGCTCTGCACCCTGACCCCACCCTTTTTTGAAGACAATTAGAGCCTCTGGCTCTAATCACTTGTTTCACTTTAAGCATTATTAAAATCACTGCTCCCGAAAAAACTGCCATTTTTAAAACTTTTTTTTGCATTGATACATGTCCCCTGGGGCAGAACCCGGGTCCCCAAACACTTTTTAGGACAATAACTTGCATATTTGCCTTTAAAATTAGCACTTTTGATTTCTCATGTTCGTGTCCCATAGACTTTAACGGTGTTCACGTGTTCGAACAAATTTTTTGCCTGTTCGCATGTTCTGGTGCGAACCAAACCGTGGGGTGTTCGGCTCATCCCTACTGTCCATATACTACCCTAGCTTGTCTATATAGTACCCTAGCCCTAGTCTGTCCACATACTACCCTAGCCCTAGCTTGCCTGTATACTGCCCTAGCCCGCCCATTGGAATTGAACATAATGGTATGTCATATAATTTTGCATATAGACAAGGTGCTGTTGCATTTAAATCTGACCTCCTGATAAACTTCATTTTAGTTTTAATTATCATGGATTATAATGGATGTGGGGGCCTATTGGTGGGCGTGATTTTTTTTTTTTTTGGGGGGGGGGGCAGCATTTCAACCTTGGTCCCAGGCAGCACAATGTCTTGGGCCAGACCTGCTCACTGTGTTCATTACGAAAAAGAAGGGGCCGTTAAATGGCATATTTACTGGCTCCTTCCCCCACCATTCAGCCTAAAACATCTGCAGCAGCAGCCAGCGAGAAGCCATCAGTGCTGCGGGGAGAAAGGGGTACCAGGGGAGCCGGGCAGCAAAAGGAAGAGGAACAAGGACAAGAGGGGAGGCGGAGTGGGTGTTTACTATAACCGCTCCCCTTTCCTCCTGCACCCACTGAATGCTGGGGGAGGGAGATGAAGAGAAGTTGTTTTCAGCGGGTGCAGAATGTATGGGGTTCGGTTACAGTTAATGCTGCCCCCGTCGCCCCTCCTGTCTAGGTTCTGGGGGTTGGCAAGGAAGATTGCAGTCTACCTGTCACCTTCTCACGATCGATGGGTAGATTGCGATCAACAAATTACCTACCCCTGGGCTGGAACAATCAACCCCTGCTCCAATTATTACAGAGATGCTACACTTTATTTCTCTAACAATAAGTGTAATATTTTAAAAGTGGATGTGGCGCCGCTTATATCAATATATACCTCATGTGCAAAAAATGTATATATACAATAATCACAAACAATATTTATATTTGATATGAGTGAATAAACGAGGTCTCCAATCAAATGCAAAATACATTCTTATTAATGTGCAAATAACATATATAAAGTGACCACTGCTGCATATAATAAATCCAATGTTGCTTTAAAATGAAAATAAAATTAAAAGTGACAAGTGCTGTAAACAGTGCTCCAAAATCACATGTGAGCATTTATCCAGTCCTTATTTTATATATATATAGTGCTTGTTAAACAAATGATTTTGATCTGGTGTAGCCAAAAAACACACATGCAGTGTGCCCGGTGTCTCCACTCGTGCTCGGCACCATTTTGCTGCACCCCCCGGTTATTTATGGTGTAGTGTATCCTAACAACCCAGGGACACGTGACTCATGGCCATGTTTTAATTGATGTTTTGTAATGTATACCGGAGGACGCAGCAAGATGAAGACATTGTTGTGACGAAACGCGTAGGGGGCCTACAGTGTCATTGCATCACTTCCGGATTCGGGCCCGTGTAACGAATCGCGTCCTGGACTTTCAGTGTTTTTACAAGCTGATGTGTTTTTACACAAATGTAAGTGCAATACTTTACTTTTCACATTAAACTACGTTAAATGGAGTTACGCTATGAAGCCTGTCTTTGATATTCCCTTATGTATGTGGGACTGCTTGGGCAGTGGATACAAAGGAGAGGAGAGGCAGCTTTTTCTGTGTACCTGGATACTCTGAGGCAGGTTTAACTGTTGATCTGGAAATATTGATACAGCCAGGAAGAGCTGTGAATGCGGGCCACCCTTTATATGGGGAGAGATTTCTGGTGAGTGGAGCGATAAGAGGGGGAGCACGAGTGGAAACACCGGGCACACTGAATGCAGTGGCTGCCCGTCCATTAGGGGCGCACGGGCGTCGCCCCCCCCTATCCATGCATCCGGCCCCCTATTCTAAATTCAGGGCGCCTGTTGCATAAATTCCAAACGCGGGGGTGTTTTTTTTGAAGCACGTAATTAGAGCCAGAGGCTCTACTAGGCTTCCAAATAAGGTGGGCTCAGGGCGCTCCAAGCCCACCAAGTTGTGTGACACTAGCGAATGAATATTCGCTAGTGCCACACTAATTATCCTCCCGGCCAATCAGGTAGCGGGTCTGAGACTGGTTTCTTGATTGGCTGAAAGGAGAAGCTACGCTGGCTACCCGGAGGAGGAGGGAGGAGAAGGCGAGGAGGCGAGACGCAGAGGAAGCTTGCCGGCCACCGTCCATCGCCCTGAGTAAGTGATGCAGCCGGGTGACCGACCGGGGGGGGGGGGGGAGGTGTGACTGTGCCTTGTTTGCCACCCCAAAAAAAAAATACCACCGGCAGCCACTGACTGCTTGTGTGTTTTTTGGCTACACCAGATCAAAATCATTTGTTCAACAAGCACCATTTACAGTATCTCACAAAAGTGAGTACACCCCTCACATTTTTGTAAATATTTTATTATATTTATTCATGTGACAACACTGAAGAAATGACACTTTGCTACAATGTAAAGTAGTGAGTGTGCAGCTTGTATAACGGTGTAAATTTGCTGTCCCATCAAAATAACTCAACACACAGCCATTAATGTCTAAACCGCTGGCAACAAAAGTGAGTACACCCCTAAGTGAAAATGTCCAAATTGGGCTCAAAATGTCAATATTTTGCGTGGTCACAATTATTTTCCAGTACTGACTTAACCCTCTTGGGCATGGAGGTCACCAGAGCTTCACAGGTTGCCACTGGAGTCCTCTTCCCCTCCTCCATGACGACATCACGGAGCTGGTGGATGTTGGAGACCTTGCGCTCCTCCACCTTCCATTTGAGGATGTCCCACAGATGCTCAATAGGGTTTAGGTCTGGAGACATGCTTGGCCAGTCCGTCACCTTTACCCTCAGCTTCTTTAGCAAGGCAGTGTTCGTCTTGGAGGTGTGTTTGTGGTCGTTATCATGTTGGAATACTACCCTGTGGCTCAGTCTCCGAAGGGAGGGGATCATGCTCTGCTTCAGTATGTCACAGTACATGTTGGCATTCATGGTTCCCTCAATGATCTGTAGCTCCCCAGTGCCGGCAGCACTCATGCAGCCCCAGACCATGACACTCCCACCACCATGCTTGACTGTAGGCAAGACACACTTGTCTTTGTACTCCTCACCTGGTTGCCGCCACAAACGCCTGACACCATCTGACCCAAATAGATTTATCTTGGTCTCATCAGACCACAGGACATGGTTCCAGTAATCCATGTCCTTAGTCTGCTTGTCTTCAGCAAACTGTTTGCGGGCTTTCTTGTGCATAATCTTTAGAAGAGGCTTCCTTCTGGGATGACAGATCCATGCAGACCTATTTGATGCAGTGTGCGGCGTATGGTCTGAGCACTGACAGGCTGACCCCCCACCCCTTCAACCTCTGCAGCAATGCTGGCAGCACTCATACGTCTATTTCCCAAAGACAACCTCTGGATATGACGCTGAGCACGTGCGCTCAACTTCTTTGGTCGACCATGGTGAGGCCTGTTCTGAGTGGAACCTGTTCTGTTAAACCGCTGTATGGTCTTGGCCACTGTGCTGCAGCTCAGTTTCAGGGTCTTGGCAATCTTTTTATAGCCTAGACCAGTGGTCATCAACTCCTGTCCTCAGGGCCCACTAACAGGCCAGGTTTGCAAGATAACTGAAATACATCCCAGGTGATATAATTTGCTGCTCAGTGATTGCAGGATTCTAGCCTGTATCTCCTTAAGTTAATACATAAAACCTGGCCTGTTAGTGGGCCCTGAGGACAGGGTTGATGACCACTGGCCTAGACCATCTTTATGTAGAGCAACAATTCTTTATTTAAGATCCTCAAAGAGTTCTTTGCCATGAGGTTCCATGTTGAACTGAGAGCGATAACACCAAATTTAACACACCTGCTCCCCATTCACACCTGAGACCTTGTAACATGAGTCACATGACACCGGGGAGGGAAAGTGGCTAATTGGGTGCAATTTGGACATTTTCACTTAGGGGTTTAGACGGTTTAGTGGTTTAGACATTAATGGCTGTGTGTTGAGTTATTTTGAGGGGACAGCAAATTTACACCGTTATACAAGCTGTACACTCACTACTTTACATTGTAGCAAAGTGTAATTTCTTCAGTGTTGTCACATGAAAAGATAGAAGAAAATATTTACAGAAATGTGAGGGGTGTACTCACTTTTGGGAGATACTGTAGGACTGGATAAATGCTCAAGTGTGATTTTGGAGCACTGTTTACAGCACTTGTCACTTTTTATTTTATTTTGGTTAAAACAAAATTGGATTTATTATATTCAGCATTGGTCACTTTATATATGTTATTTGCACATTTAATATGAATGTAAGGGGGAGGTAGGACAAAAGGGATTTTTGTGGTGCATATATGGATCAATGAGAGAGAGTTTCTAAAAATATATGATTTTTATTATGCAAATTTAAACAAAGAATATAAAAACGAATCCTGAGTATATTCAGTACATGGTATGTCATACAAAAAATGGTGGTCATAATGCATAAAGTTTGAATGAGATACAAGAACTCGCATAGAAACCCGACATGTTTAGCTTAAAAAAGCTTCCTCAGGGGTATGCGATGACCATCAATATTTATCAAGTATGACTATACAAAAGAGAAAAGGAGAATAAAAAGTTATACATTTAAATAAATAATAAACAATATTTGAACAGATTAGATATAAACAAAGTTGAACTGCGAAGCCGGATCCCTCCCACTGTTACTTACCAGGCCACCTGTACCGTCTACAACGCACCACCAGGAAACGCAGGATCAAGAATAGTGATGAGCCGAACACCCCCGGGTTCGGTTCGCACCAGAACCCGCGAACGGACCGAAAGTTCGAACGAACATTAGAACCCTATTAAATACAATGGATGCGAACGTTCGAATTCTAAAGTGCTAATTATAACAACTATTATGCATGTTATTGTCCTAAAAAGGGTTTGGGAACCCGGGTTCTGCACCAGGGGACATGTATCAATGCAAAAAGAAGTTTTAAAAACGGTCGTTTTTCGGGAGCAGTCATTTTAATGATGCATAAAGTGAAAAAAAAAAGTCAAATATTCCTTTAAATATCGTACCTGGGGGGTGTCTAAAGTATGCCTGTGAAGTGCCACGTGTTTCCCGTGTTTAGAACTGTCCCTGCACAAAATGACACTTCTAAAGGAAAAAAAAGCCATTTAAAACTGCTTGCGGCTTTAATGTAATGTCTGGTCCCGGTAATATGGATGAAATTCTTTAAGAAAAATGGCATAGCTACCCCATGACCCCCCCCTACCCCAGCCCATTACCAGCCCCTTTGGGTCTTGTATGGATATTAAGGGGAACCCCGCACATAAAATAAAAAAGGCCCTATATACTCTGAACAGCCCTATACAGGCGGTGCATACAAGACAGGGACTGTAGGTTTGTTCTTATGTAGAGTCTGTTTGTAATTTTGAACAGGTACATTGTTGAAGTGTAGCTCCAGACCAAAAATCTATTTTTAAACTTTTTGGAAAACATAGGTAAGGGTTATCACCCCTGTAACATTTGTTTTGCTGTCTGTGCCCCTGTTCAGAACATTTCACCTCACTTTCCGTCCCAATGACAACTCTTTTTGAAATGTGGTCTTTTTCTTGAAACAAGGATTGCTGATAAAGCATCAGTACAGAGGAGACACCTTTCTCCCATATTTATTCTTACAGGAGAGAATTTTCCTTCCTAGTGGTAGATTTCCTCTCACTTCCTGTTGTCTTCTTGCGTTTGCAAGTAGGAGTCGTTTGTAAGTTGGATGTTTGAAAGTAGGGACCTGCCGTATATACTCTGCAGAAATAGGCCCCTTAGTTGTTGGTGTTGGCACAACACTGTAAGCACTCACAGTTACTCTTGGTTGGTGCTGGAACGCCCTGCTGTCAACTATTATATCAGGAATTTTAATTACATATAATTGTTGAACAGTGGTAGTAAAAATTGGGCCTTTGATGGTGGTGCTGGTGCCACAACACTGTAAGCCCTGACAGTTACTCTTGGTGGGTGCAGCAATGGGCCCTGCTGTGAATTATTAGATCAAGAATTGTAATTATATGCCCCTGTTGAACAGGGGCTGAAAAATTGGGCCTTAGGCACTGGTGGCACAACACTGCAACCCCTCACAGATACTGTACTTGGAGCACAGCAATGAGCCCTGTTGCAAAGTATTGCTTCAAAAATTGTAATGACACGCCCCTGTTAAACAGGGGCTGAAAAATTGGGCCTTAGGCACTGGTGGCACAACACTGCAACTCCTCACAGATACTGTACTTGGAGCACAGCAATGAGCCCTGTTGCAAAGTATTGCTTCAAAAATTGTAATGACACGCCCCTGTTAAACAGGGGCTGAAAAATTGGGCCTTAGGCACTGGTGGCACAACACTGCAACTCCTCACAGATACTGTACTTGGAGCACAGCAATGAGCCCTGTTGCAAAGTATTGCTTCAAAAATTGTAATTACACGCCCCTGTTAAACAGGGGCTGAAAAATTGGGCGTTAGGCACTGGTGGCGGCACCCATAAACAAAAATGATCTTACAAGCTATCATCATCAATCGTATCATTGAGGACTCGGAGGAGGAGGATAGCCAGTCAACATAACAGCACAGGCACTCAGCATCAGCATCAGTCTTGAAGGGATGTGACATGTTAAAATCAATTAGTCTGTTATATCAGCATCAGGTGTGTGGTAGCTGGTGGTGATCCAAGACTGGTTCATCTTGATGAAAGTCAGTCGATCAACCGAGTCGGTGGACAGGCGCACCCTGTGATCCGTGACAAATCCTCCAGCAGCACTGAATGTGCGTTCCGAAAGAACGCTGGATGCAGGACAGGCCAGTAGCTCAATTGCATACTGTGCAAGCTCTGGCCAGTGATCCATCCTCAAGACCCAGTAAGCCAGAGGATTTTCGGTGGGGAAGGTGTCCAAGTCTGACCTTGCCCCTAGATATTCCTGCACCATGTTTATCAGACGCTGGCGATGGTTGCTGGAACCGATCATACTTTGGGGCTGCGGACTAAAGAATTGTCTGAACGCATCGGTCAGACGGCCACCTTCCCCACCGCTCCTTCTTTGACTGGCCGAAGCCTCAGCAACTCGTTGTCCAGGACCAGGAGTTTGCAACCTCCCAGTCTCTGGGAACGCGTTGCACAGACCTTTCTGCAAGGCCTCCCGGAGTTGTCTCATCCTCTGCTCCCTCTGCGACAGTAACATAAGGTCCGCAACCTTACCCTTGTACCGTGGATCAAGGAGAGTGGCCAGCCAGTAATGGTCCCTCTCCTTGATCCGAAGAATACGAGGATCCTTCCGCAGACTTTGCAGGATCAGGGAGGCCATGCAGCGTAGGTTTGCTGAGGCATTCGCTCCGGAGTCCTCTGGGTCACTAAGGACGACATGATCCGCAGCCACCTCCTCCCAGCCACGTACAAGTCCACTGGTTTCTTGGGACTGTAAATCATCCCTAAAAGACTGCTGCTGATGATGCTGAGTGCCAGCCTCCACCTCCATGCTGACACAATCCTCCTCCTCCTCCTCCTCCTCCTCCTCTTCCTGTGCGATGGGTGGGACAGAAGGAACACTGTCTGGGTAAAGGGGGCCTTGAGAGGCAAGGAAGTCCTCCTCTTCCTGCCTCTGTTCTGCCTCAAGTGCCCTGTCCATTATTCCACGCAGCGTGTGCTCCAACAGGTGGACAAGAGGTACAGTGTCACTGATGCATGCACTGTCACTGCTCACCATCCTCGTGGCCTCCTCAAATGGTGCCAGGACAGTGCATGCATCCCTGATCATGCCCCACTGGCGTGGAGAAAAAAAACCAAGCTCCCCTGACCCTGTCCTGGTGCCGTAGTCGCACAGGTACTCATTGATGGCCCTCTGCTGCGTGTGCAGCCGCTGCAGCATGGCCAACGTTGAGTTCCACCTGGTGGGCATGTCACATATAAGGCGGTTCTTGGGCAGGTTCAACTCCTTTTGCAGCTCAGCCAGGCGAGCACTGGCATTATAAGATCTGCGGAAATGCACACAGACTTTCCTGGCCTGCCTCAGGACATCCTGTAAGCCCGGGTACCTGCCCAAGAAGCGCTGCACCACCAGGTTAAGGACGTGAGCCACACAGGGCACATGGGTCAGTTGTCCCTGTCGGAGGGCGGAGAGGAGGTTGGTGCCATTGTCGCAAACCACCATTCCTGGCTTAAGCTGGCGTGGCGTCAACCACCTCTCGGCCTGGCCCTGCAGAGCAGACAGGACCTCTGCCCCAGTGTGGCTTCTGTCCCCCAAACACACCAGCGCAAGCACGGCATGGCATCTTTTTGCCTGCGTACTTGCGTAGCCCCGTGAACGGCTACGGAGCACCGCTGGTTCATAGGACAAACCACAGGAAGAGGCCATGGAGGAAGAAGAAGAGGAGGGGGTGGAGGAGAGAGGTGTGTCACAACCAGTAGTAGCATTTTGGAGGCGTGGCGGTGGGACAACCTCCAACACTACTGCACCTTGTCCTGAATCCTTCCCAGCTGCCAAAAGAGTGACCCAATGGGCCGTGAAAGAAAGGTAACGTCCCTGTCCATGCCTGCTGGACCATGAGTCAGCGGTAATATGCACCTTACCGCTGACCGCCCTGTCCAGCGAGGCCAAGACATTGCCTTCCACATGCCGGTAGAGAGCCGGAATAGCCTTCCGTGAGAAAAAGTGGCGTTTGGGAACCTGCCACTGAGGAACCGCACATTGCACAAACTCACGGAAGGGGGCCGAGTCTACCAACTGAAAAGGCAGCAGTTGAAGCGCTAGCAATTTAGCCAAGCTAGCATTCAACCGCTGGGCATGTGGATGGCTGGGAGTGAACTTCTTTCGACGGTCCAGCAGCTGGGGCAGGGAAATTTGCCTGCTAGAATCGGACGTCGGTGTACTGCTAGCAGAGTGGCCGCAAGTACTTGGCTGTGACACACCTAATTCTACACCTTCATTCCTCTCAGTGCATGTTTCAGAGAGGACTGAAGTTATAGTGGGGTTGGAGATCCCAGCTGATGCGGTGCAAGGAGAGGTCCGCTTTGTTCTTTGGTGTGGGTCTTTGAGGTAGGCTTGCCAACGAGCTGCATGGCAGGTCAACATATGTCTGGTCAGGCATGTGGTACCCAAGCGGGTGATGTTTTGGCCACGCGATATACGCTTGAGACATATGTTGCAAACAGCAGCTGTGCGATCTGATGCACTAGCCTCAAAAAAGGCCCACACCAAAGAACTTTTTGAATGACGGGCAGAGGCAGCGCCCTGCACAGGCGGAGCTCTGCGGTGTGATTCCGTCGGTGTACTGCCCTTACGCTGGCCACCAAAGGGCATCCTGCCTCGTTGGAGATGTGCCTCCTCCTCATCCTCCTCCTCCTCCTCTCTCCTATTAGGCACCCACGTGGAGTCAGTGACCTCATCATCCCCTCCCTCCTCATCACTGGAGCCAATCTGGCAGTATGCTGCAGCTGCTGGAACATGACTGCCAGATTGGTGTCCTTCTTGAGCATCCCCTCTGTCTGCTCTCACGCTACTGCCTTCCTCTAGCTGGGTTTCATCATCAGACCCTTCGAAACGCTGGGCATCCTCCTGGAGCATGTACCCAACACTGTGCTGAAACAGTTCGGGGGACTCCTCAGGAGGAGGACATGGTGGGTCTAGGGAAGGAGTGACTGATGATTTGTCTGACATTGATACCAGGGAAGACGACGCTTTGGCAGCTGCTTTTCCAGTACCCTGAGCCTGGGTGAGAGAGGATGAGGAGGAGGAGGAGGGCTTGGTCATCCACTCTACCAAGTCTTCGGCATGATGTGGCTCAACATGTCCAGCTGCCGAAAAGAAGGACAAGCGTGTCCCATGGCCATGTGCTGATGACAATGCACCGCGTCCACGACCAGCACTGTTGCCCCCAGACACAGAGCCTGCTTGCCCTCTTTTATTGCCTCCTGACTGTCTGCCTCTCCTTGTTTGCCTTCCAGACATTCTAATAGATGGCCTGCAGGGAGATGGGAAAAAAGCAATAAGGGCTACCTTCAGGTGTCCTTCTCTGTCCCTTGAAACAAGGACTGTCACAGTAAAAAGAAACTGACACTCTCCCTACCTACAGTTTTCTGTCCCTAGAAAAAATGTTTTTTTTAATCACAATATAGCACAAGGACAATTCACTCACTGTCCTTACAGGTCCCTGGAAACAAGGACTTGCAGAGTGAAAGAAAAAAAACACTCTCCCTACCTACAGTTTTCTGTCCCTAGAAAAAATGTTTTTTTTAATCACAATATAGCACAAGGACAATTCACTCACTGTCCTTACAGGTCCCTGGAAACAAGGACTTGCAGAGTGAAAGAAAAAAAACACTCTCCCTACCTACAGTTTTCTGTCCCTAGAAAAAATGTTTTTTTTAATCACAATATAGCACAAGGACAATTCACTCACTGTCCTTCCAGGTCCCTGGAAACAAGGACTTGCAGAGTGAAATAAACTGACACTCTCCCTACCTACAGTTTTCTGTCCCTAGAATAAATGTTTTTTTTAAGCACAATATAGCACAAGGACAATTCACTCACTGTCCTTACAGGTCCCTGGAAACAAGGACTTGCAGAGTGAAAGAAAAAAAACACTCTCCCTACCTACAGTTTTCTGTCCCTAGAAAAAATGTTTTTTTTAATCACAATATAGCACAAGGACAATTCACTCACTGTCCTTCCAGGTCCCTGGAAACAAGGACTTGCAGAGTGAAATAAACTGACACTCTCCCTACCTACAGTTTTCTGTCCCTAGAATAAATGTTTTTTTTAAGCACAATATAGCACAAGGACAATTCACTCACTGTCCTTAGAGGTCCCTGGAAACAAGGACTTGCAGAGTGAAAGAAAATAAACACTCTCCCTACCTACAGTTTTCTGTCCCTAGAAAAAATGTTTTTTTTTAAGCACAATATAGCACAAGGACAATTCACTCACTGTCCTTCCAGGTCCCTGGAAACAAGGACTTGCAGAGTGAAAGAAAAAAAACACTCTCCCTACCTACAGTTTTCTGTCCCTAGAAAAAATGTTTTTTTTAATCACAATATAGCACAAGGACAATTCACTCACTGTCCTTACAGGTCCCTGGAAACAAGGACTTGCAGAGTGAAAGAAACTGACACTCTCCCTACCTACAGTTTTCTGTCCCTAGAATAAATGTTTTTTTAAGCACAATATAGCACAAGGACAATTCACTCACTGTCCTTCCAGGTCCCTGGAAACAAGGACTTGCAGAGTGAAATAAACTGACACTCTCCCTACCTACAGTTTTCTGTCCCTAGAATAAATGTTTTTTTAAGCACAATATAGCACAAGGACAATTCACTCACTGTCCTTCCAGGTCCCTGGAAACAAGGACTTGCAGAGTGAAAGAAACTGACACTGTCCCTACCTACAGTTTTCTGTCCCTAGAATAAATGTTTTTTTTAAGCACACTATAGCACAAGCACAAAACACACTGACACTCTCCCTACCTATCCTTCTCTTTCCCTAAACTAAAGGAATCCAGGTTAAGCAAGAAAGAAATAACAGTCACTGTCCCTGCCTATGCTGCTCTATCCCTGCTCCGGAACACACTACACTAGGCCGCCGTGCTGGCGGCCTTTTATAGTGTGGGGCGTGTACTAAACACCCTCAGCAATAATTGGCCACAGGCATCCTGCCTGTGGCCAATCATTGCTCTCCTCGCTGCCGGCGCTGTGATTGGCCAAGCATGCGGGGTCACAGTGCATGCTTGGCCAATCACAGCGCCTGGATGACACTGCGATGGCGTAGTGCATTGTGGGCCGTTCGCGTCACTCGAATTTGGCGCGAACGGCCCAAATCGTTCGATCTTCGTCGAACGATCGAACAGCCGATGTTCGAGTCGAACGTATGTTCGACTCGAACACGAAGCTCATCCCTAATCAAGAACAACGATCACCCCAAATGTAGAGAAGCGCGGAGATGTGACCACAGCGAACACTAGATAGGGGGCCGGCTACATGTCAAGGATAGGAGTAAGAGGGAAAAAGGAAGGAAAAGAGAAAAAAAAAAGTGAACACATGAAACCAAAAGAAAGGAAAAAAGGGGACGTTGGAAAATTCAAAGAAATTGGTAGACTTGTGCACAACGGAAAAATTCGTTCCGTTTCGGTTCGTTTCTTTCCGGTCCTGTTGATTCGTAATCATTCGTAATTTTGCTAGACGGGATTTTTCGTGTTCGGACTCATTCGTATTTTTGCAAGCGACATTTTTCGTTGAATTTTTTGTTGCTTTATAATTCGTACTTTCGGTAGAGTACGTTGTTTTTCGTTGATTCTGGACACAACTCCTACTTTCGTAACTTTTTTTGGGTTCGTTGATTCGTAATTTTCCGTGTCTCTCTCACAACGACGCTGCCTATTATGCCTAATGTGCTTCGAATGGATTTGTACTTTTCTAAATACATTGCGGTTATTTGTAACGATTCGAAATCTCGTATTTTACTTTCGTTTTTAACATGCGGCTATAGGCTCCGCCCCTGTACACCATTTTGAGAGGGTTCAGCACGGTGAGGGAGAAGCAGAGAGCAGAGCAGAGTGAGTGTTATTGTGCTTCGAATGGATTCGAAATCTCGTATTTTACTTTCGTTTTTTACATGCGGCTATAACCTCCGCCCCTGTACACCATTTTGAGAGGGAGTTCAGCACGGTGTGGGAGAAGCAGAGAGCAGAGCAGAGTGAGTGTTATTGTGCTTCGTATGGATTCGTACATTCGTAACTTTTTCATAACGAATTATGCCGAAGACATTCGGGCATTCGCTATTTGCGGTATAATTTATTTCGGATTCGGTCTTATTCGTAATTGCTTTGTTCGGAAATTCGAATGCTTCCGAATGTCCGAAAGTTGCTAAATTTGGACGAATTTCAATTCGTTACGAAACGAATTGCACAAGCCTAGAAATTGGTAAGCCTGTACGCAAACCATAAAGAACGGAAAAATCCGTATACTTTGAATTCAGTAATGATTACAGTGAATAAAAATTGACTTACATAGAGTCAAGAGAACAAGGATGTGTTCACTTGCAGATATTGTGGGGCTGTCTGCTTGAAATGAAACGCAGATTTGTATTGTAGAAGCCACTAAAAGAAACCACATTAGATTTAATTTATTTGGATATGAATAGCATGGCGTGCCTATATTCTCCAAAAATAAGCACACAAAATCAGAAAGTATGATTAATCAAAGGAATTAAAGAACTAGGTATATAGAGGACATGTGTTGGACATGTGTTGCATTCAAGCAATATTGTTATAAATGGATATTTAAATATTTAAAGTGGTTCCATATAAAAATGGAACATAATGGACAATAGTCTCCATACAGTATATACATAGCTGAGTCAAATGCTGATGATGGAAAAAATAATTACAAGTCCGACAGTCCAATATAAAGTGGGGCAAAAGCCCACTCTAACCAATGAAAAAACGATATCATATACACATTGGTATAGTCCCACATTGTTAGTGCGGACTATATAATAGATAATAAGCAAGAAGAATGAAGAAAAGAAAAGACAAAAAAAAACAAAAAAACAAAACAAACAAAAAATGACTGAACTTTACCTAAAGATGTCCAACGCACCAGCTCAGGCTCCACCAGCCAACACTGCTGCGAACAGCGTGTGAGCTGGTTATGTAGTGTCCACCATTACGGTCGGCGTCTGACATCACCGACCGTAATGCGGGCTGGGAGCGCATGACGTCAGTCCGTAGGGCACACCACATGCCGAGGACTGCAAGAACCAGAATGCACCGGGGCAGGGGGAGGAGCCGCTCGCCGTCACTACAGACGGGGCGGACAAAGCTGACACTCCCCACTGGAACAAATGACCAATGGAGGATGTGTAAACACATCCTCTGATGGAAATGATGGAAAGCAGCCAAAGCGGACAAAGTGCTGGTCACTAAGGGTAACGCTGCGCTGAGAATGGGTCATCCGTGGAGGATCATAGATGACCCTAGGCGCCCATATGGTCACACCGCACCAATCAAGGGGGGATCATAGCCTGAGTGAGATGGCGGCGCGCAACAGACAGGGCAGGCGGCTGATATCAGAAGGATAAGCACAGATACAGAGCAACTGGCACAGCTGAAGGACCAGCTCGCATAGCCAGGTGCTTCGAGGGAGGGAGAAAAAAGATACCAGCAAGGCAGAGCAACCTATGTCAATTTCCAAACAGTCTTGTCAAAACGAAATAATATATATAAACAAAATATACATAGTATCAACAAATAATGCAGAACATTGTGGAACAACATAATCATTAAATAGCAATTGAAACTAGAATGTCCGTGACATGAAGGGCCATGAGAATATACCCATGACTCTCAATGCAGAGACATGCGCCATTTTACTGTGGCGACAGTAGGCAACCGATTGGACATAGAAAAGAAAAGGAAAAAGGGAAAAGAATGAGGAAAAAGGGGGAAAAAATAATTTAAATTAATATGAATGTATTTTGCATTTGATTGGAGACCTCATTTATTCACTCATATCAAATATAAATATTGTTTAATATTATTGTATATATACATTTTTTGCACATGAGGAATATATTGATACAAGCAGCGCCACATCCACTTTTAAAATATTACACTTATTGCTGACCCTACTTTGGTAGCGGTCATAGTGGAGGCAGCAGCCGTATACACACACTAATCTCTGTCCGTAACGCGGTTTCACCAATCTAATACCAAATTTCTCTAGCAACCTACACTAACTAGGAGGGTGCCACACAACAATAGAACAGAACACGGGTCAAAAACAACGTTTCTGGTTTGACCATCAGTATTACAAAGTAATAATTCTGTACACATAACTATTCGCTGTGTCCAGGGGCGCCGCCGCCGATACCATGACGCCGTCTGCTAGCGAGTCGAGGAGTTCAAATAAAAAGGTGTCAAAGGTTTCGATTTCCTATCAGCGATTATTCAGCGACTGCAACCTAGTAAAAAAAAGTAACTTTTCCGCATTGTTTCTGCAAATGTCCTCCAACACTTTGATCTCTTTTTTTCTAGGCGACACATTTGCCAGATTTTAATTGCACCTAAAAGAACCTTTTTTTCACATAAACCAGTAGTTCAGTCAGAACACCGAAGCACTTAGCGTAACCTGCGCCGTACCCGCCGTCTCTCACGATTGGCCTCTGAGGGCGACATTTTATTGCAGTCAACATAATTTCTGACATTTTGCGTACTTCCTGTCAGCTTTGTAGGTATTAATAACGAAAACAAAAAAAAATTGAAAAAATAAAAAGTACAATCCGATAACAATGCCATTTAAAAAATAAAGGAACGCGCTACTTAGCTCCACAGAGCCGGATTTGACAAACAAAATTATTATAATTATTTTTTTTCTTCTTATTTGTATTTGCAGTGAATAGAATGGAACGAGGTGTGAAATTGATGTTTCTTATAATAGAAAAACCTCTTAAGAAAACAATAGAAAGAGGCCAAATGCGCTGTATGGAGGAAGGCGTTCTCTGAGCTCAAATAGTTCTGATTAGAATATTATTGAGTCACCAGGGTCTCTGTGGCCGGCCGGGTCTATGTTAATGATCTGCAGTAAATTGAAACAGATTACCTCTAAGTGTGCAAATGGAATATCTCCCGGTGACTCTTCCATCGCCGTTGCGTGGTTTGTGATTAAATTTATGAAGCAGGAGTTTAGTGTATTGAAGGAATACAGTACTTCATAATGCAGCTGTTACAGTACTTACACCGACCAGACATTACTTTATGACCACCCACCTAATATTGAGGAGGTCCCTGTTTTTCAGCCAAAACAGCCCTGACCCATCGAGGCATGGACTTCACTTTGACCTCTGAAGGTATGCTGTGGTCTCTCACGACTTAAATCCTGTGATGCCTTGTACACACGATAGGATTTTCCGCCGGGAGAAACTCTGACTGATTTTTCCGACGGAATTCCGTTCAAGCTGTCTTGCATACACACTGTCACACCAAATTCCGACCGTCAAGAACGCGGTGACGTACAACACTATGACGAGCCGAGAAAAATGAAGTTCAATGCTTCCAAGCATGCGTCGACTTGATTCTGAGCATGCATGTTTTTTTTCTCCGTCGGAGTTCCACACAGACGAACAGAATTTCCGATAGGAATATTTTCCATCAGAAAAAAAAGAGAACATGTTGTCTTTCTAAATTCCGACGGAAAAAAGTCCGATGGGGCACACACACGGTCGGAATATCTGATGAAAAAATTCTATCTGACTTTTTTCATCGGAAATTCCGATCGTGTGTACAGGGCATAAGCTGTGAGGTGGGGCCTCCATGGATCAAACTTGTTTTTCCAGCACATCCCATAGACGTTCGATTTGATTAAGATCTTGATCATTTAGAGGTCATGTCAATACCTGAAACACATCGTTGTGTTCCTCAAACCATTCTTGAACCATTTTTTTTCCATGCAGCAAGGTGCATTATCCTGCTTGAAAGAGGCTCTGCCATCAGGGAATACTGTTTCCATGAAGGGGTGTGCATGATCACCAACAATGTTTAGGTAGGTGGGGCATGACCACATCCATATGAATGGCAAGACCCAAAGTTTGCCAACAGAACATTGCCTCCGCCAACTTGCCGTCTTCCCATACTGCATCCTGGTGCCATCTCTCCCCAGACAAGTGATGCACATGCACCTGGTCATCTACATGATGATGTAAAAGAAAACCTGATTCATCAGCCCAGGCCACCTTCTTTCATTGCTCCGTGCTCCAGTTCTGATGCTCATTGTAGGCACTTTTGGCTGTGGACCAACATGGGCATCCTGACCAGTCTGCAGCTACAAAGCCCCATACACAACAAACTGTGATGCTCTGTATGTTCTAACATCTTTCTATCAGAACCAGCATTCACTTTTCCAACAATTTGAGCTCCATTAGCTCTTCTGTTGGATCAGACTACACTGGCTTACCTTCCCTCCCAACCTTTATGAATGAGCCTTTTCACCCCCATCAATAAGCCTTCCCTCCCCACCTCCATCAATGAGCCCTACCTCCCCATTTCCTACAATGAGCCTTCCCTTCCCACCTCCATAAATGAGTTTTCCCTCCCCACCTCCATCAATGAGCCTTCCCTCCCCACTTCCATCAATGAGCCTTACCTCTCCCCCTCCATCAATAAGCCTTTACCCCCAACTCCATCAATGAGTCTTCCTTCCTCACCTCCATCAATGAGCCTTCCCTCCCCCACCTCCATCAATGGGCCTTCCCTCCCCACCTCCATCAATGAGCCTTCGCTCCCCATCTCCATCAATGAGCCTTCCCTCCCCCACCTCCACCAACGAGCCTTCGCTTTCCACCTCCATCAATGAGCCTTCCCTCCCCCACCTCCATCAATGAGCCTTCCTTCCCCCACCTCCATCAATGAGACTTCCCTCCCCACCTCCATCAATGAGCCTTCGCTCCCCGTCTCCATTAATGGGCTTTTCCTCCCCCACCTCCATCAATGAGCCTTCCCTCCCCACCTCCATCAATGAGCCTTCCCTCCCCACTTCCATCACTGAACCTTCCCTTCCCACCCCCATCAATGAGCCTTCCCTCCCCACCTCCATCACTGAGCCTTCTCTCCCCACTTCTATCAATGAGCCTTCCCTCTCTCCCTACACCAAGAACCTTTTACCCCCACCTCCATCAATGGGCCTTCCCTCCCCACTTCCATCAATAAGCCTTCCTTCCCCATCTTCATCAATGAGCCTTCCCTCCCCACCTCCATCAACGAGCCTTACCTCCCCACCTCCATCAATGAGCCTTCCCACCCCCACCTCCATCAATGAGCCTTCTCTCCCCACTTCTATCAACGAGCCTTCCCTCTTCCCCTCCATCAATAAGCCTTTACTCCCACCTCCATCAATGAGCCTTCTCTCCCCACTTCCATCAATGAGCCCTCCCTCTTCCCCTTCATCAATAACCCTTTACCCCTCCTCCATCAATGGGCCTTCCCTCCCCACATCCACCAATAAGCCTTTCCTCCCCATCTCCATCAATGAGCCTTCCTTCCCCACCTCCATCAATGGGCCTTCCCTCCCCACATCCATCAATAAGCCTTCCCTCCCCCACCTCCATCAATGAGCCTTCCCTCCCCCACCTCCATCAATGAGCCTTCCCTCTCCACCTCCATAAATGAGCCTTCGCTCCCCATCTCCATCAATGGGCTTTTCCTCCTCACCTCCATCAATAAGCCTTCCCTTCCCACCTCCATCAATGAGCCTTCGCTCCCAATCTCCATCACTGAGCCTTCCCTCCCCCACCTCCATCAATGAGCCTTCCCTCCCCACCTCCATCAATGAGCCTTCCCTCCATACTTCCCTCAATGAGCCTTCCCTTCCCATTTCCATCAATGAGCCTTCCCTCTCCCCCTCCATCAATAAGCCTTTACACCCACCTTCATCAATGGGCCTTCCCTCCCCACCTCCATCAATAAGCCATCCCTCCCCACTTCCATCAATGAGCCATCCCTTCCCACTTCCATCAACGAGCCTTCCCTCTCCCCCTCCATCAATAAGCCTTTACCCCCACCTCCATCAATGTGCCTTCCCTCCCCACCTCCGTCAACGAGCCTTCCCTCCCCACCTCCATCAATGAGCCTTCCCTCACCCACCTCCATCAATGAGCCTTCCCTCCCCACCTCCATCAATGAGCCTTCGCTCCCCATCTCCATCAATAAGCCTTTACCCCCACCTCCATCAATGGGCCTTCTCTCCCCACTTCCATCAATGAGCCTTCTCTCTTCCCCTCCATCAATACGCCTTTACCCCCACCTCCATCAATGGGCCTTCCCTCCCCACATCCACCAATAAGCCTTTCCTCTCTATCTCCATCAATGAACCTTCCTTCCCCACCTCCATTAATGAGCCTTCCCTCCCCCACCTCCACCAATGAGCCTTCGCTCCCCATCTCCATCACTGAGCCTTCCCTCCCCCACCTCCATCAATGAGCCTTCCCTCCCCATCTCCATCAATGAGCTTTCCCTCCCCACTTTCATCAATGAGCCTTCCTTTCCCACCTCCATCAATGAGCCTTCTCTCTCCACTTCCATCAATGAGCCTTCCCTCTCCCCCTCCATCAATAAGCCTTCCCTCCCCATCTCCATCAATGTGCCTTCCCTCCCCACCTCCATCAACGAGCCTTCCCTCCCCCACCTCCATCAATGAGCCTTCGCTCCCCATCTCCATCAATGAGCCTTCCCTCCCCACCTCCATCAATGAGCCTTCCCTCCCCACCTCTATCAATAAACCTTCCCTCACCACCTCCATCAATGAGCCTTCGCTCCCCACCTCCATCAATGAGCCTTCGCTCCCCACCTCCATCAATTAGATTTTCCTCCTCACCTCCATCAATAAGCCTTTGACTCCCATGAGCCTGTCACAGGTTTGGCAGTTTTCCTTCCTTGGACCACTTTTGGTCAGTCCTGACCCTTGCAGACTGGGAACATCCCACAAGATATAAAATTCATAAGAGCATGCACTTTTCCAATGAGGCAACAAAGATCCTCTGATGGTGAATAGCGGCCAAAGGTGACAATTTCTCTATAGTATATATGAAAATAAACAGAACAATTCATCAGCGGGAGTCCCGCCCAGGATGTAACGCGTGCGGGGGAGGAGCCACGTTTTATGCATTTGTGACAAGAGTTTTATTCCTTTTATTCTACATTAAAAAGTTATTTTAGAAGAGAGTACTGTTTATTTTCATATATTCTATGGAGAATTTATCACCTTTGACCGATATTCACCATTCAGAGGATCTTTGTTACCCGGTTGGGGAAAGAGCATACTAACCATTCTGATTTCAGGAGTCATACCTTTAAGGTGAGTGATTTATTATGTCATAGCTGGAGGTGCTGCACAGATTTGAACACCTGCATGTTTCATTTGGAAATACACCTTCACAGTGGCCGTTCTGCATTGGTTTCTTCATCTTATGAACTCTCTTCTTATGAATTTTATATATTGACGTATGGACTTGTTTGATAAATTCACGCTGCACTATCTTAATTATATATTCCTATTTGAGGTGTTGTGTTTTTGATGATTTATATACTATAAAGAACCTGAATAAGTTTGGACTTTTCTGGTACCAAAGAGGAATGACCACATAGAATTTCTAAAAAATAGTTTTATTACAATGCATTTAACCTCTTAAAGACCGTCCACCGCATATATACTGCGTCTGGGCGGCACTATTGCGCAAAACAACGTTGCTTCGTGAACTAGATACTGTGGGTGCACGCCTGCTGCACAGCTGGGGAGCCGATCCACGGGTCCGGCGGACCCCATGTCCGCTTGCCACCCACAACTGCTCAACAGAGAAGCAGAACGGGGATCTGCCTATGTAAACAAGGCAGATCCCAGTTCTGACAGGGAAGTACACTGAGATCTTCTGTTCCTAGTAATCAGGAACAGCGATCTCTGTCTTCTTCCTGTCAGTCCATCCCCCCGCTGGGATATGTAATCCCCCTCTATTACGATAGTGGTCAGTGTAAACCCCTATTTTATTGGTGGCCAGTGTTGAAACTCCTCTTTATATTGGTAGTCGGTAAAATAAATCAACATTGCCACCAATCACACCCTTCCCCCCCCCCCCCCCAGCATTGCCAGGAGTGCTAGGATCCCTAAGATTTGTCTGTCTATTGATGGGTCCCCTCACCTCCCAAGTCCATGGTTAGCAGGCACTGAGGAGATGATGTGCTGTAACCTCTAGCAACCAATCAGTGAGCAGTAATGATGTACAGTTATCTCTAGCAACCAATCAGTGAGCAGTATTGATGTACAGTAATCTCTAGCAACCAATCAACAAGCATAAATCATGTGCTGTAACCTCTAGCATCTAATCAGTTAGCCGTAATGTGTGCTGTAACCTCTATCAACCAGTCAGTAAGCAATAATGATACACTGTAATCTCTGGCAACCAATTGCAATCGCTGCCTGATCTGATTCAATAAACTGATTTTGAGTCTAGCTGCTATTTATTGTATGTCTCAGAGCAGGTGGAGAGTGAAACTGCATGGGGGGGGGGGCGGGGGGCAAGAAAGCGTTTGCCCATGGTCCAATCAATATTAAAGATGGCCCTGGGAGTATGGAATATATCAAAGCTAATTGAATGTATAATAATAGGGTGTGACTGGGACATTAGAGTGTAAGGCCTCGTACACACGGCCGAGATTCTCGTTGAGAAAAACATGTCGTTTTTTTCGACGAGATTCTTGGACAAGAAACTTGTCCCGGCCGAGTGTACACACGCTCGTTTCAAAGAACCCGCGGTTCTTTGAAAGGAGTGTACGCGGTGACGTCATCGACTACGTCGAGCATGCGCTCGTCACATTCAATGCCGTCGCCGCCATCTTGGTACACCCTACGTATGCCTAGGAAGCTACCGCGCATGCGTCAAATTCATTTCGAACATGCGCGGGCTTCCGGGCGGACAGGTAAGTGTACACACACTCACTTTTCTCATCGAGAAACACGCCGAGGAGAATCTCGACGAGAAAATAGAGAGCAGGTTCTCTATTTTCTCGTCGAGGTTTCTTGTCGGTTTTCTCGACGAGAAACACGCTAGCAGCGTACACACGACCGATTTACTCGGCAAGACCTCTCTGCCAGCAAGTTTCTTGCTGGTTCTTGCCGAGAAAATCGGTCGTGTGTACGAGGCCTTAGCTCCTTTGGTGCAGAGACTGATGTGACTGGCTCAGTGATCTCTGTACAAGGCTATGGAGTATGTCAGAGCATTATAAAAAAAAACATATTTACATATATACAAAATAAATAAAAATATATATAAACAAAAATAGCTTACATCAGCATAGCAAAAACATAAAGAAAACTAAATATACCAACCTAAACAAAGCCATAACCTCCATCTATAACACCCTCAGGCTAAGAAACCATTACACATTTAACCATGCAGCCTTTTTCCAAAAATACAATCTTATATAAAAATCTAGGGGAAGTGAAAGGACAGAAAGAAAACCGCACACCCAGAGGCTGACAAACAGCAGCTACGGAGACCTGACGTTCCTCCATGCCTTTGTCCAGATCCCCGGCCGCCACCTGTCCTTCTCAAGACCCCAAATCTTCCAAACTCACCCAGAATGTCATGTACCACCACCTCGACACGAAGGACTTTTTTCCAAATGGAAACCTGGCACCGTGCATTCCATGTGAAGAAACGGACTACTAAGCTAACTAGAAAAGTGTCTCAAAATCAAAATCCTGATGTGTCTCAAAGGCCCCATACGACCACTCCGCACAACTGAAGCGGGAAAGGACAGGGATACCCAGAGCCCCACCCACCCGCTTGTAGACTTCTATATTGAAGGGGGACTGGAGCAAGAAATGGTCCATTGTCTCCTCCACCTCACCACATTCCACTCTTGGACAACAACAGTTCTCCGCAGATCGATGCTTGGGGTTGCCCTTTACATAGAGTCTGCCATGAAACGAGCGCCAGGCCAAATCTCAAAACTTTAAAGGGATTTTCTCTAGATTGAGCAAACGCAGACCCTCCCTCATAACAGGGCCTGGGAAATCCCTCAAGGCCAGTGGCTGCAGATTCAACAACCCTCCTCTCCTGGTCCTTCCTAGGAAGAGACTTAATTTTCTCCGCCGTCACTCGCCACTGCTGAAGTATTTTCAGGCACGGGGCAACATAACTTGAGAGCTCACCATGTCAGATCCTCAGGCTTTTCACTGGCCCACCATTCTCCCAACTTCGCAGAAAAGGCCTAAAGCAGGACTGAAAAATGCAAACCCACCCTGGCGGTTCTTCTGCCAGCATGTTAGCAAAATTATGTTTCAAAAACATCAGAGAGAAAAAAAACACTGGGTTGACCATACCTAGGCCACCAACGCCAAGGTAGGTTACAGACCTCTTAACGAGATTCAGTTTATTCCCCCATTACAGTTGGAAGAAAGTGACAGCTGTAGAATCTCGCATAGAGAGACACTGGAAAAACACAGACAAAGCTGGCATACAGAAATACCGGGATCAGGTAAGTTTTAATCAGGTCAATCCTTTCCCTGTAAGAGAGTTTCCAGTCCTTCCAGGTGGCAACCTTGGCATTGGCATCTTGTTTCCCAATTTGCAAGGCCATAATTGCCGGGACCAAACCTGATGCCTAAAACTTTAATTTCCTGTCGGGGATCTGGGAAGACGTCCGGACGCTCAAAGCCGTTGCCTTCCTCACCCCGACCCTGCGGCAAGCTCACGTGAATGCTTTTTACCTATTTGCTTTCCCTACAAGAATTTTGAGTGGACCGCGTCCACGTAATCACTTAATCCGCGGTGACCTGCCGCAGCGCAATCACAAAGAGAGGCGACGGGAAGACAAGTCGCCTTATTCTTGCGCTGTGACAGAATTTCCAAGTGTCACACACACACACTGTTCTTGATTGCTGACTGCCAAGATTTCATTTACCGTCCTTGAGGGAAAAAAGTGTCTCGTTAATGGGGGGTTACATGGCGCAATTAGAATGGGCGCATATCAAGGGCCTGTCAGCCATTCATCAAAGTCATTATGTCTCCATTACAGGGAGATAATAGACAAAAAGCTCTTCTCCGGGTATTTTCAAAGGATGAATCTCACATCAAAGGCTCCGCGTTCCACATTATGTTAGCAGTAGCACATAAAGCAAACGTTTACCGCGCGCGAAGGAAGCATTGATGCCCTCACCTCTAGCAATTCCGCCTGGCCCGAGCAACTGTAATGGATGTGTTGAAGCCGAGCCGCTATCAATTCACAGTCTATTCCGCTGTTTGCTGAACCTTCCCCAAAGAGGATCAGTTGGCTTCCAATGATTTTTAGATACACAAATGTAAATCTAAACAATGATGCCAAAGTTTTTTGAAGAGGAGCTCCAGCCCCCCTACCAAAAAAATTCAAAGTCAGCTTCTGCAAATACTGTAGCTCCTGACTTTTAACCCTTTCACGCCTAATGCCGCGTACACACGATCATTTTTCCCGTCGGGAAAAATTAAATTTTTCCCTTTGGACGAGAAAAACGATCGTCTGTGGGCTTTTTGCCGTTTTTCCCGACGGGAAAAACGGCATTAATCACGACGAGAAAAATTAGAACACGCTCTAATTTTTCTCGTCGTGATTCCCGTCGTTTTTTTCCGCGGCAGTTTTCCCATAGGGAAACACTGCCACGGAGCCCACACACGGTCGTTTTTCTCGACCAAAAAAAAAATGTCGGGAAAAACGGACGTGTGTAGGGAACCAAGCCGTTCCCTCGTTTTTCCCGTCGATTTTCTCGACGGTGTTTTCACCGTCGAGAAAATCGATCGTGTGTACGCGGCATAAGCCTATTTCTGATATTTGTTGCTTACAAGTTAAAATCCATATTTTTTGCTAGAAAATTACTTAGAACCCCCAAACAGTATATATATATTTTTTTGAGCAGAAACCCTAGAGAATAAAATGGTGATCGTTGCAATATTTTATGTCACACGGTATTTGCGCAGCGGTCTTTCCAACGCATTTTTACGGGGAAAAAATACACTTTCATGAATTAAAAATAAATAAATAAATAGACAGTAAAGTTAGCCCACTTTTGTTTGTATAATGTAAAAGATGTTGTTATCCCAAATAAATAGATATCTAACATGTTATGCTTTGAAATTGCGCACACTCGTGGAATGGCGACAAACTACGGTACCTAAAAAAATATCCAAATGTAACGGTTACCAGGTTAGAGTTACAGAGGAGGTCTTTTGCTAGAATTATTGTTCTCACTCTGACGATCGTAGAAATACCTCACATGTGTGATTTTAACACCGTTTACATTTGCAGGCGCGACTTACATATGCGCTTTCTTTGCTGCGCAAGCTCAAAGGGGAACAGGGGGCGCTTTAAACATTTTTCTTCTTATTTATTTTATTTTATTTATATATTTAGTTTTTTACATTTTTTACATCTGATCACTTTGATTGCTGTCACAGTTAACCACTTCTCTACTGTGCACGAAAACCCCCTTCCTGCCCAAGCCATTTTTCAGCTTTCAGCGCTGTCACACTTTGAATGACAATTACGCGGTCGTGCGACGTGGCTCCCAAACGAAATTTGCGTCCTTTTTTTCCCACAAATAGAGCTTTCTTTTGGTGGTATTTGATCACCTCTGCGGTTTTTATTTTTTGCGCTATAAACAAAAGAAGAGTGTCCAGTTTGGAAAAAAAACACTATTTTTTACTTTTGCTATAATAAATACCCATTTTTTTTTTTAATAAAATTTTCCTCAGTTTAGGCCGATACGTATTCTTCTACATATTTTTGGTAAAAAAAAAAAAATCGCAATAAGCGCGTATTGATTGGTTTGCGCAAAAGTTATAGCGTCTACAAAATAGGGGATAGATTTATAGCATTTTTTTTTTTTTTATTAGTAATGGCGGCGATCTGCGATTTTTTTTATTGTGACTGCGATATTGCGGCGGACACATCGGACACTTTTGACACATTTTTGGGACCATTCACATTTATACAGCGATCCCTGCTATAAAAATGCATTGATTACTGTATAAATGTGATTGGCAGGGAAGGGGTTAACCACTAGGGGGCGGGAAGGGGTTAAATATGTTCCCTCAAAGTGTTGTTACTGTGGGGGGAGGGGACTGACTGGGGGAGGTGACGGATGGTTGTCCCTATGTACAAGGGACACACCATCGGTCCCCTCTCCCTCACAGGACGTGGATCTCTGTGTTTACACACACAGATCCACTTTCCTGCTCGTTTCCCGGGCAATCGCGGGTGCCCGGCGGCAATCGCGGCCGCCGGGCACGCGCACCGGGGCCTTGTGAACGCGGCGGGTGCGCGCGCGCGCCGCCTAGCTCGTTTTAAAGGGAGGACGTCATATGACGTCCTCCCAGAATGAGAGTGTCCTCCGCCCGCCGTCTATTAACAGTGGGCGGGGGACAAGTGGTTAAGGTAAACATCCCTTGTGACAGTAATAGGTGGCGACAGGTACTCTTTATGGAGTCTAAAAGACCCCAAACCCCTCTTTTGCACTTAAAAGTATTCAGATCGCCAAAAACTGTGATTCTGAATACTGTCATTTTTTTTTTTAAATCGGCGTCATTTGCAGCCGAGTTAACCGAAAGTGACGTTGTGACATCGCTTCTGGGATTTTACATCGGAGACGCGATCAAAGCTGAATCCGGCTTCATACGGGTCTCAGCTTAGGCGGCGGAAAAAATGCCAACTGGTGACTCGGGTCTCCTAGTGGGACAGGAGACCCGGGAAGAGCGGCAGAAGGCGGCGGGTCCCCTTCTGCTCCTTTTAGGATAACAGCCTAGTGCCTTTAAGCCAACCGCCCGCTCTGAAAAACGGTACCGGGGTGATGCCTGCAGAACTGCAGGCATCACCCCGGTTTAACCCCTTCAAGCCAAAAATGCTAATTTTCGTACGGTCGGTGTGAAGGGGTTAATATTAGGACGCTTACCTGTCCAGCGATCCCACAATGACGGCACCCCAGCCTTGGGGATAATCAAGATGTTTTTTGGTAAATGTGAGAAGAGCCTTTGTGTTCTTTTTGGTCAGCAGTGGCTTTGGCCTTGGAAATAGGGTTGCCACCTGTTCGGGATTCACCCGGACAGTCCGCGTTTTGAATCATGTGTCCGGTTTTCTGGCAGGCTGAAACCCAGACACAATATTCAGACCGGGCTGTGGCTCCCCAAGTAACCAAAATAGTCACACTGCGGGCGGCTGCCTGGAGGCAGGTTCGGCATCACTGGGGGGCAGGGCGATGATGTCAACAAGAGCAATTTGGCCACACCCACTGTTTGCTATGGCACGCTATGCGCCTCACATTAATACTCTACTTGGGGCACCCAAAGGTGTCCCAGGCCGCTAAAGTGTTCGGGTTTGGCTTGAAGAAAAGTTGGCAACCCTTCTTGGAACTCTCCCGTGGATGCCTTTTTTGCCCAGTCTATTTCTTATTGTTGAATCATGAACACTGATCTTACCTGAGGCAAGTGAGGCCTGAAGTTCTTTAGATGTTGTTCTGGGTTCTTTTATGACCTCCTGGATGAGTCGTCGTCAATGTGCTCTTGGAGGAATTTTTGTAGGCTGGCCACTCCTGCGAAGGTTCACCACTGTTCCAAGTTATCTCCATTTGTTGATAATGGCTCTCCCCTCGTGGTTCACTGGAGGTCCAAAGCCTTAGAAATGGCTTTGTAGCCCTTCCTAGACCGATACAAGTACATTACTTTTGTTTCTAATCTGTTCTTGAATTTTTTTAGATTGTGGCATGCTGAGTGGCTTTTTGTGATCTGACAGCGTGCTTCACTTTGTCAGACAGCTTCTAATTATGCAATTTCTTGATTCAACAGGTCTGGCAGTAATCAGGTCTGGGTGTGGCAAGTGAAATCTAACTCATCTTTCCAAAATATTGTGGTTAATCACAGTTCATTCATGATTCAGCATGGGAGGGGGCAATTACTTTTTCACATAGGGCCAGGCAGGTTTTTGCAGCACTTGAAAAGTAGTTAAGATTCTGCAATCTTATACAGCCTTACAGATGTAAAATATGAGAATTGGGTGCAGCTGCTCATTTAAGACCGGATAGATACCGATACATGGTGGTATAAACCAATACCTGTGACTTTCATAACACCTTATCTGCCTCTTCCCTCACTGCACATCATTATGCATAGAAATTCATTTGTTTCAGAAAGGAAGGTAAACTCTGCATGAATCTGCATCTATTTTATAGTATGAATTAAGATTCTGAGGTCAGGGATTAGTGGAGTTCATGAATAAATTAAGTACGGTTTTGCACAGTTGATACATTAGATACATTATCTTCCCGCTTCTTTGATGTATTGGGAGTCGGAACTAAATGCGCCGCACATCGCCTGATCCCCTTTAAACCACCTTAAACGGGGAGGCTGGTAGGAATTAACGTTGAGAAATGGCGCTGTGCGATGGGCGTCCCGGTGATCCATTGCGGAGATCTGTCATAATCCGTTATAGTCAATGAGGTGACATGATGACACTGTTGTCTCTGTTAAATATTCAGCCGTGGTCTAAAATTAGAGACTGTAATTTATTGTCTTGTTTATCGTATTCAAATGGAGTGAAGAAGCCGAGGGAGCCAGTTCTTTTTGCTATGCAGATTTATTTTTTTACGTACATAAATCAGAGTCTGTCTACCCAAAACTGATATCTACATGTTTGGGGGGCTGCTAGAGGTTTTGGAAGTTTTCAGCTTTGCATAAAGTGGGGAGGATACTAAGAGACATTATAGACTCCAATGGAATGATATATTACACCATACCTCCATCCCTATGTATCATTTTATGGAGTAATAGAGATTTCTATAGCAGCATTTCTCAACCTTTTTTTCAGTTGCCGCACCCTTTAAAAGTATTCAAAATCTTAAAACGCTCCGGTCTCAAATGTAAAGCGTAAACAATGGGAAACCTGAGTCTGGGATGATGTACACAATTGCCTTGATGGAATTAACTTCATATCAGCCGTAAATTCAACGCTCCTAAGGGAACGGTTGTCGTACAGTCGAAGGGGAGAAGTGGGCAAATTCGATACTATATGGAAAACATGGCTGGGGGACATCAACCTAGCGCCACCTCAACTAGTTGTGGAAAGACTCCAGATATAAAAAATAGAGGGGTGGTAAGAGAGGAGGGAAGGGGTAAAAGAAAAAAGGGAAAGGATAAAGAGAAAGAGGAAAGGAAATGAACGTCGGTAACGGTGGAGGAAATGTGCTGAGAAGAGCAGATACAAGGCAGAAAGGGGTAAAGATGTAGCGGGGGGGGGGGGGGGGGGATGGGAAAAAGGGAAAAAAAGAAAGAATATAGTAAAGAGCTACAGTAGTTACAATAGTATTTATATGTGGATAGGCAACTAAAGGAAAGAGGAAGGAAAACAAGGAGAAAAAGAAAATTGTATTATGTCTCACCGGATAAAATGTAATAAGTGTTTGTAATGTATGAATAACTTTTTTTTTCTAAATAAAAAGAAGCGAATAAAAAACTTCATATCAGTGTCCTTTCTTTACATTAACAAGATCCCTTTAGAAAAAGATAGTTAGGACTTTTAAGGTACCATGTCTCTCCTTCACATCAAAGGCCCCCCACCATATCAGAGTCTCTGCCATTATGTCAGAAGTCCACCATCACATCAGAGGTCCCTTCATCACATGAGAGGTCTCCCACAACATCAGAGGTCACCCATCATATTAGAACCCCCCCCATCACATCAGAGGTCCCTCCATCACATCAGAGGTCCCTCCATCACATCAGAACCCCCCTCCACATCACATCAGAGGTCCCTCCATCACATCAGAGGTCACCCATCACATCAGAGGTGACCCATCACATCAGAGGCCCCCCCATCACATCCAAGGTCCCCCCCATCACATCCAAGGTCCCCCCATCACATCAGAGCCCCCCATCACATCCGAGGTCCCTCCATCACATCAGAGGTCCCCCATCACATCAGAGATCCCTCCATCACATCAGAGGTCCTCCCATCACACCAGAGCTCCCTATTCCCATCAGAGTCTCCCCAGCACATCAAAGGTCCTCCCTCACACCAGAGGTCCCACCTTCACATCAAAAGTCCGCCCAACACACCAGAGGACCCCCATCACATCAGAAGTCTCTCTATCAGATTGAAGGTCCCTCCATCACATCACAACCCCCCTCCACATCACATCAGAGGTCACCCATCACATCCAAGGTCCCCCCATCACATCCGAGGTCCCTCCATCACATCCGAGGTCCCTCCATCACATCCCAGGTCCCCCATCACATCAGAGGTCCCTCCATCACATCAGAGGTCCCTCCATCACATCAGAACCCCCCTCCACATCACATCAGAGGTCCCTCCATCACATCAGAGGTCACCCATCACATCAGAGGTCACCCATCACATCAGAGGCCCCCCCATCACATCCAAGGTCCCCCCCATCACATCCAAGGTCCCCCCATCACATCAGAGCCCCCCATCACATCCGAGGTCCCTCCATCACATCAGAGGTCCCCCATCACATCAGAGATCCCTCCATCACATCAGAGGTCCTCCCATCACACCAGAGCTCCCTATTCCCATCAGAGTCTCCCCAGCACATCAAAGGTCCTCCCTCACACCAGAGGTCCCACCTTCACATCAAAAGTCCGCCCAACACACCAGAGGACCCCCATCACATCAGAAGTCTCTCTATCAGATTGAAGGTCCCTCCATCACATCACAACCCCCCTCCACATCACATCAGAGGTCACCCATCACATCCAAGGTCCCCCCATCACATCCGAGGTCCCTCCATCACATCCGAGGTCCCTCCATCACATCCCAGGTCCCCCATCACATCAGAGGTCCCTCCATCACATCAGAGGTCCCTCCATCACACCAGAGCTCCCTCTTTCCATCAGAGTCTCCCCATCACATCAAAGGTCCTCCCTCACACCAGAGGTCCCACATTCACATCAGAGGTTCCCCCATAACATCAGGGGTCCCTCCATCACATCAGAGGTCCCACCTTCACATCAGAGGTTCCCCCATACATCAGAGGTCCCCCATCAGAGGTCTCTCAGAGGTCTCTCTATCACATCAGAGGTCCCTTCATCACATCAGAGGTCCCACCTCCACATCAGAGGTCCCACCTCCACATCAGAGGTCCCTCCATCACATCAGAGGTCCCATCTTCAAATCAGAGGTCCATCCATCATATCAGTGCTACCTCTTTACATCAGAGGTTCCCCCATCACATTAAATGTCTCGCAATCACATCAGAGCTCCCCGTCCTTCATATCAGAGGTTCACCCATCACATCAGAACTCCCTCTTAACATCAGAGTGCCCCCATAACATTAGAGATACCTTCATCGCATCACAGCTTCCTTTACATTAAAGCCCGCCTTCAAGTCAGAGCCCCCCCCCGCCCATGTCATTCCCCCCATTGCATTAAAGTCACTCCTACACATAAGATGCCACCCATCACTACAGAAACCCCCAACACAGAGTCAGAGGCCCCCTTCACATCAGAGTCCCCCCTGTATATAAGAGCCCCCATCACATCAGAGTACCTCCATGACAGAGTCTACCCACCACCATAGACTCCTCTCATCCAACTCTGATCCAAAGCAAACTAGGTCTCATGCTTGTGGCAGCCCAGGGAAATCCAAATACCACCACATGGTACCATGTACACTCAGGTACACTCTGGTTGAGAAATACTGTTTTACCCCATGAAACAACAATACTATAAAGTAAGAGTACGTATAAATAAAAATATAGTTTGTATAATATGTTTGCACAATATACAATAAATAAAGGTATTTATATAGAGCTGACAATTTGCTCAGGACTACACTCAAACAGCCTACCCCCCCCAGCCTGGTATACCGACAGGTCAACAGAGAAGATCACTCCTGTCAGCTTTGAATTTCCCCACAGCCTCCTCTCTCTTGCCTTTGTATATAAACATCTTTTAGTGCATGATGTCACCCAATTCCAATGAAGGAGGCATGAGGTTGGGTGATGTAAAAGTTTTTTTCCAGGCGTAGACTAATTCCTGGGACCTTTTGGCTGCTTAGAGACTTCTGCTGGTGGACAACAGAACTACACCTTTCAGGTTTGAGGACCACAGTGCCCAGCAGGCTGGCTGAGCAGAATCACAAATTCTTTGACAGAGAGACACCTGCTGGTGGACAACATAACTACACCTTTGAGGTCTAAAGACCACAGTACCCCCAGCAGGCTGGCTGAGCAGAATCAAAAATTATTTGGCAGAGACACCTGCTGGTGGGCAACAGAACTACACCTTTGAGGTCTAAAGACCACAGTGCCACCAGCAGGCTGGCTGAGCAGAATCACCATACCATAGGCAGAGACACCTGCTGGTAGACACCAAAACTACACCTTTCAGATCTGAGGACTGAAACAGAATGTATAAAACAATTCTTTCCCTATTTCTAAATTCACACACATATATACCGTATATACTCGAGTATAAGCCGAGTTTTTCAGCACTTTTTTTGTGCTGAAAATGCCCCCTCGGCTTATACTCGAGTCACCTTTTTGTGCCTGATCTCCCGGACTTTGGGTACCCGGTACCGGCAGGCCGTAGGTCCTCTGGCACACATGTAGCCCAACTCTCCCTCTACAAGTGTGAAAAGTTTGTTGTCCGGGGAATCTACGGCCGGGGAGCACCGATTTTTCAAACCCGGGCACCCCTTCCATAGACTCCCATGTTAAACGGTAATTTCTCCGGTGACTTTGGGGACCCCGTACTGGCCGGTTGTAGGTCCCCTGGAACCAAAACTTGGCACACATGTAGCCCCATTTCTCCATTGGTGAGCCTCAAAAACAGGAAGGCCAGATTAGAGTTTGCCAAACAACATCTAAAAAAGCCTTCACAGTTCTGGAACAACATCCTATGGACAGATGAGACCGAGATCAACTTGTACCAGAGTGATGGGAAGAGAAGAGTATGGAGAAGGAAAGGAACTGCTCATGATCCAAAGCATACCACCTCATCTGTGAAGCATGGTGGTGGTAGTGTCATGGCGTGGGCATGTATGGCTGCAAATGGAACTGGTTCTCTTGTATTTATTGATGATGTGACTGCTGACAAAAGCAGCAGGATGAATTCTGAAGTGTTTCAGGCAATAATATTATCGGCTCAAAGTCAGCCAAATGCTTCAGAACTCATTGGACGGCGCTACACGGTGCAGATGGACAATGACCCGAAGCATACTGCAAAAGCAACCAAAGAGTTTTTTAAGGGAAAGAAGTGGAATGTTATGTAATGGCCAAGTCAATCACCTGACCTGAATCCGATTGAACATGCATTTCACTTGCTGAAGACAAAACTAAAGGGAAAATGCCCCAAGAACAAGCAGGAACTGAAGACAGTTGCATTAGAGACCTGGCAGAGCATCACCAGGGATGAAACCCAGCGTCTGGTGATGTCATCGCGTTCCAGACTGCAGGCTGTAATTGACTGCAAAGGATTTGCAACCAAGTATTAAAAAGTGAAAGTTTGATTTATGATTGTTAATCTGTCCCATTACTTTTGGTCCCTTAAAAAGTGGGAGGCACATATACAAACTGTTGTAATTCCTACACCGTTCACCTGATTTGGATGTAAATACCCTCAAATTAAAGCTGAAAGTCTGCAGTTAAAGCACATCGTGTTCGTTTCATTTCAAATTCATTGTGGTGGTGTATAGAGCCAAAAAGAATAGAATTGTGTAGATGTCCCAATATTTATGGACCTGACTGTATATATATATATATATATATATATATATATATATATATATATATATATATTGTTGAGCCTTAGCAAAACTCATTTTTGGTTCACATAAGAACTAAAGAGTTTGACAGTTTTTGTGGTTGAGGCCTTTCCAGGAGCAAGCTTCCTGTTTCTACATAGACTGTGGCATATCTTTATCTGCGAGAAACATCTGTGTTTCACATACATGGAGCTGTGCATTCTTGTGACATATCTTGTGGTTTGTAGTTTTAGCCAAAGCCTGAATACCTTTTCTGTCCTAACTGTAGTGTACGTTATTGAGAAGTATGCATTTTCAGGATAGAAGCAGATGTTTTGCTAGAAGGTGACTTATGACATATAGGAAGTCCCTCATTAGCCCCCACCTTTTTGTCTTTGAAACTGCATAAATACTGTGAATCTGTGTTCAATAAACTAGAGAAACTCTGATACACTTCCTAACTCTTTCATGTGTGAATTTGGGTTTCTCTCTCAGATCTGACGGGTCACTGAAGTGTTATTTTGCATTACCTAAGAATACACCTTGGTGGTTATATTACATATCCTCATCAAGGACCACAGTGTCACCTGCTGGTAGACAACAGAACTACACCTTTCAGGTCTAAAGACCACAGTGCCCCCAGCAGGCTGGCTGAGCAGAAGCACCATACCATCGGCAGAGACACCTGCTGGTAGACACCAAAACAACACCTTTTAGATCTAAAGACCACAGTGCCACAAGTAGGCCTGGTTGAGCAGAATCACTAATCCTTCGGCAGAGACACCTGCTGGTGAACACTGAAACTACACCTTTTAGGTCTGAAGACCACAGTGCCACCAGCAGGCTGGCTGAACAGAATCACTAATCCTTTGCCAGAGACACAAAGACTAATTCCTGGGACCTACTGGCTTCTTAGAGACTTCTGCTGGTGGACAACAGAACTACACCTTTCAGGTTTGCGGACCACAGTGCCCCCAGCAGGCTGGCTGAGCAAAATCGCCATACCATTGGCAGAGACACCTGCTGGTAGACACCAAAACTACACCTTTCAGATCTGAGGACCACAGTGCCACCAGCAGGCTGGCTGAACAGAATCACTAATCCTTTGGCAGAGACACCTGTTGGTGTACAACAGAACTACACCTTTCAGGTCAGAGAACCACAGTGCCACCAGCAGGCTGGCTAAGCAGAATCACCATTATATTGGCAGAGGCACCTGCTGGTACACACTGGAATTGCACCTTTCAGGTCTGAGGTTTACAGTGCCCCCAGCAGTCTGGCTGAACAGAATCACTAATCGTTTGGGAGAGACACCTGCTGCAGTAAAATGGAACTACACCTTTCAGGTCTGAGGACCACAGTGCCACCAGCAGGCTGGCTGAGTAGAATCACTAATTCTTGGGCAGGGACACCTACTAGTGGACAACATAACTTTCAGGTCTAAGGACCACAGTGCCACCAGTAGGCTGGTTGAGCAGAATCACTAATCCTTTGGCAGAGACACCTGCTTATCCAAACAAAAGAACTCACTGCTCCAGGTGAGACAGGAAGCCTAATGATATCACGGGTGCCTGCCTCGGCTCGCCTCCACATACGATCAACACTGAAGAAATGGCTGCACTCCAAGATCCATCAAAATTCTAATTTAATAGACGAACATCCCAAGTGTTACAAACAGTTCAAATGGTAGACGCGTTTCACACACTAACAGGTGCGCTTATTCATTACCTTCAGGTCTAAGGATCACAGTGCCACAAGTAGGCCTGGTTGAGCAGAATCACGAATCCTTCGGCAAAGACACCTGCTGGTGAACACTGAAACTACACCTTTTATGTCTAAGGACCACAGTGCCGCCAGCAGACTGGATGAGTAGAATTACAAATTCTTTGGCAGAGACACCTGGTGGTAGACACCAGAATTACACCTTTCAGATCTGAGGTCTACAGTGCCCCCAGCAAGCTGGCTGAACAGAATCACTAATCCTTGGGCAGAGACACCTACTGGTGGACAACAGAACTTTCAGGTCTAAGGACCACAGTGCCACCAGCAGGCTGGCTGAACAGAATCACTAATCCTTAAGCAGGTTTATTTTGCAGTTTGCTCACAGTCCAGCTTCAGGTATACCGCTGAGTGAATAACCATAACTACTGTACGGTTATGTGACATCTGTAATAAAACATCCTTTTAGACTTAATAGGTATGGTTCAAAATGAAAGCAATAGCTTCATTTGGGGGACATGAGAAGAAAGACGTTGCTCACCTACGGTGCTCCTAGCTGTATTTTCACTTCAATAATATATAAAAAATATATATATTTTGCCTTAGAGCAGAAAATTTTTCATTAAATGGATATAAACTGTCCAAAAGAATAATGGATCAATTTAAGACATGCCATGCTGGTTTTAAGGACGAGATTAAACACGCACTCTCATTAGGAAGCCTCCCTCACCGCGATGAAAGCAATAACTGTCTGTGTACCACCTGAGCTGTCCGAATAGAAAACTCAATATTGGGGACATTAAGTGACTAATAATTCCCCCAATCCTGACAGAATGTTAAGTGAATTCTATGTTAATGCCGATATATGGAGTATCTTTTTTTGTTCGTTTTCCAGGGGTGCCAAATTATTTACAACTCACTGTCATCATCTAAATATTTATTGCTCCTGTTTGGAATGAATGTCTGATCTGCAGAGACTTTAATGCTGAAGTTGAATCTGCTTAAACTTCCTCCCACCCCCATCATCTGCATTCTAAAGATTTTTTTTGTGTTTTTTTTTGTGTTTTTTGTTTAAAATGAATCCAGACAGGGTTCTTCCCAGACAACGGATCCAGAGTGCTTTCTGGACAATGGATCCAGAGAGGGTTCCTCATGGACAATAGATTCAGAGAAGGTTTTTCCTGGACAATGGATACAGTGGGGGTTCTTCCCGAGCAAAGGATCCAGGGAGCGTTCTTCCCAGACAGTAGATCCAGAGATTTTTCTTCCTGTAAAATGGATCTAGACAGGGTTCTTCCCGGAAATGGATCCAGACAGGGTTCTTCCTGGAAATAGATCCAGAGTGCTCTCTGAACAATGAATATAGACAGGCTTTGCTTTGTTTTTTCCAGAAAATCGATCTAGAGAGGGTGCTTCCATAATGATGGATCCAAAGATGTTCTTCCTTGACAGTGGATCCAGAGAGGTTCCAACCGGACAATGGATTGAGGACTCTAGCTGATCTAGAATTGAGCAGTAGGTAAAGTCCCATGCTGGGAGCAGATGGTAGACTTCTCCTGTGTAGCAGTGCAGAAATAAAGAGCATGAGCAAAGTCTCTTGTAGTGAAGGACAGGTAGACAAAGCTCTTCAGATCACTAGCCAGTGATCCCTTTAGTTGGACCCTTAGCTGACTGTACTAGCACAAGGGGGTAGCCAAATAGAATGGCCCCCTAGATCTTTGATCTGTACTCGCTGGAGTCGCAAACAGATCTTCTCAGCCACGGTTCCCCTGCAGTCAGCTCTTCAGAAGCACCAGGGTCAATCCACTACTTTAGCTTCAGGCCCTCAGGTCACTCACCTAAGGCCGCATGGCAGCAAGTGCCAGGGGCAGCAAGCCTGCCTCACCCCTGGCTGGTGCACTCAGGACTGGCCCAAGACATTGTGTTGCCTGGGTCCAAGAATGAAATGCTGTCCCCCTCCCCCCGCCCCTAAAAAAAAACAAAAATTTCACGCCCAACAAAAGGCCCACACATCTATTATTGTATAACACGATAATTAAAACTAACATTAAATTCATCAGGAAGTCAGATTTACATGCAACAGCACCTTGTCTATATGCAAAATTATATGATATACCATTATGTTCAATTCCAAGGGGTGGGCTAGAGCAGTATAGGGGCAGGCTGGGGTTGTATATACACAGGCTAGGGTAGTATATGGACAGGTTAGGGCAGTATAGGGGCAGGCTGGGGTAGTATATGGACAGGCTATTGTCAATTTGCTGGGTAAATAGATCAGAAAGAAAGGCGTTGTGGTTCAATTTGCTGCCCCTCTCAAAGTGCTGCCTGGGTCAAATGGACCCACTGGAATCCATGTTAGGGCCAGCCCTGGGTGCACTCTACCATCTGGGAAGGAATCAGAGCTCACATGTTCCCTGAATATATAGACCAATCCCAGCATGCTCAGGGGCACCTCCCCTGTAATTGGCTGAGACTGCTACATTCTCGTGCTGGCCATTTGCCTAACTCCCACCCATGCTCCAGAAAGCTCTACTAGTTTCTATAAGTTGGGAGGAGTCCAAGCAAACTAAACAGCACCAGAACACTAGGAGCAGCCCCAACTTATAAACTGCAGCATTCTGTTAATCAGACCTGCTGAAGATAGATTTGCCTCTAGCCCCACAATTTTTGTCTTCCTACACCCCAAATTATCTGAGGTAAAATTGCATTATTGAATAGTTAAGCTGCCTGAGGTTGGTGCAAAGTCAGCAGGTGACCATACTGTCTGGACAGACCGGATCTAAGTCGGTATGTCAATGCATAAAGTGGCATTTGGAACAGCACAGCCTTGATGGGCATGTGTCAGTCTGGAGGAGTAGGAATTCCTATTCATGCTACATTTGCATGTACTGCACCCTAGGTAATGACCACAAGTGATGCATAGCCCCCATGGTTGGAAGAGTTGAATTCTAGTGAATAAAACGGGTGGGCCAGGGACAGTCAGGCTGGGGAGAAAAGTTCTAAATGTTGCTGGAGACCCTCCAGACAGGAAATGAGGTGGCTCTGACTTGCTGAAGATTCTAATGCACATTGTGACCAGCTCACAGTGTGCAGTAAAATCAGCTGTTTCAGTACAGGAGAGTAGCCTGCACAAATGTGCCAGTCTGAAGGGAAGGCCGGAGGTCAGATTTAAATTATTTTAATCCACAAAAGCGGCATTCACTGTTATTGAGAGACGTCTGTCTAGAACCATTGCCCGTGAAGAAACCTGCCTGCATCCATTGTCTAGAAAGAACCTTCTCTGGATCTATTGTTTGGGAAAAACCGGATCCATTGTCTGGGAAGAACCCTGTCTGGATCCATTGTCTTTGAAGAACCCTGTCTGGAGCCATTGTCTGGGAAGAACCCTCTCTGGATCCATTGTCCAGGAAGAACCCAGTCTGGATCTATTGTCCGGGAAGAACTCTCTCTGGATACATTCTATGGCAAGAACCCTGTCTGGGTCCATTGTCTTTTAAGAACCCTGTCTGGATCTATTGTGTGGGAAGAACCGTCTCTGGATTCATTGCCTGGGAAGAACCTTCTCAAAATCCAATCTCTGGGAAGAACCCTCTCTGGATCTATTGTCCGGGAAGAATTCTCTCTGGACCCACTGTCCAGTAACAACATATTTGGATCAATTATCCAGGAAGCACACACTTTAGGTCGATTTCTGAAAAAACAAAACAAAAACTTTCTAGATTCATTGTCTAGAAAGCACTCTGGACCCATTGTCTGGGAAGTACCCTCTCTGGATCCATTGTTTGGGAAGAACCTTCTGTGGATCCATTGTCTGGGAAGAACCTTTTCTGGATCAATTGTCCGGGAAGAACCCTCTCTGGATCCATTGACCAGTTGGAACCTCTCTGGATCCACTGTCAGGGAAGAACATCTTTGGATCCATTATGATGGAAGCACCCTCTTTAGATCTATTTTCTGGGGAAAAAAAAAACCTGTCTATATTCATTGTCCAGAAATCACTCTGGATCCATTTCCAGGAAGAACCCTGTCTGGATCCATTTCCAGGAAGAACCGTGTCTAAATAAATTTTACTGGAAGAAAAATCTCTGGATCTACTGTCTGGGAGGAACGCTCCCTGGATCCTTTGCTCTGGAAGAACCCCCACTGCATTAATTGTCCAGGAAGAACCCCACTGTATCCATTGTCCAGGAAGAACCTTCTCTGGATTTATTGTCTGTGAAGAATCCTCTCTGGATCCATTGTCCAAAAAGCACTCTATATCCATTGTCCGGGAAGAACCCTGTCTGGATCCATTTTACGGGAAGAACAATCTCTAGATTCACTGTCTGTGAATAGCCCCCACTGGATCCATTGCTCAGGAAAACCCCCACTGGATCCATTGTCCAGGAAGAACCATCTCTGGATTTATTGTTTGTGAAGAACCCTCTCTGGATCCATTGTCCAAAAAGCACTCTGGATCCATTGTCCGGGAAGAACCCTGTCTGGATCCATTTTACGGGAAGAACAATCTCTAGATTCACTGTCTGTTAAGAGCCCCCACTGGATCCATTGCTCAGGAAAATCCCCACTGGATCCATTGTCCAGGAAGAACCCTTTCTGGATCTATTTTTTTTTTTGTTTTTTTTTTCGAAAAGCCCATGGCGTGTGAAACACACCCAAAAACTCCACCCGGTGCCAAAAAAAGTGCACACACATAAAGAGTGACACAAAACGTGTAACGGGTGTTACACTTGTCCTCCACTAGGAAGGACCTTACCCTGATCCCCCGGGGCGTTAGGCTCCAGACGGGGACTGAGGTACATCACGCGGTCCATCTGGCCGAAACCAGACCCCTTTCTCTGGAGGGTCTGCCGAAACAGACCCACCCAAGTGCTAGGTGGGGCTCCCCCGAAGGGAGACCCCATGAGAGCAGGTGAACTAAGCCAGAAGGCCATGTCCACCGACTCCCAAGTCATTCAGGGCAGGCCCGAGGACCTACACCCTACTAAACACACTGTGACAAACGTGCAGACAACCAACAAAAAAATACAAAAAAGTGACAAACACTGTGGTTAAATAAAAAGAAAGTGGGGAGAAGGAAGGTGGGAGAGTGAAAAGTGGCCATTGTGCAAAACAATGGCCAGGCCCTCCGGCCAGGAATAAAAAATTCCTCCGGTCCTAGCCAAAAGGCCCGGCCCAGGAGGCAGGTGCTAAAAAAGCGTGTTATGGTGCAGTGACCGCGGTGCCATATATCAGTGTGACCCTCACTCACAGTGATCGTCTGGCACCCTTGGACTGCCACTGCACCATGGGCTTTTCGGTTCCTATCCGACCCCCCGACCCATCAGTGCAGCCCTCTGTCCTGCTGATAGAGAGCCCTTCAAGGTTTTCTCAGGGATAGCTGTCTCCATTCCAGCCTCCACCGATACTAGCCCTTCCAGACTCCCGCCAACCCGGCGGATTTGCATGGCCTCGCCCTGCCACACATTACAAGGCTCGGCCAGCTCCTCCCTCCAGATCGCCAACAAGGACAGCACTTACACCATCCGGCCAGAAGGCCAGAATAAGACTCAGCAAAAAGACCAGACCAAATGCAGCATTCCAGCCTCACCAGGAGCACCCTTCCAGACGGCTCAGACTCGACCATGGGCCGGTCCCCAGTTTACTGTCGGGCAACCGGCATAGTCACTACCGAAACCGTCCTTCCAGGTGCAATGACGCCATTGGATTTGCATCCACCCTCCCCATGTAGGAGGTGCTTCAGCGCATCCTCTGGCAACTAATAAGAACAGATACTACACTTGATCTTAGCCAAAAGGCCGAGAAGCGAAGAAACCTCTCTGGATCCATTGTATGGGAAGAACCCTCTCTGGATGGTTTTAAAAGCAACTCAATACCCATCTGTGCACCCAGGCTTATGGCAACACCTGACAAATTCTTCTCTTTTCAGCAAACCCAACATCAATTTAATAAGCACTGTGAGTCCCCAGGGAGAAAAGCACTCTAGAAATATTAATATTATTATTCAAACCTTAAAAATACATTCAGTGATGCTGTAAGCAGTACATTTTTGAATTTGATTTTTTTTTTTCTAAGCTTTGGCTTTAACCTTGCTCATTGTGTTCATTTATAGAAGAATAAAGTCAGCACATAACCATTGCTTTGAGCTGTTTTTCCCCTTGGATGCCTATAGAGCTCTTCTATAAATCCACTTTAAAAACCAAAGGGGCAGCTTGCTTTATTTCACTAATATCACCAACTGAAAGCACATGACGAAGTCAAGCCAGGATAGCGCAGTTTATATGTTATACGGCACCGAGGGATAGAGTCAGCAACCAAAGGAGAGTGTTTCAGAATACAACAGAGGTCAGATCAGTAAAAAGCTGCAAACATCGCTCTGCTTGAATGCTGACGATAAAAAAAAAGAAAAAAAAAAGAAAAGAGAAAACGAGTCCATATTTTGTGCCACTGCATTGGCTTCAGCTGAGCCAAAATTGGTCTTGGCAGCTGTGACTTTAGATTGACTCAAGGCTAATATACTGTGGTTAAATATAAAAGACACACTTTGCAACAAGGATTTAAAAAAAAAAAAAAACGCCTTTGGAGCGGCTTCTGTAGAAAAATAACCCGGCAGAGCGGCTGAAATGCAGGAGAAAAATTGTTATTCCAGAAAATAGTGGATGAAGACACAAGGTGTACGGCCTCGCCTGCTGTAAATGGGTATACAGTACATCTTCACACAAAAAGCAAAACGCGGTCAAAGAGAATCTTTCTAAATACTGCTCCAGGTAAGATCCACATCTCAAGTGCTTGGTGCCGGTTTGTTTCCACCGGCCCACCTCACTGATTGAAGGTACACCCCCACACTTGGATGCAACAAAATTGTTCTCAAAGAAACATTTATATGCCTTGGGGCAAAACGCGTCAGTTTGTATTGCTGCTGACTATTTAAAGTGAGTCTAAAGGCACATTTAAAAAAAAAAAAATGTTATACTCACCTGCTCTGTGTAATGGTTTTGCACAGAGCAACTCAGATCCTCCTACCGGCGCTCCTGGCTCCCCCCCTCTGCTGAGTGCCTCCATAGCAAGCTCTGGGGGCATAGGCATGCACACAGGGTGTGCTGGGTGTGCCAGGGCACATTCTAATCACCTTGTGTGATACAGATTCCCTCCCAGCTGAACTCTCCAACCCCTGTGGCAGCTAAGGCTACAGAGAAAGAAACAGGGGAATCTCTGTCCTTAGTCCCTTTTTCTGCTATTTCACCAAAGCCCCTTGATGGGGCTCCTAATAAATTGTAAAAAAAAAAAAAAAAAAATAGCAATAAAAACAATAATAATATAAAGAAATAATAAAAAAATAAAACTGTAAGAGCCCATGCACGACTTGTCCCGCGACTCTGCCGGGCGATCTTAACACGACTTCAAAGGTGACTTGCAAAATGACTTCTGTATTGAAGTCAATGGAAGTCGCCCTGAAGTCATCTTGAAGTAGTACAGGAACCTTTTTCTAAGTCGGAGCGACTTGAGTCGCTCCTATTAGAACGGTTCCATTGTACAGAATGGGACGCGACTTGTCAGGCGGCTGAGTCGCCTGACGAGTCGCCCCTGTGTGAATGGGGTCTAAAAATAATAACAAAATAAAATAATAAAAAAACAAAAAACTACTGACACCATCCACAGCTCTACCGACACCATCCACAGCTCTACTGACACCATCCACAGCTCTACCGACACCATCCACAGCTCTACTGACACCATCCACAGCTCTACCGACACCATCCACAGCTCTACTGACACCATCCACAGCTCTACCGACACCATCCACAGCTCTACCGACACCGCCCACTGCTCTACTGACACCATCCACAGCTCTACCGACACCATCCACAGCTCTACCGACACCATCCACAGCTCTACTGACACCATCCACAGCTCTACCGACACCATCCACAGCTCTACCGACACCATCCACAGCTCTACTGACACCATCCACAGCTCTACCGACACCATCCACAGCTCTACCGACACCATCCACAGCTCTACTGACACCATCCACAGCTCTACCGACACCATCCACAGCTCTACCGACACCATCCACAGCTCTACTGACACCATCCACAGCTCTACCGACACCATCCACAGCTCTACTGACACCATCCACAGCTCTACCGACACCATCCACAGCTCTACTGACACCCCCAAGAAGGCAAAAGACCTTACAAAGCTACTGGGCATCCTCCACAGGCAGTAGCCCTGGAAGAGAAGGACCTCTGAACTCACATCCTCTCCAGTCAATGCCTGAGAGGCAGAAGAAAGACACTTATCCTAGGCAGGCAGAAGCAATCATCATCCTGGGCTTAGGGGAAACCCAACGGACATAGATAGCCTAGATTCTAGCTGCAAACAATAAATCTGGACCAGGGACACTCCAGCTTAGACATGTGCAATTCGTTTCGTTCCGAATTAGTTTTTTAACGAATTTCGACAAATTCGTTAATTCGGAAATATCCGAATTAACGAAAACTCATTTAACGAATTTTAACGAATATTCGTAAATTCGAATATCCGAAAATTCGTAAATTCGTCCATTTGTAAATTTGTACATTCGTAAATTCGTACATTCGTAAATTAGTAAATTCGTACATTCGTAAATTCGGAAATTCGGAAATCTGAAATAATAATTAACTAATGATTACTTAACTATTACTAACTATTAAATTATAGGTATTGGAATTTCCTTTCAAATTTGGCTGTTAGTGAACTTAACGAAGTTACGAATTGTTTTCCGAAATAATGAATGCCGTATCTAAACGAATGTAACGTAATGAATTAATAATAATAATAAAGAACAATAATAATTATAAAAACGTTTTATTATTATTATCAATTATTAATTAGTTCCGTTCCATTTGTTTAGATGTGGCATTTGTTATTTCAGGTTATGCGTAACTTCGGATAAATTTGTATTCGTTACGTTCGCTAACAGCCAAATTTGAAAGGAAATTACAATACCTATAATTTAATAGTTATTTTTTCAGATTTTCAAATTTTCGGGTTTTCGGATTTTCGAATTTCGAATTTTCAAAATTCCGAATGTACGAATTTACAAATTTACGCATGTACGAATTTACGAATGTATATATTTACGAATGTACGAATTTACGAATTTACGAATTGCGATCATAACGAATGACCCGAAAAACGAAAAACAAAAACAAAAACGAATAAAAAGAAAACTAACAAATTTTTTGGCAGTGCACATGTCTACTCCAGCTTATGGCTGGTACCCTACGATGCTATGTATTAACATCAACAGTGTCTAATGCCGCGTACACACGGCCGTTTTTTAATGTCATTGAAAAAAACACGTTTTTCTCAACGTGATTCTTCTCATGCCTTCCTTGCCTACACACTATCGTTAAAAAAAATGCTCGAGCAAAGCGCGGTGACGTACAACACGTACGACGGCACTATAAAGGGGAGGTTCCATTTGGATGGCGCCACATTTTGGGATGCTTTTGCTGATTTCGTGTTACCGCGTTTTAGTAAAAGTTTGGTGAGAGACGATTCGCGCTTTTCAGTCTCTGTGCTTTTCAGTCCGTTACAGCGTGACGAATGTGCTATCTCCATTCCGAACGCTAGTTTTACCAGAACGAGCGCTCCCGTCTCATAACTTGCTTCTGAGCATGCGCGTTTTTTTTCCTGTCGTTAAAGCCTACACACGGTCGTTTTATACGACGTGAAAAACGACGAGAAAAAATAGAGCATGTTCTAAATTTTTAATGCCCATTTTTCTCGTCAAGAAAAATGCTCTGAAGCCCACACACGATCGTTTTTAATGACCAATTTAAAAAATTGCATTTTTCTCGTCATGAAAAACGGTCGCGTGTACGCGGCATAAGACACGTCAGACTGTTTGTTTATAATTGGAAGGGCAGTTCTTCACAATAATACCAAGCAAGATTTTAATTAAAAGTGTTCTTTCACCTTCACTGCTACAACAATTACCTCTTAGTTGATAGTGTTGGGTGGGCTATATATAATATCAAATAACAGTTTATTTATTAACCACTTAAGCCCCGGACCATTTGGTAGCTAGAGGACCAGAGGTGAATTCAGAATTTTGCACTGCGCTGCTTTAACTGTAAATTGTGCGGACATGCAATGTTGTACCCAAACAAAATTTGCGTCCTTTTCTTCCCACAAATAGAGCTTTCTTTTAATGGTATTTGATTGCCTCTGCGATTTTTATTTTTTGTGATATAAACGGAAAAAGACCGAAAATTTTGAAAAAAAAAGATATTTTCTACTTTTTGTTATAAGAAAAATCGAATAAACTCAATTTTGTCATACATTTAGGCCAAAATGTATTCAGCCACATGTCTTTAGTAAAAAAAATGTCAATAAGCGTATATTTATTGGTTTGCGCAAAAGTTATAGCGTCTACAAACTAGGGTACATTTTCTGGAATTTACACAGCTTTTAATTTATGACTGCCTATCTCATTTCTTGAGGTGCTAAAATGGCAGGGCAGTACAAACCCCCCCCCCCAAATGACCCCATTTTGGAAAGTAGACACCCCAAGGAAATTGCTGAGAGGCATGTTGAGCCCATTGAATATTTTTTTTTTGTCCCAAGTGATTGAATAATGACAAAAAAAAAAAAAAATACAAAAAGTTGTCACTAAGTGATATATTGCTCACACATGCCATGGTTATATGTGGAATTGCACCCCAAAATACATTCTGCTGCTTCTCCTGAGTACGGGGATACCACATGTGTGGGACTTTTTAGGAGCCTAGCCACGTACGGGACCCCGAAAACCAATCACCGCCTTCAGGATTTCTAAGGGCGCAAATTTTTGATTTCACTCCTCACTACCTATCACAGTTTTGAAGGCCATAAAATGCCAAAATAGCACAAAACCCCCCCAAATTACCCCATTTTAGAAAGTAGATACCCCAAGGAAATTGCTGAGAGGCCTGTTGAGCTCATTGAATATTTTTTTTTTTTGTCCCAAGTGATTGAATAATGACAAAAAAAATAAAAAATTACAAAAAGTTGTCACTAAATGATATATTGCTCACACATGCCATGGTTATATGTGGAATTGCACCCCAGAATACATTTTGCTGCTTCTCCTGAGTACAGGGATACCACATGTGTGGGACTTTTTAGGAGCCTAGCCGCGTACGGGACCCCGAAAACCAAGCACAGGGCAGGGCAGGACAGGGGTGCTATTTTTTTTTTTTTATTAATTTTGCTTTTTTATTTTATTTTTAAATTGTTCCTTCCATATTTTTTTTTTTTTATCATTTTTATTGTTATCTCAGGGAATGTAAATATCCCCTATGATAGCAATAGGTAGTGACAGGTACTCTTTTTTTGAAAAAACTGGGGTCTAGACCCTAGATCTTTCCTCTGCCCTCAAAGCATCTGACCACACCAAGATCGGTGTGATAAAATGCTTTCCCAATTTCCCAATAGCGCTTTTTAGATCCGGGGGGGGGGACATTCCCTCCCACTGCTTGTAAAAGCAGTCCAGAGGCTAATTAGCCACTAGGATTGCTTTTACATGAAAGACGGCCGCTTTCTGAAAAGAATGATACCAAGATGATACCTAAACCCGCAGGCATCAATCTGGTATAACCATTCAAAGTCCAGCAACATACCAGTACGTTGCTGGTCCTTGTTGGACATGTATTGTAATCTTTTTTTATCATGCAGCCAGTTGGCTGAACGAAAAAAGAGATTGATCGGGTGGGTATGCCCACCATTAGAATACCGCCCTTCATCCACCCACTTCTAATGATGGGCATACATGCACCATTTATATATGCCGAAGCATGGGGGCATCCTCCCGCAAAAAAGTTATGCCGCACACACATGGTCTGACTTTTCCACGGGCAAGCCTCCGTCGGAATTTCGACTGTATGTACACGGAATTAGGAGCAAAATCGCTCCTCCGCTCCTCCGCCCCTGCTGCCCCAATGCTTCGGCATATTTGCTTTTTTTTTTAACTGTGGTGGTGAAATCACCTCCTACAGCACTGGAGTCGCAGGGATCAGGCCTGTCTCTGCGAACGCTGCAGTTATGTGTGTTGTGTTTTGTAAGTGACAGTGATTGATCGATACTGCACTTGGGTGGCCTGGGCTGGACGGAGGGGCAAAACGCAGGTGCTATCAGGTATCTGGGCTGATCCCGCTAACACTGCGTTTTTGGGAACCCTAAACTGCTGGGGACGCTAGTATAGATCTGATCAGATCAGATATTGATCTGTTCAGATACTATACCACTAAGGAGGGTGTATGCTTCACGCGTGGGTGTTAGCGTTACTGGCACTAACCTGACGCTGCCTGGGGTGTGACGCAGACCCTCTCTGATGCTAAAACCTAATTGATATCACCCGCCGGGCGATCAGGGGGTTAAACCTTTATTGGGTTATATACACGGCGGGTGCCCTGACACTATAAAAAGCAAACTAACCAGCGTCACCCGTAACACTTATATGGTGATCACTGGTGAAAGGGTTAACTAGGGGCAATTAGGGGGTTAAAACCTTTATTAGATAATATATGGGGGTACCTGACACTATAAAAACCTGCGGCAAACCAAAAAAAAATTACTGGCTACCGATCTGCATCACCGACGCTAAGACAGCGATCAGAAAAATGATCGCTTAGTGACAGTGGTGATAGGGGGTGAAAGGGTTACCGGGGGGGTGATCAAGGGGGTTAAACCTTTATTAGATAATTTATGGGGGTACCTGACGCTATAAAAACCTGCGGCGAACCTAAAAAAAATTACTGGCTACCGATCTGCATCACCGACGCTAAGACAGCGATCAGAAAAATGATCGCTTAGCGACAGTGGTGATAGGGGGTGAAAGGGTTACCTGGGGGGCGATCAAGGGGGTTAAACCTTTATTAGATAATTTATGGGGGTACCCGACGCTATAAAAACCTGCGGCGAACCTAAAAAAAATTACTGGCTACCGATCTGCATCACCGACGCTAAGACAGCAGTCAGAAAAATGATCGCTTAGCGACAGTGGTGATAGGGGGTGAAAGGGTTACCTGGGGGGCGATCAAGGGGGTTAAACCTTTATTAGATAATTTATGGGGGTACCCGACGCTATAAAAACCTGCGGCGAACCTAAAAAAAATTACTGGCTACCGATCTGCATCACCAACGCTAAGACAGCGATCAGAAAAATGATCGCTTAGCGACGGCGGTGCTAGGGGGTGAAAGGGTTATCTGGGGGGTGATCAAGGGGTTAAACCTTTATTGGGGGGGGGGGGTTAGGGGGCTACACTGGACCTAAAACTAAATGTAGTGACACTTTTACAGTCACAAATGTCACTGATTGCAGTGATCAGTAAATAAATGGTCACTGCAATCAGTGACACTGTGACTGGGGGCTGGGGGTGATCTGGGGGGGCCTGGGGGGGCGATTTATGTGCCTATGTGTGCTGGTGTTAGTGTAGTGTTTGTGCACTAACCTTGATGTCTTCTCTTGTACGGCGCTCGGTATCTGCTTCCTCTGCCTGTGTTTACATTACACAGGCAGAGGGGGCATTCTCATTCGCCGGGAGCGATCGCGGGGGGGTGGCCGGAATCGAACGGTCGCCCCCCCATCTCGGATCGCTCCCAGACGAATTCCGACAGCTCACTGTACAGAAGGGGGGTCCGATTGGACCCCCCAACTGTACAAAGGCGATCACGTACACTCTACGTGATTGTGCCTGTCGGTGCCATTGTGCCGACGTATATATAGAGTGAGCGGTCGTTAAGTGGTTAAAAAAGGTTGTGTTAATTACTGAGTAGACCATCTAGTTGACCTTGAATTTCAAGAAAGAAAACCTGACAAAAATACTAACACTTAGCCATTCCACAAATATATATATATATATATATATATGTGTGTATATATATATATATATGTATATAAATACACTGTATATATGAAAAATGAAGGATTGCTGCACTTAAATTGTATTAAAAAAACAAACAAAAAAGTTACAAAAAATGTATAATGCGTTCTATTGAGTTGAATACCAACATTAAGGGTATGTAAAGGTAATTATTTTTTTAAAATAACAAACATGTTATACTTACCTCCACTGTGCAGCTCGTTTTGCACAGAGTGGCCCCAAACCTGGTCTTCTGGGGTCCCTCGGCGGCTGTCTCGGCTCCCCCCCGCAAGAACTTCTCACCTTCATGCGAGCGAGTGAGGAGTTCTTGCGGGCGCGCTCCCGTGATACAGCCAGCTCACTGTATCACTCGGCCCCGCCCCCCCGGCACGCCGCGTCATTGGATATGATTGACAGCAGCGTGAGCCAGTGGCTGCGCTGCTTTCAATCAACCAATGAATGCGCCGAGAAGCATGGCCGAGAAGGAAGCGCATTCACGGCGAGGGACTTTCGAGGGGTCAGGTAAGTAAACGGGGGGGGGCTGGGGGGCCGCAAATCTGCAGATGATTTTTCATCTTAATGCATAGAATGCATTAATGTGAAAAAACTTTTACCTTTACGACCCCTTTAGTTGCCATATCGCGACTTTATTCAGTTGAAATGGGGAAGTTATTACTCAATGTTGCTTCTTCTCTTAAACATCAATACAATATACTGAATTGCATGTTTAGTTCTTTGAGAAAAAAAAAAAAATACTAATTGAATGATTAATTATTAAGTGATTAGGTAGAGATTGATTCCAGGTTTTGAATAGATACTGTATCTCACAAAAGTAAGTACACCCCTCACATTTCTGTAAATAATTTCTTCTATCTTTTCATGTGACAACACTGAAGAAATGACACTTTGCTACAATGTAAAGTAGTGAGTGTACAGCTTGTATAACAGTGTAAATTTGCTGTCCCTTCAAAATAACTCAGCACACAGCCCAGTGGTGTATTTAGGTTTTGTGCTGCCCTAGGCCCGATAAAACTCGTGCACCCCTTAATTTAAATATGACCCACCCCTTCCTGTCAAGGTCACACCCCTTCCAGTTTAAGACCTGCCCTGAAATTTTCCAGTGGGGACACTAGTTCTGAGGGCCTTGGGGGGGGGGGGGGGGGGGGGGGCAATGGATTCCCTTAATCTGCAGAGATTTCCTCCCACTTTCTGTTTTACTATGGGGCATGAAATGAAGGGAAATGAACGGATGGCAAAAAAAAATAAAAGGGGCTATAACCATCCCTTACTCTATCCAAAATGGAAAAAAATAAGTGTTGCCTATAGTTCTACTTTAAGCACACATTTTTGCTAAATTTATGGAGGACTAAGAGGATATAACCATGCCAGTGGTGCAGCAGAAAACATATAGCACAGTGAGGAGGGTAAGTGGTCCAGGCAGTGAGCAAAGGAAGGATTGGGGGCAGGAACAAATAAATCCATCTGTTTATTTTTCTCATCAGCAATCAACAGAAATAAAATTAAAAATCCTTAATATGTACAACTGACACAAGCAAAGGATTGCAGGAGAGTCCTACTACCTACCTGCCAGGTATAGGTGACCATGTCAATGTCCCTTGTGTCTGCGCCATCCCTATGATATCAACACCAGTGCTGCCGCTTAATGTGGGTGCCAGACTGATTTGTCTTGCGGCCCAGTCCACCTCATAAGACTGGCGCTACACTAAAATTGTAGCGCAAGTCGGTGGGGACTCTTTTCATGCTGCCCCCCCCTGCAAAGTGCTGCCCTAGGCCTGGGCTTTGTTGGCCTAGGCCAAGATACAGCGTTGACACAGCCATTAATGTCTAAACCGCTGGCAACAAAAGTGAGTACTCAGGTCTCAAGTGTGAATGGGGAGCAGGTGTGTTAAATTTGGTGTTATCACTCTCACTCTCTCATACTGGTCACTGGAAGTTCAACATGGCGCCTCATGGCAAAGAACTCTCTGAGGATCTGGAAAATAGAACTGTTGTTCTACATAAAGATGGACTAGGCTATAAGAAGATTGGCAAGACCCTAAAACTGAGCTGCAGCACGCTGGCCAAGACCATACAAGACAGGTTCCACCCAGAACAGGCCTCGCCATGGTCCACTAAAGAAGTTGAGTGCACGTGCTCAGCGTCATATCTAGAGGTTGTCTTTGGGAAATAGACATATGAGTGCTGCCAGTGTACGCGGTGAAACCCTTCCTGAGACCACATATTTGCAAGGCTAACGAGTTTTGGGGGACATGCTTCCTTTCTCATATCTACCTTAGATTTGAGGAAGGGGGCTTGCCTCCCGAAACTTGTTAGCCTTCCAACCTTGTGGTCCCAGAATGGGTTTCACTGCGTACAGCTGAAGTATACCAGTTACATGCTTGCTGTTTTTATCTGCTTGTGAGTATCCATTTGTCTTGGTGGATTGAATGCATTTGTCTATGGTAATGCACAAGGTGTTTGTGCCCTCCTGTGTGTTTTTTGTAATTTGTTGAAGATTTCAGGGGCTATGGAGGGCTGCACCCCAGAGAGACATCGTGGATTGAAGCACTATTGAAGAAAACCCCTGGATTTAGCGCTGGAGTATTTTTCTTAAAATGTAGTCCCCTCCCCCAAGTGATTAGATTGCAACATTGTAACTTTGTAGCAAGTCATAAGGGGATAGGCTGCAGTAGCAGCTGATTTGTGTTAGACATTAGTGAAAACAACCAAGACACCAGGATTTACATGATTTTGTCTTCTCTGACCTGGCATCTCAGTCCAGCTAATTGACGCCGGTGACCATGGATGATGCCTGAGCAAAGATGGTGCAGTCCTTCTGGAAAGAAAAGCAGATGAAGGCATTGTTAGGGGGAGCTCTGTGATCCCTGTGAGCGGTCATGATGACTTGAAAGTGTTACTCTGATTTATTACTTAACATGCACTTCACAAAGTTTAAAAATATATCTCATGCTAGCTCCATTTTAAACTGGACACTAGATTTGGGAAAGCTTACATGTTTTTTTTTTTTTTTTTCAGAACACTGATCACCCCGGGCTCTATCCTAATACAATTCAAAATTGCTCCTTAAAGACAATCACTAATAGACCAAGTGAGGCAGATGTGAAGATTCAGCGTGAGCGGCGGCGTCACACCGCGCATTAATACACTGAAGAGTCAGTGACAACCAGCAATCAATCAGCGCGGCCATACAACACGCAGCTGCGCCAACCTCTGTCCCACATACTCCCTATCAATCTGCTGCCGCTCATCTATTATTTAATTTTAATCTGAAGTATATTTTAAGAATGTCGAGAGAGGTGCAGCTGCCAACAAGTTATGTCTAAAAACCTTGATACAAATGTCTAATTTGCATCAGTAATAAACAGCCGCCCCTGAAGGTCACAAATCTTTTCATCGTCTTTTGCTAAAGATTAAAAAAAAAAAAAAAAGGCAAAATGAAAGATCTATTCACACTTCTGCACCATAACATGTACTGTACAGTATATTATTATAATTAATCATGATTTATTTTTTTATGTATATATGTTTCTGATATTATTATATATTAAAGATTTTCTTTTTATAATTTATGTATTTATTTTTATGTATTCATTTTTTTTTTATATATATATATATATATATATATATATATATAAATATATATAAAACAACAAAAAAAGGCAAAATTAAAGACCTATTCACACTTCTGCACCGTAACATGTACTGTACAGTATATTATTATAATTAATCATGATTTATTTTTTTATGTACCGTATATACTCGAGTATAAGCCGAGGCACCTAATTTTACCACAAAAAACTGGGAAAACGTATTGACTTGAGTATAAGCCTAGGGTGTCCATCTGCATGCCTCACTGTGCCTCACTTTGCCTCACTGTGTCCATGTGCATGCCTCACTGTGCCCATGCCTCACTGTGCCCATGCCTCACTGTGCCCATGACTAGACTTACGTTTAACATGGGAGTATATGGAAGGGGTGCCCAGATTTGAAAAATCGGTGCTCCCCGGCCGTAGGTCGTCCAGACAGAAAACTTTGCACACTTATAGAGAAGAACTGGGGCTACATGTGTGCCAGGTTTCGGGTCCAGGGGACCTACGGCCAGCCGGTACCGGGTCCCCAAATTTACCAGAGAAATTACCATTTAACATGGGAGTCTATGGAAGGGATGCCCGGGTTTGAAAAATTGGTGCTCCCCGGCCGTAGGTCCTCCGGACAACAAACTTTGCACACTTATAGAGGAAGAGTGGGGCTGTATGCCAAGTTTGGGGTCCAGGGGACCAACGGCCAGCCGGTACCGGTTCCCCAAAGTCCGGAAGATCAGGCACAAAAAGGTGACTCGAGTATAAGCCGAGGGGGGCATTTTTTAGCACAAAAAAATGTGCTGAAAAACTCGGCTTATACTCGAGTATATATGGTATGTATGTTTCTGATATTATTATATATTATATAATTTTATTATAATTTATGTATTTATTTTTATGTATTAAAAAAATATATATATATTTTTTTATATATATATATATATATATATAATACAGGTACAAAGTTAATTTATTTCAGTAATTTAATTCAAAAAGTGAAACTCATATATTATATAGATTCATTACACACAGATATTTCAAGCATTTCTTTCTTGTAATTTTGATGATTATGGCTTACAGCTACTCACACCCCAAAATTCTGTATCTCAGAAAATTAGAATACTGCATAAGACCAATTAAAAAAGGATTTTTAATACAGAAATGTCTTAGTGAAAAGTCTGTTCATGTACAGTATAGTATGCACTCAATACTTTCGGGGCTCCTTTTGTATGAATTACGGCATCAATGCGGCGTGGCATGGAGGAGATCAGACTGTGGCACTGCTGAGGTGTTATGGAAGCCCAGGTTGCTTTGATAGCGGCCCTTAGCTCCTCTGCATTGTTGGGTCTGGTGTCTCTCATCTTCCTCTTGACAATACCCCACAGATTCTCTATGGGGTTTAGGTCAGGTGAGTTTGCTGGCCAATCAAGCACAGTGATACCATGATAAACCAGGTATTGGTACTTTTGGCAGTGTGGGAGGTGCCAAGTCCTGCTGGAAAATGAAATCAGCATTTCCATAAAGCTGGTCAGCAGAGGGAAGCATGAAGTTCTCTATAATTTTGCTGACTTTGGACTTGATAAAATACAGTGGACCAACACCAGCAGATCAACTACCCCTTCCATACAGGAACTTTTACTTCAAGATTTTCAAAGACATTTTCTTGCCACAGCTCTTCAATCCACCAAACAGATGGAACCAACCCATTGACCAGATGTAGGAGTGGAGCATAGGGATGAGCTTCGTGTTCGAGTCGAACATACGTTCGACTCGAACATTGGCTGTTCGATCGTTCGACGAAGATCGAACGATTTGGGCCGTTCGCGCCAAATTCGAGTGACGCGAACGGCCCACAATGCACTACGCCATCGCAGTGTCATCCAGGCGCTGTGATTGGCCAAGCATGCACTGTGACCCCGCATGCTTGGCCAATCACAGCGCCGGCAGCGAGGAGAGCAATGATTGGCCACAGGCAGGATGCCTGTGGCCAATTATTGCTGAGGGTGTTTAGTACACGCCCCACACTATAAAAGGCCGCCAGCACGGCGGCCTAGTGTAGTGTGTTCCGGAGCAGGGATAGAGTAGCATAGGCAGGGACAGTGACTGTTATTTCTTTCTTGCTTAACCTGGATTCCTTTAGTTTAGGGAAAGAGAAGGATAGGTAGGGAGAGTGTCAGTGTGTTTTGTGCTTCTGCTATAGTGTGCTTAAAAAAAACATTTATTCTAGGGACAGAAAACTCTAGGTAGGGACAGTGTCAGTTTCTTTCACTCTGCAAGTCCTTGTTTCCAGGGACCTGTAAGGACAGTGAGTTAATTGTCCTTGTGCTATATTGTGCTTAAAAAAAACATTTATTCTAGGGACAGAAAACTCTAGGTAGGGACAGTGTCAGTTTCTTTCACTCTGCAAGTCCTTGTTTCCAGGGACCTGTAAGGACAGTGAGTTAATTGTCCTTGTGCTATATTGTGATTAAAAAAAACATTTATTCTAGGGACAGAAAACTCTAGGTAGGGACAGTGTCAGTTTCTTTCACTCTGCAAGTCCTTGTTTCCAGGGACCTGTAAGGACAGTGAGTTAATTTTCCTTGTGCTATATTGTGATTAAAAAAAACATTTTTTCTAGGGACAGAAAACTGTAGGTAGGGAGAGTGTTTTTTTTCTTTCACTCTGCAAGTCCTTGTTTCCAGGGACCTGTAAGGACAGTGAGTTAATTGTCCTTGTGCTATATTGTGCTTAAAAAAAAACATTTATTCTAGGGACAGAAAACTCTAGGTAGGGACAGTGTCAGTTTCTTTCACTCTGCAAGTCCTTGTTTCCAGGGACCTGTAAGGACAGTGAGTTAATTTTCCTTGTGCTATATTGTGATTAAAAAAAACATTTATTCTAGGGACAGAAAACTCTAGGTAGGGACAGTGTCAGTTTCTTTCACTCTGCAAGTCCTTGTTTCCAGGGACCTGTAAGGACAGTGAGTTAATTTTCCTTGTGCTATATTGTGATTAAAAAAAACATTTTTTCTAGGGACAGAAAACTGTAGGTAGGGAGAGTGTTTTTTTTCTTTCACTCTGCAAGTCCTTGTTTCCAGGGACCTGTAAGGACAGTGAGTTAATTGTCCTTGTGCTATATTGTGCTTAAAAAAAACATTTATTCTAGGGACAGAAAACTCTAGGTAGGGACAGTGTCAGTTTCTTTCACTCTGCAAGTCCTTGTTTCCAGGGACCTGTAAGGACAGTGAGTTAATTGTCCTTGTGCTATATTGTGATTAAAAAAAACATTTATTCTAGGGACAGAAAACTCTAGGTAGGGACAGTGTCAGTTTCTTTCACTCTGCAAGTCCTTGTTTCCAGGGACCTGTAAGGACAGTGAGTTAATTTTCCTTGTGCTATATTGTGATTAAAAAAAACATTTTTTCTAGGGACAGAAAACTGTAGGTAGGGAGAGTGTTTTTTTTCTTTCACTCTGCAAGTCCTTGTTTCCAGGGACCTGTAAGGACAGTGAGTTAATTGTCCTTGTGCTATATTGTGCTTAAAAAAAACATTTATTCTAGGGACAGAAAACTCTAGGTAGGGACAGTGTCAGTTTCTTTCACTCTGCAAGTCCTTGTTTCCAGGGACCTGTAAGGACAGTGAGTTAATTTTCCTTGTGCTATATTGTGATTAAAAAAAACATTTTTTCTAGGGACAGAAAACTGTAGGTAGGGAGAGTGTTTTTTTTCTTTCACTCTGCAAGTCCTTGTTTCCAGGGACCTGTAAGGACAGTGAGTTAATTGTCCTTGTGCTATATTGTGCTTAAAAAAAACATTTATTCTAGGGACAGAAAACTCTAGGTAGGGACAGTGTCAGTTTCTTTCACTCTGCAAGTCCTTGCTTCCAGGGACCTGTAAGGACAGTGAGTTAATTGTCCTTGTGCTATATTGTGATTAAAAAAAACATTTCTTCTAGGGACAGAAAACTCTAGGTAGGGACAGTGTCAGTTTCTTTCACTCTGCAAGTCCTTGTTTCCAGGGACCTGTAAGGACAGTGAGTTAATTTTCCTTGTGCTATATTGTGATTAAAAAAAACATTTTTTCTAGGGATAGAAAACTGTAGGTAGGGAGAGTTTTTTTTTTCTTTCACTCTGCAAGTCCTTGTTTCCAGGGACCTGTAAGGACAGTGAGTTAATTGTCCTTGTGCTATATTGTGCTTAAAAAAAACATTTATTCTAGGGACAGAAAACTCTAGGTAGGGACAGTGTCAGTTTCTTTCACTCTGCAAGTCCTTGTTTCCAGGGACCTGTAAGGACAGTGAGTTAATTTTCCTTGTGCTATATTGTGATTAAAAAAAACATTTATTCTAGGGACAGAAAACTCTAGGTAGGGACAGTGTCAGTTTCTTTCACTCTGCAAGTCCTTGTTTCCAGGGACCTGTAAGGACAGTGAGTTAATTTTCCTTGTGCTATATTGTGATTAAAAAAAACATTTTTTCTAGGGACAGAAAACTGTAGGTAGGGAGAGTGTTTTTTTTCTTTCACTCTGCAAGTCCTTGTTTCCAGGGACCTGTAAGGACAGTGAGTTAATTGTCCTTGTGCTATATTGTGCTTAAAAAAAACATTTATTCTAGGGACAGAAAACTCTAGGTAGGGACAGTGTCAGTTTCTTTCACTCTGCAAGTCCTTGTTTCCAGGGACCTGTAAGGACAGTGAGTTAATTGTCCTTGTGCTATATTGTGCTTAAAAAAAACATTTATTCTAGGGACAGAAAACTCTAGGTAGGGACAGTGTCAGTTTCTTTCACTCTGCAAGTCCTTGTTTCCAGGGACCTGTAAGGACAGTGAGTTAATTTTCCTTGTGCTATATTGTGATTAAAAAAAACATTTTTTCTAGGGACAGAAAACTGTAGGTAGGGAGAGTGTTTTTTTTCTTTCACTCTGCAAGTCCTTGTTTCCAGGGACCTGTAAGGACAGTGAGTTAATTGTCCTTGTGCTATATTGTGCTTAAAAAAAACATTTATTCTAGGGACAGAAAACTCTAGGTAGGGACAGTGTCAGTTTCTTTCACTCTGCAAGTCCTTGTTTCCAGGGACCTGTAAGGACAGTGAGTTAATTTTCCTTGTGCTATATTGTGATTAAAAAAAACATTTTTTCTAGGGACAGAAAACTGTAGGTAGGGAGAGTGTTTTTTTTCTTTCACTCTGCAAGTCCTTGTTTCCAGGGACCTGTAAGGACAGTGAGTTAATTGTCCTTGTGCTATATTGTGCTTAAAAAAAACATTTATTCTAGGGACAGAAAACTCTAGGTAGGGACAGTGTCAGTTTCTTTCACTCTGCAAGTCCTTGCTTCCAGGGACCTGTAAGGACAGTGAGTTAATTGTCCTTGTGCTATATTGTGATTAAAAAAAACATTTATTCTAGGGACAGAAAACTCTAGGTAGGGACAGTGTCAGTTTCTTTCACTCTGCAAGTCCTTGTTTCCAGGGACCTGTAAGGACAGTGAGTTAATTTTCCTTGTGCTATATTGTGATTAAAAAAAACATTTATTCTAGGGACAGAAAACTCTAGGTAGGGACAGTGTCAGTTTCTTTCACTCTGCAAGTCCTTGTTTCCAGGGACCTGTAAGGACAGTGAGTTAATTTTCCTTGTGCTATATTGTGATTAAAAAAAACATTTTTTCTAGGGACAGAAAACTGTAGGTAGGGAGAGTGTTTTTTTTCTTTCACTCTGCAAGTCCTTGTTTCCAGGGACCTGTAAGGACAGTGAGTTAATTTTCCTTGTGCTATATTGTGATTAAAAAAAACATTTTTTCTAGGGACAGAAAACTGTAGGTAGGGAGAGTGTTTTTTTTCTTTCACTCTGCAAGTCCTTGTTTCCAGGGACCTGTAAGGACAGTGAGTTAATTGTCCTTGTGCTATATTGTGCTTAAAAAAAACATTTTTTCTAGGGACAGAAAACTGTAGGTAGGGAGAGTGTTTTTTTTTTTCACTCTGCAAGTCCTTGTTTCCAGGGACCTGTAAGGACAGTGAGTTAATTGTCCTTGTGCTATATTGTGCTTAAAAAAAACATTTATTCTAGGGACAGAAAACTCTAGGTAGGGACAGTGTCAGTTTCTTTCACTCTGCAAGTCCTTGTTTCCAGGGACCTGGAGAGACATTGAGTGAATTGTCCTTGTGCTATATTGTGATTAAAAAAAACATTTATTCTAGGGACAGAAAACTCTAGGTAGGGACAGTGTCAGTTTCTTTCACTGTGAAAGTCCTTGTTTCAAGGGACAGAGAAGGACACCTGAAGGTAGCCCTTATTGCTTTTTTCCCATCTCCCTGCAGGCCATCTATTAGAATGTCTGGAAGGCAAACAAGGAGAGGCAGACAGTCAGGAGGCAATAAAAGAGGGCAAGCAGGCTCTGTGTCTGGGGGCAACAGTGCTGGTCGTGGACGCGGTGCATTGTCATCAGCACATGGCCATGGGACACGCTTGTCCTTGTTTTCGGCAGCTGGACATGTTGAGCCACATCATGCCGAAGACTTGGTAGAGTGGATGACCAAGCCCTCCTCCTCCTCCTCATCCTCTCTCACCCAGGCTCAGGGTACTGGAAAAGCAGCTGCCAAAGCGTCGTCTTCCCTGGTATCAATGTCAGACAAATCATCAGTCACTCCTTCCCTAGACCCACCATGTCCTCCTCCTGAGGAGTCCCCCGAACTGTTTCAGCACAGTGTTGGGTACATGCTCCAGGAGGATGCCCAGCGTTTCGAAGGGTCTGATGATGAAACCCAGCTAGAGGAAGGCAGTAGCGTGAGAGCAGACAGAGGGGATGCTCAAGAAGGACACCAATCTGGCAGTCATGTTCCAGCAGCTGCAGCATACTGCCAGATTGGCTCCAGTGATGAGGAGGGAGGGGATGATGAGGTCAATGACTCCACGTGGGTGCCTAATAGGAGAGAGGAGGAGGAGGAGGATGAGGAGGAGGCACATCTCCAACGAGGCAGGATGCCCTTTGGTGGCCAGCGTAAGGGCAGTACACCGACGGAATCACACCGCAGAGCTCCGCCTGTGCAGGGCGCTGCCTCTGCCCGTCATTCAAAAAGTTCTTTGGTGTGGGCCTTTTTTGAGGCTAGTGCATCAGATCGCACAGCTGCTGTTTGCAACATATGTCTCAAGCGTATATCGCGTGGCCAAAACATCAGCCGCTTGGGTACCACATGCCTGACCAGACATATGTTGACCTGCCATGCAGCTCGTTGGCAAGCCTACCTCAAAGACCCACACCAAAGAACAAAGCGGACCTCTCCTTGCACCGCATCAGCTGGGATCTCCAACCCCACTATAACTTCAGTCCTCTCTGAAACATGCACTGAGAGGAATGAAGGTGTAGAATTAGGTGTGTCACAGCCAAGTACTTGCGCCCACTCTGCTAGCAGTACACCGACGTCCGATTCTAGCAGGCAAATTTCCCTGCCCCAGCTGCTGGACCGTCGAAAGAAGTTCACTCCCAGCCATCCACATGCCCAGCGGTTGAATGCTAGCTTGGCTAAATTGCTAGCGCTTCAACTGCTGCCTTTTCAGTTGGTAGACTCGGCCCCCTTCCGTGAGTTTGTGCAATGTGCGGTTCCTCAGTGGCAGGTTCCCAAACGCCACTTTTTCTCACGGAAGGCTATTCCGGCTCTCTACCGGCATGTGGAAGGCAATGTCTTGGCCTCGCTGGACAGGGCGGTCAGCGGTAAGGTGCATATTACCGCTGACTCATGGTCCAGCAGGCATGGACAGGGACGTTACCTTTCTTTCACGGCCCATTGGGTCACTCTTTTGGCAGCTGGGAAGGATTCAGGACAAGGTGCAGTAGTGTTGGAGGTTGTCCCACCGCCACGCCTCCAAAATGCTACTACTGGTTGTGACACACCTCTCTCCTCCACCCCCTCCTCTTCTTCTTCCTCCATGGCCTCTTCCTGTGGTTTGTCCTATGAACCAGCGGTGCTCCGTAGCCGTTCACGGGGCTACGCAAGTACGCAGGCAAAAAGATGCCATGCCGTGCTTGCGCTGGTGTGTTTGGGGGACAGAAGCCACACTGGGGCAGAGGTCCTGTCTGCTCTGCAGGGCCAGGCCGAGAGGTGGTTGACGCCACGCCAGCTTAAGCCAGGAATGGTGGTTTGCGACAATGGCACCAACCTCCTCTCCGCCCTCCGACAGGGACAACTGACCCATGTGCCCTGTGTGGCTCACGTCCTTAACCTGGTGGTGCAGCGCTTCTTGGGCAGGTACCCGGGCTTACAGGATGTCCTGAGGCAGGCCAGGAAAGTCTGTGTGCATTTCCGCAGATCTTATAATGCCAGTGCTCGCCTGGCTGAGCTGCAAAAGGAGTTGAACCTGCCCAAGAACCGCCTTATATGTGACATGCCCACCAGGTGGAACTCAACGTTGGCCATGCTGCAGCGGCTGCACACGCAGCAGAGGGCCATCAATGAGTACCTGTGCGACTACGGCACCAGGACAGGGTCAGGGGAGCTTGGTTTTTTTTCTCCACGCCAGTGGGGCATGATCAGGGATGCATGCACTGTCCTGGCACCATTTGAGGAGGCCACGAGGATGGTGAGCAGTGACAGTGCATGCATCAGTGACACTGTACCTCTTGTCCACCTGTTGGAGCACACGCTGCGTGGAATAATGGACAGGGCACTTGAGGCAGAACAGAGGCAGGAAGAGGAGGACTTCCTTGCCTCTCAAGGCCCCCTTTACCCAGACAGTGTTCCTTCTGTCCCACCCATCGCACAGGAAGAGGAGGAGGAGGAGGAGGAGGAGGATTGTGTCAGCATGGAGGTGGAGGCTGGCACTCAGCATCATCAGCAGCAGTCTTTTAGGGATGATTTACAGTCCCAAGAAACCAGTGGACTTGTACGTGGCTGGGAGGAGGTGGCTGCGGATCATGTCGTCCTTAGTGACCCAGAGGACTCCGGAGCGAATGCCTCAGCAAACCTACGCTGCATGGCCTCCCTGATCCTGCAAAGTCTGCGGAAGGATCCTCGTATTCTTCGGATCAAGGAGAGGGACCATTACTGGCTGGCCACTCTCCTTGATCCACGGTACAAGGGTAAGGTTGCGGACCTTATGTTACCGTCGCAGAGGGAGCAGAGGATGAGACAACTCCGGGAGGCCTTGCAGAAAGGTCTGTGCAACGCGTTCCCAGAGACTGGGAGGTTGCAAACTCCTGGTCCTGGACAACGAGTTGCTGAGGCTTCGGCCAGTCAAAGAAGGAGCGGTGGGGAAGGTGGCCGTCTGACCGATGCGTTCAGACAATTCTTTAGTCCGCAGCCCCAAAGTATGATCGGTTCCAGCAACCATCGCCAGCGTCTGATAAACATGGTGCAGGAATATCTAGGGGCAAGGTCAGACTTGGACACCTTCCCCACCGAAAATCCTCTGGCTTACTGGGTCTTGAGGATGGATCACTGGCCAGAGCTTGCACAGTATGCAATTGAGCTACTGGCCTGTCCTGCATCCAGCGTTCTTTCGGAACGCACATTCAGTGCTGCTGGAGGATTTGTCACGGATCACAGGGTGCGCCTGTCCACCGACTCGGTTGATCGACTGACTTTCATCAAGATGAACCAGTCTTGGATCACCACCAGCTACCACACACCTGATGCTGATATAACAGACTAATTGATTTTAAAATGTCACATCCCTTCAAGACTGATGCTGATGCTGAGTGCCTGTGCTGTTATGTTGACTGGCTATCCTCCTCCTCCGAGTCCTCAATGATACGATTGATGATGATAGCTTGGAAGATCATTTTTGTTTATGGGTGCCGCCACCAGTGCCTAACGCCCAATTTTTCAGCCCCTGTTTAACAGGGGCGTGTAATTACAATTTTTGAAGCAATACTTTGCAACAGGGCTCATTGCTGTGCTCCAAGTACAGTATCTGTGAGGAGTTGCAGTGTTGTGCCACCAGTGCCTAAGGCCCAATTTTTCAGCCCCTGTTTAACAGGGGCGTGTCATTACAATTTTTGAAGCAATACTTTGCAACAGGGCTCATTGCTGTGCTCCAAGTACAGTATCTGTGAAGGGTTGCAGTGTTGTGCCACCAGTGCCTAAGGCCCAATTTTTCAGCCCCTGTTCAACAGGGGCATGTAATTACAATTCTTGATCTAATAATTCACAGCAGGGCCCATTGCTGCACCCACCAAGAGTAACTGTCAGGGCTTACAGTGTTGTGGCACCAGCACCACCATCAAAGGCCCAATTTTTACTACCACTGTTCAACAATTATATGTAATTAAAATTCCTGATATAATAGTTGACAGCAGGGCGTTCCAGCACCAACCAAGAGTAACTGTGAGTGCTTACAGTGTTGTGCCAACACCAACAACTAAGGGGCCTATTTCTGCAGAGTATATACGGCAGGTCCCTACTTTCAAACATCCAACTTACAAACGACTCCTACTTGCAAACGCAAGAAGACAACAGGAAGTGAGAGGAAATCTACCACTAGGAAGGAAAATTCTCTCCTGTAAGAATAAATATGGGAGAAAGGTGTCTCCTCTGTACTGATGCTTTATCAGCAATCCTTGTTTCAAGAAAAACACCACATTTCAAAAACAGTTGTCATTAGGACGGAAAGTGAGGTGAAATGTTCTGAACAGGGGCACAGACAGCAAAACAAATGTTACAGGGGTGATAACCCTTACCTATGTTTTCCAAAAAGTTTAAAAATAGATTTTTGGTCTGGAGCTACACTTCAACAATGTACCTGTTCAAAATTACAAACAGATTCTACATAAGAACAAACCTACAGTCCCTGTCTTGTATGCACCGCCTGTATACGGCTGTTCAGAGTATATAGGGCCTTTTTTATTTTATGTGCGGGGTTCCCCTTAATATCCATACAAGACCCAAAGGGGCTGGTAATGGGCTGGGGTAGGGGGGGGGTCATGGGGTAGCTATGCCATTTTTCTTAAAGATTTTCATCCATATTACCGGGACCAGACATTACATTAAAGCCGCAAGCAGTTTTAAATGGCTTTTTTTTCCTTTAGAAGTGTCATTTTGTGCAGGGACAGTTCTAAACACGGGAAACACGTGGCACTTCACAGGCATACTTTAGACACCCCCCAGGTACGATATTTAAAGGAATATTTGACTTTTTTTTTTCACTTTATGCATCATTAAAATGACTGCTCCCGGAAAACGACCGTTTTTAAAACTTATTTTTGCATTGATACATGTCCCCTGGTGCAGAACCCGGGTTCCCAAACCCTTTTTAGGACAATAACATGCATAATAGTTTTTATAATTAGCACTTTAGAATTCGAACGTTCGCATCCATTGTATTTAATAGGGTTCTAATGTTCGTTCGAACTTTCGGTCCGTTCGCGGGTTCTGGTGCGAACCGAACCCGGGGGTGTTCGGCTCATCACTAGTGGAGCACAGCTCCTCTTTCTTACTCCTGGCTCCTCAAGCAGAAGAGTCTTTTTCCGCCACAGAGGAAACCTGGGTATAGCTGCTCACATGGTCCCGGCAGGTAGACAAGCTTCCCAGCAAGCCCAGTTTTGTTCCTCCCTTATGCCTCCATCAATACTATTTCCTAAACTCTTTCCCCCAACAGATTTTATCCAAGGCAGACTTTGGAAACATGCAGTCAACTCCCGAGAGGGGTTTACTTTGTCCAGAGGACCAGGACTGAAATGTTGGTAAGTATGCCATTGTTAGCATCAGAACCCGGTCCAAACCTGTGACCTCAGTTGTGTCTGGCAATGCCTCTTCTTGCTGAGCCACCTGAGATGCTGGACAGCTCCCTGTCTGATCCATTGGGTGATTCTGCCTAATGCCTTTTTTCTGAACCTTGAACTCTTTGCTTTTCCCATGAACTTACTTAACTGCTTGCCGACCGCCTCACGCACATTTACATCGGCAGAATGGCACGGGCAGGCAAAGCAACGTATATATACGCTGCTTTGATCCTGCCCCCCAGCGGGCGCGCGCGCGCCAGCGGCGGTGCGGTCTCAGTAACTGTGCCCGCGGGACCCGCGGACTCGATGTCCGCCAGTGTCCCGCGATCGGGTCATGGAACGGCAGAACGGGGGGGGGGGATGCCTTTGTAAACAAGGCATCTCCCTGTTCTGTTCTGCCTAGTGACACAGCACTGATCGTATGCTCCCTGTCATCGGGAGAAGCGATCAGTGACGTGTCACAGTAAGCCACGCCCCCAACAGTTAAAATCACTCCCTGGGACACACTTAACCCCTTCACCCGCCCCCTACTGGTTAACCCCTTCACTGCCAGTCACATTTATACAGTAATCAGTGCATTTTTATAGCACTGATCGCTGTATAAATGTAAATGGTCCCAAAATAGTGTCAAAAGTGTCCGATGTGTCCGCCATAATGTCGCAGTCGTGATAAAAATCGCAGATCGCCGCCATAACAAGTAAAAAATAAATTTATAATAAGAATGCCATAAAACGACCCCTTATTTTGTAGACGCTATAACTTTTGCGCAAACCAATCAATATATGCTTATTGCGATTTATTTTTACCAAAAATATGTAGAAGGATACATATTGGCCTAAACTGAGAAAAAATTAGCTTTTTTTTAAAAAAAAATTGGGGATATTTATTATAGCAAAAAGTACAAAATATTGCTTTTTTTTCGAAATTGTCGCTCTATTTTTGTTTATAGCGCAAAAAATAAAAACCGCAGAGGTGATCAAATACCACCCAAAAGAAAGCTCTATTTGTGGGAAAAAAGGGAAATCAATTTTGTTTGGGAGCCACGTCGCATGGCCCAGTCATTTGGCAGCGAAATGGTCCGGGGCTGAAGTGGTTAAAGTGATATTAAAGGTTCAGGTTTTTTTTTAAAATAACAAACATGTCATACTTACCTCCACTGTGCAGTTAGTTTTTCACAGAGTTGCCCCGATCCAGCTGTTCTGGGGTCCCACGGCGGCTCTCGCAGCGCCTCGCCACATTAGATTACCCCCTCTGGGAAGCTCTCTCCCAAGGAGGTTACCTTGCGGGCACGCTCCTGTGTCATACACTCGGCGGCCATAAATGCAGAGTGTAGGACTCGGCCCTGCCCCCCGGTGCCCGCGTCATTGGATTTGATTGACAGCAGCGGAAGCCAATGGTTGCACTGCTATCAATCTACCCAATGAAGAGCCGAGAACCCGTGGAGAGAGCGATGCAGGATCGCGCCCATGGAAATTCGGGGCTCAGGTAAGTAAAACGGGGGGGCCGGACACTTCAAGGTGTTTTTTCACCTTAATGCATAGGATGCATTAGGGTGAAAAAACACGAAGGTTTACAACCCCTTTAAAGAGGAAGTAAACCCTGATGGGTTTACTTCCTCTTTGTTTCCCTGCAAAGTTAAAGCATAATGGGCTACTATGCATCGCATAGTAGCCCATTATGTGTCACTTACCTGAAGGAGAAGCCCCCGATGTCCCCGACAGGGATGAGCCGAACACCCCCCTGTTCGGTTCGCACCAGAACCTGCGAACAGACAAAATGTTTGTGTAAACTTTAGAACCCTATTGAATACAATGGACTCGAACGTTTGAAATCTAAAGTGTTAATTATAAAGGCTAATATGCAAGTTATTGTCCTAAAAAGTGTATGGGGACCCGGGTCCTGCCCCAGGGGACATGTATCAATGCAAAAAGAAGTTTTAAAAACGGCCGTTTTTTCGGGAGCAGTGATTTTATTAATGCTTAAAATGAAAAAATAAAAGTGAAATATTCCTTTAAATTTCGTACCTGGGGGGTGTGTATAATATGCATGTGGAGTGGCGCATGTTTCCCGTGCTTAGAACTGTCCCTGCAAAAAATGACATTTTTGAAAGAAAAAAATGCATTTAAAACTGACTCGCGGCTATTAATGAATTGTCGGCTCCCGGCAATACATACAAAAGTCATTGATAAAAAAAAAAAAAAAAAAGCGTGGGGGTTCCCCAGAATTCAATTACCAGGCCCTTCAGGTCTGGAATGGATATTAAGGGGAACCCCGCCGCAAATTTAAAAAAAAATTGACGTGGGGTTCCCCCAAATATCCATTCCAGGCCCTTCAGATCTGGCATGGATTTTAAGGGGAACTCCACCCCAAATTTAAAAAAAAATGGCGTGGAGTCCCCCTAAAAATCCATACCAGACCCCTTATCCGAGCACGCAACCTGGCCGGCCGCAGGGGAAAAGGGGGGGACGAGAGAGCGGCCCCCCTCCCTCCTGAACCGTACCAAGCCACATGCCCTCAACATGGGGAGGATGTCCCCATGTTGATGGGGACAAGGGCCTCATCCCCACAACCCTTGCCCGATGGTTGTGGGGGTCTGCGGGCGGGGAACTTATCGGAATCTGGAAGACCCCTTTAACAAAGGGGACCCCAGATCCCGGCCCCCCCCTATGTGAATTGGTAAGGGGTACATTGTACCCCTACCATTTCACAAAGAAAGCGTAAAAAAATGTTTAAAAAAAACACACAAACACCTTGAAAAAGTCCTTTATTTAAAAAAAAAAAAACATTCCAGCGGTGAAATCCAGTGTCCCGCGGCGATCCCGATGTGCAGCGCTGTCCTTCATTGGTTGTGCCTGAGCGGACCTGATGGGGAACTCCCTCTCAGTATTTTAAATGTATAGACCCGCCCCTTCTAAAGTTCCCCATCAGGTCCGCTCAGCGGACCAGATGCGGAACATGAGAAGGGGCGGGTCTATACATGTATTACCAAAGTGAGAGCAGTTCCCCATCAGGTCCGCCCCCTCGGTATGTCGGACCCGCCTACGTCATTGGCTTGTGTAATTTAAATTTACATAGTGAAGGAAGTTCCCCGCTCAAGCCAATGACGTAGGCGGGTCCGACATACCGAGGGGGCGGACCTGATGGGGAACTGCTCTCACTTTGGTAATACATGTAATACATGTATAGACCCGCCCCTTCTCATGTTCCGCATCTGGTCCGCTGAGCGGACCTGATGGGGAACTTTAGAAGGGGCGGGTCTATACATTTAAAATACTGAGAGGGAGTTCCCCATCAGGTCCGCTCAGGCACAACCAATGAAGGACAGCGCTGGACATCGGGATCGTCGCGGGACACTGGATTTCACCGCTGGAATGTTTTTGTTTTGTTTTTTAAATAAAGGACTTTTTCAAGGTGTTTGTGTGTTTTTTTAAACATTTTTTTACGCTTTCTTCGTGAAATGTTAGGGGTACAATGTACCCCTTACCAATTCACATAGGGGGGGCCGGGATCTGGGGGTCCCCTTTGTTAAAGGGGTCTTCCAGATTCCGATAAGCCCCCCGCCCGCAGACCCCCACAACCACCGGGCAAGGGTTGTGGGGATGAGGCCCTTGTCCCCATCAACATGGGGACATCCTCCCCATGTTGAGGGCATGTGGCTTGGTACGGTTCAGGAGTAGTGATGAGCCGAACACCCCCGGGTTCGGTTCGCACCAGAACCCGCGAACGGACCGAAAGTTTGCACGAACATTAGAACCCTATTAAATACAATGGATGCGAACATTCGGATTCTAAAGTGCTAATTATAACGACTATTATCCATGTTATTGTTCGAAACAGAGTTTGGGAACCCGGCTTCTGCACCAGGGGACATGTATCAATGCAAAAAGAAGTTTTAAAAACTGACGTTTTCCGGGAGCAGTCATTTTAATGATGCATAAAGTGAAAAAAAAAAAGTCAAATATTCCTTAAAATATTGTACCTGGGGGGTGTCTAAAGTATGCCTTTGAAGTGCCACGTGTTTCCCGTGTTTAGAACTGTCCCTGCACAAAATAACATTTCTAAAGGGAAAAAAGTCATTTAAAACTGCTTGCGGCTTTAATGCAATGTGTGGTCCCGGTAATATGGATGAAAATCTTTAGGAAAAATGGCATAGCTACCCCATCAACCCCCCCACCCCCCCTACCCCAGCCCATTACCAGCCCCTTTGGGTCTTGTATGGATATTAAGGGGAGCCCCGCACACAAAATAAAAAAGGACCTATATACTCTGAACAGCCGTATACAGGCGGTGCATACAAGACAGGGACTGTAGGTTTGTTCTTATGTAGAATCTGTTTATAATTTTGAACAGCTGCATTGTTTAAGTGGAGCTCCATGGCAAATTCCTTTTTTTTAGTTTTTTGTAAAACATAGGGAACGGTTATCACCCCTGTCACATTTTTTTTGCTGTCTGTGCCCCTGTTCAGAACATTTCACCTCACTTTGCGTCCCAATGACAACTGTTTTTGAAATGTGGTGTTTTTATTGAAACAAGGATTGGTGAGAAAGCATCAGTAGAGAGGAGACACCTTTCTCCCATATTAATTCTTACAGGAGAGAATTTTCCTTCCAAGGGGTAGATTTCCTCTCACTTCCTGTTGTCTTCTTCTGTTTGCAAGTAGTAGTCGTTTGTAAGTTGGATGTTTGAAAGTAGGGACCTGCCGTATATACTCTGCAGAAATTGGCCCCTTAGGTGGTTGGCACAACACTGTAAGCACTCACAGTTACTCTTGGTGGGTGCTGGAACGCCCTGCTGTCAACTATTATATCAGGAATTGTAATAACATATAATTGTTGAACAGTGGTAGTAAAAATTGGGCCTTTGATGGTGGTGCTGGTGCCACAACACTGTAAGGCCTGACAGTTACTCTTGGTGGGCGCAGCAATGGGCCCTGCTGTGAATTATTAGATCAATAATTATAATTGCATGCCCCTGTTGAACAGGGGCTGAAAAATTGGGCCTTTGGTGGTGGTGGTGGTGGTGGTGGTGGTGGTGGTGGTGTTGACACAACACTGTAAGGCCTGACAGTTACTCTTGGTGGGCGCAGCAATGGGCCCTGCTGTGAATTATTAGATCAATAATTATAATTGCATGCCCCTGTTGAACAGGGGCTGAAAAATTGGGCCTTAGGCACTGGTGGCACAACACTGCAACCCCTCACAGATACTGTACTTGGAGCACAGCAATGAGCCCTGTTGCAAAGTATTGCATCAAAAATTGTAATTACACGCCCCTGTTAAACAGGGGCTGAAAAATTGGGCCTTAGCCACTGGTGGCGGCACCCATAAACCAAAATGATCTTCCAAGCTATCATCATTAATCGGATCATTGAGGAGGAGGAGGAGGATAGCCAGTCAACATAACAGCACAGGCACTCAGCATCAGCATCAGTCTTGAAGGGATGTGACATTTTAAAATCAATTAGTCTGTTATATCAGCATCAGGTGTGTGGTAGCTGGTGGTGATCCAAGACTGGTTCATCTTGATGAAAGTCAGTCGATCAACCGAGTCGGTGGACAGGCGCACCCTGTGATCCGTGACAAATCCTCCAGCAGCACTGAATGTGCGTTCTGAAAGAACGCTGGATGCAGGACAGGCCAGTAGCTCAATTGCATACTGTGCAAGCTCTGGCCAGTGATCCATCCTCAAGACCCAGTAAGCCAGAGGATTTTCGGTGGGGAAGGTGTCCAAGTCTGACCTTGCCCCTAGGTATTCCTGCACCATGTATATCAGACGCTGGCGATGGTTGCTGGAACCGATCATACTTTGGGGTTGCGGACTAAAGAATTGTCTGAACGCATCGGTCAGACGGCCACCTTCCCCACCGCTCCTTCTTTGACTGCCCGAAGCCTCAGCAACTTGTTGTCCAGGACCAGGAGTTTGTAACCTCCCAGTCTCTGGGAACGCGTTGCACAGACCTTTCTGCAAGGCCTCCCGGAGTTGTCTCATCCTCTGCTCCCTCTGCGACGGTAACATAAGGTCCGCAACCTTACCCTTGTACCGTGGATCAAGGAGAGTGGCCAGCCAGTAATGGTCCCTCTCCTTGATCCGAAGAATACGAGGATCCTTCCGCAGACTTTGCAGGATCAGGGAGGCCATGCAGCGTAGGTTAGCTGAGGCATTCAGTCCGGAGTCCTCTGGGTCACTAAGGACGACATGATCCGCAGCCACCTCCTCCCAGCCACGTACAAGTCCACTGGTTTCTTGGGACTGTAAATCATCCCTAAAAGACTGCTGCTGATGATGCTGAGTGCCAGCCTCCACCTCCATGCTGACACAATCCTCCTCCTCCTCCTCCTCCTCCTCGTCCTCCTCCTGTGCGATGGGTGGGACAGAAGGAACACTGTCTGGGTAAAGGGGGCCTTGAGAGGCAAGGAAGTCCTCCTCTTCCTGTCTCTGTTCTGCCTCAAGTGCCCTGTCCATTATTTCACGCAGCGTGTGCTCCAACAGGTGGACAAGAGGTACAGTGTCACTGATGCATGCACTGTCACTGCTCACCATCCTCGTGGCCTCCTCAAATAGTGCCAGGACAGTGCATGCATCCCTGATCATGCCCCACTGGCGTGGTGAAAAAAACCCGAGCTCCCCTGACCCTGTCCTGGTGCCGTAGTCGCACAGGTAATCATTGATGGCCCTCTGCTGCGTGTGCAGCCGCTGCAGCATGGCCAACGTTGAGTTCCACCTGGTGGGCATGTCACATATAAGGCGGTTCTTGGGCAGGTTCAACTCCTTTTGAAGCTCAGCCAGGCAAGCACTGGCATTATAAGATCTGCGGAAATGCACACAGACTTTCCTGGCCTGCCTCAGGACATCCTGTAAGCCCGGGTACCTGCCCAAGAACCGCTGCACCACCAGGTTAAGGACGTGAGCCATACAGGGCACATGGGTCAGTTGTCCCTGTCGGAGGGCGGAGAGGAGGTTGGTGCCATTGTCGCAAACCACTATTCCTGGCTTAAGCTGGCGTGGCGTCAACCACCTCTCGGCCTGCCCCTGCAGAGCAGACAGGACCTTTGCCCCAGTGTGGCTCCTGTCCCCCAAACACACCAGCGCAAGCACGGCATGGCATCTTTTTGCCTGCGTACTTGCGTAGCCCCTTGAACGCCTACGGAGCACCGCTGGTTCCGAGGACAAACCACAGGAAGAGGCCATGAAGGAAGAAGAAGAGGAGGGGGTGGAGGAGAGAGGTGTGTCACAACCAGTAGTAGCATTTTGGAGGCGTGGCGGTGGAACAACCTCCAACACTACTGCACCTTGTCCTGCATCCTTCCCAGCTGCCAAAAGAGTGACCCAATGGGCCGTGAAAGAAAGGTAACGTCCCTGTCCATGCCTGCTGGACCATGAGTCAGCGGTAATATGCACCTTACCGCTGACCGCCCTGTCCAGCGAGGCCAAGACATTGCCTTCCACATGCCTGTAGAGAGCCGGAATAGCCTTCCGTGTGAAAAAGTGTCGTTTGAGAACCTGCCACTGAGGAACCGCACATTGCACAAACTCACGGAAGGGGGCCGAGTCTACCAACTGAAAAGGCAGCAGTTGAAGCGCTAGCAATTTAGCCAAGCTAGCATTCAACCGCTGGGCATGTGGATGGCTGGGAGTGAACTTCTTTCAACGGTCCAGCAGCTGGGGCAGGGAAATTTGCCTGCTAGAATCGGACGTTGGTGTACTGCTAGCAGAGTGCCCGCAAGTACTTGCCTGTGACACACCTAATTCTACACCTTCATTCCTCTCAGAGCAGGTTTCAGAGAGGAGTGAAGGTATAGTGGGGTTGGAGATCCCAGCTGATGCGGTGCAAGAAGAGGTCAGCTTTGTTCTTTGGTGTGGGTCTTTAAGGTAGGCTTGCCAACAAGCTGCATGGCAGGTCAACATATGTCTGATCAAGCATGTGGTGCCCAAGCGGCTGATGTTTTGGCCACGCGATATACGCTTGAGACATATGTTGCAAACAGCAGCTGTGCGATCTGATGCACTCGCCTCAAAAAAGCCCCATACCAAAGAACTTTTTGCATGACGGGCAGAGGCAGCGCCCTGCACAGGCGGAGCTCTGCGGTGTGATTCCGTCGGTGTGCTGCCCATACGCTGGCCACTCAAGGGCATCCTGCCTCGTTGGAGATGTGCCTCCTCCTCATCCTCCTCCTCCTCCTCTCTCCTATTAGGCACCCACGTGGAGTCAGTGACCTCATCATCCCCTCCCTCCTCATCACTGGAGCCAATCTGGCAATATCCTGCAGCTGCTGGAGCATGACTGCCAGATTGGTGTCCTTCTTGAGCATCCCCTCTCTCTGCTCTCACGCTGCTGCCTTCCTCTAGCTGGGTATCATCATCAGATCCTTCCAAACGCTGGGCATCCTCCTGGAGCATGTACCCAACACTGTGCTCAAACAGTTTGGGGGACTCCTCAGGAGGAGGGCATGGTGGGTCTAGGGAAGGATTGACTAATGAAGATAATGATACCAGAGAAGAGGACGCTTTGGCAGCTGCTTTGCCAGTACCCTGAGCCTGGGTGAGAGAGGATGAGGAGGATGAGGTGGGCTTGGTCATCCACTCTACCAAGTCTTCGGCATGATGTGGCTCAACATGTCCAGCTGCCGAAAACAAGGACAAGCGTGTCCCATGGCCATGTGCTGATGACAATGCACCGCGTACACGACCAGCACTGTTGCCCCCAGACACAGAGCCTGCTTGCCCTCTTTTTTTGCCTCCTGACTGTCTGCCTCTCCTTGGTTGCCTTCCAGACATTTTAATGGATGGCCTGCAGGGAGATGGGAAAAACAGCAATAAGGGCTACCTTCAGGTGTATACTGTGCAGGAGGCTTAGCAACAATGACACTGACACTGTCCCCTGCCTATCCTTCTCTGTCCCTAAACACAAGGATTGAAAATATGGTTCAGCAAAATAGTTTTAGAACAGAATAGCACACTGACACTTTCCCTCACTGTCCTACTCTGTCCCTCCCTACAAACAAGATTTAGCACAGAATAGCACACTGATAATTTCTATGAGTGTCCTTCTCTGTCCCTAAACTCAAGGATTGAAAATATGGAACAGCAAAATTGGTTTAGAACAGAATAGCACACTGTCAGTTTCACTCACTGTACCTCTCTGTCCCTCAACTCAAGGATTGAAAATATGGAAGAGCAAAATTGGTTTAGAACAGAATAGCACACTGTCAGTTTCACTCACTGTACCTCTCTGTCCCTCAACTCAAGGATTGAAAATATGGTTCAGCAAAATAGTTTTAGAACAGAATAGCACACTGACACTTTCCCTCACTGTACCTCTCTGTCCCTCAACTCAAGGATTGAAAATATGGAACAGCAAATTTGGTTTAGAACAGAATAGCACACTGTCAGTTTCACTCACTGTACCTCTCTGTCCCTCAACTCAAGGATTGAAAATATGGAACAGCAAAATTGGTTTAGAACAGAATAGCACACTGACACTTTCCCTCACTGTCCTACTCTGTCCCTCCCTACAAACAAGATTTAGCACAGAATAGCACATTGATAATTTCTACGAGTGTCCTTCTCTGTCCCTAAACTCAAGGATTGAAAATATGGAACAGCAAAATTGGTTTAGAACAGAATAGCACACTGTCAGTTTCACTCACTGTACCTCTCTGTCCCTCAACTCAAGGATTGAAAATATGGTTCAGCAGAATAGTTTTAGAACAGAATAGCACACTGACACTTTCCCTCACTGTACCTCTCTGTCCCTCAACTCAAGGATTGAAAATATGGAACAGCAAATTTGGTTTAGAACAGAATAGCACACTGTCAGTTTCACTCACTGTACCTCTCTGTCCCTCAACTCAAGGATTGAAAATATGGAACAGCAAAATTGGTTTAGAACAGAATAGCACACTGTCAGTTTCACTCACTGTACCTCTCTGTCCCTCAACTCAAGGATTGAAAATATGGAACAGCAAATTTGGTTTAGAACAGAATAGCACACTGACACTTTCCCTCACTGTACCTCTCTGTCCCTCAACTCAAGGATTGAAAATATGGAACAGCAAATTTGGTTTAGAACAGAACAGCACACTGTCAGTTTCACTCACTGTACCTCTCTGTCCCTCAACTCAAGGATTGAAAATATGGAACAGCAAAATTGGTTTAGAACAGAATAGCACACTGTCAGTTTCACTCACTGTACCTCTCTATCCCTTAACTCAAGGATTGAAAATATGGAACAGCAAAATTGGTTTAGAACAGAATAGCACACTGTCAGTTTCACTCACTGTACCTCTCTGTCCCTCAACTCAAGGATTGAAAATATGGTTCAGCAAAATAGTTTTAGAACAGAATAGCACACTGACACTTTCCCTCACTGTACCTCTCTGTCCCTCAACTCAAGGATTGAAAATATGGAACAGCAAATTTGGTTTAGAACAGAACAGCCAGGGCCGGCCCTACCATGGGACCCGATGGGACCATGGTCCCAGGCGGCACTTTAAGAGGGGCGGCAACAGGGGCGCACTGCCTGAGGACAGGGCCGGATTCCCCACAAGGCCACAGAGGCCAGGCCTCGGGGCGGCAGTGAATGCAGGGGCGGCGCCGCGGCACCCCCCCCCCTCTTCCGCTGCAGAGGAGGGGGGAGAGGTGAGATGTGTCAGGACTTTCGGTAGAAACCCCCCCCCGCTCCTCAATCCAATCCGCATGGCAGAGGAAGGGAGGGAAAGAGGTGAGATGTCTCTACACAGGCTGCTGGAACTCTGTTAACACAGGTCACGGCCGCCACTCACTTCCCGTTGTGCAGCCGTGCCTGTTGTCAGCTCCAGGGGGAGGGCTGCAGGACTGAGCTATGTCTCGTCTCACACATAGCTCAGCCTCAGAGCACACTGGCGCTGACATCCCTCTCTCTGCACAGACAGAGGAGAGATAGAGCTCTGATCCTCCTCCTTCTGAGTCTGCCCCACCCACACTCCCATGTGAGGGCACTGGGCAGGAAGTTTGAACCCAGAAAAGTGTCAGACAGCCAGCACCTCAGCCTCCATCCTGGTAAGCTCACCCTCTCTCCTGCCTCCCAGTGTATAAAAAGGGGTGCTCTGTGGACTTTGTTAAAGGGGAGGGGGGCAGGCTTTGGTGAGCAGAGACCCCCTTTACACCAGAGTCCACAGCATGCCCCCTTAAATCAAGTTTCCCAGAACACCCCTTAAATTAGGGTTCCCGTTTACATTAGAGTCCACAGAGCTCCCCCTTACAGTGTAAGTGGAAATTCTGTGCGGACTCTGATGTAAGGGGGGCCTCTGGACGGACTCTGATGTAAGGGGGGCCTCTGTGCAGACTCTGATGTAAGGGGGGCCTCTCTGCAGACTCTAATGTAAGGGGGCCTCTGTGCGGACTCTGATGTAAGGGGGGGCTCTGTACAGACTCTGATGTAAGGGGGGCTCTGTGCAGACTCTGATGTAAGAGGGGCTCTGTGTGGACTCTGATGTAAGAGGGGGCCTCTGTGCGGACTCTGATGTAAGAGGGGGCCTCTGTGCGGACTCTGTTGTAAGGGGGGGGCTCTGTACGGACTCTGATGTAAGGGGGGTCTCTGTGCGGACTCTGATGTAAGAGGGACCTCTGTGCGGACTCTGATGTAAGGGGGACCTCTGTGCGGACTCTGATGTAAGGGGGACCTCTGTGCGGACTCTGATGTAAGGGGGACCTCTGTGCGGACTCTGATGTAAGGGGGGGCTCTGTGCGGACTCTGATGTAAGGGGGGGGCTCTGTGCGGACTCTGATGTAAGGGGGGGCTCTGTGCGGACTCTGATGTAAGGGGGGGCTCTGTGCGGACTCTGATGTAAGGGGGGCTCTGTGCGGACTCTGATGTAAGGGGGGCTCTGTGCGGACTCTGATGTAAGGGGGGGCTCTGTGCGGACTCTGATGTAAGAGGGGGCTCTGTGAAGACTCTGATGTAATGTAAGGGGGGGCTCTGTGCAGACTCTGATGTAAGGGGGGCCTCTGTGCGGACTCTGATGTAAGGGGGGCTCTGATGTAATTTGGACCTTTGGCAGCAACCCAGCAACCCCCCCCCCACTTCTCAATTCGAGGGGCAGAAGAGGAGGGGAGAGATGAGAGGAGAGGTCACTTGGACTTTTCCGGCCAGCACATCTCCCCCCCCCCAGTTCTCAACCCGTCAACCCGCGGCATTGGGGCGGCAAAAGGGAGGACCCGGCCTTGGGGCGGCAAAGGGAATAAATCCGGGCCTGCCTGAGGACCTGGGTTTCCCTCCATCTAGTGTGCATTGTCAATGTCATACTGTACTGCATCGCCGGCGCCGCTGTCACTGGCCGCAGTGGCAAGACGCACTTCAAGGGTCTCTCCAGCGGCCCCTGCTTCACTGCCCAAACTGGTTGCTAGCTGCGGCCCGCTTTGTGTCTAGCAACCAGTGACGTAAGGAGAGAGAGGCCCATCATTCATTGCAGAGAGTATTTCACTTCCTCCTCCTCCGCTAGCTCCACCCACCTCCTCCCTGTATGTAACAGCATGAGATCGGAGCGGCTGTGTGTGTGGAGAGAGAGCAGCTGCGGGCTCTTCTCCCCCCTCCTTCTCCTCCTCATGCTGCTGTTCCTAGGACAGCCACCGCTATGTTTCTTCCCCCTTTTCCTCCCATTGGCCAGGGAAAAAAACTAAAAGGAGAAAAGAGGATTATGGGATATGTAGTGCAAATGGCTGGCCCATTGCAATTCTAGGGGGGAAACTGCAGCCCCCAGCATGCCCATCTGAAGGGAAGGGAGAGAGAGCCAGGCTGAGTGACAGGCTGCATCTGGTGACAGGCATCAGTGACAAGTGACAGGCTGCATCTGGTGACAGGCATCGGTGACAAGTGACAGGCTGCATCTGGTGACAGGCATCGGTGACAAGTGACAGGCTGCATCTGGTGACAGGCATTGGTAACAAGTGACAGGCTGCATCTGGTGACAGGCATTGGTGACAAGTGACAGGCTGCATCTGGTGACAGGCATTGGTGACAAGTGACAGGCTGCATCTGGTGACAGGCATTGGTAACAAGTGACAGGCTGCATCTGGTGACAGGCATTGGTGACAAGTGACAGGCTGCATCTGGTGACAGGCATTGGTGACAAGTGACAGGCTGCATCTGGTGACAGGCATTGGTAACAAGTGACAGGCTGCATCTGGTGACAGGCATTGGTGACAAGTGACAGGCTGCATCTGGTGACAGGCATTGGTAACAAGTGACAGGCTGCATCTGGTGACAGGCATTGGTGACAAGTGACAGGCTGCATCTGGTGACAGGCATTGGTAACAAGTGACAGGCTGCATCTGGTGACAGGCATTGGTGACAAGTGACATGCTGCATCTGGTGACAGGCATTGGTGACAAGTGACAGGCTGCATCTGGTGACAGGCATTGGTGACAAGTGACAGGCTGCATCTGGTGACAGGCATTGGTAACAAGTGACAGGCTGCATCTGGTGACAGGCATTGGTGACAAGTGACAGGCTGCATCTGGTGACAGGCATTGGTAACAAGTGACAGGCTGCATCTGGTGACAGGCATTGGTGACAAGTGACAGGCTGCATCTGGTGACAGGCATTGGTGACAAGTGACAGGCTGCATCTGGTGACAGGCATTGGTGACAAGTGACAGGCTGCATCTGGTGACAGGCATTGGTAACAAGTGACAGGCTGCATGTTGTGGCAGGCTATGGGTGGCAAGTGGCACAGCTGCATCTGGTGGCAGGCAACGGTGGCAAGCAATAAGCTACATCTGGTGGCAAGCAATGGTGGCAAATGACAAGCTCAGGGTTCCCACTGATTCTGCATTATGGTGAGTTAAACTATTTCATTATATATTACAATGTAGTAATAGAAATAATGTGATTTGATCATCCTGACACCATATCAATCATAATGTTAGGATGATTTAAGTGCTAACACCAGCCATTCGCCCGACAAATCACCCGCTGCCAAATTCCCTGTCAGCGAGACTACACCCCCCCTCATCTTTTTTTGGGAAGGAAGGGCGGTATCCCTGAATGGCAGTTTGGAAATGTGGTCAATGCAGCGCTGTTGCATGCAGCATGTTGCATCACTGAGCTGGGATCAGAGCGTAGCTGGTCGGTGGAAGTGGAGAGAAAGGGGGGAGCTTTCGTGGTGCTACACAATACTCTTTGCAGGAAGGAGCTAGGGTGACCACATTTTTAAACTACTATTCACGGACACCCCCCTTCCCAAACATCAGCTTGTTCTGTAACGAATCACAGCACAGTGATTGGACACAAGAGGTGGGATTTATGATTTCTCCAATCACATGCAGGGGGCGGGGATTGTGCTCCTCCAGGCATTCCCGGCCAGGACAAGTACTGTCAGTGAGTAAAGAGGTGATGTGGCGGCCTTTTTTGGGGGCATCAGATTGGCCTAGGGGGGTGGCTGTGTCAGTTTCATTCCGGGACACTGTATTGTCCTGGAATGAATGTGCCCGGGACAGACCTGCAAAATGCGTGGTCACCCTAGAAGGGGCATGTCTCTTTGCTGAATATATGGGATGTCTCTTGCTGAATATATTGGGCTGTCTCTTTGCTTTATGGAAACGTCTCTTTGCTGGATGGGCATAGGATTTTTTTTGGGGGGGGCAGCATTTCATTCTTGGGCCCAGGCAGCACAATGTCTTTGGCCAGCCCTGAGAACAGCACACTGTCAGTTTCACTCACTGTACCTCTCTGTCCCTCAACTCAAGGATTGAAAATATGGAACAGCAAAATTGGTTTAGAACAGAATAGCACACTGTCAGTTTCACTCACTGTCCTACTCTGTCCCTCCCTACAAACAAGATTTAGCACAGAATAGCACACTGATAATTTCTACGAGTGTCCTTCTCTGTCCCTAAACTCAAGGATTGAAAATATGGAACAGCAAAATTGGTTTAGAACAGAATAGCACACTGACACTTTCCCTCACTGTACCTCTCTGTCCCTACAAACAAGATTTAGCACAAATAGCACACTGACACTTTCCCTCACTGTACCTCTCTGTCCCTAAACTCAAGGATTGAAAATATGGTTCAGCAAGATTGGTTTAGAACAGAATAGCACACTGACACTTTCCCTCACTGTACCTCTCTGTCCCTACAAACAAGGATTAGCACAGAACAGCACACTGTCACTGACACTCTCCCTACCTATCCTTATCTGTCCCTAAACACAAGGAATCCAGGATTATGTAAAGGAAAAATAATGACACTGTCCCTGCCTATGCTTCTCTTTCCCTGCTCCGGAACACACTACACAAGGCCGCCGCGCTGGCGGCCTTTTATAGTGTGGGGCGTGTACTAAACCCCCTCAGCAATAATTGGCCACAGGCATCCTGCCTGTGGCCAATCATTGCTCTCCTCGCTGCCGGCGCTGTGATTGGCCAAGCATGCGGGGTCACAGTGCATGCTTGGCCAATCACAGCGCCTGGATGACACTGCGATGGCGTAGTGCATTGTGGGCCGTTCGCGTCACTCGAATTTGGCGCGAACGGCCCAAATCGTTTGATCTTCATCGAACGATCGAACAGCCGATGTTCGAGTCGAACGTATGTTCAACTCGAACACGAAGCTCATCCCTATTCAGGAGGGAGGGGGGCCGCTCTCTCGTCCCCCCCTCTTCCCCTGCGGCCGGCCAGGTTGCGTGCTCGGATAAGGGGTCTGGTATGGATTTTTAGGGGGACTCCACGCCATTTTTTTTTTAAATTTGGGGTGGAGTTCCCCTTAAAATCCATGCCAGATCTGAAGGGCCTGGAATGGATATTTGGGGGAACCCCACGTCAATTTTTTTTTTAAATTTGCGGCGGGGTTCCCCTTAATATCCATTCCAGACCTGAAGGGCCTGGTAATTGAATTCTGGGGAACCCCCACGCTTTTTTTTTTTTTTTATCAATGACTTTTGCATGTATTGCCGGGAGCCGACAATTCATTAATAGCCGCGAGTCAGTTTTAAATGCATTTTTTTCTTTCAAAAATGACATTTTGTGCAGGGACAGTTCTAAGCACGGGAAACATGCGCCACTTCACATGCATATCATACACACCCCCCAGGTATGAAATTTAAAGGAATATTTCACTTTTATTTTTTCATTTTAAGCATTATTAAAATCACTGCTCCCGAAAAAACGGCCGTTTTTAAAACTTCTTTTTGCATTGATACATGTCCCCTGGGGCAGGACCCCGGTCCCCAAACACTTTTTAGGACAATAACTTGCATATTAGCCTTTATAATTAACACTTTAGATTTCTCCCATAGATTTTTCGAATTTGCTGCGAACACCCCAATTTGTTCGCTGTTCGGCGAACGGGCGAACAGGCAATGTACTCGAAGCTCATCCCTAGTCCCCGATTTCCTCGATAGTACAGAGACGCAACCTTCACCCCTCTTCTTCCGGGGTCCGCGAACTCCAGCTCTGTGACTGGCCTAAGTTGCGTGACGTCACTCCCGCGCATGCGCGCGGGAGCCTTCTTTTACGGCACACTCCCATTCAAAGAAACGGCACGCTTAGTACGCTTAGTGCGCCTGCGCCGTTGTCTACGGCGCGCATGCGCCGTAGACATCGGTGCTGTCATTTTTGCAAATATATCCTAAGCCGTGTAGGTTTAGGAGATATTTGTTGCACCTACAGGTAAGCTTTAATCTAGGCTTACCTGTAGGCATAAGTGGTCTGTAAGGGTTTACAGCCACTTTAGGCCATGTCTTTGCATTTCCTGTTTGCCAGATTTTTATGCTCACTCCTCTTGGGGTCCATATCTTCACTAACACTTGTTACTGACCTTTGGCGTGTTCCTTGACTACGCTTCTGCTTGGTCCCAACCTGAAACAACTTGTTACTGATCTTTGGCTTGTTTACTGACTATGCTTCTGTTTGATCTGTACCGGCTATATCTGCTACTGGACCGCAGCTTGCTCACGTTCAGGTAGGGCAGGGATATGCAATTAGTGGACCTCCAGCTGTTGCAAAACTACAAGTCCCATCATGCCTCTGCCTCTGGGTGTAATGCTTGTAGCTGTCAGAGTCTTGCTATGCCTCATGGGATTTGTAGTTCTGCAACAGCTGGAGGTCCGCTAATTGCATATCCCTGAGGTAGGGCAATCCTGAGGATGGTGAGCTGGTACTAACATGCAGCAAAATCCATCTCCACCATCAGGAGCTCTGGTGAATACCGGTTAGTGTTTAGACTCTAAACCTCGGATGAGCCCATGTCATTCTCCAGGATTACATGCTTCTGTACGTATCCAGCTGGTCAGTGGGAGCCTCTCTACTGCTAAAGCTACTTGTCTCCGAGTCTGACCACTGACTCGGGTACAGATTGCTTTGATACTTTTGACAATCTATCGCTGAATTGCCATTGATTTTTAGACCCGCCACTCTTCACCCAGCTCCATAATCCAAGTCCACATTGGCAACACACATTTGCTGCCTGGAAAGTTAGTGTTTCAAACTAAAATACTCTTTCTTCCTTTTTCAATAGGCATTTCCATTGACATGAAGGACCTTATTCAGGTACTTCCTGGTAAAGGATGCCAAGGCTCTGGTCCTGCCTCCCTATTGTGCCCCTACTTTGCCAACCTGTCACATGAGCTTCTAATGAAGACTACAAGTTGCTAATTCAACACCCATTACACAGACATGGTCCACTGTTGTCACCATTGGGTGCAGCCATTGTTGGAGTGTATGAAAACACGAAGTGGCTGCAAGGAAATTGCAGGAGATCAGCATCACTGAAATAGGACAATAGATAAAAAAAAGGTAATTAAAAAAAAAAAAGGCAGCTGTTTATGATACACAGTACATAGATCAAACGCATTGTCAGTTCAGTTAGGATTTACATCTACTTTAATGACATTCAGCTGGACTTGTTCTGTAATGTTAAAGACATTGTGATGCTTCCTCTGCTCTAATGCATGCCAGGAACATATCCCGGTATTTATAGCCACACAGGTTACTCAGCCACCTTAATCCAATCACCATTGAATGTGTTCAGTGTCCAAGGATACGACGGGAGGTGTGAAAGTCTGTCAATTCCCCCTGTTGTATTTCCATAATCCAATCACCATGGTGCCATAAAGTCTGGGATGGAGGTTCATAACACCATGGGACTGGATTACGTAATGTTGAATGTGATTATCTACAGATAGCTATACCATGACCCAGATATAAGAGAAACTTCATAGACATACTTATGTTCCTTTACTTAGTGCTATCCAGGTCCACTTCTGGGTTGCAGCTGAGCCACCATCTTGGATGTGATGTTAGAGGACCCAGCGGATACTGTGTGCTAAGAAAAGCCTGCCTAGCAGTCCAGGGGTGCCATAAAAATTCACTATGGGGCAGGCATGTACTGGCCATTGGGACTACAGGGAGTTTCCCGGTGGGCCGATGGCTCAGCGGGCCAGTTTCTGTGACAGCCTGTCAAAGTAATAGCTGCGCGGCCCATTAATTGGAGCACCGCTGTACTGCCTATCAGAGAAATAAAGTAGAACGGCTAATGGCCAGTGAATGGGGGGGGGGCTTGGGTGGCCAGTATAGTATAGACCTGTCATACGCACTGCCCATCACCTCACTTTATAGTGCACAACCCAGGTCAGCCTCAGCGCTGCTGCATTGCTGAATGGCAGCCAATGGCTGTGCCGCAATGCCGATTTCTGAATTTCCAGCCAATGAGGCTGTAGCAATGTTCCTGCATGTTATTAGCCTTCCTGCTTCACTTGTTTTTGTGCGTGTTTGCAAAAGTAAGATGGGCTGGTCTCGATGAAGTCCAGGGCCAAATTTTTGTCCCAGTCCAGCCCTGCTATGGGGCAACTCACAAAGTTTTTAGTATGGTCACAGCATCTTTGCAATCTTTTAACACCTGCCTCCTGGGATGGGCCTTTTTGGAATTTTTCTACTGGCCAGAAGATCGGACATTTTCTTGCACTTCTTCCCTAACACATTTTCTGAATAACATTCACTTCTTCAGGAGGTATTAGCATAGGTTATAGATCTATAATTATTTCCAGCCACTATAAATTACAGAGCTGCCATACTGCAAGAGTCTGGCCCCCTTCCCTGGGTGGAGGAGAGCATTAGAGGATATTTCTACATGGATCCATCCCATAATACTCAATAGGGGGATCATGAGCCATGGACAAGAATCAGCCTGATGAGCCTCCTCAGATTAATCATCCAGGAACTCTAAGCCACTCAGTCCCTCACGTACATGTTCATATGAGAAGAGCCAAAACTTTGAGGTGCATGTATACAGTCAGCCATCAGGAATTTTGAGGCCCCTTACACAGATTCAGGCACGGGCCCCCTGGAGCAGAGGAGAACCGGGGAGGGGGGGTGCTGCCGCCGCAAATTGAGAAGCGGGGGGGTGCCACAAACAAAAAAAGAACAACAAAAAAAAGGGGGGGGGGGATTGCCGTCCGGGGCCCTGGGAACCTCTGGGCCCCTTACAAAAAAAAATAAAAAAAAAATAATAATTTATAAAAAAATAAATAAATTATTTTTATAAAAAAAAGGGGGGTTGCCATCCGGGGCCCTGGGGACCTCCGGGCCTCTGGGGACCTCTGTGCCCCTTCCAAAAAAATAAATAAAAATAAATAAATAAATATATATTTCTTATAAAAAATAAAAAAAGGGGGGGTTGCCATCCGGGGCCCTGGGGACCTCCGGACCTCTGGGGACCTCTGGGCCCCTTCCAAAAAAAAAATAATTTTTTTAAAATAAAAAATACATAAAAAAGGGGGGTTACCATCCGGGGCCCTGGGGACCTCTGGATCCCTTACAAAAAATAAATAAAAATAAAATAAAAAATAAAATTAAATAAAAAAATAAATAAAAAAAAGGGGGGTTGCCATCCGGGCCCCTGGGGACCTCCGGGCCCCTTACAGGTGTACTGCCTGTACTCCCCCGATGGTGGCCCTGTGCACAGTGGATTCCCCCACATGCCCACTTATGACTGTGGGCGTTACATTGCCCATCAATCAAAAGCCGGTGGCACTTGTTCAGCCCGTGTGTAGATGCTCCGCCAGTCTCTTCCAGCTGGGGAAGGGATCACTGCTCCAGGGGGATGTGTGGAAATGGCACTCTCCTCAAGGTGGAAGCATCAGGTGCAGGCTAAGCATATAGCAGTTAGAAGAGGGAAGGTCTGGACAGCCGCACTCCAATAAATTGTGTTATTGTGCAAAATAACAAAAGTACAAACCACAGCAGGGTACAGGATAAAAAATCTGACGCATTTCACACAATCAACAGTGCTTAGTCATAGCTATGATTGCCCATCAATCAAAAGCCAATGGCACTTGTGCAGCCCATGTGTAGATACTCTGCCAGTCTCTTCCACGATCAGATTTTCCGACAAGAACTTTTCTTGTCGTAAAATTTGAGAACCAGCTCTCAAATTTTTCTTGTTGGAAATTCCGACAGAAAAAGTCTGATGGAGCCTACACATGGTCGGATATTCTGACCAAAAGCTCACATCAAACTTTTCTTGTCGGAAATTCTGACCGTGTGTTCGCGGCATTAGTCTACATCACTTTTATGAGTCAGTATGAAAACCATGGGATCTGCATCATTAAAACAGTTCACTCTTTGGAGGATTTGTCCCCATTCGCTTTAAGTTAACCTATTGTGCAACCTCAGTCTTATTAGAGGAGGAAATAGGTGAGGCAGAATTAGCAGAGCAAAAAAAGCCCCAAAAAACAAGCCATTCGACCTCCAAAAAGACTGACATTGTGAGATCGAACACATTGGGACACACGTGACATGACACATTGGGAGAAAGCTCAGGAGAGGCCATTTACATTATTCAATGGACTAATGACAAGCCTACTCTCCTCATCAAGATTGATAGAAGATGTCCTACACTCACCCCATAACACTTCTAGGTGGGTAATCTTTAAATCAATGGTCTATAGACAAGACAACCTGATTCTGATAACTGGTAGAAAGTGCCCTTGTCAAATTCATATGTCAATGAAAAATATTTAGGCCTGTGACTCTGCTAACCTCTGTTTAAGTTAAGCTAATGTCATGGATGCTATGTACTTGAAGGACTTTGTCCCATCTTTGGGGACCAAAGATTTCTAGTGGGGGGAATGTGTAGCCAGGTGCTGGACTACAGAAACATGGAGATGGAGACATTTCCCTATTTTCAAACAGTATATTTTTACTTTTTGCAGTTGTGTTGCACTATCCTCTCCAGTCAGTAGATGGGGTTCTATAGTCAGGTAAGCATATGGATTTCCATGCAGGGCGCCGGGAAGCATGGGAATTGAGGTCCAGGGCAGCAGTCATAGAATGGGGCTCATGGACCCTTTAAACTACAGTTCACAGAGTACCCTGTAGCAAAGGGAAGTGGTGGAATAGCTTTTACCAGATTGCTCTACAGACTGCTTCCTCTTGGCACTGATGGAACTGAGGAGAGCATACAGTGCCTTGAAAAAGTATTCATACCCCTTGAAATTTTCCACATTTTGTCATGTTACTACCAAAAACCTAAATGTATTTTATTGGGATTTTATGTGATAGACCAACACAAAGTGGCATATAATTGGGAAGTGAGGGGAAAATGATAAACGGTTTTCATTTATTTTTTTTTATAAAAAAATATGTGAAAAGTGTGGCGTGCATTTGTATTCAGCCCCTTTTACACTGATACCCCTAACTAAAATCTAGTGGATCTAATTGCCTTCAGAAGTCACCTAATTAGTAAATAGAGTCCACCTGTGTGTAATTTAATCTCAGTATAAATACAGATGTTCTGTGAAGCCCTCTGAGGTTTGTTAGAGAACTTTAGTAAACAAACAGCATCATGAAGGCCAAGGAACACACCAGACAGGTCAGGGATAAAGTTGTGGAGAAGTGTAAAGCAGGGTTAGGTTATAAAAAATATCCCAAGCTTTGAACATCTCACGGAGCTCTGTTCAATCCATCATCCAAAAATGGAATAAGTATGGCACAACTGCAAACCTACCAATGGCCGTCCACCTAAACTGACAGGAGAGCATTCATCAGAGAAGCAGCCAATAGGCTCATTTTAACTCTGGAGGAATTAGGTAAGGGAAAGTTCTGGACAGCCGCACTTCAAAAAATAGCCTTTATTGTAAAAAGATATCAAAAATACAAGCCACAGCAGAATACAGGACAGAAGAGCTGACGCGTTTCACACTTTCAACAGTGCTTAATCAATGATCCACAGATCCACAGCTCAGGTGGGAGAATCTGTCCACAGGACAACTATTAGTCATGCTCTCCACAAATCTGCCCTTTATGGAAGAGTGACAAGAAGAAAGACATTGTTGAAAGAAAGTCATAAGAAGTCCTGTTTGCAGTTTGCGGGAAGCCATGTGGGGGACACAGCAAACATGTGGAAGAAGGTGCTCTGGTCAGATCATATGAGACCAAAAATTGACTTTTTGGCCTAAAAGCAAAACACTATGTGTGGTGGAAAACTAAAACTGCACATCACCCTGAAGTTACAGACCATGCCCACCGTGAAACATGGTGGTGGCAGCATCATGTTGTGGGAATTCTTTTCTTCAGCAGGGACAGGGAAGCTGGTCAGAGTTGATGGAACGATGGATGGAGCCAAATACAGGGAAACCTTAGAAGAAAACTGCAAAAGACTTGAGACTGGGGTGGAGGTTCACCTTCCAGCAGGACAATGACCCTAAACATACAGCCAGAGCTACAATGGAATGGTTTAGATCAAAGCATATTCATGTGTTAGAATGGCCCAGTCACAGTCCAGACCTAAATCACATTGAAAATCTGTGGCAAGACTTGAAAATTGCTGTTCACAGACGTTCTCCATCCAATCTGACAGAGCTTGAGATATTTTGCAAAGTAGAATGGGCAGAAATGTCCCTCTCTAGATGTGCAAAGCTGGTAGAGACATCCCCAAAAAGACTTGCAGCTGTAATTGCAGAGAAAGGGGGTTTTACAAAGTATTGACTCCGGGGGGCTGAATACAAATGCCCCCCCACACTTTTCACATATTTATTTGTAAAAAATTATAAAAAAAATAATTTATCATTTTCCTTCCACTTCACAATTATGTGCCACTTTGTGTTGGTCTATCACATAAAATCCCAATAAAATACATTTACGTTTTTGGTTGTAACAAGACAAAATGTGGAAAATTTCAAGGGGTATGAATACTTTTTCAAGGCACTGTATCTGCTGCATACTGACCAGGCTGCTGAGAGGTCAGACCAGCGGAGACACCTCCAATACCGACTGTTGCTGCAGGGAGCCCAGAGCATCCACTCACCCTCTACTTCCCATTACTAAATCTCTGGAGAGTCTGAGGGCGCCCCTCTTCCTACAGTGAGAGTTCACAGCCACACCACTGAGACTGGTGAGAGGGCACTGCCCATTGTTCACTCTGCTAGCAGGGACTGAATTACTGGAGGCAAGATGCTAAGTATACTGCATCTATACTGCCAGTGGCGGCTGGTGCGCAACATTTTTTGGGGGGGCGCAAACAAACTGAAAAAAAACCCATCAATTGCAGCCACTGTGCCCATTAGGGATGAGCAGAACACCCCCCTGTTCGGTTCGCACCAGAACCTGCAAACAGACAGAATGTTCGTGTGAACTTTAGAACCCTATTAAATACAATGGACTCGAACGTTCGAAATCTAAAGTGCTAATTATAAAGGCTAATATGCAAGTTATTGTCCTAAAAAGTGTTTGGGGACCGGGGTCCTGCCCCAGGGGACATGTATCAATGCAAAAAAAAGTTTTAAAAATGGCTGTTTTTTCGGGAGCAGTGATTTTAATAATGCTTAAAATGAAACAATAAAAGTGAAATATTCCTTTAAATTTCGTACCTGGGGGGTGTGTATGATATGCATGTAAAGTGGCGCATGTTTCCCGTGCTTAGAACTGTCCCTGCGCAAAGTGTCATTTTTGAAGGAAAAAAAGTCATTTAAAACTGACTCGCGGCTATTAATGAATTGTCGGCTCCCGGCAATACATACAAAAGTCATTGATAAAAAAAAAAAAAAAAGCGCGGGGGTTCCCCAGAATTCAATTACCAGGCCCTTCAGGTCTGGAATGGATATTAAGGGGAACCCCGCCACAAATTTAAAGAAAAATGGCGTGCGGTTCCCCCAAATATCCATACCAGGCCCTTCAGATCTGGCATGGATTTTAAGGGGAACTCCACCCCAAATTTAAAAAAAAATGGCGTGGAGTCCCCCGAAAAATCCATACCAGACCCTTATCCGAGCACACAACCTGGCCGGCCGCAGGGGAAGAGGGGGGGCGAGAGAGCGCCCCCCCTCCCTCCTGAACCGTACCAGGCCACATGCCCTCAACATGGGGAGGATGTCCCCATGTTGATGGGGACAAGGGCCTCATCCCCACAACCCTTGCCCGGTGGTTGTGGGGGTCTGCGGGCGGGGGGCTTATCGGAATCTGGAAGACCCCTTTAACAAAGGGGACCCCCAGATCCCGGCCCCCCCCTATGTGAATTGGTAAGGGGTACATTGTACCCCTACCATTTCACGAAGAAAGTCTGTGCCTGTGCGGACCTGATGGGGAACTTCCTCCGCAGTGTTATAATATCCATTCCAGACCTGAAGGGCCTGGTAATTGAATTTGGGGGAACCCCCACGCTTTTTTTTTTTATCAATGACTTTTCTATGTATTGCCAGGAGCCGACAATTCATTAATAGCGGCGAGTGAGTTTTAAATGACTTTTTTCCTTCAAAAATGACATTTTTTGCAGGGACAGTTCTAAGCACGGGAAACATGCGCCACTTTACATGCATATCATACACACCCCCCAGGTACGAAATTTAAAGGAATATTTCACTTTTATTGTTTAATTTTAAGCATTATTAAAATCACTGCTCCTAAAAAAACGGCCATTTTTAAAACTTTTTTTTGCATTGATACATGTCCCCTGGGGCAGGACCCGGGTCCCCAAACACTTTTTAGGACAATAACTTGCATATTAGCCTTTATAATTAGCACTTTAGATTTCTCCCATAGACTTTTCGAATTTGCCGCGAACACCCCAAATTGTTCGTTGTTCGGCAAACGGGCGAACAGGCAATGTTCGAGTCGAACATGAGTTCGACTCGAACTTGAAGCTCATCCCTAGTGCCCATCAAACGCAGCCACTGTGCCCATTAAATGCAGCCACTGTGTCATCAATTGCCACCACTGTGTCCATCAATTGCTGCCAGTGTGCCCATCAATTGCTACCACCGTGCCCATCAATTGTGACACTGTGCCCATCAATTGCTGCCAGTGTGCCCATCAATTGCCGCTACTGTGCCCATCAATTGCTGCCAATGTGCCCATCGATTGCTGCTACTGTGCCTATCAATTGCTGCCACTGTGCCCATCAATTGCCGCTACTGTGCCCATCAATTGCTGCCAGTGTGCACATCAATTGCCGCTACTGTGCCCATCAAATGCTGCCAATGTGCATCCCCCACCCAACCGGCACTTACCTGTCTCGGTGGGGCAGCAGGTCACGGCGGCGATGTCCTCCACGCTCCTCGATGTCTTCTCCCATCAAACGCAGCTACTGTGCCCATCAAACGCATCCACTGTGCCCATCAAATGCAGCCACTGTGCCATCAAACGCAGCCACTGTGCCCATCAAATGCAGCCACTGTGTCATCAATTGCCACCACTGTGCCCATCAACGCAGTCACTGTACACAAAAATTGCCGCCACTGTGCCATCAAACGCAGCTACTGTACCCATCAATTGCTGCCAGTGTGCCCATCAATTGCGGCCACTGTGCCCATGGATTGCCGCCACTGTGCCCATCAATTGCCGCCAGTGTACCCATCAATTGCTGCTACTGTGCCCATCGATTGCTGCCAGTGTGCCCATCAATTGCTGCCACTGTGCCCATCAATTGCCGCTACTGTGCCCATCAATTGCTGCCAGTGTGCTCATCAATTGCCGCTACTGTGCCCATCAATTGCTGCCAGTGTGCCCATCAATTGCTGCCACCGTGCCCATCAATTGCTGACACTGTACCCATCAATTGCTGCCAGTGTGCTCATCAATTGCCGCTACTGTACCCATCAAATGCTGCCAGTGTGCATCCCCCACCCGCCCGGCACTTACCTGTCTCGGTGGGGCAGCGGGTCACGGCGGCGATGTCCTCCACGCTCCTCGATGTCTTCTCCCGTCCTCTCTTCCCGTCCTCTGCTATGATTGGATGCCTGATAGGCATCCAATCACAGTGCCTGTCATTTCAGCCAATCAGGTGACAGGTAACAGACCCAAGCACCTGATTGACTGAGAGGCAGCTCAGTTTTAGAAAAGCGAATATTCATTTGCTTTCCTAACACAACGCTAAATGATCTGCGAGTGTCCAGCATGGCGCCCGCTGTTCACCTTTTTGGACACCTATTAGAGCATATGGCTCTAATCAGGTGCTTCCAAAAAATACCCCGCCACTGTAATTCAGGCGCCCGAATAAGGGTCCGGGTACCTGAATAGGAGGTGGCAGTGGCGACCATAGATAGATTCATGCAATGCATGAATCTATCTATTGGTGATAGACAGGTGGCAGGAGAAAGGGGGCGGCGCCCGTGCGCACATTATGGACGCACCACCACTGGATACTGCACTGACCCAGCATGCAGGCAGTGAAGTCAGAACCCTTGTGCTGCGTACACACAAACGGAAATTCCGGCTAGAAAAACGTGTTTTTTTTCCGACGGAATGTTGGCTCAAACTTGTGTTGCATACACACAGTCACACAAATGCTGGCGGAAATTTTGACCGCCAAGAATACGGTGACGTACAACCAGGGGAGGGCTGGCGGCCTTAGGCCTGGGGGGCAAGTCCAGTCAAGTGGCCCATTGAACCGCCGAATCAGCTCACCATCCATGGCCCACCTGGTTTTTCAATGCAGCCTCACCAGTGCCCATCAGTGCAGCCAACTCCAGTGCCCATCAATGCAGCCTGATCACTGGGGCAGGTTACATGGGGTGTATGGGGGGGAGATGGGGGGTCAGCTAGGGGTGTCAGGGTCTCTCACCTCAGCGATCTCAGCTCAGCAGGTCCTTGCACGCCACAGTCTCCTGGGGGGGTAATGCTCCTGATCCTGGGGTCAAGTTGCATCCAGCGCCCAGCCCTGCAGCCCTGCGTAGTTTCCTCTGCGCTGCTGTGTTTTCCACCCACCAGAAGCTTGAGTGCGGACTACAACTCCCGGAATGCAACAGCTAGTGGTCGGCCGCCATGGCCATGCCTCCGGCCCGACTTCCTAGACCAGAATAAAAAAGAAAATGGTAGCGGGCAGCGGCTGCCGGCCATTTTGAACATAAGTTAGGGCGGCCTGGGAGGCAATTGCCACCCTGCCCCCTGGCCCAGCCCTCCCCTGCGTACAACGCGTACGATGAGCCGAGATCAATGAAGTTCAATAGGCAGTTCGGCTCTTCTGCTTGATTCTGAGCATGCGTGTTTTTTTTGCGCGTTGGAAAATTTGAGAACCAGCTCTCAATTTTTTGTTGGCGGAAATTCCGACAGCAAAAGTCCGATGGAGCCTACACACGGTCGGAATTTCCGACCAAAAGCTCAGTTCGCTTGTACGCGGCATAAGTCAACATTATTTTTTATAGGTCAGTATCAAAATCATTGAAATGGTTCACTCTTTAGAGGATTTGTCCTCATTCTCTTTAAGTCAACCTCGGACTTATTAAAAAAAAAGTTATTTTCTGTAACGAGTTCATCGTGCGCGGATCTCATTTCGTAGAGCCGGCGTTTCGCTTTTCCCGGGTACGGCACGCAGCTTTGATGCCTTGGAGATTTTTTGCTCGACAAATGTCTCCGGTCTTCTCCGATCTATGATTAAAGAAAATCTATTGAGATTTCACTTTCATCTCTCTTCTCCCAGGGAAGGCTGATTGACGCACTGTTGATATAGGTACTAAAATTAAACGTATGGCAAAAATCAAGAAAGTTCATCACACATGAAAGACTAGATAATGAAAACAAGCAAGCAACTATTGTAAGCTGTAGATCTTCCTGAAGTGGGCTGCGGGGAGGGAGGTGAGCCAAAAAAAAAACACAAAATCCAAGCATCACTCGCTACAAGCTGGCAGTGAAGGGGTTAACCACTTCAGCCCCGGAAGATTTGACTGCTCAATGACCAGGCCATTTTTTGGGATTCGGCACTGCGTCGCTTTAACTGACAATTGCGCGGTCGTGCGACGTGGCACCCAAACAAAATTGACGTCCTTTTTTCACCACAAATAGAGCTTTCTTTTGGTGGTATTTGATCACCTCTGTGGTTTTTATTTTTTGCCCTATAAACAAAAATAGAGCGACAATTTTGAAAAATACACAATATTTTGTACTTTTTGCTATAATAAATATCCCCAATTTTTTTTTTAAAAAAAGCTGTTTTTTTTTTCTCAGTGTAGTGCCCTGGCTTCAGTGTATTGGGTGTCCCCTCCCCAGAAACAGCCCAGTGGGAGTGGTCTACCGCTGTGCATTCTGGGAGAGGATACTTTAGGGGCAGACGCCATTTTTTTCTCTCTGACCTCGTGGCCTGCCTGGCCTATGGTTTGTGACAACTCCTCTTCTGCCTCGGGGCCCTGTTGGCCCGAGGCTACATTGCAGTAAGTGGGCCAAGAAGACTGTCTGGGTCCCAGGGCCGCCATCAGGGGGGGTACAGGCAGTACACCTGTAAGGATCCCGGAGGTCCCCAGGGGCCCGGATGGCAACCCCCCATCTTTTTTTTTTTTTCTTTCTTGTAAGGGGCCCAGAGGTCCCCAGAGGCACACAAATGCCCAGGGCCCCGGAAGGTCACCCCTTTTTTTTTTTTTATACTTTTTTTTTTTTTATTTTTTTTTTTTTTTTGTAAGGGGCCCAGAGGTCCCCAGAGGCCAGGAGGTCCCTGGGGCCCCAGATAGTAACCCCCCTTTTTTTATTTTATTTTATAAAAAATAAATAAAAAATTATATATTTTTTTTATTTCTTTTTTTTTGTAAGGGGCCCAGGATGGCAACCCCCCCCCCTTTTTTTTCTTGTTCTTTTTTTTTTTTTCGTCAGCACACAAAGCCCCCCCCGACCTCACGGTGGCAGCACCCCCCTGCTTTTCAATTCGTGGCACCCCCCGCTTCTCAATTCACGGCAGCCCCCCTGCTGCGGCGGCAGCACCCCCCCCGGTTCTCCTCTGCTCCAGGGGGCCCATGCCTGAAGCTGTGTAAGGGGCCCCAAAATTCCTGATGGCGGCCCTGCTGGGGCCTACTGGTTTGGGGATGGTCCTGTGCTGTCTTGCCTGGTGGTCGGCGGTCATAAAAACCTTTTTTTTTGGGGGGGGGGGGTTGTTTGGGATAGAGTTGTGAAAGGTTAAAACCCCTTTCAGCCCACTGAAGAGATCATTTCTCTATTCACTCTGCTCTCACCTCTAATCAGCAAGCATCTTGCATTGTAGCTTTACTGATTGGCTCCTTGTGCTGCGTCTTCCTCATTCAGTCTGTTTTTCAGGGGTTGCAAGAGTCTCATTTCAAATAGACATGTGCAATTAGTTTCGTTCCGAATTAGTTTAACGAATTTCAAAAAATTTGTTAATTGGGAAATATCCGAAATAATGAAAACCTGTTTAACAAATTTTTCCGGAAATTCACAAATCTGAAATTATAACTAACTAATAATAACTTAACTATTACTAACTATCAAATTATAGGTATTTGAATTAAAACATTGTATTATTATAATTATTATTATTATTATTATTTATTATTAATTAATTACGTTCCATTTGTTTAGATGCGGCATTCGTTATTTCGGATAATTTGTAACTTCAGATAAATTCGTATTCGTTACGTTCACTAACAGCCAAATGTGAAAAGAAATTCCAATACCTATCATTTAATAGTTACTCTTTCGAATTTTGTTTCTTATTTTCGGACTTTCAGACTATTCTATTCCTTTATTTCCTATTCTATTTTATTTTCTTCGGAAATTCAAATTCGATTTGAAAACTATTTGAATCAAAAACGATTTGAATTTGAATTTCAGGCCGAAATTTTGATTCGTTATTTTGGATTAGTTTAAATTCGTTACTATTGTAATTCGGAAAATCCAATACCTATAATTTACAAGTATACGAATAATGAAAAATTTGTCCGAATTATAATTCAGAACGAAACGAAACCACACATTGTCTAGACTGGAAAAACACCCCTTGTACTGCAATTAGTTGAAGTAATATTGTGTTGGGTTCAACTTCTGTGCCTTATTGAAGAATTAAGCTGCCTGTGGATGTTGCCAAGTCAGCAGGTGACCCTACTGTCCAGATAAACAATGTCTAAGGAGGTGTGTCAATGCATAAAGAGGCCCTTGAAAAAGAACAAGAATTGTGCACTGGCGCCTTCCCCCCTGTCCATTGCTTCCTCCCCTATCCATGCATCTGGCCCCTTTTAGGACAACGGCGCATGGATTCCAATGGAGGGGCTGTTTTTTTTGAAGCACCAATTAGAACCAGAGGCTCTAATAGACGTCAATATAGGGTGGGCTTGGGTCGCAGAGAGTGCAAGCCCACCCAAGTGTGTTACAACAGCGAATCAATATTCTCTATTGTAACACTGATCCTCCTCCCGGCCAATCAGGAAGTGGGTTTTGACACTTGTCACCCGATTGACTGAAAGAACAGGCAATCCTATTGGACATCTAGGAGGTGAAGGGGGAGCAACACGTCGATAGCCATCGTGATGCAGAGAGGACACAGGAGCCCGCAACCCTCCGCTCGTAGGAGTCTGCAACCCAGCTGCCCGTAGGAGCTAGCAACCCGCCCATAGGAGCCCGCAACCCGGCCTCCTGTAGGAGCCCGCAACCCGCCCATAGGAGCCCGCAATCCGCCCATAGGAGCCCGCAACCTGGCCACCAGTATGAGCCCGCAACCCACCCATAGGAGCCCGCAACCCGGCCGCCCGTAGGAGCCCGTAACCCGGCCGCCCGTAGGAGCCCGCAACCCGCCCATAGGAGCCCGCAACCCGCCAATAGGAGCCTGCAATCCACAACGCACCCATAGGAGCCCGCAACCCTGCCGCCTGTAGGAGCCCACAACCCGCCCATAGGAGCCCGCAACCCGCCCATTGGAGCCCGCAACCTGGCCACCAGTAGGAGCCTGCAACCTGCCTATAGGAGCCCGCAACCCGGCCGCCCAAAGGAGCCCGCAACCCGGCCGCCTGTAGGAGCCCGCAACCCGCCCATAGGAGCCCACAACCCGCACATAGGAGCCCGCAACCTGGCCACCCGTAGGAGCCGGCAACCCGCCCATAGGAGCCGGAAACCCGGCCATCCGTAGGAGCCCACAACCCGCCCATAGGAGCCTGCAACCCACAACCTGCCCATAGGAGCCCGCAACCCGTCTATAGGAGCCCGCAACCTGGTCACCTGTAGGAGTCCGCAAGCCGCCCATAGGAGCCTGCAACCTGGCCGCCCATAGGAGCCCACAACCCACAACCCACCCATAGGAGCCCGCAACCTGGCCGCCCGTAGGAGCCCGCAACCCACTCATAGGAGCCCGCAACCTGGCCGCCCGTAGGAGCCTGCAACCCACGACCCACCCATAGGAGCCCGCAACACTGCCACCTGCAGGAGCCCGCAACCCGCCCATAGGAGCCTGCAACCTGGCCACCCGTAGGAGCCCGCAACCCGCGACCCACCCATAGGAGCCCGCAACCCGCCCGTAGGAGCCTGCCACCCGCCCATAGGAGCCAGCAACCTGGCCGTCAGTAGGAGCCCACAACCCACCCATAGGAGCCCGCGACCCGCAACCCGCCCATAGGAGCCCGCAACCTGGCCACCTGTAGGAGTCCGCAAGCCGCCCATAGGAGCCTGCAACCTGGCCGCCACAACCCGCAACCCACCCATAAGAGCCCGCAACATGGCCGTCCGTAGGGGCCCGCAACCCACTCATAGGAGCCCGCAACCTGGCCGCCCGTAGGAGCCTGCAACCCACAACCCACCCATAGGAGCCCGCAACCCTGCCACCTGCAGGAGACCGCAACCCGCCCATAGGAGCCTGCAACCGGCCCATAGGAGCCGGAAACCTGGCCACCCGTAGGAGCCCTCAACCCGCCCATAGGAGCCTGAAACCCACCCATAGGAGCCCGCAACCCGGCCGCCTGTAGGAGCCCGAAACCCGCCCATAGGAGCCTGCAACCCACCCATAGGAGCCCGCAACCTGGCCGCCTGTAGGAGCCCACAACCCGCCCATAGGAGCCCGCAATCTGCCCATAGGAGCCTGCAACCTGCCAGCCTGTAGCGGCCTGAAACCTGCCCATAGGAGCCCGTAACCCGGCGGCCCGTAGAAGCCCGCAACCCGCCCATAGAAGCCCACAACCCGGACGCTCAAAGGAGCCCGCAACCCGCCCATAGGAGCCCGCAACCGAGCCGCCCATAGGTGCCGGCAACCCAGCTACCTGTAGGAGCCTGCAACCCGCCTGCAACCGATGGGGTAAGTGGCAAAAAAAAACCACCAGCTCTTAGGTGGGCTATCTATATGTCAAAAGGTTACGACTACAATATGCAATCGGCACTCTTGCTGAACGACTGCTGTAAAGACAATCAGTGACTGGATATTACAGTATATGGTTTTCAGTGAAGAGCTTTTAATGCAGAGCTCTAACAACTTTCAGAATTAGCAGCCCACAAAGTGCCCCGGCCCGACGATGGCAGAAAACTTAATTTGCGTTCCACGGGCGCTCATTGGGAAGCCAGCAAAGTACAGGACCGCCACGCTCGCTTTGCATTTTTCTTTAATAAGAGCGCCGTGACCATTTCAGATAATCAATATGCATACAATAGGCGGCTCATTTCACTGTGACTGAGATTGCACTTATGCGTCTTATTAAAGCGGAATAATAGCCCGGCCGAGCAGCTTGAGACGTAAGCCGCAGAAGTTTTTATGTTCCCTTCATTCTAAACACGGGGACTGATAATTGTAATTCCATTTATGTTCAGTCCATTGTTTGGCTGAAATTTGCTACAGTGAAAAAAAAAAGTGCTTTTAGAAGTTTTTAGTTCAAGTAAAATGCAGATTTCAAAAAGTTGCAATCCGTTCTTCTGAAAAAAACACTTGGAAACCTTCAGAGGAACAGAAAAGTTTGTTGAAAATGATACATAAAAGAAAATCCCTCGACCCCTTTCACACTGAAGGCAGTTTTCAGGCATTTTAGCGCTAGAAATAACGCCTTTAAAGCACCTGAAAACCGCCTCCCATGCAGCCCAAATCTGAAAGCCCAAGTGCTTTTCACACTGGGCGGTGCGCTTGCGGGACGTTAGAAAAAGTCCTGCAAGTAGCATCTTTGGGGTGGCGATTTGGGAGCGCTGTATACATCGCTCCCAAAACGCACCTGCCCATTGCAGTGAATGGGCAGCGCTTTCGAAGCACCTGAAAAGCACTTCTGAAGCGCTGCAACACAGGCGTTTTTAACCCCTTCTTCAGCCGCTAGCGGGGGTTTAAAGCGCCCCACTATCGACCGAAAAGCGCCCCTTAAACAGCGGTAAAGCGCCGCTAAAGCGAGCGGCGCTTTATCGCTAACGCACGGGCGGCCCCAGTATGAAAGGGCTCTTATTGTAGGGCTCCTTTAGACATGCAGTTGGCTGGGGGGTTAAAATTACAAGGTTGAGCTACGTTTTTAGCCACCCCCCCACTCCCGCTTTCTTTATACGGCAAAGGCAGTAGATTTGAGTGTTAACATGGCGCTGTTGTCAGTGGCAGTTGGTGTTTTTTTCGTTTGGGGGGGGGCGGCAAACAGCCAAACTTACCCTATCTAGGCAGCGGGCATAGGTGGGCATCCGAGGAGCAGCGGCGGGGATCGGGTATCAGAGGAGGGGTGGGGACCAGGCACCCTGGCATCGGCAGGGATCAGGCATCCAGGCATTGGCGGGGACCGGGTATCCAGGCATTGGTGGGGACCAGGCACCATGACATCGGCAGGTATCAGGCATCCAGGCATTGGCGGAGATCAGGCATCGGCGGGAATTGGGCATCCAGGCATTGGCAGGGATCGGGCATCCAGGCATCAGTGGGGATCGGGAATCCAGGCATCGGTGGAGATTGGGCATCCAGGCATTGGCGGGGATCGGGCATCCAGGCATTGGCAGGGATCGGGCATCCAGGCATCAGTGGGGATCGGGAATCCAGGCATCGGTGGAGATTGGGCATCCAGGCATTGGCGGGGATCGGGCATCCAGGCATTGGCGGGGATCGGCCATCCAGGCATTGACGGGGATCGGGCATCCAGGCATTGGCGGGGATCGAGCATCCAGGCATTGGCGGGGATCGAGCATCCAGGCATCGGCGGGGATCGGGCATTTAGGCATCGGCCAGTGGCTCTTCTCCTCCTTGCTTCCGTTGTGCGTCTCCTCCCCTCCTCTTAGGCATCCAATAGAATTGCATGTCCTTTCAGCCAACCGGCCGGGGTGACGGGTATCTGAACCGCTTCCCGATTGGAGGAGGATCAGTGTTGCAACAGCGAATATTCATTTGCTGTTGCAACACACCTGGGTGGGCTCCGGTCGCACTCTCTGTGCCCCGAGCCCACCCTATTTTGAAGCCCATTAAAAGCCCTCTGGCTCTAATCAGGTGCTTAAAAAAAAACTGCCACTGTAATTTATGCTCCCGGTGCCTTGAAAGGGGTCGGATGCATGAATTCATTGTTAAATAATAAGTAAATAATAAATACATAATAAATAACCACTTCAGCCCGGAAGATTTTACCCCCTTCCTGACCAGGCCTTTTTTTGCTATTCGGCACTGTGTTACTTTAACTGGCTATTGTGCGGTTATGTATTGTTAAACCCAAACAAAATTTATATCTTTTTTTTTCACAGAAATTGAGCTTTCTTTTGGTGGTATTTGATCACCACCGTTTTTTTTTTTTTTTTTTATCTATTGTTATATAAACAAAAAAAAAAGACGTGACATTTTGAAAAAAAAAATAAATTATAATTTTTAGTGTCTCCTATAAAACATATCCAATAAAAAAATAAAAATAAAGTATATATTAATTAAACAATATAAACTATGGTGTATATACTGGAATTGTTTTTTTTTTTTTTGTTGTTTCACAAGGTTTTAGGAATTTTTTATCCTACTAATGGCGGTGATCAGCGACTTATAATGGGACGTGGGATAGTGCGGCGGTCAATCTGACACTAACTGACGCTCTTGGGAACTGACTAACTGCCAATGACATCACCAGTGACACTAATACAGTGATCAGTGCTAATACTATACACTGTCACTCTACTAATGGCACTGGCTGGGAAGGGGTTAACATCTCTGGTAATCAAGGTGTTAAATATGTGCCTAATTATGTGTAACATGTGCTACTTGTTACTAAATATCTCTTTGTTTCGTATCCCTGCTTTGCAGGAATAAGAAACAGAAAGATCCTTCCCTCTGTACAGAGCCCTGGGTTTATTGTCATTATAGAGCTCTGGGCTGTGATTGGACACAGCCGATCAGCAGGTCCCAGCCATGAATCATTGGCTGCACTGACGCGTACTGTTGAGGCTGCACTAATGATGCTGCACTGATGGGCACTGATGAGACTGCACTGATGAGACGGCGTGGATGAGCACTGATGAGGCTGCATTGATGGGCAATGATGAGGCTGCGCTGATATGCACTGATGATGCTGTACTGATGAAGCTGCATTGATGTGCGCTGATGAAGCTGCACTGATGAGACGGCATGGGTGAGCATGGATGAGGCTGCACTAATGGACAATGATGAGGCTGTGCTGATGTTCACTGATGAGACGGAATGGGTGAGCACTGATGAGGCCGCACGAATATGTACTGATGAGACTGCACTGATGAGCAATAATGAGGCTGCATGATGGGCACTGATGAGGCGGCACTGATGAGGCTGCACTGATGTGCGCTGATGAGGCTGCACTGATGGGCACAGATGAGGCTGCACTGATGAGGCAGTACTGATGAAACTGCACTGATGAAGCTGCACTGATGGGCACTGATGAGGCGGCACTGATGGGCACTGATGAGGCTGCACTGATGTGCGCTGATGAGGCTGCACTGATGGGCACTGATGAGGCAGCACTGATGAGGCTGCACTGATGTGCGATCATGAGGCTGCACTGATGGGCACAGATGAGGCTGCGCTGATGAGGCAGTACTGATGAAACTGCACTGATGAAGCTGCACTGATGGTCACTGATGAGGCTGCACTGATGTGCACTGATGAGGCTGCACTGATGGGCACTGATGAGGCGGCACTAATATGTACTGATGAGACTGCACTGATGAGCAATAATGAGGCTGCACTGATGAGCACTGATGAGGCGGCACTGATGGGCACTGATGAGGGTGCACTGATGTACGCTGATGAGGCTGCACTGATGGGCACTGATGAGGCGGCACTGATGGGCGCTGATGAGGCTGCACTGATGGGCACTGATGAGGCAGCACTGATGTGCGCTGATGAGGCTGCACTGATGTGTGCTGATGAGGCGGCACTGATGGGCACTGATGAGGCTGCATTGATGTGCGCTGATGAGGCGGCTTGGATGAGCACTGATGAGGTGGCACTGATGGGCACTGATAAGCTGAAATGCAGCCTAACATGATACTTTTAAACATGCGTGCAACAAAAAAAAAGGCAAAAATATCTCTGGCAGCGAAAGGAGTTCAGCTTTAAACTCAAAGAAATGAAGTTGAGTTTCGTTTTAATTTTTTTCTTCCCTGCCAGGTTATCTTCTACTTCTCAGCCAGTGCCAGTGATGTTCTGTCTCTCTCCACCTCTGATAAGTATGGAGGATGAATGGAGGGAGGATGCTTGCTCCAATAATCTCGCCAAACACGACGCGGCTCCCGGGGGGGGGGGGGGGCGCCATCCGCAGGGAAGCTGTAAATATTAAATGAATTTGCGTTGCCGGACAATAAAAAATAAATTGATCTTGCTGGAGATTTTCGTTCTTCCTGCGTTTATTGGCATAAAAAGTGCAGACGGTGGGGAAAAAAAAGTATTTGACAAGTTTTTTTTTTTTCCTTTCATTTCGCCGCACGCTGAGAAAACAAGAGCCGCGTCGTAGGAAGGAACTGGATCTTTCTTACACCGAATGTACAATTACACGCCATAGACAAGCCGAGCCGCTCCCCGGTGATAACAAGAATGGAGAGACATTAGTCCGTTAAATATTACTTATTATAGTGCTGCGTTGTGTGGAAAACGTTTTGCCGGCCCGGCGCGGTGTGGGGGGCGATCATTACCAATAAATCAAAGATTATAGATAAACCTAATTTATATATATATATATATATATATATATATATATATATATATATTTTGCTGAAATTATCATACAAGACAACAGGCTCTACAATTTATTAAATCCATCCCCAAACACGGCACCTAACGTTTCTATCTTTGTGAATGGACAAGAAAGATACAATGTATCACTCATAGGCGTGCGCACAGGGTGTGCCAGGTGTGCCTGGGCACACCCTAATCACCTTGTATGCTGCAGATGCCCCCCTGTTTAGTCCCGTGATATTTCACCAAAGTCCCCTAATGGGGCTCCTAAATTATTTGGGAAAAAAATGAAATTAAGAAAATAAAATTGTAAATAATAAAATTGTAAATAATAATAATAAAAAAATAATAATAATTAGATGGCCCCCTGTTTAGACCCAAGATATTTCACCAAAGCACCCTAATGGGGCTCCTATTTTATTTATTTATTTTTTGGGGGGGGGGGGGGAATGAATTAAGAAAATAAAATTGTAAATAATAATAATTAAAAAAACTGTAAAAAAAAAAATTACAAGACCCAAGATATTTCACCAAAGCACCCTAATGGGGCTCCTATTTTTTTTTTTTTTTTTGGGGGGGGGGAGTGAATTAGGAAAATAAAATTGTAAATAATAATAAAACAAATAATAAAATTGTAAAAAAAATAAAATAATAAAAAGATGCCCCCCCCCCCCTGTTTAGACCCGTGATATTTCACCAAAGCACCCTAATGGGGCTCCTAAAAAAAATGTAAAAAACTAATAACAAAAAAAAATTGTAAATAATAATAAAAAAATAAATAAAAAAATGTAAAAAAATTAAAATTAGATGCCCCCCTGTTTAGACTCAAGATATTTCACCAAAGCACCCTAACGGGGCTCCTAAAAAAATTGTAAATAATAATGAAAAAAAAAGAAAGAAAAATGTAAAAACAAAAAATTAGCTGCCCCCCTGTTTAGACCCAAGATATTTCACCAAAGCACCATAATGGGGCTCTTAATTTTTTGGGGTAAAAAAACTAATTAAGAAGAAAAAATTGTAAATAATACAAAAAAAATAAATTACATGCCCCCCTGTTTAGACCCAAGATATTTCACCAAAGCACCCTAACGGGGCTCCTAAAAAAGAAAAAAAAATAGATGCCCCCCTGTTTATACCCATGATATTTCACCAAAGCCCCCTAATGGGGCTCCTAATTTTTGGGGGGAAAAAACAAATGAAGAAAATAAAATTGTAAATAATACTAAAAAACAAACAAAAAAAACCCTAATGGGGCTCCTATTTTTGTGGGGTAAAAACGAATTAAGAAAATACAATTGTAAATAATACAAAAAAAAAAATTAAAAATAAATAAATTGCATGCCCCCCTGTTTAGACCCAATATATTTCACCAAAGCACCCTAATGGGGAAAAAACGAATTAAGAAAATAAAATTGTAAATAATAAAATTATAAATAATAATAAAAAAAAAAATTGTAAAAAAAAAAAAAAAAAAAGATGCCCCCCCGTTTAGACACATGATATTTCACCAAAGCACCTTAAAAAAAAAAAGTAAAAAACTAATAAAAAAAAATTGTAAATAATAATAAAAAAAAGAAAAAAAATGTAATTGTAACAAATAATAAAAAATGTAAAAAATAAAAACTACTGACACTGTCCTCTGCCCCACTGACACCAAACTCTGCCCTTCTGACATCCCCTGTCTCTCAATAAGACCCCACATCTCTCCTCCAGGCTGGAAAGCATGAGATTGTGAAAAAAAATTCAGCTTTGTTTACTTCTGAGGACCCGGGCGTGACGTCATCACATCGCGCCCGGGCCTCCAACGGTCATAGAGATGACTGGTGACCATCTGGTCACCAGTCATCTCTATGCTCGTCATGTGACCACCGGCGCCGGACGATTCTTTCTCCGGGCCCCCGATGGCACGGGAGAGCCCGGAGAAGCACCGGATGACGGCGGGAGGGGGGGTATATCCCTTCCCGCCACCTATAAGGACGATCAAGTGGCGGAACCGCCGCTATGATCATTCTTATTGTACGCAGAATCGCCGGCTGAAGACAAGGATATCTGAATGATGCCCCTGGCTGCACCCATCATTCAGATATCCCCCCCACAAAGCCCAGGACGTCATATGACGTCCACCCGGAGGGAGAGAGGGTTCCTGCCGGCGTCATTTTACAATGAAGGGGGTTAAAGAAGGGGTTAAAGAAGAAGATACAGGTCTGTGAGAGCCAGAGATCTTGCTTGTTTGTAGGGGACCAAATACTTATTTTCCACCATAATTTGTAAATAAATTCTTTCCAAATCAGACAATGTGATTGTCGGGATTTGTTTCCACATTTTGTCTCCCATAGTTGAGGTTTACCTATGATGACAATTACAGGCCTCTCTCATCTTTTTAAGTGGGAGAACTTGCACAATTGGTGGCTGACTAAATAAAAATTTGCCCCACTGTACATATATATATTAACCACTTGTCCCCCGCCCACTGTCAATAGACGGCGGGCGGAGGATACTCTCGTTCTGTATATGACGTCCTCCCTTTAAAACGAGCTAGGCGGCGCGCGCCCGCCGCCAGCGGCGCGCGCGCCCGCCGCGTTCACAAGGCCCCGGTGCGCGTGCCCGGCGGCCGCGATTGCCGCCGGGCACCCGCGATTGCCCGGGAAACGAGCAGGAAAGTGGATCTGTGTGTGTAAACACAGAGATCCACGTCCTGTGAGGGAGAGGGGACCGATGCTGTGTCCCTTGTACATAGGGACAACCATCGGTCACCTCCCCCAGTCAGTCCCCTCCCCCCACAGTAAGAACACATTGAGGGAACATATTTAACCCCTTCCCACCCCCTAGTGGTTAACCCCTTCCCTGCCAATCACATTTAAACAGTAATCAATGCATTTTTATAGCAGGGATCGCTGTATAAATGTGAATGGTCCCAAAAATGTGTCAAAAGTGTCCGATGTGTCCGCCGCAATATCGCAGTCACAATAAAAAATCGCAGATCGCCGCCATTACTAATAAAAAAAAAAAATGCTATAAATCTATCCCCTATTTTGTAGACGCTATAACTTTTGCGCAAACCAATCAATACGCGCTTATTGCGATTTTTTTTTTTTTACCAAAAATATGTAGAAGAATACGTATCGGCCTAAACTGAGGAAAATTTTATTTAAAAAAAAAATGGGTATTTATTATAGCAAAAAGTAAAAAATAGTGTTTTTTTTCCAAACTGGACGCTCTTCTTTTGTTTATAGCGCAAAAAATAAAAACCGCAGAGGTGATCAAATACCACCAAAAGAAAGCTCTATTTGTGGGAAAAAAAGGACGCAAATTTCGTTTGGGAGCCACGTCACACGACCGCGCAATTGTCATTCAAAGTGTGACAGCGCTGAAAGCTGAAAAATGGCTTGGGCAGGAAGGGGGTTTTCATGCACAGTAGAGAAGTGGTTAAAGGACCGGGCCTATTTTTCAAATTTGTTGTTTACAAGTTAAAATCTGTTGTTTTTTGCTAGAAAATTATTCAGAACCCCCAAACATTATATATATTTTTTTTCAGACACCCTAGAGAATAAAATGGGGGTCGTTGCTATACTTTGTCACACCGTTTTCACGCAGCGGTCTTACAATCGCAATTTTTTTGGGGGAAAAAATAATTTTTTTAATTAAAAAATAAGACAACAGTAAAGTTAGCCCAATTTTTTTTTTTTTTAATATTGTGAAAGCAAATGTTCCGCTGAGTAAATTGATACCCAACATGTCACGCTTCAAAATTGCGGCCGCTCGTGGAATGGCAACAAACCTTGACCCTTATGCCGCGTACACACGATCGATTTTTTCGACGGTGAAAACACCGTCGAGAAAATCGACGTTAAAAACGAGGAACAGCTTGTTCCCCCCACACACACACAAAAAAACGACCGTGTGTGGGCTCCGCGACACTGCCGCGGAAAACATGTCGAAAAAAACGACGAGAAAAATTAGAACATGTTCTAATTTTTCTCGTCGTTTTTAATGCCGTTTTTCTCGTCGAAAAAAACGACAGAAAGCCCACAGACTATCGTTTTTCTCGTCGAATGGGAAAAATGTCGTTTTTTTCGACTGGAAAAACGGCCGTGTGTGCGCGGCATTAGGCCCCTTTCACACGTACGGACCGTATGTCCGCTTTTTCATCTATCCGTTTGCGGATGAAAAAAGGGACATACATTGGTCCCTATGAGATCGCGGGTGTCAGCAGATGAAACATCCGCTGACACCCGATCTCCTCCGTGTCCGCAATGCTCCGTTTTTCTGGATAGAAAAATTCCTATTTTTCTATCCGTCTGTAGAGCAGATCGGATGAACACAGACGGTCCGTGTTCATCCGATCCCCCATAGGGGAGAGCGGAGATCTGACAGGGCGGTCCTTGCACAGTGTGCGGGTACCGCCCTGTTATCCGCCGGCTCAGCGGGGATCAACGGAGCGATCCCTGCTGAGCAAGCGGATGTTCACGGGGCGGATCATTACTGATCCATCCCGTGTGAAAGGGGCCTTAAAAATATCCATACATTTTTACAGGTTACCTGTTTTGAGTTACAGAGGAGGTTTAGAGATAGAATTATTGCTCTCGCTCTAACGATCGTGGCGATACCTCACATGTGTGGTTTGAACACCGTTTTCATATGCAGGCGCGACTTATGTATGTGTTCGCTTCTGCGCACGAGATCGACGGGACAGGGCGCTTTACATTTATTTTTTTCTTATTTATTTTACTTTTTATTTTTCATTTTTACACTGTCTTTTAAAAAGAAAAAAATTGGGTCACTTTTATTCCAATGTAAACATCCAAATAAGAAAGAATAACTAACTAACTAATTAATAATAACTTAACTATTAAATTGTAGGTATTGGAATTTCCTTTGAAATTTGGCTATTAGTGAACGTAACGAATACGAATTTATCAGAAGTTACGAATTATCCAAAATAACGAATGCCGCATGTAAACAAATAGAACGGAACAAATTAATAATAATAAATAATAATAATAATAAAAAGTTTTTATTTTTATAATTATTGTTATTTATTATTATTATGTGTTGTTATTTTTGTTATTTTTGCATTTATGTATATTTTGTTATCTACATGCCATTAATTATGTACCTGCTATTGTCTTTATGACGTAGGTCAAATTTATGCTATGTATTTATGTAATATTAACATTTTATTATTTTTCTACAAATTATGTGTGCCTTTAAAGTCCATTCTTTCCACCATCTCCAGTTCAGTTTCTATAGGATGTGGCACAGTCTCTATTAGTAGGTGTTGATTACCACCTGAGGGCCCATTGTAATCAATATTTTCATTTATTATTATTAACCACTTAAGGCCCGGACCAATACGGGCCATTATGACCAGGCCCCTTTTTGCGATTCGGCACTGCGTCGCTTTAACTGACAATTGCACGGTCGTGCGATGTGGCTCCCAAACAAAATTGGCGTCTTTTTTTTCCTACAAATAGAGCTTTCTTTTGGTGGTATTTGATCACCTCTGCGTTTTTTATTTTTTGTGCTATAAACAAAAATAGAGCGAAAATTTTGAAAAAAATTACATATTTTTTACTTTTTTCTATAATAAATATCCCCAAAAAATATATAAAAAAACATTTTTTTCCCTCAGTTTAGGCCGATACGTATTCTTCTACATATTTTTGGTAAAAAAAAGGGGGTAGTTTTAAGGCATTTTTTTTTTTTTTTTTACTAGTAATGGCGGAGATCAGCGATTTTTTTCGTGACTGCGACATTATGGCGGACACATCGGACACTTTTGACACATTTTTGGGACCATTGTCATTTTCACAGCGATCAGTGCTATAAAAATGCACTGATTACGGTGAAAATGACACTGGCAGTGAAGGGGTTAACCACTAGGGCCGCTGAAGGGGTTAAGTGTGCCTAGGGGCATGTTACTAACAGAGGGGGGGCGTGGCTACGACTGACACGTCACCGATCTCCGCTCTGATTACACAGAGCGGAGATCGGTGACAGTGTCAGTAGGGGAGCGGGGAGATGTTGTGTTTACACTAACATCTCCCCGCTCCATGCCTCCGTGAGACGATCGCAGGGATCCCCGCGGCGATCGAGTCCGCGGGACCCGCGGTCCCACTCACGGGGAAGGCAGGGGGGGTCGCGAGCGCGCCGGCGGCGGCGCGCTCGCGACCCCGACGTCGGCAGTTAAAGGGGATGTACAGGTACGTGATTGTGCCTGTACGAGCCATTCTGCCGACGTATATATACCCTGAGCGGCCGGCAAGTGGTTAATTGTTTCCGTTCCATTTGTTTAGATACGGCATTCGTTATTTTGGATAAATTTGTATTCGTTACATTCTCTACCAGCCAAATTTGAAAGGAAATTCCAATACCTATAATTTAATAGTTATTATTATTAGTTATTTAGTTAGTTATTATTTTGAATGTTCGGATTTTTGCTCTTTCAAATTTTCGGATTTTCTTTCTTATTTTCGGATTTTCCAATATACAAATTTTCTAATTTACGAAATTATGAATTTTCGAATTCACAAATTTTCTAATTTTCTAATTTCCTAATTTTCTAATGTACGAGTTTACGAATTTACGAATTGCGATCATAACGAATGACCCAAAAAACGTAAAAAAACTAACAAAAAAAACAAACAAAAAAAAATGAAATGAAAACAAAAGTGAACACATTTTTTTGCAGTGCACATGTCTAATAAATTGTTTCTCAGTGTCCCATGTGAAGAGTGAATGTGAATGGGAGTGATTTTATAATTATCAATCAGCTGCTGCCCTTGCAGGGCTCTAATGAGCAAAGTAGCAGGGTTTGCATCCCTTTAGACGTGATTTCCCTTTGGGAGTATCTCACCAAAAAATGAAATTTTTTCGGACTTGCATCTGAGTGCAGACTTCTGGGGAAATGGGGAAATCAGTGAGCCAATCACACAAGCAGGGAAATGACTAATCTGGGGGGGGGGGGGGGCTCTGTATACTATCTGTGTACAGCATGCCTCCAGGTGGCCATATTGCAATGAAAAGCTGCAGATTGAAAAGGAAAACGGAAAATTTATATCAAATACTTACCGTAATTTTCCTTTCCTGATGGACTCCATGGCAGCCTACGTGTGGGTTAATCCCGCCCCTCATACCTCATAGGACCCTTCTCCCATAAATCTTTGCTCTGGGCCAGAGGCCGTGTTCCATAATTTAGCCTACTCCAGCCACTGGGAGGGAACTCCTGCTGCCATGGAGTCCATCAGGAAAGGAAAATTATATTTGATATACATTTTCCATTTTCCTGACAGACTCCATGGCAGCCTACGTGTGGGAAATAACTAGCCATACACACCCGGGTGGGCAAAGTGCTGGACAAAAGAAAAAAGGTTTAATTGGCACCATCAACAGACAAGATACGTAAACCACTACACAGTAGTGTGCCATGAACGTGTTAATTGAAGACCACAGGGCCACCTTGCAAATAACTTCTAGAGGCACGTGACGTGATGCCGCCCATGATGAAGACACTTCTAGTTGAGTGAGCAGTCACCGCTTCTGGAGGCGCCAAGCCCTTGGCTTTATAGGCCCACTGAATGGCCTGAACAATCCATGCTCCGATAGATCTGGAAGAGGCACGCATTCCCTTATACTTCCTGTGAAAAGAACGAGCAGGTGGTCGGTCTGACGGAAAGAAGCTGTAGCTTCAAGATACTGACTCAGAGCTTTTCCAACATCTAAGGGATAAACACTGGAATCCTCAGTAGATCTGAACGTTGGAAGAGCAATCTCCTGATTGTCATGAAACACAGATGCCACTTTGGGGTTTGAACCCAACATAGGAATTAAAAGGTTTAGAAATGGCTCCTTGCATCCCTGAGAGCTGATTTCAGAGACCCTCTTGGCCGATGTTATAGCCACCAAGAAGACAACTATTAGAGAGGGTCATTTGACAGAAGATTGATCTTCATGTTCCAACTCTCTACCTAAGAAAAAATCCAGGACAAGGGGAAGATCCCAATTAGAAAAACTTGGCTCTGAGGTCTGAGCCTTATTGCTCCTCTGAAAAACTACTGAGTAAGAGGGTGTCTAGCCCAGGAAACACCCGTAAAGGCAGAGATTACAGCGATTTAGACTCGCAGCGAACTGACTGACAATGAGAGATCTAATCCTGATTGTAAGAAGCCCAGGATATCATGTATCTTTGGGTTATTGCAAGAACCTGCAGTGGAAGAGGTGTAGTCTGAAAACTTTTCCCAAATCCTCTGGTAGACCCTGTTGGTGCCTGTTCTTCTGGCATTTAATATTGTGGAGATGGCCCTACTTGGACAGCCTAGGGCCTCCAACCTTCCCCTCTCAAGAACCAGATCATCAGATGTAGATGGGCCGGGCATGGATGTAGAAATGCCCCTTGTGATAGGAGATCTGGTCTGGAGGGTAGAGGAACTGGGTCCCGGAAGCTGAGTTGCATCAGCAGTAGAAACCATGGCTTGTTTGGCCAGTACGGGACTATTGCCACCATCTCTGCTTCTTCCATCCTGAGCCTCGACAAAAAACGGAGAATGACAGGAACCGGGGGAAAGGCATAGGCCCTGTGGAACCGCCAATGGTCTGTCAGAGCATCTACCCAAAAGCCTGGGGATACCAAGACCTCGTGTAGTATCTCTCTAGTCTGAAGTTGCATGGGGAGGCGAACAAGTCTACTTCCGGAATGACTCCCAGGGACAGGACCCACCTGAAGACTTCGGGGGGGAAGTCCACTCGTTGTCCAGAGAAACTCTCAACAGAAAATCTGCCTGAACGTTCAGGACTCCAGGGAGATAGACAGCTGTCAGGTTGGCCAGGTTTTTCTGGGCCCAGATCATGATGGGCTCTATTTCCTTTGACAGGGAGAGTCTGCGTGTACCCCCCTGTCTCTTGTATGCGACTGCCGTTGTGTTGTCCAGTCTTAGGAGGACTGAGTCTCCTGCTGTTAAGTGGTGAAAAGGCCTGCAGAGCGCAGAACGCTGCCCGGAGTTCCAGAACATTGGAGACTATCCTGTGAGAGGGAAAATTCCATATGCCTTGGGCTACTTCTGTCAGCCCCTGTTGCTGGCATCTGTAGTGATGGTGACCCAAGACACAGGTGCGATGGAGTGACAATTGAGGAGGTTCCTCTGTTGTAGCCACCAAGGAAAGCTCTCCCGCATGGATGAGGTTATTTGGATAAAGTGATCCCGAAGCCCTGGATTATACTGCTGGAGGAAACCCTTCTGGAAGGGCCGCATTTTCCACTGAGGCCACTTTACCATGGGTGTTGTTGCCACCATGGTGCCAATGATCTTTAGGCATTGAGAGGCTTGAAGATGAGGACGACATTGCAAGCCAAACTCTGTCCCGGATCACTGGGATTTTTCCCAGGGGTAACAAGATGGTGCTCTTGATAGCGTTGAAGTGTGCCCCGAGGAATACCAGGGACTGCGTAGGATCCAGATGGCTCTTTTCCAGATTCAGAAGCCAACCAAACTCGAGTAGAGTGGAGATGACCTGGGATCTGTGGTTTACCAACTGCTCCTTGTCCCGAGACAACAGCAGGTCGTCTAGATAGTGATACAGACGGATACCTCTGGTCCTGATCAGAGCCACGACAGCCAACAAGTTTTGAAAACACACGAGGCGATGTTGTAAGCCCGAAGGGGAGACAGGTAAACTGCAGACGGATTTGATTGAAAGCAAAGCGAAGGTATTTCTGGAATTCTGACGCTATCGGAACATGGAAGTAGGCGTCCTTCAGGTCTATAGAGACAAGCCAATCGCCTGGTTGGATTGCTTGACTGATCATGAGTAGTGTCTCCATCTTGAACTTCTCCTTCTAGATAAAAGAATTCAAGTGGGTTAGGTCTATAACTGGCCTCCAGGAGGCGTTTTTTTTTTTTTTTTCAACACCATGAAGAGGGGCGAGTAGACCCCTTAAAACCTTTTGTCATCTGGAACTGGAATTGCAGCGCCCTGAGCCACAAGAGAGACAGGAGAATTCGCTTTTTCTCTTCCGAGAGAGGCAAGGATGCCGACTCGCTCTGTTTTAGGCAGGTGCAATATCATAAAGACTTAGGGGATTCTTGTCCACCGGAAGATGCCCCTTTTGAAAACTTCTGGCCTGAAGGCTGTTTTTTTCTTCCAGGTCTTCTTGAACTCACGGCCAGGCCTATAGTAGCGAGAATTCCTTGCTCGATCTGAACTTTGCCTGGGCTGTGTTCTCTTCTGGTTTAGCAGACGGCGATCCTGGGGAAGGAACCCCGACTTGCCCCCTGTGGCACGGGTGATGGCACTGTCCGATATGTTCCCAAAGAGGGACGAACCCCCAAATGGAATCCTGCACCATGCCTGCTTGGAGGCAGGGTCAGCTACCCATGGGCGCAGCCACAAGGCACGCTTAGCCGTAACAGATGTCAGCATGATCCGAGCCACCAGGCGAATTATGTCTAGGGAAGCCCCACGAGAAAAGCCAACGTCAACCTTAGCCCATGAATAGGTGAGCTCCTGGCCAGTTCTTCCGAGATGCTCCTCAGAGAAGCATCTACGTCGTCTGCCCAGACTTCCATCGCTTTAGAAAGGGCTGCGAGAGCTAGAGCTGGTTTGCAGGTCATACCCGCTGTAATGTAGATCCGCTTGAGGTCGGTATAAATTTTCCACTCCAGGCAATCCCTAAAGGAAACAGTATCCTCCAATGGGAGTGTGACATGCCTCACCATCCTCATTAGGGCTGAGTCAATGAGAGGAGCCGACTCCAGGTGTTTTACACCCTTGCTTTTAAATGGGTACATTTTTGATACCTTCATTAACAGGCAATTCTTCCTTTCAACACCACCCCATTCGTCGGTAATTATTGCGCTGAGTTCACCCAAAAAGGAGAAATTAGGGTGTTCTTTTTTGAGGTGTTTAAAATATTTCCTCTGTTTGGAGGGTGCCTCCACTGGCTCTTCCATCTCAAAGCTTCTTTGACAGCTTTTGACCAGCTGTGGTACTGGGGAAAATTCAAAACCTGCACCAGGGTCATCTACCTCCACCTCACTGTCTGAGACTTCAATTGAGGAATGGCTCGGCTGTGGAGGGCCTGGAGCCTTGAGATCATCTCTAATAGGGACTGACATAGTGTCGCCAGCAGGGTTGTGGGTATGACCAGAATCCCCTTTACTCAGGGACTCATGGACCTTCTGACCAGTGCTTCTACTTGTTGGTCTCCACCCTCTCTTTCTTATGCGACTTTAGAAAAGCATCGCTTGCAGAGCGATTTGCCTTCAGGAACCTGGGCCCCGCATACCCAGCAGGCTTTCCTCACAGAGCGGCTGGAGTGGCGGTGAGAGTGACGCCCAGAGGTGGTTTTAGACTCCTATCTGTGGTACCTAGATCTAAAGGAAGATCTGACGTCTGGACCTTGAAGAGGAGTGACAACGTTGAGACCTAGGACGGTCTTTGCCGTGCTTTGGTGTTCAGACCTAGAAGAGCTGAGTGAAAAAGAAAGGGTTAAGAGCTCCTGAATGAGTGAACCCAAGCATCACAGGTAGAAAATAAATAAATACTACCTGCAACGCAAGGGTTGGCCACAAGAGGGCGGTGACAGATCCATGGCAAGGCTGTTTGAAAGTGAAATGAATCATTAAAGCCTTATGAGAAACAGGAGTGACAACAGGCATGAGAGAGCACATAACAAAACATAGCCAGCACCCAGGGAGCCTGCAGCAAACAATTTACCTTGTAAACCAGAGCCCAGTGCCTGGGTAAATACCGCATAAGCCTGCAAGTCATCCCAAGTAATAGCTGCTTTGACAGCTATATAAATCTGCCACCGTTAACAATGTCACCGCCCCATAGCGGTTGCCATCCGGTGGCGGCCAATCGCATTCGCGACCGCCGCCGCCATTTTGGCAAAACTGCGCCTGCACGAACCAAGCACGGAATCTTCATTCACAGCTTGCGGATGCGCAGCGACTTCCTGAAATGGCGAGCCGGAACGCAGCTGCGCTCCAGCCGCCGTGGCCACTCACTGGAGCTTGATAGAAAATAAGGAGACACACAAAACACAGAGATACGGCTGCCATATAAAAGGAATATCTTTGTACATTACCACCACCACGGCACGATCCGGACCAGAACCTGGGACTGGGGAGCTGTTCGCTCGACCCACCGCACGATCGGGCGTTTACAAAGCCTCCTGCTAATAGCTGGGACGTTTGGCCATATTGCCGCTTGCCTGCCAATGGCCAGGTTAGTAAGCTCTTCATGGTATCACATCATATCGCCCATGTCCACCTGCTAATAGCTAGGATTGCTGGACTGCAGAGAGGATCACCGCTAACCACCAACGTATCGCCGTGCACACCGCCAGGCCTGGATTACAGAAAAACTTCATGAAAAGGTAAGACTATATCTTGGTCCTAGGAGGAGGACAAAAAAAGGAACACGGCCTCTGGCCCAGAGCAAAGATTTATGGGAGAAGGGTCCTATGAGGTATGAGGGGCGGGATTAACCCACACGTATGCTGCCATGGAGTCTGTCAGGAAAGGTGATTTTTAATAACATTCAATTACAATATGACTTATGTAGCAATTGTATATAATAGATTTTTTTTTTTTTTGCTATTTTTTTTTTTTTTTATAAAAAAGTGGAGTCACCCTTTAACCACTTACGGACTGCCCGCCGTCGTTATACATTGCTACTTTGAAGAGCAATACCATTGTTATGGTAGCAACTAGCTGCCATAACCCCGGTACCCTCTTCAAGGGCGGGAGGTCCTCTTTCAGATAAAAGTGGTGATACGCCGCAAAATCACTTTTAATGGCGGCAGGAGAGGGGTCCCCCCTCCCTCCCGCTGCTCTCCGGTGGCGTCCGCCGCTTACCGGAGGCATCGGCAGCAGCGGAGGCGATCGGGTCTGTTCCCTTGCCGTGTATGGAGACGAGTGAGGGGAAGATGGCCCCCACCCGTCTCCATATCACTGCAGGGCGGAAGCGGCGTCAAAACGTCACTTCCGTCCAATGCTCTTAAAAGGGACATTTTTTTTTTTTTTTTTTTAGAATGACATAATTTTTTTTTTTTGCATTTTAGTGTAAATATGAGATGTGAGGTCTTTTTTAACCCCCAGATCTCATATTTAAGAGGACCTGTCATACTTTTTTATATTACAAGGGATGTTTACATTCCTTGTAAGAGAAATAAAAGTGACCCAATTTTTTTTTTCTCAAAAAAAGTGTCAAAAAATAAATAAATAAAGTAAAATTAATAAGAATTTTTTATTTATTTTTTTAAAGCGCCCAGTCCCGACGAGCTCGCGAATGCATACGTGAGCAGCGCCCGCCTATGAAAACGGTGTTCACACCACACATGTGAGATAACATTATCTTTCACAATATAACAAGAAATTGGGCTAACTTTACTGTTGTCTTATTTTTTTATTAAAAAAAGTTTTTTTTTTTTTAAAACAGTGCGCTTGTAAGGCCTTATTCACACAGGGGCGGCACGACGCGGCACGACTTCGGGGGCGACCTCGGCGGCGCGATCTCAAGACGACTTGAGACGCCCGCCGAGGCGATTTGCATAAAGACTTCTGTATAGAAGTCAATGCAGGTCGCCTTGGGTCGCCCCCAAAAGTAGTACAGGAACCTTTTTCTAAGTCGGAGCGACCTGAGTCGCTCCTATTAGAACGGTTCCATTGAACAGCGTGGGACGCGACTCGTCAGGCGGCCGAGTCGCCTGACGAGTCGCCCCTGTGTGAACCGGGCCTAAGATCGCTATTTATTTATTTATATTTGGGGGAAGAGTGGGTCAGGAGGATCACTTGAATGTAAACACAGGTGAAGATATCACAAGGTATAATCATCTATTTTTAACACCATGGCCATTAGTGGCCTCTTATGAGGTCTGGGTAGAGGGGAATCAATAAACACGTGGAAGTAGGAGAGGGGATCCCTCCCCTATACCCTTTTTTTTTTTTTTTAAGCTTGTTTGTTGTCACTTAAGTTGGGGAATTAGGCCATGGGGGCCGCTACACACAATTATGGGTAATTAATACTTAACCACGAGGCACAATATACATACACATATAATTTTTTTTTTTTTTTTTTATTAATTTGTTCTCCACATTAAAAAAAGAATAGTAACCATGGCCATCGGTGGCCTTTTTGGAAGTAGGAGGGGGCGTTGTTTAAGTGACACAGAAGGGCACAGTAGGAGAACACACGACTCAAGTAGAGGGAATGGGGATAGAGCAGACTTACTCCACCGCAGCCAGGGATGGCGTGGAGGGAGGGGGAGAGGGGATTATTTTATTTTTTCATGTTTTTTTTATTTATTTTTTGTCTTTTTTTTTTTTTTCCTTTCCTATTTCTTTTTTCTTTTTTTGCGGGGGTATAGCATAATTGATAAACTTTTGATAAGACAATTTTGTACCTGGTTCTTTCCTGTAAGGTTCATTTGTGTCTTATGTAAATGATGTAATATAAGAATGTACAATGCTGAATGGAAATGTTGAAATTTATAATAAAAGAAAAAATTTTGATTATAAAAAAAAAAGACCGCTGCACAACTATGTTGTGACAAAAAGTATTGCAATAACCGCCATTTATTTCTGTAGGGTGTTAGAAAAAAATATATATATATTGTTTGGGGGTTCTAAGTAATGTTCTAGCAAAAAAACAAAACTGTTTTTAACTTGTAAACACCAAATCTCAGAAAGGGGCTTTAGTGGTTAAATACAGAATTCCTGTGTGTATCTATGGTCCATTCTGAAGGTTGATCAGTGGGGTCATCTTCCTGCTCGGTTGGAGGAGGACCTGAAGTCACACACCGATAGAGAGGGATCAGGCTATCTTTTCGCGCTGCCATGTATAATGCAGGGGCTTCGTGTTATCACACTCACACATGAAAGTGCGCGGTGAGAAGCGCCGATTAGTCACAGGGAACGAACGGGTGATCTGTAGCATGAAACTGCTAAAAATTCCTCGCCGTTCCCTTAACACGTAAAGTAAAAATCTGCTGAAGCAAATCTAATGTTCTTAGTAAGGCGCAATTCCTGGAAGTGTATGGACATATGTGAGAGGTGCTCCGAGGCGGAATAAAACGTAAAGAAATTATTACCGCTATATGTAGGAAATATTGGATTCCAGAAGAGTTGTCTTGTTTTGTTTTTTTTTTGTATAGAAATATTGCTTGGGGAGGGAAATATATTTATACTGTATGTGCTCAGGGCCGTTTGAAGGAATTTGGGGGCCCCAAGCACAATGGACAACAAATTTTTAAGTTGAGAAGCGGGAAGGGGATGCTACTGCAGGACTTGGACAACAAGTTGTTGAGTGGGGGGGGGTCTATCGCGGGACATTGACGGCCGTTCGCGGGAGGGGGGGCGCTGATCGCACGATATTACAGTGGATATGCGGGGGGAATGTCTTACCTCCTCCCGTGTTGCCTCCTCGAGTCCTCTGGCTCCTCTTTCTGCTGTGCTGTCCTCTGCTGGGGCCTCAGGACAGCTAGGGGCCCCAAGCAGTTGCTTGGTTTGCTTTCCTGTCCTGTTCCGACGCCCCTGTGTGTGCTGAATATATTGTAATATAGTGTCGCATACTGACTTCCTTTTGCTCGAGTTTGGGACCAAACTTTGGGCTGTTTGGGCAAATGCCTGAACTCTTGCCCGTTCCGCCTAGGGTTGCCACCTTTTCTTCAAGCCAAACCCGAACACTTTAGAGGCACACAGCAAAGGGGAGCACACAGGAGCCCGGTTGAAGCAGAAGGAGGAGGAGGCTGGACAGGAAGGGCAGCAGTGGCAGCGTTTTCTAGAACAGATCTTCTGTATTTTCCTCCTGCAGCAGCTGAATGCCAGCAGGAGGGAGGAGGAGGAGAAGCCAACATTCAGCTGCTGCAGAAGTAAAATACAGCCAATCGGTTCTAGTAAATGTGTGACAGGGAGTCGGCACAGGCCCCCTGAAGCTACGCACACAGTCCTGTCTGAATAATGTGTCCGGGTTGCAGGCCAATGCCTCCTACATCCTCTGCCAGGGATTCGTGAGGATGAAAAGCCGGAAACTGGGGGTGAGGGAAGGGGGATCGGCAGAGGAGGGGAACCACCGATCGTCCTTCCCATCATCCTCTGAATGGTTCTGGGTACCCCAACACTGCCCATTCCCCCAACCACAGTCTGGTGAGTGAGTAACTTGTATAGCGTTCCAAATGCGAACTAATTCGCCTCAAGGCGCTTGCATCCAGTGTCGTTGAGATCCATCAGAAGAGGTGGGTCTTCAGTTTTTTCCTGAAAGCCCGATGGTTTTCTTCCATGCAGATGTTCGTGGGTAGTGCATTCCATAGCCTCGGTCCTTGGACAGCAAACCTTCGTTCTCCCTTAGCTTTGTAGCGGGCCTTGGGGATGTGGAGTAGGTTTTGGTTGGTTGATCGGAAGTCACGAGTAGTGGTGTAGTGTTTTTTTTTTCTCGCATAAGTATTGAGGTGCGGTTCCTTGTGCGCATTTGTGAGTGAGGCAGAGGGTCTTGAATGTGACCCGATCCTTCGCAGCTAGCCAACGGAGGCTTCTCAGGGACGGTGCGATTGATTTTGTGTCTGGGTTTAAGGGGAAATGAAACCCGGACACATGATTCCAAACCCGGACTGTCCGGGTGAATCCCGGACAGGTGGCAACCCTAGTCCCGCCCCCACCTCCAAGCTTCATATGTAGAAGTGGTATCCAAGATACAAGAAATTAAGTGGGATTATAACGGTGCAGATATATAGTTCAAACAAAAATATGCAATTAAAAGGGAGATGCAGGGGGCTGGGTTATGTCATCTACCCCTATATTCCACCTATTGCAGTCTAGCATAGGAGACATAGGGCATCGTTGCACCTGCGACACCCTCTAGGTTCATTGCTGGTTATTCAGCCAGCTCCCTTATATCGGGGGGCACCAACATTTAAGTATGGGATGTCTCTATGGTTCCATCTGTGGCTGAGCCTCTATTCAACACTAGCGGCCATCAGGTCCGCTCCTCCAATGACGTAGGCGGGGTCTGACATACGAGGGGGCGGACCTGATGGGGAACTTCCTCCAGTATAATAAATAATTAGACCCGCCCCTTCTCACGTTCCGCATCAGGTCCTCAGCCTTAAATGCCCCGTACACACGATCGTTTTTCATGCCGTTCAAAATGCCATTTTAAAAAATGGCCATTAAAAATGATCGTGTGTAGGCTCCAGAGCATTTTTAACGACGTGAAAAACGGCCATTAAAAATTCCGGACATGCTCTCTTTTTTCACGTCGTTTTTCATGTCGTTTTTTTTAACGACGTGAAAAACGATAGTGTGTATGCTTTCACGACGTGAAAAAAAACTCGCATGCTCCGAAGCAACTATGAGATGGGAGCGCTCGTTTTGGTAAAGCTAATGTTGGAAATGGAGATGGCACATTCGTCACGGTGGAATTAATAGCATCGTTTTAATGCTGCGCATTCCGTTCTTCTTTTGATAATGCTTTAAAATTACCCTCTTTTGATAATGACATTGAGAGTTATGCCAAACTTGTTTCTAAAGCAATTTCAAATTGCTCTAATGATTATAAAATATTATTTATAAGCCGCACCTCCCTCCTAAATAATACTAGTAATAATACAATTATGTAATTCTCCTTTTTTCTTTAAATTTAATTTTACTTTTTTTTTTTTTTTTGTGGCCTTTTTTTTATTATTTTGGCTTAAATTATTCTTATGTAAAGTTACCACCACAACCTTCCAAATGTGTCTCATTTGGCCTCAGGGAGGTTTGTGTCCCCTGATAATAACAATAATATAATTTGAGATGTCCCTGCCTGCTCCCTAGCAAGCTCTCTTTTGAAATACAAATCACATAGTCAAGTATTTTAAGGGCACTCAAATTTTTTTTATTTCAGAACATTAACAAATTAAAGTGGAAGGCAGCACTGGAGAGCCTGCTTGCATTTGTGCATCCCTTTGACCCCACAACAACCATACAAGATGTCCAAACCAAAATAGAGATTAGATCCCCCAAAAAAATGAGCCCAATCTTGTCTTGAGCTCCCAGAGGTCAGGAGCCACAGCAGATAAGTCCTATATGTCCCCAGTCTGTGGTACTACAGCAGGCATTATTTTCTCCTCTTCCTTGCAGCCTTCTCTCCAGCCTTCTCTGCAGCCTTGGTTGGTTTCTTCCTTGGAGGCTGGGGATCAGGAGGAGAGGTTGTGGCAGGAGGAGTAGTAGGAGGAGGAGGAGGAGGTTGAGGAGTAGGGACAACCTCCGTTATGTCCGTGTACCTAGTGAGTTCACTCAGCACGCCCTTATTGATGACTTTCAATAGCAGGGTCTCACTGAATTTTTTTTGCTGCAACTCCATTTGCCCTAGTTTGTGGGCGAGGACTGTGGCAAATCCCTCATCAACAGAGGGTGCCTCTCTGAGGGCCACTGTTGCCTCTCTGAGGAAGGCCCTGGTTTCCTCCTCCACCTGCCTACCTCTCCTTGGCCCTTGTGGTTTAACTACCAGGGGAGGCATCTGGGCTCTTGTGCTGGGCCAAGCCTCCTCCTGGGTGCCACTGGGCCCAGCCTCCTCCTGGGTGCCACTGGGCCCTGCCTCCTCCTGGGTGCCACTGGGCCCTGCCTCCTCCTGATCCCCAACATCACCCTCTTCCTGGCTCTGCTCTGGCTGTACAAAAAGAAAGGGACATTATTTATTTTGCCACATCATCATTCACAGACATTGTTCACCTCTAGACATTGTTGAAATCAATGCCAAAAGTTATGTCATTTTCATTGATTCCGCATCCTGGTTTTGTTGTCTTGTGCACATAAAATTAGGCCACTACTGTATCTTGCTCTTCACAAACTTTATTGGTAGAAGTGTACATACCTTTAACAATACTAACATCTATTTAAATTCTACAATTTTGTACGATATAAATATAGATATCAATACTTTACCTGGCTCCATATCTCCAAATCTGCCTCCTCAAGGCCCTGATCTTGATCCTCAGAGGAAGCCAGAGCAGAGTTGACAGGAAGGCTGGAGGACTGGCTGCAGGGAAGGCTGGAGGGTTGGGTACAAGGAAGGCTGGATTGACCTCTGGGGGGAAGGGTGGAGAGAGATTCCCGCACTTCCAGCTGGTCATCCAGAAAAGCAAGCTTACTGTAGTACCACAGACTGGGTTTATAAACCTTATCTGCTGGTGCACCTGACCTCTGGGACCTCAGGACCATAGTCCTCTGGGTCCTGTATGTCCCTCTGATGGTCGCAATTTTGTTTTTGACATCTTGGAGAGTTGTTGTGGGTATCTTTGTTTGCACAAATGCAAGCAGGCTCTCCAGTGCTGCTTTCCTGGCGTCTTTATTTTTATTACCGCCACTTTTTGTTTGCCATAATATAGGGAGCTCTTGCCATTTGTCGATGAACTCCCCCATGAAGTCTGGGTTTTTAAAAGTATTCATGATATCTGTAAAAGCGAGAAACCAAAAAAAATATATATTTCAGGCAACATTCCTCAACTGTGCATTGTCTACATATTTTGAGCACACAAATCTCCTCGTCTGATGAACCTCAAAAAGTAAAATTGTTAGGTACCTTGGTCACGACGTTCGTTGCTAACTCCCTCTCCCGACAAATGAACGTATTTCCCAGACATGGATCTTCACTTGATATACACAGCGCATGCGTGAAACTCCGCACGCTTTCCCCGCCCCTGACGTTCGATATTGTACTTTCCCCGCCCCTTCTCGCTCGTAGTGCTGAACAAAACATGGCGGAGACACAGGTGGCTGAGATTACCTCTACAGAGGATGAAATTACAGAGGAGCCCAAATCAAGACCCAGGAGATATAAGGCATCCAACATGTCATTCGAGGAAATGGTGGAGATGGTCGCCATTTTAAAGAAGGAGGATTATGATGCCAAGCATGGTCTGTATAAAAGGCCTAATCTGGTCAAGTCCAGAATTATGGGCAAAGTGGTCAAAAGTCTCCACAAAAAATTCGGGGTGTGCAGAACGAAGGAACAGCTCAGAAAACGATGGTCAGATCTGAAGTTGCGGGAGGCCGACCAATATAAAAGAATCAAGAAAGTTATATTAAAAAGTAAGTTTTTTTTTTTTGACTTTCAATGGTACATATTATTTTCTGGTATTCTGTCGTGTATTTTGAACTTTCATATAGTACACTGAAAGATACCATCTTTCAGGTTCGTCCGCACAGTAAACGGACGTATTAAACCTCTTTCTCCGTACAGTTCCTCAAACGATGTTTTAGGATCATCCAGTGTGAACACCCATGTATTTTGGTTTATTTGGGGGAGTAAATTTGGGCCTCACTTATTTTTGGTGTGCTAATCCAAAGGACATTTGTTCATTTGAAAAAACGATATGCATGGTAATGTTAAAGGGAGTGAATGCTCAGCAGCTGATGAAACATCTGAACGCAGTAGTACAAGTGTGGGCCTAAAGCCAAAAAGCTTGAGGGAGTCACACACAGGTGATCCAGTGTAGATACTTTGGGGTGTTACAATGTTTCAAATTTGTGTTCAAAATGTATATGCTCTGTTTTGGGCTATGTATCCAATCATTTGTCCCGGTTGGCACAGGGGATAAAATTTAAAATGGAGCATGCTTCAAAAGAATGATTACAAAGTTTTTTTTCATGTTTCTTATTTTAGCAAAATTGAGTCGCTACTAATGAAACTATTCCTTTTATTTCAATCTCCCTAGGGATTCGAAAAGCTACCTCAGATGAGACGAGAATTGCAATACCTACAACAATACCCCCAGAACCCCAGGATGGAGAGGAATGTGATGTTGTGGAAGTGGAAAGTGGCACCACCACAGGTCAGAGAGAAACCAGACACATGCATGTTAAATAGATGTAGGCCTACATATTCTATCCTACATATTTCTTTTTACATTTAGGTGCAGTTCTGGCCGAAGACCCCAATAAGTTGACACATCACAGTGCCCAGATCCTGATCCAATACCTGATGGTCTGCTGTCGTGACCTCGAAAAAATTAAGGGAGACTTGCTAGAGATCAGGGCAAATACAAAGCGGGTGGAGGAAAGGCTCCAAAATATCATGGCTGTGCTTGGGCGTGTCTAATGTTTTTACACCAAATAACGTTTTACTTGCAGAGTTTTCAATGTTTTTTTGTTATTTTACCCTTTAATGACTAGCACATGTTTAGCTTTTTCAAAATTTTGACAAATATAGTTTGTTTATGCATGGCTGGTCATGCGTTTTAATACACCCGAAATTAAGGGAACATCCACATTTCTTAGGAAGTTGCCCACCTAAACAAAAAAAATAAAGGTATTTTTACATAACAAATCATTGTGGCTTCATTATGTAAATGTGGTGCTGAGTTAACTAATCAATGTTTGGTGTTTACACTGACAATGAAGGCTAATTAAAAGATTGTTTAATCCACATGGCAAAACAAGTGCACTAGGTAAACCTACCAGAAACATCAAACATTATACAATAAAAAATACAAACCAATCTTTACTCAAGAAAAAGTTTTATTTTTTTGGTCTAAAACTATTATAGATTGTCTGGCATTTCAATGGCCCCCCTACCCATAAAATAGTCCACATATTGGTTACGGACCTCACGTCCGGTTGGGGGGGCCAAGCCATGACGGCCAGGTTCCAGGGCCACCAAAGTTTCGGCATTGATTAAAGAGGCCTCAGGCCCACTCAAAGATATATAACTCGTTGAATGCACCCTTAGGAAATTATGCAGCACACAGCACGTCATAACCACATGGTTCCATTTGTATGGGGCAAGGTGGATGGAGGTCAGGAAGAGGCGAAATCGGCTGGCCATGATGCCAAAGGCATTTTCCACCACCCTTCTGGCTCTGGCCAGCCGATAATTGAACACCCTCCTCTCAGGGGTGAGGGTGCATTGCGGGAATGGCCTCATCAAATGGGGTCCCAGGCCAAACGCCTCATCCGCCACAAACACAAAAGGTAGTCCCTCCACATTCTGCTCCGCTGGTGGCAAGGCCAGCAGATCCAAAAGGAGCCGTTCTCCAAACTCCGTCTGGGCAAAAACTCCTCCATCAGACATCCTGCCATTCTTGCCAACGTCCACATAGAGGAGCTCGTAGGTGGCCGACACCACTGCCATCATCACGACGCTGTGGAACCCCTTATAATTATAATAAAAGGATCCCGAATGGGGTGGTGGGATGACCCGAACATGTTTGCCGTCGATGGCTCCTCCACAGTTCGGAACGTTCCATCGCTGGGCAAACTCGGAAGCCACATTCTGCCATTCATGTGGCGAAGAAGGGAACTGTGGAATTAAAGAAATAACAAATTAATACTTGGAGCCAGAAACATTGAAAGCTGATTTCATACACACATTCATGGCCAACATTGGTAGAAACTGTTCAAAACATAAAAAATTGGAAGCAAGAAAAAAAATAATAATAATAATTATGGGGGGGGGGGGTTGAAGATGAGTTGGGAATATCACACATGAAGGCTGTAGCACTCTGTATTGAAGTTAACAAAAATTAAACATTTCTAGGCAAAATTTAGGGTGCGTTTTGGGTAAAGCACTACGATGGAACATATAATAAAAAACATGGAAATGACTAGGCAAGGTAGGTATGGCCCCAGGATAGCATGCTGGAGAGGTTAGGTAAGCCAAATTTACAGGTAGGCCTCAAACCCCAAACTTTAAATAATAAAACATGGGGAGAAAGGGGACATTCCCTGCAGCTAAGAATCATGTGAATTAGGGACTGCAAATAAAGCAAATTAAAAATATCCAAAAATAAAAACCATACAATGTGAATTTTTGAAGAAGAACACTTACCTTAATATAGTCCTCCTGCAAAACTTGAAGGATGGCAGAACAAGTCTCTGGTATAATGATCCCCAGAGCCTGGGGGGATATGCCTGTGGAGAACTTAAGGTCCTGCAGGCTTCTCCCAGTAGCCAGGTATCGCAACGTGGTGATGAGCCTCTGCTCAGCACTGATGGCTTCCCGCATAACGGTGTCCTGCCTGGTAATATAGGGGGACACCAAAGCCAACAGCTGCTGAAATACGGGGTCAGACATCCTGAGGTAATTCCTGAAATCATCAGGATTATTCTCCCTGATCTCCCGCAACAAAGGCATGTGACAGAATTGGTGCCGCTGGAGCAACCAATTCTTGGTCCATGAACTCCTCCTGACCCTGCTCATGGCATGGAGTCGGGATACAGCATGAACCCCTGCACCAACTACAGCACGAACTCTACGACGAGTACGTAGCCGCAACATGGCTAGATAACGGTCGGCAGCTCAGAACGAACTAGAAGAACGAACGGAAGAACAGCAAGGCCTATGAAGAACAAGCTGAAAAACACAAACGTGCAGAGCAGACCACACTGAATAAACAGATACGAACTGACTACAAGCAGTGCTAAACAGATACGAACCCACAGGCGCAAACTGAACTCCCGAAAACGATCTTCAAAGCACGAAGACTGAAAAGCGCGAATCGTCTCTCACCAAACTTTTACTAACACGCGGAAACACGGAATTAGCAAAAGCGTCCCAAAGGGTGGCGTCATTCGAACGGAACTTCCCCTTTATAGTGCCGTCGTACGTGTTGAACGTCACTGCGTTTTGCTTGATCGTTTTTTTTAATGATGGTGTGTACGCAAGGCAGGCTTGAGAGGAAACATGAAAAAAAAACGAGGAGAAAAACTTTGGTTTAAAAAATGACATTAAAAACGATCGTGTGTACGGGGCATTACACCTACGTCATTGGCTGAGCGGACCTGATGGGGAACTTTAGAAGGGGCGGGTGTATTCATTTAATAGACTGCAAAGGAAGTTCCACATCAGGTCCGCTCAGGCTCAGCCAATGACGGACAGCGCTGGACATCGGATCGCCGCGGGACACTGGATTTCATCGCAGGAATGTTTTTTTGTTTTGTTTTGTTTTTTAATAAAGGACTTTTCCAAGGTGTTTGTGTGTTTCTTTACATTTTTTACACTTTCTTTGTGAAATGGTAGGGGTACAATGTACCCCTTACCAATTCACATGGGGGGGGCGGGATCTGGGGGTCCCCTTTGTTAAAGGGGTCTTCCAGATTCCGATAAGCCCCCCACCCGCAGACCCCCACAACCACCGGGCAAGGGTTGTGGGGATGAGGCCCTTGTCCCCATCAACATGGGGACATCCTCCCCATGTTGAGGGCATGTGGCCTGGTACGGTTCAGGAGGGGGGGCGCTCTCTCGTCCCCTCCCTTTTCCTGCGGCCTGCCAGGTTGCGTGCTCGGATAAAGGGTCTGGTATGGATTTTTGGGGGGACTCCACAACATTTTTTTTTTAAATTTGGGGTGGAGTTCCCCTTAAAATCCATACCAGACCTGAAGGGCCTGGTATGGATATTTGGGGGAACCGCACACATTTTTTTTTTTATTTGCGGCAGGGTTCCCCTTAATATCCATACCAGACCTGAAGGGCCTGGTAATTGAATTTGGGGGAGCAAACGCTTTTTTTTTTTTTTTATCAATGACTTTTCTATGTATTGCCGGGAGTCGGCAACTCATTATAGCTGCGAGTGAGTTTTAAATTACTTTTTTTCCTTCAGAAATGACACTTTGTGCAGGGACAGTTCTAAGCACGGGAAACAAGCGTGACTTTATATGCATATCACACACACCCCCTAGGTACGAAATTTAAAGGAATATTTCACTTTTATTGTTTCACTTTAAGCATTATTAAAATCACTGCTCCCGAAAAAACGTCAGTTTTTAAAAAAAAAATTGCATTGATACATGTCCCCTGGGGCAGGACCCGGGTCCCCAAACACTTTTTAGGACAATAACTTGCATATTAGCCTTTATAATTAACACTTTAGATTTCGAACGTTCGAGTCCATTGTATTTAATAGGGTTCTAAAGTTTACACGAACATTTTGTCTGTTTGCAGGTTCTGGTGCGAACCGAACAGGGGGGTGTTCAGCTCATCCCTACTGTACATGTACCTTCTTGAGGAGGGGGATTCGCAGTGTTTGAAGGAAGAAAAATGCTGACTATGACCCTAAGAACACCATCCCTAGTCAAGCACGGAGGTGGAAACATGATGCTTTGCGGCTGTTTCTCTGCTAAAGGTACAGTCCGACTTTGCCGCATTGAGGGACCACTGGACGGGGCCATTTAAAATCTTGGATGAGAACCTTCTTCTCATCCAATATTTGAGATTTTAGTCGGTTTTTATTGAAGCATGATCACATCACTAATAAGAGAGTGCAGCATTTCAGAGGCACGCAGGACCCCTTCGTTAGGTATGTGACTCCGAAACGCTACACTCTCTTCTTAGTGATGTGATCATGTTTCAATAAAAACAGTTTGGACTCAACTTGAAGATTTGTGGTGTGCTGTCAAATATCTCCATTTAGATACCTAACATGTTACGTTTTAAAATTGCGAACGCCCGTGAAACTGCGCCAAACTACAATACCTAAAAATCTCTATAGGCGATGATTTAAAACCTTTACAGCTACCAGTTTAGGATTACACAGGAGTTCTGCTGCTTGAACTATTGCTTTCGCCCCAATGTTCGTGACCATACCTCATATGTGGAGTGTGAACAAACTTTACTTATGCATGCGTGACCTACATATGCATTCACATTTGCACATGAGCACGGGGGACGGAGGGGACGGCACTTTAAAAAACAAAAGTTAATTTATTTTATTTAAAACTTTTTTTTTCTACCGCAGTCCCTTTAATTATTTTTTTTTTAAATCAACTTTATTGCTTTCACAAGTGATGAACAATGTCCCTTGTGATAGCATGGGCCACGACAGGCAGGGGCGTATCTACCACGAGGCAAACAAGGCTTTTTTTGGGGGGGCGGCATTACCCCAGATAGAAGGGCCAGTGTCCCAGTGTGCCCACCTATGATTCAAATAGGAGGAAGTTGGCGCTGGTATCAAAGACTGTGTAAAAACTAATGGGAATAAGGGAAAGGCACTAAATAAAAAATATATAGTAAATGAGTCAATCAATACATAATAATAAAACCACATAAGACTATAAAAAGTCCTTTCAGTCCGTCCTAAAAGCACCTAGAAGGCAGCCCAGTGAAGAATTTTTATTTTTATATATATTTTTTTTTTCATTTCATTACATTATATATTATATAGGGGATATATACATATACATACCGTATATATATTTTATTTTATTTATTTATTTCAATTTGGTTGTGTTTGTCATTTATTGACTAATTAATTGACCTTCATCCATTTATACCTTTGCATTTTTTGCAGTTCCTTGCAATTTCAGCAAAATGTTCCCTTATAATTTATTTTATCATTTCTTCATGACCATTCTGATGTGATTTTCTGATTGCTTCCACATGTATTTGTTGCTCCTGAGGTCCACCTCACACTGCAATGCTTCGTTAGAGTAAAACATTTAGTGTTGTCCTTATCCTGGGTTTTAGGACCTGGCAGCTAGGCTGCAGAGTATATAAGAGCCCTTACTTAAGATGGCCACTACTAGGTCTGATGAAGGAGCGCATGCTCCGAAAGCGCTTACCCATTGGTTTCCAGCCACTTGGATCCTATTGGTTCTCTGATCACCCGGAACATCACCGCAAGTCACGGCCTGCCAACACCCGGAAGTTGATCAAGAGACACGGTCTACAGTATGGTCCATCGCCCGTTGTGGATCCCCCTCATCCTGCCTTTCCTGTACTAGCAGAAGTGCGGTACTGCCACACACCAGCTCCAAGCAGCGCCATTTGGTCTGCGCCATTGCTTCTCCACAGATAAGACTTTCTGTTTACATGCTCATTTTCACATCATGTTTGTGAGTACATATATGTTCCCTCCTATTTTTAATATTAAATTTTATCGATCATACTGCACTTAGAGTGGCACTTCTGTGCTTCTCCCTACTGCCCACCTATGATTGTCCCCCTGACCCCTCCTTCCACCCCGCCCAACCAGGGCTCTGCTGCGGGGTCGGGAAGTCCCGGCTCAGTACAGTGCTGATCCTCAGCCATGGTGGGCCGGACGCTACGCATCCTGCACTGGCACTGCCTGCTGATCAGCTTCTCCGCTGCTATCGCCCACCAGGAGCTCTTCCCCTATGGTATTTGTGGGGGGACCACTGTTCTGTCTCTAGGACCGAGAGCTAAACCTTCCTGCTCTATAAACTCCAGATACCATATTTCTTTTGATCTTAAATTTATTGGAACAAGCCAGATGAAACTACAAATTGATAAAATAAACATCAATCTGTAAAATTTTGCATATAATAAAGAAACAATGCTCTATAACACAGAATGGGATAACAAGAACTCACTTTTTAAGCTTGTTGAGGGGTGATGGTGAGAGATTGAAGAAAACATGCCTTACAGTCTTGCTGTAGATTCTTAAAATGGAAGCTGACTCACTTCCTCTAGAGAATTCTCCCAGAATGCACTGGTTCCTAACAACTTTATTAACACATTCTAAGAGAATACAATATGTAACTTCTACAAACAGCAAAGCTATACCTGAAAGGGAACGGTAGGTGGCACGGTAGGTGGCACCTACACTCTGCATATAACTAGCTTGGTGTAAATCAAGAAAACCCAACATGTTATTTCAAGCAGATAAACATAAGTAAACTGAATAGAAGCCCGGTGGGCAGAACAAACACACTGAAGTGGCGTTAAGGACAGCTGGATCTAGAGAGTGGTGCGCCATCTTTGAGCACATTTTGGTACCAGGATGATGCTTAAAGATGCAGGTACAGCCACTTAAACCCCAGGACATCACCCAGGGGGAAGTGGTTAAGGATGCAGAAATTTGCATGGATTCTTATTCTGGGGTTACAACAACTGCAATTTTCAGTTATTGGCTTTTCTTCTACTGCTCCACAATAATGAGTGTATGAGAGTTGCTCTTAGACTTATAGAATATTTGCCCCAAGAGTCCCCTCGATCATGTAATCTGCAATGTGGAAGCGTCACGGCACCTCTGCGATGTCCCTGAACTGCTGTAGGATATTATATGGCCTCTCTAAACTGCGCATTGCTCTACATGTTATTGTAAAACAGTAAAAGGAGGGAATAGCAGTACATTTGGGGGGGGGCAATAAGGGAGACAATAAAATGGGGGGGGGCAGTATAGGGGGGAGGGGCAAGGCCAATCATTTGCACTGGAACTCATAAGTCTGAAGGTTTGACTCTGCTTGCTGGTCTTGTTCGTTGTAGAATACACCTTTAAATCAATGGGGTGGTAGTAAATTGGGGGGGGGGCGGGAATAAGGCAGACAGTAAAATATGGGGATAGTAATGGGGGGGGGGCAAGGACACTAATTTGCTCTCTCATTCATAGGTCTGGAGCTTTACCACTGCTTGCTTATCTCATTGCACTGTAGAATAGACCTATAAATCAATGGGATGGTAGTAAAGTGGGGGCAGTAAGGGTGGCAGTAAAATGTGGGGGCAGTAAAGGGGGGGGGGCAAGGTCAAATATTTGCACTCTCATCTATAGGTTTGAAGCTATACCACTGCTTGCTGGTCTCTTTGTGTCATGAAAAAGGCCTTTAACTCAATGGGGTGGCAGTAAATTGGGGGTCAGTGGTAGTGGTATTAAATAGACATGTGCACATTGAAATATTTTGTTTCGGAATTTCCTTTTCGTACGAAAAATACATTTATTTAGTTACTCCCGAAATTCGTTTTTATTTATTTAGTTTTTCGTAAAATAATGCATTCGTCCGAAAATCCAAATTAATTAAGGTCGAATCTAGGCTTATGGTGTCTGTCGAATGATCTAAGAAGATTCGACGGAGCAGCGAAACTGTACGACGCCGCAATCATACATTTCTGGTCGAATGTTCCGCCTACAAGCTATAGTATAATTCTAATGTTGTATGACACTAGTAATAATTATATTTATAAATTATTATTACTAGTCAACCAACATTAGAATTCTTCTATAGCCTATGGGAGGAGCATTTGACCATAAATGTCCGCTCGCTGCGATCGTATGTTTTTAGATACTTCGTTGAGTCTCTATAATGTCGAATCTTTTCTCTATATAATGTCAAATCTTTTCTCTCTATAATGTCAAATCTTTTCTCTCTATGTAGAATAATATTGGACTAATAGAGTTAAGGTTAGGCACATTCGACCACAGGTTTGATAGACACAGATTGTTATTGTCAGCGTCATGTAGAATCTCCTATCTATATCGACCTGTTGTCGCAACGAAAATGAAAATAAAGCATTTGTTTATGTCGGATCTTTCGGTTTTCGGATTCTGTGCTTTCGTTTTCGTTTGTTAAAACGATAACGAAAATACCTGAAATTTGGACGAAAATGCATTCGGACAAAAACAAATGCACATGTCTAGTATTAAATAGGATGACAGTTTAGGGGGACGAGCAAGGTCAATCATTTGCAGTGGGACCCATAGCTCTGCTGCTATACTACTACTACTACTACTTGCTATCTTGTTGCATTGTGTAATAGACCTACAGTATACATCAATAGAATGGTAGTAAAGTGGGAAGCAGTAAGGCAGGGCAAGGTCAATATTTTTCACTGGCACCCATAGGTCTGGAGCTATACCATTACTTGCTAAGCCCATTGTGTCATAGAATAGGCCTATAAATCAATAGGATGGAAGTAGAGTAGGGGGCACTAAAGTGAGGACAGTATAGGGAGAAGGGCAAGGTCAATTATTTTCACTGGGACCCATAGGCCTGGAGCTATTCCACTGCTTATTAGGATGTTGCACCATAGAACAGACCTATAGATCAATGGGGTGGCAGTAAAGTGGGGGCAGTATGGGGGACAGTAAAGTGGGGTGGGGCAGTATGGGTGAGTGGCAATGTCAATCATTTGCACTGGGACCCAAAGGTCTGGAGCTTTACAAATAGACCTATAAATCATTAAGGTGGATGTAAAGTGTGTGTGGGGGAGGCAGTGGGGGGGGGGCAAGGGTAATCGTTTGCACTTGGACCCATAGGTCTGGAGCTATTTCACTGCTTTTTAGGCTTGTTGCGTCATAGAACAGACCTATAAATCAATGGGGTGTCAGTAAAGTGGGGGCAGTGAGGGAGAAATAAAGTGGGGGGGTTAGTATGGAGCAAGGGGCAAGGTCAATCATTTGCACTGGGACTCATAGGTCTGGAGCTATTCCGCTACTTGCTATGCTTGTTGAATCATAGAATAGACCTATATATATCATTGGGGTGGCAGTAAAGTGGTGGAGCAGTATGGGGAGGAGGAGGCAAGGTCAATCATTTGCACTGAAGCCCATAGGCCTGGAGCTACAGTATTCCACTGTTTATTAGGCTTGGTGTGTAGTATAAGAGACCTATAAATCAATGGACGTCAGGCCGCGAGCTCGCTGCTCGTTTTGTGTTTTATTAGTTGGTATCTGCTTTATGTGCGTACCACATCTCGGCTGAGATTTAAAGAAACTATTAGTGTTACATACTTCACTATTGGCATCCCTTTCTTTTTATATGATTTGATGTGCTTATCTGGGGAGGATATCCATTGCCACCTGATCTATATAAAGGAGATATATCCCAGTGAGGAGCAATTACCAGAACACTACACCGCCATCCATAGGACATACCTAGGGTGACCTATTATGCCCCGTACACACGATCGGACCTTTTTCCAACCAAACTTCCATTGGAATTCCGACAGAATTTCATCGGAAAAAAAAAATAGAACAGGTTCTATTTGAAAATTCCGATGGAAATCATCGGAATTTCTCCGATGGGGCCCACACGCGGTCGGAATTTCCCATGAAAAAACCCCAACGGACTCCATCTGACTTTTTTCATCGGGAATTCCTATCGTGTGTACGCGGCATAACAGTACCCCGGAGTACCACTGGCTAATTTCACGCTGTAACCTTACAGCGGTAAGGTAAGGATCCTTTTCACTCCGAGGTGTGATCACACCGAAGAAGGGATACCATCTATTTACACCATCGCTCTAATACCGTGTGTTAGCCGGAAATCCGCACTTTGCCTTCTTCACCAGCGATAAGTTGAAGATTTTTGCTCACTTTGAACTTTACCCTGTAGTTCGTTTTTCTCATTACTCCTTTTGGCACTAGCACTTTATTTATTGTGGCAGCACTGCTTTAGACGTTATTTTGTTGCACTATTGGCATTGTTTGCACCTTGGAAGATATCATTTACAGTGGAACCTCGGATTGCGAGTAACGCGAGTAACGAGCGTTTCGCAATACAAGCAATTTTTTTGTTTAAATTATGACTCGGTTTGCGAGTGTTGTCTCGCAATACCAGCAGGATTCAAGCCACAGCGGTGGGCAGTACCGCATTTGGCCAGATGGTGCGGGGGGCGCCGGAGCCGATCGGAAATATTCGGAAACACTCTAAAATACTCAGAAAAAAGTGTTTCCGAATGCAGCAGAACAGTCTCCGAGTATTTCCGAGTCTCTCCGGCGCATCCCCCCACCTTTGGCAACATGCGGTATTGCATGCCATAGAAGTCAATATGGAACAAATTATTTTCCATTGACTTCTATGGGAAAACTCGCTTTGATATGCGAGTGCTTTGGATTAGGAGCATTCTCCTGGAACGGATTATGCTCGTAATCCAAGGTCCCACTGTATTAGCATTTTGCTCTTTAGATCGCATACTGTGTACAGTGTTTTAGATGCTATTTCTTTACTCTACTGCCACTTTTTTTTTGCCCATTGGAAGATATGATTTATATTATGAGCATTTTTGCACTTTAGATCATACACTGTGGATTTTGTGGATTTTGTACCCTGCTGAAATATTTCACCATTTTGGAGGTCCATTATTTATAAATATTTTTCACTTTATAGTAGCCACTTAGCACGTATACACTCATTTGAGTAATGAGTATCACTAATGCCGCGTACACACGAACGGATTTTCCAACAGAAAAAGTCCGATGGGAGCTTTTCGTCTGATATTCCGACCCTGTGTATGCCCCATCGGACTTTTTCTGTTGGAATTTCCAACGGACTACAGCCTCGTACACACGGTCAGACTTCAAACAAACTTTTCCATTGATTTTTGTCCGAAGGGTGTTGGCCGGGCATACCATACACACGCTCTGACTTTTCTGCAAACTTTCCCAAAACTTTCCCAACATCACGTGGTTTTTCTGCTCTTTTCTGCTCTTTACCGCCACCCTTTGGTCAACTTCTGCTATTGTTGGTTGATTTTAACATGTGTATTTGTACTTCGGACAAAAGTCCGATGGATTTCTGTACACACGATAGGACTTTGCACCATCGGACTTTTGCTTGCCGAAAAGTTTGTCCGTATGCAGAGCGAACTTTTGTCCGATGAAAAACGAAAAAGTTTGTCCGATGGAGCGTACACACGGTCGGATTTTTTGAAAAAGAAAACTTGCTCATTTTGAAGTTTGTTTGGCAAAAAGTCCGACCGTGTGTACGGGCCTTTAGATAGAGAGCAGGTTCTCTATTTTTCCGACGGAAAAAAATACGATTGGAAATTCCGATTGTCTGTAGCAATTCCGACGCATGCTCGGAAGCATTGAAATTAATTTTCTCGGCTCGACGTAGTGTTGTACGTCACCGTGTTCTTGGCGGTCGAACGTTCGGGGGACTTTTGTGTGACCGTGTGTATGCAAGCCAAGCTTGAGCGGAATTCCGTCGGAAAAAACATCCAAGTTTTTGCCGACGGAAAATCCGTTCGTGTGTACGCGGCATTAGAGCGCAACACCACCTATTGATTTTTTTTGTATTTCATGTTTGGCTTACAGTTAACCAATCCTGTGTTTGCTGCAACTAAGGACCCTGTTTTGTTCTTAGGTTAGGTACCGCGGGAATATTTACTATATCTAAAAATCAATTGGGTGGCAATAAAGTGGGGGCAGTATAGGGGGGAAGCAGTAAAGTGGGGTGAGGCAGTATGGGTGGGGAGTGGCAAGGTCAATCATTTGAATTGGGACCCATATGTCTGAAACTTTACAAATAGACCTATAAATCATTGGGGTGGCAGTAAAGTTTGTGTGTGTGTGTGGGGGGGGGCAGTATGGGGGGGCAAGGTCAATAATTTGCACTGGGACCCACTGGAGCTATTCCACTGCGATATAGGTGTGTTGTTGTATCATTGAACAGAACTTTGAATCATTGGGGTGGCAGTAAAGTGGGGCAGTATGGGGATACTATAATGTGGGGTGGGGCAATAAGAGGGAGCAGCAAGGTCAATCATTTGAATTGGGACCCATAGGTCTGGAACTTTTCCACTGCTTGCTCATATTGTTGCATTGTAGACTAAAGGGGAACACGGATGCTTAATAAAGAGCAGCGATGCAAACAAAAAGGTTGGGACTTTGAGTGAAGCTCAGAAGGACAAATTGAATGAATGTGGAAATAGCAAGGTTTAATACTACATAAAAACAAGTTAATACAATGGACACCATGTACAGAGAATTTGCACCTAATAAGGCGCTCATTTCTACCTGGCAAACATAATAAACAACATGTTTAACAAACGTTGAAAGGGTAAATCAAGGGAACCACCGCATTCATGATAGGGTACATACCGTATATACTCGAGTATAAGCCGACCTGAATATAAGCCGAGGCACCTAATTTTACCACAAAAACTGGGAAAACATATTGACTCGAGTATAAGCCTAGGGTGTCCATCTGCATAACCCGGTGTGCCTCACTTTGTCCATGTGCATGCCTCACTGTGCCCATGTCTCACTGTGCCCATGCCTCACTGTGTCCATGCCTCACTGTGCCCATGCCTCACTGTGCCCATGACTAGACTTATGTTTAAGATGGGAGTCTATGGAAGGGGGCTACATGTGTGCCAAGTTTCGGGTCCAGGGGACCTACGACCGGCCAGTTCCGGGTCCCCAAATTTACCGGAGAAATTACCGTTTAACATGGGAGTCTATGGAAGGGGTGCCCGGCTTTGAAAAATCTGTGCTCCATGGCCGTAGGTCCCCCAGACAACAAACTTTGCACACTTGTAGGGAAAGAGTGCTGGTACATGTGTGCAAGGTTTGGGGTCCAGGAGACCTACGGTCGGCTAGTACCAGGTCCCCAAAGTCCGGGAGATCAGGCGCAAAAAGGTGACTCGAGTATAAGCCGAGGGGGGCATTTTCAGCACAAAAAAATGTGCTGAAAAACTCGGCTTATACTCGAGTATATACACGGTAGGTAAAAATAAATACAATCTGCACAGTCAATATTCCTAGAGTCCCTGTTGGGTTGTGATAGATGTTCAGATAGCCTGGTGGGTGTATATCTGATATACCATAACTGTTAGCTCTACGCGTTTCGCGGCTAGATACCGCTCATCAGGAGCAAGAAATAAATATATAAGATGTCTAAAAAACAGAAAATAACATATATCACATAAGTGGCCATGTCAGGATAAGGGGGGATGGGTAAAACCCCCTAAAAACCATATAGGACAGGGGAACTTACATTGGGTGTGCAAAGCATAGCGCAGCGACCAGGCAAAGGCCTGACCAGGAGTGTTGGCATCGGAAACCGAGGGGACACGTTGGTGTGGGAGCCTTATTAGGTGCGAATTCTCTGTACATGGTGTCCATTGTATTAACTTGTTTTTATGTAGTATTAAACCTTGTTATTTCCACATTCATTCAATTTGTCCTTCTGAGCCTCACTCAAAGTCCCAACCTTTTTGTTTGCATTGCTGCTCTTTATTAAGCATCCGTGTTCCCCTTTAGTCTATGACAGGGATGGAGGCACACGACTTCTACCCAGCCGTGGCCTCATTCAAAGTCCCAATTTCCTTATTCCCCCTCTGTTTTGTTGCATTGTAGAATAGACCTATAAATGAATGGGGTGGTAGCAAAGTAGGACACAGTTTTTGTGGCAGTAAACTATGGGGGGGGCAGAAGGGGGAGGGGCAAGGTCAATCATTTGCACTGGGACCCATAGCTCTGACGCTATACAAGTACTTGCTCATCTTGTTGCATTGTATAACAGACCTATAAACCAATGGGGTGGCAGTAAAGTGGATGCAGTGGGGGAGCATTAAAATTGTGGGGGGGGGGTCAGAATGGAGGGAGGGGCAAGGTCAATCATTCGCACTGGGACTCATAAGTCTGGAGCTTTTCCACTACTTGCTCTGCTTGTTGAATCTTAGAATAGACCTATATATTATTGGACCAAAGAAGAAGAAAAGAGTCGCCCTTTGGGACTTTAAGTGAGGTGAAAGAGAGTGGGTACAAGTTCACACAATTCAATTGAATCAGTTTATTGATTGACAATAAAATGGTATAACAAGCGGAGACAGCAATGATTGTGCGTCGCCAGGCATAATAGCCAAAGTTAACATCATTAATGCAAAACAAATATTGATACATTTCAAATGCAATATAACCATAACGCAGCAATGATGATAGTGGTAGAATAAAACAGGCCAGTCCATATATGCATAAAAAGCCTCCTAAAAATTATTGTATTAACACCGTAAGTAAGTGTCTAACACAGTAGACACTCAAACTGCCATACATACAAAGCATCGTTGTGGCCCTACGCGTTTCGTGAGCTCCGTGACGGACCGATGCATATTCATTGAATCTATAGTGGGATGAGATAATAATAATAATGATGAGTAACACTATTCCATAATGGTATAGGGGATGGTGAGCTAGGTCAAAACCAAAAGAGAGGGAGAGACCTCATACTCACCATTGCTGCGGGCTAAAGATCAAACACTGCAAGCCAAGGGCGACTCTTTTCTTCTTCTTTGGTTCAAAAGTACGGATGGAGGTGTCAGAGTGGTGACATCAGACCTGTTTTTTCTTTGTTGCTATATATTATTGGGTTGGCAGTAAAGTGGTGGGGCATTATGAGATGGAGAGGGGGCAAGGTCAATCGTCTGCTCTGGGTCCCAAAGGTCTGGAGCTACAGTGTTCCACGGTTTACTAGGCTTAGTGTGTCGAAGAACAGACCTATAAATCTATGAGGTGGCAGTAAAGTGGGGACAGTATGGGGGGAGAATTAAAGTGGGGTGGGGCAGTATGGGAGGGGGGGGGGTTAGTGGCAAGGCCATTCATTAGAATTGGGACCCATAGGTCTGGAGGTACTGCACTATTTGCTACGCCCATTGCATCATAGAATAAAATCAGCATACGTAGGAAGAAAATGTGTTTATTATAGTACAGCCGGAGGCACTTACAATATAAAGTACCTTACAGCTACTTTCCCACTATACCCCCATTGGGCACTATCATAATAAAGTAACTTCCTATATGTAATACAATTGTACATCACCTGAATATAGCAGCATAATTGCCTAATGAGTTTCCATTAACATATTAGTAATGATTCTTCTCCGTTATCGCTTTCTCCCCAAGGTCTGGTGTACCATCCTTGTCCTTATCCTATGGTGTACAGAATGTAACACGGCGGCTTACTCTGTATGAAGAGAATAAACAATCAGATTCAGCATTTTTGTTCTCACCCCATAAAGAGGACCTTTACTGCTACAGATAAGAATGAGCAGGGTAATACATGGAATTATTGATGGCCACCTTATCTCTAGCCACCATTGTTCTACAATCGAGCAATGTACAAATAATAGATTAAATTGTATCTTTAATATCATCTACAAATAATGGAACAAAAAAATATATCTTTTGTATCATTTACAAATAAAAGAAAACATTGCATCTTTAGTATCATATGAATGTGCAGTGCCTTGAAAAAGTATTTACACCCCTTGAGATTTTCCACATTTTGTCATGTTACAACCAAAAACGTAAATGTATTTTATTGGTATTTTATGTGATAGACCAACACAAAGTGACACATCATTGTGAAGTGGAAGGAAAATGATAAATTATACAAATAAATATGTGAAACGTGTGGGGGGGCATTTGTATTCAGCCCCCTTTACTCTGATACCCCTAACTAAAATCGAGTGGAACCAATTGCCGTCAGAAGTCACCTAATTAGTTAATAGAGTCCACCTGTGTGTAATTTAATCTCAGTATAAATACAGCTGTTCTGTGAAGCCCTCAGAGGTTTGTTAGAGAACCTTTCTTGAACAAACAACATCATGAAGGCCAAGGAACACACCAGACAGGTCAGGGATAAAGTTGTGGAGAAGTATAAAGCAGGGTTAGGTTATAAAAAAATCTCCCAAGCTTTGAACATCTAACGGAGCTCTGTTCAATCCATCATTGGAAAATGGAAAGAGTACGGCACAACTGCAAACCTACCAAGACATGGCCGTCCATCTAAACTGACAGGCCGGGCAAGGAGAGCCGTCATCAGAGAAGCAGCCAAGAGGTCCATGGTAACTCTGGAGGAGCTACAGAGATCCACAGCTCAGGTGGGAGAATCTGTCCACAGGACAACTATTAGTCGTGCTCTTCACAAATCTGCCCTTTATGGAAGAGTGACAAGAAGAAAGACATTATTGAGAGAAAGCCATAAGAAGCCCTGTTTGCAGTTTGTGAGAAGCCATGTGGGGGACACAGCAAACATGTGGAAGAAGGTGCTCTGGTCGGATGAGACCAAAATTTTACTTTTTGGCCTAAAAGCAAAACGCTATGTGTGGTGGAAAACTAACACTGCACCTACCCCGGAACACACCATCCCCACTGTGAAACATGGTGGTGGCAGCATCATGTTGTGGGGATGCTTTTCTTCAGCAGGGACAGGGAAGCTGGTCAGAGTTGATGGGAAGATGGAGGGAGTCAAATACAGGGCAATCTTAGAGGAAAACCTGTCAAGAGTCTGCAAAAGACTTGAGACTGGGGAGGAGGTTCACCTTCCAGCAGGACAACACCCTAAACATACAGCCAGAGTTACAATGGAATAGTTTAGATCAAAGCATATTCATGTGTTAGAGTCTAGAGTCAGACCTAAATCCAATTGAGAATCTGTGGCAAGACTTGAAAATTGCTGTTCACAGACGCTCTCCATCCAATCTGACAGAGCTTGAGCTATTTTGCAAAGAAGAATGTGTAAAAATGTCCATCTCTAGATGTGCAAAGCTGGTAGAGACATCCCCAAAAAGACTTGCAGCTGTAATTGCAGTGAAAGGAGGTTCTACAAAGTATTGACTCAGGGGGGCGCTATACAAATGCCCCCCACACTTTTTACATATTTATTTGCAAACAATTTTGAAAACTATTTATCATTTTCCTTTCATTTCACAATTATGTGCCACTTTGTGTTGGTCTATCACATAAAATCCCAATAAAATACATTTAAGTTTTTGGTTGTAACATGACAAAATGTGGAACATTTTAAGGGGTATGAATACTTTTTCAAGACACTGTATGAATGTAAAAGCATAATCATGATAATAGGATTTTCATAATCGCTTACTTGTAAAATCCTTTTCTTAGAAGTACATCACGGGACACAGAGCACTATAGTAATTACTATATGGGTTATACGCCCACCTTCAGGTGATGGACACTGGCATAATCAAGACAGGAAGTGCCCCCTCTATATAACCCCTCCCATACAGGTAGTACCTCAGTTTTTGTAGCAAAGCAATATATATAAATATCCCAATAAGAGGGGAGGGACCTCTGTGTCCCGTGATGTACTTCCAAGAAAAGGATTTTACAGGTAAGCTGTTATAAAAATCCTATTTTCTTTATCGTACATAGCGGGACACAGAGCAGCCATAGTAATTACTATATGGGCTGTCCCAAGCAATGCCATCTGAGGGGAGGGAGACACAAAAAAATAAAGCAGACCGCCGTCAGACGTTAGGACCTATACTGTTGCCTGCAGAACACTGCACCCAAAGGTGGCATCCTCTTGCTGACCTACATCCACCTGGTAGAATTTTGTGAATGTATGCACTGATGACCATGTTGTGGTCTTGCAAACCTGACCCACAGAGGCTTGGTGATGCACTGCCCAAAGAAGCACTGACTGCCCTGGTAGAGTGCGCTCTAGGACGAAAAGGCGGAATCTTCCCCTTTAAATCATAAGCTTGAGTAATAATCTGACGAATCCATCTAGAAATGGTCGATTTTGATGCTGCCTACCCTCTTCTGGGGCCTTCTGGCAACACAAACAAAGCGTCAGTTTTCCGTATCTGGGCAGTTGTTTCCAGATAAAAATTAACCGCTCTTACTACGTCAAGAGAATTAAATAACTCTTCTTCTGCAGAACATGGTTCTGGAAAGAATGAAGGGAGGGAAATATCCTGGTTCATATGAAAACTGGATACTACCTTAGACAAAAGGGACGGGCGAGGACTTAACACCACCTTGTCCTTATGAACCACTAAAAACGTCTCTTTCCAAGAAAAAGCTGCCAACTCAGAAACTCTTCTTGCGGAGGTTACCGCAACCAAAAATACTTATTTCTTTGTCACAAGGACCAAGGGAGCATTGCACATTGGCTCAAAAGGAGACTCCTGGAGGACCGACAAGACTAGATTCAAATCCCATGGGCACAGAGGTGATTTAATCGGCGGATTTATAGGCGTTACTCCTTGTATAAAAGCCCGAACTAAGGAATGTGAAGCAAGAGGCCATTGGAAAAAAACTGACAAGGCCGAGACTTGACCCTTGATAGTACTCAAGGCTAGCTTCATCTCCACTGCTAACTGTAGGAAAGCGAGAACTCTACCTATCACATACTTGCAAGGTATAGCAATGTGACCAAGGTGCTGGATCCCAGGGCCCAGCTCTCCTGAGAGAAGCTTTACAGGCAAAACCTTGTTCTTCCGTACCGAGGCTCGGGTACTATCCCTTTTAGCCTTTGTTTTTTGGCTCTTTGAATGGATCCGATAGCGTAGCTCCCTGACCCTGTCCAGGCCATCTATGGAGCACTTTTTAGCATAACATTAACCATGACCAACACCTTTAGACACTGGCGAAAAAACTGAGATACTCCCTGTATGGGAGGGGTTATATAGAGGGGGGACTTCCTGTCTTGATTATGCCAGTATCCATCACCTGAAGGTGGGCATATAACCCATATAGTAATTACTATAGTGCTCTGTGTCCCGTGATGTACGATAAAGAAATACCATATATATGTTGGCAAAGCCATGCTTCAAAAGGTAAACATGCTCCAAATTTGGTGGGATTGCCTCCCTGTGCAGACGTTTTGGAAAAAAAATGTTGATTTATGTTTAATACATTTTTATTGATTGTAATACAAGCAAAAGACACAGAAAGGGGTACATGAGGAGCCAGTTGGGTACATAACATAACATAGTGCCCCAATATCATCGAGATATACAAGAATCTTGTCAACACAACGTCATGAGGTAAAGCCATAACTTATTATAATAATACACAACCAGGTATAAAGTGACAACAGAGTAACATCCAGTGGCGGTGCGTCTATAGAGGGTGCCGGAGCGCCGCCCCCTCTCGCTTCCGCACCGCCACTGAAAGACAATACACAGATTCATGCATTGCATGAATCTGTGTATTGTCACCGCTGCCGCGCTGCCCACTATTCATATGGCCGGCCTCCTGGTGAGCGCCGGCCATATGAATTAGAGCGGTGGCCGGTGGTGGGTGTGTTCTGGAAGTGTCTATCAGAGCCAGCGGCGGTGATATTTCCGAATACAGCTCTCAGGCTGTAATCGGCTTCCAAAAACTCCTCCCAGGTACGCACGGGGGTGCATTCCTTGGAGAAGACTGTGGAGGTTTCAGCCAATCAGGTTCACCGGATCTGGTTACCGGTAACCTGATTGGCTGAAGCGACATAGAGGGCGGGAGAACACATCGAGGATGGCGCGGACCGAGGAAGGTAAGTGCAGGGCTGGGGGGGGGGACAGGCTGCATTTGGGGGGAACTGGCTGTATATGGGGGACAAACTGGCTGCATTTGGGGGGAACTGGCTGTATATGGGGGGAACTGGCTGTTTATGGGGGGGGGACTGGCTGCATTTGGGGGGAACTGGCTGTATATGGGGGGAACTGGCTGTATATGGGGGACAAACTGGCTGCATTTGGGGGGAACTGGCTGTATATGGGGGACAAACTGGCTGCATTTGGGGGGAACTGGCTGTATATGGGGAACAGACTGGCTGCATTTGGGGGGAACTGGCTGTATATGGGGGACAAACTGGCTGCATTTGGGGGGAACTGGCTGTATATGGGGGAGACTGGCTGTATATGGGGGACAAACTGGCTGCATTTGGGGGGAACTGGCTGTATATGGGGGACAAACTGGCTGCATTTGGGGGGAACTGGCTGTATATGGGGGACAGACTGGCTGCATTTGGGGGGAACTGGCTGTATATGGGGGACAAACTGGCTGTATATGGGGGCACACTGGCTATATATATGGGGACAAACTGGCTGTATATGGGGGCACACTGGCTATATATATGGGTGGGGGCACATTGGCTGTATATGGGGACACACTGGCTGTATATGGGGGCACACTGGCTGTATATGGGGGCAAACTGGCTGTATATGGGGACACACTGGCTGTATATGGGGGAACACTGGCTATATATATATGGGGGCACACTGGCTACATATATGGGGGCACACTGGCTATATATATATATGGGGGCACACTGGCTATATATATGGGGGCACACTGGCTATATATATGGGGACAAACTGGCTGTATATGGGAGCACACTGGCTGTATATGGGGGGCACACTGGCTGTATATGGGGGGCACACTGGCTGTATATATGGGGGGCACACTGGCTGTATATGGGGGGCACACTGGCTGTATATGGGGGGCACACTGGCTGTATATATGGGGGACACACTGGCTGTATATGGGGGCACACTGGCTGTATATGGGGACAAACTGGCTGTATATGGAAACAAACTGGCTGTATTTGAGGGGGCAAACTGGTGGCGTTTGGGCACAGTGGCTGCATTTAATGGGCACAGTGGCGGCAATTGATTTTTTTTTTCAGTTTGTTTGCTCCCCCCCAAAAATTTTGAGCACCAGCCGCCACTGGTAACATCAACATTGTTAATCCACTGTATGTCGCCTGAATTTAGGTACATCAGCATAGAAAATAGAAACTCGTGTTACCGTGGGGGTGATGTTATCTTGTGGAAAAAGACGATAACGGGATATAGTTTTCGTATGTTGAAGAGTTGGGGAGAAGAAAGGGAGGGGTGGGTGGCATTTAGGGTGAGGAACACGTATATTCTTGCTAGTGACAGTGAGATTGTCACTGGTGGGAAAAAGCTTGATACCGGCTATCCCATGTTTCCCATGGTTGTTTTAGATTGAGGTATGCTCTACAGCAGGGGTCTCCAAACTTTCTAAACAAAGGGCCAGTTTACTGTCGTTCAGATTTTAGGGGGGCCAGACAATGCCCTGTCTTTGGTATTTGAGGGAGGAATAGTACCCCATTGTTGGTGTCAGTGGGAGAAACAGTGCCCAATTGTTGGTGTCAGTGGAAGGAATTATGTCCCATTGTTGGTGTCAGTGGGAGAAATAGTGTCCTATTGTTGGTGTCAGTGGGAGGAATTAGTCCTCAAGGGCCGGATAAAGGCCAGCAAAGGGCCGCAGTTTGGAGACCACCGCTCTACAGTCTTTTGCTAGGAGAAGCTCATAGGTGTAATGGTTCTGTACCATGTTAATTACTTCTGGGATATTTGGTAAAATGGATGATTCAATTTTTTATTTATATTGTAAACTTATGGACACTTCTATCCAAGCATCCCCTGGGGTGGCCCTTCTGTCCATGATTCCTGGACCTCTTAAACCAGCGAAAAAGGAGGTGTTTAGACACTTTCTCGCTGCAGCCGAAGTGGTTATTCCCCTACACTGGAAATCAACTTCTGTACTCTCCCATGGTTAATGGGCAACCAAATTAGACCCCATAAGAGGCCTGGAATGTCTGTTGGCACAGGAAATGGGAAAGGAAGAATGTTTTTTTCATACCGGCTGTCCAGGTTTCGACACTCATCCAAGTTTCTGACTTGGGTTAAAGGCAGAGGCGGCTGTTTGTTTTTTTTTGGGGGGGGGGGTGAGAATGCACCTGTGACAGGGGTCACTTTGGGCACAGGGTGAGCAAGAAAATAATGGACATTAAGAATATGTCTTGGATTGCTTTAAAATGGGACAGTGATATTTTTCCACAATATTCCCTAGGATATCTGTAAAGAACTATTTACTGTTTGATTATGAACTCAACAGGTTAACTGAAAAGTGACTTCTTCATGATGTTGGGACACATACTGTTAGATGCTAATGTCACCACATCCAGCCCCCACCTGTGTCTGCTAAGATGTGAGATGTGTATTGGGAGACAGTGAGGCTAGCCTAAAGGTCATGTGTCTGAGTCATCACTGTAGTTAAGTAGCTTATGTAAATTAGGTCTGGTCAAAGGTGTATTGTCTGAGGAGAATGTAGGCGCCTCCTCTCTGTGTGTATAAAACTGGGAGTTTGTCATTAAAGATTGTCAGTCCAGTTGGAAACTTCATAGAGTGTTTGTCTTGTATGTTTGGAAGGATTAATCCTATGGGAAGCGGTCGCCTGACTGTGGAGGATCGGCAGTGGATGTGTGTCCAGAGAGAGGGAATATCCTAAACGGCGTTAACCCCTTTTATACTTGGGGTGCCGTTACATTGGTTGGCAGCGGTGGGATTTTCCCTCCAGTTACTGGGACACTCCAAACCACCACAGTGAATGACCACCTATGCAGACTGCAGGAAAGCCACGCTGAAAGACTTACTTGAGAGCCGTGGAGGGACCGGTGGGACAAAGAACAAGGCCACCTTGATCAGGGAGCTAGCCGAGATGGATCAGAGGGATGGTGATGCAGGACCCCGGTCAGTTGAAGAATTGTTTCAACAACGAGTTCGAGCGCGGTTGGCATTATATGGGGCTAACCCATCAGAGACCGCCATACAGAAAGCCATTAGAGACATCCAGCTGCAGGATGAGCGACAAGAGAGAGAACTGGAGCGACAAGAGAGAGAACTAGAGCGGCAACATGAGCGGAGAATGGCGGAAATACGGCAATCGGAGACAACGCCTAAAGATGCAGCGCCTGTCCGTAAGTTGCCCTTTTGGGCGTTCAAACTATTTAAGGAAGGAGAGGAGGAAATTGAAGCGTTCCTGCAGGACTTTGAGAGACTATGCCAGATACATGAAGTACGGCCCCAAGATCGGGTCGCCTTACTGGCGAGTAATTTAACTGGCAGAGCGACGGATGCGTATCAGGCCCTGTAGGATGAGGATGCTAAAGACTATGACCGGGTAAAAGAAGCTCTGCTAGCCCGATTTGCCATTACACCCGAAGCCAACCGGATTAAGTTTCGAGAATCCCGGAAACAAACCCACATAACATACGTGGAGTGGGCACATCGTCTGCAGCGAGACCTTAAGGGCTGATTCCAGGGAAGCCACGCTCATACCATAGAGGACATCACCCAGCTAGTACTCTTAGAACAGTTCTTTAACCACACCCCTCCGGTATTACGGGATTGGGTGCGAGATAAGCGACCACGGACTGTACAGCAAGCGGCTACTTTGGCCGATGAATATCTGGACTCTCGAAGGTCAGGCGAAAGCGAGCGCTATCCACTAACTCGGCCCAGTTTACCAGCCTCTAACCCAACTTCAGCACCACCTCCAGCGGCCACTTATCCTCAGCAGCACAGGTTCAACTCCCAGGACTACTCACAACCCATCAGGTGTTTTTGGTGTAAACAGCTAGGTCACAAAAAGCCAGACTGTCCGTTGAATCCAGACAGACAGTCCCAGTCATGGAGACAGCCAGCAAGGGGGAGCCCCCGCACATCCATGCCTGCGGCCCACTGCGTTGAGGAGGAGGAAGAACATTGGAGCGTCCTGCACGAGGCTGATCCAATACAAGCAGCTTACCGGGACAACAGGCAGCAACACAGGCAGACTGTCTGGGTCAATGGAACGGTAGCCAATGGCCTACGTGATAGTGGCGCTACCATGACCCTACTACAGAATAACCTCATCCCAGAGAGCCAACACACCAGAGACACTGTAGCCGTAAGAGTAGCAGGAGGTACCATCTTCCGGCTACCCGTTGCCCGTGTTCACCTGGATTGGGGGGTTGGTTCGGGACATGTGAATGTGGGGGTGATGAAGGATTTGCCAGTTGATGTACTACTGGGGAATGATTTGGCCCCCCTCGTTTCTGCTTACGCCCCGATGGGCCCCGCTGAAGCCAACCCAGTGACTACCTGTGCCCAGACCCATGCTGCTGGAACCGGCCCACTTACGACTGAGAACTGGGTAAGACTATCTTCCCCGACATGTACCTTAGATCAGGGAAAATATCACAGTCTAGAATTGAAATGTGACAAGTTGACCAGGGAGAAATTGGAGATGCAACGACACTACGTCATGTATTATGAGATGTCCCATGGCTTGAACATTGAAATGCACAAACAGGCTGAAATTGTCAAAAGGTTAAATGGGATTTGCGCCCAGGTTTTGCCTTACCTTTCCCAAAAGCACCAGCAACAAGTTTTGGGAGCCATTGAGAGAGCAAAGCAAGTGACTGTTCCAGAACTGAATTCCATTATTCGCCCTGCAACCTTACAACATCACCATCAGCTACTGACCCGGTAAGCAAAACGCCCATGCTGATGGGTTGTCCAGGCATTAGAGGAATGGAACTATGGACTAACTTCGGAGTCAACCCGTCTGGGGTCTCCTCCTGTGTTAGTCTCCTGCCGAAAGGGGAGATGTGTGACAGGGGCCACTTTGGGCACAGGGTGAGCAAGAAAATAATGGACATTAAGAATATGTCTTGGATTGCTTTAAAATGGGACAGTGATATTTTTCCACAATATTCCCCAGTATATCTGTAAAGAACTATTTACTGTTTGATTATGAACTCAACAGGTTAACTGAAAAGTGACTCATTCATGATGTTGGGACACATACTGTTAGATGCTAATGTCACCACATCCAGCCCCCACCTGTGTCTGCTAAGATGTCAGATGTGTATTGGGAGACAGTGAGGCTAGCCTAAAGGTCATGTGTCTGAGTCATCACTGTAGTTAATTAGCTTATGTAAATTAGGTCTGGTCAAAGGTGTATTGTCTGAGGAGAATGTAAGAACCTCCTCTCTGTGTGTATAAAACTGGGAGTTTGTCACTAAAGATGGTCAGTCCAGTTGGAAACTTCATACAGAGTGTTTGTCTTGTATGTTTGGAAGGATAATCCTATGGGAAGCGGTCGCCTGACTGTGGAGGATCGGCAGTGGATGTGTGTCCAGAGAGAGGGAATATCCTAAACGGCGTTAACCCCTTTCATACTTGGGGTGCCGTTACAGCACCCACAGCCACACCCCCCCCCCTTGATCAGTCGGGTCACATGCACCCACCCCTCCCACCCTCCTCCTCCGTGGGTTGGTCAGTCGGTCGGCCCCACACTTACCCCGCAATGTCGCTGGCAATGCTACCCTCCGAGCGGTGGCTTCTCCTGCATCTCCTCCTCGGCATCACGGTGGCCATGCGTCTCCTCCTAGGCCAATAGGATTGCTTCTCTTTTCGGCCAATCAGGAAACGGGTCTCAAGACCCGCTTCCCGATTGGCCAGGAGGAGAATCAGTGTGACAATAGCGAATATTGATTTGCTATTGTCACACAACCTGGTGAGCTCAGGGGGGCGCAGTGCGCAAGCCCACCCTTTTTTGAAGCCTATTAGAGCCTATTAGAGTGTCTGGCTCTAATCATGTGCTTCAAACAAAAAAAAAGCCCATTGGAATCCATGCGTCCGGCGCCCCGCATGTAGATTAGGGGGCCAGATGCATGGATATGGGGTAGTGCCCTCTGTCATGCCTCGTACACATGACCGGTTTTCCCAGCAGGAAAACTGTGGTAAGAGCTTTTGGCCGGTAAAACAAGCCCTGTGTATGCTCCATCGCAGTTTTCCCGACAGGAAAACTGCCGGGAAACCCGGCGGCAAAAATTAGAACATGTTCTCTTTTTTCCCACTGTGATTCGCTGCGGTTTTTAACCCGGCAGTTTTCCTATGGGAAACACTGCGGTGGAGCATACACACGGCCGGGATTCCCGGCCAAAGCTCTCACCGCAGTTTTCCTGATGGGAAAACCTCTGGTGTGTAGCGGGGGAAAGTTACCGAGCAGGTTCTCAGTTTTCCCCTCGGGTTTCCCGGCAGACTTTTTACCACCGGGAAATGTGTACTAGGCATCACTGTTTCCAACTAATCATGATGAAGTGCTCCCAATAACTTCTGCATTCACACTCTGGCCCTCACTCCCCCTTGTTACCCCCTTTTTTATCCCCTCCCCCCTTTCCCCTCTCTCTTTTTCTTTCCTTCTGTTGTTTCCCTTGGTTTATTTATTTACCTATTTATTTATTTTTGCTTAGCAAGCATAAAGTGAACAATGTGTTCCCGAAGGCAAATGTGGAATATATAACTATTTAAACTCTAGTTATAACATTAGACTCTACTAAATATTTATGTAAGTAATTTTTATATATATTAGTTTGGGAACGTACATTCCCTGGCTCATAATAGATGTACAATGTACAAACACTTCTAAATGAAATGTTCTTTAACCCTGCACCTTTTCTCTATTACACATGTGCCTCCCATCTTATATATCTGAAAAACTTAATAAAATAAGATTGAAAAAAAAATTGTATCCACAGTATCATTTACAAATAAAATAAAAAAATATATCTTTTGTATGATTTACAAATAAAAGTTAAAAAAAATAATTGTATTTGTAGTATCATTTACAAATAAAAGAAAAAAAATATTTGGTATGATTTACAAATAAAAGTAAAAAAACTGTATCCGTAGTACCATTTACATATAAAAGAACAAAAAATCTTTTGTATGATTTACAAATAAAAGTAAAAATAATTGTATTCGTAGTACCATTTACATATAAAAGAACAAAAAATCTTTTGTATGATTAACAAATAAAAGTAAAAAAAAAAAAAGTTTTTGTAGTATCATTTACAAATAAAAGAAAAAAAAATTGTATCTTTTGTATCAATTACAAATAAAAGAAAACATTTTATCTTTAGTATCATTTACAAATAAAACGATTTCAAAAGTCGATTTCCATTACAAACATTCAATGTCACCCGGTGCAATTTATTATAAAAGAAACAATGTTGCTGCCTTTGTCTCTTCACATTAACAAAAGCTACAAAGCACGATTTGCAGATTCCGTGTAAAACAACTTATCTGACCCGCAACCGGGTGAATTAGCCAGCTGTGGAGTGAAATAGGAATTTTAGCGATCTCTGCCCATTTTACGGCTCTCTCCGGTAGTTTCAGATGTCTTCCTGACACAGACCGGGAGTTTCGGCAATAGAAAGTTTGTCTTCCATAAAGAGACGATGGCACGCCGTAACCCAGCGATTCCAATCTCAGTTCTCTGTCTATCCTTTAATGGATGTACATTGTGCTAAGGGACGTAATCATAAAAAAAGTGGGTGAGTTTATTGTATGTCTGGGATTGTGTGTTTGAACAGTACAGGTAATTAATATTAAAGTGGAAGTGTCAAGTTTCATGAAAAAAAAAAAAAAAACAGAAAAAATATTTTATATATATATATATATTGTGACAGCAGGAAGGTAAAGTCACCTGGTTGCATCCAGGGGGGTAGATATATTTCGCCCAGATTCAGGCTTTACGCCGACTTATACAACTAGGTGGAGAGTTGTATAAGGCTAGTGGGCTCATGGATGACTCATACCTCTAGGGAGAGTGTGGGGCGTCGTACAGACAGGGAGTTGATGAGGCCAGCTGAAGCTTGTCAGCTCATTTAGGCCTCTATAAGAACTCCCAGATTCATTAGGTGTTAGCTCATGCCTGGAACCAGACCTGTGTGGACTGTCTAGGGAGAGTGAACCCCTGTGCGGTGAGACAAAGCCTGTGTGGCTATTTGCTTGGACATTTAAAACCAGGGACTTAGGGACTAGGACAGCACTAGGCTGATCCCAGTTGTTAGTTAGGAAACCTGTATGTTTAGTCAGAGGTCAACTTGACCAGGATTTATTTTGGTTATGTTTCTTTTGCTTTGCTGTGTTTTGTCACTGTAAATAGAAAATAAACCGCACCGTTTTGATTTTGAAAACCACAACCTCCGTTTGCTGGGCCTGTTTTGTGTGGGGAGCCCATCCCGGGGGTCACACACACCCGCTGCCGAGCTAACCCCCTCACAGTTGGTGGAGAACCAGTGGCAGTTTTTTTTTAAGCCAGCATGGAGGAGATACTGAAACAGCTGGCTCTAGCAAATGCCAATCAACAGCAGACAAATGCAGGTTTGCAAAGGAGCCTTGCAGCCCAGCAGCAAGCTCATCAACAGAGCCTTGCAGCCCAGCAGCAAGCTCACCAACAGAGTCTGGAAGCTCAGCAACAAGCCCAGCAGCAATCTGAGGCCCGCTTCATAGACCTGTTACAGAAGCAAGAGCAGAGACTACAACAAATGGAAGCAGTAATGCAGCAACGTCCGCAGACCAGTGAGGAAAGCCGTCCCACTAATACCGCCTCCTTTGGGTTGAGTCGTTTATTGACAAAAATGACTGGAGAGGATGATCCAGAGGTATTTTTGACCACATTTGAAAGGACCGCTGAAAGAGAAAAGTGGCCTGAGGAGCAGTGGGCTGGACTGGTGGCTCCTCTGTTAACTGGTGAATCGCAGAAAGCTTACTATGACCTAGAGCCTAACCAAGCAAAAGACTATGTGATGCTAAAAGCTGAAATTTTGGCAAGGCTGGGTGTCACCCAGGCTGTCCGGGCTCAGCGTGTGCATAACTGGACTTTCCAGCTTGGAAAACCCCCCAGGTCTCAAATGTATGATCTCATTCACCTGAGCAGAAAGTGGCTACAGCCAGAGACTTTGTCCGCACCAAAGATTGTGGAACGTGTTGTAATGGATCGGTTTTTGAGAGCTCTTCCTACTGCCATCCAAAAGTGGGTAAGCCATGGAGACCCAGAGACGGCCGATGGTCTTGTGGATCTTGTGGAGAAATACTTGGCTACAGAGAACCTGACGGCCTCTTCCAGAGACACTCGGACTTTCCACCCTAAGACCAGACCATCCCCAGGGGCGGATAAGAGGATTCCAAGGGGTGAGGGTGGAGAGAGTGAGAGGGTGGGAGCTCTACCCCAAGTTTGGCGAGAACAGCCTGGGAAATCAGCGGCTTAAGAGGCGGCAAGAAGGATCGTTTGCTACCGCTGCCGGCAAGCGGGACATATTGCAGCCAATTGCCCGGTTGTGGAGGAACCCATGCAGTGTGACTTTCTGACGGGCAGACGTCAGTCGCTGTGTGCGACAGTCGCATGCACTGCCATTCGAGGAACTGAGAAACATTTATGCAAAATGTGTGTTAATGGTAGAAATGTTGTGGTATTGCTGGATTCAGGTAGCCTTGTGACCCTGATAAAGGCTGAGTTAGTTAAAACAGAGGTCTCTGGTAGTGATGAGCCGAACACCCCCGGGTTCGGTTCGCACCAGAACCCGCGAACGGACCGAAAGTTCGAACGAACATTAGAACCCTATTAAATACAATGGATGCGAACGTTCGAATTCTAAAGTGCTAATTATAACAACTATTATGCATGTTATTGTCCTAAAAAGGGTCTGGGAACCCGGGTTCTGCACCAGGGGACATGTATCAATGCAAAAAGAAGTTTTAAAAACGGTCGTTTTTCGGGAGCAGTCATTTTAATGATGCATAAAGTGAAAAAAAAAAAGTCAAATATTCCTTTAAATATCGTACCTGGGGGGTGTCTAAAGTATGCCTGTGAAGTGCCACGTGTTTCCCGTGTTTAGAACTGTCCCTGCACAAAATGACACTTCTAAAGGAAAAAAAAGCCATTTAAAACTGCTTGCGGCTTTAATGTAATGTCTGGTCCCGGTAATATGGATGAAATTCTTTAAGAAAAATGGCATAGCTACCCCATGACCCCCCCCCCCTACCCCAGCCCATTACCAGCCCCTTTGGGTCTTGTATGGATATTAAGGGGAACCCCGCACATAAAATAAAAAAGGCCCTATATACTCTGAACAGCCCTATACAGGCGGTGCATACAAGACAGGGACTGTAGGTTTGTTCTTATGTAGAATCTGTTTGTAATTTTGAACAGGTACATTGTTGAAGTGTAGCTCCAGACCAAAAATCTATTTTTAAACTTTTTGGAAAACATAGGTAAGGGTTATCACCCCTGTAACATTTGTTTTGCTGTCTGTGCCCCTGTTCAGAACATTTCACCTCACTTTCCGTCCCAATGACAACTGTTTTTGAAATGTGGTGTTTTTCTTGAAACAAGGATTGCTGATAAAGCATCAGTACAGAGGAGACACCTTTCTCCCATATTTATTCTTACAGGAGAGAATTTTCCTTCCTAGTGGTAGATTTCCTCTCACTTCCTGTTGTCTTCTTGCGTTTGCAAGTAGGAGTCGTTTGTAAGTTGGATGTTTGAAAGTAGGGACCTGCCGTATATACTCTGCAGAAATAGGCCCCTTAGTTGTTGGTGTTGGCACAACACTGTAAGCACTCACAGTTACTCTTGGTTGGTGCTGGAACGCCCTGCTGTCAACTATTATATCAGGAATTTTAATTACATATAATTGTTGAACAGTGGTAGTAAAAATTGGGCCTTTGATGGTGGTGCTGGTGCCACAACACTGTAAGCCCTGACAGTTACTCTTGGTGGGTGCAGCAATGGGCCCTGCTGTGAATTATTAGATCAAGAATTGTAATTACATGCCCCTGTTGAACAGGGGCTGAAAAATTGGGCCTTAGGCACTGGTGGCACAACACTGCAACCCCTCACAGATACTGTACTTGGAGCACAGCAATGAGCCCTGTTGCAAAGTATTGCTTCAAAAATTGTAATTACACGCCCCTGTTAAACAGGGGCTGAAAAATTGGGCGTTAGGCACTGGTGGCGGCACCCATAAACAAAAATGATCTTCCAAGCTATCATCATCAATCGTATCATTGAGGACTCGGAGGAGGAGGATAGCCAGTCAACATAACAGCACAGGCACTCAGCATCAGCATCAGTCTTGAAGGGATGTGACATGTTAAAATCAATTAGTCTGTTATATCAGCATCAGGTGTGTGGTAGCTGGTGGTGATCCAAGACTGGTTCATCTTGATGAAAGTCAGTCGATCAACCGAGTCGGTGGACAGGCGCACCCTGTGATCCGTGACAAATCCTCCAGCAGCACTGAATGTGCGTTCCGAAAGAACGCTGGATGCAGGACAGGCCAGTAGCTCAATTGCATACTGTGCAAGCTCTGGCCAGTGATCCATCCTCAAGACCCAGTAAGCCAGAGGATTTTCGGTGGGGAAGGTGTCCAAGTCTGACCTTGCCCCTAGATATTCCTGCACCATGTTTATCAGACGCTGGCGATGGTTGCTGGAACCGATCATACTTTGGGGATGCGGACTAAAGAATTGTCTGAACGCATCGGTCAGACGGCCACCTTCCCCACCGCTCCTTCTTTGACTGGCCGAAGCCTCAGCAACTCGTTGTCCAGGACCAGGAGTTTGCAACCTCCCAGTCTCTGGGAACGCGTTGCACAGACCTTTCTGCAAGGCCTCCCGGAGTTGTCTCATCCTCTGCTCCCTCTGCGACGGTAACATAAGGTCCGCAACCTTACCCTTGTACCGTGGATCAAGGAGAGTGGCCAGCCAGTAATGGTCCCTCTCCTTGATCCGAAGAATACGAGGATCCTTCCGCAGACTTTGCAGGATCAGGGAGGCCATGCAGCGTAGGTTTGCTGAGGCATTCGCTCCGGAGTCCTCTGGGTCACTAAGGACGACATGATCCGCAGCCACCTCCTCCCAGCCACGTACAAGTCCACTGGTTTCTTGGGACTGTAAATCATCCCTAAAAGACTGCTGCTGATGATGCTGAGTGCCAGCCTCCACCTCCATGCTGACACAATCCTCCTCCTCCTCCTCCTCCTCCTCTTCCTGTGCGATGGGTGGGACAGAAGGAACACTGTCTGGGTAAAGGGGGCCTTGAGAGGCAAGGAAGTCCTCCTCTTCCTGCCTCTGTTCTGCCTCAAGTGCCCTGTCCATTATTCCACGCAGCGTGTGCTCCAACAGGTGGACAAGAGGTACAGTGTCACTGATGCATGCACTGTCACTGCTCACCATCCTCGTGGCCTCCTCAAATGGTGCCAGGACAGTGCATGCATCCCTGATCATGCCCCACTGGCGTGGAGAAAAAAAAACAAGCTCCCCTGACCCTGTCCTGGTGCCGTAGTCGCACAGGTACTCATTGATGGCCCTCTGCTGCGTGTGCAGCCGCTGCAGCATGGCCAACGTTGAGTTCCACCTGGTGGGCATGTCACATATAAGGCGGTTCTTGGGCAGGTTCAACTCCTTTTGCAGCTCAGCCAGGCGAGCACTGGCATTATAAGATCTGCGGAAATGCACACAGACTTTCCTGGCCTGCCTCAGGACATCCTGTAAGCCCGGGTACCTGCCCAAGAAGCGCTGCACCACCAGGTTAAGGACGTGAGCCACACAGGGCACATGGGTCAGTTGTCCCTGTCGGAGGGCGGAGAGGAGGTTGGTGCCATTGTCGCAAACCACCATTCCTGGCTTAAGCTGGCGTGGCGTCAACCACCTCTCGGCCTGGCCCTGCAGAGCAGACAGGACCTCTGCCCCAGTGTGGCTTCTGTCCCCCAAACACACCAGCGCAAGCACGGCATGGCATCTTTTTGCCTGCGTACTTGCGTAGCCCCGTGAACGGCTACGGAGCACCGCTGGTTCATAGGACAAACCACAGGAAGAGGCCATGGAGGAAGAAGAAGAGGAGGGGGTGGAGGAGAGAGGTGTGTCACAACCAGTAGTAGCATTTTGGAGGCGTGGCGGTGGGACAACCTCCAACACTACTGCACCTTGTCCTGAATCCTTCCCAGCTGCCAAAAGAGTGACCCAATGGGCCGTGAAAGAAAGGTAACGTCCCTGTCCATGCCTGCTGGACCATGAGTCAGCGGTAATATGCACCTTACCGCTGACCGCCCTGTCCAGCGAGGCCAAGACATTGCCTTCCACATGCCGGTAGAGAGCCGGAATAGCCTTCCGTGAGAAAAAGTGGCGTTTGGGAACCTGCCACTGAGGAACCGCACATTGCACAAACTCACGGAAGGGGGCCGAGTCTACCAACTGAAAAGGCAGCAGTTGAAGCGCTAGCAATTTAGCCAAGCTAGCATTCAACCGCTGGGCATGTGGATGGCTGGGAGTGAACTTCTTTCGACAGTCCAGCAGCTGGGGCAGGGAAATTTGCCTGCTAGAATCGGACGTCGGTGTACTGCTAGCAGAGTGGGCGCAAGTACTTGGCTGTGACACACCTAATTCTACACCTTCATTCCTCTCAGTGCATGTTTCAGAGAGGACTGAAGTTATAGTGGGGTTGGAGATCCCAGCTGATGCGGTGCAAGGAGAGGTCCGCTTTGTTCTTTGGTGTGGGTCTTTGAGGTAGGCTTGCCAACGAGCTGCATGGCAGGTCAACATATGTCTGGTCAGGCATGTGGTACCCAAGCGGCTGATGTTTTGGCCACGCGATATACGCTTGAGACATATGTTGCAAACAGCAGCTGTGCGATCTGATGCACTAGCCTCAAAAAAGGCCCACACCAAAGAACTTTTTGAATGACGGGCAGAGGCAGCGCCCTGCACAGGCGGAGCTCTGCGGTGTGATTCCGTCGGTGTACTGCCCTTACGCTGGCCACCAAAGGGCATCCTGCCTCGTTGGAGATGTGCCTCCTCCTCATCCTCCTCCTCCTCCTCTCTCCTATTAGGCACCCACGTGGAGTCAGTGACCTCATCATCCCCTCCCTCCTCATCACTGGAGCCAATCTGGCAGTATGCTGCAGCTGCTGGAACATGACTGCCAGATTGGAGTCCTTCTTCAACTTCCCCTCTGTTTGCTCTCACGCTACTGCCTTCCTCTAGCTGGGTTTCATCATCAGACCCTTCGAAACGCTGGGCATCCTCCTGGAGCATGTACCCAACACTGTGCTGAAACAGTTCGGGGGACTCCTCAGGAGGAGGACATGGTGGGTCTAGGGAAGGAGTGACTGATGATTTGTCTGACATTGATACCAGGGAAGACGACGCTTTGGCAGCTGCTTTTCCAGTACCCTGAGCCTGGGTGAGAGAGGATGAGGAGGAGGAGGAGGGCTTGGTCATCCACTCTACCAAGTCTTCGGCATGATGTGGCTCAACATGTCCAGCTGCCGAAAAGAAGGACAAGCGTGTCCCATGGCCATGTGCTGATGACAATGCACCGCGTCCACGACCAGCACTGTTGCCCCCAGACACAGAGCCTGCTTGCCCTCTTTTATTGCCTCCTGACTGTCTGCCTCTCCTTGTTTGCCTTCCAGACATTCTAATAGATGGCCTGCAGGGAGATGGGAAAAAAGCAATAAGGGCTACCTTCAGGTGTCCTTCTCTGTCCCTTGAAACAAGGACTTTCACAGTGAAAGAAACTGACACTCTCCCTACCTACAGTTTTCTGTCCCTAGAATAAATGTTTTTTTTAAGCACAATATAGCACAAGGACAATTCACTCACTGTCCTTACAGGTCCCTGGAAACAAGGACTTGCAGAGTGAAAGAAAAAAAACACTCTCCCTACCTACAGTTTTCTGTCCCTAGAAAAAATGTTTTTTTTAATCACAATATAGCACAAGGACAATTCACTCACTGTCCTTACAGGTCCCTGGAAACAAGGACTTGCAGAGTGAAATAAACTGACACTCTCCCTACCTACAGTTTTCTGTCCCTAGAATAAATGTTTTTTTTAAGCACAATATAGCACAAGGAGAATTCACTCACTGTCCTTACAGGTCCCTGGAAACAAGGACTTGCAGAGTGAAAAAAAAAAAACACTCTCCCTACCTACAGTTTTCTGTCCCTAGAAAAAATGTTTTTTTTAATCACAATATAGCACAAGAACAATTCACTCACTGTCCTTACAGGTCCCTGGAAACAAGGACTTGCAGAGTGAAAGAAAAAAAACACTCTCCCTACCTACAGTTTTCTGTCCCTAGAAAAAATGTTTTTTTTAATCACAATATAGCACAAGGACAATTCACTCACTGTCCTTACAGGTCCCTGGAAACAAGGACTTGCAGAGTGAAAGAAAAAAAACACTCTCCCTACCTACAGTTTTCTGTCCCTAGAAAAAATGTTTTTTTTAATCACAATATAGCACAAGGACAATTCACTCACTGTCCTTACAGGTCCCTGGAAACAAGGACTTGCAGAGTGAAAGAAAAAAAACACTCTCCCTACCTACAGTTTTCTGTCCCTAGAAAAAATGTTTTTTTTAATCACAATATAGCACAAGGACAATTCACTCACTGTCCTTACAGGTCCCTGGAAACAAGGACTTGCAGAGTGAAAGAAAAAAAACACTCTCCCTACCTACAGTTTTCTGTCCCTAGAAAAAATGTTTTTTTTAATCACAATATAGCACAAGGACAATTCACTCACTGTCCTTACAGGTCCCTGGAAACAAGGACTTGCAGAGTGAAAGAAAAAAAACACTCTCCCTACCTACAGTTTTCTGTCCCTAGAAAAAATGTTTTTTTTAATCACAATATAGCACAAGGACAATTCACTCACTGTCCTTACAGGTCCCTGGAAACAAGGACTTGCAGAGTGAAAGAAAAAAAACACTCTCCCTACCTACAGTTTTCTGTCCCTAGAAAAAATGTTTTTTTTAATCACAATATAGCACAAGGACAATTCACTCACTGTCCTTACAGGTCCCTGGAAACAAGGACTTGCAGAGTGAAATAAACTGACACTCTCCCTACCTACAGTTTTCTGTCCCTAGAATAAATGTTTTTTTAAGCACAATATAGCACAAGGACAATTCACTCACTGTCCTTACAGGTCCCTGGAAACAAGGACTTGCAGAGTGAAAGAAAAAAAACACTCTCCCTACCTACAGTTTTCTGTCCCTAGAAAAAATGTTTTTTTTAATCACAATATAGCACAAGGACAATTCACTCACTGTCCTTACAGGTCCCTGGAAACAAGGACTTGCAGAGTGAAATAAACTGACACTCTCCCTACCTACAGTTTTCTGTCCCTAGAATAAATGTTTTTTTTAAGCACAATATAGCACAAGGACAATTCACTCACTGTCCTTACAGGTCCCTGGAAACAAGGACTTGCAGAGTGAAAAAAAAAAAACACTCTCCCTACCTACAGTTTTCTGTCCCTAGAAAAAATGTTTTTTTTAATCACAATATAGCACAAGAACAATTCACTCACTGTCCTTACAGGTCCCTGGAAACAAGGACTTGCAGAGTGAAAGAAAAAAAACACTCTCCCTACCTACAGTTTTCTGTCCCTAGAAAAAATGTTTTTTTTAATCACAATATAGCACAAGGACAATTCACTCACTGTCCTTACAGGTCCCTGGAAACAAGGACTTGCAGAGTGAAAGAAAAAAAACACTCTCCCTACCTACAGTTTTCTGTCCCTAGAAAAAATGTTTTTTTTAATCACAATATAGCACAAGGACAATTCACTCACTGTCCTTACAGGTCCCTGGAAACAAGGACTTGCAGAGTGAAATAAACTGACACTCTCCCTACCTACAGTTTTCTGTCCCTAGAATAAATGTTTTTTTTAAGCACAATATAGCACAAGGACAATTCACTCACTGTCCTTACAGGTCCCTGGAAACAAGGACTTGCAGAGTGAAAGAAAAAAAACACTCTCCCTACCTACAGTTTTCTGTCCCTAGAAAAAATGTTTTTTTTTAAGCACAATATAGCACAAGGACAATTCACTCACTGTCCTTCCAGGTCCCTGGAAACAAGGACTTGCAGAGTGAAAGAAAAAAAACACTCTCCCTACCTACAGTTTTCTGTCCCTAGAAAAAATGTTTTTTTTAATCACAATATAGCACAAGGACAATTCACTCACTGTCCTTACAGGTCCCTGGAAACAAGGACTTGCAGAGTGAAAGAAACTGACACTCTCCCTACCTACAGTTTTCTGTCCCTAGAATAAATGTTTTTTTTAAGCACAATATAGCACAAGGACAATTCACTCACTGTCCTTACAGGTCCCTGGAAACAAGGACTTGCAGAGTGAAAGAAAAAAAACACTCTCCCTACCTACAGTTTTCTGTCCCTAGAAAAAATGTTTTTTTTAATCACAATATAGCACAAGGACAATTCACTCACTGTCCTTACAGGTCCCTGGAAACAAGGACTTGCAGAGTGAAATAAACTGACACTCTCCCTACCTACAGTTTTCTGTCCCTAGAATAAATGTTTTTTTTAAGCACAATATAGCACAAGGACAATTCACTCACTGTCCTTACAGGTCCCTGGAAACAAGGACTTGCAGAGTGAAAGAAAAAAAACACTCTCCCTACCTACAGTTTTCTGTCCCTAGAAAAAATGTTTTTTTAAATCACAATATAGCACAAGGACAATTCACTCACTGTCCTTACAGGTCCCTGGAAACAAGGACTTGCAGAGTGAAATAAACTGACACTCTCCCTACCTACAGTTTTCTGTCCCTAGAATAAATGTTTTTTTAAGCACAATATAGCACAAGGACAATTCACTCACTGTCCTTACAGGTCCCTGGAAACAAGGACTTGCAGAGTGAAAGAAAAAAAACACTCTCCCTACCTACAGTTTTCTGTCCCTAGAAAAAATGTTTTTTTTAATCACAATATAGCACAAGGACAATTCACTCACTGTCCTTACAGGTCCCTGGAAACAAGGACTTGCAGAGTGAAATAAACTGACACTCTCCCTACCTACAGTTTTCTGTCCCTAGAATAAATGTTTTTTTTAAGCACAATATAGCACAAGGACAATTCACTCACTGTCCTTACAGGTCCCTGGAAACAAGGACTTGCAGAGTGAAAAAAAAAAAACACTCTCCCTACCTACAGTTTTCTGTCCCTAGAAAAAATGTTTTTTTTAATCACAATATAGCACAAGAACAATTCACTCACTGTCCTTACAGGTCCCTGGAAACAAGGACTTGCAGAGTGAAAGAAAAAAAACACTCTCCCTACCTACAGTTTTCTGTCCCTAGAAAAAATGTTTTTTTTAATCACAATATAGCACAAGGACAATTCACTCACTGTCCTTACAGGTCCCTGGAAACAAGGACTTGCAGAGTGAAAGAAAAAAAACACTCTCCCTACCTACAGTTTTCTGTCCCTAGAAAAAATGTTTTTTTTAATCACAATATAGCACAAGGACAATTCACTCACTGTCCTTACAGGTCCCTGGAAACAAGGACTTGCAGAGTGAAATAAACTGACACTCTCCCTACCTACAGTTTTCTGTCCCTAGAATAAATGTTTTTTTTAAGCACAATATAGCACAAGGACAATTCACTCACTGTCCTTACAGGTCCCTGGAAACAAGGACTTGCAGAGTGAAAGAAAAAAAACACTCTCCCTACCTACAGTTTTCTGTCCCTAGAAAAAATGTTTTTTTTTAAGCACAATATAGCACAAGGACAATTCACTCACTGTCCTTCCAGGTCCCTGGAAACAAGGACTTGCAGAGTGAAAGAAAAAAAACACTCTCCCTACCTACAGTTTTCTGTCCCTAGAAAAAATGTTTTTTTTAATCACAATATAGCACAAGGACAATTCACTCACTGTCCTTACAGGTCCCTGGAAACAAGGACTTGCAGAGTGAAAGAAACTGACACTCTCCCTACCTACAGTTTTCTGTCCCTAGAATAAATGTTTTTTTAAGCACAATATAGCACAAGGACAATTCACTCACTGTCCTTCCAGGTCCCTGGAAACAAGGACTTGCAGAGTGAAAGAAACTGACACTGTCCCTACCTACAGTTTTCTGTCCCTAGAATAAATGTTTTTTTTAAGCACACTATAGCACAAGCACAAAACACACTGACACTCTCCCTACCTATCCTTCTCTTTCCCTAAACTAAAGGAATCCAGGTTAAGCAAGAAAGAAATAACAGTCACTGTCCCTGCCTATGCTGCTCTATCCCTGCTCCGGAACACACTACACTAGGCCGCCGTGCTGGCGGCCTTTTATAGTGTGGGGCGTGTACTAAACACCCTCAGCAATAATTGGCCACAGGCATCCTGCCTGTGGCCAATCATTGCTCTCCTCGCTGCCGGCGCTGTGATTGGCCAAGCATGCGGGGTCACAGTGCATGCTTGGCCAATCACAGCGCCTGGATGACACTGCGATGGCGTAGTGCATTGTGGGCCGTTCGCGTCACTCGAATTTGGCGCGAACGGCCCAAATCGTTCGATCTTCGTCGAACGATCGAACAGCCGATGTTCGAGTCGAACGTATGTTCGACTCGAACACGAAGCTCATCCCTAGTCTCTGGGAATAGCAAGGTAGCTGTTATTTGTGTGCATGGGGACACCCGAGAGTATCCCGTGACTACAGTGTGTTTCGAGACCCCCAAAGGTACCCTCTCTCATCCAGTGGGCTTAGTATCTCAGTTACCGCATGACGCCATTGTGGGAAGGGATTTTCCGAAGTTCTGGGAACTGTGGGATGATCCTGAGCCCCTCACTGGTGCCCCTATGTACCAGGAATGTGATAGCCAGAACTCCCCTGAGAGTGGTGAGGACTCTCCGGAATTTCCCTTATCAGTATTGGCAGGGGAGACTCAAGAAACTGGAGAGGAGCCCACCTCCTCAGACGAAAACCTACCGTCTGTGGAGTTTTCTGATCTTGAGGTTCACAGGGAAAACTTTGCCACAGAACAGTTGAAAGACCCCGCCCTAATAAAGGCACGGGAAAACGTAGTGAAAATAGATGGCGAGTTAGTGAACCCAGATAATACCTGCACTTACCCATACTTCAGCGTAGAGAAGGACCTACTGTATCGGGTGGCAAAAAGGGCAGAAGAAACCGTTGAGCAGCTTGTGGTGCCCAAACCTTACAGGAAGTTGGTGTTGGAGTTGGCCCATGGGCACATTCTTGGAGGTCATCTGGGGACAGAGAAAACCCGAGAGAGGGTATTACAGAGATTCTATTGGCCGGGGGTGATGAAGGACGTAGGAAATTATTGTTCCTCCTGCCCTGTGTGTCAGAGGTTGGCCCCGATGCCACATTTCCGTAGCCCGCTGGTCCCTCTACCCATCATTGAGGTCCCGTTTGAGAGGATCGCCATGGATTTGGTAGGTCCTATAATCAAGTCCGCTAGGGGGCACCAGTACATATTAGTTATAATGGACTATGCCACCCGTTATCCAGAAGCGATCCCTCTCCAAAATACCTCGGCCAAAACCATAGCCAAAGAGCTATCTCTTGTTTTTAGCCGGGTGGGTATTTGTAAAGAACTGCTTACGGACCAAGGTACACCCTTTATGTCCCGGGTTATGAAAGAGCTGTGTAAATTGTTCAAAGTGACGCAATTGCGTACGTCTGTGTATCACCCCCAAACCGATGGGCTGGTTGAAAGATTCAACAAAACCCTAAAACAAATGTTGAAGAAAGTGGTGGATAGAGATGGAAAGGATTGGGACTGTTTACTTCCTTATTTGATGTTTGCTATTAGGGAGGTGCCCCAATCCTCTACGGGATTCTCCCCCTTTGAGTTACTGTATGGGAGACACCCAAGAGGGCTGTTGGATATTGCCAAGGAAACTTGGGAAAGTGAGAGTTCTCCCCACAGGAGTGTGATTGAGCATGTCGCCCTGATGCAAGATCGAATTGCACAGGTAATGCCCATCGTGAAGGAACATTTGGCCCAAGCGCAGGTGGCACAGCAGAGAGTGTACAACCGTGGAGCCAAGACCCGTACCTTTTCCCCGGGGGATAGGATATTGGTACTTGTCCCTACGGTTGAAAGTAAATTCCTTGCCAAATGGCAAGGCCCCTACGAGATAATGGAAAAAGTGAGCGAAGTGAATTACAAGGTCAGACAACCAGGAAGGCGAAAGCCCGAACAGATCTATCACGTTAATCTGTTGAAAGCCTGGAGGGATAGAGAGTCCCTAGTCGCAGACACTTGGTCACCAGCTCAAACTGGTTGCGTGATTCCTGAGGTTGGAATAGCAGCCACCTTGTCACAACCCCAACAACAGGAGGTTAAGGAGTTTGTGCTTCGCAACAAGGAGGTATTCTCTGAGCTGCCGGGACAAACATCTGGGGTAGAGCATGACATCATTACCCCGCCCGGTGAAAGGGTGAAGTTAAAACCCTATCGGATCCCAGAGGCCCGACGGGAGGCAATACGGGAGGAAGTACAGAAAATGCTGAACTTAGGGGTGATAGAGGAGTCCCAAAGTGATTGGTCTAGTCCCATTGTGTTGGTGCCTAAACCGGATGGGAGCTGGCGATTTTGTAACGATTTTCGTCAGTTGAACAAAGTTACAAAATTTGACACCTACCCCATGCCACGTATAGATGAGTTGATCGACCGGCTGGGAACAGCCCGATACATGACGACTCTTGACCTCACAAAAGGGTATTGGCAAATCCCCCTGGCCAAGTCGGCCAAAGAGAAAACCGCATTTGTAACCCCAGACGGGGCGTTCCAATATAAAAGAATGCCGTTCGGGTTACAGAATGCGCCGGCCACATTCCAGCGGAAAATGGACCAGATGCTGAGGCCCCATCGGAAGTATGCTGCGGCTTACCTGGATGACGTATTTGTCCATAGCACAGATTGGGCCTCACATCTGCCAAAAGTGCAAGCAGTCCTGGACTCTGTTCGGGAAGCGGGGTTTACGGCTAACCCCAAGAAGTGTACCATTGGGCAGGAGGAGGCCAAATATCTTGGGTACACCATTGGGAGGGGAGTAATAAAACCCCAACTCAACAAAGTCGAGGCCATCCAGAGTTGGCCACGTCCCAACAGCAAGAAGCAGGTACGAGCCTTTCTGGGAATCGCTGGGTATTATCGGCGATTCATTCCCCACTTTGCTTCTAAGGCTGTGCCCCTAACCAACCTGACGAAGGGGAAAGGGTCGGTCATGATTAAATGGACCCCCGAGGCTGAGGCAGCATTACAATTCTTGAAACAAGCCTTATGTAGCCAGCCAGTGTTGTACTCACCCGACTTCTCTAAAGACTTTGTCGTACAAAGTGATGCGTCAGATGTGGGGTTAGGAGCAGTATTGTCCCAGGTCTGGAACGGGGAAGAGCACCCAGTCATTTACCTCAGCAGGAAGTTGAAGTCCCATGAGGTAAATTACGCCACCGTTGAAAAGGAGTGTTTAGCGGTGAAGTGGGCTCTAGATTCCCTTCGGTACTACCTGCTAGGTAGGCACTTTGACATGGTTACGGATCACGCTCCGTTAAAGTGGATGGCTCAAAACAAGGAAACAAATAGAAGAGTGAATAGGTGGTTCCTGGCCCTCCAGGAATTCAACTTCACAGTAAAGCATCGCCCTGGCGTTCAAATGGGGAATGTGGATGCTTTGTCTCGAGTACATGAATGCCTGATTGCTGGTGTTCCAACCCCGAGGTTAAAACAAGAGGGGGGGGTATGTGACAGCAGGAAGGTAAAGTCACCTGGTTGCATCCAGGGGGGTAGATATATTTCGCCCAGATTCAGGCTTTACGCCGACTTATACAACTAGGTGGAGAGTTGTATAAGGCTAGTGGGCTCATGGATGACTCATACCTCTAGGGAGAGTGTGGGGCGTCGTACAGACAGGGAGTTGATGAGGCCAGCTGAAGCTTGTCAGCTCATTTAGGCCTCTATAAGAACTCCCAGATTCATTAGGTGTTAGCTCATGCCTGGAACCAGACCTGTGTGGACTGTCTAGGGAGAGTGAACCCCTGTGCGGTGAGACAAAGCCTGTGTGGCTATTTGCTTGGACATTTAAAACCAGGGACTTAGGGACTAGGACAGCACTAGGCTGATCCCAGTTGTTAGTTAGGAAACCTGTATGTTTAGTCAGAGGTCAACTTGACCAGGATTTATTTTGGTTATGTTTCTTTTGCTTTGCTGTGTTTTGTCACTGTAAATAGAAAATAAACCGCACCGTTTTGATTTTGAAAACCACAACCTCCGTTTGCTGGGCCTGTTTTGTGTGGGGAGCCCATCCCGGGGGTCACACACACCCGCTGCCGAGCTAACCCCCTCACAATATATATATATATATATATATATATACTGTATATATATATATGTAGAACACAGATCTTTTTCCCCCTCTTACCTTCTCAAGCAGGGGGATAAGACACACCATGCCACATGCCCGTGTCCTCTAGATTATAGAGGTCAGGCGGTGTTACATACTTGGGTCCCGCAGTTAGTAGCTTCCTTCTTCTGGTTCTCCCCTCTATGTTTATAGAGGCGAGTCTTTATCTTTCCCAAATGAGGTCAATGTCCACACAACATATCAACTCCAACGTGAGTTTATTTTATCTGCTTCCAGGAACCAGAGAGTTGAAGTAAGAAAAGGCTTAGCAGATAGAAGAGGATTCAGGCACACTCTTGGCTTCGTCGCCACTCGGTCCCGAGTGGGTACAGCTCACCCGGATAGTCACTCAATAGCACTAGCAGCCGGCGTGATGCTGGAACAACGACTCAGTCCCCTCCAAGGACCAAGATCCCTCCTGAACTTTCAACACTCCGCAGAGGCAGTCTGCGAAGCGAGGAATCCTTCCCTCCGACAGGTCACCAGGCCTTTCCCGAGTCGGCAATACTCTATTACTCGCCCTCTTGTTATGGGATCGATCCTCCCCTGGTTTCCTCTGTGTCAGAGCGGCTACTCTCACTCGGGTTCCCTGGGACTCCTCTTCGTTGTAGACCCAGTCAAAGGTACTGGGCCTACCTGGAACTCCGTAGCCTCGGGCTGAAGGTGCCCGAGACTCCTCAATCAAGATAGGGCGCACCCCCCTCTGAGGGGTAGCTCCCTCCGGGCAGTGGGTCCCGGGAATTGCGAACCAACAAACTACTCCTGTGTAATGGCGTCTGCCCCTTATATACCCTCTCCCGGCATGCACAGCAGGCCAGAACCGCCCACCAATGGCAGCCGAGAGAGGACATCCAATACCTACTCCATCACCTGTAGTTCAACCCCGGGAACAGGTGACAGCACCACCTATACGCCAAATGGGAACTGAACGCTAGGCGACACAGCAGTAAGGCAGAGTCCAAACAATCAAAAGACCCGAGCCAAACTATTGCTCTGGTCACCCCTAAATTTAGGTATAGAGGGGTTAAATTTGGGGACCCCACTACATATATATATATATATATATATATATATATATATATATATACACACACAGTATCTCAAAAAAGTGAGTACACCCCTAACATTTTTGTAAATATTTTATTTTATCTTTTCATGTGACAACACTGAAGAAATTACACTTTGCTACAATGTAAAGTATGTAAGTTGCGCTCCTCCACCTTCCGTTTGAGGATGCCCCACAGATGCTCAATAGGGTTTAGGTCTGGAGACATGCTTGGCCAGTCCATCACCTTTACCCTCAGCTTCTTTAGCAAGGCAGTGGTCGTCTTGGAGGTGTGTTTGGGGTGGTTATCATGTTGGAATACTACCCTGCGGTCCAGTCTCTGTAGGGAGGGGATTATGCTCTGCTGCATTATGTCACAGTACATGTTGGCATTCCTGGTTCCCTCAATGATCTGTAGCTCCCCAGTGCCGGCAGAACTCATGCAGCCCCAGACCATGATACTCCCACCACCATGCTTCACTGTAGGCAAAACACACTTGTCTTTGTACTCCTCACCTGGTTGCCGCCACACACGCCTGACACCATCTGACCCAAATACGTTTATCTTGGTCTCATCAGACCACAGGACATGGTCCCAGTAAGCCGTGTCCTTAGTCTGCTTGTCTTCAGCAAACTGTTTGCGGCTTTCTTGTGCATCATCTTTAGAAGAGGCTTCCTTCTGGGACGACAGCCATGTAGACCAATTTGATGCAGTGTGCGGCGTATGGTCTGAGCAGGCTAACCCCCCCCCCCCCCCTTCAACCTCTGCAGCAATGCTGGCAGCACTCATACCTCTATTTCCCAAAGACAACCTCTGGATATGACGCTGAGCACGTGACCTCAACTTCTTTGGTGGACCATGGCGAGGCCTGTTCTGAGTGGAACCTGTCCTGTTATACCGCTGTATGGTCTTGGCCACCGTGCTGCAGCTCAGTTTCAGGGTCTTGGCAATCTTCTTATAGCCTCGGCCATCTTTATGTAGAGCAACAATTCCTTTTTTTCATATCCTCAGAGAGTTCTTTGCCATGAGGTGCCATGTTGAACTTACAGTGACCAGTATGAGAGAGTGAGAGCGATAACACCAAATTTAACACACCTGCTCCCCATTCACACCTGAGACCTTGTAACACTAATGAGTCACATGACACCAGGGAGGGAAAATGGCTAATTGGGCCCAATTTGGACATTTTCACTTAGGGGGTGTACTCACTTTTGTTGCCAGCGGTTTAGACATTAATGGCTGTGTGTTGAGTTATTTTGAGGGGACAGCAAATTTACACCGTTATACAAGCTGTACACTCACTACTTTACATTGTAGCAAAGTGTCATTTCTTCAGTGTTGTCACATGAAAAGATAGAAGAAAATATTTACAAAAATGTGAGGGGTGTACTTACTTTTGTGAGATACTGTGTATCATATATATATTCTACACAAGCCAAGGTAAAATGCAATATGGTGACCTGGAGGCATTCTGTACGAAGGAGGTCCCCCAGAAATGTAATTTCCTGCTCATGTGATTGATTGGCTCACCCATGGGTTTGGTGCGGGTTACCTGTGCTTTCCCATACAGTTCTGTTATTTCCCACAGTGCATGCAAAAACAGATAGGAGTCTGCAACAAAGTCTGTTAACCACTTGCAGACTGCCCACCAGTGGCGGTGCCAGTGTTTTTTTTTTTGGGGGGGGCAGCAAACAACCCCTGCCCGGTTGGTTGGTAGGTCGGCGCCACCCCACCTACCCCGGCACTTACCCCATCGGTTGCAGGCGGGCAGCGGCCGGGTTGCGGTCTCTTATGGGTGGCGGGCTGCTCTTGTGTCCTCTCTGCATCACGGCGGCTTCTGCCGTGTGACTCCTCCCTCCTCTTCCTCCTAGGCGTCCAATAGAATCGCCTGTCCTTTCAGCCAAGCGAGTGACTGGTGTCAAAACCTGCTTCCTGATTGGCCGGGAGGAGGATCAGTGTTACAACAGCGAATATTGACAGCGAATATTGATTCGCTGTTGTAACACACCCGGGTGGGCTCGGAGCGCACTCTCTGCGACCCGAGCCCACCCTACATTAAAGCCTATCAGAGCCTCTGGCTTTAATCGGTGCTTCAAAGAAACAGCCCCTCTGCATTGAAATCCATGGGCTGGGGCCCTGAAAGGGGCCAGACGCATTTATAGGGGAGGCGACGATAAACAGGGGGGGGGGCGGCGCCTGTGCGCCTTTAATGGACGGGCCGCCCTTGCTGCCCACTGTACATAAACTGCGGCAGGGCGGCCGCTCAGTGCCAGATCACGTACCTAGTACGTGATCTGACACTTCCAGGTCTGGGGCGCCCGCTCCTGCTGTGATTATACACAGCGGGAGTTAATCGGCAGGTACGGCAGACTTGATGTCGGTACACAGGCAGAACGGCAGTCTGCCTATATAAACAAGGCAGATTACCGTTCTGTGAGTACAGAAGGCATGGATCCTATGTTCCTGTAAGGCAGAAACACAGATCCATGCCTTCCACTAGTAAAAGCACTACACTGAATCACTGGCTAGGCGCACAGGTAATCCTTGGAATAGACATGTGCACTGCCGAAAAATTCGTTTTTTTCATTTTTGTTTTTTTGCTTTTTTCGGGAAATCAGAAATTCGGATTTCCGAATTACCGAATTCTGAATTTTCGAATTTCTGAATTTCCAAAAAAAATAATAAAACGAAAACGAAAAAAAATAATTTTTCGAATTTCCGAAAAAAGCAAAAAAACTAAAAAAACAAATTTCCGATTTTGGGAAATTCTGAAATTCTAAAAACTCAGAATTCGAAAATTCAACTTTCCAAATTTCCCATTTTAGATTTTAGAATTTTAGATTTTAGAATTTTGCAATTTAGAATTTTCGAATCTCAAATTTTCGAAATTTCCAATTTTCGAATTTTCGAAATTCGGAATTTCGGAAATTCGGAAATTTGAAAATCCGAATTTCGGAAATTCCGAATTTCAGAAATTCGAAAATTTGAATTTCGGAAATTCGTAAAATCGGAAAATCGAGATTTCGGAAATCTGAAAATTCGTAAATTGAAAAATTCGGAAATCTGATAATTCGTAAATTGAAAAATTCGTAAATTCGTAAATTTCGAAATTCGGAAACTTCGGAAATTCGAAAATCCGAAAATTCGAAAATTGAAAAATTCGGAAATTCTGAAATTTCGGGATTAACGAATTTCTCTAAATTCGTGAAAAACGAATTAGAAACTAAACGAAATGCACATATCTACCTTGGAATGCACCTGATGTTAACCCCTTTCCAGCCAGTGTAATTAGTACAGTGGCAGTGCATATTTTTAGCACTGATCACTGTATTAGTGTTACTGATCCCCAAAAATTGTCAAAAGTGTCAGTTAGTGTCCAATTTGTCCGCCGCAATATCGCAGTCTCGCTATAAGTCGCTGATCGCCACCATTACTAGTAAATAAATAAAAATATCCAATAGTTTGTAGGCGCTATAACCACTTGCCGACCAGCCACAGTCATTATACAGCTTCTGGTCGGCTCTATTGCCGTAGGTGTACATCACTACTTGCAATAGATACAGTGGGCACGCGCATGGCACTGGAGCCGATGTGCGTGACCGGCGGCCGCAATGTCTGCCGGCCACCAGCGATCGCTCCACAGAGAGGCAGAACGGGGATCTGTCAATGTAAACAGATAAACATATTCTATCGCTGTTGTAACATCTGGGTGGGCTCCTGGTGCAATGCTCTGCGCCACGAGCCCATCCTATTTTGAAGCCTATTAGAGCCTAATGCCTTGTACACACGACCGGTTTTCCCGGCAGGAAAAAAAAACGACGCTTTTCCTGACGGGATTCCTCTCAAGCCTGCCTTGCATACACACGGTCGCACAAAAGACAGCTGAACTTTTGAATGCCAAGAATGCGGTGACGTCAAAGACTACGACGACCCGACAAAGTGACGTTCTATGCTCCCGCGCATGCGTCAAATTGTTTACGAGCATGCACGTTTTTTTTCCCCTCGGGAAAGCATACAGACGACCGGTTTTATCGGCAGGATTTTTTCCTGACGGGGAAAAAAGAGAGCTGGTTCTCTTTTTTACCCCCGCTGTTTTCCCGACAGGATGGAGCATACACGCGGCCGGTTTTCCCGGCCAAAAGCGTACATGGCAGTTTTCCTGCCGGGAAAAACGGTCGTGTGTACGAGGCATAAGGCTCTTATCAGGTGCTTCAAAAAAACACCCCCCCTGCTGTATTTCAGGCGCCCGGTATCCTGAAAGGGGCCAGAGGCATGGATAGGGAGTGGCCGCGGCGGGCGTGGATAGATTCATGCTTTACATGAATCTATCTATTATACATATAGGGGGTGGCGTGGATAGAGGGGATGGCCCCCGGGAGCCCCTAATGGACGGGCCACCACTGGAAGCTGTTATAGCTGCAAAGGGCGGGGCCAACTCAATATTGAACCCTACGGAGTAAGACTGGGATGCCATTAAAGTTCATGTGCGTGTAAAGGCCGGTGTCCCAATACTTTTGGTAATATAGTGTGTGTAAGTTAATTAAAAAAGTTATGTCCACTTTTGCATTACTTTTGGTACAGCCCTCGTATGTTTACCCCTGGGCACCGACCGTACGCAAATTTGGAGCCTCTCGGCGGCTGGGCCTTTGGCGCTGAGGGGCCACATGTTTGGATGCATTGGCGCCGATAGAGCTGTGCCGAGAGCACGCGTCCTGCGCGTTACCAGTGCAGTGATCGGCGGCTCACGAAAAGCTCCCCATCACTTCTTACAATCGTGAGTTTTCCGATCATGTGACAGCCGTGACAGCCAATCACATGGCCACAAGCCCCGCCCCATGCCAAACTCCTTAATAGGCTGGGGAGAGTGGTGCTAAAGTCTGAAGTTTTTTTATCTTAACCACTTCAGCCCCGGAAGATTTGGCTGCTCAATGACCAGGCCATTTTTTGCAATACGGCACTGCGTCACTTTAACTGACGCAGTCGTGCGACGCTGTACCCAAACAAAATTGATGTCCCTTTATTCCCACAAATAGAGCTTTCTTTTGGTGGTATTTGATCACCTCTGCGGTTTTTATTTTTTGTGCTATAAACAAAAAAAGAGCGCCAATTTTGAAAAAAAACCCACAATATTTTGTACTTTTTACTATAATAAATATCCCCATTTTTTTTTTTTTTTTAAAGCTAATTTTTTCCTCAGTTTAGGTTATGTATTCTTCTACATATTTTTGGTAATAAAAATCGCAATAAGCGCATATTGATTGGTTTGCGCAAAAGTTATAGCGTCTACAAAATAGGGAAAAGATTTATGGCATTTTTTTTTTTGTTACAAGTAATGGCGGCGATATGCGATTTTTATCGCGACTGCGACATTGCAACGGACAGATCGGACACTTTTGACACATTTTTGGGACCGTTGACAATTATACAGCGATCAGTGCTATAAAAATGCACTGATTACTGTGTAAATGTCACTGGCAGGGAAGGGGTGAACACTAGGGGGGTTAACTGTGTTCCCTCGTGTGTGTTCTAACTGTATGGCTAGTAGGAACTCACGATCTGCCTCTCCTCTCCTCACAGAACAGGGATTTGTGTGTTTACACACACACGTCCCTGTTCTGGATCTCATGCCCGCGATAGCACGCCGGCCACACGCATCGGCACCCCCGCAGTGAAGCGGGCAAGCGGGCAAGCGTGCCTGCTATCCCGCTTAAAGGGACGACGGAACGACGGTTCGTGGGATCGCGCCGACCCACCGCCGTATAATGACGGCGGTGGGTCGGCCGTCATTATACCGTCATTCTGTGTGCATCAGCCCGCCTCAGCCCCCCTAATACTTACCTGAGCCCCATCTCCATCCAGCGATATTGGACGAGAGCCTCGGATTGTCTGGGACTCTCCCTCCTCAGTGGCTGAGACAGCAGAGGATTGCCATAGGCTCCCGCTGCCAAATCAAAGTCAGTGAGCCAATGAGGAGAGAGAAGGGGGCGGGGCCAATCTGCGGCTCCATGTCTGAATGGACACACAGAGTAGCGGCTCGGCTCGAGTGCCCCCATAGGAAGCTGCTTGTTGTGGGGGGCACTGGGCAGGAGGGAGGGGCCAGTAGCGCAGGCGAGGGACCCCGAGAAAAGGGAGGATCGGGGCTGCTCTGTGTAAAACCATTACACAGAGCAGGTACAGGTGATACTCGAAAAATTTAAATATCGTGCAAAAGTTCATTTATTTCACTAATGCAACTTAAAAGGTGAAACTAATATATGAGACTCATTACAGGCAAAGCAAGATAGTTCAAGCCGTGATTTGTCATCATTGTGACGATTATGGCTTACAGTCCTGCCGTGATTGCCCGCAATCACGGCAGGACCGTGGATCTGTGTGTTTAAACACCCAGATCCACGTCCTGTCAGAGGTGAGGAGACCGATGTGTGTTCCCAGTACAGAGGAACACCGATCTGTCTCCTCCCCTTGTGAGTCCCCGCCCTCTACAGTTAGAATCACTCCCTAGGGAACATATTTAACCCCTTCAGCGCCCCCTAGTGTTAACCCCATTCCCTGCCAGTCACATTTACACAGTAATCAGTGCAGTTTTATAGCACTAATCGCTGTATAAATGTGAATGGTCCCAAAAATGTGTCAAAAGTGTCCGATGTGTCCGCCGCAATGTCACGGTCACAATAAAAATTCGCAGATCGCCGCCATTACTAGTAAAAAAATAAAAAACGATAAAAATGCCATAAATCTATCCCTTATTTTGTAGACGCTATAACTTTTGCGCGAACCAATCAATAAACGCCAATTGCGATTTTTTTTTTTTTACCAAAAATATGTAGAAGAATACGTGTCGGCCTAAACTGAGGATTTTTTTTTTTTTTTTAAAGATTTTTTTGGGGATATTTATTATGGCAAAAGGTAAAAAATATTGATTTTTTTTCGAAATTGTCGCTCTATTTTTGTTTATAGCGCAAAAAAAAAAAAAAAAAAACGGAGAGATGATCAAATACCACCAAAAAGCTCCTGTCTGGGGTGACCCTGGAGGAGAGAGGACTTTTGGAGCGTTACTATTTCATGTATTCTTAGCATCACTATGTTAGAATTTATTACTCGTGTTCTACTCTATTTGATACTAAAGGCCTCATGCCCGCGGATGTTTTTACAGCCGCGTTTTTGGAGCGTTTTTTACAGCTTAAAAACGCCTGTCCATGTTATTGTATACATTTTTTGACCGTATTTTTTGCGGAAAAAAAAAAAACGCCGGAGCTCAAAAACGCCGCTGCGGCGTTTTTGCGTGTTTTCGTGCTTTTTTGCGCGTTTTTTACCGCATTGCGGTTTTTTTTTGCCTAACGCCGACGCCGCGGAACGCACTGGTCCTGGGTTTTTTTTTACAGCTTAAAAACGCCTATGCTATTTGCAGCTCAAAAACGCCTAGGTGGGCATGAAGCCATAGACTAACATGGACAGGCGTTTTTAAGCTGTAAAAAACGCTCAAAAACGCGGCTGTAAAAACGTCCGCGGGCATGAGGCCTAATGCACAACGAACATTGTTTAAGTGTTCTTGTATTTTCCTGATAAAAATCAATAAAAACTGATTGAAAAAAAAATAAAAATAAAATACCACCAAAAGAAAGCTCTATTTGTGGGGAAAAAAAGGACATCAATTTTGTTTGGGAGCCACGTGGCACGACCGCGCAATTGTCAGTTAAAGCAACGCAGTGCCGAATCACGAAAAGTGCTCTGGTCAGGAAGGGGGTAAATTCCTCCGGGGCTCAAGTGGTTAATATCACTTTAAGGCTAGGTTCACACTGCTGCGAATTCAAAAAACAGATTTTTACCGCGATTCGCGGCTGCGATTTCAGGGAATACCAGTCTATAGAGCTGAATTTGCATCGCACACGGATCAAACTCGCACAGGACCCTTTTTTCCCGCAGCTTAGATTCGCACCGCACTGATGTGAACGGCACTAATGTAAAACAATGTTATTAAGCCCTGGTTCACACTGGTGCGTTTTGACATGCGATTTGGCATGTCAAATCGCATGTCAAAACGGCGGTATTTGCCGCAAATTTCCGGCAATGGCACCGTCCTAATCGGTGCGACGCCGCATCTGCGGCGCTGCATCGATTTCAAAAAGTAGTTTCTGTACTACTTTTTGCGATTTTGGCCTCGCAATTTACATTGACATCTGTGCAGAAACCTGTACAGATGTCTCTGTAATCGCGGCCGAAATTGGGACTGACCAGCGGGAGTGAAATCGTGCGAGTTCAGCTGAACTCGCACGGCTTCACTCTCGCAGCCCACTGTGAACCTGGGCATAAATGACTTGCGAATTTGAGCAATCGCAACGGCTCAAATTCGCAATAGAATTCTCAGCAGTCTGAACCCAGCCTGAGGCTAGGTTCAGACTGCTGCGAATTCATAATCGCGCGATTTCAGGGAATACCAGTCTATAGAGCTGAATTCGCAACGCACACGGATAAAACTCGCACTGGACACTTTTTTCTCGCAGTTTAGATTCGCAACGTATTGATGTAAACGGCACTAATGTTAAACTATGTAATTTAAATGACTTGCGAATTTGAGAAATCGCAACGGCTCAAATTCGCAATAGAATTCGCAGCAGTGTGAACCTAGCTTTACCGCGATTTTGCGGCTGCGTTTTTTGCAGCAAATTTGCCGCGATTTTTTACCGCGATTTGCGGCCACGATTTCAGGGAATACCAGTCTATAGAGCTGAATTCGCATCGCACACGGATCAAACGCGCAAAGGACCCTTTTTTCCCCGCAGCTTAGATTCGCACCGCACTGATGTGAACGGCACTAATGTAAAACAATGTTATTTTAATTATTTGCGAATTTGAGACATCGCAACGGCTCAATTTTGCAATTAAAATTCGCAGCAGTGTGAACCCAGCCTAAGCCCAGGTTCACACTGGGGCTGCGGGAGTGAAGCCATGCGAGTTCAGCTGAACTCGCACGATTTCACTCCTGCCTGTCAGTCCCGATTTCAGCCGCGATTACAGAGACATCTGACACAGATGTCAATGTAAATCGCGGCTGAAATCGCAAAAAGTAGTACAGAAACTACTTTTTGAAATTAGTGCAGCGCCGCAGATGCGGCGTCGCACCGATTAGGACGGTGCCATTGCCCGCAATTTGCGGCAAATTTCGCCGATTTGACATGCGATTTGACATGTCAAATCGCACCAGTGTGAACCAGGGCTAAAAATGTATTGTTATAATTGCCTGGAGTTCTACTTTAGCACCAACAGAGAAGATTTCTTTTTGCATTAACCACTTAAGCCCCGGACCAATACGGGCCATTATGACCAGGCCCCTTTTTGCGATTCGGCACTGCGTCGCTTTAACTGACAATTGCGCAGTCGTGCGACGTGGCTCCAAAACAAAATTGGCGTCCTTTTTTCCGCACATATAGAGATTTCTTTTGGTGGTATTTGATCGCCTCTGTGCTTTTTATTTTTTGCGCTATAAACAAAAATAGAGCGAAAATTTTAAAAAAAATGACATATTTTTTACTTTTTGCTATAATAAATATCCCCAAAAAATATATAAAAAACATTTTTTTTCCTCAGTTTCGGCCGATACGTATTCTTCTACATATTTTTGGTAAAAAAAAAACGCAATCGGCGTTTATTGATTGGTTTGCGCAAAAATTATAGCGTTTACAAAATAGGGGATACTTTTAAGGCATTTTTATTTTTTTATTTTTTTTACTAGTAATGGCGGCGATCAGCGATTTTTTTTCGTGACTGCGACATTATGGCGGACACATCGGACACTTTTGACACATTTTTGGGACCATTGTCATTTTCACAGCGATCAGTGCTATAAAAATGCACTGGTTACTGTGAAAATGACACTGGCAGTGAAGGGGTTAACCACTAGGGGCGCTGGAGGGGTTAAGTGTGCCCTAGGGGAGTGTTTACCACTGTGTGGGGACGTGGCTACGACTGACACGTGACCGATCTCCGCTCTGATTACACAGAGCGGAGATCGGTGACATTGTCAGTAGAGGAGCGGGGAGATGTTGTGTTTACACTAACATCTCCCCGCTCCGAGCCTCCGTGAGACGATCGCGGGGATCCCCTCAGCGATCGAGTCCGCGGGACCCGCGGCCCCACTCACGGGGAAGGCAGGGGGGTCGCGAGCGCGGCGGCGGCGGCGGCGCGCTCGCAACCCCGACGTCAGCAGTTAAAGGGCCACGTGATTGTGCCTGTACGAGACATTCTGCCGACGTATATATACCGTGAGCGGTCGGCAAGTGGTTAATAAATCAAATGTTCCCATCGACAGGACGCCATTCACTCACTCAGGACGCATTCAACGGTAAATGATAATGTCACACTAATCCTGAAAATTCTTTTTCTATGAAATCTATAAGGTTATAAGGTTTATTTATCCTTCAGCTTACTATCAGCGTTCATTCATTATGGATGGTAATAATTACTTTTTATTAATGTTTCTGTTAATCATAAATATTTTATACAGTTACGGAAGACGCAGGAGCCCGGCGGCAGTGTAACAGTGCCATCTATTGGTGGAACGCGGAGTTTACCCAGAAAGGATGAGGAGGGAGTAAATCTGTTCAAAGAGAAGTCCGTTCTTAATAAACACTTCATGAGGAACGGAAGGAGATCGTCATGTTCACAATATTCAAAGCACAACTCAGATTTCAGTTTAAATACCTGTCAGGTGCCTGGAAAACAAAAGGTGTTCAATGGCTTACAGTTTGTTTTATACAGAAAGAAGCCACAGCCTGAGCAGAAAATCCTGTCCTCTGCCAGCATACTGCAGAGAAGGACCATTGTTCTCCATGAAGAAGCAGTGGTCTCTGCAGAGGTCTCACATGTCCCCTGCCAAGTCATAGATAAAGTTTTCCTAGTAGAAAATCCTGTCCTCTGCCAACATGCTGCAGATAAGGAGTTTTGTTCTCTGTAAAGCAACAGTGGTCTCTCTGCAGAGGTCTGGCGTGTCCCCTTGCTCATACCTCCCAACTTTTTGAACTTGAGAATGAGGGACACTTTTGGGAGAGAGTGACCTGCGGCACGAGTAGTGCACCGCAATAAAAAAGTGGGTGTGGCCAAACATGATAGTGGGAGGGGCTTAAGGGCAGTGGTTGAACAAAACCCGGGCTTCCTTGTATCTATAATGTATGCTTTGATTGCTGCACCACAAGCTGGAGTCTCAGGGATTCATATAAACCCCAACACAATCATTTAGAAAATGACTTCCAATACATCTGGTTTTGTATACACTGGAATAAGACAGAGGGCTTATAGAGGATTAGGAAGGAGCTGAGGATCCCGGGATGGAGCCAGAGTACTGCAGTATGTGTAGCACATAGTAACAAATGGTGGTCAGGGTCAAGTTGCCCCTACCAGGGGGAGTGGCTTAAAGAGGGATGATTAAACAGAAGCTGCACCTAGTTGCTGTATACAGGGCAGCATCGCTTGAACAAATGAATGTCAGAAGGAAATCTTATCTCAAATGTCAGAAATATGCAACATAACACTTAGGGTTCATTAACATTAGTGGTTGTAGGGGGGTGTTAAACCCGTGGCTCAACCACAAGGTTTTACCACCTCGCCAAGTGCTCCCCCTTTAGCTGCAGAGGCAGTAGCATTGGTGGGCATTACTGCCCTCCGACCACAACCCATTTAAGTGAATGGGGGCGCTCTCTGCAAAGCACTACTTTTTCAAATCATACCACACCATACCACATAAAACTGCAGTACCATGGGGTTGGTGGCCGCAAACATGCTGCCATTAACAATTAATGGCACCCACGTGCGTCTCACAAGGGCAGCATAGTTGCATGCAGTGTGGGAAATGCACACGGAACGCCCCCTTTCTGCACTGTGTTCCAGTGTGAATGAACCCTTAGGGAGAGAGAGAGGGAAGGATCACTATGGTATATGGAAGAAAGGAAAGAAGGATCACTATGGTACATGGAAGAAAAGAAGGAAGGATCACTATGGCATATGGAAGAAAGGAAAGAGGGATCACTATGGTACATAGAAGGCAGGAAGAAAAGAACACTATGGTACATGGAAAAATGTAAGGAAGGATCACTGTGGTACATGGAGGGCAGGAAGAAATGATACATGGAAGAAAGGAAGGAAGGATCACTATGGTTCCATGAAGAAAAGAAGGAAGGATCACTATGGTATACGGAAGCAAGGAAAGAGGGATCACTATGGTACATGGAAGGCAGGAAGCAAAGAACATTATGGTACATGGAAAAACGTAAGGAAGGATCACTAAGGTACATGGAGGGCAGGAAGAAATGACACATGGAAGAAAGGAAGGATCACTATGGTACATGGAAGAAAAGAACTAAGGATCACTATGGTATACGGAAGCAAGAAAAGAGGGATCACTATGGTACATGGAAGGCAGGAAGAAAAGAACATTATGGTACATGGAAAAACGTAAGGAAGGATCACTATGGTACATGGAGGGCAGGAAGAAATGATACATGGAAGAAAGGAAGGAAGGATCACTATGGTACATGGAAGAAAAGAAGGAAGGATCACTATGGTATACAGAAGCAAGAAAAGAGGGATCACTATGGTATATGGAAGACAGGAAGAAAAGAACACTATGGTACATGGAAAAACGTAAGGAAGGATCACTATGGTACATGGAGGGCAGGAAGAAATGATACATGGAAGAAAGGAAGGAAGGATCACTATGGTACATGGAAGAAAAGAAGGAAGGATCACTATGGTATACGGAAGCAAGGAAAAAGGGATCACTATGGTACATGGAAGGCAGGAAGAAAAGAACACTATGGTACATGGAAAAAACGTAAGGAAGGATCACTATGGTACATGGAGGGCAGGAAGAAATGACACATGGAAGAAAGGAAGGAAGGATCACTATGGTACATGGAAGAAAAGAACTAAGGATCAGGGATGAGCCGAACACCCCCCTGTTCGGTTCGCACCAGAACCTGCGAACAGACAAAATGTTTGTGTAAACTTTAGAACCCTATTAAATACAATGGACTCAAACGTTCGAAATCTAAAGTGTTAATTATAAAGGCTAATATGCAAGTTATTGTCCTAAAAAGTGTTTGGGGACCCGGGTCCTGCCCCAGGGGACATGTATCAATGCAAAAAGAAGTTTTAAAAACGGCCGTTTTTTCGGGAGCAGTGATTTTAATAATGCTTAAAATGAAAAAATAAAAGTGAAATATTCCTTTAAATTTCGTACCTGGGGGGTGTGTATGATATGCATGTGAAGTGGCGCATGTTTCCCGTGCTTAGAACTGTCCCTGCAAAAAATGTCATTTTTGAAAGAAAAAAAGTCATTTAAAACTGACTCGCGGCTATTAATGAATTGTCGGCTCCCGGCAATACATACAAAAGTCATTGATAAAAAAATAAAAAAAAAGTGTGGGGGTTCCCCAGAATTCAATTACCAGGCCCTTCAGCTCTGGAATGGATATTAAGGGGAACCCCGCAGCAAATTAAAAAAAAAATTGACGTGGGGTTCCCCCAAATATCCATTCCAGGCACTTCAGATCTGGCATGGATTTTAAGGGGAACTCCACCCCAAATTTAAAAACAAAATGACGTGGAGTCCCCCTAAAAATCCATACCAGACCCCTTATCCGAGCACGCAACCTGGCCGGCCGCAGGGGAAGAGGGGGGGACGAGAGAGCGGCCCCCCCTCCATCCTGAACCGTACCAGGCCACATGCCCTCAACATGGATGTCCCCATGTTGATGGGGACAAGGGCCTCATCCCCACAACCCTTGCCCGGTGGTTGTGGGGGTCTGCGGGCGGGGGGCTTATCGGAATCTGGAAGACCCCTTTAACAAACGGGACCCCCAGATCCCGCCCCCCCTATGTGAATTGGTACATTGTACCCCTACCATTTCACGAAAAAAGTGTAAAAAAATGTTTAAAAAAACACACAAACACCTTGAAAAAGTCCTTTATTTAAAAAAAAAAAAAAACATTCCAGCGATGAAATCCAGTGTCCCGCGGCGATCCCGATGTCCAGCGCTGTCCTTCATTGGTTGTGCCTGAGCGGACCTGATGGGGAACTCCCTCTCAGTATTTTAAATGTATAGACCCGCCCCTTCTAAAGTTCCCTATCAGGTCCGCTCAGCGGACCAGATGCGGAACATGAGAAGGGGCGGGTCTATACATGTATTACCAAAGTGAGAGCAGTTCCCCATCAGGTCCACCCCCTCGGTATGTCGGACCCGCCTACGTCATTGGCTTGAGTGGGGAACTTCCTTCACTATGTAAATTTAAATTTACACAGTGAAGGAAGTTCCCCGCTCAAGCCAATGACGTAGGCGGGTCTGACATACCGAGGGGGCGGTCCTGATGGGGAACTGCTCTCACTTTGGTAATACATGTATAGACCCGCCCCTTCTCATGTTCCGCATCTCGTCCGCTGAGCAGATCTGATGGGGAACTTTAGAAGGGGCGGGTCTATACATTTAAAATACTGAGAGGGAGTTCCCCATCAGGTCCGCTCAGGCACAACCAATGAAGGACAGCGCTGGACATCGGGATCGCCGCGGGACACTGGATTTCACCGCTGGAATGTTTTTGTTTGTTTTTTTAATAAAGGACTTTTTCAAGGTGTTTGTGTGTTTTTTAAACATTTTTTTACGCTTTCTTCGTGAAATGGTAGGGGTACAATGTACCCCTTACCAATTCACATAGGGGGGGCGGGATCTGGGGGTCCCCTTTGTTAAAGGGGTCTTCCAGATTCCGATAAGCCCCCCGCCCGCAGACCCCCACAACCACCGGGCAAGGGTTGTGGGGATGAGGCCCTTGTCCCCATCAACATGGGGACATCCTCCCCATGTTGAGGGCATGTGGCTTGGTACGGTTCAGGAGGGAGGGGGGGCCGCTCTCTCGTCCCCCCCCTTTTCCCCTGCGGCCGGCCAGGTTGCGTGCTCGGATAAGGGGTCTGGTATGGATTTTTAGGGGGACTCCACGCCATTTTTTTTTTAAATTTGGGGTGGAGTTCCCCTTAAAATCCAAGCCAGATCTGAAGGGCCTGGAATGGATATTTGGGGGAACCCCACGTCAATTTTTTTTTAAATTTGCGGCGGGGTTCCCCTTAATATCCATTCCAGACCTGAAGGGCCTGGTAATTGAATTCTGGGGAACCCTCACGCTTTTTTTTTTTTTTTTATCAATGACTTTTGTATGTATTGCCGGGAGCCGACAATTCATTAATAGCCGCGAGTCAGTTTTAAATGCATTTTTTTCTTTCAAAAATGACATTTTTTGCAGGGACAGTTCTAAGCACGGGAAACATGCGCCACTTCACATGCATATCATACACACCCCCCAGGTATGAAATTTAAAGGAATATTTCACTTTAATTTTTTCATTTTAAGCATTATTAAAATCACTGCTCCCGAAAAAACGGCCGTTTTTAAAACTTCTTTTTGCATTGATACATGTCCCCTGGGGCAGGACCCGGGTCCCCAAACACTTTTTAGGACAATAACTTGCATATTAGCCTTTATAATTAACACTTTAGATTTCTCCCATAGATTTTTCGAATTTGCTGCGAACACCCTAATTTGTTCGCTGTTCGGCGAACGGGCGAACAGGCAATGTTCGAGTCGAACATGAGTTTGACTCGAACTCGAAGCTCATCCCTACTAAGGATCACTATGGTATACGGAAGCAAGGAAAGAGGGATCACTATGGTACATGGAAGGCAGGAAGAAAAGAACACAATGGTACATGGAAAAACGTAAGGAAGGATCACTATGGTACATGGAGGGCAGGAAGAAATGACACATGGATGAAAGGAAGGAAGGATCACTATGGTACATGGAAGAAAAGAAGGAAGGATCACTATGGTATACGGAAGCAAGGAAAGAGGGATCACTATGGTACATGGAAAAACGTAAGGAAGGATCACTATGGTACATGGAGGGCAGGAAGAAATGATACATGGAAGAAAGGAAGGAAGGATCACTATGGTACATGAAAGTGAGGAAGGATCACTATAGTACATGGAAGGGGGGAAGGATCACTATGGTACATGAAAGGGAGGAAGGATCACTATAGTACATGAAAGGCAGGAAGGATCACTATGGCATATGGAAGAGTCACTATGGCATATGGAAGGCAGAAACAAAGGATCACTATGACACCTGGAAAACAGTAAGGAAGGATCACTATGGCATATGGAAGGCAGGAAGTATCACTATGGCACATGGAAGGCAGAAACACTAATTACATTAAGCTGGGATCCTTTAATTCTCTTTAAAAAAAAAAAAAATTAAATGTATAAAATATTTCCCCTTCAAGATCATCAGTCATTATGAATTGAAAAAAATAATAATTTGTAACATGCTCCCTCCAACACCCCCCCCCCCCCCACTGGTAGAGAAATAAGATCCATTTATAGGCTGAAAAAGATGAGATATCGAGTTTATGAAATAAATGAGGAGGCAGAGAAGAAGAAAAGGAGGTTAAAAGAGCAAAATTCATCAATGTTCTCATCAAATTATAACACAGAAAATAAATGAAGCCGGACCTTTCATATGGAAATGAGAACCTATATATACTGATTGCTGATCTACCCAAATGAAATTTTCCCCACATGTCGGTAACAAGCCATGCAATCTATAGATACAAAGACACCAAAACCAATAAGTTCAGAAATTAAGTTCTGTGTAATAAAATGGAAGGACACAGGAATAAGTGTTGGAACCCACTAACTGAAATGTATTTAATACTTGGTACAAAATCCTTTGTTGGTAATGACGGCTTCAAGACGCCTCCTGTATGGAGAAACGAGTCGGATGCGTTGCTCAGGTGTGATTTTGGCCCATTTCTTCCACACAAACAGTCTTCACATCTTGAAGGTTCCGTGGGCCTCTTCTATGAACTCTGATCTTTAGTTCTTTCCAGGGCTTTTTTTTCTCAAACAATAGGTGCTGGAACTCAACCACGACCCCCCCAAAACCCCTCTCCTTGCACACACCCTCCAAATCACATCAAATAGTGGGTGTGGTCAGTCAAATTTCACAAACAGTAGGAGGGTCTTAAAGGGGCATTAAATACCAGGATTGCATTACACACAGAGTGCAGAGTTCAGGGGGGTTACACACAGAGTGCAGAGTTCAGGGGGGTTACATACAGAGTGCACAGTTCAGGGGGGTTACACACAGAGTGCAGAGCTGTCACTTGTGTAGCAGGATGTCCATATGAAAGAAGGAATCCGGCTCCCTCCGGTGGTATAAGTGTTACAATGCAACTAATGCACTTTGGGACAGATATCAGCTAGGAGAAAAGACTTTGTTGCTTTTAGTAAAAGACAGACTACATTACCCAGGGTGCATTGCAACACCGCAAAGCATTCTGGGCAGACTACTTAAACCAGGGGAGGGGCCAGCGTCTCTCTCTCTCTGGATCCAGCTCTCAATCAAGCAGGAAGTTGGCACGGAGGCCTGCTTCCTAAGGATTAGGCCAGAAGCCTGGGCCTAAATTACGGGAGTGCCTGAGTGATTTCCAGCAGAGGATCGTCCACAGCGTCCTGTGATTGCCCAGCAGAGACCGGAGTCGTCCATCACCATATGCTGTTAGTGACGGAGTCCGGAGACTGCAGCTGAAGCAGAAGCGTGGAGATCGAGTGACCGGGACAAGCCAGAGGAGACTATCTGAAAGTCGGTCCTGTTTGGTGAGAAGGGCACCTGCCCAGAATTGACTACTACCTTAGAGGAAAGTGATTTAGTTAGTGTCAGCCACACTTCACCTATCACGCCACAGCTTGCGGCCTAGTGTATCTCACTGGAGACTATGTGATCAGAGATTGGTGCATCCGTCATTAGTGGGTGGCAGGCACACGAGTACTCAGGTATATTGCGGATAATTACAGCATCTTGTTGAAACCCTGTGGATTACAATTTAACTTGTGCACCGACGGTGGCTAGCGAAGACTTCATTGGAGAAAGGAACTTTGAGTGGGACGCAGATAGGCCTTGCTTACCTATTATAGGGAATGAACACGTGCAAGGTATTGCAATAAAGGGGGAGCTCGCGAGCAACCAGTTAGCCGTGCAGAGACACATATAGATACATGTACATTTATATAGCTGATGTTATTTCCTGTTATTACCTAATCTCAGTGATACCTATCCTTATTGGTTTATTGACTCTGCAATGCGCATGCAGAGTCAACTGTGTGTATTAATGTGATTCTTTACCCTTCCCTTTTATACTGAGTAAAGGTACCTTTGATTAAGCATATAACTTGTGTGAAGTATCTCTGTCACTTAGAAGGACTAGTGACCAGCAAAGGTAATAACATTTACAGGTTATTGTGTGATGTATGCAGGATTGTGTCTCCTAATACTCAATAGGTCTCACACTTCTTATTCATATCAGTTGTGCTAAGGGAAGGTTTGAGCCACTTCCAGGGGTTGATAGGCAGGACGTAGACCCAAATCAAACAAACAGCAGCTCCTACGGGGGTAGTGCTACACGTGGGGGATCGTCCGGGATATTCTATGGTTCTGCAATCAACTTTCCCCCTAGACAGAACCCTTACAGCACAGAAATGGACCCTGCTGCCGTAGCCCGGTGGTGCAGGGATGAAGGCATCCTACCCGGAAATGGCCTGGTGGTTGAAATCCAGAGAGAGGCCTGTGTAGAGGAGCAGCTAACTCCAGTCTTGAGAGCATTGTCCACGGACAGGAAGCCATGGGTGATTGACATAAAGACAGATACTGTAAATCCCCACACCTATGCATTATGTGAGTGGAGGAACGGAATCTCTGACTACTTCAAGGGTGCCAGCATAAAAACTACAAACCAAGTAGAACTCCTCCTGATACACCCAGAAGAGAATAAAGATGGCCCCACATCCACTACTTCAGGAGGCCCCAGCACAGGAGGGAGCGCCCAACAAAAGGGTCACGGTTCACCACCATTGACCACCCTTAGCTCAGAATTGTGCGCTGTCCTGGGGGAGATTGTGACCAAGTGTAAAAAGGACCCTCCAGACTATCTGATGTCAGGATACAGGAAACTCAGGACCTTTTCTGGGAAGAAACCTGTACCTTCAGTGGAAGATGGATTTGAAGAGTGGCTAGATGGCGCCACTCAGGCCCTAGAAGAATGGGAGGTGCCAGAACAACAAAAAACACAACGGATTGTGGAAAGCTTAAAGGGGCCTGCTCTGGAGGCCATACGTAACCTCAAGTTAAGCAAGAAGGACTGCAATGCACAGGATTATCTGGATATTCTGCAGAATGTGTTTGGCGGGACGGAAAACGTCACTGAACTCACTTACCAGCTGGGGCATTGCTACCAAAAAGAGGGAGAGAAGCTGTCAGAATTCATAGGAAGCCTGAATAAGATCCTGCATCGGATCCTACTGAAGAAAGGGATCGATCCAAGAAAAGTGGATGAGGCCCGTGCCCAGCAGGTGTTGAGGGGAGCTCAACCCTTGGACCCCATTGCATTATTGCTACGTACCCGGCGGGACGGGAGCAGCCTGGAAAACCCAGACTTGATCCGGATAGTCAGGGAGGAGGAGGCCATGTTGGAAGACAAAAGGAGGAGTCAACACACCGAACCAACTGCCCGAGTCAGAATGTTAAGTGCAGAAGAAGGTGATTCAGAAGTTGAACTCCTAAAGACCCAGGTGTCACAACTAGTAGAAATGGTGTCCATGCTGACTAGCCAGGCCTCTGTGCCACACAACAAGAACACGTCAGAGGAACGAAAAAAAACTCTTAGCTCCAATATGGAACTAGTACAGAAGCCTAAGAGATTGATAACATGCTTCAATTGTGGGGGAATCGGGCATGTTAGAGCAGTGTGTCCCAGCCCAGATGAAGTTGCATCCAGATATCGCAAGCCGGCAGAAAACTTCAGAGGGCCCCGGTGAAGGAGTCAGCCGGGCGCCCACCAGTTTCCACGAACTCCTTCAAGAAGTCCAATGATCCAAAACATCAGAGTCAGGGACCTAAACCTCTGCCAATTAGGCCCTGTCCCACAACTCAGGCTGCTGTTGAACAGAAGGCCAGTGCACACCAGACCCAGAAGGGACTGAGACCCACCGGAAACTCAAGAAAAAAAGAAGTGAGGGTACAGGTAACTGAACCCAGCAAGAAGTCTGTGTTGAAGGAGTTCCCTGCCAAGTTAGTGGGGCCTTCTCCAGTAGTCTCCATACAAGTAGAAGGGATCTACACCAAGGCTCTTCTTGACACTGGGGCTCAAGTGACTCTTCTGTATAGGGATTTCTATGATAAACATCTTAAACATCTGCCCCTACAGAAATTAGAGGAACTGGAAATATGGGGTATAGGAACTCAGAGCTTTCCCTATGACGGTTACCTGCCAATCAAGTTGACTTTTGATCCCTCAGTGGCTGGGGAGACAGAGACCTTCGATACTCTGGCAATAGTGTGCCCTCGCCCACCAGGGACCAGCAAGAGCTCACTCATCATAGGGACCAACACTGATCTAGTCAGGCGACTGCTGACACCGTTGGCCCAACAGGAAGAAGCCCCGACCACAAGAGTCCACCCCATGTTAAGGCAAGCCTACCAGCGCCTGGTACTGGAGCAGAAGGCCCCGGCTGAGGGAGTTGGCAAGATTTGGAAGCTAGACAAGACGGAGAAGGTATTACAACCGGGAGAGGTGACTTGCCTGAGGGCTTCTGTGAAGCTCACATGGAAACAGCCAGGCCCCTTCATTGTCTTCGAACCAGACCCACAGGAAAGACAGAAAGGGATTGAAGTAATCCCCGAAGTGATCCCATTGAAGGCCCTACAGAAAAGCCATGGGAGGGTTTCAGTGAGTATAAGGAACACTGCTAATACGTCCCTTGTTGAGAATGTCCTTTGTGACGAAACGCGTTTGAGGGGGTACGTGCTGACGTCACCACGTTCGCAGGACGGGAGTTCTATATTGCAGCCGGCCGGCTTCGTTTTTCTCTGTTTGTTTTTATACGATTTCATGTAAGTGTAATTGCCTTATTTTATTAAATGTACTGAAGGTATTACACTATCGATCTCCTTCATTCTTTCTCTTGGGTAATAAATGATCACACTGCATACGTGGATTTACGGTCCCAGTGGGGAGAATCTGATTCACCCCCTTATCATTCGAGCCTGCAGCTATCTATAGGATTTCGGTTACGGATCGTCACCTACATACATCAGGCTGTATTACACTAGCTATCTGGTAAGAAGATTGCATGAGAGGTGGTGGATCACAACCTTCTGTGTTTGGGGTGTTTTTTGGCTTAAAGCTCCTTATGTAGTGCAATCTGGTAAGGAGATTGACTGTGAGGTGGTGGTTCACTTTTTGCATACTTCCCACATCGAGTGTTGTTCACAATGCTGATTTCTATTGACTAATTATCGAGACAGGATCACGCTATGTTTTTTTCTCTCTCCTTTTTGGGTCGAATGTAATACATAATATGGAGTCATAGTTCAAGCGACCATACCCAATAATTCTCTGACGAATCAACCTTGTGGGAATTGAAAGGCCCTGGCTGGGTAAAAGCCATATGTTCTATTGGCTTACTTATCTGGTAAGCATGAATTCTTCCAGGTTTATTCAGTAATTGGGATTTTTGTGTTCCTTTCACACCAGCCTGCCAAATTGGACTTTATTCAATAATTTGTGATTCCTTAGCGCGATTTTCTTTTTTATTTCTATTTGTGTTTATCCCACTTTTATTGCTGCTGTAAGGACTTTATTATTGTATTATTAATTTATTTAATTAATTATTTTTCGTAGTAAGCGCGGTTTTTTTTTCCCACTGCTAATACACCAGTGCAGGTGCCGGCCAGAATGCTGTTGGGCCAGGTGAATCCAGCCACCCCCATTGCCCCGTGTGAATTGAAGAAAGGGGTGAAGTCACCATAGAGAAGCTCTGTTCTGAAGACACGGCCCTCCCACCAGAATGGAGAAAAAGGGCCAAAGCTCAACTTGCAAGGTGGGAAAAGATCTTCTCTAAAGATGAGTTTGATGTGGGGTGCGCAAGGAGTGCCACTCACAAGATACGCTTACAAGAAGATAAGCCCTTTAGAGAGAGAGTTTGACGGGTCCCACTGGGTGACTTAGAAGACTTGCGGGAACAGTTGGCTGAGCTGAAGAGGACGGGGATTATTCGAGAATCCAGGAGCCCTTACGCTTCTCCAATAGTGGTAGTCCGAAAGAAGAACGGGTCGCTGAGACTGTGTATCGACTACAGAACACTAAACAGAAGGACCATCCCAGATCAATACACCACTCCCCGAATTGAAGACGCCCTGCAGAGTCTGTCAGGGGCCAAGTGGTTCAGTGTAATGGATCTAAAAAGTGGGTATTACCAAATCCCCATGCACCCTGAGGATCGGGAGAAGACAGCCTTCATCACCCCTGTGGGGTTCTTTGAGTTCAACCGTATGCCTCAAGGGTTATCAGGAGCCCCCGCCACTTTCCAAAGGCTAATGGAGAGAACCGTCGGGGACATGAATCTAATAGAGGTACTGGTATATTTGGACGACGTCATCGTGTTCGGGAGAACCCTAGAAGAGCATGAAGAGAGACTGGAGAAGGTCCTGAAGAGGCTCAGTGAAGAGGGCCTGAAACTCTCCCCAGAGAAGTGTCAATTTTACCAGTCCTCACTCCATTACCTGGGCCATATCGTTTCTGCAGAAGGGGTGGCCACGGACCCAGAGAAGCTGGATGCCGTCACCTCTTGGCCGAGACCTACCAACGTGACTGAGCTTCGGTCATTCCTGGGGTTCTGTTCTTACTACAGAAGATTTGTAGAAGGATTCGCCAAGATTGCCAGACCCCTGAACAAGTTACTCAGAAACGAAGGGGAAGATGATGTTCCAGAGCTGGTCAAACCAGTGAAACTCACCATGGGACCCCGAAGGCCCAAAGAGTCGATTCAAGACCAGTAGACAGGGGAGTGCGAGGAAGCCTTCCAGATGTTAAAGAAGAGTCTTATCACTGCACAAGTCCTGGCCTATGCTGATCCAAAGAAGCCTTATGAACTGCATGTAGATGCCAGCCGAGATGGGCTGGGTGGGGTGCTGTACCAGGAACACGATGGTTACCTAAGACCCGTCGCATATGTGAGCAGGAGTCTGATACCTGCTGAGAAGAATTACCCCACCCACAAGCTTGAATTCCTGGCCTTGAAATGGGCAGTGGTAGACAAACTGAGAGACTACCTATATGGGGCGCAGTTTGTGGTGAAGACAATAACCCGCTCACCTACCTTCTGACCACTGCCAAGTTGGATGCAACGGGACACCGGTGGTTGGCTGCCCTTTCAAGCTTCACCTTCAGCTTGAAGTACCGACCCGGAGTGGGAAATAGGGATGCAGATGCCCTGTCCAGGAGGTCTCATGCCCCCACCGACCCTACAGAAGAATGGGCTCAACTAGACCCAGAGGGAGTGCGAGCCCTATATCAGGGGACAGAACTTCAATCCAGAGGTGGGTCAAGAGCCGAAGAAATTGGGGTCTCAGCTGTTGGAGTACCGAAGTGCTATTGCAGTGTGACCCAAGTCGAAGGGGAGGGCTTGCCCAAGCTGACAAAAACGGATTTGAGAAAGGAGCAAGAAGAAGACTCTTTAGGGAAACTCCTGATAAAGGCCCTGGAAAGCCAGCGTCCCGAGATGCTTGAAACAGACTCCCCAAGAGAAGCCCGATTGTTGCGCAGGGAGTGGGATCGGCTACACATACGTCAAGGGGTGGTCTACCGAAGGGGCCCCTCTGACGACTCAGAAGAGAAGTGGCAGCTGTTTCTACCAGCCAAATATCGAGAAGCGGTCCTAGCTGCCCTCCATGACAACCATGGTCACCTAGGGTCCCAACGGACTTTTCACCTTGTACGGGATAGGTTCTATTGGCCCTGCATGCGGGCTGAAGTGGAAGGATATTGCCATTCCTGTGTCCGATGCATTCAAAGGAAGACCTTGCCACGTCAAGCAGCCCCAATGGGCCTATGGAACTGGTGTGCATTGACTTCCTTTGCCTGGAGCCTGATCTGAGTGGTCAAGGGAATGTCTTGGTGATAACAGATCACTTTACTAGATATGCTCAAGCATTCCCAACAAAAGACCAGAAGGCCTCAACAGTAGCCAAAGTACTGGTAGAAAAATTCTTTGTGCACTATGGTCTACCCCAACGCCTTCATTCAGATCAGGGCAGAGACTTTGAAAGCAAATTAATAAAGAAGTTATTAGACCTGTTAGGCATCCAGAAGACCAGGACAACCCCTTATCACCCACAAGGAGATGCTCAGCCTGAACGGTTTAACCGGACTCTCTTGGATATGTTGGGGACTCTGAGTTCAGAGAAAAAGCAGCATTGGAGCAAGCATGTAGCTGCCATAGTGCATGCCTACAATAGCACTGCCAGTGATGTCACCGGGTATTGCCCATACCGTTTGATGTTCGGGCGGGAGGCTCGGTTGCCAGTGGACTTGGCCTTTGGCATATCGCTGGATCATACCTCAGCAGGATCCCACAAGGGGTATGTAGACCGATTGAGAAAGAGTCTGAAGACAGCTTTTCAAAAGGCCCAAGCAGCATCTGACCAACGGGGGCTGAGAAATAAAAGAAACTTTGACCTAAGAGTCAGAATTCAAGATTTACAGCCAGGAGATAGAGTGCTGTTGAGGAACTTGGGAATTCCGGGAAAACATAAGTTGGCTGACCGTTGGAAATCCCAACCTTATGTTATCTGCAAGAAGCTGGAAAACCTTCCTGTGTACCAAATTAGGCCAGAAGGAAGCGTGGGACCGTTAAAGACCTGGCACAGGAATCACTTGTTGCCCCTCTCCGAGGCAGTTCGCATGCCTCCTGCATCTGACTCACAAGAAACCCCTTCAACTTCTCAAGGTTCCAGACCCATCACCCGATCTCAAACAGTGCTTCCAGATGTGAGAGATGGAGACTCTGACAATGAAGGTCAAGAGGATGAAGAAGCAGAATCTGACTGGTTGTGGTCATCCCAATTGCCAGAACCCATGACCACCTCTCAAACCTCACCCAAAACAGTTGACAATGGAACTCTTCGGGCAGAAGCTCCTGAATTCGTGCCTTCAAACATTCTCATTGAGGAGGTAGCTGATGACTCAGACTCTTTGTCAATGGAAGACCCAGAAGAAGGGTCGTTGTCTCTATCTGAAGGAGAGCGGGACGCTCCTGAAGTTCTGGAGCCCAACATGCCTGAACTAGATGAGGCAGCCCCTGAAGAGCTTTTAGAAACAGCCAGCCCCAATGTCCTTGAGAATATGATACCTAAAGAGCAGAGGGAAAGAAGAGTAATTCACCCCCCAAAAAGACTGACGTACGACCAATTGGGTGAATGCTCTGAGGAGGCCATCATCACTTCTAAGAGAACCATTGATCAGTCTAGCTCTTCCACTCCAGATTCAGATTCAGTGGAAGACAACCCCAGCTCACTCCCTAGCACATCTGAAACAGACACCCAAGTGTCGGTGGTCCGTATACAGGACAACCTCCCTCCTTGTGATAATTGGTGGGAGGTTCCTCTGTCGGCTCTGTGTTATGATATGAGCTGTTTAAGTTTAAATCCTGCTTATGAAAAGGCAAGTTGTTTATTGTCATGCATAAACTAACAAATTTCCCTGCAGGTATTGCCAAAGTATGTGTTAGGTTACATACTGTTGTCCTCTTTGGGGACCAAAGACTTTAATTGGGGGGAGTGTGTAGCAGGATGTCCATATGAAAGAAGGAATCCGGCTCCCTCCGGTGGTATAAGTGTTACAATGCAACTAATGCACTTTGGGACAGATATCAGCTAGGAGAAAAGACTTTGTTGCTTTTAGTAAAAGACAGACTACATTACCCAGGGTGCATTGCAACACCGCAAAGCATTCTGGGCAGACTACTTAAACCAGGGGAGGGGCCAGCGTCTCTCTCTCTGGATCCAGCTCTCAATCAAGCAGGAAGTTGGCACGGAGGCCTGCTTCCTAAGGATTAGGCCAGAAGCCTGGGCCTAAATTACGGGAGTGCCTGAGTGATTTCCAGCAGAGGATCGTCCACAGCGTCCTGTGATTGCCCAGCAGAGACCGGAGTCGTCCATCACCATATGCTGTTAGTGACGGAGTCCGGAGACTGCAGCTGAAGCAGAAGCGTGGAGATCGAGTGACCGGGACAAGCCAGAGGAGACTATCTGAAAGTCGGGCCTGTTTGGTGAGAAGGGCACCTGCCCAGAATTGACTACTACCTTAGAGGAAAGTGATTTAGTTAGTGTCAGCCACACTTCACCTATCACGCCACAGCTTGCGGCCTAGTGTATCTCACTGGAGACTATGTGATCAGAGATTGGTGCATCCGTCATTAGTGGGTGGCAGGCACACGAGTACTCAGGTATATTGCGGATAATTACAGCATCTTGTTGAAACCCTGTGGATTACAATTTAACTTGTGCACCGACGGTGGCTAGCGAAGACTTCATTGGAGAAAGGAACTTTGAGTGGGACGCAGATAGGCCTTGCTTACCTATTATAGGGAATGAACACGTGCAAGGTATTGCAATAAAGGGTGAGCTCGCGAGCAACCAGTTAGCCGTGCAGAGACACATATAGATACATGTACATATATATAGCTGATGTTATTTCCTGTTATTACCTAATCTCAGTGATACCTATCCTTATTGGTTTATTGACTCTGCAATGCGCATGCAGAGTCAACTGTGTGTATTAATGTGATTCTTTACCCTTCCCTTTTATACTGAGTAAAGGTACCTTTGATTAAGCATATAACTTGTGTGAAGTATCTCTGTCACTTAGAAGGACTAGTGACCAGCAAAGGTAATAACATTTACAGGTTATTGTGTGATGTATGCAGGATTGTGTCTCCTAATACTCAATAGGTCTCACACTCCTTATTCATATCAGTTGTGCTAAGGGAAGGTTTGAGCCACTTCCAGGGGTTGATAGGCAGGACGTAGACCCAAATCAAACAAACAGCAGCTCCTACGGGGGTAGTGCTACACTTGTAAACACAGAAACCAGACTTCTGTGTTTACAAGTGATTGTGGTGAGCAGCCCCCCCCCCCCCAAGGGTCTGAGCCAGAGGTGGTGGATTCAAGTCATGTGATTGGCTTGGCAATTCTATTCTATTGCAATTCAATTTCTTTGAACCCAACTGAGAGTTTCCTTGGCTTTGTGTTTGGGATGATTGTCTTTCTGAAATGTCCTCCCTCGTTTCATCTTCATCATCCTGGTAGATGGCGGCAGATGTTTATCAAGAATATCAAGAATGTCTTGGTACATTTTTCCATTCATCCTTCCTTCAGTAATATGAAGTTTGCCAGTATCATGTGCTGAAAAAAAGCCCTGCCCACACCACAATGTTCCAGCCTCCAAACTTCACTGTTGGTATGGGGGGTGTTTTTGGGGTGATGTGCCATGTGACCTCCAAACATGGAGTGTATTATGGCATCCAAAGGGTTCAATGTTGGTCTCATCTCACCAGACTATATCCTCCCCGTATTTCACAGACTTGTCTAAATATTGTGCAGAAAACTTTAAACGAGCTTCACCATGCTTCTTCTTCATCAATGGAGTGTTGCGTGGTGAGCGTGCATACAGGCCATGGCGGGGGACTGCATTACTTATTGTGTACCTGCTAATTCCAGGTCTTTTCTGAAGCTCTCCACAAGTGGTCCTTGGCTGTTGGACAACTCTTCTGATAATTCTTTTCACCCGTCTGTCAGAAATCTTATGAGGAGCACCTGGTCATGGCCGGTTTATAGTGAAATTATGTCTTTTCCACTTCCAGATTATGGCACCAACAGTGCTCACTGGAACATTCAGAAGTTTAGAAATCCTTCTGTAACCAATGCCATCAGTATGTTTTGCAACAATAAGGTTGCAAAGGTCTTGAGAGAGCTCTTTGCTTTTACCCATCATGAGATGTTTCTTGTGTGACACTGCCACGTACCTGGATGGAGCCTGAAGTGATGAGGTCAACCTCTCTTGTATCCCCGGTCCTGGTCTCGCTGAAAGTGGAGACAGGAGGACCCAAGGGTCGTGACGAACTCGAGTGCCTGCAAATGTAGCCCAAGAAGCCTAAAGCAGATGATGCGACTCTTGGAGGACAGGAAGTCGCAGCAGGTCGCAGGACCAAAGTTGCAGATTCCAGGGTTGCAGGGTAGAGCCGAACAAGAGACAGGAACGTAGTCACATGGATAGCCAGGTTCGATAACAGACGGGCAACAAGGTACCAAGACATCAGGCAGGAGCAAGGTCAGATGGGAAGCCGAGATCAGGAACCGATAATCAAAGTAAGCAAGTCCAGCAGCAAGGTCAGGGAAAGCCAAGGGTCGACAGGCAGGTAAACAGCAGGATACAGGTACAGGAATGGCTGAAGATCCGTCAGCGTTTGACTGGGGTCAGTGTGCCCCTTAAATAGGCCGTCTGGCGCCAAAGGGCAGCGTGGACGCGGGCCTGTGGACGTGCACGTTTCTTTGCTCACGCGCATTGGCGCGTCCGCGATTCGCTGAATTCCTTGTGCATGCGTGCGCCCGGAGCGCGCTGACAGATCTCTTAAGCCCCGTACACACGGTCGGACGTTTGGCCAACAAACTTCATTTTGAGCAAGTTGGACCAACAATCCGACCGTGTGTACGCTCCATCGGACAAACTTTTTTTTTGCTTTTTTCTTGTTTTCATCGGACAAAAGTTGGGTCTGCAAACGGACAAACTTTTGCCCAACAAAAGTCCGATGGAGCAAAGTCCGACCGTGTGTACAGAAAACCATCGGACTTTTGTCCGATGGACAAAACAAATAATGTTAAAATCAACCAACAATAGCAGAAGTTGACCAAAGGGTGGCGGTAAAGAGCAGAAAAGAGCAGAAAAACCATGTGATGTTGCAAAACGTTTTGAGAAAGTTTGCAGAAAAGTCCTGTGGTGTGTATGCTATGGGTGTTCCCGACCAACTCCGTTCGGACAAAAAAACACAGAAAAGTCAGATGGAAGTCCGACCGTGTGTATGGGGCTTTAGAGGCACCTTGGTAATGAGACACCTTTTTATAGGCCATCAGGTGAGACTGAACCGGCGGATATTAATTTGCACTGACAAGGGGCAGGACTGCTTTCTAATTATGGATAGATTTCAGCTGGTGTCTTGGTTTTCCATGCCTTTTTGGACCTCCCTATCTTCATGTGTTCAATACTTTTCCCCTGTGTCCTTCCATTTTATTACACAGAACCTAATTTATTAACTTATTGGTTTTGGTGTCTTTGTATGTATGGATTTCACGGGTTGTTACCGACTTGTGGTGAACATTTCATGTCAATAGCACCTTTGCCAATAGATTTACCTAGAAAAATGGTGACGCGTTCAATACTTATTTTACCCGCTGTATATATATATAAAAGCTGTTCTGAAAGTGATGCAAAAGTGGACATAACGTATTTATTAACTTACATAGGTTGTTTGAATGTCACATGTTGGTTGAGTAGATCTTCCTCTATAGTCAGAGAAAGTAAGCTCAATGGTCACATGACTGATGTAGGGGTCCTGCGTGGCTCCGAAACGTTGCTTTCTGCTGTAATGATGTAATCACTGATTAAAGTTTTGAACCCATTTTTTGGAGATCCTAGTGTGCTGGCGACATTATTTTCTCTGACTACATACGGTTCCAGCCGGTGGACGCTTCAGCACCCACTTGCAGATACAGCCATCTCTACAGGAATGTGTGCCTTGGGAATATTGCGTTGGAAGTTCTTCCTCTATAACTCCAAGCAGGAGCGATATGCCGTCATTGAGTTCTTGATGAAGGAGGGGTGCAAACTGTCCGACATCCACAGAAGACTACGGAGATGCCACCATTGACAAGAGCAATGTGCACAGATGGTTGAGGAAGTCTAAAGAAGGGGAAAGCAGCACTGAAGAGAAACCACACAGTGGGAGACCAACTGCAACCACTGACAGACATTGATTTGCATGGACAGAAGTGTTACAATCCGTGAACTCGATGCTCACAAAAAATCTGCCAACCGCCAACATATATCTGGACCCCTCACTTCACTGACTGGCCACTGGAATGCTTTTACAAGCGACGGGAGGGAACCTCCCACCGCCCTCCACGTCTCTCCCGGGCAGTGTGCAGCCAGAAGTCCCACCGGCTGACCATAGGGTTGACTGAGGACAAAAACGGCCCCAATCATCTCTATCAGGGCTGGACTGGGACAAAAATTTGGCCCTGGACTTCGTCCAGACTGGCCAGCTTATGTTATAGCTTTGTGTGGCCGCCCTCCTTCCGGATTGTATGATGAGCTTCTCAGTGCCGACTCCTGAGCATCATGTCATTATTCAGTTGCCATGCATAACTAGCCAGGGAGAGGAGGTGAGCGCTGCGGTGGGGGGGGGACCAGAGGGAGGCAGCAGTCCGTTGTCACTGAGACCGGCCCACTGAGCCATCGGCCCACTGGGAAACTCCCGGTAGTCCCGATGGCCAGTACATGCCTGATCTCTATGGTCTGAGAAATGGATGAAAAGTTCATCATTTCCAGTTTCTCTGGTTGCTTTTAAGAGCAGAGGAGAGATCTGGGGTCTAGCAGATCCCAGATCTCTCAGTAAAGAGTACCTGCCAATGCCTATTGCTATCACATACAGTATACATACAGTATACGTATGGGCAGCACAGTGGCTAAGTGGTTAGGACTTCCGCGTAGCAGCACAGGGGTCAAGGGTTTGAATCTCAACCACAGTCCACGGCATTACTAGCATGGAGTTTGCATGTTCTCCCTGTACTTGTGTGGGTTTCCTCCCACACTCCAAAGACATGATAGTGGGGTTAATTGGCCCCTGTCTAAACTGGTCCTAGTATAAGTATGTATGAATGTGAGTTAGGGACCTTAGATTGTACGCTCAATGAGGGCAGGGACTGATATGAATGTACAATATATACCGTATATACTCGAGAATAAGCCGACCCGAATATAAGCCGAGGCACCTAATTTTACCACAAAAAATTGGGAAAGCTTATTGACTCGAGTATAAGCCTAGGGTGTCCATCTGCATGCCTCACTGTGCCTTACTGTGTCCATGCCTCACTGTGCCCAATCTCCCTACCTGATCTCCGGCGCTGTGTGACTAGACCTGTGTTTCTCAACTCCAGTCCTCAAGGCGCCCCAACAGGTCATGTTTTCAGGCTTTCCATTATTTTGCACAGGTGATTTTATCAGTTTCACAGCCTTAGTAATTACCACATCCGTTTCATCTGAGGGGAATCCTGAAAACATGACCTGTTGGGGCGCCTTGAGGACTGGAGTTGAGAAACACTGGACTAGACTGACGTTTAACATGGGAGTCTATGGAAGGGGTGCCCAGGTTTGAAAAATCAGTGCTCCCCGGCCATAGGTCCCCTGGACAAAAAGCTTTGCTCACTTGTAGATCAAGAGTGGGGCTACATGTGTGCCAAGTTTGGGGTCCAGGGGACCTAGGGCCGGCTGGTTCCCGGGTCCCCAAAATCACTGGAGAAATTACCGTTTAACATGGGAGTCTATGGAAGGGGTGCCCGGTTTTGAAAAATCGGTGCTCCCCGGCCGTAGGTCCCCTGGACAACAAACTTTGCACACTTGTAGAGGAAGAGTGCGGCTACATGTGTGCCAGGATTGGGGTCCAGGGGACCTACGGCTGGCCAGGATCAGGCGCACAAATTTGAAGATGGACACAGACTTGAGTATAAGCCGAGGGGGGCATTTTCAGCACAAACAAATGTGCTGAAAAACTCGGCTTATACTCGAGTATATACAGTATGTAAAGCACTGTAAACATTGATGGTGCTGTATAGGTACCTTTAATAAATAAATAACAATAAAAGAGATCATTAAAAAAAAAATTAAAGGGGTAATTAAAAATAAATAAAACATTTTTAAAGCATTCGCGTGTAACGGCGAACACAATCGTTGGTCCCACAGGCATACATAAACAGCGATCGATGTGAGGCATCACTGTGAACATCAGATCGAGAGCAACAATTCGAACAACAGACCTCCGGTGTAAATCTAAAGTGGTAACCTGTGAAGGCTTTAAAAGCATCGCCTATGGATAGGAAAATGTCCTTCGTTTTTTTTGCCTTTGCACGGGCATGCGCAATTTTAAAGCGTGACCTATATTTTATATTTTACCAAACAAGAGGGTATTATATTGTGTTTTTGTACATTAACCACTAGACCTCTGGAAGATTTACCCCCCTTCATGATCAGGTGAATTTTTGCGATACAGCACTGCATTACTTTAACTGACAATTGCGCGGTCGTGCGACATTGTACCCAAATTACAATTTATTTTTTTTTCACACAAATAGAGATTTCTTTTGGTGGTATTTGATCACCACTGTGTTTAAAAAAAAAAAAAAAAAAAAGAAAAAACATAATATTTAACAATTTTTTTTTGTACAAAGTGAAAGATGATGTTACACCGAGTAAATAGATACCTAACATGCCACGCTTTAAATTGCGCACACTCGTGGAATGGCGTCAAACTTCAGTACTTTAAAATCTCCATAGGCGACGCTTTCATTTTTAGTTTAGAGTTACAGAGGAGATCTAGTGCTAGAATAATTGCTCTCGCTCTAACGATCGCAGCGATACCTCCCATGTGTGGTTTGAACGGCGTTTACATATGCGGGCGCTGCTCGCGTATGCGCTCACGTCTGTGTGCGAGCGCGGAGGGATGCGGGTGCTTTATTTTTTTGGGGGTTTTTTATTGTTTATTTAAAAAAAAAAATTTACACTTTCCCTTTAATTTTGTATTTTTTTTATCACTTTTAGGCCTCATGCCCACGGACGTTTTTACAGCCGCGTTTTTTTCAGCTTAAAAACGCCTGTCCATGTTATTGTTTCCTTTCCTTTTTTTTTTTTTTTTTCAAAAAAACGTCGGAGCTCAAAAACGCAATTGCAGCGTTTTTGCGCGGTTTTTTTTGCGCGTTTTTGCGCGTTTTTTAACTCTTCGCAGTTTTTTTATGCCTAACGCCGACGCCAAAGAACGCACTGGTTTTTTTTACAGCTTAAAAACACCTATGCTATTTGCAGCTCAAAAACGTCTAGGTGGGCATGAAGCTATAGACTAACATGGACAGGCGTTTTTAAGCTGTAAAAAACGTTTAAAAACGCGGCTGTAAAAACGTCCGTGGGCATGAGACCTTATGCCAATTACAAGGAATGTAAGCATCCCTTGTAATAGGTACGGCTGGTCCTCTTTATGGAGAGATCTGGGGATTAAAAGTCCCCAAATCTCTCCTCTATGCTGGAAAGCCTGAGATCCCCCAAAAAAAAAAAACGATCCCAGGATTTTTCAGCAAAACAAATGTCCGTGTTTACAGCTGTGGGCGCCAGAAGTGAAATCATGACATCGCTTTCGGCCTCCGAGGGTCATAGAGATGGCCAATGTCCACAGCGAGCTCTATGGTGAACCGCTACCGCCGGTGAATTAACTCCCCGGCTCGCCGATCGCACGGGAGAGACGGTAAAAGCACCAGCGTCCTGATAATTACCATGGTCGGCCATGCCCGCTCTATATATGTCATCCCAGTTACTAAAAGTGTAAAACAAAACGTGACAGGGTGACAACACAGGAACACAATTGGGAGACACAGATGGAGAGTTGTCACCCAACACAGGAAGTGGCAGGCTCACCAAGAATTATTACGTATGGGCCCCTTGCAGAGGCGTAACTTGAACCTTTAGGGCCCTGGTACAAGAAACCAAGAAGGGCCCCCCCCCTTGACCACCCGGGCCCTTCCCTCTGGACCTGGGGCCCTTCCTACTGATCGCGGGGGCCCTATATAACCCCCACTTCACAGTGCTGCAATTTATCATGCATTGTGCGACACATAAAATTGCGTGACAATTCAAAACACATTCATTTCAATGGGTGCCGATTGAGTGTCATAGACCACAATGGTAAATCACTAAAGTTGCAAGCAAGTCGCAAGGAAATTGAATGGCTTTGGGGTTGCAGTGTGAACTGAGCCTTATGGTCTGGCAGTGCCACCCTTTCACACATTCTGCAGCAGGCTCCCTTCCTGCCATCTTGCCCCCCCCCCCCCCCCCATGGTCACAGAACACCAGGGCCCAGTCGCAAGTGTGACCTTTGCAATCCCTGGTATTTCCACCACTGGCCCCTTCGGTTATATCAGAAGGTGCAGCTTAGCCCCCCTATACCTCATATGCTGATTCCCAATATTTTCAAAAACACTATATTACCAAAAGTATTGGGACACCTGCCTTTACACGCACATGAAATTTAATGGCATCCCAGTCTTAGTCCGTAGGGTTCAATATTGAGTTGGCCCACCCTTTGCAGCTATAACAGCTTCAACTCTTCTGGGAAGGCTGTCCACAAGGTTTAGGAGGGTGTCTATGGGAATGTTTGACCATTCTTCCAGAAGAACATTTGTGAGGTCAGGCACTAATGTTTTACGAGAAGGCCTGGCTCGCAGTCTCCGCTCTAATTCGTCACAAAGGTGTTCTAGTAGGTTGAGATCAGGACTCTGTGCAGGCCAGTCAAGTTCCTTCACCCCAAACTCACTCATTCATGTCTTTATGGACCTTGCTTTGTGCACTGGTGCGCAGTAATGTTGGAACAGGAAGGGGCCGTCCCCAAACTGTTCCCACAAGGTTGGGAGCATGAAATTGTCCAAAATGTCTTGGTATGCTGACGCCTTAAGAGTTCCCTTCACTGGAACTAAGGGGCCAAGCCCAACCCCTGAAAAACAACCCCACACCATAATCCCCCCTCCACCAAATGATTTGGACCAGTGCACAAAGCAAGGTCCATAAAGACATGGATGAGCGAGTTTGGGGTGGAGGAATTTGATTGGCCTGCACAGAGTCCTGACCTCAACCCGATAGAACACCTTTGGGATGAATTAGAATGTAGACTGCGAGCCAGGCCATCTCGTCCAACATCAGTGCCTGACCTTACAAATGTTCTTCTGGAAGAATGGTCAAACATTCCCATAGACACCCTCCTAAACCTTGTGGACGGCCTTCCCAGAAGAGTTGAAGCTGTTATAGCTGCAAAGGGCGGGGACCAACTCAATATTGAACCCTACGGAGTAAGACTGGGATGCCATTAAAGTTCATGTGCGTGTAAAGGCAGGTGTCCCAATACTTTTGACAATGTAGTGTATCGGTATAAATGAGATATTAAACATCAGTGGCTTATATTAAATGTGTGTTATAAACAGATACGGATCCTTTTGGAATAAAGAAAAATGCTACACAATATCTGTTCTCTATACGATATATTTATCTATCGCACAAATGTTCTGTTTAAATATTTACAGTCTAATACCCGGATAATTGGACGTCTTAATCTGGACTCTTATAAAGGGAACTTTCTCTTCATTGTGGAAGATTTACGTGCACAGCGCACATCTCATCACCGCCGACATCACGAGGATATTGTCTTTTTATATTCGTAATTATCCACATTACTACTTATGATGAAATATTTGTTAATATGATGCTTGTTGTGTGATTTTATATAAGCAGGCAAAGTGCATATTAACACGATAAATATTATACATTTTATATATTGTCATATACATATATATATATACAGTATCTCACAAAAGTAAGTACACCCCTCCCATTTGTGTAAATATTTTATTCTATCTTTTCATGTGACAACACTGAAGAAATGACACTTTGCTACAATGTAAAGTAGTGAGTGTGCAGCTTGTATAACGGTGTACATTTGCTGTCCCCTCAAAATAACTCAACACACAGCCATTAATGTCTAAACCGCTGGCAACAAAAGTGAGTACACCCCCTAAGTGAAAATGTCCAAATTGGGCCCAAAGTGTCAAGATTTTTATGCGGCCGCCATTATTTTCCAGCACTGGCTTAACCCTCTTGGGCATGGAGATCACCAGAGCTTCACAGGTTGCCACTGGAGTCCTCTTCCCCTCCTCCATGACATCATCACGGAGCTGGTGGATGTTAGAGACCTTCCGTTTGAGGATGTCCCACAGATGCTCAATAGGGTTTAGGTCTGGAGACATGCTTGGCCAGTCCATCACCTTTACCCTCAGCTTCTTTAGCAAGGCAGTGGTGGTCTTGGAGGTGTGTTTGGGGTCGTTATCATGTTGGAATACTGCCCTGCGGCCCAGTCTCTGAAGGGAGGGGATCATGCTCTGCTTCAGTATGTCACAGTACATGTTGGCATTCATGGTTTCCTCAATGATCTGTAGCTCCCCAGTGCCGGTGATCTGCCGAGATCTGCCCCCCCTGCGGATTCTGCCAGCCCTGGACTGCGCAGGCGCATCGCTCTAGCTCCGAAAATTGCCAAACATTAGGAGCTGTAGACTGCGACTGCGCAATCAACAGGGTATTGTGACAGTCGTTGCCGCACGCTCCCGATGCTCGCCCCACTCTGCAAGGGGGGCGGGTGTATTACTATTATAATGGGCGGATGCATGTTTAAATAAATGAATTGATGGACAGAGAGGGCGGGTAGTTCAATGTGGATGGCCGATTTGAATACTTGTCAGAGAATTGTTAAAAAAAAAAGACATAAGATTTTTTTTAACAATTCTCTGACAAGTATTCAAATCGGCCATCCACATTGAACTACCCGCCCTCTCTGTCCATCAATTCATTTATTTAAACATGCATCCGCCCATTATAATAGTAATACACCCGCCCCCCTTGCAGAGTGGGGCGAGCATCGGGAGCGTGTGGCACAATATTGTGCTCAAAGCGCATGCGCCGAATATGGGTTATAATCCATTCGGCTATTTTCGGAGGTCTGCCGTGAGCGGACACGCAAGTGTTGCGCATGCGCAGGACAGAGCGGGCGAAATCCGCTGAAGTGTTGCGCATGCGCAGAACAGAGCTGGCAGAATCCGCTGAGGGGCAATTCTCGGCAGGTCACCGGCAGCACTCATGCAGCCCCAGACCATGACACTCCCATCACCATGCTTCACTGTAGGCAAGACACACTTGTCTTTGTCCTCCTCACCTGGTTGCCGCCACACACGCCTGACACCATCTGACACCAAATACGTTTATCTTGATCTCATCAGACCACAGGACATGGTTCCAGTAATCCATGTCCTTAGTCTGCTTGTCTTCAGCAAACTGTTAGCGGGATTTCTTGTGCATCATCTTTAGAAGAGGCTTCCTTCTGGGATGACAGCCATGCAGACCAATTTGATGCAGCGTGCGGCGTATGGTCTGAACACTGACAGGCTGACCCCCCACCCCTTCAACCTCTGCAGCAATGCTGGCAGCACTCATACGTCTATTTCCCAAAGACAACCTCTGGGTATGACGCTGAGCACGTGACCTCAACTTCTTTGGTGGACCATGGCGAGGCCTGTTCTGAGGGGAACCTGTCCTGTTATACCGCTGGATGGTCTTGGCCACCGTGCTGCAGCTCAGTTTCAGGGTCTTGGCAATCTTCTTATAGCCTCGGCCATCTTTATGTAGAGCAACAATTCTATTTTTCATATCCTCAGAGAGTTCTTTGCCATCAGGTGCCATGTTGAACTTCCAGTGACCAGTATGGGAGAGTGAGAGCGATAACACCAAATTTAACACACCTGCTCCCCATTCACCTGAGATCTTGTAACACTAACAAGCCACATGACACCGGGGAGGGAAAATGGCTAATTGGGCCATTTGGACATTTTCACCTAGGGGTGTACTGACTTTTCAAAAAAACAAAGAATAGGTATACAATGAGCTCATCCAATTAAATAGTTACCGGGGGTCGGATGTATTTATTATGGCTATGGAATTCCCCTCTATTAGCCGGCAATGAGCCGAATATATAGTTAGGGGGGATAACAAAGAATACAAAACCGTCCCCCTGATATTAGTTCCTCTGAATTATTTACGCATATAAGAAAAGAGAGGATATGAGGACAATCTGTCCTCCAGAAAGAATTCTTCAACAAGGAACTAATTATTATATACACTTTATTGTGAACCACAATTAGATATTGGATATTTAATAGATTATAGAAAAAAACACACAACTTCTATTACCAAAAATGTTAAAATTAGACTAGTCTTAAACTATAAACAAGGCGATCGGCCATACACACCACAATCATTCACCCACTACTATTTCAGGATGGAAGATAATTGCAATTCCGGTATTTGTCTTGTTACTGAATATTCATTCATTAAAGCGGAGGTCCACCCTGAAATAATCTTTACATTAAAGTCCTAAAAAAAAAAAAAAAAAATTAATAGAAAAAAAATAATTTATACTTACCCTAAATACCTGTTGCTATGCGGAAGTCCCCTAATCTGCCTCTAATGTTCCCCTCCGTGGTGGGTCTCCTTCCGTTTCCTCTTCTTGTGAATGGGGCGGCGCTGCCTTCTGGGAACTGTGTGTATCCCAGGAGGCAAGCCGCCCATTCACAAAGCGCCGTGCGAGTGGCGCATGCGCAGTAGGAAACGGGCAGTGAAGCCTTACGGCTTCACTGCCTGTTTCCCTTACTCAGGATGGAGGAGCCGGGACCTGCCAGCAGCGATCGATCGCCGTGGTGGGACCGACATCGCGGGCGAGTAGGACAGGTAAGTGTCCTTATTAACCACTTGCCGACCGCTTACTGTATATATACGTCGGCAGAATGACTCGTACAGGCACAATCACATACCTGTACGTGGCCCTTTAACTGCCGAAATCAGGGTCGCGCGCGCGCCGCCGGCGGTGCGCTCGCAACCCCCCTGCCCTCCCCGTGAGTGGGACCGCGGGTCCCACGGACTCGATCGTCGCGGGGATCCTCCGCGATTGTCTCACGGAGGCTCGGAGCGGGGAGATGTTAGTGTAAACACAACATCTCCCCGCTCGCCTACTGACAATGTCACCGATCTCCGCTCTGTGTAATCAGAGCGGAGATCGGTGACGTGTCAGTCGTAGCCACGCCCCCACACAGTACTAAACACTCCCCTAGGCACACTTAACCCCTCCAGCGCCCCCTAGTGGTTACTCCCCTTCACTGCCAGTGTCATTTTCACAGTAACCAGTGCCTTTTTATTGCACTGATCGCTGTGAAAATGACAATGGTCCCAAAAATGTGTCAAAAGTGTCCGATGTGTCCGCCATAATGTTGCAGTCACGAAAAAAAACGCTGATCACTGCCATTACTAGTAAAAAAAAAATAATAATAAAAATGCCTTAAAACTACCCCCTATTTTGTAGACGCTATAATTTTTGCGCAAACCAATCAATAAACGCTGATTGCGATTTTTTTTAACCAAAAATATGTAGAAGAATACGTATCGGACTAAACTGAGGAAAAAAATGTTTTTTTATATATGTTTTGGGGATATTTATTATAGCAAAAAGTAAAAAATTTGTCTTTTTTTTCAAAATTTTTGCTCTATTTTTGTTTATAGCGCAAAAAATAAAAACCGCAGAGGTGATCAAATACCACCAAAAGAAAGCTCTATTTGTGGGAAAAAAAGGACGCCAATTTTGTTTGGGAGCCACGTCGCACGTCCGCGCAATTGTCAGTTAAAGCGACGCAGTGCCGAATCGCAAAAAGGGCCCGGTCATAATGGCCCGTATTGGTCCGGGGCTTAAGTGGTTAAAAGTCAGCAGCTACACTGTTAGTAGCTGCTGACTTTTTTTTTTTTTTTTTTTGTGGCTGCACCTCCGCTTTAGGGTTGTAGACCATAAAAAAAAAGATGATGGAATATACTAAATAAAGTCAGTCAAATAAAAATATTCATGGATCTTGCTGTATAGTCGGAATAACATTCATGTATGCACTTGCTGACAGGCATGTTTTATGCACATACTGACTCAATTGTTTGCATACTTATCCTGTGGGGGTATCATGAAGGAGGCCAGGCATTCCACAATGGATGACCCGTCAAACGGTCACAAGTAAGATTTTTTTGGGAATTTTACCATTTGGTATATTGAAAAATCAAACAGCCTTTCAATCATGTATCTTCTGGTTTATTTGACAGTCCCGTCTGAAGGGAGATTATAAAACACTCACCGGTTCCATGCACAATGGGTCAGTTCAATCTCGGCTGGATTTCAAAATGATACATCATGTGAACAAAAGATAGTTTCTGTCCTACCAGTTTGCTCTGTGTCCACGCAGTATATCTGGGAATACGAGCATCAAGGAATCCAGGTGTATCCGAGTTCACAGAGCTTTGATGTCAGCATTCAGATAAAGCAATGTCCAGAGAGTAAAGAGTGGATGATCATATGTAGAGGTAATCGGGTGTTGGTCGTAGCGGCAAACTGCACTCACTTTTGTTGCCAGCGGTTTAGACATTAATGGCTGTGTGTTGAGTTATTTTGAGGGGACAGCAAATTTACACCGTTATACAAGCTGTACACTCACTACTTTACATTGTAGCAAAGTGTCAATTTTTCAGTGTTGTCACACATAGGCGTGCGCACAGGGTATGCCGGATGTGCCTGGGCACACCCTAATCACCCCATGTACATTAGCATTATCCATGAGTGGCACCACATTGGTGGTTGGGTGTCAGAGGCTAGTGTAAATGTGCCCATTATAATAAAGGCTAGGTTCAAATTTAGGAACTCATTACACCCGTATTTAGGGTGTAATGTAATATGCTCCCAATCAACTGTCTCCTACCATCAGAGCCTCCTCCCTGTAACAGTAGGTGGTGTTCATGTGTGTTTGAGCTTCGGGGTGCACACCCTAATGCAATCGGCTGCGCACACCTATGTTGTCACATGAAAAGATAGAAGCAAATATTTACAAAAATGTGAGGAGTGTACTTACTTTTGTGAGATACTGTATACCATAGCAGCAAACAGATATTTGAAGCTGCTGGTGCCTCTGGAGTCCCACGGACATCAAGGTGTAGAGTCCTCCAGAGTCTTGCAACTATGCATAAACCTTCCATTTGGCCACCACTAACCAATGCTCACAAGCAGAAATGGCTGCATTGGGCAGAAAAATACATGAAGACTAATTTTCAAACAGTCCTGTTCACTGATGAGTGCCGTGCAACCCTGAATGGTCCAGATGGATGGAGTAGTGGATGGTTGGTGGACGGCCACCCTGTTCCAACAAGGCTGCGACATCAGCAAGGCGGTGGTGAGGTCATATTTTGGGTCGGAATCATGGGAAGAGAGCTGGTCGGCCCCTTTAGGGTCCCCGAAGGTGTAAAGATGACCTCTGCAAAGTATGTGGAGTTCCTGACTGACCACTTCCTTCCCTGGTACAGAAAGAAGAACCATCCTTTCCGTAATAAAATCCTCTTCATGCATGACAATGCACCATCTCATGCTGCAAAGAATACCTCAGCATCAATGGCTGCTATGGGGATAAAAGGAGAGAAAGTCATGGTGTGGCCTCCATCCTCCCCTGACCTCAATCCTATTGAGAACCTTTGGAGTATCCTCAAGCAAAAGATCTATGAGGGTGGGAGGCAGTTTACATCCAAACAGCAGCTCTGGGAGGCTATTCTGACATCTTGCAAACAAATATAAGCAGAAACTGTCCAAAAACTCACAAGTTCAATGGATGCAAGACTTGTGAAGCTGCTATCAAATAAGGGGTCCTATGTTAAAATGTAACGTGACCTGTTAAAATGTTTAAAAATTTAAAATAGCCTTTGATTTCAGTAAATATGCTGCAAACACAACAAATGACAATTTTAAGTTCTTTACAACCTATAAAGTGTTTTGAAACTTACTGTGCGGAAATAATTTGGAACAGTGCAATGTAAGTTTTTTATTTTGAAAAAAAAAAAAAAACTGTTATCATTAGGAGGTTTGTTCAATAAAATTTGAATTGTACTCTTAAGAATTGATAACATGAGAATTATGCTGACTGTTGTTTACATCAATTAATTAGGTACCGTATATACTCAAGTATAAGCCGACCCGAATATAAGCCAAGGCACCTAATTTTACCACAAAAAACTGGGAAAACGTATTAACTCGAGTATAAGCCTAGGGTGTCCATCTGTTTGCCTCACTGTGCCTCACTTTGCCTCACTGTGTCCATGTCCATGCCTCACTGTACCCATGCCTCACTGTGTCCATGACTAGACTGACGTTTAACATGGGAGTCTATGGAAATGGGGCTACATGTGTGCCAAGTGCCGCGTCCAGGGCACCTACGACTGGCCGCTACCGGGTCCCCAAAGTCACCGGAGAAATTACCGTTTAACATGGGAGTCTATGGAAGGGGTGCCCGGCTTTGAAAAATCGGTGCTCCCCGGCCGTAGGTCCCCCAGACAACAAACTTTGCACACTTGTAGATAAAGAGTGGGGCTACACGTGTGCCAGTAACGGGTTCCCAAATTCCGGGAGATCAGGCACAATAAGGTGACTCGAGTATAAGCTGAAAAAAAATGTGCTGAAAAACTCGGCTTATACTCGAGTATATACGGTAAATGACAAAAATATCATTGGCATAATAATTTGGAACAGGGTGTAGTGCTAGAATTATTGCTCTCAGTCTAATGTTCGTGGCGATTCCTAACATGTGTGGCGTGAACACCATTTACATATGCCTTACAAATGCGTTCGCTTCTGGATAGGGACGCTTTAAATTTTATTTTATTTTATTTTTCACACTGTCCCTTTCATTTTTTTTATTTTTTTTTATCACTTTTATTCCTATTACAAGAAATGTAAACATCCCTCATAATAGAAACAGGTCCTCTTTATGGAGAAATCTGGGGTTCAAAAGATCCCAAATCTCTCCTTTACCTATAAAAGCAAATGATCAAAAAAAGAAATTGTAATATTTTGTTTAAAAAAAAATAAAAATGTTTACTTCCACCGTGGACCGGAAGTGACGTCATGATGTCTCGTTGGTCCTCCAAGGCCATGGAGGCGATCAAAGACAATCTAGTCTTTCAATACCTCTGTGACCAGCCGGATGCATCATCGTCCTAGTGGGGGCCAGCAGTAACGCTAAGCCCGAGAGACGCTGGGATGTCCCTCCCATTGCTTCGGAAGGCGTTCCATGAGCCACTCAGAAAGCTTTCAAGAGAAAGCCAGCCGCTGGTTGAAGAAAAAGATACGGGGCTATGGCTGATATCTTCAGCCATAATCTTGGTAAACCACTCGCAAGCGGCAACGTATATATACGTATTGTGGTCGGCAAAATAAATATTAAAGTGGTTGTAAACCCAATTCTAGTTTTTCTTTTACTCAAGCATAACCTGCAAGAGAAAGGCATAATGAGCTAGCATGACTAGCATACTAGCTCATTATGCATTACTTACCTTAGATCGAAGCCGCCCTCGTCTCCCCCTTCGGCCGCAGACATCGCTCCGGAAGGTTACTTCCGGGTATCGCCGCTCCGGCGCTCTGATTGGCCGGAGCGGCGATGACGTCACCACGCATGCGTGCAGGAGCCGTCAAAGCCTGCATTATCCATTGATAAAACCGCCGTTGACAGTGCATGCGCCGTAGACAACGGTGCATTCATTTTTGTAAAATATCTCCTAAACCGTGTAGGTTTAGGAGTTATTGCAAACACCTACAGGTAAGCCTAAGAGCCGGTTCACACAGGGGCATCACGACTCTTTGGAGGCGACCTGGAAGCGACCTGAGCCTGCACCACAGCGCGACATGGGGCGACTTACAAGTCGCCTCCAGGACAGGAGATATTTCAGTGGCCAATCAACCTTGAATCAGCTCTGTGGGAGGGAGGGGGGAGGGAGGGGTTTGCCCTAAAAACTTCACTTCCTGAAAAGTCGCTGCAGTAAAGACAGCGATCCGACTTCTGAGGCAACTTCCATTGAAATCAATGGGTAGAAGTCGGATTGAAGTCATACAGGAACCTTTTTTGAAGTCGGAGCGACTGCAGTCGTGTGCATTAAGACGGCTCCATTCACTTCAATTAGTTTTAAAAACAGCGCGACTTGGGGCGACTTCAAGTCGCCTCTCGAGTCGCCCCTGTGTGAACCGGCTCTTAATCTAGGCTTACCTGTAGGTGAAAGTTGCATAAGTGGGTTTACAACCACTTTAAGTACAGCAATCCTCGTTTTGGATTCCTTATTAATGGCCTGTGGGATGGCCTGATTGCTTCACACTTTGAAGTTTACCGCCATGTTCTGCACCTCACCTGTTTGGATATACAGTATATATATTTATTGATATTAGAAGGTGTTATTGGAAACTCCAATATGCTCTCCACACTTTTAAGGATATCCAGTAAAAACTAGAGTTGGGCCGAACCCCCCCAGGTTAGATTTTACGCCAGATCTCTCGAACATCGCAAAAGTTCGGACCCGAACCCCGCTGAAATCTATGGGACCCGAATTTGAAAAATCAAAAGTCCCCATTTTGAAGGCTTATATGTAATATATTGGCCATAAAAGGGTATGGGGACCCGGGACCCAGGTACTGCCCTGGGGGACATGTATCAAAGCTAAAAAAAAATATTTAAAGATTGTTTTAACAGAAGCAGTGATTTTATTGATGCTTAACATTAAACAATAAAAATTTAATATTTCTATTAAATATAGTGCCTGGAGGGGTCCCCTTAGTCTGCCTGTAAAGTGGTGCATCTGTTTAACCACTTCCTTACCGGGCCATAGTAATATGACGCCGGCAGGAACCCTCCCTCCCTCCGGGTGGACGTCACATGACGTCCCTGTTCCCGGCCGTCTAGGGGGCGCGCGCGTGCCCGCCGCATCACTCGGGTCCCGGTGCACGTGCCCGGCGGCCGCGATGTCCGCCGGGCACCCACGTTTGCCCGCGATCACGGCAGGAGTGTGGATCTGTGTGTGTAGAGGTGAGGAGACCGATGTTTGTTCCCAGTACAGAGGAACACACATCGGTCTCCTCCCCTTGTGCGTCCCTCTCTCTACAGTTAGAATCACTCAATAGGGAACATATTAACCCCTTCAGCGCCCCCTAGTGTTAACCCCCTTCCCTGCCAGTCACATTATACAGTAATCAGTGCAGTTTTATAGCACTGATCACTGTATAAATGTGAATGGTCCCAAAAACAGGTCAAAAGTGTCCGATGTGTCCGCCGCAATGTCACAGTCACAATGAAAATCGCAGATTGCCGCCATTATTAGTAAAAAAAAAAAAATAACATAAATCTATCCCCTATTTTGTAGACACTATAACTTTTGCGCAAACCAATCAATAAACGCTTATTGCAACTTTTATTACCAAAAATATGTAGAAGAATACACATCGGCCTAAACTGAGGAAAATATTAGCTTTTTTTTTAAATTGGGGATATTCATTATAGCAAAAAGTACAAAATATTGTGTTTTTTTTAATTGTTGCTCTTTTTTTGTTCATAGCGCAAAAAACAAAAAAAGCAGAGGTGATCAAATACCACCAAAAGAAAGCTCTATTTTGATAAGTGCAGCCTCATCAGTACCCATCAGTGCCCATCAGTGCAGCTTATTAGTGCCCATCAGTGCAGCCTCATCAGTGCCCATCATCAGGAATTTTGGGGCCCCTTACACAGCTTCAGGCATGGGCCCCCTGGAGCAGAGGACCGGGGGGGGGGTGCTGCCGCTGCAAATTGAGAAGCGCGGGGGGGTTCCACAAATTGAGAAGCAGGGGGTTGCCATCCGGGCCCTTGGGGACCTCCGGGCTTCCGGGCCCCTTACAAAAAAAAAATCTTTAAAAAAAGGGAGGTTGCCATATTGGCCCTTGGGGACCTCCAAAAAATATATATAAATAAATAATAATAAAAAAATTTTAAAAAGAAATTAATTGTTTATTTTTTTTACAAAAAAAAAAGAGGGGTTGCCATCTGGGGTCCTGGGGACCTCCGGGCCCCTTACAAAAAAAAAGGTTGAAAAAAAAAAAAGTTGGGGTTGCCACCCGGGTCCCTGGGGACCTCCGGGCCCCTTACAGGTGTACTGCCTGTACCCCCCTGATGGCGGCCCTGCCCATCAATGCAGCCTCATCAGTGCCCATCAGTGTAGCCTCATCAGCGAACATCAGTGAAGAAGGAAAAGTACTAATTTGCAAACAGATACTAAGAAAAATAAATATTTTTTAAAAATGTTGGTTCTTTGTTTCATTTATTTAGCAAAATAATAATAAAAAAAAAAAATTAAATGCCACCAAAAGAAAGCTCTATCTGTCTCAAAAAAAAGTTCATTTGGGTAAAGTGTTGTATGACCGCGCAATTGTCATTCAAAGTGTGAGAGCGCTGAAAGCTGAAAATTGTCCTGGGCAGGAAGGGGGTGAAAGTGCCCCGGAATTGAAGTGGTTAATAAAGACATTTTGTCTGTTTTGGACAATGATGGTGAGTGCCGGCATTTGGAGATTGTAAATTGGCACCCAGAGAAGAGTTGTCTGGGCCTCCCACCCACTCCCGCCTGGATAAAGCGGTGGAAGAAGTTGAGCAGCACCGACTTTCCTCCAAGAGTAGCGGCTCTGCTCTATAATAACTACATGCTGAAGGAACTTCCACACCACAAAGACCGCGGCGGAACATAGACGTGATGGGGAGACGCTTCCTTTCCCGCATACCGCAACGTCTGTGTAATTGAATTAGTGGAGGCGATCACATAATGCATCTAAAGGTACGCACCGAGGACCCCGACACTGCGCATTCCAATACTGCAAAACCCAATTCTCCCCTCTCACTAAACAATGTGTTCATTTATCAGCCGAAACAAACAGAAAAGAAAAAAAAATATGAATAATAACTCCAGAAACAATGCAAAGCAATTAATCACGTCTCTGCCTTTCTGGGTCCTCAAAGCATGACAAATGAGGCCCCGCGGAGCCCGCGCCTGAGCGCAACCAACAAATTGTTTACTGCAGATAGTGGCTGACGTTATAAAAAAAAAAACTTTAACCTTTGGCCTAGGGGTGGCGCTGTCATCTTCCTGCTCATTGGCCATTGTCTTTCAGATTTCTACAATTCCAAAGCTAAACTTTGAATGGGCCACCTGCAGGAGGCGCTGTCACTAATTACATCGAGACATGTGCAATTCGTTAATTCAGAAACATCCAAATTAACAATAAACTGTTTAACAAATCTTTCCGAAAACAAATTTTCGAAAAAGAGCAAAAATTCAAAAGAACGAAAATCCGAAAAATTGGAAAGAACGAAAATCTGAAAAGAAGAACGAAAATCCCCAAAAAATTTAAAATCTGAAAGGACAAAAAACATTCGGATAATTTAGATTATAATTAAATTATTACATTTATCAACCATTATTATAGTTATTATTATTTATTAATAATAAAAAAAACTATAATACTAGTTATAAACTATTAAATTATAGGTATTGGAATTTCCTTTCAAATTTGGCTGCCTGATAGTGGCTGTCTGATCAATGTTTATAAACAATGTTGATTTGTATCTCTCTATCTCATGTCTGATCAATGTTTATAAACAATGATCAGTTGTATCTCTCTATCTCCTGTCTGATCAATGTTTCTAAACAATGTTGCTTTGTATCTCTCTATCTCCTGTCTGATCAATGTTTCTAAACAATGTTGCTTTGTATCTCTCTATCTCCTGTCTGATGAATGTTTATAAACAATGTTGCTTTGTTTCTCTCTATCTCCTGTCTGATGAATGTTTATAAACAATGTTACCTTGTATCTCTCTATCTCCTGTCTGATGAATGTTTATAAACAATGTTACCTTGTATCTCTCTATCTCCTGTCTGATCAATGTTTATAAAAAATGTTACCTTGTGTCTCTCTATCTCCTGTCTGATCAATGTTTATAAACAATGTTACTTTGTATTTCTCTATCTCCTGTCTGATCAATGTTTATAAACAATGTTACTTTGTATCTCTCTATCTCCTGTCTGATCAATGTTTATAAACAATGTTACCTTGTATCTCTCTATCTTCTCTTCTGAACAATGTTTATAAACAGTGTTACGTTGTACTTCTTTATCTTATCTTCTGAACAATCTTACTTTGTATTTCTCTAACTCCAGCCTGAAAAATGTTTAAAACACTGTTACTTTGTATCTTTTTATCTCCTATGTGATCAATGTATATAAACAATGTTACTTTGTATCTCTCTGACTCCAGTCTGAACAATGTTTATAAACACTGTGTCAGAAGTCTTTTTTTTAAATATATAACAAAAATTCACAGTTGTCATTTTGATGGCTGAGACTTGTGAAAAGTGCTTCTCCTCGGGGGGGGGGGGGGGGGGGCTGTATATTACCCACAGTGACCACAACTGGCTAATTAGGTATTTTGTGCTGACACTTTAGTGCTGACTATTTGTAATGCCAGGAATTGATTCATGCAGACTTGTAAAGTTACTCACAGGTTCTCTTTAGCAATGTTCTTGGTCGTTTTCTTATGCAGGGCTGATGAGGAGCGACATAAACCCGGGAAGGGCTCTTCGCTACCAACTACTTCTGTAGAAAAAAAAGTAAGAGGAGAAAGTTTTCCAAAAGTTTCTTTGATGTGGATTTAATCCTTGCCGAAATGATTTTGTTTACTTTGCTTCTGTCAGGCAACTTGATAGAATCCTCAGAATAGGAAGGAGGACGCAATAATTGGACGGACACAAATGAAACCCCTGGCGCATTGCCAGCTACAGGCAAGGCTCCTGATGAATCGCACTTACAGAGCTGCACTCGGCTGAATCCTGAATTCAAATAGAGATATTGGTCATGGAGCGGCCGCAACGCCAAGTCAACCGGGACAGAATAATGTCTTCCAGCTCCGGTCTTATGCTAATCACTAGATAATATCCTTGTTCTGGAAGTGAACCTTACCCAAGTCTCTCCAGAGATCCATGTGTTGTATATAGAGCCTCCAAATCCCCCCCCCCCAAAAAACCCTCCGGAATGGAGGATGTCAATGATCTCCAGCTGGGTTATAGTTCAGGTTTACAGCCCAACTCTGGATAAATATCAAAGGAAATTTATATTGAGTTAGATAGAGCAGGCAGGCGAGTCAGTTAGCTGCAGTTACAGTGTGTAGAGGATATATATGCATCCTAGGTGTTGTATATGTAGCGGTCTTCCCCCACCTTCTCCCCTCTCTTTATGGCTGGTTTACTCATCTAGGGGTATCTGGGAGAAGGGGAAAGATGCACACCACCAGCTCGGCTCTCTGATGTAGTATGCAGAGATATGAGCTAAACCGTTTACCTTCGGGTCTGCGTTTTAGGCCGGAGCCTCAGCTTCTCCCATGGAGGATGATTGCCACTGTCACTGACAGGGACACTTAGCTTCCAGTAACACGAGTTCCACACCAATAAAAGTCCACCACTGTTTGATTTGCTTTGATCAATAGGTAGGCTGGTTGAACTTTAAAAGAACAGACAAGGTGTAGGGAAGAGTAGGTCCAGGCACAACACAATGAATAGAGTTTCTCCTGTTCCGTTTCGTGCAAACAGGCTTGGCGCACAGTCGCTGCCACAGACCGTAAATTTGGTCCCTGCCACTGACCTGGGTGAACGTTGAGGCCTCTGCCACAGGCCTTGGATGAGGCCTGCCACTGATCTGATGAAGATGGGTCTCTGCCACAGACCATAAGAACATGAAGTACCTTCTTTAGAACAAACAACCCCTGTCAGAGGAAGACATCCATCCGGACGGTCACCAGAGGCCTCCACCATCACCAGCAAATGCTGCGCTGGCTCTTCGGGGAGGTCACCTCTCCGGTCCCTTACGCCCGGGATTCAGGCACCCAATACTGGGGGCACCTTAGGAATGCTCCGCCCTTGCGGGACACAGTCGAAGGTACTGGGCCCCAGGCCTCCTTGTAAAGTACCTCACCCCAGGCTGAAGGTGCCTGGGATGGAACTCGACTCCACGCGCCCAGGCCAAGGGCGCCTGGGCACAGATGAACCGCAGCAGCCCCCAGGCTGAAGGTGCCTGGGGAATGGACCTCGTGGGCAAGATGTCTGCCCCCTTTATATTCCCTCCCAGCAGGCACAGCGGGTTTCCAGCCCCCGCCGTACTACTGCCACGAGAGGACACAAAGGGCACGGCTCTAGAATGGCAGTTCAATCCCGGTCCCAGGTGACAGCACCACCTAGGGACCGCAGGGAACATAACACCATTCATACCTCCCACACTCCAAAGTGTCCATTAAATTCCAAAAAATCTATGTATCTAGGCCATCTATGGCCCAGATACTCCCTCTAAATTTGACACCCGCTACATATATATATTTATACACTGTATTCAGTTTAGCTAGATCCATTCCTGTTATTCTCCTCATAATATACTGACAGGCAAGCAGGTGATTGTGCTAGCTGCAGTGTTTCACTTAGTTAGTGTACTGTGTCCTTTGCACAGTGTGCACCTAAAAATACCTGAAGACACTTGCTGGTGTTCTGATCAGATTAATACCACAGGCAGCTTCAGTATTTACAGTTAGTGTACTGTGTCCTTTGCACAGTGTGCACCTAAAGCTACCTGAAGTCAATTGCTGGTGTTCTGATCATATTAATTCCACAGGCAGGCAGCTTCAGTATTTACAGTTAGTGTACTGTGTCTTTTGCACAGTGCACACCTACAAATACCTGAAGACTAGGGATGAGCTTCGAGTTCGAGTTCGACTCGAACTCATGTTCGACTCGAACATTGCCCGTTCGCCCCGTTCGCCGAACAGCGAACAAATTGGGGTGTTCACGGCAAATTCAAAAAGTCTATGGGAGAAATCTAAAGTGTTAATTATAAAGGCTTATATGCAAGTTATTGTCCTAAAAAGTGTTTGGGGACCCGGGTCCTGTCCCAGGGGACATGTATCAATGCAAAAGAAAAGTTTTAAAAACGGCCGTTTTTTTGGGAGCAGTGATTTTAATAATGCTTAAAGTGAAACAATAAAAGTGAAATATTCCTTTAAATTTCGTACCTAGGGGGTGTGTATGATATGCATGTAAAGTGGCGCATGTTTCCCGTGCTTAGAACTGTCCCTGCATAAAATGTAATTTTTGAAGGAAAAAAAGTCATTTAAAACTCACTCGCGGCTATTAATGAATTGTCGGCTCCCGGCAATACATAGAAAAGTCATTGATAAAAATTAAAAAAAACGTAGGGGTCCCCCAGATTTCAATTACCAGGCCCTTCAGGTCTGGTATGGATATTAAGGGGAACCCCGCCGCAATTTTTTTTTAAAAATGCGTGCGGTTCCCCCCAAATATCCGCCCCCTCGGTATGTCAGACCCCGCCTACGTCATTGGCCTGAGCAGACCTGATGGGGAACTTCCTTCACTGTGTAATTCATGAATAGACCCGCCCCTTCTCACGTTCCGCATCTTTAGAAGGGGCGGGTCTATACTTGTAATAGACTGCGGAGGAAGTTCCCCATCAGGTCCGCTCAGGCTCAGCCAATGACGGACAGCGCTGGACATCGGATCGCCGCGTGACACTGGATTTCACTGCTGGAATGTTTTTTTTTGGTTTTGTTTTTTTAATAAAGGACTTTTCCAAGGGGTTTGTGTGTTTTTTTGTTTTTTTTTTACAATTTCTTCGTGAAATGGTAGGGGTACAATGTACCCCTTACCATTTCACATGGGGGGGGCGGAATCTGGTGGTCCCCTTTGTTAAAGGGGTCTTCCAGATTCCGATAAGCCCCCCGCCCGCAGACCCCCACAACCACCGGACAAGGGTTGTGGGGATGAGGCCCTTGTCCCCATCAACATGGGGACATCCTCCCCATGTTGAGGGCATGTGGCCTGGTACGGTTCAGGAGGGGGGGCGCTCTCTCGTCCCCCCCTCTTTTCCTGCGGCCGGCCAGGTTGCGTGCTCGGATAAGGGTCTGGTATGGATTTTTGGGGGGACTCCACGCCATTTTTTTTTAATTTGGGGTGGAGTTCCCCTTAAAATCCATGCCAGATCTGAAGGGCCTGTTATGGATATTTGGGGGAACCGCACGCATTTTTTTTTTAATTTGCGGCAGGGTTCCCCTTAATATCTATACCAGACCTGAAGGGCCTGGTAATTGAATTCTGGGGGACCCCCACGCTTTTTTTTAATTTTTATCAATGACTTTTCTATGTATTGCCGGGAGCTGACAATTCATTAATAGCCGCGAGTGAGTTTTAAATGACTTTTTTTCCTTCAAAAATGACACTTTGTGCAGGGACAGTTCTAAGCACGGGAAACATGCGCCACTTTACATGCATATTATACACACCCCCCAGGTACGAAATTTAAAGGAATATTTCACTTTTATTTTTCATTTTAGGCATTATTAAAATCACTGCTCCCGAAAAAACGTCAGTTTTTAAAACTTCTTTTTGCATTGATACATGTCCCCTGGGGCAGGACCCGGGTCCCCAAACACTTTTTATGACTATAACTTGCATAAAAGCCTTTATAATTAGCACTTTAGATTTCGAACGTTCGAGTCCATTGTATTTAATAGGGTTCTAAAGTTCACGCAAACATTCTGTCTGTTCGCAGGTTCTGGTGCGAACCGAACAGGGGGGTGTTCGGCTCATCCCTGCTGAAGACAATTGCTGGTGTTCTAATCATATTAATACCACAGGCAGCTTCAGTATTTACAGTTAGTGTACTGTGTCCTTTGCACAGTGTGCACCTAAAAATACCTGAAGACAATTGCTGGTGTTCTTCTGATAATATTAATACCACAGGCAGGCAGTTGATTCTGCTAGCTGCAGTATAATCAGTATATATACATCCCAGCTTTGTGCAGCTACATCTCACTGCAGGCCATTAGTATGTCTGGAAGGCCAACAAGGAGAGGCAGACAGTCACGAGCCAATAAAAGAGGGCAAGCAGGCTCTGTGTCTAGAGGCAACAGTGCTGGTCGTGGACACGGTGCATCCTCATCAGCACGTGGCCGTGGGACACGCTTGTCCTTCTTTTCAGCAGCTGGCCATGTTGAGCCGCAACAGGCCAAAGACTTGGTAGAGTGGATGACCAAGCCGTCCTCATCCTCCTCATCCTCTCTCACCCAGGCTCAGGGTACTTTGTCTGGCAAAGCAGCTGCCAATGCTGCCTCTTCCCTCGGCTCAATGGCATCAGTCACTCCTTCCCTAGCCCCACCATGTCCTCCTGAGGAGTCCCCCGAAATGTTTAACCACAGTGTTGGGTACATTCTCCAGGAGGATGTCCAGCGTTTTGAAGGCTCTGATGATGGTTCCCAGCTAGAGGAAGGCAGTAACGTGAGCCCAGAGAGAGGGGGTGCCCAACAAGGACAGCAATCTGGCAGTCATGTTCCCCCAGCTGCAGCATACTGCCAGATTTGCTCCAGTGATGAGGGAGGGAGGGGATGATGAGGTCACTGACTCCACGTGAGTGCCTGATAGGAGAGAGGAGGAGGAGGCACATCTCCAATGAGGCAGGATGCCCTCCAGGGGCCAGCTTAAGGGCAACCAACTGACTGCATCACACCGCAGTGTTCCGCATGTTCAGGGCGCTGCTGTCTCTGTTATTCCAAAAGTTCTTTGGTGTGGGCCTTTTTGGAGACGTGTGCAGCAGATTGCACCGTTGCTATTTGCAACATATGTCTGAAGCGTATCTCGCGTGGCCAAAACATGAGCTGCTTGGGCACGACCTGCTTGACCAGACATATGTCGACCTGCCATGCAGTCTGTTGGCAAGCATACAAAAAAGACCCACACCAAAGAACAAAGCGGACCTCTCCTTGCTCCTCATCAGCTGGGATCTCTAACCCCACTATACCTTCAGTCCTCTCTGAAACCTGCACTGAGAGAAATGAAGGTGTAGAATTAAGTGTGTCACAGCCAAGTACTTGCGGGAAATCTGCTATTGGTACACTGACGTCAGATTGTACCCGGCAAATTTCCCTGCCCCAGCTGCTGCACCGCCGAAAGAAGTTCACTCCCAGCCATCCACATGCCCAGCGGTTGAATGCTACAGTAGGTGCCGCCGACATTGTATATCCATCGCGATCCCATCGCGGAGATTCTCGGCGGCAGGGTGCCGACATCTCGGCGTCAGGGTGGCGACATCTTGCGCTTGCTGCAATAGCGAGGAGATGCGGCACTGTATTGCATGGGATCCGACGTGGATTCCCGTCAATACCAGGCACTGTGTTTGGTATGAATACTGAGCAGGAACTCCACGCCAAATTTTAAATAAGAAACCGGCATGGGTTCCCTCTCCAGGAGCATACCAGGCCCTTCGGTCTGGTATGGATTTGAAGGGGATTACCCTAAGCCGAAAAAACGGTGTGGGGGTCCCCCTCAAAATCCAAACCAGACCCTTATCTGAGCACGCAACCTGGCAGGCCTGCAGGAAAAGAGGGGGGACGAGAGAGTGGCCCCCCTCCCTCCTGAACCATACCAGGCCGCATGCCCTCAACATGGGGGGTTTGGTGCTTTGGGGCAGGGGGGCGACCTGCGGCCCCCCACCCCAAAGCACCCTGTCCCCATGTTGATGGGGACAAGGACCTCTTCCCGACAACCCTGGCCGTTGGTTGTTGGGGTCTGCGGGCGGGGGCTGATCGAAATCCGGGAGCCCCCTTTAATAAGGGGGCCCCCAGATGCCAGCCCCCCACCCTATGTGAATGAGTATGGGGTACATCGTACCCCTACCCATTCACCTGGTGGAAAAAAATGTCAATAAAAAAACACACACAGGTTTTTAAAGTAATTTATTACACAGCTCCGGGGGTCTTCTTCTGACTTCGGGGGTCTCTTCCAACTTCGGGGATTTCCGGTGTCGTCTCCGCACTCTCCGGTTCTTCTCTCGCTCTCCGGTTCTTTCTTCCTTCTGCCGGGCCTCCGCTATCTTCTTCCAGCTCTTTTGCTAGCGGAGAGGCCCGGTCTTCCCCGTCGTCTCGTCCGGCTCTCCGTTGCCCTTCTGCCGGACCCTCCACTATCTTCTTCCAGCTCTTTTGCTAGTGGAGGGGCCCGGTCTTTCCCGTCGCCGTCGGCGTCTTCTTCACTCTTCTCCTCCTTGATGTTCACTCGTCGCTTCCTCCCGCTGTAATGCCGGGTGTTCGGTCCGCAACGATTTATATAGGCTTCTCATGACTTCACAGTCATACATATACAGTGTACATATTGCAGTTAATGCTTGAAGGGTTAGTGATGTTTCTATGCTGTTTCTATTCTGTATATTTCCATTTCATTTCTATTATCTGAGTTTGACTTGGAATGTGTTTACTTGCTAGAAATGTTTAGGCTATAAGATGGTGTGGCTGGTTTGTTGTGAGAACATTCTAGCCTGTACCTTTTTACCAAAAATTTTATGAGACTGCACGTCATATGGTGATAAACTCCTTTTCTTGGAACTGACATCCTTTTTCTCTGTAACCAAACCCTAATGTATTGAAACCCATCCTTTTATCTTGTATAAAGCCAAGGGTTATCCCCCTTATTAAATTACCATATTTTTGACCTCATTCTGTGTTCCCGGTATTCCGAGTGGGGGCTAGCCAGCCGTCCGGTTCAAGTCCCCGATAATACTTACTGTATATGCACTGTTTATTGCTGACTTTCCTTGTTCACAAGTTAATCCCAGTCTAGTGGTACAGAACTCTATTCTAAGTTGCCTTGGCATAGTGATTATACTTTTTAGCAAAACGTATCTGAACACACCTTCTGTGTGCTCATTTATGCTCAAACCACCATTTATTCAAATCAATACACTGAGTTAATCAACAGCTAGACACGGTCTTGTGTCTATTTAATGGTTATAATTCACAGCCTAGTTAAAGGTTGTGCTTCCTGTAGTTTGCAGTAACTTTCACTCAATCGGGTGTGTCAGAGTGGCTGAGGTTGTTCTTGGGGTTGAGGTGCAGAACAGAGAACCCAAAATGACTAAGTGGCTCCTTCAGGGGTAGACCTACAAATGAATGTCCAAACATTTCCCCATTCATGGAGGCTGAACTTCCAGTATAATAGCTGAACTGCTTTCCCCATGACAGCTTTCCACTGTTAAGGGCTGTTGGAGATGCTGGCAAGTGCAGGTACCGCCAAATCATTAACAACTAATGGTGTTTAGCCCCATTCACTTACATAGCCTGCAGGGCATTGTGGCAGGTTAGGCAGGAGAGAGCCCGATGGGGAGGGGGGGGGCACTATGTTTTACTGCATCAGGTGACACCAACACTAGTGATGCCACCGCAGAGAACAATCAGGTCTCCTCCCCTTCCTTCTATGTGACAGAGCTGTGTAAATCTCAGGGCTGGATGGACAGAAATACAAACAGCTTTCTTATGTGTATTTCAGTTGTGCATTTAGTTGTTTGCCTGGATTTTACATTGAAGTATTTTTGTACAGAGATATTACAAGTCTTTTTATATTTTATGCCATTGTTAGCAATCTCTTGTAAAAAATTAAAGGCCATTTTTCCACTGGAGTTGTGTGAGTCCCTCATACTCCGCTGTGTGCTACCATTCCATGTTTCCTTCAATTAGACTTGACAGCCATTCCATTAGCTCCTGTGGCCCTCCCTGTATCCAGGCTGTATATGTAAATCTATACGCACACATACTTAGGTTTTCTACAAGTGGAATACATGGTCCGAGACTATTGTATAATCTATATTTCATTAGACACTTTAGTTTTTAACAATTTATGACCCACTAACATGTTCCATCCCAGGCAGGAGCCGTTCGGACTGCGCCCTTGAGGTATTTTGAGTAATAAACCGCCATTAATGTACGCGGGTTTCTGGAGGAAAATGTTAATTGTCCTCTTAGAATATTAATGAGGTCAGATGTAATAAATATTAACAATTACGCATTTAATAATTTCACGAAAGATAGATTGGCCGTGTCACTCAAGCCATAGCCGAATGTTGGCCCAGTTAAGTGGGGTTTTGTATTTTTAATGTATGCCTTTCATAACGGATTACAGCGGATAAAGATAATGTGTGTGCTGCAGGTATGCAATGATGATCATGCTTACATATTTCGGTAACACCAAGGACAGGAGTGACTTCCAGGGGGTGAGGACAGGGTGGCATGCTCATCATACATTCACTGTAGGTAGTCATATTCCCACCCACATCTCTACACCGGCATCCATGACTAGGCAACAGGATCCTTTTATCCTACCTCTACCATGTTACAAGATCATTCTATCCTGCCTCTACCAGGTGACCAGACCCTTCTACCCTGCCCTACCAGGTGATAGGACTCTTTTATCCTGTCTCTACCATATTACAGGGCCCCTCTATCCTGCCCCTACCAAGCGATAGGACCATAATATTTCCTTGCCCTCTACTAGATGATCAAGCCCTTCAACCTGGCCCCTACCAGGTGATAGGGTGTTAGGGTCCTTTTATCCTGCCCCTACAATGCAAAAGGACCCTTCTATTCTGTCCCTACCTGGGGATTGGACCCTTCTATCCTGCCCCTACCAGTTGATAGGACCGTTACATCCTGCCTCTACCAGATGATCAGGCTCTTCTATACTGCCAGGTGAAAGGACCCTTCAATTCTGCTCCTATCATGTAATTGGGCCTTTCTATCATGCCCCTATCATATTACAGGACCTTCCAATCCTGCTCCCACAAGTTGATAAGTTCTTCTATCCTTCCTTACAGGTGATAGGATTCTTTTATACTGTCTCTATCATATTACAGGCCCCCTGCCCTCTACTAGTAGAGGGCCCCTGATCAAGCCCTTCAACCTGCCCCCTACAAGGTGATAGGGTGTTTAGGTCCCTTTATCCTGCCCCTACAATGCAAAAGGACTCTTCTATTCTGTCCCTACCAGGGGATTGGACCCTTCTATCCTGCTCCTACAAGTTGATAAGTTCTTCTATGGTGCCTCTACTAGGTGACCAGACCCTTCCACCCTTCTATCCTGCCCTACCAGGTGATAGAACTTTTATCCCCTCTCTATTATATTACAGGACCCCTCTATCCTGCCCCTATCAAGTGATAGGATCGTTAAATCCTGTCACCTTCTGCTAGATGATCAAGCTCTTCAAGCCTGCCCCTACCAGATGATAGGGTGTTAGGGCCCTTTTATCCTGCCCCTACCATGCGAAAGAACCCTTCTATCCTGACCCTACCAGTTGACAGGATCTTTACAACCTGCCTCTTTTAGATGCCCAGGCTCTTCCATCCTGCCCCTACCAGGTGAAAGGACCCTATTATTTGGCCCCTGTTAGATGATTAGACCTTTCCAACCTGCTCCTATCAGGTGATTGGACCTTTCTATTATGTCCCTAGCAGATTATAGGACCCTTCTATCCTGCTTCTACAAGTTGATAAGATCTTCTGTCTTGCCTCCACTAGATGAAGAGACCCCTCTATTCTGCCTTAACAGGTGATAGGACGCTTTTATCCTGTCTCTATCATATTACATTGCCCCTCTATCCTGCGCCTACCAGGTGACAAAACCCTTTTAGCTTGCCATTAGGATCATGCTCCTGGTTATCAGACCCTTCTGTCCTGGCCCTACCAGGTGACAGGATTATTTTATCCTATCATTACCAGGTGAACATACCCTTCTATTCTGCCTGCAGTGGGTGACAGTACAGTTCTAGTCTGTCCTACCAGGTTACCAGACCCTTCTGTTCTGCCCCTACCAGCTGACAATGCTCTTACAAGGAGGCAGGAGCATTCTATCCTCTTGCTTATAACGTGACACCACCCATATGCCATACCCCAACAGTTGGCCTGACCTTCCCACTCTTCACCTACCAGACGACCATACCCTTCTATCCTCCTTCTTCCAGGTTACAGGACCTTCTATCCTGGCCCTATTAGATAAGTGAACCATTCTATCTAGCTCCCTACCTGATGGCAGGACTCTTCTATCCTGCCCCTACCAAGGTATAGGACCGCTACAATATATCCTCCCTCTACTAGATTATCAAGCTCTTCAGTCCTGCCTCTACCAGGTGATAGGGTATTAGGGTCCATTTATCCTGCCCCTATCATATGAAAGGACCATTATTTTCTGTCCCTACCAGGGGATTGGACCCTTCTATTCTGCCCCTACCAGGTTACAGGTCCCTTCTATCCTGCCCCTGCCAATTGATAGGACCTTTACATCCTGCTTCTACCAGATGATCAGGCACTTCTATCCTGCCCCTGCCTGGTGAAAGGGTGTCAGGATACTTTTATCCTGCCCCTACCAGGTGATAGGACCCTTCTATTCTGCCCTTATCAGTTGATTGCACCTTTCTATCCTGCCTCTACCAGATTACAGGACCCTCCTATCCTGCTCTTACAGTTTGACAATATCTTCTGTCCTGTCTCTACCAAGTGACAGGACCCTACTATCCCACTCCTACCAGGTGATTAAACCCTTCTTTCCTGCCCCTACCAGGTAACAGGACCCTTCTATTTTGCCCCTACCTGGTGATCAGGCCTTTCTATTTTGCCTCTATCAGGTGACAGGGCCCTTCTATTTTGCACCTGCCAGGTGGTAGGACCCTTCTATCTTGCCCCTACAAGGCGATAGGACCTTTATATCCTGCCTCTACCAGATTATCTGTCTCTTCTAACATGCCCCTACCAGGTGACCAGACCCTTCTATCCTACCAGTTGATCAAACCCTTCTATCCGGCTCCTACAAGTGGTTAAGATCTTCTATTCTGCCCCTATCAGGTGACATGAGCCTTCTATCACGCCCCTTCTATCCTGTCCCTACTAAATGACCAGAACCTTCAATCCTACCCCTACTAGGTGATGAAAGCCTTCTATCCTATCACTACCAGGAGACAAGACCCTTCTATCCTGCCCCTACCAGGTGAGAAAACCCTACCCTGTGCTTACAAATTAAAAAGATCTTCTATCCGGCCCCTATCAGGTGACATGAGCCTTCTATCCCGCCCCTTCTATCCTGCCCCTACTAAATGACCAGAACCTTCAATCCTACCCCTACTAGGTGATGAAACCCTTCTATCCTATCCCTACCAGGTAACAGGACCCTTCTATTTTGCCCCTATCTGGTGATCAGGCTTTTCTATCTTGCCTCTACCAGGTGACAGGGCCCTTCTATTTTGCTCCTGCCAGGTGGTAGGACCCTTCTATCTTGCCCCTACAAGGCGATAGGACCTTTTATATCCTACCTCTACCAAATGATCTGCCTCTTCTAACATGCCCCTACCAGGTGACCAGACCCTTCTATCCTACCAGTTGATCAAACCCTTCTATCCGGCTCTTACAAGTGGTTAAGATCTTCTATTCTGCCCCTATCAGGTGACATGAGCCTTCTATCCCGCCCCTTCTATCTTGCCCCTACAAAATGACCAGAACCTTCAATCCTACCCCTACTAGGTGATGAAAACCTTCTATCCTATCCCTACCAGGAGACAAGACCCTTCTATCCTGCCCCTACCAGGTGAGAAAACCCTACCCTGTGCTTACAAATTGAAAAGATCTTCTATCCTGCCCCTATCAGGTGACATGAGCCTTCTATCCTGCCCCTACTAAATGACCAGAACCTTTAATCCTACCCCTACCAGGAGACAAGACCCTTCTATCCTGCCCCTACCAGGTGAGAAAACCCTACCCTGTGCTTACAAATTGAAAAGATCTTCTATTCTACCCCTACCAGGTGATCATAATTTTATCCTGCTCGTACAAGTTGACAAGATCTTCTATTCTGTCCCTACCAGGTGACAGTACCCTTCTATCCTGCCCCTAACAGGTGATAAAACCCATCGGCCCTTCTCTTACAAGTTGAGAAGATCTTCTATCCTGAGCCTACCAGGTGACAGGACCCTTCTATTCTGCCCCCACAAGGTGATCTTAATTTTATCCTGCTCATACAAGTTGACAAGATCTTCTATTCTGCCTCTACCAGTTGATTTAACCCTGCTATCTTACCCCTACCTGGTGACTAGACCCTTCTATCCTGCCCCTACCATGTGATCGGACCCTTCTATCCTCCCCCTTCCTGGTGACTGGACCCTTCTATCTTGCCTTTACCAACAAAATCTATTTGCTCAAATGTCTCAGCTCATCCCTACATTTAACTGCACAGATGTATTACAGCTGAAATGCCATAGCAATGTTAAATACTGAGCTTCTATTTCATTATATATGGGTAGTATATTCCGTCTCATTTTCCTTTAGGCAGCTTTCAGAACTAAAACTCTTTCTCTGCAAAAAAAGCAAATTAGGTTTTTAAAGCTTTGTTAATTGCCCCGTTTATATTTCCCGTTTATATTTGCAGAAGTACTAAACATACAGTATAACACCAAAAGTATTGGGACAGTCTTAGTCCGTAGGGCTCAATATTGAGTTGGCCCACCCTTTGCCGCTATAACAGCTTCACCTCTTCTGGGAAGGTTGTCTACTAGGATTAGGAGTGTGTCTATGGGAATGTTTGACCATTCTTCCATAAGCGCAGGTGTTCTATCAGGTTGAGATCAGGACTCTGTGCAGGCCAATCAAGTTCCTCCACCTCAAACTTGCTCATCCATGTCTTTACGGACCTTGCTTTGTGCACTGGTGTGCAGTCATGTTGGAACAGGAAGAGGTCATCCCCAAACTGTCCCTACAAAGTTGGGAGCATGAAATCGTCCAAAATGCCTTAGGCCCCTTTCACACCAGCGGACCGTATGTCCACTTTTTCATCCGTCCGTTTATGGATGAAAAAGAGACATACATGTATCCCTATGAGATAGCGGGTGTCAGCGGATGAACATCCGCTGACACCCGATCTCATCCGGGTCCGCAATCCTCCGATTCTGCAGACGGAGGGAAATCCTATTTTTCTATCCGTCTGCAGAGCGGATCGGATGAACACGGACAGGCGGTCCGTGTTCATCCGATTCCCCAATAGAGATCTGACAGGGTGGTCCCTGTACAGCTTGCAGGGACCGCCTTGTCATCCGCCAGTTCAGCGGGGATCAACGGAGCGATCCCCGCTGAGCAAGCAGAGGTTCGCAGGGCGGATGATCACGGATCCATCCCGTGTGAAAGGGGCCTTAAGAGTTCCGTTCACTGAAACTAAGGGGGCCAAGCCCAACCCCTGAAAACAACCCCATACCATAATCCCCTCCAACAAATGATTTGGACCAGTGTACAAAGCAAGGTCCATAAAGACATGGATGAGCGAGTTTGGGGTGGAGGAACTTGACTGGCCTGCACAGAGTCCTGACCTCAACCTGATAGAACACCTTTGGGATGAATTAGAGCAGAGAATTCTCGTCCAACATCAGTGCCTGACCTCACAAATGCGCAATATTGAGGGGGGGGGCAGTTTGGCATGTTCGCTCTAGATGACCTTGTTCCGGCACTGGTTAAGAAACTACTTTAATTCTTATTGCTAGCTCTTTGGGCAATCAATCCCTTTAGTTTGCCGAGTAGCCCAAAAAATTGAAAAAAACGTACTAACAAGATTCGCCTCCCATAGACTTTAATGGGCTTTGCTACGTAGTTCGGGTTCACTGAATTTCAAACAGCGTTCAGTTGAACCATGTTGAGGAAAGTGGAAAAACGGTTCTGGACCCGTAAAGGTCATCTTATTGGTATTGCTATCTTAAAGTACTGATGTAGATGTAAATAATAGACATGGGCGCCGTCAATAAACTTGTTTCGTTTCGTATTAGACGAAAATTCGTATTTCGTAATTTGTGTCCGAAATTCAATTTGGATTAGTTTCGTACGAAATACGAATTTTTGTTAGATTCGTTAACTTTTCGTAACAATTATGAACATTCGTTATGATGAATTTAAAAAGCACCATCCCTGTGCTGTGCTGACTTCCTCCTGGGGCTGTACCCCTGCTGTGCTCATTATGAGGGGCTACCACCATCCCTGTGCTGTGCTCATTATGAGGGGCTCCCACCATCCCTGTGCTGTGCTGACTTCCTCCTGGGGCTGTACCCCTGCTGTGCTCATTATGAGGGGCTCCCACCATCCCTGTGCTGTGCTCATTATGAGGGGCTTCCACCATCCCTGTGCTGTGCTCATTATGAGGGGCTCCCACCATCCCTGTGCTGTGCTCAATATGAGGGGCTCCCACCATCCCTGTGCTGTGCTCATTATGAGGGGCTCCCACCATCCCTGTGCTGTGCTCATTATGAGGGGCTCCCACCATCCCTGTGCTGTGCTCATTATGAGGGGCTCCCACCATCCCTGTGCTGTGCTGACTTCCTGGGTTTTTAACTTCATCATAATGAATAATCGTAATTATTATGACAATAATAAAACGATATTAACGAACATTCTTATTTTGTCCAATTCTGAATCTCCCATCGACTACCAGTACCAGTCTGAGCTGTCTCTCCCACTCCCGAAACGAAATTCGCCAACGAAATTTCATATAAAATTCGTAAGGATAGAAATTTGTATCTCGGATGCTTCCGAATGTACGAATTTTTGGAAATTCGTACGAATTTTCGATTCGTACGAAACGAATCGCACCTGTCTAGTAAATAATCTGGTTCCAAGGCAGGCAGCTTCTACACCCCAGATCTTTACGGTCTCTTGGCTTATAGCACAGGTGTCAAACACAAGGCCCGCGGGCCGAATACGGCCCTCCAGGCCATTTCATGTGGCCCTCGCACCTCTTCTGGTCCTCCTCCAGACCCTGTAATTTCTGCTTTCAAGCAATGCATCCATCTTCTTCCCAGCAGCAGCATAAGGAAAGGGGGGTGCACTGTAATGTAAGGGAGGGGGGGGGACTCAACTTCTAACGGTGGGGTGGCTCTTGACATCTAATGTAAGGGGAGGGGATGCGCTGGACATCTAATCTTACAGATACAACCAGCCCTTTTGAGGGCCATCATAATGCTGATGCGGCCCACAATGAAATTGAGTTTGACCCCCCTGGCTTATAGGAAAAAACAACATTTGGGACTTTGAATTGAAGCGTGCAGCCGGGAAAATAGCATTGCATGGTACTATGATACTGTCTGGTGATAGAGCCATCTATAGTGCCATATAGAAAATGCATAGACATGTAGTAACCATCACAGTAAAGTAAAAAACTTTTATTCCATGACATGATACATAGTAATAAATAACAGAATAGCATAATGACACACAGATAGCATGTTGGCCTAGAGCCACAGTAATAACATATTAAAAACACACCAGACTAGTTGCAACGTATTCCCACAGTACGTTATAAATAGGTATATTCCATTTAAGCGTAATAATGGTAGATGGATAAAAAGGATAGCAGGGAAGGCATCTATTAGCTCAACGCGTTTCGTAGCTGTAGCGCTACTCTTCAGGAGCAGATGCAGAGAAATTGTCTATAGATATTGAAAATAGATATAATAATGAATGATCATGTAAAAACGTAGTAGAGACTGTAGAAAAATAAATAGAATAAAATAAAAATTGGTCACTCATACTTGCAAGTCAGATCGGAGTCCGGATATGGACCTGGAAAACTGGAGGTAGGCCGGGAAATCAATCAGCCCCGGAACCTGAGGCAGCAAACCCCTGGCTTATAGTCTAATGTAACAAAAATGGAAAATGAAGAGCCATAATACTGCTAAAAGGTCCAGATATTACTTTTTTTTGCAATTAAAGTCTGGGGGACAATCCAAGGAGTAGCCAACGTATTTCGGGGATCCAAAAACACCCCCTTCATCGGGGAGTTAAAATGGACTAGAAGTGAACTGAACCAGTTGATGACAAGACCTGTGATTGCAATCACACTGGAAGAAATACCGTTAAAGGTCAAGCCCATTTGTAGTCCATTCACATTGTTCCTAATCAAGCCCCGTTGAAGTAGGGCCATGTTGGACCCCCTCGAAACAAGTTTGGTACTCTGTGGATTGTCTCCCAGACTTTTTTTGGACGAAAGTCAAATCTGAACCTTCTAACAGTGTTTTGGACCTTCAATTATCCATTTTTATGTCATTCGAACCCGGACAGGCTGCTCGCCCTTAATTGCCACTTTGCTTTTTTTAGCAAATGGAAGCTTAAACTTGTCCGTCACCCTGCAGATTAGCCGAAGGGCGGGCGACATGCTGGAAATGCGCTGACATTGGTGGTGATTTGTTGTCGTGCCTGGCCTAAAAAAAACAAAAAAAACACCAAAGGGGTTTGTAGAGCTCTCATTAATATGCTTTGCAAGACAAGTACAAGAAAATCCGATGTAACAATCAAAAGTCAAGGTTTTAATTAGGTTTAACTAAACTGTGATGCGATTGAGATATCAGATCGGCAAATTGCCTTCCTAATCCTGTTGTACAAATAAGCAGACTGACCTACAGAGTGACCCGGGAGCGGCGTTCACATTCAGACACAACAAAACAGCCAACCATTTGTTATATCTACTAATGAGCAACAACTAACTCATTAGAAAGTAGCAGGAAAAGCCGGGCCTGTGTTTACACCGGCCAAAGAAGTGCCGTGCCTCAAATCACGGCCCTAAGTACTAATAATGACGGTCAATCATTGTCCTTCTGGTGATCTTTTCATTGAATCCAACCGATCAGCACCTGAATGTTTTCTGTTGATTGCCGATTTGCCAATTGGTGAATCGATCCATTCTGTGGGCTGATTAGGAATCCTTTAAGTCATGACATTATGATGTGACTTCCGTGCCATAACCCATTATTGAGACCAAAAATTGCCGCTCCAGGCAGATTACGTTTTGGAAAGATGTTTCTCACTCAGAGACTAAGGGTGCCGGCAATGCACATAGCAATGAAAAAAAAAATGGTGAGGACAGCCGCACTCTAATCCAACGTATGTTTATTGAAGAAAGACAGGCACTACAAAAACCAGCATAAACCATGACATCTGACGCGTTTCACACTTGTTCAGTGTTTACTTATAGTGAGTAAACACTGAACAAGCGTGAAACGCGTCAGCTGTCCTGGTTTATGCTGGTTTTTGTAGTGCCTGTCTTTCTTCAATAAACATACGTTGGATTGGAGTGCGGCTGTCCTCACCATTTTTGTTTTCATAACCCATTATTGGTCTGTTTTTTTTTAATGGTAATTAATGCATTTTCTAACGGTTTACAGCAGATAAAGAAATGTACATATTTAGGAAACAAAAAGGATGGGGTGACTTATGCCTTGTACACACGATCGGATTTTTCGTTGGAAAAAAATCTGATGGTTTTTCCGACGGAATTCCGCTCAAGCTTGGCTTGCATACACACGGTCCGCCAAGAACGCGGTGACGTACAACACTACGACGAGCCGAGAAAAATGAAGTTCAACGCTTCTGAGCATGCGTCGACTTGATTCTGAGCATGCGTGGTTTTTAGTGCGTCGGAATTGCATACAGACGAACTGATTTTCCAATCGGAAAAAAAGAGAACATGTTCTCTATCTAATTCCGTTGGAATTTTCGACGGAAAAAGTCCGATGGGGCATACACACGGTCGGAATATCCGATGAAAAACTCCCAACGGACTTTTTCATTCGGAAATTCCGACCGCGTGTATGCCGCATAACACTAGTTGGGGAGGTGGTAAGAACAAGGTGGCACCCTCATCACCCAAAAACAAGCAACAGAAGCTTTTTATCATGCCTGACTGAAAGGATTATACATGACTTCCCCTGATAAGTAATAGGACCCTTTTATTCTGCCCTCATTGGGTAACAGGACTTTTCGGGCCCAGATCTGAACCAGCAAACTTTGTTAGGTCTGGCAATGTCTCTTCTTGCTGAGCCACCTGGAATGCTGAATGGCTCCCTGGACAAATCCGTGAATGATCCTGCCTTGTACCTTGTTTGACTTGAACCTTAAACCCTTTGCTCCTTCCATGAACTTCCTATTTAAGCCATGCCTTTGCACTTCCTGTTGCCAGATTATTGTGCTCCCTCCAGCCAATAGAACAAAGTAAGAAGTCGGTGGGTGTGTTCTCATAGATATACTGCCACATCCAATAATTTGTAAACAAAAAGAGAGTTCCCCTAGACCAGGGATCTCTATACTTTTCAAGCAAAGGGCCAGATTACGGTCTTTCAGACTTCAGGGGGGTGGGATTCTGGCCAGTCGGGGTAGAAAATGACCCAGGGCCAAGCATCAGTGAGAATAAACATGGCCCCAGTGTTGGTGGGCAGTAAGAGGAGGAATAGTGTTCCATCATTGCTTTTAGTCTAAGAAATAGTACCCCATTGTTGGTGCCATTGGGAGGAATAGTGCCTCATATCGTTGGGAGCAATACTGCCCCAAGGGCCGGATGAAGGCTAGCAAAGGGCCACATCTGGCCCTCGGGCCGCAGTTTGGAGACCCCTGCCCTAGACGGACTTTAAAGGCATTGGTATCTATGCGAAAAGTATTACAGAATATTTGGGTTATAACAAAAAGTATTTATTTAAATGATGAAAGTTAAAAATATGGTAATTTTGTTAACAATTGGAATGCATACAAATCTGTATAAAAAACACCAAGATTCAAGCACATGAACAAATGTGATCCTTCACCCGATGCGTTTCAAATAAATTCTTTCTTCAGGGGTGTTCTTTAGAAGACATAAGTGTACCATTATGCCAAATATTTGATGTCAATTCAAAGTATATACATAAATATGCTTACATTAATAATTAGAGTTATTTAGCATGTTTTGTACACTTACATATGGTGGTGTTAAAAGAGAAGTGTGGGTTTCCTTTTTTTTGCTTACATCTATTCTATGTGAGCTGCTGATATCTATAAACCTTTCCAGCCCTCTCAGAAGTGCCCCCATTCTGTTAAAAGCAAGATAAATACCTGTGGGAGGTTCTACAGTCTTTCATACAGCATCATCCAGACAATGGTGTGAATTTAGAGTCTGGATCCACCCCCTTTCCTGTCATTTTGCTTGATTGATGTCGGCTCTCCTCCCTCTGCTTATTTCTGAGACTTCACAGAGCGTAGCTGCTCCCCCCTCCCTTCTCCCTCCTCCCTCTCCCTATCTATCAGCACAGACACGTCTCTTAGGGGAGGGGGGACAGAGGCAGGGGGTGTGTTGGTGTGTTTGTGAAGATGTTCACACCCCCTGAGAACTTTTCAAACTGAAAGTGGACTGTTTTTGCCAGCTGAAGGAAAGTTCATGTGCACATACTGTAAAAACTAAAAGAGGTAGGAAAAAAAGATTAGCTGATATGTGACTCATGTGATATGTAGTAGTTATTTAACCCATCCCATACTTCTCCATTAACAGAGAAACATTCCATATTTCTATTTTTAGTTAAAACCAAAAGGAGACTCATGTGATCCTTGTGATACCCTAGATCTTGTGAGATCTTTGTGATCCCCTAGGTAGATAAATTTCCTCTATGTTGGAAGATGGATCGAATGGCCAATAATAACGGGATTAACCCAATCGCCAGAGCAAAGTCAGCCAACATCTCGCTCTTGTCACACCTGCCGTTTGTATCTTCGCTACCACTCGTTACTGACGCTGGACTTGTTCCTCAACTTCGCTTATATTTGATCCCAACCTGGAACCACTTGTTACCTACCTTTGGCTTGTTTACTGACTATGCTTCTGCTTTTCCCTACCTGCTACTGGACACCGACTTGCTGACCTCCTTACAGGGCGATCCTTAAGACACCAACCTGAGAATAATACGCAGGAAAACCCATCCTCACCATCATGGGCTCTGGTGAACATCGGTTAGTGCTTAGACTCTGCATCTCAGATGAGTCTGTGTCATCTGCCGGAGTGACCTGCATCTATACTTATCCAGCTGGTCAGTGGGAGCCTCTCTACTGCATTAGTTACTGGTCTTCGAGCCTCACCCTCCCAAGCTGGGTGTTGGACGGTTCAGTCACAGGGCTGGTCTGAGTATTTCAAAAACTGATGATCTACTGGGATTTTTAACCATCTCTAGGGTTTACAGAGAATGGTGGGGAAAGGGGAAAATATCCAGTGAGCGGCGTTTGGGTGGAGGAAAATGCCTTGTTGATGTCAGAGGTCAGAGGAGAATAGGCAGACTGGTTCAAGATGATAGGCAACAGTAACTCAAATAACCACTTGTTACAACCAAGGTATGCAGAATACCATCTCTGAACCCACAACACATCGACCTTTAAGCAGATGGGCTAAAGCAGCAGAAGACCACCCCGGGTGCCACTCCTGTCAGCTAAGAACAGGAAACTGAGGCTACAATTCACACAGGCTCACCAAAATTGGACAATAGAAGATTGGAAAAAGTTGCCTGGTCTGATGAGTCTGGATTTCAGCTGCGACATTTCAGATGGTGGGGTCAGAATAAACAACATAAAAACATGGATCCATCCTGCCTTGGTTAGATGGTTCAGGCTGGTGGTGATGGTGTAATGGTGTGGGGGATATTTTCTTGGCACACTTTGGGCCCCTTAGTACAAATTGAGCATTGTTTAAACTAGAGGTCGACTGAGATGGGTTTTTTTCTGGCCGATGCCGATGGTGATGTTTAGAAATTGGGGCAAATGGGCAGACTGGTTCCAGATGATATAAAGGCAACAGTAACTCAAATAACCACTCGTTACACCCAAGGTATGCAGAATACCATCTCGGAACCCACAACACATCCAACCTTGAAGCAGATGGGCTACAGCAGCAGAAGACCACACCGAGTGCCACTCCTGTCAGCTAAGAACAGGAAACTGAGGCAAAAATTCACACAGGCTCACCAAAATTAGACAATAGAAAATTGGAAAAATGTGATGAGTCTCGATTTCAGCTGCGACATTCAGATGGTGAGGTCAGAATTTGGCGCATGGATCCATCCTACCTTGTATCAACGGTTCAGGTTGGTGGTGGTGTAATAGTGTGGGGGATGTTTTCTTGGCACACTTTGGGCCCCTTAGTACCAATTGAGCATGGTTTATACACTACGGCCCACCTGAGTATTGTTGCTGACTGTGCCGCCCCAATGGGGCATAGAATTTATATATATATTGTTTCTCTGAACCATTTTTCTATGGACGTTATGTTTAGTTCACATGCTGCCGTCTAGTGACCTTTTGTGGTAATGCATTTGTATTTTCTATGTTTCTTTCCCTGATGTATGACACACTTCCTTTGTATGTAAGGCTCCACCCCTTCTTCCTGTGATTGTATTTCCTGTGTAATGGAGGCAGCTACAGGCCACATGTAGCAGGGCACATGTATTCTGCATAGTAAGTGTAGCACTACCCCCGTAGAAGCTGCTGGTTTAGATTTTGGGCCTTGCACGTTACCTCAATATTCGTTGTCTAGGGGTTGAGAGTCTACAGTAACTTCAATGTCCACACAAGTTATGAATCCTTTTTCTTCAGGCTTTATTTTCCAAATAAACTTGTATAGGTAGAGGGATGGAGGGTTAGGGGAAGGTTCAGGCACACACACAGCAGATCACTGGGGAAAACTCCTAATAAACAAAGTCTCACCCACCACTCTCCTTTGAGTGGGTATTGCTCACCCGGATAGGCCCCTCTCACTTGGCCTAGCAGCCGGAATGGTGCATGAACAGATAAGAAAGAACAGTCTCTGCCACAGACCTTTGTGATGGTTATGTTGAACCGTTCCGTTATCCTCTGCCACAGGATGTTAGTACCCGGATATCCAGCCTTACAGTCTAAGAGCCTTTAAGCCAACCCGGCAGACTGTAAGGTTACTTTAGTTACGGTGCATCCTTCAATAAGGTCCCCAGGCCTTCCGCAAGATGCCGGCCTTCCGCTCGGTCCTCTCCTGGACAGGTCCTCCCCTGGTTTCCTCCATTGAGTGGCTTCCTTCAGCAGGACGGACAGCACAGGATCATCTTCAAGCGTAGGCCCCAGTCAAGACAACTGGGCCTACCTGGCATAGTTACAGCCTCGGACCAACGTGGCTCCAAGGCTAAATTTCCAGTAACACATACCTTGAGCCAGGAGGGCCACGAGGCGAAGAAGAGCCCCGAGAAATGGCGTCTGCCCCTTAAGTACCCTTCCCCAGCATGCTCAGCGGGGAGACCACTCCCACTGAACTGTTCCCGGGGAAAGACACTCAATGCACCTTGGCGGCGTAGCCTGGTCACGTGATACACACAGAACGCTCCATCCGGGATTCTGACTGCAGTGAACGGTGGCTTTGATGTACGCCGCTTCCACAGGGTCACGAGCCGCTGGCTCCACACCACACGCTTGCAGCCCCAGTGCCAGGATGGGCACTTTTTAATGTAAGAGGCCACCCAGGCCATATGTTCTTTTTATATATTTTCTACTGTTTTTATAAATAAATATATGGGTTGCTCTATGGAGTTTTCCATTTTGTGTTTCATATCCTTTGCCTGAGACCGAGGAAGGAGGTTCATAATCACCAGTTTCTGTCTGTATGTGTGCAGGCACAATCCTGCTCAAGCTGTTTGTGACCATCTTTTTAATTACAGAGGTCCACTTCATTTGGTAAGCGCAATCCACTACCTGTGCACTTTGGGTGTATGTCTTCATTGGAAGATTTGGTGAAGGAATAAATTTGTGCACTCCTTTGAAGGAAGAATCACTGTATAGCATGAACTTTATTGAAGTCCTTTTCACTTGTCAGATTTTAAGCAACACCGTTATATATTTTTCACAGTTAAAGGGGACTTTCTTCCTATTTTTTATATATAATTTTTTATATATAATTTTTTTTGATTGATTTTTGTGTGGGAGCACGTCAATCATCACTATTGGGACTGAATATTATATAATTATAATTATTGTTCAATTAATATTGTATGGTGATTGTTATAATTATTTTTTAGGTGTATATCAAATATCACACCACTGTGGTGTTTCTATTATACACGGTTTTCCACTTTATTAATTTAACGATACATGTTGTCACAGAGCATCTAAATTCAATTAAGTGTGATTAGCCCTCTCTTTCATACATTAACTATTCTCAGATAGGAGATCTAATACTCCATCTGCAGGGGAGCAGCTTTTTTATAATTTTTCTTTTATTATTTTTATTATTTATATATAGTATTAATTATATTCAGTGGCGCTGAATCATTTACCTAAAAAACTCAATGCACCTTGGCCTGTTTGTCTTCCACATTGGCCTGGGGTGGTAACGCCACCTACAGGCAAACAGTGGGAAGTCCTTCCAAACACAGCCATAGCCGGACCAGAGGCTGATTTCGTCTTAATTATTTACAAAGTCTTAAGCCCCGTACACACGGTCGGACTTTTGCCCAACAAACTTAGTTTTAAGCAAGTTGGACCAACAATCCGACCGTGTGTACGCTCCATCGGACAAACTTTTTTGAGTTTGGTTTTGTTTTCATCGGACAAAAGTTGGGTCTGCGAACGGACAAACTTTTGCCCAACAAAAGTCCTATGGAGCAAAGTCCTGCCGTGTGTACAGAAAACCATAGGACTTTTGTCCGATGGACAAAACAACCAATGTTAAAATCAACCAACAATAGCAGAAGTTGACCAAAGGGTGGCAGTAAAGATCAGAAAAGAGCAGAAAAAACAAGTGATGTTGTAAGAAGTTTTAAGAAAGTTTGCAGAAAAGTCCTGTGGTGTGTATGCTATGGGTGTTCCCGACCAACTCCGTTCGGACAAAAATCCACGGAAAAGTCCAATGGAAGTCCGACCGTGTGTACGAGGCTTTAGCTAATACCATCTCAGACACCCACTAAATTTAACATAGCGCCTGGTCATCAGGAGCAGGGCGCTACATAAGCTACAGACAATATCATCTTTTGACCGCATAAATACCACAACCTATTTATCTGTTGTATCCAGTGGCGTCACTAGGGTTGGTGTCACCTGGTGCGGCAAAACATGGTGTCACCCCCCCTCCTGTCTATCCTGCCCAGCGCCCTCCAGGCAGCGCACAGTCACGAGGCGCACCCCCAAATGACCCCTGTAAATTAAAGTATAGGGTGGTATTGGGCTGGCTGGAGCGATATAGGGCAGGTTGGGGTAATATAGGGCAGGTTGCAGTGGTATAGTGCAGTCTGGGGTGGCATAGGGCAGGTTGGGGTTGTATAGGGAAGGCTGGGGTGGTATAGAGCAGGTTGGGGTGGTATATGGCAGGCTGGGTGGCATTGGGCAGGTTGGGGTTATATAGGGCAGGATGTGATGGCATAGAGCAGGTTGCAGTGGCATAGGGCAGGTTGGGGTGGTATAGAGCAGGTTGGGGTGGTATAGAGCAGGTTGGGGTGGTATATGGCAGGCTGGGTGGCATTGGGCAGGTTGGGGTTATATAGGGCAGGGTGTGATGGCATAGAGCAGGTTGTGGTGGCATAGGGCAGGTTGGGGTGGTATAGGGAAGGCTGGGGTGGCATAGGGCAGGGTGCGGTGGTATAGAGAAGGCTGGGGTGGCATAGGGCAGGGTGCGGTGGCATAGGGCAGGGTGGGGTGGTATAGAGCAGTTTGCGTGGCATACAGCAGGTTGCAGTGGCATAGGGCAGGCTGGGGTGACATAGGGCAGGTTGCGGTGGTATAGGGAAGGTTGGGGTGGCATAGGGCAGGGTGCGGTGGTATAGGGCAGGCTGGGGTGGCATAGGGCAGGCTGGGGTGGTATAGGGTAGGCTGGGGTGGCATAGGGCAGGTTGCAGTGGCATAGGGCAGGTTTCGGTGTCATAAGGCAGGTTGCGGTGGCATAAGGCAGGCTGGGGTGGTATGGTGCCAGGTTAGGACTCCATCATGGGGTGCAAGGTGGTCTGCTGTTGCTAGACAAAGCTATAGATTATATATAGATATTATGTAATATAGCTGGTCCATCCGCCCCTCCCCCCACCAGTCCAGCTAACTCAACTACTGTGCCTATTATATGTAATATAATATATCTGTGTCCAGCATCACCCCCCCCCCCCCCCCATTATCATCATCAGACCAGCTCAGGGTGGGGGTGTCTCAGTCAGCTAATATAAATTATATAGTCAGTGTTGTCTGTCTGATAATGGGCGGGGGGGGGGGTGATGCTGGATATAGATATATTATATTACATATAATAGGCACAGTAGTTGAGTTAGCTGGACTGGTGGGGGGAGGGGCGGATGGACCAGCTATATTACATAATATCTATATATAATCTATAGCTGTGTCGCAGCAGGCCACCTTGCACCCCCCCCCTTCATTATCATACAATACAGGTCAGGGCGCCAGACAGACTGAGTCCTCCTCCCACACTAGCTAGTAGCTCTGCCTCTTACAATGGCAACCGCCCCCCCGCTCCCCACACACACACACACCTACCTCATCTTGTGCTTGTGCTCGGGAGTCGGGCCGGCGGTGGAGACCCCCCCCACCTGTTCTGGAGTCTTGACTGGAGAGGAGGAGGGCTGGGCAGCGACCCTCACAGCGTGCAGCCGGAGAAAGTTGTGTGTGACGTCACATCATCACAGTGCAGTGTGATGATGTGACAGGCTGACGCTCTGTAGGGTAGGGAGGGAGGAGGAAGAAGAATAAGGAACCGGAGGACACACACACACCAGGCGCGGCGGCGCTGGAAGTGTTGTTCCAGCCCAGCGGGGTGAAGTTGCTGAATTAAAGTGTCAGCTGTAAAAAAAAAAAAAAAAGTCAAAAAAAAAAAAGTCAAAAAAAATAATAATAATAATTTTCTCACCGTCGGAAGGGTGTCACCCCTCTAGCGGGTGTCACCCGGGTGCGGACCGCACCCCCGCACCCCCCTAGCAACGCCTCTGGTTGTATCCTGTCATCTGCTGTAACCCGATGTTCAGAATTAAAGCACTTCTGTGGATGGAATCAGTATTTGGTGAGTTCAAGCTATCTGATGAGGATTGTCCTCAGTGATTATATCTGCTTATACATGCCAGGAATCGAGGTCTCACAAGGGATAAATCACTTCACAACAATCGGAGTCAGAATACTGACCATGTCCATCCCTTTATGACTACAGTGTCCCCATCTTCTGATGGCTCCTTCCAGCAGGATAATGCACCATGTCACAAACCTCCAATCATCTCACCACTGGACAATGAGGTCACTGTCCTCCAATGGCCTCCACACTCACCACATCTCATCCAATAGAGCACCTTTGAGATCTGGTGGAAGATTCGGCATCATGGATGTGCAGCCGACAAATCTGTAGCAACTGCGTGATGTTATCATGTCACTATGGAGCAAAATCTCTGAGGAATGTTTCCAACACCTTGTTGTATCTATTCCACCAAGAATGACGGCAACAGGAGGTCCAACCCGGGACTAGCAAGGTGTACCCAATAAAGTGGCCGGTGAGTGTAGGTATGTGCTCTTTTAAACACATTTTGCTAGATTTTTCAGTTAAGCAAGGTAGATTTGACTATTTCTCTGACACAATATTTGGATTTATTAAAGTGGTTGTAAATAGGGATGAGCTCAGGCGTGTTCGCATTGAACACGTGCAGAGCCCGCCAAGGAAATCGGCACCGTTGGAACCGCGCTGCGCTAATCACAGGCAGGGAGACATTTCCCGATCTCTGCAGCCGAGCATCAGGACAATGTCTCCCTGCCTGTGATTAGCACAGCGCGGTTCCGACGGTGCCGACTTCCTTGGCGGGCTCTGCGCGTGTTCAATGCGAACACGCCTGAGCTCATCCCTAGTTGTAAACCCTTCTGGGAAAGTTACACCTACAGGTAAGCCTAGATTAAGGCTTACCTGTAGGTGTTTGCAATATCTCCTACACCTACACGGTTTAGGAGATATTTTCCAAAAGGAATACATCGTTGTCTACGGCGCATGTGCATTCACATGCGCGCTGTAGACAACGGCGCAGGCGCACTGAGAATCCCATTCATTTTTTTTTTGTTCAATATATTTTTATTGAGAAAGATATATAAGCATCTCAATCAAATGAAGTACATTGGAACAGAGAGGGGTACACTGGGCAAACGTGTGAAAATAATCACTCATGAGTATAGTAGAGACATTAAGAGTGACCCAGCAAACCAAATTAAAATAACAATATAAAAAGCATAAAAAGAGAAACAAAAGGGGGGAGAAAGAGAGAAGTGCAAGAGAGAAAGGTGGGATGGGGGGGAGGGAGAAGAAGGAAGGAGGTTGGCACACATGGCAGCAAAAGATTAATATTTGGCATGTGCTAACATTGAATTTAATCCTTATATAGAAATAAAATCCACAGCATTTACATACATAAGAGTGAGACATCAAGGACCTGGGTTGTTCAGGGGGAAGAAGAAATTATGTCCTTATAACATTGGGTAGATAGGAAGGAGGACCACGGGGCCCAGGTTAGAGTAAATTGTTTGGTAGTGTCTCTCGCAATGTGGGTGAGGTGAGAATCCCATTCATAAAACCGCCAGAGCTGGCGTTGATGGGGCATGTGTAGAGTGACTTTTTCGCCGCTCCGGCCAATCACAGCGCCGGAGCGGTGATACCCGGAAGTAACCTTCCGGGAGAGATGTCTGCGGCCGGAGGGGGAGACGAGGACGGCTTCGGGGGGGTTTGATCTAAGGTAAGTATTACATAATGAGCTAGTATGCTAGTCATACTAGTTCATTATGGCTTTGTCTTGCAGGTGTTTATTTAAAAAAATATATATATTTTCAGGTTTATAAGCACTTTAATAGCCATGCGGATTTTTCGGCAGTGTGTTTGTATGTTTTTTTTTCTTCTTTTTTTGCATGCTTCAGTGGTGCGAGTTCTTTTTTTTGTTTAGCAAGAAAACATAAAAAAAAAACGATATTTCTCCCTACTTTATCTAAAATGGAAAGAAAAAGAATGAGACTATAAGTACACTTTTATTTTTCTGCAGTTCTAAGTTTAACCAAAATTGTTCTACAGAAGATAAACGGAAAACTCTGCATTCTTGGGCTGTGATTTTTGCCTTCTGTGAAATGAATTGTTTGCCTGATACAATGTATTGAACATAAAGAGTCTGAGATCCAAATGAAGATTTATTTGCGTTCTGCTGGCCATGAATCAACTTTTTCTCTGATCAATGATAGAAGCGCGGTTAGGCTGGAATATTGCAGACAGTAAACCGCTCCCAGAGCAGTGTCAGCGATACAACCCGCGAGATTGTGACTGCGCCAAGCATTACCAAAGATGGAATCAAAGGTAAAATAAGGCAATGGAGCCACGGCATGGTTATGGATGGATTGGCGAGACTCTTTGGAGCGTTAAAGCTTAAATTCCAGAAACGGTTCTTATAAGCGATTGGTCAAAAAGTGGAAATTACAGTTCAAGATTTCTGGATGCAAAATAATACAATTAAGGGAAAATAATCCAATGAGTAAAATACTTGGGAACAGTGTTGGTTAGAACTATGAGAAAAAAGATTTGGGGGGGATTATTTCAGTTGATTGAAAAATTAGAAAACAAATGTGTCCTGGCAATGAGATTACCAAATAGAATTGTGTGGTGAATCACTAGAGGGATCACCAACAGGGATGAGCCGAACACCCCCCTGTTCGGTTCGCACCAGAACCTGCGAACAGACAAAATGTTCGTGTAAACTTTAGAACCCTATTAAATACAATGGACTCGAACGTTCGAAATCTAAAGTGTTAATTATAAAGGCTAATATGCAAGTTATTGTCCTAAAAAGTGTTTGGGGACCGGGGTCCTGCCCCAGGGGACATGTATCAATGCGAAAAGAAGTTTTAAAAACGGCCGTTTTTTCGGGAGCAGTGATTTTAATAATGCTTAAAATGAAAAAATAAAAGTGAAATATTCCTTTAAATTTCGTACCTGGGGGGTGTGTATGATATGCATGTGAAGTGGCGCATGTTTCCCGTGCTTAGAACTGTCCCTGCAAAAAATGTCATTTTTGAAAGAAAAAAAATGCATTTAAAACTGACTCGCGGCTATTAATGAATTGTCGGCTCCCGGCAATACATACAAAAGTCATTGATAAAAAAAAAAAAAAAAAGCGTGGGGGTTCCCCAGAATTCAATTACCAGGCCCTTCAGATCTGGCATGGATTTTAAGGGGAACTCCACCCCAAGTTTAAAAAAAAAATGGCGTGGAGTCCCCCTAAAAATCCATACCAGACCCCTTATCCGAGCACGCAACCTGGCCGGCCGCAGGGGAAAAGGGGGGGACGAGAGAGCGGCCCCCCTCCCTCCTGAACCGTACCAGGCCACATGCCCTCAACATGGGGAGGATGTCCCCATGTTGATGGGGACAAGGGCCTCATCCCCACAACCCTTGCCCGGTGGTTGTGGGGGTCTGCGGGCGGGGGGCTTATCGGAATCTGGAAGACCCCTTTAACAAAGGGGACCCCCAGATCCCGCCCCCCCTATGTGAATTGGTAAGGGGTACATTGTACACCTACCATTTCACGAAGAAAGCGTAAAAAAATGTTTAAAAAAACACACAAACACCTTGAAAAAGTCCTTTATTTAAAAAAATAAATAAATAAACATTCCAGCGGTGAAATCCAGTGTCCCGCGGCGATCCCGATGTCCAGCGCTGTCCTTCATTGGTTGTGCCTGAGCGGACCTGATGGGGAACTCCCTCTCAGTATTTTAAATGTATAGACCCGCCCCTTCTAATGTTCCCCATCAGGTCCGCTCAGCGGGCGAGATGCAGAACATGAGAAGGGGCGGGTCTATACATGTATTACCAAAGTGAGAGCAGTTCCCCATCAGGTCCGCCCCCTCGGTATGTCGGACCCGCCTACGTCATTGGCTTGAGCGGGGAACTTCCTTCACTATGTACATTTAAATTACACAGTGAAGGAAGTTCCCCGCTCAAGCCAATGACGTAGGCGGGTCTGACATACCGAGGAGGCGGACCTGATGGGGAACTGCTCTCACTTTGGTAATACATGTATAGACCCGCCCCTTCTCATGTTCCGCATCTGGTCCGCTGAGCGGACCTGATGGGGAACTTTAGAAGGGGCGGGTCTATACATTTAAAATACTGAGAGGGAGTTCCCCATCAGGTCCGCTCAGGCACAACCAATGACGGACAGCGCTGGACATCGGGATCGCCGCGGGACACTGGATTTCACCGCTGGAATGGGTTTTTTTTTTTTTTTTTTTTTTTAATAAAGGACTTTTTCAACGTGTTTGTGTGTTTTTTTAAACATTTTTTTACGCTTTCTTCGTGAAATGGTAGGGGTACAATGTACCCCTTACCAATTCACATAGGGGGGGGGCCGGGATCTGGGGGTCCTCTTTGTTAAAGGGGTCTTCCAGATTCCGATAAGCCCCCCGCCCGCAGACCCCCACAACCACCGGGCAAGGGTTGTGGGGATGAGGCCCTTGTCCCCATCAACATGGGGACATCCTCCCCATGTTGAGGGCATGTGGCTTGGTACGGTTCAGGAGGGAGGGGGGCCGCTTTCTCGTCCCCCCCTTTTCCCCTGCGGCCGGCCAGGTTGCGTGCTCGGATAAGGGGTCTGGTATGGATTTTTAGGGGGACCCCACGCCATTTTTTTTTTAATTTGGGGTGGAGTTCCCCTTAAAATCCATGCCAGATCTGAAGGGCCTGGAATGGATATTTGGGGGAACCCCACGTCAATTTTTTTTTTATTTGCGGCGGGGTTCCCCTTAATATCCATTCCAGACCTGAAGGGCCTGGTAATTGAATTCTGGGGAACCCCCACGCTTTTTTTTTTTTTTTTTATCAATGACTTTTGTATGTATTGCCGGGAGCCGACAATTCATTAATAGCCGCGAGTCAGTTTTAAATGCATTTTTTTCTTTCAAAAATGACACTTTGTGCAGGGACAGTTCTAAGCACGGGAAACATGCGCCACTTCACATGCATATCATACACACCCCCCAGGTACGAAATTTAAAGGAATATTTCACTTTTATTTTTTCATTTTAAGCACTATTAAAATCACTGCTCCCGAAAAAACGGCCGTTTTTAAAACTTCTTTTTGTATTGATACATGTCCCCTGGGGCAGGACCCGGGTCCCCAAACACTTTTTAGGACAATAACTTGCATATTAGCCTTTATAATTAGCACTTTAGATTTCTCCCATAGATTTTTCGAATTTGCCGCGAACACCCCAATTTGTTCGCTGTTCGGCGAACGGGCGAACAGGCAATGTTCGAGTCGAACATGAGTTCGACTCGAACTCGAAGCTCATCCCTAATCACCAACAGGAGGTCCTGATTCCTGTATATAGATCTTTATATCACATTCACTAGAGAGGTCACCAGCAGAAGGAAGGAGGTCCTGATTCCTCTATATAGAGCTTATTTATCACTAGAGGGGTCACCAGCAGGAGGAAGGAGGTCCTGATTCCTCCATATAGATCTTTATATCACTAGAGGGGTCACCAGCAGGAGGAAGGAGGTCCTGATTCCTCTGTATAGATCTTTATATCACTAGAGGGGTCACCGGCAGGAGGAAGGAGGTCCTGATTCCTCTATAAAGATCTTCATATCACTAGAGGGGTCACCAGCAGAAGGAAGGAGGTCCTGATTCCTCTATATAGATCTTTATATCACTAGAGGGGTCACCGGCAGGAGGAAGGAGGTCCTGATTCCTCTATATAGATCTTTATATCACTGGAGGGGTCACCAGCAGGAGGAAGGAGGTCCTGATTCCTCTATATAGATCTTCATATCACTAGAGGGGACTCTAACAAAAGGAAGGGGGCCCTGATTCCTTTATATACTGTAGATCATTATATATTTGGAGTCAACATCTCAAAGTCATTGTTTTATTCCTCAAACCATTCTTGAATCATTTTTGCAGTGTGGCGCATTATCCTGCTGAAAGAGGCCACTTCCAGTTGTGTATTTAGGTTTTGTGCTGCCCTAGGCCTGTCCAAACTCGTGCACCCCCTAATTTAAATATGACCCCACCCCTTACTGTCAAGACCACACCCCTTTCTGTTTAAGACCCGCCCTGAAATTGGGGACACTAGTTCTTAGGGCCTGGGGGGGGGGGGGGCATTGGATTCCCTTAATTTGCATAGATTTCCTCTTACTTCCTGTTTGGCTATGGGGCAGGAAGTGAAGGGAAATCTCTGCAATGGGACAGGGATGGTAAGAAATATACTGACAGGGGCTATTACCCCCCTTACTCTATCCAAAATGAAAAAAAAAAAAGTGTTGCCTATACTTCTACTTTAAGCACATATTTCTGTTAATTTTATGGAGAGGACTAAGAAGATATAACCATGCCAATGGTGCAGCAGAAAACATATAGCACAGTGAGGAAGGTTTGTGGTCCAGGATGATAGGACAGTCAAAATTAGAAGCAGCTTGCGTTACGCTAACAGTGTAGTACAAGCCGGCGGGGACTCTTTCCGTGCTGCCCCCCTGCAAAGTGCTGCCCTAGGCCTGGGCCTTGTTGGCCTAGGCCAGGATACAGCGTTGGCCACTACCATCAGGAAAATACCGTTTCCATGAGGGGGTGTACTTGGTCACCAACAATGGTACAGTAGGTGGTATGTGTCAAAGTAACATCCTCATAAATGGCAGGAGCCAAAGTTTCCCAGCAGAAGATTGCCCAACGCATCACACTGCCTCTGTTGGATTGCCTTCTTCCCATACTGCATCCCGGTTGCCATCTCTTCCCCAGGTAAGTAACACACACGCACCTGGCCATCCACATGATGTAGAAGAAAACATGATCCATTAGACCAGGCCACCTTCTTCCATAGCTCCATGCTTCAGTTCTGATGCTCACGTGCCTAATTTTTGTGGTGCCCATTCTTTCTGCTTTCAGCACATCGACTTCAGGGACAACATGTTTACTTTCTGCATAATATACCCCACCTACTTTCAGATGCCATTGTAACAAATCAATGTTGTTCACCTAACCTGTTAGAGGTCAAAAAGTTATGGCTGATCAGTGTTTATAACCATGTATATGAAGATCGATCGTTCCTCTTAAGATTCCTTGAACTTAAACCACATTTGGCTAAATGGCCAAGCGTATTTGCACATAGTGGTGTCACTGCTCGTAGGGTGAGATGGATCCTACAAGCACCAGGTGGGATGGTTGTGTTAATAGGTTGCGGTAAGTAGCTGGTTTAGAGGTTGTCTACACCTGTATTTAGGCTCCTGCCCAGACTGTTAGTAGAATATACTGTAAAAAGTTGCTTTTGACTTGTTACTGACCCATTCATCCACATGATGATGTCACACGTCCTTGATAGATTCTTCACAATGTTTATTAAAAAATTGGGAAGTTCAACTGAAAAAGAATGACACACCTATTGTGGTCTCTTGGGAGGAGCAATGACACACATTCCAGTAGGGGGGGGGGGTCTCTCCAATAAAGCCAATGGGAGATATAGGAAGCCAGATAATAAAAGTATAGGCCGGTGTTTATCTTTAAATGAAATATCAATTCAGGATGGAATTGGCCTTTAAAACAAGTTGTTGCTTTTCTAGAAGAACTGTCAGCCTTTTACGGCACAGATTTGTAATTTGTAGGATTGTACGAGGGGAAGCAGACAAGAAAATCAATGTACAAAGTTGTGAAGCCGAACTCCAGATGTGGCGCTCGGAGGGAAAGGCGCTTGTTTTATTGGTGCCGTTCAGTAGGTGCTTACACTCCGCCAGGAGCTCTCGCACACCTGTCGTCTTGGCTGCGAACAGAAATTGTACCCGTCCTGACCTCCGCCATTCCTGACGGGTAATTTCCGTGTAATGAAGATAATGGAGAGGTCATATATTGTTTTCTGTGCTGCATGCTCCTCACAATGTGTAGGCTCAACAATAAAAAAAAATTGACAATAAATCCACTAATAAATACATCAATAAATCCACCAATAAATCCGCCAATAATTCCACCAATAAATATGCCATTAAATATGGCAATAAGTCCATTAATAAAGCCATCAATAAATCAACCAATAAATCTATCAATAAATCTATAAATAAATCCACCAATAAATCAACCAATGAATCCTCCGATAAATACACCAATAAATCCATCAAAAATCCATCAATGAATCCATCAATAAATCAACCAATAAATCCACCAATAAATCAACCAATGAATCCTCCAATAAAATCCACCAATAAATCCATCAATGAATCCATCAATAAATCAACCAATAAATCCACCAATAAATCAACCAATGAATCCTCCAATAAAATACACCAATAAATCAATCAAAAATCCATCAATAAATCAACCAATAAATCCACCAATAAATCAACCAATGAATCCTCCAATAAATACACCAATAAATCCATCAATAAATCTGCCAATAAATCCATAAATAAATCTTCCAATAAATCCATCAATAAATCCACCAATAAATCTGTCAATGAATCCGCAAATTAATCCACCAATAAATCAATCAATAAATCTGTCAATGAATCTGCCAATAAATACACCAATACATCTGCCAATAAATCCATCAAAAAATTTGCCAATAAATCTATCAATTAATCTGCCAATACATACACCAATAAATCCATCACAAAATACAATATCTTCCATCCCTCTATCTATCTATAGTTTATAAAGAAACATAGGAATGTTTTATTATATACAGTATCTCACAAAAGTAAGTACACCCCTCACATTTTTGTAAATATTTTATTATATCTTTTCATGTGACAACACTGAAGAAATAGCTGAGAGGGGGGAGTTTTGGGACTTTAAATGAGGCACAATAAATGTACCTCTATCCCGGGTTCAAGTAAATAAGAAAGGAATGTGGGACTTTGAATGAGGCAAATATATATATATATATATATATATATATATATATATATATATATATGATATATTTTTTTTTAATATAATGTTATCTTTTTTATATATATATATATATATATGTATATATATATATATATATATATATATATATATATCTCATTTTTATTTATTCCTTTCTTCTTAAACACTCATCATGTTTTTCACTTTTCACATTTTTTTCACTTTCTTTATACATATTTTTCACATACTTTTATACATCTTTTCCAGAACACCATATTTGCAATTATCCCCACACATTTGGGATGTGTTGTGGTGATCGGGCAAGCCATGTGGATGTTTTTTTGGCTGGGGCAGGGTTCCTTGCCTCAGCTCCGGAACAGAAAACTATTTTGGGGTCCCATCTTCCTTGATGCTAGCCAAGCACAGTGCTCTAGCCGACCTGTGAGTATAGATTTCTCTCTCCCCACAAGGTCTTTTCTCCCCTTATGGGGTAGAACATACTAACCAATACTACATATCCATTTGTATTTACAGTTTATTTCTGTACCCAACTCCTAATGAATGGCATATAGCCATGAAACGCGTTGAGTTTCCATGGGGTGCTCAGTCTAATCTGGCTCATTACCTACTCACCGGCCCATATATATCCTGTATACATTCAAAATTTTGAGTACTATGCAACTATTAACATGTATGTGTATCCTTCTTCTTTGGTTTTACAGCAGCTCTGTTGCATAAGGTGTACCAATGCCTGTTAATAGGAAATACTTTGTATTATATTTTACTAATGTTTATTACCTCTCATGTGCTGCCAAGCTGACATACTTGTATCTATTATGTTCATGCCATGTGTATGTGTATATATATGAAAATACTTTTCTACTTGCTTCATACCATTGTTACAAATAAATAATGTTTACCAACCACTCTACCTCCACAAGTCAATTGCCTCATTCAAAGTCCCACATTCCTTTCTTATTTACACTGAAGAATTGACACTTTGCTACAATGTAAAGTAGTGAGTGTACAGCTTGTATAACAGTGTAAATTTGCTGTCCCCTCAAAATAACTCAACACACAGCCATATCGGAATCTGTAAGTCCCCTTTACCAAGGTGGCCCCCAGATCCTGCTCTTTAATACCTAAGGGGCGGGGTCCACCCAGTGATGTCACCTACTGAACCGCCCCCTTGTGACATCATTGACTGAGGGCATGCTGGGTCATTGACGTCACAAGGGGTGGTGTCTCCGATATTCACTGGTTGTTAGGGACGCTGGCGGCCCTGCTCCTGAGTCACTGCTCTTAACGTTGCCTCAGCACAGCAATGTTAAGGTCCCCTCAAAACTGGGGTAATGCATTGGGTAAGTTAGGCAGCCGCGAGGCCCCTGTGAGTGTGAGGCCTTAGGCGACTGCCTAATTTGCCTAATTAAAGAGCCGCCTCTGAGTGTAGGCAGGTGGGGGCTGTAGTATATCCCTCAACCTGAAGGTGGCACTGTGCTGTTTCTTCAGGCTGAATGTTAGGACTAAATGTTCCCGGATTGGGATCCAGGCAGCCATCTTGGGGAAAGGTCATATGAAGGTCAGACAAGTTTAAATCAGTATTTTTTGCTAGAAAATGACTTAGAATCCCCAAACATTATCTATATTGTCGGGGGTTAGCTCAATGGAGATCACCATTTCTGGGAAAAAAGGGTAGTCCAAACGGCAGGTTTTCGTATCCACTTCAGCCCCCTAATGACCAGACCATTTTTTGCGATACGGCACTGCGGCGCTTTAACTGACAATTGCGACGTGGTGTCCAAACAAAATTGACGTCCCTTTTTCCCCCACAAATAGAGCTTTCTTTTGGTGGTATTTGATCCTTATTTTTTTGTGCTATGAACAAAATTATTTTTTTTTTTTTTTTACTTTTTGCTATAATACATATCCCACAAAAATATAAAAAAAACTAATTTATTCCTCAGTTTAGGCCGATATATATTCTTATACATATTTTTGGTAAAAAAATTCCAATAGGTGTATATCGATTGGTTTGCGCGAAAGTTATCACATCTACAAACTATAGGATAGATTTAGGAACTTTTATTTATTTTTTATTTGTTTTTACTAGTAATGGTGGCAATCTGCGTTTTTTAGCGGGACTTTTTGGGGACCAGTGACATTATTACATTGATCAGTGCTATAAAAATGCACTGATCAATGTAAAAATGACACTGGCAGCTAAGGGGTTAACACTAGGGGGTGATCAAGGGGTTAAGTGTGTTCCCTGGGTGTGTTCTAACTGTAGGGGGGATGGGCTGCCAAGGACATGACAGAGATCGCTGTTCCCGATGATTGGGAACAGTAGATCTCTGTCATGTCCCCTATCAGAATGGGGATTGGACTTGTTTACAAAGGCAGTTCCCCATTCTGCCTCTGTACTAGACGATCGCGGGTCGCCGGCGGACATCTATGGCAACTGCGCCTGCGCGAGCAGACATACAGCTATGGCGATTCTCACAGGAGAGCCAACCTGCCGCCGTATAACGATGGCGGCTGGTCGGCAAGCAGTTAAAATCTGACTTATAGACTGTTTTATTTTTAAAAGGTTGCATGAAAATCAAATAAACAAAACAGAAAATAAATCCTCGCCATGCAGGCACTAACTAAACAGTTCAGGATCCTACCTTACATGTGAAGGGCTTCTCCCACTCACCCACAAAACAAAGACAATGCAAACCTTTTGTCTGTCTCTCACGAAGCAGACATCACATCAGTCTCTCTCTCTCTCTCTCATACGGTATTTGCGCAGCCACCCCAACCCCAAAGCACCTTATCCCCATGTTGATGGGGACAAGGGCCTCTTCCCGACAGCCCCCAGACCCCACCCCCCCATGTGAGGACAGGAGGGAGTTTTTGACAAAGGGCTTGGTATGGATTGGTAGGGGACCCCCACGCAGTTTTTGTTAACATTTTTGTATTGCCGACAATGGTATTGTATTTGCCAGCAATTTAAATGTAATTTTCTCTCTTTATATATGTCAGTTTTGCTGCAGCAGGTTCTATACACGGTACAGATGCGCCACTTTACAGGCAGACTGAGGGGACCCCCCAGGCACTATATTTAAAGAAAGACAGAAAGGCGTTGCAATGTTACTTCTGTATAATGCCATGTAACCAATAAGGAACTGTTGCAATGGATGAGTACCGTATTTGCCGGTGTATAAGGCGACCAGGCGTATAAGACGCCCCCTCATTTTACAGTTTTTTAAGATATTTTTTTGGACTATACTCACCGTATAAGATGACCCCCCTTCCAAGACTTCAGACGCTTCATATTTCTTCCTTCTGGAGCCATATTCTTCTTCCTTCTTGCTGGAGCTGGAGCCAATCACGGCAAGCAATTTATTCTATTAATGAATACAAAGCCTGCTTGGATTGGCAGAGGCTGTAACATCATCAGCCCACGCCTCTCTGACTCTCAAAGCCAATCCGAGCAGGCTCTGTATTCATTTGAATACATCGCTCACCGGGATTGGCTAAGCGGTATATACTGTATGTAGCCAAAGCTACATACAGTATTTCCGCACATCCATCAGGCATCCGAGCAGCTGACCCGGCGTATAAGACGACCCCTACTTTTTGGGCAGTTTTTTTAAGTGTAAAAGGTAGTCTTATACGTCAGAAAATACAGTAGGTAATTGTATCTGAAGTGGATTGGCATTAGACAACAGAGGAGGTAATTGTATCTGAAGTGGATTGGCATTAGACAACAGAGGAGGATAGAGAGTGCAGAGCTGGAGCTGGACTGGAAATTCTGCTAAGATTTTTTCTTTTTATACAGGATGTGATGGGGATCTATTTAACCACTTGCCGACCAGCCGGGAAAGGGGTGTCACCGCTCCAGGTAGATCAGATTGGAAAAAAACTCTCCTCTGAATTAGAAGCCACAGGGGCTGGCAATACGCAATGAAGATGAAAGATTCTGGACAGCCGCATTCCAAAAATTAGCCTTTATTCGTAAAAAATAGGATCAAAAATACATGCCACAGCAGAACGGACAGAAGAGCTGACGCGTTTCACACTATCAAACAGTGCTTAATCATAGCCCCGTTTTTCTTTTTTTACTTTTTTTGGGGGGATATTTATTATAGCAGAAAGTAAAAAATATTGTGTTTTTTTTTTTTTAATTGTCGCTCTTTTTTTGTTTATAGCGCAAAAAATAAAAACCGCAAAGGTGATCAAATACACCAAAAGAAAGCTCTATTTGTGAGGGGAAAAAAGGACATCAATTCTGTTTGGGTGCAACGTCACACGACCGCGCAATTGTCAGTTAATGCGACGCAGTGCCGTATCACAAAAAATGGCCTGGTCATTAAAGTGGAGTTCCACTCTGATTTTTTATTTATTTTTTCCAAAAATCTAAAAAAAAAAAATTGAAAAAAATGAATTGAAAAAAAAAAATGTTTTATACTCACCAGAAAGGAGCGGTTGCTATGCGGAACTAGCTCTTCTGCCTCTTCCTCGACCACGGTGGTCTTCTTCCTCGTCCTCTGTCGCGGTGTCTTCTGGTGAATGGAGCGCGCTGCTTTCTGGGAACTGTGTGTATCCCAGGAGGCAGCCGCCCATTCACAAAGCGCCGTGCGACTTGCGCATGCGCAGTAGGAAACGGGCAGTGAAGCCTTAAGGCTTCACTGCCTGTTTCCCTTAGTCAGGATGGAGGTGCCGGGACCTGCCAGGACCGAGCGATCGCCGTCGGGGGCCCGATATCGCGGGGCGCCTAGGACAGGTAAGTGTCCTTATTAAAAGTCAGCAGCTACAGTGTTAGTAGCTGCTGACTTTAAAAAAAAAAAATCGCGGGTGGAGCTCCGCTTTAAGGGGGAAATTTCTCCGTTCCTTATGTGGTTAAAAAAAATAAAAAATTTACACTGGAGTTGCGCTTTCAGTAATGAAACAGAACATAAAAGTCTGGCGTTAAAATGTGTTGGCCATCCATAAAAAGGGAATCAGCAAGAGACAGGCTGGGTTTTGCTCTTTCGGTTTTTATCCAGGCAAGAAAGTACAATGTATTTCACCTTGTACTGTGTATGTCTTCCCCCCGGTAAAATTAGCCAACAGACGTATTACTTGTACAAACAACAGCGCAGCAAATGACTCTTTTATGGTTACTAATAGGACGCCATCTAATCACAGAACGAGGAAACTCCGTCCCCAGATTAGCATTATTCGCCTCTGGAAAAAGCCGCAAAACTTCACACAAATAAAATGACTTCATTATTTCCTAAATGCAAATTTATTAGAGTATTTTTTTTTTTCCCCTTTAACTGTACATTAGATTAACTTTTTTAAGTATACTTTGTGCGGTAATGATATTTTCACTCTCTCTGCTTGAATAATCAAATCGTTTTAAAATAATCAAAAATGGTTCGTGGTAATAAAAAAGAATGTTTTATTTGCCGTTTGTTGCGTAACGGGCTATAATTAGGGGTAGGTTAAGATGGTGGTATGGCAGTTTCAAAGCCCAGGAAAGCTTCTGATCACCTCTTCAGTATGCTTCCTTCAATTACCACGAAAGAAAGGATGTCGGAGTTTCGGGGCTGAGGATGAGTCGGTAAGTCTCTTGAGACCTCTCACTTTATTTGCTTTTATTAAAATGGATCAGGCAATGTTTTAGGTGTTAAAGGGTTTAAAGTAGGACTCAAAGCATCTAAAAAATAATAATACCATTTAATGCAGTTATAATAAATTAAAGCTAAGAAGTTGGGCCTTTTCTGGTGAGGCCAGCTAGATGTACCTCCATCCCCGATAGGTTGATAAGAAAAAACTAAATTATTTGGGACTTTGAATTGAAGCGTGCAGCCAGGAAAATAGCATTGCATGGTACTATAATACTATAATAATATAATATAGATGGTGGAGCCATCTATAGTGCCATATAGTAAATGCATAAACATGTAGTAACCATCATAGTAAAGTAAAAAAAAAACTTTTATTCCATGACATGATACATAGTAATAAATTAACAGAATAGCATAATGACACACAGATAGCATATTGGCCTAGAGCCACAGTAATGACATAATGATGACACACCAGACTAGTGTAATATTCCCACAGTAAGTAATATATAGATAAATTCCAGTGAACCGTGATCATGGTATCTTGAATAAAAAGGACAGCAGGGAAGGCATCTATTAGCTTGACGCGTTTCGTAGCTGTAGCGCTACTCTTCAGGAGAAGATGCAGAGATATTGTCTAAAGATGTTTAAAAGTAGATATGATGAGTGATCATGTAAAAACGTAATAAAGACTATAAAAAATGAATAGTAAAAATTGGTCACTCATACTTGCAAGTCAAATCAGAGTCTGGACATGGACTGAGGGAACTGGAGGCAGGCTGAAATGTCAAGGCGCCCCGGAAACTGAGGCGGCTAACCCCAAAAGCATCAAGATGGAAAGACCAACCAAGGGAAGAACATTCCGAGGGTAGTTGCCCCATGGGTTGTGAAAAGGACATAAAGGTGTATACCATCTGCAAAAATTATAATATAATAGTATTAATAGTAAATAAATGTAGGGATCAATGTAGGAATTATAATAGAGTAGATGATGCATGGCATAGTGAATATTTATGGGTTAAAAAATTGTAGCATTTTGTCCATTGATATAATAGGCGCAGTGATAGCTGAATAAGTAATATTGTATTGATGTTAAAAAAATATAATAATAACAGTGAAAATCAAAAAATGGACAATGAATACCCTTGGTGAAACAAAGGGGGAAGGGGGGGGAACAACCCCCCCAAAAAATCCATGGAGTAGGATAAAGTAAAAAAAACACACTAGTGATAAAAAGTAAATTGTGTAGCAATGTCATACCTGGATCACCTGTGTGAAAGGTTAGGTCCAAATAATGGCGTAGCACTATACATGGGGGAAGTCCCAGGGATGGCTTCCTAGGGTGGACTGAAGTATTGAAACTTCAGTGTATGGGGATAGCCGCCAATGTCACGCTGCGGCACACAAGGGAGAGACGGAGCCGACAGCCGAGTGAGGACCACCACTCGCCTGCTGACCATCCATCGCTGAGTGCATGGCGCAATGAAGTTATAAGTTTATTAATAAATAAATAAATATAATACTGCCAGTGGAAGTAGACAGATCAAGGGGTTAAATTAGCTTCTTACAAACAGTAGAAATCAGAGAGAAAAACAACATTCTGACCCAATACAGCTTTATAATATTGCTCATGGCTGTCAATCTAATGTGCTTTCAGGCCCTGGGAGAATACATATAGTGACCACCAGGGCTGTGACAAGGGCAGTTGTCCCATGTGCAAGGGGTGGCAGACTGTCAGAAAGCGCCACAGCAGAATCTTTAGCTTTTTCAGCTTAGCAGTCAGGGGTCGGACTCGGAGACCAGCAGCCAATGCCAGGACAAGGGTCATCTATAGCCCAGGCCAAATTGCGGCTCCCCCAGCTGTATGAGCATTAGAGATGGGCCGAACACCTCTCAATTCGGTTCAGGGCAGAAGTCTCGAACATCGCAAAAGTTCGTACCCGAACCACAAATCCCATTGAAGTCTATGGGATGGAACCCTAACTTGTAAAATCAAACGTCCCCATTTTAAAGGCTTATGCCAGTTTTTGGCCATAAAAGGGTATGGGGGTCGGGGTACTCCCCTAGGGGAACATGTACCAATGAAAAGAAAATGTTTAAAAAAGATCCTTTTTAAAGGAGCAGTGATTTTAATTATGCTTCAAGTGAAACAATAACATGAAATGTCCTTTAAATATAATGCCTGGGTGATCCCCTTAGTCTGCCTGTAAAGTGGCACATCTGTACCATGTATAGAACCTGCTGCAGCAAGATTGACATTTATAAAAGTAATGACATTTAAATTGATTTTATTACTTTAGTATTACTTTATTTACTATACTCACACTATACTCTCACTATACGCTCAGAGTCACAATAAATGAACACACTAACTCGCTTGCAGCAAACTGAACTCTGCTCTATCTATATCTACTCCAACAACCTATATCCACTCCTGCAAAAACTTCCTATGGGAAGGAACCTTTTATAGTGTGTGGGTGGGACTATAAGCACTGAGTCGTGATTGGATAAAATCATCATCACTTTGTCCAGGACAGTGCTCTGTGCCCTAATTAAATGAAGCCTTGCACCTGACCACTGACTTGCACCAGTGCGCAGTGCATTGTAGTGCGCTCAGCGGTGAACATCGTGGCCTAGCGCCCTACAAATTTTGGTTTTCGCCCAACTCTAATGAGCATTATATGTCAGCAAAAATCACCCCCCCCCAAAAAAAAATAATTGAACACTAATCTGCATGCTTACCCCCTAAGCATAAATTCCTCCTCCTCCCAGGACAAATCTGCCCCCTACTGAAATCCCCCTCCCAGCACAAATATACGACCCCCCCTCTCCAAAAATCCTGCACAAATCAGCCCCCAAAAAACACTCCTCTTACACAATTCCTCTACCCCTCAAATTTCCCCTCCCAGTATACATCCTCTCCCCCTATTTTAAATCCCCCCTCTCAGCACAAATTTCCACCCTCCTAGCACAAATCACCCCCCCCCCAAAATTTCCACTCCTAGCTCAAATACTTCCAATCATCCCTGTTAGCACAACCCCCCCCCCCGATAAAATTAATTTCCTAGCACAAATCCCCTGCCCCTCCACCATATCACACCATATCATCTCTTCCCCCATCCCTCCTCCCAACACAAATCCCCTAAAATCATAACTTCTAGCACCTCCCCCCCACATTTTCCCTTCTAGAACAATTTATACCCCCTGCCGTTCACAAATTTCCCCCTCCCAACACAAATCCCCCCTAATCTCCTTAAAGTGCCCCCTCCCCCCAACACTCATGATACCACAGTGCCCAGGGCAGCCACCCCTCCTGCCCACCCCTTGTCTCAGCATTGACAGTAGCTATAGCAGTAGAAAGGCTCCAAGCAACCAGCTGGAAAACACGGTTCACCCAAGGTGCAGGGTCTAAGTACTAACTAGTGTTCACCAGAGCTTCTGTTGGAGGGGATGGGTTTTGCGGTATGTTAGTCCCAAGTTGCAGTTCTCAGGATTGCCCCACCAGAAGATAAGCAAGCCAGGTCCAGTAGCAGATATAGCAGGTAGGGATCAACAGAAGCGGAGTCAGTAAACAAAGGTTGGTAACGAGTGGTTGCAGGTTGAGATCAAGCAGAAGCAAAGTCAAGGAAGAAGCCAAAGGTCAGTAATGAAAGGCAGTGGATATAAGGACAGCAGCAGGTACAAAAAAGAGCAACATATTGGCTGGAGAGAGCACAATAATCCAGTAAACAGGAAGTGCAAAAGACATGGCTTAAATAGGAAGTTCATGGGAGGAGCAAAGAGTTAAAGGTTCACCAGAAACATGAGACAAATTGCCCTAGGAGAACAGACAGGGAGCTGTCCAGCATCTCAGGTGGATCAGCAAGAAGAGCTACTACCAGACACAGCAGAGGTCACTGATTCAGACCTTGGCCTTGACACATTTATTGGTTATAGTATCAGATACAACCAACACATTTCAGGGGAAAGGGCTCCTTCGTCATGGATTTAGCCAGCCACCAGGACACACTACACCATATTTCCAATCACTAGAGCCACCAATTCAGCCTTTTTAGTGTACTTTACCCTATTTGTATTACAAAAAAATTGGTTTATCCCTGAAAACGCGCAAATCATTTCCCCCAAAACGTGTTGGTCAGGGCAGGTGCACAAGTTGCGTACCAATGGGGGGAGGTCCCTCCTCCACTCCTTATGTGTGTCATACAAAGCTGTGTCAAGTGTGTCTGTAAAGCTCGGCAGATGCTGTAACAAAGTCCCGCCTCCTAGATTGGCTCCTATGATCCAATGAAAAAAAATGCGTGGGGGTCCCCCCAAATTCAATTACCAGGCCCTTCAGGTGTGGTATGGATATTAAGGGGAACCCTGCGCCAATTTTTTTTAAAAAATGGTGTGTTGTTCCCCCCAAAAATCCATACCAGACCCTTTATCCGAGCATGCAACCTGGCAGGCCGCAGGAAAAGAGGGAGGGACGAGAGAGTGCCCCCCTCCTGAACCGCACCAGGCCACATGCCCTCAACATGGGGAGGATGCTTTGGGGTCTGGACCCCAAAGCACCATGTCCCCATGTTGATGGGGACAAGGCCCTCATCCCCACAACCCTTGCCCGGTGGTTGTGGGGGTCTGCGGGCGGGGGGCTTATTGGAATCTGGAAGACCCCTTTAACAAAGGGGACCCCCAGATCCCGCCCCCCCTTTGTGAATTGGTAAGGGGTACCCCTACCATTTCACAAAGAAAGTGTAATAAAATAAAATAAAACACACAGACACAGTTGGGATAAGTCCTTTATTTAAAAAGAAAAAAAAAAAAGTTTCCAGCAGTGGTAATTCACTCTCGATCTCCACTCCAGCGATGTTGGTATCCAGCAATGGATGATCTCCAGGCTCCAGCAATGATGTCCAGGGAGGAACAACACATGATCCTGTCTCCACCCGAGACACCCCGGGAATGACGTTGCGGCAGCCTGACAGGTCTTAGGTAGCTGAGGACGGGTCACCCGTCACATGACCCTGTTCCCCTCTGACGCGAAGGGGAAACCCAGGCTTTCCCAGTGAAGTGACGGGTAACCCTGCCCCCCTCTGATGTAACGCAGGTTTCCCGTTGCACGGGCAAAGCAAAAGGAGTGAGCATGGGAAAAATGAAGCAGAAACCCCATTCTATACATAATAAGAAATTTAGAACTACCTAAGCAAAAAGTATGGAAATGGTAAACCATTGGGCGTCAAGAGATCGAATATTTATTTGAATGTAGTAAACAAAACTCTATGTAAACAGTACATACACACACACATATATATATATATATATATATATATATATATATATATATGGGTAAAATGCATGTGGGTGTGTGCTTCCCTACCGGCACTCAAGCGATTAGTACAATGTAATACTGGCCACTAGTGATGAGCCGAACACCCCCGGGTTTGGTTCGCACCAGAGCCCGCGAACGGACCGAAAGTTCGCACGAACATTAGAACCCTATTAAATACAATGGATGCGAACGTTCGAATTCTAAAGTGCTAATTATAACGACTATTATGCATGTTATTGTCCTAAAAAGGGTTTGGGAACCCGGGTTCTGCACCAGGGGACATGTATCAATGCAAAAATAAGTTTTAAAAACGGACGTTTTTCGGGAGCAGTCATTTTAATGATGCATAAAGTGAAAAAAAAAAAGTCAAATATTCCTTTAAATATCGTACCTGGGGGGTGTCTAAAGTATGCCTGCGAAGTGCCACGTGTTTCCCGTGTTTAGAACTGTCCCTGCACAAAATGACACTTCTAAAGGAAAAAAAAGCCATTTAAAACTGCTTGCGGCTTTAATGTAATGTCTGGTCCCGGTAATATGGATGAAAATCTTTAAGAAAAATGGCATAGCTACCCCATCACCCCCCCCTACCCCAGCCCATTACCAGCCCCTTTGGGTCTTGTTTGGATATTAAGGGGAACCCCGCACACAAAATAAAAAAAGGCCCTATATACTCTGAACAGCAGTATACAGGCGGTGTAAACAAGACCGGTGTAAACAAGACAGGGACTGTAGGTTTGTTCTTAAGTAGAATCTGTTTGTAATTTTGAACACGTACATTGTTTAAGTGTAGCTCCAGCCAAAAAATCTATTTTTAAGCTTTTTGGAAAACATAGGGAAGGGTTATCACCCCTGTAACATTTCTTTTGCTATCTGTGCCCCTGTTCAGAACATTTCAGCTCACTTTCCGTCCCAATGACAACTGTTTTTGAAATGTGGTGTTTTTATTGAAACAAGGATTGGTGATAAAGCATCAGTAGAGAGGAGACACCTTTCTCCCATATTAATTCTTACAGGAGAGAATTTTCCTTGCAAGTAGGAGTCGTTTGTAAGTTGGATGTTTGAAAGTAGGGACCTGCCGTATATACTCTGCAGAAATTGGCCCCTTAGGTGTTGGTGTTGGCACAACACTGTAAGCACTCACAGTTACTCTTGGTGGGTGCTGGAACGCCCTGCTGTCAACTATTATATCAGGAATTGTAATTACATATAATTGTTGAACAGTGGTAGTAAAAATTGGGCCTTTGATGGTGGTGCTGGTGCCACAACACTGTAAGGCCTGACAGTTACTCTTGGTGGGCTCAGCAATGGGCCCTGCTGTGAATTATTAGATCAATAATTATAATTGCATGCCCCTGTTGAACAGGGGCTGAAAAATTGGGCCTTTGGTGGTGGTGGTGGTGGTGGTGTTGACACAACACTGTAAGGCCTGACAGTTACTCTTGGTGGGTGCAGCAATGGGCCCTGCTGTGAATTATTAGATCAATAATTATAATTGCATGCCCCTGTTGAACAGGGGCTGAAAAATGGTGCCTTTGGTGGTGGTGGTGGTGGTGTTGACACAACACTGTAAGGCCTGACAGTTACTCTTGGTGGGCGCAGCAATGGGCCCTGCTGTGAATTATTAGATCAATAATTATAATTGCATGCCCCTGTTGAACAGGGGCTGAAAAATTGGGCCTTTGGTGGTGGTGGTGGTGGTGGTGGTGTTGACACAACACTGTAAGGCCTGACAGTTACTCAGGGTGGGCGCAGCAATGGGCCCTGCTGTGAATTATTAGATCAATAATTATAATTGCATGCCCCTGTTGAACAGGGGCTGAAAAATTGGGCCTTTGGTGGTGGTGGTGGTGGTGTTGACACAACACTGTAAGGCCTGACAGTTACTCTTGGTGGGCGCAGCAATGGGCCCTGCTGTGAATTATTAGATCAATAATTATAATTGCATGCCCCTGTTGAACAGGGGCTGAAAAATTGGGCCTTAGGCACTGGTGGCACAACACTGCAACCCCTCACAGATACTGTACTTGGAGCACAGCAATGAGCCTTGTTGCAAAGTATTGCATCAAAAATTGTAATTACACGCCCCTGTTAAACAGGGGCTGAAAAATTGGGCCTTAGGCACTGGTGGCACAACACTGCAACCCCTCACAGATACTGTACTTGGAGCACAGCAATGAGCCTTGTTGCAAAGTATTGCATCAAAAATTGTAATTACACGCCCCTGTTAAACAGGGGCTAAAAAATTGGGCCTTAGGCACTGGTGGCGGCACCCATAAACAAAAATGATCTTCCAAGCTATCATCATCAATCGGATCATTGAGGAGGAGGAGGATAGCCAGTCAACATAACAGCACAGGCACTCAGCATCAGCATCAGTCTTGAAGGGATGTGACATTTTAAAATCAATTAGTCTCTTATATCAGCATCAGGTGTGTGGTAGCTGGTGGTGATCCAAGACTGGTTCATCTTGATGAAAGTCAGTCGATCAACCGAGTCGGTGGACAGGCGCACCCTGTGATCCGTGACAAATCCTCCAGCAGCACTGAATGTGCGTTCTGAAAGAACGCTGGATGCAGGACAGGCCAGTAGCTCAATTGCATACTGTGCAAGCTCTGGCCAGTGATCCATCCTCAAGACCCAGTAAGCCAGAGGATTTTCGGTGGGGAAGGTGTCCAAGTCTGACCTTGCCCCTAGGTATTCCTGCACCATGTATATCAGATGCTGGCGATGGTTGCTGGAACCAATCATACTTTGGGGCTGCGGACTAAAGAATTGTCTGAACGCATCGGTCAGACGGCCACCTTCCCCACCGCTCCTTCTTTGACTGACCAAAGCCTCAGCAACTCGTTGTCCAGGACCAGGAGTTTGTAACCTCCCAGTCTCTGGGAACGCGTTGCACAGACCTTTCTGCAAGGCCTCCCGGAGTTGTCTCATCCTCTGCTCCCTCTGCGACGGTAACATAAGGTCCGCAACCTTACCCTTGTACCGTGGATCAAGGAGAGTGGCCAGCCAGTAATGGTCCCTCTCCTTGATCCGAAGAATACGAGGATCCTTCCGCAGACTTTGCAGGATCAGGGAGGCCATGCAGCGTAGGTTAGCTGAGGCATTCAGTCCGGAGTCCTCTGGGTCACTAAGGACGACATGATCCGCAGCCACCTCCTCCCAGCCACGTACAAGTCCACTGGTTTCTTGGGACTGTAAATCATCCCTAAAAGACTGCTGCTGATGATGCTGAGTGCCAGGCTCCACCTCCATGCTGACACAATCCTCCTCCTCCTCCTCCTCTTCCTGTGCGATGGGTGGGACAGAAGGAACACTGTCTGGGTAAAGGGGGCCTTGAGAGGCAAGGAAGTCCTCCTCTTCCTGCCTCTGTTCTGCCTCAAGTGCTCTGTCCATTATTCCACGCAGCGTGTGCTCCAACAGGTGGACAAGAGGTACAGTGTCACTGATGCATGCACTGTCACTGCTCACCATCCTCGTGGCCTCCTCAAATGGTGCCAGGACAGTGCATGCATCCCTGATCATGCCCCACTGGCGTGGTGAAAAAAAAACAAGCTCCCCTGACCCTGTCCTGGTGCCATAGTCGCACAGGTACTCATTGATGGCCCTCTGCTGCGTGTGCAGCCGCTGCAGCATGGCCAACGTTGAGTTCCACCTGGTGGGCATGTCACATATAAGGCGGTTCTTGGGCAGGTTCAACTCCTTTTGCAGCTCAGCCAGGCGAGCACTGGCATTATAAGATCTGCGGAAATGCACACAGACTTTCCTGGCCTGCCTCAGGACATCCTGTAAGCCCGGGTACCTGCCCAAGAACCGCTGCACCACCAGGTTAAGGACGTGAGCCACACAGGGCACATGGGTCAGTTGTCCCTGTCGGAGGGCGGAGAGGAGGTTGGTGCCATTGTCGCAAACCACCATTCCTGGCTTAAGCTGGCGTGGCGTCAACCACCTCTCGGCCTGCCCCTGCAGAGCAGACAGGACCTCTGCCCCAGTGTGGCTCCTGTCCCCCAAACACACCAGCGAAAGCACGGCATGGCATCTTTTTGCCTGCGTACTTGCGTAGCCCCTTGAACACCTACAGAGCACCGCTGGTTCCGAGGACAAAGCACAGGAAGAGGCCATGGAGGAAGAAGAAGAGGAGGGGGTGGAGGAGAGAGGTGTGTCACAACCAGTAATAGCATTTTGGAGGCGTGGCGGTGGAACAACCTCCAACACTACTGCACCTTGTCCTGCATCCTTCCCAGCTGCCAAAAGAGTGACCCAATGGGCCGTGAAAGAAAGGTAACCTCCCTGTCCATGCCTGCTGGACCATGAGTCAGCGGTAATATGCACCTTACCGCTGACCGCCCTGTCCAGCGAGGCCAAGACATTGCCTTCCACATGCCGGTAGAGAGCCGGAATCGCCTTCCGTGAGAAAAAGTGGCGTTTGGGAACCTGCCACTGAGGAACCGCACATTGCACAAACTCACGGAAGGGGGCCGAGTCTACCAACTGAAAAGGCAGAAGTTGAAGCGCTAGCAATTTAGCCAAGCTAGCATTCAACCGCTGGGCATGTGGATGGCTGGGAGTGAACTTCTTCCGACGGTCCAGCAGCTGGGGCAGGGAAATTTGCCTGCTAGAATCGGACGTCGGTGTACTGCTAGCAGACTGGCCGCAAGTACTTGGCTGTGACACACCTAATTTTACACCTTCATTCCTCTCAGTGCAGGTTTCAGAGAGGACTGAAGGTATAGTGGGGTTGGAGATCCCAGCTGATGCGGTGCAAGGAGAGGTCCGCTTTGTTCTTTGGTGTGGGTCTTTAAGGTAGGCTTGCCAACGAGCTGCATGGCAGGTCAACATATGTCTGGTCAAGCATGTGGTGCCCAAGCGGCTGATGTTTTGGCCACGCGATATACACTTGAGACATATGTTGCAAACAGCAGCTGTGCGATCTGATGCACTCGCCTTAAAAAAGGCCCACACCAAAGAACTTTTTGAATGACGGGCAGAGGCAGCGCCCTGCACAGGCGGAGCTCTGCGGTGTGATTCCGTCGGTGTGCTGCCCTTACGCTGGCCACCCAAGGGCATCCTGCCTCGTTGGAGATGTGCCTCCTCCTCATCCTCCTCCTCCTCCTCCTCTCTCCTATTAGGCACCCACGTGGAGTCAGTGACCTCATCATCCCCTCCCTCCTCATCACTGGAGCCAATCTGGCAGTATGCTGCAGCTGCTGGAGCATGACTGCCAGATTGGTGTCCTTCTTGAGCATCCCCTCTCTCTGCTCTCACACTACTGCCTTCCTCTAGCTGGGTATCATCATCAGATCCTTCGAAACGCTGGGCATCCTCCTGGAGCATGTACCCAACACTGTGCTCAAACAGTTCGGGGGACTCCTCAGGAGGAGGACATGGTGGGTCTAGGTAAGGAGTGACTGATGATGACATTGATACCAGGGAAGAGGACGCTTTGGCAGCTGCTTTGCCAGTACCCTGAGCCTGGGTGAGAGATGATGAGGAGGATGAGGTGGGCTTGGTCATCCACTCTACCAAGTCTTCGGCATGATGTGGCTCAACATGTCCAGCTGCCGAAAAGAAGGACAAGCGTGTCCCATGGCCATGTGCTGATGACAATGCACCGCGTCCACGACCAGCACTGTTGCCCCCAGACACAGAGCCTGCTTGCCCTCTTTTATTGCCTCCTGACTGTCTGCCTCTCCTTGTTTGCCTTCCAGACATTTTAATGGATGGCCTGCAGGGAGATGGGAAAAACAGCAATAAGGGCTACCTTCAGGTGTATACTGTGCAGGAGGCTTAGCAACAATGACACTGACACTGTCACCTGCCTATCCTTCTCTGTCCCTAAACACAAGGATTTGCAATATGCTTCAGCAAGATTGGTTTAGCACAGAATAGCACACTGACACTTTCCCTGAGTGTCCTTCTCTGTCCCTAAACTCAAGGATTTGAAATATGGTTCAGCAAGATTGGTTTAGCACAGAATAGCACACTGACACTTTCCCCGAGTGTCCTTCTCTGTCCCTAAACTCAAGGATTTGAAATATGGTCAGCAAGATTGGTTTAGCACAGAATAGCACACTGACACTTTCCCTGAGTGTCCTTCTCTGTCCCTAAACTCAAGGATTTGAAATATGGTTCAGCAAGATTGGTTTAGCATAGAATAGCACACTGACACTTTCCCCGAGTGTCCTTCTCTGTCCCTAAACTCAAGGATTTGAAATATGGTTCAGCAAGATTGGTTTAGCACAGAATAGCACACTGACACTTTCCCTGAGTGTCCTTCTCTGTCCCTAAACTCAAGGATTTGAAATATGGTTCAGCAAGATTGGTTTAGCACAGAATAGCACACTGACACTTTCCCCGAGTGTCCTTCTCTGTCCCTAAACTCAAGGATTTGAAATATGGTTCAGCAAAATTGGTTTAGCACAGAATAGCACACTGACACTTTCCCTGAGTGTCCTTCTCTGTCCCTAAACTCAAGGATTTGAAATATGGTTCAGCAAGATTGGTTTAGCACAGAATAGCACACTGACACTTTCCCCGAGTGTCCTTCTCTGTCCCTAAACTCAAGGATTTGAAATATGGTTCAGCAAGATTGGTTTAGCACAGAATAGCACACTGACACTTTCCCCGAGTGTCCTTCTCTGTCCCTAAACTCAAGGATTTGAAATATGGTTCAGCAAGATTGGTTTAGCACAGAATAGCACACTGACACTTTCCCCGAGTGTCCTTCTCTGTCCCTAAACTCAAGGATTTGAAATATGGTTCAGCAAGATTGGTTTAGCACAGAATAGCACACTGACACTTTCCCCGAGTGTCCTTCTCTGTCCCTAAACTCAAGGATTTGAAATATGGTTCAGCAAGATTGGCTTAGCACAGAATAGCACACTGACACTTTCCCCGAGTGTCCTTCTCTGTCCCTAAACTCAAGGATTTGAAATATGGTTCAGCAAGATTGGTTTAGCACAGAATAGCACACTGACACTTTCCCCGAGTGTCCTTCTCTGTCCCTAAACTCAAGGATTTGAAATATGGTTCAGCAAGATTGGTTTATCACAGAATAGCACACTGACACTTTCCCTGAGTGTCCTTCTCTGTCCCTAAACTCAAGGATTTGAAATATGGTTCAGCAAGATTGGTTTAGCACAGAATAGCACACTGACACTTTCCCCGAGTGTCCTTCTCTGTCCCTAAACTCAAGGATTTGAAATATGGTTCAGCAAGATTGGTTTAGCACAGAATAGCACACTGACACTTTCCCTGAGTGTCCTTCTCTGTCCCTAAACTCAAGGATTTGAAATATGGTTCAGCAAGATTGGTTTAGCACAGAATAGCACACTGACACTTTCCCCGAGTGTCCTTCTCTGTCCCTAAACTCAAGGATTTGAAATATGGTTCAGCAAGATTGGTTTAGCACAGAATAGCACACTGACACTTTCCCCGAGTGTCCTTCTCTGTCCCTAAACTCAAGGATTTGAAATATGGTTCAGCAAGATTGGTTTAGCACAGAATAGCACACTGACACTTTCCCTGAGTGTCCTTCTCTGTCCCTAAACTCAAGGATTTGAAATATGGTTCAGCAAGATTGGTTTAGCACAGAATAGCACACTGACACTTTCCCCGAGTTTCCTTCTCTGTCCCTAAACTCAAGGATTTGAAATATGGTTCAGCAAGATTGGTTTAGCACAGAATAGCACACTGACACTTTCCCTGAGTGTCCTTCTCTGTCCCTAAACTCAAGGATTTGAAATATGGTTCAGCAAGATTGGTTTAGCACAGAATAGTACACTGACACTTTCCCTGAGTGTCCTTCTCTGTCCCTAAACTCAAGGATTTGAAATATGGTTCAGCAAGATTGGTTTAGTACAGAATAGCACACTGACACTTTCCCCGAGTGTCCTTCTCTGTCCCTAAACTCAAGGATTTGCAATATGCTTCAGCAAGATTGGTTTAGCACAGAATAGCACACTGACACTTTCCCTGAGTGTACTTCTCTGTCCCTAAACGCAAGGATTTGAAATATGGTTCAGCAAGATTGGTTTAGCACAGAACAGCACACTGACACTTTCCCTGAGTGTACTTCTCTGTCCCTAAACTCAAGGATTTGAAATATGGTTCAGCAAGATTGGTTTAGCACAGAATAGCACACTGACACTTTCCCCGAGTGTCCTTCTCTGTCCCTAAACTCAAGGATTTGAAATATGGTTCAGCAAGATTGGTTTAGCACAGAATAGCACACTGACATTTTCCCCGAGTGTCCTTCTCTGTCCCTAAACTCAAGGATTTGCAATATGGTTCAGCAAGATTGGTTTAGCACAGAATAGCACACTGACACTTTCCCTGAGTGTCCTTCTCTGTCCCTAAACTCAAGGATTTGAAATATGGTTCAGCAAGATTGGTTTAGCACAGAATAGCACACTGACACTTTCCCTGAGTGTCCTTCTCTGTCCCTAAACTCAAGGATTTGAAATATGGTTCAGCAAGATTGGTTTAGCACAGAATAGCACACTGACACTTTCCCTGAGTGTCCTTCTCTGTCTCTAAACTCAAGGATTTGAAATATGGTTCAGCAAGATTGGTTTAGCACAGAATAGCACACTGACACTCTCCCTCACTGTCCTTCTCTGTCCCTACAAACAAGGTTTAGCACAGAATAACACACTGACACTCTCCCTACCTATCCTTCTCTGTCCCTAAACACAAGGAATCCAGGATTAGTAAAGAAAAAAAATGACACTGTCCCTGCCTATGCTTCTCTTTCCATGCTCCGGAACACACTACACAAGGCCGCCGTGCTGGTGGCCTTTTATAGTGTGGGGCGTGTACTAAACCCCCTCAGCAATAATTGGCCACAGGCATCCTGCCTGTGGCCAATCATTGCTCTCCTCGCTGCCGGCACTGTGATTGGCCAAGCATGCGGGGTCACGGTGCATGCTTGGCCAATCACAGCGCCTGGATGACACTGCGATGGCGTAGTGCATTGTGGGCCGTTCGCGTCACTCGAATTTGGCGCAAACGGCCCAAATCGTTCGATATTCGACAAACGATCGAACAGCCGATGTTCGAGTCGAACCTATGTTCGACTCGAACACCGAGCTCATCCCTACTGGCCACTAGTATTGGGCACACATGCAATGATATAAACATCGTAAAACATTGTGAACTCAGGCTGGGTTCACACTGATACTACACGACATTCATCCGACTTTCATCCTACTTTGCTCTGCGACATCAGTCCTACATTGATCCTACATTGGTCCGACATCCACGACATTCATGAACAGGATACTACTTTGATCCGACTTTGTGCTAGTCTGATTTGTCCTTTGACCAATCAAAACAATCCCAGGGTGAGATAAATTCCTTTTACTGCTGCTGTAATCACCATGTCGGATGTCAAATGTCGGATGGTTAGGACAAGGATCCTACTTTGATCCGACTTCAATGATATTCAATGGGCTGAAGTAGGATCAAAGTCGGACCAAAGTAGTACAGGGAGCATTTTCAAAGTCGGACCAACATGTGTCGGACCAGTTAAGACGGCTCTCATAGGGAAACATTGATTTTCACGCGTCATGCGACATGAGCTCCCAATGTGAACCAGGCCTTAAACCCGTATCGTGGGCACTAAGTTTAATGCTTCAATCGTCAGCAGGTGTAACGTACACATAGGCCAAAGGATAAACATGTAAACTGATTGGGACCGAACAAATGAGTTACCAAAGACAAAAAAATAGAAAGTCAATAATGAATCCCTGGTAGGGCAAGTATTGACAATCACTAGTTTAGTCATAATAGTGGGAAACATCCCACTCAACGTTTAACCCTATCAGGATCCTGGTATGTAAAGGGATGCAGTATCCATAATCACATCACAGAAATGTATCCGAACACTTTGTTTTGTTTTCATTTTCGGTTTTTAATTTATTTATTTCATTGTATACACTTGGATACATTTATGTGCACCTTTCCAACCACATATGTTAGTCATGTCTGTTAATTAAGTTCACTTAATTTGACAATTGGATCCAATTAACTACACATGTAGTCACATGTCCAATAAGAATCAGTGTATGTGTGTATATATATATATATATATATATATATATATATATGACACTGAGTTTGGTGGTAGGGTAGCTATGAATAAGCACTGTTAAGTGTGAAACGCGTCAGTACATTTGTCCCATCTTCTGCTGTGGCTTGTATTTTTGATTTTTTACAATGAAGACTAATTTCCGGAGTGCGGCTGTCCAGAACCTTTCCTTACCTCACCCTAGGAATCGGCCCCGGCGTTGGTTGTATCTGATGCTCGTAACCAATTAATGTTTTAAAATAATCAAGAAAGATTAATGTAACCGCATGCCCAGAAGCCACATCCGTCATGAAATCCTTAGTCATGTATTACTGTTATTTTGTCAAACAGTGATCATATATATAAACATATATAAAAAAAAAAACGTTTAAAAATGTATAAAGTTAAAGTAAAATATGAGTTTCCCCTTAAAGTATGTAGCTATTTTGCTTGTGTTGTTGTGTTCTGCAGCTGGGCTGGTAGGTACGTGAGAGGAAATAATGATATATTGATATTTCACAGAAGGAGGTGATCAGTATTCTATAAATGGTAAACTTACCACCCCTCCTGTGCTCCCTGAAGCATCGTCTTCCCATCGATTCCCAAGAATAATTCAATGTCGGTTTTTCTGTAGTGAGCCGCTTCGCTTCCATTGGCTGTATTTGAATGGGAAGATTCATTTAAAGTTGAACTTTGTCTAATTAGGTATATTTCAAATTTTTGAGATTTTTTTTTGCAGGTTGGCTTCCAGGTTGTATTGGAAAACGGTAAGGTCTTATCTACTCTATTGTTGACAGGCAGGGGTATTTTTTTTTTCTGCCTCTAAACGCCCCTACATGTTAGCATGTTGTCTATGTACACATAGGATTTTAGAGTGATTTAACCACTTCCCGCCCATAGGATGTCATATGACGTCCTTAGGTTGAAGTGGCGATATCTGGAGGGTGGGTGCATCTACAGGCATCATTTAGATATATTTTTTTCAGCCCCGCGATTCCCTCTAACGTAAAATCCATCCTAGTGGCTAATTAGCCGCTGGATTGCTTTTACTGGCAGCGAGAGGGGACGTTCCACCCCCTGACAGCATATAATAATGTTCGCACCACACATGGGAGGTATCGCCACAAATGTTATAGTGAGAGCAACAATATTAGCTCCAGACTAGGGATGGTCCCGATGTTCGTTTGTTCACAGAACAAAAAAAAAACACATGGGGCGTTCGCGGAAAATTTGAGCGCCGCAGACTGCCCCATAATGCACTGCAAGATCGCAGTGCATTGACGGCAGCTGATTGGCCAAAGTATGCACCTGACCTGCATGCTTTGGCCAATTACAGCACGTGAGAGCTGTGAGAGCCATGATTGGCCAAAGGCAGGGTGCCACTTTTCAGGCAGACTAATGCCGCGTACACACGATCGGAAATTTCGACAAAATTTTTTTCTTTTTTTTCCGACAGGAAGTTTGGCTCAAACTTGTCTTGCATACACACGGTCACACAAATCTTGTCCGAAATTCCGAAGGTCAAGAACGCAGTGATGTACAAGACGTATGATGAGCCGAGATCAATGAAGTTCAATAGGCAGTTCGGCTCTTCTGCTTTATTGTGAGCATGCGTGTTTTTTTGCGCGTCGGAATTGCATACAGATGATCGGAATTTCCGATAGGAACTTTTTCTGTCGTAAAAATAGAGAACCTGCTCTCAATCTTTTGTTGCTGGAAATTCCGACCGCAAAAGTCCGATGGAGCCTACACACGGTCAGAATTTCAGACCAAAAGCTCCTATCAGACTTTTCTTGTCGGAATTTCCGATCGCGTGTACGCGGCAGAAGGGGACCCTCCAGGCACTATATTTAAAGGAACTTTTAATTTTTATTGTTTCACTTAATGTATCATTAAAATCACTTCTCTTAAAAAAAAAAAAAAAGTTATTTTTTGCATTGATACATGTCCCTCAGGGCCCCCCCCCCCCCCTCATACCCTTTTTATGGCAATAGCTTACATATAAGCCTTCAAAATGGGGACTTTTGATTTTTAATGTCCCATAGACTTTATTAGAGCTTGCATGATGTTCTGGTGCAAACTGAATGGGGGGGGGGGTTGGCCTATAGATACTGTAGGAGATAGATAGAAGGAGAGAAGGAGATAGATAGATAGATAGATAGATAGATAGATAGATAGATAGATAGATAGATAGATAGATAGATAGATAGATAGATAGATAGATAGAAAAAGGAAGAAAATAGATAGATAGATGAAGGAAGAAGATAAATACTGTAGGAGATAGAAGAAGGAAGGAAATAGATAGATAGATGAAGGAAGAAGATAAATACTGTAGGAGATAGAAGAAGGAAGGAAATAGATACTGTAGGAGATAGATAGATCGATAGATAGAAGGAAGAAAATAGATAGATATGTAGCGGGTGTTTGAATTTATGTGAGGACTCTGGTGGTGTGGGGTTCATTGGGGCCTACAGGTGGCGTTGTTGCCTTGGGTCGGAGTTGAACTCACACCGCAAACTGTGCCTTTTTGTCCTCACCTGGAGCTGGTACAGCGGGGCGGGGAACCCGCTGTGACGCAAAGGGAGAGGTCATAAAAGGGGCGAACGCCCTGTACTTAGGGGCAGAGAGTTGGAGGACGTGGCCGCACCCAGGCACCTTTAGCTTGGGTGCTGGCATTCCAGGGTTCCAGGCCTAGGCGCCCTTGGCCTAGCCGGAGAGGAGATGGAGTCCATCTCAGGCACCTTTAGCCTGGGGTGAGGTACTATGGCGGATGCCTGGGGCTCAGTACCTTCGACTGAGTTCCGCGAGGGTGAAGGAATCCGAGGGGGCCCTAACTCCTTGGGTGCCCGTGTCTGAGTTTGTGAGGACTGGTGCGCAGTAACTTCTCTGAAGAGCCCGGCGCAGCATCGCTGATGACAGAGAGGCCTCCACTTCTCCCTTGGACGGATTTCTTCCTCTGACAGGGGCAAAGTGAGCGAAGGTAATTCACGTTCTATATTACCTAGTCAGTGGCAGTGACTATTCACCACTGGTGACAGCACAGTGGGCAGCAGCAAGAAGGGAAAGGATTGTGCCTCGAACTGTCCCCATTTTCCAAAGGAGAAAGATTGTTTTATTGCTTGGCAAGAAGAATAAAACTGAGTTGTACCTATTCACTGTGTGGAACTTGGGTTACTCAAGCAAAGGAGTCAGGGACGAAGGACTGGACTTGACTCTAGGACACCTACACAAAAGCCCAATCTCTGGCCTTCACCTCCCAGTTACGGAGGACACGGGCCGTAGTTTGTATCATCTCTCTCTCCCAGGTACCCCTAGACAACAATATAACCGATAAAAAGAGGGAGAGGGGTGAGGCCGCTACAGATAGATAAAGGAAGAAGATAAATACTGTAGGAGATAGATAGAAGAAGGAAGAAGATAAATAGACGGAGGAAGAAGATAAATAGATAGATAGATAGATAGATAGATAGATAGATAGATAGATAGATAGGAGGAAGAAGATACATAGATAGAAGCAGGAAGAAGGTAGAAAGATAGATAGATAGATAGATAGATAGATAGATAGATAGATAGATAGATAGATAGATAGATACAACGCTGTATCCTGGCCTAGGCCAACAAGGCCCAGACCTAGGGCAGCACTTTGCAGGGGGGGGCAGCACGGAAAGAGTCCCCGCGCCAGCTTACGCTACACTGTTAGTGTAACGCAAGCTGCTTCTAATTTTGACTGTCCTATCATCCTGGACCACAAACCTTCCTCACTGGGCTACATGTTTTCTGCTGTACCATTGGCATGGTTATATCTTCTTAGTCCTCTCCATAAAATTATCAGAAATTTGTGCTTAAAGTAGAACTATAGGCAACACTTTTTTTTTTCATTTTGGATAGAGTAAGGGAGGGTTATAGCCCCTGTCAGTTTATTTTTTACCATCCCCGTCCCATTGCAGAGATTTCCCTTAACTTCCTGCCCCATAGCCAAACAGGAAGTGAGAGGAAATCTATGCAAATTAAGGTAATCCAATGCCCCCCCCCCTAAGGCCCTAAGAAGTAGTGTCCCCACTCGAAAATATCAGTGCAGGTCTTAAACAGAAAGGAGCGTGGCCTTGACAGGAAGGGGTGGGTCTTATTTAAATTAGGGGGTGCACGAGTTTAGTCAGGCCTAGGGCAGCACAAAACCTAAATACACTACTAGATAGATAGATAGATAGATAGATAGATAGATAGATAGATAGATAGATAGATAGATAGATAGATAGGAGGAAGAAGATAGATAGATAGGAGGAAGAAGATAAATCGATAGAAGAAGGAAGAAGGTAGATAGATAGATAGATAGATAGATAGATAGATAGATAGATAGATAGATAGATAGATAGGAGGAAGAAGATAAATAGATAGAAGCAGGAAGAAGGTAGATAGATAGATAGATAGATAGATAGATAGATAGATAGATAGATAGATAGATAGAGGAAGAAGATAGACACTGTAGAAGATAGATAGAAGTGTAGCGGGTATTTGAATTATGTGAGGACTCTGGTGGTGTGAGGTTCCTTGGGGTTCCTTGGGGTCCCTGGGTGGCGCTGTTGCCTGGGGCCGGAGTTGAACTCAAACCCCGCAAACTGTGCCTTTTTGTCCTCCCCTGGAGCTGGTACAGCGGGGCGGGGAACCCGCTGTGGCGCAAAGGGAGAGGTCATAAAGGGGGCGGACACCCTGTTTTAGGGGAGAGAGTCGGAGGACGCGGCCGCACCCAGGCACCTTCAGCTTGGGTGCTGGCGTTCCGGTGTTTCAGGCCTAGGCGCCCTTGGCCTAGCTGGAGCAGGGATGGAGTCCTTTTTAGGCACCTTTAGCCTGGGGTGAGGTACTATGGCGGATGCCTGGGGCTCAGTACCTTTGACTGAGTTCCGCGAGAGTGGAGGAATCCGAGGGGGCCCTAACTCCTTGGGTGCCCGTGTCTGAGTTTGTGAGGACTGGTGCGCAGTAACTTCTCTGAAGAGCCCGGCGCAGCATCGCTGATGACAGAGAGGCCTCCACTTCTCCCTTGGACGGTTTTCTTCCCCTGACAGGGGCAAAGTGAGCGAAGGTAATTCACGTTCTATATTACCTAGTCAGTGGCAGTGACTATTCACCACCGGTGACAGCACAGTGGGCAGCAGCAAGAAGGGAAAGGATTGTGCCTCGATCTGTCCCCCTCATTTTCCAAAGGAGAAAGATTGTTTTATTGCTTGGCAAGAAGAATAAAACTGAGTTGGACTTATTCACTGTGTGGAACTTGAGTTACTAAAGCAAAGGAGTCAGGGACGAAGGACTGGACTTGACTCAAGGACACCTACACAAAAGCCCAATCTTCTGGCCTTCACCTCCCAGTTACGGAGGACATGGGCCGTGGTGTGTTTTATCTCTCTCCCCTAGGTACCCCTAGACAACAGCCATATAACCGTGAAAGAAAGAGAGAGAGGTGAGGCCACTACAGAAGAAAGAAGAAAATAGATAGAAGAAGGAAGAAAATAAATATATAGATAGATACAGGGCTTTCTTTCTCAGAAAATAGGTGCAGGAACTCAACCACAACCCCCCCAAAACCCCCACACACCCTCCAAACCTCATCACATATAGGCTTAATAGGTTAATAGTGTGGTCAAATTTCACTCACAGTGGGAGGATCTTAAGGGGCATTACATACAGATTGCAGTGTTGGGGTGTGAGGGGTACACACAGAGTGTAGGGTTCGGGGGTGAGCCAGGGCCATCTTTAAGGAAGGGCAAAAGGGGCAGTTGCCCTGGGCCATCATGACTCGGACTTGTGTTTACAAGTGATAGTGGTGGGCAGGGAGCAGAGGGTCTGAGCCAGAAGTAGTGGAACTGAGTTCAACCAAGTTTCAGCTGAAAATAGCCCTGGATAGATAGATAGATAGATAGATAGATAGATAGATAGATAGATAGATAGATAGATAGATAGATAGAAGGGGGAAAAAGACAGATAGATAGGAGGAAGAAGATAGATAAAAGAAGGAAGAAGATAGATAGATAGAAGGAGGAAGAAGATAGATAGATAGAAGGAGGAAGAAGATAGATAGATAGAAGGAGGAAGAAGATAGATAGATAGGAGGAGGAAGAAGATAGATAGAAGGAGGAAGAAGATAGAAAGATAGAAGGAGGAATAAGATAGATAGATAGGAGGAGGAAGAAGATAGATAGATAGATAGAAGGAGGAAGAATATAGATACCGTAGATAGGAGGAAGAAGATAGATAGATAGAAAGATAAGAGGAGGAAGAAGATAGATAGATAGATAGATAGATAGGAGGAGGAAGAAGATAGATAGATAGATAGATAGATAGATAGATAGATAGATAGAAGGAGGAAGACGATAGATAGATAGAGGGAGGAAGAAGATAGATAGATAGAAAGGAGGAAGAAGATAGATAGAAAGGAGGAAGAAGATAGATAAATAGAAGGAGGAAGAAGATAGATAGATAGAAGGAGGAAGAAGATAGATAGATAGAAGGAGGAAGAAGATAGATAGATAGAAGGAGGAAGAAGATAGATAGGAGGAGGAAGAAGATAGATAGAAGGAGGAAGAAGATAGATAGATAGATAGATAGAAGGAGGAAGAAGATAGATAGATAGAAGCAGGAATAAGATAGATAGAAGGAGGAAGAAGATAGATAGATAGATAGATAGATAGATAGAAGGAGGAATAAGATAGATAGAAGGAGGAATAAGATAGATAGAAGGAGGAAGAAGATAGATAGATAGGAGGAAGAAGATAGATAGAAGGAGGAAGAAGATAGATAGATAGAAGGAGGAATAAGATAGATAGAAGGAGGAAGAAGATAGATAGATAGATAGATAGATAGATAGATAGATAGATAGATAGATAGATAGAAGGAGGAAGAAGATAGATAGATAGAAGGAGGAAGAAGATAGATAGATAGATAGATAGAAGGAGGAAGAAGATAGATAGATAGAAGGAGGAAGAAAATGGATAGATAGGAGGAAGAAGATAGATACTGTAGGAGATAGATGGAAGAAGGAAGAAAGTAGATAGATAGATAGATAGATAGATAGATAGATACAGTAGATAGATATTTACACATTACTTTCCATACATGTGCTGATAAATAATACTCTGTACAGATCACAATCACTGTCAGCCCTGGGTGCTCTTGCACACTCCATGTCGCAATCTCTCCAGACATTTCTATACATTATAGAAGATTGGAGTTATTCCTGTAATGAAGTTTTTCTGAAGGCGGCTCCGATATCCGTCATATTCCCACACAGCGGATCTGTGACAATGTTTACTATTAATACCGCAAGGCTGATAAGAGGAAATAAATAATCTATATTTGTTTGAATAAAGATGTTCCCGTGTTCCCTAAAACAAATTTTGTCAGATGATGACCTCCACTGCTGGAGACAATTACAATTAGAGGCAGGCGCCTGTATAGTTAGCGGGCTGTCATTCAGAAAAAAAAACTCATTTTTTTTAATTAAACAGATGGCGATAACAAAGAAATTGATGAACATATACTTGTTTGCCTGCCTGACTAATTTGCATTTCTAAATTATTCAGGTAGCACTGCAATTAAGCTTTAATTGCTTTTAGATAAATGAAGGTATCAGAAAGAATGTAAAACCGGGATTATGTTCCCAAGAAGCGATGTCCTTTTCCATAGAATGACGGGCAAAAAAAAAAAAATAAGATACGTACCCTGTCATTAAAGTGGAGCTCCGGCCAAAGCTTCTTCGTTAGTTTTGGAGAGAGTGAAGAAAGGTTGTAACCTTTGTCAGGACTTTTGCTGATTCAATGATTTTGGATATAACCTGTACCAGTTTTGATCCCTATGATTACCCATATTTATATTTAACCACTTCCAACCTCAGAAGGTTACCCCCCCCCCATGAGCAGCACTGCGCTACTTTAACTGAAAATTGCGCAGTCATCTAACGCTGTACCCAAATGAAATCTATATCATTTTTTTCCCACAAATAGAGCTTTCTTTTGGTGGTATTTGATCACCTCTGCGGTTTTTATTTTTTGCGCTATAAACAAAAAAAGAGCGACAATTTTTGAAAAAAAAGAAAAACAATGTTTCTTGTTCATACATCACGGGACACAGAGCAGCATAGTCATTACTATGTGGGTTATATAGAATTACCTTCAGGTGCTGGCACTGGCAACTTCCAAAACAGGAAGTACCCTCCCCTATATAAGCCCCTCCCATCCGGGAGTACCTCAGTTTTTTGCCAGTGTCTAAGGTGTTGGCCAAGGTTAACATGTATTCATCTGGGCTTGTGTACAGGTTCTCTGGGCCTTAGCAAGCTATTCCGGATCCGACCAAAAAAAGCTTCATAGCTAAACGGTCGGTACCCGGGCCTTGCAGAGAAGAGCAGGGTTTTGCCTGTAATGCCTCTCTTAGGAGGGCTGGACCCTGGGATCCAGAGCTCTGGTCATACCCAAAACCAAGAGGCTATCTGTGCAGGGTGCTATACAGGTCCAGGGGAGTGGAATCCTTGGGAACCCGGTCCCTGAAGGTCTAGTACAATGCCTGCCGTGAGAGGTGAAGTTTGGGCTTCTGTGGACCAAACAAAGTCCTGAGGCGGGGAAAAGGTAAGTGGGGGCCCCTCAGGAACTTGGTTCTATTGAGGGGACCCCCAAGCCTAATATGTCTTTCTGCCTGTTACCTAAGGGGTATTCCCGCTAATAGCTGTATATGCCTAAGAAATCCTAGAAATGTTTTTTCATAAGGGAAGTTTTAAAAAAACTGTAAACCTGGAAATGTTTTTCATAAAAGGAGGTTTTAAAAATAAAAAAAAAGACAAAAATGCGGTACCTGTGTTTGTCCACTAGAGGCCGCTGTGGAACGTCTTTTTTCTTGGGACTATTCCTTCCATGGTGAAAGTCCAGGCAGATGAGTGAGCTCTCTATCAGGGAAGCTGCATTCCTCTGTCATGCTGCCAAGTAGTTTCCTTCCATCCCCGAGTCCTGGTGAAACAGGGACCCTGGCTCCTCTCCCTACATGGCGCCAAGAGCGCACACGTGCACGCGTGCGCGCGCGCACACATGCTTTCTTTTTATAAGGTTTAGCTTCAAAAAAGGGGGCGGAGCCTGGCGGATGACGCGCTCTGTGCGCCCAGCGCTTCTGCGCATGTGCGGGCGTCCCAGCAAGATAAAAGGACTCAGTCCACGCTGCTTGCTATGGACACAGAGCATGAAAAGGAGCTGGTAGCATGGTATAGGGGCTTACAGCGGGCGGTTGATACAGGCATCCCCAGAAAGACGCATTAGTAGACACCCACTGATGTACATAGCAGCAAATTGCATTAGACTATTTCAGTAAGGGGTGTATTGCGGCTGGAATACCTCAGCTTTGAACTAAGGAATATGCCGCCTAAAAAACTCCGAGATATACCTCTCAGGAAGTGTAGGGGGTCTCCATCGGGCTCTGAGGATCTGGAGCAGTCATCTGCACCCTCCTCCCCTGAGAAATCAGAGGTTAATACCCATAAGGAACCCCCGGGAGTGCCAGGTACTGCGGCTGTCCTCAGTCCACCTGCTCCTGCATATATAACAGAGGAGGTTTTTTCCTCAACTCTGGAGGGATTGGAGCAGAGATTGGCTGCATTGATCGCTTCTTCTCTACAGCAAAGAAAGCGCGCCAGATCTCCATCACCTCCATTAGAGTGCCTGTTGGCAGAGCAACAGTCCCAGTAAGGGACCGACCTACCTGAAGGGGATCAGGAGGAGGTTAGCTCTGTTTTTGAGGAATCGACAGTAGATGAACCATTTTCAGCATCACAGACTGAAAGATTGTGGGTCCAGACCCTAACTGACATGGTTCGATCTGCATTTAAAATGCCTCTTGTTGAACCATCAACTACTGCTGTCTCCTCATTGGGGTCGCTAAAAGCTCCCCAGGTTAATTGCTCCTTTCCAATACATCCATTATTGGAAGGACTTATATACCAGGATTGGGAACATCCTGATAAACTATTTGTTCCGCCTAAAAGGTTTTCGGTGATCTATCCCATGGAGGAAAAGTTCACCCAGAGATGGAATGTTCCTACGGTGGACGCAGCCATTTCTTCTGTGAACAAATCACTGACATGTCCAGTAGATAATGTTCAAATGTTCAAAGATCCAGTGGATAAAAAATTGGAATCTTTATTAAAATCTGCTTTTTGCACAGCAGGGGCTGTTACACAGCCAGCAGTGGCAGCTATTGGAGTCTGCCAAGCTTTAAAGGATCAAATGAAAATGGTCCTGAGGGATTTGCCAGACCAACAGGCCCAGGCTCTGGCTGATCTGCCTAGAGCATTATGCTTTGCGGTTGACGCCATCAAGGATTCTATCCATCAGGCCTCCCGCCTCACGCTGTCTTTGGTACATATGCGTAGGCTTCTGTGGCTCAAAAACTGGTCTGCTGAAGCTCCCTGTAAGAAGCTCTTAGTTAGCTTCCCATTTCATGGGGAACGCCTTTTTGGCGAAGACCTGGATAAGTATATCCAGAAGATTTCCAGTGGTAAAAGTACTCTCTTACCGAGTAAGAAGAGGTCTAGGGGTCCATCTTTTAAGAGGACTACCTCTCCTATCCCTGCGACGTCTGCTACTAAGCAGTTCCGACGGCCTCCTCGGTCAAACTCAGGAGGTAAAAATCAGGGACAGCCACAGGGTAATAAAAAGCCCTGGATCCAAAGAGGTACTAAACCAGCCTCCAAGTCAAGCCTATGAAGGGCTGCCCCCACTCAAACGGGTGGGGGGAAGACTTCACTTGTTCGCAGAGACCTGGCGGGAGACGATCAAAGACAGATGGGTGCTCTCCGCAGTAACTCTGGGATACAAGTTGGAGTTAAAAGAGTCTCCTCCGTCCCATTTTATGTGGTCAGGCATGCCAAGAGACCCTCTGAAAAGACGGTCTCTCCTATTGGCGTTAGAACAACTATTGCTCCAAGGAGTAATTATGGAGGTTCCTATGGAAGAGTGGGGGTTGGGTTTCTACTCAAACCTTTTCACAGTCCCGAAGCCAAACGGGGACATAAGACCCATATTGGACCTAAAGAGTCTAAACAAATTTCTAAACGTCCGGTCTTTCCGGATGGAGTCGATCCGATCGGTCACCGCTGCCCTACAAGGGGAGGAATGGTTAGCCTCGATCGACATCAAAGATGCTTACTTGCATGTTCCCATCTTTCCAGGTCATCAAAAATTCCTACGCTTTGCAGTAGAAGGGCGCCATTTTCAGTTCAGAGCCTTACCATTCGGTCTGGCCACAGCACCACGAGTGTTCACAAAAATTCTGGCCCCACTGTTGGCCGATCTAAGAACACGGGGTGTAACGATAATGGCATACCTAGACGACCTGTTGTTGATGGACCACTCAGTTGCCAAGCTAGAAGTGGTAATTGTCGATACAATCAAGTATCTAGAATCTCACGGTTGGGTCATCAACCTGGACAAGTCAGCCCTACAGCCAGTGAAAAACCTGGTATATCTAGGGCTACGGCTGGATTCAGACCAGAGGAAGATTTTCTTACCTCTAGACAAGGTATCCTCTTTGAGGGGCTTGGTCCGTCTGCTTTGTGCAAAAAGACAGCCGTCCATACGCCTGTGCATGAGGCTGCTAGGAAAGATGGTAGCATCATTCGAAGCTGTGCCATACGCCCAATTCCACTCAAGGAATTTACAAAGGGCCATATTGTCAGCCTGGAACGGAAAAGTTCAGGCTCTAGACTTCCCGATGGCTTTGTCCCCTTCCGTTCGGAAGAGTCTCTGCTGGTGGTTGATCCCCCAGAATCTCCAGAAGGGAAAACCCTTCAGCCCGATATCTTGGAAGGTGGTCACTACAGATGCCAGCCTTACAGGCTGGGGGGCAGTACTGGAGCAATGGTCTCTCCAGGGCAGATGGTCAAATGTAGTAAAAACCCTGCCCATCAATCTCTTAGAGATACGAGCAGCCCGGTACGCCCTAGTAGCCTGGACATCCAGACTCCAAGGGTCCCCTGTCAGAATTCAATCAGACAATGCCACAGCAGTGGCATATATCAATCATCAGGGAGGCACCAGGAGTCGTGCAGCCCAGAGGGAAGTAAGTCACATCCTGGAATGGGCAGAAAAGCATGTCCCATGTATATCAGCTGTCTTCATTCCAGGGGTGGAGAATTGGAAGGCGGACTTTCTGAGTCGCCAACAGTTATGCCCAGGGGAATGGTCCCTTCATCCCGAGGTCTTCCGAGCAATATGTCAGCGGTGGGGAACACCGGATGTAGATCTGCTAGCATCCAGATTCAACGCAAAGGTGGACAGATTTGTCTCCCGGACAAGGGATCCCCTCGCTTGCGGCTCGGATGCTCTGGTGTTCCCTTGGGATCAGTTCAGACTGATATATGCATTCCCTCCGCTACAATTGTTGCCTCGACTCCTTCGCAGAGTCAGGTTGGAGAAGAAGCCGGTGATCCTGGTGGCTCCAGCGTGGCCCCGAAGGGCCTGGTACGCGGAGATCATCAAAATGTCTGTGGGGAGTCCTTGGACCCTTCCACGTCGTCCGGACCTGCTTTCGCAAGGACCGATATACCACCCTTCCTTACTAACTCTAAGTTTAACGGCCTGGCTATTGAGTCCCACATCCTAAAGAAGAGAGGTCTCTCTAACTCTGTGGTATCAACTATAATCAATGCCAGGAAGCCTGTATCCAGGCAGATCTACTATAGAGTTTGGAAGGCGTACATCACTTGGTGCGAGGCCAGAAAATGGCATCCACGTAAGTACGTTATAGGCAGAATTCTGGACTTCCTGCAGTGGGCTGTAGACAGGAAATTTGCCTTAAGTACTATCAAGGGCCAGGTTTCGGCCTTGTCAATACTATTTCAAAGGCCCCTGGCTATGCATTCACTTGTCAAATCCTTTATGCAAGGTGTGACTCGTGTTATTCCACCGATTAAGGCTCCCATATGCCCATGGGATCTAAATTTGGTTCTGTCGGTTCTGCAGAAGCAGCCATTTGAACCTTTGCGGCACATTTCCTTGGTTCTACTCACCAGGAAATTGATATTTTTAGTAGCCATATGCTCGGCTAGAAGAGTGTCGGAATTAGCCGCCATGTCCTGTAAAGAGCCATATCTGGTTATCCATAAGGACAGAGTAGTATTACGTCCTCACCCAGCCTTTCTTCCTAAGGTGGTATCGAGGTTTCACTTGAACCAAGATGTGGTTCTTCCTTCTTTTTTCCCCAAACCAAGCTCGGTAGAGGAAAAGTTATTGCATTCTTTGGATGTAGTAAGAGCAGTTAAAGCTTATCTAAAAGCCACTGCTCAGATTCGTAGAACGGATACTTTGTTTATTCTGCCGGAAGGCCCCAGAAAGGGTCAGGCAGCATCAAAATCTACTTTAGCCAAGTGGATTCGACAGGTCATAATACAAGCCTATGGCTTGAAAAGTAGACCGCCTCCGTTCAAGGTTAGGGCGCACTCCACGAGAGCAGTTGGAACTTCATGGGCAGTGCATCACCAGGCCTCCCTGGCGCAAATTTGTAAGGCCGCAACATGGTCTTCAGTACACACGTTTACTAGGTTCTACCAGGTGGACGTGAGAAGTCAGGAGGATGTCGCCTTTGGGTGCAGTGTGTTGCAGGCCGCAAAAGATCCTCATGCCTGATGGCGCCCAGCTTATGTATGGTGTATCCCCCCCCCTCATGTGGCATTGCTTTGGGACGTCCCACATAGTAATGACTATGCTGCTCTGTGTCCCGTGATGTATGAACAAGAAAGTAGGATTTTTAAAACAGCTTACCTGTAAAATCCTTTTCTTGGAGTACATCACGGGACACAGAGCTCCCACCCCTCTTTTCGGGACACGTATTGCTTTGCTACAAAACTGAGGTACTCCCGGATGGGAGGGGCTTATATAGGGGAGGGTACTTCCTGTTTTGGAAGTTGCCAGTGCCAGCACCTGAAGGTAATTCTATATAACCCACATAGTAATGACTATGCTGCTCTGTGTCCCGTGATGTACTCCAAGAAAAGGATTTTACAGGTAAGCTGTTTTAAAAATCCTACTTTTTTTACTTTCTGCTATAAAACATTTCCAATAAAAAAAATAAGAAAAAAATCGAATTTCTTGATAAATTTAGACCAATATGTATTCTTGGTAAAAAAAAAAAAATCCCAATAGTCGTATATTGATTGGTTTGCGCAAAAGGTAATGCTTCTACAAACTATGGGATAGGTTTACGGAATTTTTATTTATTTATTATTTTTTACTAGTAATGGAGGCAATCAGCGACTTATAGCGGGACTGAGACATTGCGGCGGACAAATTGGACACTAAGTGACACTTTTTTGGGATCAGTGACACTAAAACAGAGATGAGTGCCAAAATATGCACTGTCACTGTAGTAATAACACTGGCAGGGAAGGGGTTAACATCAGGGGAGATAAAAGGGTTAACTGTGTTCCTAGGGAGTGCTTACTAACTGTGGGGGAGGTGCTTTTACTATGAGAAGGCAGAGATCTGTGTTTCTGCTTTGCAGGAACGCAGGATCATTGCCTCCCCTTCTCACAGAGTGGCGATCTGCCTTGTTTACATAGGCAGACCGCTGTTATGCTTTTCTCTGTAAAAACCGGCGGGTCCCGGCGGACATCGAGTCCGCCAGACCCGCTGATTGGCTCCTGCTGTGTCCAATTACAGCAGGAGCAGGTCGCGGACGGCGTGCCCCAGACCCGGAAGTGCAGAGACCCGTACAGGTAAGTGATTCTGCACAGGAGAGCCGCCCTGCTGCCGGACCAGCTGATTGGCTCCTGCTGTGTCCAATCACAGCGGAAGCTGGTTGCCGGCGGTGCATGTGCAGGCCCCAGACCCAGAAGTGCAGAATCACATACAGGGTCCCAGGGGACATCGGGTCCGCTGGACCCGCTGATTGGCTCCAGCTGTGTTCAATCACAGCAGGAGCGGGTTGCCGGCGGCACTCCCCAGACCAGGAAGTGCAAAATCACATACAGGTACGTGATCCTGCACAGGAGATCCTCCTTGCCGTCATATATATACAGTATACGGTCGGCAAGCGGTTAATTGCTCAAATTATTTAATAAATAAATCAGTGGGGAGAGTAAGCACCCCCCATAAAGGCCACAGCCAATAACAGCGGGAGCGGGTCGCGGGCGGCGTGCATGCGCACCCCAGACCCGGAAGTGCAGAGACCCGTACAGGTACGTGATTCTGCACAGGAAAGCCGCCCTGCTGCCGGACCAGCTGATTGGCTCCTGCTGTGTCCAATCACAGCGGGAGCTGATCGCCGGCGGCGCACGTGCACGCCCCAGACCCGGAAGTGCAGAATCAAGTACAGGATCCCAGGGGACATCGGGTCCACTGGACCCGCTGATTGGCTCCTGCTGTGTCCAATCACAGCAGGGGCGGGTTGCGGGTGGCACGCCCCAGACCAGGAAGTGCAGAATCATGTACAGGTACGTGATTCTGCACAGGAGATCGCCTTGCCGTCATATGTATATACAGTATACGGTCGGCATGCGGTTAATTGCTCAAATTATTTAATAAATAAATCAGTGGGGAGAGTAAGCACCCCCCATAAAGGCCACAGCCAATAACTCTCCAATCACAGCGGGAGCGGGTCGCGGGCGGCGTGCATGCGCACCCCAGACCCGGAAGTGCAGAGACCCGTACAGGTACGTGATTCTGCACAGGAGAGCCGCCCTGCTGCCGGACCAGCTGATTGGCTCCTGCTGTGTCCAATCACAGCGGGAGCTGATCGCCGGCGGCGCACGTGCACGCCCCAGACCCGGAAGTGCAGAATCAAGTACAGGATCCCAGGGGACATCGGGTCCACTGGAGCCGCTGATTGGCTCCTGCTGTGTCCAATCACAGCAGGGGCGGGTTGCGGGTGGCATGCCCCAGACCAGGAAGTGCAGAATCATGTACAGGTACGTGATTCTGCACAGGAGATCGCCTTGCCGTCATATGTATATACAGTATACGGTCGGCATGCGGTTAATTGCCCAAATTATTTAATAAATAAAGCAATGGGGATAGGGGGCACACCCCATAAAGGCCACAGCTAATAACTCTCCAATCACAGCAGAAGCTGGTCGCCTGCTGCCGGACCAGCTGATTATAAAAACACACAAAAAGGCGCTGGAATAAATTATAAATAAAAATGTGAAATAGATGTGCAGCAGCTGAACAGCAAGTGCTAAAACTTGAATAATGTGAAAAAACGTAAATTTATCTATAGCACTAGCAAAAACACACAAGAAAAAACTCAGGAAATGTCCAATAATATCTCAATGTGAAAACCAATGGTCAGTGCATAAAACTTTTTTTAAAATGTGATTAAAAAATATATGTGCAAAAAATTTTGAATAAATGGGCAGCAAATGATCACAAATAGTCCTGCAGATGTCACAAGCTCAGATGAATTATAGTCAGACGATCCACTCACCATTAGTAGATGGTGCTTACTTCCAAGGTCAGGGACTGAATGATAAGTTCAATTGGACCAGCTGATTGGTTCCTGCTGTGTCCAATCACAGCGGGAGCTGGTCGCCGGTATGTGGTACGTGATTCTGCACAGGAGAGCCTGGACCCGCTGATTTGCTGGACGGCGGCAGCGCGCATGCATGCCCCAGACCCAGAAGTACAGAATCACGTACAGGGTCCCGGGGGTACATGGGGTCCACCGGACCCACTGATTTTCTCCCCATGTGTCCACTCACAGCAGGAGCGAGTCGGCGGCAGCACACTAGGGTGACCACGTGTCCCGGATTGCCCGGGACAGTCCCGCATTTTGCAAGTCTGTCCCGGGCATTTTCATTCCAGGACAATACAGTGTCCCAGAATGAAACTGACACAGCCACCCACCCGGGCCAATCTGATGCCCTCAAAAAAGGCTGCCACATCACCGTTTTTCTCACTGACAGTACTTGTCCTGGCCGGGAATGCCTGGAGGAGCACAATCCCCGCCCTCCGGCTTGTGATTGGAGAAATCATAAATCCCGCCTCTTGTGTCTAATCACTGTGCTGTGATTCATTACAGCACAAGCTGATTTTTGGGAAGGGAGGGTGTCCCTGAATGGTAGTTTGGAAATGTGGTCACCCTACAGCACACCCCAGACCAGGAAGTGCAGAATCACGTACAGGTAAACGATTCTGCATAGGAGATCGACCTGGCCGCCGTATATATATATATACAGTATGCGGTCGGCAAGAGGTTAATTGCCCCAATTATTTAATAAATAAAACAGTGGGGAGAGGGGGCACCCCCATAAAGGCCACAGCCAATACCTCAGTACAGAGAACTTGTCAGCAGAGCCAATATTGGAGAAATGAACCTGTTATGCGTTGTCCCTTTTCCCACAGCCAAGAAAACATTTTATATCAGATAACTGTTTCAAATGATTTTAATAAGTCATATTAGAATTTGCTCGCTGACAGCAGTCTGTTTTCATTTTTTCGTTTGGTTTTTATGAGACGTCTTTCTGCCGCAGAAAATAATCAAATGGAGGCATTTAAATGCGCATTCCGTAGGCATCACCTTGGAGGATAAAAAGTTGCTGAAAAGACAATGAATTGATTATATTAAAATATTCCTTGTAAATCCTCAGATTTGTGTCTGCGCCAACGCTGAAACATGATCTTGAATATGTTTGAGCGGCTGAATAGATTTTCGCGGTGACACATGATTAAACAGGACACGCGGAGAGGGTGTAAGAAACAAGATCTTCATTCGCTGAGACTTTCTATTTATAACTGTCATGGCAACAATCCTAACGCTTTTTCGAAAATTGGTGCGGTACATAATAAACAGAGTTCATAGGAAATCCTTCTTCATTGCATCACTATCGAATAAAAAAATAATACAAGTATACATGAAAAAATAACATATAACATATCGTATATACTCGAGTATAAGCCGAGTATTTCAGCACATTTTTTTGTGCTGAAAATGCCCCCCTCGGCTTATACTCGAGTCACCATTTTGCGCCTGATCTCCCGGACTTTGGGTACCGGCCAAACTTGGCACACATATAGCCCCACTCTTCCTCTACAAGTGTGCAAAGTTTGTTGTCCGGGGGACCTACGGCCGGGGAGCACCGTTTTTTCAAAGCCGGGCACCCTTTCCATAGACTCCTATGTTAAACATAAGTCTAGTCATGGGCACAGTGAGCGTAGACCTTAATTGCCAGGAGGGCGCAAATAGACGTCCTCCCGGCAATTATGGCCCATGCTGTAGCCGTCTTTCTGGAAGTGGTTAAGTGGGGAAAAAAAACAGTGGTGATTAAATACCACCAAAAGAAAGTCCTATTTGTGTAAAAAAAAAAAAAAAAATGATATAAATTTAATTTGGGTTGTGCATGATCGCACAATTGTCAGTTAAAGTAACACAGTGCCGAATAGATAAAAATACCTCTGATCATGAAGGGGGGGGGGGGGGGGGGGGGGAAACCTTCCGGAGGTCAAGTGTTTAAAAAAGAAAACATTATATATTTTTTTTTTCATGTATACTTGTATTATTTTTTTATTTAATGGTGATACAATGAAGAAAGATTTCCTATGAACTCTGTTTATTATGTACCGCTCCAATTTTTTAAAGCATTAGATTTGACCCACCAGTGCCACCTACCAGTGCATATCAGTGCCACCAATCAGTCTCACCTACCAGTGCCCACCAGTGCCACCTATCAATGCCCATCAGTGCTGTCAATCATTGCCCATCATTGCCTCATCATCAGTGCCACCTATCAGTGCTGCCTATCAGTGTCACCTACCAGTACCCATCAGTGCCACCAATCAGTGCCACCTATCAGTGCCACCTATCAGTACCACCTATCAGTGCCCTTCAGTGCCACCTATCAATGCCCATCAGTGCCACCTATCAGTGCCACGATCAGTGCCATCCATCAGTGCCCACCAGTGCCACCTATCAGTACCACTTATCAGCGCCACCTATAAATGCCCTTCAGTGCCACCCATCAGTGCCACGATCAGTGCCATCTATCAGTGCCCATCAGTGCCCACCAGTGCAACCTATCAGTACCACCTGTCAGTGCCCTTCAGTTCCACCTATCAATGCCCTTCAGGGCCACCCATCAGTGCCACCAATCAGCGCCATCTATCAGTGCCCATCAGTCCTGCCTCATCAGTTCAGTGCCACCGATCAGTGCCCATCAGTGCCACCAATCAGTGCCACCTATCAGTGCCACCTATCAGTGCCACCTATCAGTACCACCTATCAGTGCCCTTCAGTGCTACCTATCAATGCCCTTCAGTGTCGCCCATCAGTGCCATCTATCAGTGCCCATCAGTGCTGCCTCATCAGTGCCCACCAGTGCCGCCTATCAGTGTCCATCAGTGCCGCCTTATCAGTGCCCATCAGTGCAGCCTCATCAGTGCACATCAATGAGGGAGAAAAATTACCTGTTTGCAAAATTTTATTACAAACTATAAAACTGTTTGTTTGTTTTTTTTTCCAAAAAATAAAAAACTCAGCAGTGATTAAATACCGCCAAAAGAAATCTCTATTTGTGTGAACAAAAATGATAAAAATTTCATATGTGTAAAGTGTTGGATGACCGCGCAATTGTCATTAAAAGTGTGAGAGCGCTGAAAGCTGAAAATTGGTCTGGGCAGGAAGGGGGTGAAAGTGCCTGGTAAGCAATTGACCAAACAAAAAAAGACCAAAGATTCTTAAATATATATATATAAAAAAAAAAAAATTCTATTTTCTGTTGTAAAGCATATCCGCATTTCTTCATACATTTTGGCCAAACTGTATTCTGCTTCATGTCTTTGTTAAAAAAACAATCCCAATACGTGTAGATTACTTGGTTTGTGTGAAAGTTATAGCGTCTACAAACTATGATATAAATATTTGAAAATAGATTCATTCTGATATTCTTGAGGTACTTAAAATGTCAGGACAGTACAAATACCCCCCAAATGATCCCTTTTGGAAAGCGCAGCCTTTTGCATTAGGGTGTGCCCCCCTAATACACACACATACAGTACAGGCACACACCCTCTTTTAAATAAATGTAAACACATATTTTAATTGTGTTAAATTTTTTAAAAAATGTTTTAATACATTTTGGATCTTATGGCAGAGCGTTGAGATAGAAAGAGGGGTGAGATAGAGAGGAAGGTGAGAGAGATATAGAGGAGGGGGGTGAAAGAGAGGGAGGTGAGAGAGAGAGAGAGAGAGATGGGGGGTGAGAGAGAGAGGATGAGAGAGAGAGAGAGAGAGAGAGGGGTGAGAGAAAGAGGGGATGAGAGAGAGGGGTGAGAGAAATATAGAGGAGGGAAAGGGGGTGAAAGAGAAGGAGGTGAGAGAGGGAGACGGGGGGAATGAGAGAGAGAGAGGGGTGAGAGAGAGAGAGGAGGTGAGAGAAATATAGAGGGGGGTGAAAGAGAGAGAGGTGAGAGAGAGAGACAGGGGGGAATGAGAGAGAGGCGGTGAGAGAGAGGGGGGTGAGAGAAATATAGAGGAGGGAGGAGGTGTGAGAGAGAGAGAGGGGATGATAGAAAGAGGGGGTGAGGGGGAAAGAGAGAGAGAGATGGGGTGAGAGAAATATAGAGGAGGGGGGTGTGAAAGAGAGGGAGGTGAGAGAGAGAGACGGGGAAAGGGAGAGGGGGTGAGAGAGAGAGGGGGTGAGAGAAATATAGAGGAGGGAGGGGGTGTGTGAGAGAGCGAGATGGGGAGAGAGATGGGGCAAGAGAGAGGGGCAAAAGAGAGAGGAGGGGTGCGAGAGAGGGGGGTGAGAGAGAGAGGGATGAGGGGGGAGTAAGAGAGAGGGGTGAGAGAGAGGGGTGAGAAAGAGAGGAGGTGGGAGGTGAGAGTATTATAGAGGAGGGAGGGGGGTGAAAGAGAGGGAGGTGAGAGAGAGAGGGAAAGAGAGAGAGACGGGGGGAATGAGAGAGAGAGGAGGTGAGGGAGAGAGGGGGGGTGAAAGAAATATAGAGGAGGGAGGGGGTGTGAGAAAGAGAGGGGATGATAGAAAGAGGGGGTGAGGGGGAAAGAGAGGGAGGTGAGAGAGAGAGAGAGAGACAGGGAAAGAGAGATGGGGTGATAGAGAGAGAGGGTGAGAGAAATATAGAGGAGGGAGGGGGTGTGAGAGAGAGAGGGGGTGATAGAAAAAGGGGTTGCGGGTGTGAGAGAGAGAGCGAGAGATGGGGAGAGAGATGGGGCAAGAGAGAGGGGAAAAAGAGAGAGGAGAGGAGGGGTGAGAGAGAGAGGGGTGAGGGGGGAGTGAGAGAAAGAGGGGTGAGAGAGAGGGGGTGAAAGAGAGGAGAGTGAGGGTGTGAGAGAGGAGAGTGGGGGAGAGAGGAGGGGTGAGAGAGAGGGGTGAGAGAGAGAGAAGGGGTGTTCAGTATGCCTGCTACTCACAATCATGGCCTCAGGCTGCCCCCCCCCCCTCCCTGAGGCTCACACTTCCGGACACTCTTGCCCAGGGTGATTAGGATGTGCCCAGGAACACCTGGCACACCCCCTGCGCACACCTATGCCAAAGTATTTAGAAAGAGGCATGGTGAGTTTTTTTAAGTTGTAACGTTCTGTCACAATTTTTTGGAGAATGAAGAAATTAAGTAACATGTTTTTTTGGTTTTTTTTAAAGATTGTTTTAATATACTGTCACCAGTGTAGTGTAGTGTCATTATATAACTGGTGCGGCAGTGATAAAAAAAAAATGCCGATAATGGAATGCTGCGTCGTGCAAAATCGTGTCCCATTGACTTTAATGCAAAATCGTGTCCCATTGACTTCAATGCAAAATCACGTCCCATTGACTTCAATGCAAAAATGCCCCCTACCGACTTCAATGCACATTAATTACATTAAAAATATATATATATATATATATACAGTGGAACCTCGGATTATGAGCACAATCCGTTCCAGGAGAATGCTCGTAATTCAAAGTACTCGCATATCAAAGCGAGTTTCCCCATTGAAGTCAATGGAAACGAAAATTATTTGTTCCGCATTGACTTCAATGGCATTCAGTACCGCATGCGGCCAGAGGTGAGGGGGGGCGCCGGAGAGCCTCGGAAACGTCCGAAAAGGCCAGAGGACACCTCGGCTGACCTCGGAAAACCTCGGAAAGACTTTGTTCCCGAGATTTGCCGAGGTCAGCCGTGCTGTCCTCTGCCTTTCTCTGCATTTCCGAACGCCGCCGATCGCTGTGATCGGCGACGCTCGGCTCTGCACGGCTCTGGCGCCCCCCCCTTCCTCAGGCCAAACATGGTACTGCACACCGCTTTGGCCTGAATCATGCTCGTTTTGCAAACCGAGTTACGATCTTTTAAAATACAGTGGGCGTATTGCAAAACGCTCGTTAACCGCATTACTCGCGATCCGGGGTTCCACTGTATATATATATATATTGACCATTTTGGTTTTCAGACAAGTACATCCTGAATTTTTGGTTTCGGTCCAGAATTTTCATTTTGGTGCACAACTAGTTTTAACAATGAATGGCACATCAAGTGTGACGTGTTTTTTGCATGTCAAGGAATGCTTAGGAGTGAACAGAGTCTTAAAGTGTTACTAAACCCAGGAGCCCGCAGATATCTGATCCCCCACAGTACACAGAACTAGTGATGAGCCGAACACCCCCGGGTTCGGTTCGCACCAGAACCCGCGAACGGACCGAAAGTTCGCACGAACTTTAGAACCCTATTAAATACAATGGATGCGAACGTTCGAAATCTAAAGTGCTAATTATAACGACTATTATGCATGTTATTGTCCTAAAAAGGGTTTGGGAACCCGGGTTCTGCACCAGGGGACATGTATCAATGCAAAAAGAAGTTTTAAAAACGGACGTTTTCCGGGAGCAGTCATTTCAATGATGCATAAAGTGAAAAAAAAAAAAGTCAAATATTCCTTTAAATATCGTACCTGGGGGGTGTCTAAAGTATACCTGTGAAGTGCCACGTGATTCCCGTGTTTAGAACTGTCCCTGCACAAAATTACATTTCTAAAGGAAAAAAAGCCATTTAAAACTGCTTGTGGCTTTAATGTCATGTCTGGTCCCGGCAATATGGATGAAAATCTTTGAGAAAAATGGCATAGCTACCCCATGACCCCCCCCCCCCCCTACCCCAGCCCATTACCAGCCCCTTTGGGTCTTGTATGGATATTAAGGGGAACCCCGCACATAAAATAAAAAAGGCCCTATATACTCTGAACAGCCGTATACAGGCGGTGCATACAAGACAGGGACTGTAGGTTTGTTCTTATGTAGAATCTGTTTGTAATTTTGAACAGGTACATTGTTTAAGTGTAGCTCCAGTCAAAAAATCTATTTTTACGCTTTTTGAAAAACATAGGGAAAGGTTATCACCCCTGTAACATTTGTTTTGCTGTCTGTGCAGTGTGCACCTGTTCAGAACAGTTCACCTCACTTTCCGTCCTAATGACAAATGTTTTTTGAAAATTTGGGGTTTTTATTGGAACAAGAATTGGTGATAAAGCATCAGTGGAGAGGAGACACTTTTTTTCCCATATTAACTCTTACAGGAGAGAATTTGCCTTCCTAGGGGTAGATTTCCTCTCACTTCCTGTTGCATCCTTCCGTTTGCAAGGAGGAGTCGTTTGTAAGTTGGATGTTTGAAAGTAGGGGCCTGCCGTATATACTCAGCTGAAATTTCCCCTTACATGTTGGTGTTGCCACAACACTGTGAGCCCTCACAGTTACTCTTGGTGGGCGCATGAATGGGCCCTACTGTGAATTATTAGATCAAGAATTGTAATTGCATGCCCCTGTTGAACAGGGGCTGAAAAATTGGGCCTTTGGTGGTGGTGTTGACACAACACTGTAAGGCCTCACAGTTACTCTTGGTGGGCGCAGGAATGGGCCCTGCTGTGAATTATTAGATCAAGAATTGTAATTACATGCCCCTGTTAAACAGGGGCAGAAAAATTGGGCCTTAGGCACTGGTGCCACAACCCTGCAACCCCTCACAGATACTGTACTTGGAGCATAGCAATGAGCCCTGTTGCAAAGTATTGAATCAAAAATTGTAATTACACGCCCCTGTTAAACAGGGGCTGAAAAATTGGGCCTTAGGCACTGGTGCTGGTGCCACGACACTGCAACCTCTCCCAGATACTCTAGTTGGAGTGCAGGAATGAGCCCTGCTGCAAAGCATTGCATAAAAAAAGGGATTTTTTATAACAGCTTACCTATAAAATCCTTTTCTTGGAGTACATCACGGGACACAGAGCGACTTAGTCATTACTAATGGGTTATATAGTTTACCTTCAGATGCTGGCACTGGCAACTTCCAAACTGGAAGTACCCTCCCCTATATAAGCCCCTCCCATCCGGGAGCACCTCAGTTTTGTAGCAAAGCAATAAGTGTCCCAAAAAGAGGGGTGGGAGCTCTGTGTCCCGTGATGTACTCCAAGAAAAGGATTTTACAGGTAAGCTGTTATAAAAAATCCCTTTTTCTTTTTCGTACATCACGGGACACAGAGCGACTTAGTCATTACTAATGGGACGTCCCAAAGCAATGCCAAATGAGGGGAGGGATACATAAGCTGGGCACCATCAGGCATGAGGATCTTTTGCGGCCTGCAACACACTGCGCCCAAAGGCGACATCCTCCTGACTTCTAACGTCTACCTGGTAGAATCTAGTAAACGTGTGTACCGAAGACCATGTTGCGGCCTTACAGACTTGAGCCAGGGAGGCCTGGTGATGCACTGCCCATGAAGTTCCAACTGCTCTTGTGGAGTGCGCCCTAACTTTGAACGGAGGCGGTCTCTTTCTCAAGCCATAGGCTTGTATTATGACCTGTCGAATCCACTTGGCTAAAGTAGATTTTGATGCTGCCTGACCCTTTCTAGGGCCTTCCGGCAGAATAAACAAAGTATCCGTTCTGCGAATCTGAGCAGTGGCTTTTAGATAAGCTTTAACTGCTCTTACTACATCCAAAGAATGTAATAACTTTTCCTCTACCGAGCTAGGTTTGGGGAAAAAAGAAGGAAGAACCACATCTTGGTTCAAATGAAACCTCGATACCACCTTAGGAAGAAAGGCTGGATGAGGACGTAATACTACTCTGTCCTTATGGACAACCAGATATGGCTCCTTACAGGACAAGGCGGCTAATTCCGATACTCTTTTAGCCGAACAAATGGCTACTAAGAAAATCAATTTCCTGGTGAGAAGAACCAAGGAAATGTGTTGCAATGGTTCAAACGGTTGTTTCTGTAGAACCGACAGAACCAGGTTTAAGTCCCATGGACATATGGGAATACTAACCGGAGGGCTAATACGCATTACTCCTTGTATGAAAGCTTTTACTAGTGAATGCAAAGCCAAGGGCCTTTGAAAAAATATTGACAAGGCCGAAATCTGACCCTTGATGGTACTCAAGGCCAGCTTCCTATCTACAGCCCACTGTAGGAAGTCCAAAATCCTACCTATCACGTACTTACGTGGATGCCATTTCTTGGCCTCACACCATGTAATGTACGCCTTCCAGATCCTATAATAGATCTGCCTGGATACCGGCTTCCTGGCATTGATCATGGTAGATACCACAGAATTAGAGAGCCCTCTCTTTTTCAGAATGTGGGCTTCAATAGCCAGGCCGTCAAACCTAGGGCTGGTAAGGAAGGGTGGTATATCGGTCCTTGCGACAGCAGGTCCGGACGATGTGGGAGGGTCCAAGGACTCCTCACTGACATTTTTACAATCTCCGCGTACCATGCCCTTCGGGGCCACGCTGGAGCCACCAGAATCACTGGTTTCTTTTCTACCCTGATTCTGCGGATTAATCGCGGTAACAATTGTGGCGGTGGGAATGCATATATCAGCTTGAACTGATCCCAAGGGAACACTAGGGCATCCGAGCCGCAAGCTAGGGGATCCCTTGTGCGAGACACAAATCTGTCTACCTTTGCGTTGAATCTGGATGCTAGCAGATCTACATCCGGTGTTCCCCACCGCTGGCATATTGCCTGGAAAACCTCGGGGTGAAGAGACCATTCCCCCGGGCATAATTGTTGGCGACTTAAAAAGTCCGCTCTCCAATTTTCCACTCCTGGGATGAAAACCGCGGATATGGCTGGGACATATCTTTCTGCCCACTCCAGGATGCAATTTGCTTCCCTCTGGGCTGCACGACTCCTGGTGCCACCCTGGTGATTGATATATGCCACTGCTGTGGCATTGTCTGATTGAATTCTGACAGGGGACCCTTGGAGTTTGGATGTCCATGCTACTAGGGCATACCGGGCTGCTCATATCTCTAAGAGATTGATGGGCAGGGCCTTTTCTGCTTCTGACCACTTGCCCTGGAGAGACCATTGCTCCAGTACTGCCCCCCAGCCTATGAGGCTGGCATCTGTAGTGACCACCTTCCAAGAAACCGGACTGAAGGGTTTCCCTTTTTCCAGATTCTGGGGCACCAACCACCAATGGAGGCTCTTGCGAACGGAAGGGGACAGGGACATTGGTAAGTCTAAAGCCTGAACTTTTTTGTTCCAGGCTGACAGTATGGCCCTTTGCAAATTCCTTGAATGGAATTGACCGTAGGGTACTGCTTCGAATGAAGCCACCATTTTTCCCAGCAGCCTCATGCACAGGCGTATGGATGGTTTTCTTTTTGTACCCACTAAGTGGGTCAAATTTTTTAAAGACGACACCTTCTCTGGAGGTAAGAAAATCTTTCTCTGATTTGAATCCAGCCTTAGCCCTAAGTATTCCAGACTTTTGACTGGTCTTAGAGCTGACTTGTCCCGGTTGATAATCCAACCGTGATATTCCAGATACTTGATTGTCTTGTGAATAGCTACTTCCAGCTTTTCCACTGAGTGGTCTATTAGTAGCAGGTCGTCTAGATATGCCATTATCGTTACACCTTGTGTTCTTAGATTGGCCAATAGTGGGGCCAGAACCTTTGTGAACACTCGTGGTGCTGTGGCCAGACCGAAAGGTAAGGCTCTGAACTGAAAATGGCGCCCTTCTACTGCAAAGCGTAGAAATTTCTGGTGGGCCGGAAAGATGGGAATATGCAGATAAGCATCCCTTATGTCGATCGAGGCTAACCATTCCTGCCCTTGTAGGGCGGTGGCCACCGATCGGATCGACTCCATCCGAAAAGTCCTGATATTTAGGAACTTGTTTAGCCCTTTTAGATTTAATATGGGCCTCACGTCCCCATTTGGTTTGGGGACTGTGAAAAGGTTCGAGTAAAACCCGAATCCGCTTTCTTCCAGGGGAACCTTCATGATTACACCTTGGAGCAATAGTTGTTCTAGTGCCAGAAGGAGGGATCCTCTCTTCTGGGGATCTCTTGGCACGTTTGACCTCATAAATTGGGCAGGAGGAGTGCCTTTTAACTCCAGCTTGTATCCCAGACTTACTGCGGAGAGCACCCATCTCCCTGATTTCTGCCCCCTGAATTTGACCGCGGAAGCCGTCGGAACTGTTTCACAGCCGATGTGCCCGGGACTGGAGAAGTAGGCCTCTTAAAAGAAGGACTTCTACTCTTGTTCTTAACCGGTAAGAGTGAACTTTTACCGGCAGAAATTTTCTGGATATATTTGTCCAGATATTCTCCAAATAAGCGTTCTCCATGAAATGGGAAGCTAACCAGCAGTTTCTTACAGGGAGCTTCAGCAGACCAGTTTTTGAGCCACAGAAGCCTACGCATATGTACTACAGACAGCGTAAAGCGGGAGGCCTGTTGGATTGTATCCTTTATGGCGTCCACCGCAAAACACAAGGCTTTAGGCAGGTCAGCTAGGGCAAGAGCCTGCTGATCTGGTAAGTCCCTTAAGACTTGTTTCAACTGATCTTTCACTGCTTGGCAGACTCCAATCGCTGCTACCGCGGGTTGTGTCACCATGCTTGCTGTAGAGAAAGCAGATTTTAGTAAAGACTCCAATTTTTTATCTATTGGGTCTTTGAACATTGGAACATTATCTACTGGACATGTCAGTGATTTGTTCACAGAAGAGATGGCTGCGTCCACTGTAGGGACCCTCCATTTTTTTATGAACTTATCCTCCATGGGATAGATCACCGGAAATCTCTTGGGGGGAGCAAATATTTTATCAGGATGCTCCCAATCCTGGTAAATAAGCCCTTCTAATAAAGGGTGGATTGGGAAGGAACAGACAGCCTGGGGAGCTTTTAGCGACCCCAGCGAGGAAACCGTAGTGGTTGATGGTTCCGCCAGAGGCATTTTAAATGCTGATCGGACCATGTTAGTCAGAGACTGAACCCATAATCTTTCAGCCTGAGATGCTGAGAAAGGTTCTTCCACTGTTGATTCCTCCATAACTGAATCAACCTCATCCTGATCCCCTTCAGGTAGGTCGATCTCTGTGTGGGGCTGTTCCTCCACTAACAGGCACTCTGAAGGAGGAGACGGAGATCGGACGCGCTTTCCCTGTGACAGGGAAGCAGCGATCAATGCTGTTAATCTCTCTTCCAATCCTCCCAGAGTTGAGGATAAAACTTCCTCTGTTATATATACAGGAGCAGGTGGACTGGGGACAGCCGCAGCACCAGGCACTCCTGCGGGGTTTCTACGGCTACTGACCTCTGAATTCTCAGGGGAGATTGGTGCAGTACAAGCATGCCCAATATCCTCAGAGCCCGATGGAGACCCCTTTGGCTTCCTGGAAGACTTATTTCCGGAGCGTCTGGACGACATATCCTTTAAGCACAAAGCTGAGGTATTCCCGTCGTCATACACCAATTTTGCTGGTAATAGTCTAACACAATTTCTGCTATATACCAGCTGGTGTCCACTAAAGTGCCTTTCTATGGGGATGCCTGCATCAACCGCCTCTGTGTGCCACTGTTTGTTGCTAGCTCTGTTTGCATCCAGCTGACACTTGTACTGTGTCTTTATACAAGCTGGGACGCCTGCACATGCGCAGAAGTGCCGTGGCGCGCATCGAGCGTCATCCACCCGCCCCGCCCCTTTTTTTTCATAGGAGGCGCGTGCACGCGCCCGCGCGCGCGCCCGTGCGCCATTGGCACCCTTTTCGAAAATCAAACAGGGACTAGGAGCCAGGGCCCTTTTTGCCGGAGGGCCTGTGCGGTGGATGAGCGCAGCAACAGGGCAGAGGAAGTGGATTCCCACAGAGAAACTTACCAACTGCCTGGATCTTTTGACTTGAGAAAACCAAAGATCCACATGACAAGAAAAATGGACCACAGCGGCCTCTAGTGCTTTAACACAGGTACCGCGGTCCTCTTTTTTTTTTTTTTTTCTTGACTACTATTAAAATTTTACATTTTCAGTAGTTACAGGCATACACAGATATTAGCGGGAATACCGTTAGGTAACAGACAGAAAGACAAATTAGGCTTGGGGGTCCCCCAATAGAACCAAGTTCCTGGGGGCCCCCACTTACCTGCTCCCCGCCGCAGGACTCTGTTTGGTCCACAGAAGCCCAAACTTCACCTATCATGGCAGGCATTGTAATTAAACCTTCAGGGACCGGGTTCCCAAGGATTCCACTCCCCTGGACCTATATAGCACCCTGCACAGAAAACATCTTGGTCGTGGGTATGACCAGAGTTTTGGATCCCAGGGTCCAGCCCTCCTAAGAGAGGCATTACAGGCAAAACCTTGCTCTTCTGCTGCAAGGCCCGGGTACCGACCGTTTAGCTATGAAGCTTTTTTGGTGGGATCCGGAATAGCTTACTAAGGCCCGTAAAAGAACCTGTACGCAAGCCCAGTGAAAACACATGTTACTCTTTGGCCAACACCTTAGACACTGGCAAAAAACTGAGGTGCTCCCGGATGGGAGGGGCTTATATAGGGGAGGGTACTTCCGGTTTGGAAGTTGCCAGTGCCAGCACCTGAAGGTAAACTATATAACCCATTAGTAATGACTAAGTCGCTCTGTGTCCCGTGATGTACGAAAAAGAAAATTGTAATAACACGCCCCTGTTAAACAGGGGCTGAAAAATTGGGCCTTAGCCACTGGTGCTGGTGCCACGACACTGCAACCTCTCCCAGATACTCTAGTTGGAGTGCAGGAATGAGCCCTGCTGCAAAGCATTGCATGAAAAATTGTAATTACATGCCCCTGTTAAACAGGGGCTGAAAAATTGGGCCTTAGCCACTGGTGGCGGCACCCAGAAACAAAAATGTTCTTCCAAGCTATCATCATCAATCAGATCATTGAGGAGGAGGAGGATAGTCAGTCAACATAACAGGACAGTCTCTCAGCATCAGCATCAGTCTTGAAGGGATGTGACATTTGAAAATAAATTAGTCTGTTATATCAGCTTCAGGTGTTTGGTAGCTGGTGGTGATCCAAGACTGGTTCATCTTTATGAAGGTCAGTCGATCAACCGAGTCGGTGGACAGGCGCACCCTGTGATCCGTGACAAATCCTCCAGCAGCACTGAATGTGCGTTCTGAAAGAACGCTGGATGCAGGATAGGCCAGTAGCTCAATTGCATACTGTGCAAGCTCTGGCCAGTGATCAATCCTCAAGACCCAGTAAGCCAGAGGTTTTTCGGTGGGGAAGGTGTCCAAGTCTGACCTTGCCCCTAGGTATTCCTGCACCATGTATATCAGATGCTGGCGATGGTTGCTGGAACTGATCATACCTTGGGGCTGCGGACTAAAGAATTGTCTGAACGCATCGGTCAGACGGCCACCTTCCCCACCGCTCCTTCTTTGACTGACCGAAGCCTCAGCAACTCGTTGTCCAGGACCAGGAGTTTGTAACCACCCAGTCTCTGGGAATGCGTTGCACAGACCTTTCTGCAAGGCCTCCCGGAGTTGTCTCATCCTCTGCTCCCTCTGCGGCGGTAAGATAAGGTCCGCAACCATACCCTTGTACCGTGGATCAAGGAGAGTGGCCAGCCAGTAATGGTCCCTCTCCTTGATCCGAAGAATACGAGGATCCTTCCGCAGACTTTGCAGGATCAGGGAGGCCATGCAGCGTAGGTTAGCTGAGGCATTCAGTCCGGAGTCCTCTGGGTCACTAAAGACGACATGATCCGCAGCCACCTTCTCCCAGCCACGTACAAGTCCACTGGTACAAGACTGCTGCTGATGATGCTGAGTGCCAGGCTCCACCTCCATGCTGACACAATTCTCCTTCTCCTCCTCCTCCTCTTCCTGTGCGATGGGTGGGACAGAAGGAACACTGTCTGGGTAAAGGGGGCCTTGAGAGGCAAGGAAGTCCTCCTCTTCCTGCCTCTGTTCTGCCTCAAGTGCCCTGTCCATTATTCCACGCAGGTGGACAAGAGGTACAGTGTCACTGATGCATGCACTGTCACTGCTCACCATCCTCGTGGCCTCCTCAAATGGTGCCAGGACAGTGCATGCATCCCTGATCATGCCCCACTGGCGTGGTGAAAAAAACCCGAGCTCCCCTGACCCTGTCCTGGTGCCGTAGTCGCACAGGTACTCATTGATGGCAGTCTGCTGCGTGTGCAGCCGCTGCAGCATGGCCAACGTTGAGTTCCACCTGGTGGGCATGTCACATATAAGGCGGTTCTTGGGCAGGTTCAACTCCTTTTGCAGCTCAGCCAGACGAGCACTGGCATCATAAGATCTGCGGAAATGCACACAGACTTTCCTGGCCTGCCTCAGGACATCCTGTAAGCCCGGGTACCTGCCCAAGAACCAATGCACCACCAGGTTAAGGACGTGAGCCACACAGGGCACATGGGTCAGTTGTCCCTGTCGGAGGGCGGAGAGGAGGTTGGTGCCATTGTCGCAAACCACCATTCCTGGCTTAAGCTGGCGTGGCGTCAACCACCTCTCGGCCTGCCCCTGCAGAGCAGACAGAACCTCTGCCCCAGTGTGGCTCCTGTCCCCCAAACACACCAGCGCAAGCACGGCATAGCATCTTTTTGCCTGCGTACTTGCTTAGCCCCTTGAACGCCTACGGAGCACCGCTGGTTCCGAGGACAAAGCACAGGAAGAGGCCATGGAGACAGAAGAAGAGGAGGGAGTGGAGGAGAGAGGTGTGTCACAACCAGTAGTAGCATTTTGGAGGCGTGGCAGCGGAACAACCTCCAACACTACTGCACCTTGTCCTGCATCCTTCCCAGATGCCAAAAGAGTGACCCAATGGGCCAGGAAAGAAAGGTAACGTCCCTGTCCATGCCTGCTGGACCATGAGTCAGCGGTAATATGCACCTTACCGCTGACCGCCCTGTCCAGCGAGGCCAAGACATTGCCTTCCACATGCCGGTAGAGAGCCGGAATCGCCTTCCGTGAGAAAAAGTAGCGTTTGGGAACCTGCCACTGAGGAACCGCACATTGCACAAACTCACGGAAGGGGGCCGAGTCTACCAACTGAAAAGGCAGCAGTTGAAGCGCTAGCAATTTAGCCAAGCTAGCATTCAACCGCTGGGCATGTGGATGGCTGGGAGTGAACTTCTTTCGACGTTCCAGCAGCTGGGGCAGGGAAATTTGCCTGCTAGAATCGGACGTTGGTGTACTGCTAGCAGAGTGCCCGCAAGTACTTGGCTGCGACACACCTAATTCTACACCTTCATTCCTCTCAGTGCAGGTTTCAGAGAGGACTGAAGGTATAGTGGGGTTGGAGATCCCAGCTGATGCAGTGCAAGGAGAGGTCCGCTTTGTTCTTTGGTGTGGGTCTTTAAGGTAGGCTTGTCAACGAGCTGCATGGCAGGTCAACATATGTCTGGTCAAGCATGTGGTGCCCAAGCGGGTGATGTTTTGGCCACGCGATATACGCTTGAGACATATGTTGCAAACAGCAGCTGTGCGATCTGATGCACTCGACTCAAAAAAGGCCCACACCAAAGAACTTTTTGAATAACGGGCAGTGGCAGCGCCCTGCACAGGCGGAGCTCTGCGGTGTGATTCCGTCGGTGTGCTCCCCTAACGCTGGCCCCCCGAGGGCATACTGCCTCGTTGGAGATGTGCCTCCTCCTCATCCTCCTCCTCCTCCTCTCTCCTATTAGGCACCCACGTGGAGTCAGTGACCTCATCATCCCCTCCCTCCTCATCACTGGAGCCAATCTGGCAGTATGCTGCAGCTGCTGGAACATGACTGCCAGATTGGTGTCCTTCTTGAGCATCCCCTCTCTCTGCTCTCACGCTACTGCCTTCCTCTAGCTGGGTATCATCATCAGACCCTTCGAAACGCTGGGAATCCTCCTGGAGCATGTACCCAACACTGTGCTCAAACAGTTCGGGGGACTCCTCAGGAGGACATGGTTGGTCTAGGGAAGGAGTGACTGATGATGACATTGATACCAGGGAAGAGGACGCTTTGGCAGCTGCTTTGCCAGTACCCTGAGCCTGGGTGAGAGAGGATGAGGAGGATGAGGAGGGTTTGGTCATCCACTCTACCAAGTCTTCGGCATGATGCGGCTCAACATGTCCAGCTGCCGAAAAGAAGGACAAGCGTGTTGGCGATGCACCGCGTCCACGACCAGCACTGTTGTCTCTAGACACAGAGCCTGCTTGCCCTCTTTTATTGGCTCCTGACTGTCTGCCTCTCCTTGTTTGCCTTCCAGACATTCTAATGGCCTGCAGGGAGATGGGAAAACCAGCAATAAGGCCTAGCTTCAGGAGTATATTTTGCAAGAATCACACTACGCCTGCTGTAAGTGCTGCAAATGCCTGTTGGTGTAACACACCAGGAAAACACAGCAATACGGGCTAACTTCAGGTGTATAATGTGCAGGAGGCACACTCCGACCGCTGTAAGTGCTGCAAATGCCTGTTGGTGTAACACACCAGGAAAACACAGCAATACGGGCTAACTTCAGGTGTATAATGTGCAGGAGGCACACTCCGCCCGCTGTAAGTGCTGCAAATGCCTGTTGGTGTAACACACCAGGAAAACACAGCAATACGGGCTAACTTCAGGTGTATAATGTGCAGGAGGCACACTCCGCCCGCTGTAAGTGCTGCAAATGCCTGTTGATGTAACACACCAGGAAAACACAGCAATACGGGCTAACTTCAGGTGTATAATGTGCAGGAGGCACACTCCGCCCGCTGTAAGTGCTGCAAATGCCTGTTGATGTAACACACCAGGAAAACACAGCAATACAGGCTAACTTCAGGTGTATAATGTGCAGGAGGCTTAGCAACAATGACACTGACACTGTCCCCTGCCTATCCTTCTCTCTCCCTGCACACAAGGTTTAGCAAAGAATATGACACTGACACTCTCCCTGCCTATCCTTCTCTCTCCCTGCACACAAGGTTTAGCAAAGAATATGACACTGACACTCTTCCTGCCTAACCTTCTCTCTCCCTGCACACAAGAATAGCACAAAGAATATCAACACTGTCCCTGCCTATCCTTCTCTTTCCCTGCGCCCGAACACACTACACAAGGCCGCCGCGCTGGCGGCCTTTTATAGTGTGGGGCATGTGCTAAACCCCCTGAGCTATAATTGGCCACAGGCAACCTGCCTGTGGCCAATTATGGCTCTCCTAGCTGCCGGCGCTGTGATTGGCCAAGCATGCGGGGTCACAGTGCATGCTTGGCCAATCACAGCGCCGGGATTGCACTGCGATGGCGCAGTGTATTGTGGGCCGTTCGCGTCACTCGAATTTGGCGCGAACGGCCCAAATCGTTCGATGTTCGCCGAACGGTCGAACAGCCGATGTTCGAGTCGAACGTATGTTCGATTCGAACACCGAGCTCATCCCTACACAGAACATGGAGATGCAATTATTTTAGTAAATATAAACTGCTAAATACCTTTTCTCCTCAGCAGTAAATAGCAGTCTTGTGACTTCTATCAGTGTCTGGTTAAAGCTTTTAGGAGGAGTTTTCATTCTCCTCCGATTGTCCTTTGAGGCTGCAGGACCCCTGACCCTCTGCCTGGACAGTGCTGATTGGCCCTGTGCTGATCACATGCACCCTCCCAAGAAAAACAAAAACTCTCTAGCATGAGGTGACCACATTTTTAAAATGAAATCCGGGGACATTTTTTAATATATATGCAGTATATGTGGTATGTGTTTATGGAATGATTGTATGATATATATACGTTATTTCTGAAAATCATTTCAGACTAGACATGTGCAATTCGTTTAGTTACTAATTCGTTTTTCACGAATTTAGAGAAATTAGTTAATTCCGAAATTTCCGAATTTTTCAATTTCCGAATTTTCGGATTTTCGAAAATTCGAAATTTCGAAAATTCGAAAATTGAAAATTTCAAAATTCGAAAATTCGAAATTGCAAAATTCGAAAATCTAAAATTCGAAAATGAGAAATTTGGAAAGCTGAATTTCCGAATTTTTAGAATTTCCGAATTTCCGACTTGCTTTTTTCGGAAATTCGAAAAAATCGTTTTTTTCGTTTTTTCGGAAATTCGGAATTCGAAAATTCATGATTCGGAAATTCGGAATTTCGGAAATTCAGAAATTTCAGAAATTCTGAAAAAAGCAAAATAACGAAAAAACGAAAACAACAAATTTTTCGAATTTCCCGAATTTCCGAAAAAAGCAAAAAAACGAAAAAAACGAAAAAAAAATAGATTTTTCGAATATCCTGAATTTCCGAATTTCCGAAAAAAGCAAAAACGAAAAAAACGAAAACGAAAAAACTATTTTTTTGAATTTCCCGAATTTCCAAAAAAAGCAAAAAAAAAAAAAAAATAATTTTTCGGCAGTGCATATGTCTGTTTTATACCAGCCCGACCGCATAACATCATTATTTTCTTGTTCATGAAAAGGGAAAACCATGCATTTTTGAGCACATTTGAAGAGTGCCCAGCAGCCCAGCCTTACCTGTGATCAGTGCCAGCGAGCGAGGAGAGGAGACGGATTATACAGAGCGGGGATCCCCTGTTTACCCCACACAGCCAATGTCCTCAGACGAAGTCCCGCCTCATATAATAGACGTCACCAGTGTGCTGTCATAAGAGTCGGCCCAGGAGGAGGGACTTTGTCCGACAGCCGAGTAAGCGGGAGATCCCCGCCCTGTATAATCCGTTGGCGCTCGCGCCCCCCTGTCCAAAACAGTCCAGCAGGACCCCTGGGCGCCCCCCACCCCTGCACCAGCTCGTGGTGCACCCGCCCTGAATCCGGGGACAAAATCGGGGACAGACGGGCCCTGGGGACAGTGTCCTCAATCCAGGGGGCTGTCCCCGGAAACCGGGGAAGTCTGGTGACCCTACTCTAGCAATACACACCAAACTGAGCATGTGCATTGTGGTGTCCCCAAGGCTCTGTCTTATCAGGAGATGGATTGGGGATCGTAAAAGAAGGGGAGGATCAGAGAAGACAGGATTAAACAGCCTTTTTACACAATGCAGGGGATGAACCCCTTAGGTTCCACAATGAATATAAGAAGCATACTTTGCTGCATTTATACAGACTGATTTTACTGTCGTGGGTTTAGTAACACTTTAAAGAGAATTGTGCCTATGCCTGTAGGCTAGGTTCAAAGTTGCATTCATTCCTGACCCGCAGAAAAACCCATTGCACTTTAGTAGACTCGTAGGGGTGTAAGTGTATTTACGGCTATGGAACCTTTTGAGGACACCTTTGTAAACGGCACTTCTAAATCTTTTTTTTTTTTTTATAAGGTTGAAGTTTAGACATGTTGGTTCCTTTACGGGGTTAACAAAACTTCCAAGGTAGATGACACGCCGCGACGTGATTGAGTGTAACAAGTCCCGGGCTTTGATTTTGCGCTTAGTGGGAAAGACTGAGTTCTCTCTCTTCCTAAAGTTCATCCTGTGTTTGGCTAATAGCCGCCAGGGATTGGTGGCCCCTGAGGAACTCATGGATGCCGTAGAATGCTGTATGTAGATTTCTATATATATTTCCTGCCACCAATGTGGAGATGTCTTCTGACTGGACTCACCCCTGGGCCACAAGGGGCTAATGTAACATGCAGAACATTTTTGACGGCGGTCTTGGCCAGTGGCCACCTACAGTAAAACGTGTATTTATGACTATGGGACCTTTTGAGGACACGTTTGTAAACGGCACTTCTTAATCTTTTTTTTTCTTTTTTTTTAATAAAGTTGAAGTTTAGGCATGCCGGTTCCTTTACGGGGTTAACAAAACTTCCAAGGTAGACGACACACCGCGACGTGATTGAGCGTAACAAGTCCCGGGCTTTGAATTTCCGCTTAGTGGAAAGACTGAGTTCTCTCTCTTCTGCGCTCTTGTTACATATCACTAATTACCAAAAGTCATAAAAATCCAAATCTTCTCAGCGAGGAGTTGACGCTCTGCGGGGTGCGCATTCCGAGAGGCCCCATCGTACATACACAGTGAAACGTGAATTTATTGTTACACGCGGGGAGTCCGCGGTCGTCTCCTGTGATACAGTAGGATCGGCACAGTCTGCGGTAGGAGGATAATGGGAGTACCAGACGTTAAGTAGCGAAAACGCATCTTCCGTGAATGCCCTTGAGAACCTTTATGAATTATTCATCCCCATCCAAACTGCGTTCTTCGCTCCTATGGCGACATTGCTTTTTATATACTACTTACTGAGACAGTCAACATTTTCACATCCCATTAGGTTAGAATGGATTATACAGCGCAGAGTTCACGGACTGGGGAAGTGGATGAGGAGTCCCGAAGACCGACGCGCCGAGATTGCACTCTTCTACACAATTGTGGTTGTCAAAGTTTGTAATGTTTGGCCCCGCTCGATGCATTTTGCACCTATACTATATACAGTAGCTGCAGTTCATTCTGCTTTCCTGGATGATGTTGTAAAATAATGAAATATTCCCTGTTTCCTCTTTTATCTCCCACCATATATCATGTCGGACATGTTTTCTACTATTCCCACCAAAGAATTTGTTAAAAAGTCTCCTACATAGACTGTTCGGGTAAGAAAAGAGACGGCACAATCCAGCTATGGCAAAAGTCTCTTTTTTTGTAAGTGTGACACTGGGAAAGACGCAAGAGGAGATTTAAGCTTTGAGCCTTTGCCATCTGCTGGTCAATAATCAGTACTGCAATGCACACCTGCCCTAATCAAGAAAGCTTGTGTAGACTTCTTGTAGGAAAGTGCTGTTAGCCTTCTTACCTGTAGGTGACCTAGTGCCTCAATTGCATAGAAAAGGGAGGCTCATAAAGAAATTGGTGTCTTAGAGATTCTGCACAGTGCCTTGAAAGAGGAAAGTAGTCTGATTGGACACCAAACTCTTTAAGGGACTTTGGTGGCCGTCTTGGATGAGGGAAGCTTTTTAACCACTTCCCTACCCGCCCATAGTCAAATGACGTCCACAGATGGGATCTCCCATCCTGGGTGGACGTCATATGACGTCCTGGGCTTTGTGGGGGGATATCTGAATGATGCCTGCAGCTAGAGGCATCATTCAGATATCCTTCTGTTCTGCCGGCGATTCTGTGCGCCATAAGAATGATCATAGTGGCGGTTCCGGCGCTTGATCGTTCTTATAGGCGGCGGGAGGGGACACCCCCTCTCCCGCCACCATCCGGTGCTTCTCCGGGCTCTCCCGTGCCATCGGGGGCCCGGAGAATGAATCGTCTGGTGCCGGAGATGAACCATAGAGATGACTGGTGACCAGATGGTCACCAGTCATCTCTATAACCGTTGGAGGCCCGGGCGTGATGTGATGACATCACGCCCGGGATCTCCGATCTAAACAAAGCCGCCATTGCGGCTATTAAACATGAGATCGGTGAAATGTTTTTCACAATCTCATGCTTTCCAGCCTGGAGGAGAGATGTTGGGTCTTATTGACCCCGCAGCATCTCTCCATAAAGAGGACCTGTCACACACCATTCCTATTACAAGGGATGTTTACATTCCTTGTAATAAGAATAAAAGTGATAATTTTTTTTTTTTAAAGTGTAAAAATAAAAAAAATTAAGTAAAATAAAAAAAAATAAAAAAAAAAGTAAAACGCCCCTGTCCCAGGTAGCTCGCGATCAGAAGCGAACTCACATGTAAGTCCCGCCCACATATGTAAACACAGTTCAAACCACATATGTGAGGTATCGCCGCGTGCGTTAGAGCGCGTGCAACAATTCTAGCACTAGACCTCCTCTGTAACTCTAACCTAGTAACCTGAAAAAAAAAAAAAAACGTCGCCTATGGAGATTTTTAAGTACCGAAGTTTGGCGCCATTGCATGAGTGTGCGCAATTTTAAAGCGTGACATGTTAGGTATCTATTTACTCTGCGTAACAACATCTTTCATATTTTACAAAAAAAATTGGCCAACTTTACTGTTTTGTTATTTTTTAATTCATGAAACCATTTTTTTTCCAAAAAAAGGCGTTTGAAAAATTATTGCACAAATACCGTGCCAGAAAAAAAGTTGCAATGACCGGCATTTTATTCCCTAGGGTGTCTTATAAAAAAACATATATAATGTTTGGGGGTTCTGAATAATTTTCTAGCAAAAGAATGATGATTTGTACATGTAGGAGAGAAGTGCCAGAATAGGCCCAGTATTGAGGTGGTAAAAAAAGCCCGGTGTTGAAGTGGTTAATAAGGGACTCTGTGTCATTTTGGTGTGCTGATGATGAGTGAATGGGTAATGAGCTTGATCCCAACCTGCAACCACTTGTTACCAAACATTGGCTTGCCTACTGATTATGCTTCTGCTTGATCCCTACCTGCTTTATCTGCTATTGGACCTTGGCTTGCTCACCTCCTGAAGGGGTGTTCCTGAGGACCGTGACCTGGTACTAACATGCAGACAAACCCATTCCTACCATCAGGAGCTCTGGTGAATACCAGTTAGTGCCTAGACCCCACAAAATAGGTGGGAGCCTCCTTACTGCCATAGCTACTGGTCTCTGAGCCTGACCCCTGACCATGACATGCGGTGTGAGTGATTACTCCTAAGCAAGGTACCCAAGATAGGCTCTGCCAACATGTTGGACATTGAGCATATGTCTGATGAAAAGGTTAGTTTGTCTACCCTGGAGTAGGGTGCCCATGTGTCCCGGATTGCCCGAGACTGTCCCGCAATTGACATGTCTGTCCTGGGTCCCCGGCACCTTCATTCCGGGACAATACAATGTCCCGGAATGAAATAGAAGACACAGCCACCCCCTACTAATAACTACATTTCCGGAACTGGTTGCTAGGGCCAGCGCTGCCTGGCATCTTGCAACCAGTGACAATTTACTCTCAGACAGTGAGACTGGGAGTGAGGCCTGCGCCTTGTTCAGCACTGCTGTCCCCACCCACCTCGGCACCTCCTCCTTCTCCGGCACGCAAGCAGCAGGAACTGGTGTAATCTTCACTCTCCAGATAGTGACGCCACTCCTTTCCTTATACTCAAGTGGCTCATGCAGAGGGAGTGACAGCAGCACTGCATCTGGTGGCAAGTGGCACATTCACCTGACAAATAACCCGTCGCCAAATTCCCCATCAACCCCGAGACTACATTTCCCCCCGCCCCCCTCCTCATCTTTTTTTTGGGGAAGGTGAGAGAGGGGGTGTGTCCCTGAGTTTGGAAATGTGGTCACCCTACCCTGGAGGGAGGTCTGTTTAATGTCTGTCTGACTGTTCATGCTGTAGCAATATGGACTACAACCGTAAAGTACAGTGATCCTCCGGTATTTTCATGCATCGCACGTCCCTCAAGTGATCAGTGTTATCAGGTGACATCATGTTTGTGAGCCAAACAAAAAGGGATTGTGGGATGAGTAGTTCCTCAGACTGATAGTTGCTTCACATGATTATGCGCCTGGACTACATATCCCAGGGATCTTTGCTAACATCAGGAAGATTGCTGGGAGTAGCTATAAAAGAAGCAAAAGCCCTCGCAGCACTCTTCCTCCCGGGGCCTGACGTGAGACAAACCTCTCCATGCATGGATAGAAGAGTCGCAGCCTACCACGCGGTATAAAACACTCCAACCTATACCGGAGGGGCCTTGCTCCGCTGCTTGTCATCTGACGTCCATCCAGCACCACTCCGGTCACCTGTCAGTCAGTGTACCAAGCTTCACATTGGGAGATCGAGACGGCGGATCTGCTGCACGAGTGTCGTTACACAAGATACATCCTATCGGCCTGGTCGTTGGTGAAAGGCAATCGCCCAACCTTTACCCATCCTTAGGATTACTTTACTGAACCTATTTTGAACACTGTGCTTAGACAAATTTAGCCTTCTTCACTACAAGAAACCTATTGCTTCCCACTACACCTTATCGGATTACAGTTAATGAGCTCCTACGTACCGGTGAAGACCATCAGATCTGCAACAGGGACATTACTGCTAATAATGATACAAGGGCCCTTATACTATTACTTCTAAGCCTGATTTCTCATTAGGGCAACAGTTATAGGCTGGCCATGTTCCATCTTCTGCAGTATGTCAGTATAATCTGTTAGCTGTATTTATCCTTTCAGGGGCTAGCATGATTTCTTTGAGGAAGTGTATATAACATACTGTTTACTTGCTAATATCTTATCTTGTGTTATTCAGAGGAATTCCTTTGCCGAGTTTGCGTTGTTGCCTAAAACTCAGCAGATCTATTACCTCCTCTTTGTGACAACATCCCTTTTAATTGGTTCAAGTAAATATTATCAGAACATAAATATACAGGGTTGTCTGATTTATTACTCTACAGTGGTACAAGGATGTAGGAACCCAGAGTGTCAGGTGGGTTGGAATGTTCACCAGGTCATGGCAGTGCAGATGAGCAGGTAATTCCAAGCAGTCACTTAGGGGCTTGTGCTACAATACCCTGGAGTATTTTGGTTTATTTAGACTGTGTTAGTACTTGCCCTTTTGCCTCTGTAACTGTTAAGCCTCGTACACACGCCCGAGAATCTCGTCAGGAAAAAACCCTTTGTTTTTCCTGACGAGATTCTTGACAAGAATCTTGTCCCGGCCGAGTGTACACACGTACGATTCAAAATAACCGCTGTTCTTTTGAATGGCACTAACGCGGTGACGTCATCGACTATGACGAGCATGCGCTCGTCACATTCAATGCCGTCGCCGCCATCTTGCTTCACCCTACCTATGCCTTGGAAGCTACCAAGCATGCATCAAAGTCATTTCGAGCATGCGTGGGTTTCCATGGAGGCAGGTAAGTATACACACGCTCGAGTTTCTCATCGGGAAACAGGCCGTCAAGAATCCCGACGAGAAAATAGAGAGCATGTTCTCTATTTTTCTCGTTGAGATTCTGGGCAGATTTCCAGACGAGAAACCTGAAAGCCTCGTACACACGGCCGGTTTACTCAGCAAGAAAGCTCTGCCAGCAGTTTTCTTGTCGTTTCTTGCAGAGAAAACCGGTCGTGTGTACGAGGCCTTAGTCTTTAATCTCTCTTACAAAGTCTCGTATTTTGGCTCTGCAGGCAAGAAAAGAGCCTGACACAGTCTAGCTACAGTGAAAGTTGACTATTCTGCAAGTGTGCCACAGTGAAAGACTAATGAGAAGAGATGTAATGATCAACCTTGAGCCTTCACCATCTGCTGGTCATTGATCAGCACTGCAATGCTCACCTGTCCTAATCAAGAAAGCTTGTGTAGACTGCTAGACATTCAGCCTGTGCCCGATCAACAGGCCAGTCTGTCTACCCTGGAGAGAGGTCTGTTTGACTTCTGTCTGACTGTTCATGTCCAGGAGTATTTTTGGGAATTATTTAGACTCTCTTAGTACTCATAGGGGTTGATTTACTAAAGGCAAATCCATTTTGCACTACAAGTGCACTTGGAAGTGCAGTTGCTGTAGATCTGAGGGGGACATGCAAGGAAATAAAAAAACAGCATTTTTGCTTGTACATGATTGGATGATAAAATCAGCAGAGCTTCCCCTCATTTCAGATCTTCCCCTCTAAAAGGGACTGCACTTCCAAGTGCATTTGTAGTGCAAAGTGGATTTGCCTTTAGTAAATAAACCCCCATTATGTCTGTGATAACTTTGTTGCCTCTTCAATTATTAGTTTTTGCTCTGTCTACCTGTCTGGAACCTGGACCCTCTTTAGGATCAGTTTGTCTGCACCTGATCTGATCATTATCTTCTTGTCACGATGTTGCCCAAACCTGGACTGTCTCTGTGACGTCAGCCGACAGCGGACTTCAGCCCGCTGTCTGCTGAAAATGGGTCACAGAACTGCAGAACCAACTGCACTTCTGTGACCCACAGGAGAAGTACAGCCAAACAAGCTTTAAAGCGGAGGTGCAGCCAAAAAAAAAAAAAAGTCAGCAGCTACTAACAGTGTAGCTGCTGACTTTTAATAAGGACACTTACCTGTCCTACTAGCCCGCTGCTGGCAGGTCCCGGCTCCTCCATCCTGAGTAGGGATGAGCTTCGTGTTCGAGTCGAACATACGTTCGACTCGAACATTGGCTGTTCGATCGTTCGACGAAGATCGAACGATTTGGGCCGTTCGCGCCAAATTCGAGTGACGCGAACGGCCCACAATGCACTACGCCATCGCAGTGTCATCCAGGCGCTGTGATTGGCCAAGCATGCACTGTGACCCCGCATGCTTGGCCAATCACAGCGCCGGCAGCGAGGAGAGCAATGATTGGCCACAGGCAGGATGCCTGTGGCCAATTATTGCTGAGGGTGTTTAGTACACGCCCCACACTATAAAAGGCCGCCAGCACGGCGGCCTAGTGTAGTGTGTTCCGGAGCAGGGATAGAGTAGCATAGGCAGGGACAGTGACTGTTATTTCTTTCTTGCTTAACCTGGATTCCTTTAGTTTAGGGAAAGAGAAGGATAGGTAGGGAGAGTGTCAGTGTGTTTTGTGCTTCTGCTATAGTGTGCTTAAAAAAAAACATTTATTCTAGGGACAGAAAACTCTAGGTAGGGACAGTGTCAGTTTCTTTCACTCTGCAAGTCCTTGTTTCCAGGGACCTGGAAGGACAGTGAGTGAATTGTCCTTTTGCTATATTGTGATTAAAAAAAACATTTATTCTAGGGACAGAAAACTCTAGGTAGGGACAGTGTCAGTTTCTTTCACTCTGCAAGTCCTTGTTTCCAGGGACCTGGAAGGACAGTGAGTGAATTGTCCTTTTGCTATATTGTGCTTAAAAAAAAACATTTATTCTAGGGACAGAAAACTCTAGGTAGGGACAGTGTCAGTTTCTTTCACTCTGCAAGTCCTTGTTTCCAGGGACCTGGAAGGACAGTGAGTGAATTGTCCTTTTGCTATATTGTGATTAAAAAAAACATTTATTCTAGGGACAGAAAACTCTAGGTAGGGACAGTGTCAGTTTCTTTCACTCTGCAAGTCCTTGTTTCCAGGGACCTGGAAGGACAGTGAGTGAATTGTCCTTTTGCTATATTGTGATTAAAAAAAACATTTATTCTAGGGACAGAAAACTCTAGGTAGGGACAGTGTCAGTTTCTTTCACTCTGCAAGTCCTTGTTTCCAGGGACCTGGAAGGACAGTGAGTGAATTGTCCTTTTGCTATATTGTGATTAAAAAAAACATTTATTCTAGGGACAGAAAACTCTAGGTAGGGACAGTGTCAGTTTCTTTCACTCTGCAAGTCCTTGTTTCCAGGGACCTGGAAGGACAGTGAGTGAATTGTCCTTTTGCTATATTGTGATTAAAAAAAACATTTATTCTAGGGACAGAAAACTCTAGGTAGGGACAGTGTCAGTTTCTTTCACTCTGCAAGTCCTTGTTTCCAGGGACCTGGAAGGACAGTGAGTGAATTGTCCTTTTGCTATATTGTGATTAAAAAAAACATTTATTCTAGGGACAGAAAACTCTAGGTAGGGACAGTGTCAGTTTCTTTCACTCTGCAAGTCCTTGTTTCCAGGGACCTGGAAGGACAGTGAGTGAATTGTCCTTTTGCTATATTGTGATTAAAAAAAACATTTATTCTAGGGACAGAAAACTCTAGGTAGGGACAGTGTCAGTTTCTTTCACTCTGCAAGTCCTTGTTTCCAGGGACCTGGAAGGACAGTGAGTGAATTGTCCTTTTGCTATATTGTGATTAAAAAAAACATTTTTTTCTAGGGACAGAAAACTGTAGGTAGGGAGAGTATTTTTTTTCTTTCACTCTGCAAGTCCTTGTTTCCAGGGACCTGTAAGGACAGTGAGTTAATTGTCCTTGTGCTATATTGTGCTGAAAAAAACATTTATTCCAGGGACAGAAAACTCTAGGTAGGGACAGTGTCAGTTTCTTTCACTCTGCAAGTCCTTGTTTCCAGGGACCTGGAAGGACAGTGAGTGAATTGTCCTTTTGCTATATTGTGATTAAAAAAAACATTTATTCTAGGGACAGAAAACTCTAGGTAGGGACAGTGTCAGTTTCTTTCACTCTGCAAGTCCTTGTTTCCAGGGACCTGGAAGGACAGTGAGTGAATTGTCCTTTTGCTATATTGTGATTAAAAAAAACATTTATTCTAGGGACAGAAAACTCTAGGTAGGGACAGTGTCAGTTTCTTTCACTCTGCAAGTCCTTGTTTCCAGGGACCTGGAAGGACAGTGAGTGAATTGTCCTTTTGCTATATTGTGATTAAAAAAAACATTTATTCTAGGGACAGAAAACTCTAGGTAGGGACAGTGTCAGTTTCTTTCACTCTGCAAGTCCTTGTTTCCAGGGACCTGGAAGGACAGTGAGTGAATTGTCCTTTTGCTATATTGTGATTAAAAAAAAACATTTATTCTAGGGACAGAAAACTCTAGGTAGGGACAGTGTCAGTTTCTTTCACTCTGCAAGTCCTTGTTTCCAGGGACCTGGAAGGACAGTGAGTGAATTGTCCTTTTGCTATATTGTGATTAAAAAAAACATTTTTTTCTAGGGACAGAAAACTGTAGGTAGGGAGAGTATTTTTTTTCTTTCACTCTGCAAGTCCTTGTTTCCAGGGACCTGTAAGGACAGTGAGTTAATTGTCCTTGTGCTATATTGTGCTGAAAAAAACATTTATTCCAGGGACAGAAAACTCTAGGTAGGGACAGTGTCAGTTTCTTTCACTCTGCAAGTCCTTGTTTCCAGGGACCTGGAAGGACAGTGAGTGAATTGTCCTTTTGCTATATTGTGATTAAAAAAAACATTTTTTTCTAGGGACAGAAAACTGTAGGTAGGGAGAGTGTTTTTTTTCTTTCACTCTGCAAGTCCTTGTTTCCAGGGACCTGTAAGGACAGTGAGTTAATTTTCCTTGTGCTATATTGTGATTAAAAAAAACATTTATTCTAGGGACAGAAAACTCTAGGTAGGGACAGTGTCAGTTTCTTTCACTCTGCAAGTCCTTGTTTCCAGGGACCTGGAAGGACAGTGAGTGAATTGTCCTTTTGCTATATTGTGATTAAAAAAAACATTTATTCTAGGGACAGAAAACTCTAGGTAGGGACAGTGTCAGTTTCTTTCACTCTGCAAGTCCTTGTTTCCAGGGACCTGGAAGGACAGTGAGTGAATTGTCCTTTTGCTATATTGTGATTAAAAAAAACATTTATTCTAGGGACAGAAAACTCTAGGTAGGGACAGTGTCAGTTTCTTTCACTCTGCAAGTCCTTGTTTCCAGGGACCTGGAAGGACAGTGAGTGAATTGTCCTTTTGCTATATTGTGATTAAAAAAAACATTTATTCTAGGGACAGAAAACTCTAGGTAGGGACAGTGTCAGTTTCTTTCACTCTGCAAGTCCTTGTTTCCAGGGACCTGGAAGGACAGTGAGTGAATTGTCCTTTTGCTATATTGTGATTAAAAAAAACATTTTTTTCTAGGGACAGAAAACTGTAGGTAGGGAGAGTGTTTTTTTTCTTTCACTCTGCAAGTCCTTGTTTCCAGGGACCTGTAAGGACAGTGAGTTAATTTTCCTTGTGCTATATTGTGATTAAAAAAAACATTTATTCTAGGGACAGAAAACTCTAGGTAGGGACAGTGTCAGTTTCTTTCACTCTGCAAGTCCTTGTTTCCAGGGACCTGGAAGGACAGTGAGTGAATTGTCCTTTTGCTATATTGTGATTAAAAAAAACATTTATTCTAGGGACAGAAAACTCTAGGTAGGGACAGTGTCAGTTTCTTTCACTCTGCAAGTCCTTGTTTCCAGGGACCTGGAAGGACAGTGAGTGAATTGTCCTTTTGCTATATTGTGATTAAAAAAAACATTTATTCTAGGGACAGAAAACTCTAGGTAGGGACAGTGTCAGTTTCTTTCACTCTGCAAGTCCTTGTTTCCAGGGACCTGGAAGGACAGTGAGTGAATTGTCCTTTTGCTATATTGTGATTAAAAAAAACATTTATTCTAGGGACAGAAAACTCTAGGTAGGGACAGTGTCAGTTTCTTTCACTCTGCAAGTCCTTGTTTCCAGGGACCTGGAAGGACAGTGAGTGAATTGTCCTTTTGCTATATTGTGATTAAAAAAAACATTTATTCTAGGGACAGAAAACTCTAGGTAGGGACAGTGTCAGTTTCTTTCACTCTGCAAGTCCTTGTTTCCAGGGACCTGGAAGGACAGTGAGTGAATTGTCCTTTTGCTATATTGTGATTAAAAAAAACATTTATTCTAGGGACAGAAAACTCTAGGTAGGGACAGTGTCAGTTTCTTTCACTCTGCAAGTCCTTGTTTCCAGGGACCTGGAAGGACAGTGAGTGAATTGTCCTTTTGCTATATTGTGATTAAAAAAAACATTTTTTTCTAGGGACAGAAAACTGTAGGTAGGGAGAGTATTTTTTTTCTTTCACTCTGCAAGTCCTTGTTTCCAGGGACCTGTAAGGACAGTGAGTTAATTGTCCTTGTGCTATATTGTGCTGAAAAAAACATTTATTCCAGGGACAGAAAACTCTAGGTAGGGACAGTGTCAGTTTCTTTCACTCTGCAAGTCCTTGTTTCCAGGGACCTGGAAGGACAGTGAGTGAATTGTCCTTTTGCTATATTGTGATTAAAAAAAACATTTATTCTAGGGACAGAAAACTCTAGGTAGGGACAGTGTCAGTTTCTTTCACTCTGCAAGTCCTTGTTTCCAGGGACCTGGAAGGACAGTGAGTGAATTGTCCTTTTGCTATATTGTGATTAAAAAAAACATTTATTCTAGGGACAGAAAACTCTAGGTAGGGACAGTGTCAGTTTCTTTCACTCTGCAAGTCCTTGTTTCCAGGGACCTGGAAGGACAGTGAGTGAATTGTCCTTTTGCTATATTGTGATTAAAAAAAACATTTATTCTAGGGACAGAAAACTCTAGGTAGGGACAGTGTCAGTTTCTTTCACTCTGCAAGTCCTTGTTTCCAGGGACCTGGAAGGACAGTGAGTGAATTGTCCTTTTGCTATATTGTGATTAAAAAAAACATTTATTCTAGGGACAGAAAACTCTAGGTAGGGACAGTGTCAGTTTCTTTCACTCTGCAAGTCCTTGTTTCCAGGGACCTGGAAGGACAGTGAGTGAATTGTCCTTTTGCTATATTGTGATTAAAAAAAACATTTTTTTCTAGGGACAGAAAACTGTAGGTAGGGAGAGTATTTTTTTTCTTTCACTCTGCAAGTCCTTGTTTCCAGGGACCTGTAAGGACAGTGAGTTAATTGTCCTTGTGCTATATTGTGCTGAAAAAAACATTTATTCCAGGGACAGAAAACTCTAGGTAGGGACAGTGTCAGTTTCTTTCACTCTGCAAGTCCTTGTTTCCAGGGACCTGGAAGGACAGTGAGTGAATTGTCCTTTTGCTATATTGTGATTAAAAAAAACATTTTTTTCTAGGGACAGAAAACTGTAGGTAGGGAGAGTGTTTTTTTTCTTTCACTCTGCAAGTCCTTGTTTCCAGGGACCTGTAAGGACAGTGAGTTAATTTTCCTTGTGCTATATTGTGATTAAAAAAAACATTTTTTCTAGGGACAGAAAACTGTAGGTAGGGAGAGTGTTTTTTTTCTTTCACTCTGCAAGTCCTTGTTTCCAGGGACAGAGAAGGACACCTGAAGGTAGCCCTTATTGCTTTTTTCCCATCTCCCTGCAGGCCATCTATTAGAATGTCTGGAAGGCAAACAAGGAGAGGCAGACAGTCAGGAGGCAATAAAAGAGGGCAAGCAGGCTCTGTGTCTGGGGGCAACAGTGCTGGTCGTGGACGCGGTGCATTGTCATCAGCACATGGCCATGGGACACGCTTGTCCTTCTTTTCGGCAGCTGGACATGTTGAGCCACATCATGCCGAAGACTTGGTAGAGTGGATGACCAAGCCCTCCTCCTCCTCCTCATCCTCTCTCACCCAGGCTCAGGGTACTGGAAAAGCAGCTGCCAAAGCGTCGTCTTCCCTGGTATCAATGTCAGACAAATCATCAGTCACTCCTTCCCTAGACCCACCATGTCCTCCTCCTGAGGAGTCCCCCGAACTGTTTCAGCACAGTGTTGGGTACATGCTCCAGGAGGATGCCCAGCGTTTCGAAGGGTCTGATGATGAAACCCAGCTAGAGGAAGGCAGTAGCGTGAGAGCAGACAGAGGGGATGCTCAAGAAGGACACCAATCTGGCAGTCATGTTCCAGCAGCTGCAGCATACTGCCAGATTGGCTCCAGTGATGAGGAGGGAGGGGATGATGAGGTCAATGACTCCACGTGGGTGCCTAATAGGAGAGAGGAGGAGGAGGAGGATGAGGAGGAGGCACATCTCCAACGAGGCAGGATGCCCTTTGGTGGCCAGCGTAAGGGCAGTACACCGACGGAATCACACCGCAGAGCTCCGCCTGTGCAGGGCGCTGCCTCTGCCCGTCATTCAAAAAGTTCTTTGGTGTGGGCCTTTTTTGAGGCTAGTGCATCAGATCGCACAGCTGCTGTTTGCAACATATGTCTCAAGCGTATATCGCGTGGCCAAAACATCAGCCGCTTGGGTACCACATGCCTGACCAGACATATGTTGACCTGCCATGCAGCTCGTTGGCAAGCCTACCTCAAAGACCCACACCAAAGAACAAAGCGGACCTCTCCTTGCACCGCATCAGCTGGGATCTCCAACCCCACTATAACTTCAGTCCTCTCTGAAACATGCACTGAGAGGAATGAAGGTGTAGAATTAGGTGTGTCACAGCCAAGTACTTGCGCCCACTCTGCTAGCAGTACACCGACGTCCGATTCTAGCAGGCAAATTTCCCTGCCCCAGCTGCTGGACCGTCGAAAGAAGTTCACTCCCAGCCATCCACATGCCCAGCGGTTGAATGCTAGCTTGGCTAAATTGCTAGCGCTTCAACTGCTGCCTTTTCAGTTGGTAGACTCGGCCCCCTTCCGTGAGTTTGTGCAATGTGCGGTTCCTCAGTGGCAGGTTCCCAAACGCCACTTTTTCTCACGGAAGGCTATTCCGGCTCTCTACCGGCATGTGGAAGGCAATGTCTTGGCCTCGCTGGACAGGGCGGTCAGCGGTAAGGTGCATATTACCGCTGACTCATGGTCCAGCAGGCATGGACAGGGACGTTACCTTTCTTTCACGGCCCATTGGGTCACTCTTTTGGCAGCTGGGAAGGATTCAGGACAAGGTGCAGTAGTGTTGGAGGTTGTCCCACCGCCACGCCTCCAAAATGCTACTACTGGTTGTGACACACCTCTCTCCTCCACCCCCTCCTCTTCTTCTTCCTCCATGGCCTCTTCCTGTGGTTTGTCCTATGAACCAGCGGTGCTCCGTAGCCGTTCACGGGGCTACGCAAGTACGCAGGCAAAAAGATGCCATGCCGTGCTTGCGCTGGTGTGTTTGGGGGACAGAAGCCACACTGGGGCAGAGGTCCTGTCTGCTCTGCAGGGCCAGGCCGAGAGGTGGTTGACGCCACGCCAGCTTAAGCCAGGAATGGTGGTTTGCGACAATGGCACCAACCTCCTCTCCGCCCTCCGACAGGGACAACTGACCCATGTGCCCTGTGTGGCTCACGTCCTTAACCTGGTGGTGCAGCGGTTCTTGGGCAGGTACCCGGGCTTACAGGATGTCCTGAGGCAGGCCAGGAAAGTCTGTGTGCATTTCCGCAGATCTTATAATGCCAGTGCTCGCCTGGCTGAGCTGCAAAAGGAGTTGAACCTGCCCAAGAACCGCCTTATATGTGACATGCCCACCAGGTGGAACTCAACGTTGGCCATGCTGCAGCGGCTGCACACGCAGCAGAGGGCCATCAATGAGTACCTGTGCGACTACGGCACCAGGACAGGGTCAGGGGAGCTTGGTTTTTTTTCTCCACGCCAGTGGGGCATGATCAGGGATGCATGCACTGTCCTGGCACCATTTGAGGAGGCCACGAGGATGGTGAGCAGTGACAGTGCATGCATCAGTGACACTGTACCTCTTGTCCACCTGTTGGAGCACACGCTGCGTGGAATAATGGACAGGGCACTTGAGGCAGAACAGAGGCAGGAAGAGGAGGACTTCCTTGCCTCTCAAGGCCCCCTTTACCCAGACAGTGTTCCTTCTGTCCCACCCATCGCACAGGAAGAGGAGGAGGAGGAGGAGGAGGAGGAGGAGGATTGTGTCAGCATGGAGGTGGAGGCTGGCACTCAGCATCATCAGCAGCAGTCTTTTAGGGATGATTTACAGTCCCAAGAAACCAGTGGACTTGTACGTGGCTGGGAGGAGGTGGCTGCGGATCATGTCGTCCTTAGTGACCCAGAGGACTCCGGAGCGAATGCCTCAGCAAACCTACGCTGCATGGCCTCCCTGATCCTGCAAAGTCTGCGGAAGGATCCTCGTATTCTTCGGATCAAGGAGAGGGACCATTACTGGCTGGCCACTCTCCTTGATCCACGGTACAAGGGTAAGGTTGCGGACCTTATGTTACCGTCGCAGAGGGAGCAGAGGATGAGACAACTCCGGGAGGCCTTGCAGAAAGGTCTGTGCAACGCGTTCCCAGAGACTGGGAGGTTGCAAACTCCTGGTCCTGGACAACGAGTTGCTGAGGCTTCGGCCAGTCAAAGAAGGAGCGGTGGGGAAGGTGGCCGTCTGACCGATGCGTTCAGACAATTCTTTAGTCCGCAGCCCCAAAGTATGATTGGTTCCAGCAACCATCGCCAGCGTCTGATAAACATGGTGCAGGAATATCTAGGGGCAAGGTCAGACTTGGACACCTTCCCCACCGAAAATCCTCTGGCTTACTGGGTCTTGAGGATGGATCACTGGCCAGAGCTTGCACAGTATGCAATTGAGCTACTGGCCTGTCCTGCATCCAGCGTTCTTTCGGAACGCACATTCAGTGCTGCTGGAGGATTTGTCACGGATCACAGGGTGCGCCTGTCCACCGACTCGGTTGATCGACTGACTTTCATCAAGATGAACCAGTCTTGGATCACCACCAGCTACCACACACCTGATGCTGATATAACAGACTAATTGATTTTAAAATGTCACATCCCTTCAAGACTGATGCTGATGCTGAGTGCCTGTGCTGTTATGTTGACTGGCTATCCTCCTCCTCCGAGTCCTCAATGATACGATTGATGATGATAGCTTGGAAGATCATTTTTGTTTATGGGTGCCGCCACCAGTGCCTAACGCCCAATTTTTCAGCCCCTGTTTAACAGGGGCGTGTAATTACAATTTTTGAAGCAATACTTTGCAACAGGGCTCATTGCTGTGCTCCAAGTACAGTATCTGTGAGGAGTTGCAGTGTTGTGCCACCAGTGCCTAAGGCCCAATTTTTCAGCCCCTGTTTAACAGGGGCGTGTCATTACAATTTTTGAAGCAATACTTTGCAACAGGGCTCATTGCTGTGCTCCAAGTACAGTATCTGTGAGGGGTTGCAGTGTTGTGCCACCAGTGCCTAAGGCCCAATTTTTCAGCCCCTGTTCAACAGGGGCATGTAATTACAATTCTTGATCTAATAATTCACAGCAGGGCCCATTGCTGCACCCACCAAGAGTAACTGTCAGGGCTTACAGTGTTGTGGCACCAGCACCACCATCAAAGGCCCAATTTTTACTACCACTGTTCAACAATTATATGTAATTAAAATTCCTGATATAATAGTTGACAGCAGGGCGTTCCAGCACCAACCAAGAGTAACTGTGAGTGCTTACAGTGTTGTGCCAACACCAACAACTAAGGGGCCTATTTCTGCAGAGTATATACGGCAGGTCCCTACTTTCAAACATCCAACTTACAAACGACTCCTACTTGCAAACGCAAGAAGACAACAGGAAGTGAGAGGAAATCTACCACTAGGAAGGAAAATTCTCTCCTGTAAGAATAAATATGGGAGAAAGGTGTCTCCTCTGTACTGATGCTTTATCAGCAATCCTTGTTTCAAGAAAAACACCACATTTCAAAAACAGTTGTCATTGGGACGGAAAGTGAGGTGAAATGTTCTGAACAGGGGCACAGACAGCAAAACAAATGTTACAGGGGTGATAACCCTTACCTATGTTTTCCAAAAAGTTTAAAAATAGATTTTTGGGCTGGAGCTACACTTCAACAATGTACCTGTTCAAAATTACAAACAGATTCTACATAAGAACAAACCTACAGTCCCTGTCTTGTATGCACCGCCTGTATACGGCTGTTCAGAGTATATAGGGCCTTTTTTATTTTATGTGCGGGGTTCCCCTTAATATCCATACAAGACCCAAAGGGGCTGGTAATGGGCTGGGGTAGGGGGGGGGGGTCATGGGGTAGCTATGCCATTTTTCTTAAAGAATTTCATCCATATTACCGGGACCAGACATTACATTAAAGCCGCAAGCAGTTTTAAATGGCTTTTTTTTCCTTTAGAAGTGTCATTTTGTGCAGGGACAGTTCTAAACACGGGAAACACGTGGCACTTCACAGGCATACTTTAGACACCCCCCAGGTACGATATTTAAAGGAATATTTGACTTTTTTTTTTCACTTTATGCATCATTAAAATGACTGCTCCCGAAAAACGACCGTTTTTAAAACTTCTTTTTGCATTGATACATGTCCCCTGGTGCAGAACCCGGGTTCCCAAACCCTTTTTAGGACAATAACATGCATAATAGTTGTTATAATTAGCACTTTAGAATTCGAACGTTCGCATCCATTGTATTTAATAGGGTTCTAATGTTCGTTCGAACTTCCGGTCCGTTCGCGGGTTCTGGTGCGAACCGAACCCGGGGGTGTTCGGCTCATCACTAATCCTGAGTAAGGGAAACAGGCAGTGAAGCCATCACGCTGTTTTTATATATACACGCCTGAACATCTAGCACCAGAATAGGTGCTTTGTTTGTAAGTGATGTTACTATTTTAATAAATCTGCATTGTTTATACGGAGAGCACTATGCGTCTGCCTTTGTCTTTCCATGGTTGTCCGGCATGATCGATTGGCACTTTAATTTGATTCATCCGTTCCTTTGGTTCCTGAGCCCAGGGCCGCCATCCGGAATTTTGGGGCCCCTTACACAGCTTGTAAGCAGAGGAGAGCCAGGGGGGGGGGTACTGCCGCCGCGAATTGAGAAGCGAGGGGGGGGAAGTCACGAATTGAGAGGCGGGGGGTGCTGCCGCCGCCGCAAATTGTTCAGGTCGGGGGGACTTTGGGTGCTGGCGAACGGAAAAAAAGGGGGGTTGCCATCCGGGGCCCTGGGGACCTCCGGGCCTTTGGGGACCCCTGGGCCCCTTACAAAAAAATAAAATCATTTATAAAAATGTAGCGGGGTCTTTAAATTTAGGTGGGGTACACCTGGGTGGAAGTTCAGGTGTGTAGGTGTGGGAGTAATGACTATTTGTATTCGTGGAGGATCGGGCGGTGTAATATTCTCCTTGGACAGTGGGTGGTGAGTGCCCGCAGGCTCAAGGTAGATTCACTGCCATAGTGCTGTCCTTTTTGTCCCTTCTCGGAGATGGTACGGCGAGGGCGGGGAACCTGCCGTGGCGTCATTGGAGGGGATAAAAGGGAGAGACGCCCTGGTCAGGAGGTCTTGCTCTTCTGGAGGTTGATCATCACGCGCCCAGGCACCTTAGGCCTGGGTGCGGGCGGATCCGGATTCCGGCTCAGGTGCCCTAGACCTGACCGGAATGGAGTTGGAGTCCATCCCAGGCACCTTCAGACTGGGGTGAGGTACTAAACCAGGAGGCCTGGGGCCCAGTGACTTCGACTGGGTCCCGCGAGGGTGGAGACGTCCGAGGGTCCCTGAAGTGGATGGGGCCCATGTCTGAGGTGAGGAGGCCGAGGAGGTTACCCATTCGGAGAGTCTGGAGCAGCATCAACCCAGTGACGGATGGGCCTCCGGTAACTCTCTTGGAGGGACATCTTCCCCTGACAGGGGCCGCAACGCAGCGAAGGTACTCCTATCTATGTTCTCTTGAGTCGCTGGTAGAGACTCTCAAGTTCTAAGTCCTTTCTAGCCAAGGCTATAGTAACCGCTGGCGAGATCGCAGTGGTTTAGCTGATAACCAGGATATTGCCTCGACCTGCTCATTCCCCGTATCAAAATGTTATCAAGTCGCAACCAGTTGGCTACTGAAGCACTGTTTATTGTGAGAAATGCAATAAAACAAGAGTTGGACTGTGATCGGTGTGTGGAACTCTGGTTAATGGGAGCAGAGGGAAGTGTTGGCACAGCAGGACTTAATTCTAGACAGAAGCACATAGGCCCGAGGAAATATCTGGTACTGGCCTTCACCTCACCCACAGCTATGGGGAGGACATGGGCCGTAGCGCATCTCACCCTGTCGTGTGACATACCCCTAGACAAAAGAGATGGGGTGGGGTCGCTACAAAAATATATATATATATATATATTTTATTTAAAAAAAAGGGGGGTTGCCATCCGGGGCCCTGGGGACCTCTGGGCCCCTTACAAAAAATAAATTAAAAAAAATAATAAAAAAAAAAAAAAAAAATGTTTTTTTATTTATTTTTTATAAAAAATACATAAAAAAGGGGGGTTACCATCCAGGGCCCCGGGGACCTCCGGGCCTCTGGGGACCTCTGGGCCCCTTACAAAAAAAATATATATATAAAAAATAAAATAAAAAATAAAATATTTTTATTAAAAAAAGGGGGGTTGCCATCCGGGGCCCTGGGGACCTCTGGGCCCCTTAAAATATATATATATATATATTTATTTTTTTTGTTTTATAAAAAATACATAAATAAGGGGTGTTACCATCCGGGGCCCTGGGGACCTCCGGGCCCCTTACAAAAAACAATAATAATTAAAAAAAAGGGGGGTTGCCATCCGGGCCCCTTACAGGTGCACCCCCCTGATGGCGGCCCTGCCTGAGGCTAATAGGGTCTTCATTCATATCTGCTGGTGATACGCGCATTTGACCCTCCATAACAAAGGGTCCACTTAGTGAGGCGAGCGGCCATTGTTTACTTTTGGTGGAGGTTCATTGCACCCGTGGAGTCACTTGCATGTCCTTATTATCTGCAACACTGAAAATGACCTCACGTGTGGTGTTTGATATCTTTTATGGACTTTTATTAGCGCTGCATCATCTTTTTATATAATTTAAGGGTTCCCCTGAGCTACAAAGGCCCAAAATTGCTGCTCTAGGCCTTAGATCTACCATCCCACCTCGTTGCCAATCTTCCCCTTTATATTTATAGACAGAATTAAGTACCATCTTTTATATAATGCCAGGCTTCCACCAGTCAGGGATCCCCAGCACACGGGCTCAGGGACCTTCATTCTTCCCCTCGTGTCTTCATAGAAAATCTCATGTAATTAAACTACAATCTGTTTGGCATTCACATGATAATGGCTGTTACACAACATAGATCCTTGTCATAAAAAAAAAACCAGATAAATACACCGCGGGTGACATTCTCCGTATTGGATGCATATAGATGAAGACTTTTCTTCTAACCTTTACAAGTACATTAGCTGCATGATATTTGTATAACATTATCAATAAATCCTTTGCGCACTGTTCATACAGATGTGTCACTGGGGGTATATTAGGAATGGAAGCAGGCACACTGTGTACGGGGGGGGGGGGGGGGGGGCAGAAAGAGAGAAGAAACAAAACATTTTTACATTTTTGCCCATTTGTCAGTTTTTAACAATATGAGCTGAACTAAGTATTTATTGAACCAGTGTACCAAATATAAGCCTAATATAGTGCCTTGAAAAAGTATTCATACCCCTTGAAATTTTCCAAATATTGTCATGTTACAATCAAAAACGTAAATGTATTTATTTTTTTTGACCAACATAAAGTGGCACATAATTGTGAAATGGAAGGAAAATGATAAACGGTTTTTAACATTTTTTACAAATAAACTTCTGAAAAAGTGTGGCGTGCGTTTCTGTTTAGCCCCCTTTTATCCTTAACTAAAATCTAGTGGAACCAATTGCCTTCAGAAGGGACCTAATTAGTAAATAGAGTCCACCTGTGGGTTAATCTCGTATAAATGCAGCTGTTCTATGAAGCCCTCAGAGGTTTGTTAGAGAACCTTTCTTAACCACTTCAACACCGGGCTTTTTATACCACTTCAATACCGGGCCTATTCTGGCACTTCTCTCCTACATGTACAAATCATCATTCTTTTGCTAGAAAATTACTCAGAACCCCCAAACATTATATATATGTTTTTTTTTAGCAGACACCCTAGGGAATAAAATGACGGTCGTTGCAACTTTTTATCTTGCACGGTATTTGCGCAATAATTTTTCAAACGCCTTTTTTTTTCTGGAAAAAAAATGGTTTCATGAATTAAAAAAATAACAAAACAGTAAAGTTAGCCCAATTTTTTTGTAAAATATGAAAGATGATGTTACGCTGAGTAAATAGATACCTAACATGTCACGCTTTAAAATTGCGCACACTCATGGAATGGCGCCAAACTTCGGTACTTAAAAATCTCCATAGGCGACGTTTGAAAATGTTTACAGGTTACCAGGTTAAAGTTACAGAGGAGGTCTAGTGGTAGAATTGTTGCTCTCACTCTAACGCACGCGGCGATACCTCACATATGTGGTTTGAACGGCGTTTACATATGCGGGCGGGACTTACATGTGCGTTCGCTTCTGAGCGCAAGCTATTAAGGATAGGGGCGTTTTAATTTTTTTTTTTTTTTTTTTACTTAATTTTGTTTTATTTTTACACTTTTTTTTTTTTGATCACTTTTATTCCTATTACAAGGAATGTAAACATCCCTTGTAATAGGAATGTGTGTGACAGGTCCTCTTTATTGAGAGATGCGGAGTCAATCAGACCTCACATCTCTCCTCCAGGCTGGAAAGCATGAGATCATGAAAAATAAATCACTGATCTCATGCTTTCAGCCACAATCGCGGCTTTGTTTACCTTTGGGAACCCGGGCGTGACGTCATCACATCGCGCCCGGGCCTCCGATGGTCATAGAGATGACTGGTGACCATCTGGTCACCAGTCATCTCTATGCTCGTCATGTGACCCACCACCGGCGCCAGACGATTTTTTCTCCGGGCTCCCGATGGCACGGGAGAGCCTGGAGAAGCACTGGATGGCGGCGGGGGGGGGGGGATGTCCCCTCCCGCCGCCTATAAGAACGATCAAGTGGCGGAACCGCTGCTATAATCATTCTTATGGTGCGCAGGATCGCCGGCAGAAGAAAAGAATATCTGAATGATGCCTCTAGCTGCACCCATCATTCAGATATCCCCCCACAAATCCCAGGACTAGTGATGAGCCGAACACCCCCGGGTTCGGTTCGCACCAGAACCCGCGAACGGACCGAAAGTTCGAACGAACATTAGAACCCTATTAAATACAATGGATGCGAACGTTCGAATTCTAAAGTGCTAATTATAAAAACTATTATGCATGTTATTGTCCTAAAAAGGGTTTGGGAACCCGGGTTCTGCACCAGGGGACATGTATCAATGCAAAAATAAGTTTTAAAAACGGTCGTTTTCCGGGAGCAGTCATTTTAATGATGCATAAAGTGAAAAAAAAAAAGTCAAATATTCCTTTAAATATCGTACCTGGGGGGTGTCTAAAGTATGCCTGTGAAGTGCCACGTGTTTCCCGTGTTTAGAACTGTCCCTGCACAAAATGACACTTCTAAAGGAAAAAAAAGCCATTTAAAACTGCTTGCGGCTTTAATGTAATGTCTGGTCCCGGTAATATGGATGAAAATCTTTAAGAAAAATGGCATAGCTACCCCATGACCCCCCCCCTACCCCAGCCCATTACCAGCCCCTTTGGGTCTTGTATGGATATTAAGGGGAACCCCGCACATAAAATAAAAAAGGCCCTATATACTCTGAACAGCCGTATACAGGCGGTGCATACAAGACAGGGACTGTAGGTTTGTTCTTATGTAGAATCTGTTTGTAATTTTGAACAGGTACATTGTTGAAGTGTAGCTCCAGACCAAAAATCTATTTTTAAACTTTTTGGAAAACATAGGTAAGGGTTATCACCCCTGTAACATTTGTTTTGCTGTCTGTGCCCCTGTTCAGAACATTTCACCTCACTTTCCGTCCTAATGACAACTGTTTTTGAAATGTGGTGTTTTTCTTGAAACAAGGATTGCTGATAAAGCATCAGTACAGAGGAGACACCTTTCTCCCATATTTATTCTTACAGGAGAGAATTTTCCTTCCTAGTGGTAGATTTCCTCTCACTTCCTGTTGTCTTCTTGCGTTTGCAAGTAGGAGTCGTTTGTAAGTTGGATGTTTGAAAGTAGGGACCTGCCGTATATACTCTGCAGAAATAGGCCCCTTAGTTGTTGGTGTTGGCACAACACTGTAAGCACTCACAGTTACTCTTGGTTGGTGCTGGAACGCCCTGCTGTCAACTATTATATCAGGAATTTTAATTACATATAATTGTTGAACAGTGGTAGTAAAAATTGGGCCTTTGATGGTGGTGCTGGTGCCACAACACTGTAAGCCCTGACAGTTACTCTTGGTGGGTGCAGCAATGGGCCCTGCTGTGAATTATTAGATCAAGAATTGTAATTACATGCCCCTGTTGAACAGGGGCTGAAAAATTGGGCCTTAGGCACTGGTGGCACAACACTGCAACCCTTCACAGATACTGTACTTGGAGCACAGCAATGAGCCCTGTTGCAAAGTATTGCTTCAAAAATTGTAATGACACGCCCCTGTTAAACAGGGGCTGAAAAATTGGGCCTTAGGCACTGGTGGCACAACACTGCAACTCCTCACAGATACTGTACTTGGAGCACAGCAATGAGCCCTGTTGCAAAGTATTGCTTCAAAAATTGTAATTACACGCCCCTGTTAAACAGGGGCTGAAAAATTGGGCGTTAGGCACTGGTGGCGGCACCCATAAACAAAAATGATCTTCCAAGCTATCATCATCAATCGTATCATTGAGGACTCGGAGGAGGAGGATAGCCAGTCAACATAACAGCACAGGCACTCAGCATCAGCATCAGTCTTGAAGGGATGTGACATTTTAAAATCAATTAGTCTGTTATATCAGCATCAGGTGTGTGGTAGCTGGTGGTGATCCAAGACTGGTTCATCTTGATGAAAGTCAGTCGATCAACCGAGTCGGTGGACAGGCGCACCCTGTGATCCGTGACAAATCCTCCAGCAGCACTGAATGTGCGTTCCGAAAGAACGCTGGATGCAGGACAGGCCAGTAGCTCAATTGCATACTGTGCAAGCTCTGGCCAGTGATCCATCCTCAAGACCCAGTAAGCCAGAGGATTTTCGGTGGGGAAGGTGTCCAAGTCTGACCTTGCCCCTAGATATTCCTGCACCATGTTTATCAGACGCTGGCGATGGTTGCTGGAACCGATCATACTTTGGGGCTGCGGACTAAAGAATTGTCTGAACGCATCGGTCAGACGGCCACCTTCCCCACCGCTCCTTCTTTGACTGGCCGAAGCCTCAGCAACTCGTTGTCCAGGACCAGGAGTTTGCAACCTCCCAGTCTCTGGGAACGCGTTGCACAGACCTTTCTGCAAGGCCTCCCGGAGTTGTCTCATCCTCTGCTCCCTCTGCGACGGTAACATAAGGTCCGCAACCTTACCCTTGTACCGTGGATCAAGGAGAGTGGCCAGCCAGTAATGGTCCCTCTCCTTGATCCGAAGAATACGAGGATCCTTCCGCAGACTTTGCAGGATCAGGGAGGCCATGCAGCGTAGGTTTGCTGAGGCATTCGCTCCGGAGTCCTCTGGGTCACTAAGGACGACATGATCCGCAGCCACCTCCTCCCAGCCACGTACAAGTCCACTGGTTTCTTGGGACTGTAAATCATCCCTAAAAGACTGCTGCTGATGATGCTGAGTGCCAGCCTCCACCTCCATGCTGACACAATCCTCCTCCTCCTCCTCCTCCTCCTCCTCCTCTTCCTGTGCGATGGGTGGGACAGAAGGAACACTGTCTGGGTAAAGGGGGCCTTGAGAGGCAAGGAAGTCCTCCTCTTCCTGCCTCTGTTCTGCCTCAAGTGCCCTGTCCATTATTCCACGCAGCGTGTGCTCCAACAGGTGGACAAGAGGTACAGTGTCACTGATGCATGCACTGTCACTGCTCACCATCCTCGTGGCCTCCTCAAATGGTGCCAGGACAGTGCATGCATCCCTGATCATGCCCCACTGGCGTGGAGAAAAAAAACCAAGCTCCCCTGACCCTGTCCTGGTGCCGTAGTCGCACAGGTACTCATTGATGGCCCTCTGCTGCGTGTGCAGCCGCTGCAGCATGGCCAACGTTGAGTTCCACCTGGTGGGCATGTCACATATAAGGCGGTTCTTGGGCAGGTTCAACTCCTTTTGCAGCTCAGCCAGGCGAGCACTGGCATTATAAGATCTGCGGAAATGCACACAGACTTTCCTGGCCTGCCTCAGGACATCCTGTAAGCCCGGGTACCTGCCCAAGAAGCGCTGCACCACCAGGTTAAGGACGTGAGCCACACAGGGCACATGGGTCAGTTGTCCCTGTCGGAGGGCGGAGAGGAGGTTGGTGCCATTGTCGCAAACCACCATTCCTGGCTTAAGCTGGCGTGGCGTCAACCACCTCTCGGCCTGGCCCTGCAGAGCAGACAGGACCTCTGCCCCAGTGTGGCTTCTGTCCCCCAAACACACCAGCGCAAGCACGGCATGGCATCTTTTTGCCTGCGTACTTGCGTAGCCCCGTGAACGGCTACGGAGCACCGCTGGTTCATAGGACAAACCACAGGAAGAGGCCATGGAGGAAGAAGAAGAGGAGGGGGTGGAGGAGAGAGGTGTGTCACAACCAGTAGTAGCATTTTGGAGGCGTGGCGGTGGGACAACCTCCAACACTACTGCACCTTGTCCTGAATCCTTCCCAGCTGCCAAAAGAGTGACCCAATGGGCCGTGAAAGAAAGGTAACGTCCCTGTCCATGCCTGCTGGACCATGAGTCAGCGGTAATATGCACCTTACCGCTGACCGCCCTGTCCAGCGAGGCCAAGACATTGCCTTCCACATGCCGGTAGAGAGCCGGAATAGCCTTCCGTGAGAAAAAGTGGCGTTTGGGAACCTGCCACTGAGGAACCGCACATTGCACAAACTCACGGAAGGGGGCCGAGTCTACCAACTGAAAAGGCAGCAGTTGAAGCGCTAGCAATTTAGCCAAGCTAGCATTCAACCGCTGGGCATGTGGATGGCTGGGAGTGAACTTCTTTCGACGGTCCAGCAGCTGGGGCAGGGAAATTTGCCTGCTAGAATCGGACGTCGGTGTACTGCTAGCAGAGTGGGCGCAAGTACTTGGCTGTGACACACCTAATTCTACACCTTCATTCCTCTCAGTGCATGTTTCAGAGAGGACTGAAGTTATAGTGGGGTTGGAGATCCCAGCTGATGCGGTGCAAGGAGAGGTCCGCTTGGTTCTTTGGTGTGGGTCTTTGAGGTAGGCTTGCCAACGAGCTGCATGGCAGGTCAACATATGTCTGGTCAGGCATGTGGTACCCAAGCGGCTGATGTTTTGGCCACGCGATATACGCTTGAGACATATGTTGCAAACAGCAGCTGTGCGATCTGATGCACTAGCCTCAAAAAAGGCCCACACCAAAGAACTTTTTGAATGACGGGCAGAGGCAGCGCCCTGCACAGGCGGAGCTCTGCGGTGTGATTCCGTCGGTGTACTGCCCTTACGCTGGCCACCAAAGGGCATCCTGCCTCGTTGGAGATGTGCCTCCTCCTCATCCTCCTCCTCCTCCTCTCTCCTATTAGGCACCCACGTGGAGTCATTGACCTCATCATCCCCTCCCTCCTCATCACTGGAGCCAATCTGGCAGTATGCTGCAGCTGCTGGAACATGACTGCCAGATTGGTGTCCTTCTTGAGCATCCCCTCTGTCTGCTCTCACGCTACTGCCTTCCTCTAGCTGGGTTTCATCATCAGACCCTTCGAAACGCTGGGCATCCTCCTGGAGCATGTACCCAACACTGTGCTGAAACAGTTCGGGGGACTCCTCAGGAGGAGGACATGGTGGGTCTAGGGAAGGAGTGACTGATGATTTGTCTGACATTGATACCAGGGAAGACGACGCTTTGGCAGCTGCTTTTCCAGTACCCTGAGCCTGGGTGAGAGAGGATGAGGAGGAGGAGGAGGGCTTGGTCATCCACTCTACCAAGTCTTCGGCATGATGTGGCTCAACATGTCCAGCTGCCGAAAAGAAGGACAAGCGTGTCCCATGGCCATGTGCTGATGACAATGCACCGCGTCCACGACCAGCACTGTTGCCCCCAGACACAGAGCCTGCTTGCCCTCTTTTATTGCCTCCTGACTGTCTGCCTCTCCTTGTTTGCCTTCCAGACATTCTAATAGATGGCCTGCAGGGAGATGGGAAAAAAGCAATAAGGGCTACCTTCAGGTGTCCTTCTCTGTCCCTTGAAACAAGGACTTTCACAGTGAAAGAAACTGACACTGTCCCTACCTAGAGTTTTCTGTCCCTAGAATAAATGTTTTTTTTAATCACAATATAGCACAAGGACAATTCACTCAATGTCTCTCCAGGTCCCTGGAAACAAGGACTTGCAGAGTGAAAGAAACTGACACTGTCCCTACCTAGAGTTTTCTGTCCCTAGAATAAATGTTTTTTTTAAGCACAATATAGCACAAGGACAATTAACTCACTGTCCTTACAGGTCCCTGGAAACAAGGACTTGCAGAGTGAAAAAAAAAAAACACTCTCCCTACCTACAGTTTTCTGTCCCTAGAAAAAATGTTTTTTTTAAGCACAATATAGCACAAGGACAATTAACTCACTGTCCTTACAGGTCCCTGGAAACAAGGACTTGCAGAGTGAAAGAAAAAAAACACTCTCCCTACCTAGAGTTTTCTGTCCCTAGAAAAAATGTTTTTTTTAATCACAATATAGCACAAGGAAAATTAACTCACTGTCCTTACAGGTCCCTGGAAACAAGGACTTGCAGAGTGAAAGAAACTGACACTGTCCCTACCTAGAGTTTTCTGTCCCTAGAATAAATGTTTTTTTTAATCACAATATAGCACAAGGAAAATTAACTCACTGTCCTTACAGGTCCCTGGAAACAAGGACTTGCAGAGTGAAAGAAACTGACACTGTCCCTACCTAGAGTTTTCTGTCCCTAGAATAAATGTTTTTTTTAATCACAATATAGCACAAGGAAAATTAACTCACTGTCCTTACAGGTCCCTGGAAACAAGGACTTGCAGAGTGAAAGAAACTGACACTGTCCCTACCTAGAGTTTTCTGTCCCTAGAATAAATGTTTTTTTTAATCACAATATAGCACAAGGAAAATTAACTCACTGTCCTTACAGGTCCCTGGAAACAAGGACTTGCAGAGTGAAAGAAACTGACACTGTCCCTACCTAGAGTTTTCTGTCCCTAGAATAAATGTTTTTTTTTAATCACAATATAGCACAAGGAAAATTAACTCACTGTCCTTACAGGTCCCTGGAAACAAGGACTTGCAGAGTGAAAGAAACTGACACTGTCCCTACCTAGAGTTTTCTGTCCCTAGAATAAATGTTTTTTTTAATCACAATATAGCACAAGGAAAATTAACTCACTGTCCTTACAGGTCCCTGGAAACAAGGACTTGCAGAGTGAAAGAAAAAAAAACACTCTCCCTACCTACAGTTTTCTGTCCCTAGAAAAAATGTTTTTTTTAATCACAATATAGCACAAGGAAAATTAACTCACTGTCCTTACAGGTCCCTGGAAACAAGGACTTGCAGAGTGAAAGAAAAAAAACACTCTCCCTACCTACAGTTTTCTGTCCCTAGAAAAAATGTTTTTTTTAATCACAATATAGCACAAGGAAAATTAACTCACTGTCCTTACAGGTCCCTGGAAACAAGGACTTCCAGAGTGAAAGAAACTGACACTGTCCCTACCTAGAGTTTTCTGTCCCTAGAATAAATGTTTTTTTTAATCACAATATAGCACAAGGAAAATTAACTCACTGTCCTTACAGGTCCCTGGAAACAAGGACTTGCAGAGTGAAAGAAACTGACACTGTCCCTACCTACAGTTTTCTGTCCCTAGAATAAATGTTTTTTTTAAGCACAATATAGCACAAGGACAATTAACTCACTGTCCTTACAGGTCCCTGGAAACAAGGACTTGCAGAGTGAAAGAAAAAAAACACTCTCCCTACCTACAGTTTTCTGTCCCTAGAAAAAATGTTTTTTTTAATCACAATATAGCACAAGGAAAATTAACTCACTGTCCTTACAGGTCCCTGGAAACAAGGACTTGCAGAGTGAAAGAAACTGACACTGTCCCTACCTAGAGTTTTCTGTCCCTAGAATAAATGTTTTTTTTAATCACAATATAGCACAAGGAAAATTAACTCACTGTCCTTACAGGTCCCTGGAAACAAGGACTTGCAGAGTGAAAGAAACTGACACTGTCCCTACCTAGAGTTTTCTGTCCCTAGAATAAATGTTTTTTTTAATCACAATATAGCACAAGGAAAATTAACTCACTGTCCTTACAGGTCCCTGGAAACAAGGACTTGCAGAGTGAAAGAAACTGACACTGTCCCTACCTACAGTTTTCTGTCCCTAGAATAAATGTTTTTTTTAAGCACAATATAGCACAAGGACAATTAACTCACTGTCCTTACAGGTCCCTGGAAACAAGGACTTGCAGAGTGAAAGAAAAAAAACACTCTCCCTACCTACAGTTTTCTGTCCCTAGAAAAAATGTTTTTTTTAATCACAATATAGCACAAGGAAAATTAACTCACTGTCCTTACAGGTCCCTGGAAACAAGGACTTGCAGAGTGAAAGAAACTGACACTGTCCCTACCTAGAGTTTTCTGTCCCTAGAATAAATGTTTTTTTTAATCACAATATAGCACAAGGAAAATTAACTCACTGTCCTTACAGGTCCCTGGAAACAAGGACTTGCAGAGTGAAAGAAACTGACACTGTCCCTACCTAGAGTTTTCTGTCCCTAGAATAAATGTTTTTTTTAATCACAATATAGCACAAGGAAAATTAACTCACTGTCCTTACAGGTCCCTGGAAACAAGGACTTGCAGAGTGAAAGAAACTGACACTGTCCCTACCTAGAGTTTTCTGTCCCTAGAATAAATGTTTTTTTTAATCACAATATAGCACAAGGAAAATTAACTCACTGTCCTTACAGGTCCCTGGAAACAAGGACTTGCAGAGTGAAAGAAAAAAAACACTCTCCCTACCTACAGTTTTCTGTCCCTAGAAAAAATGTTTTTTTTAATCACAATATAGCACAAGGAAAATTAACTCACTGTCCTTACAGGTCCCTGGAAACAAGGACTTGCAGAGTGAAAGAAACTGACACTGTCCCTACCTAGAGTTTTCTGTCCCTAGAATAAATGTTTTTTTTAATCACAATATAGCACAAGGACAATTAACTCACTGTCCTTACAGGTCCCTGGAAACAAGGACTTGCAGAGTGAAAGAAACTGACACTGTCCCTACCTAGAGTTTTCTGTCCCTAGAATAAATGTTTTTTTTAAGCACAATATAGCACAAGGACAATTAACTCACTGTCCTTACAGGTCCCTGGAAACAAGGACTTGCAGAGTGAAAGAAAAAAAACACTCTCCCTACCTACAGTTTTCTGTCCCTAGAAAAAATGTTTTTTTTAATCACAATATAGCACAAGGAAAATTAACTCACTGTCCTTACAGGTCCCTGGAAACAAGGACTTGCAGAGTGAAAGAAACTGACACTGTCCCTACCTAGAGTTTTCTGTCCCTAGAATAAATGTTTTTTTTAATCACAATATAGCACAAGGACAATTAACTCACTGTCCTTACAGGTCCCTGGAAACAAGGACTTGCAGAGTGAAAGAAACTGACACTGTCCCTACCTAGAGTTTTCTGTCCCTAGAATAAATGTTTTTTTTAAGCACAATATAGCACAAGGACAATTAACTCACTGTCCTTACAGGTCCCTGGAAACAAGGACTTGCAGAGTGAAAGAAACTGACACTGTCCCTACCTAGAGTTTTCTGTCCCTAGAATAAATGTTTTTTTTAAGCACACTATAGCAGAAGCACAAAACACACTGACACTCTCCCTACCTATCCTTCTCTTTCCCTAAACTAAAGGAATCCAGGTTAAGCAAGAAAGAAATAACAGTCACTGTCCCTGCCTATGCTACTCTATCCCTGCTCCGGAACACACTACACTAGGCCGCCGTGCTGGCGGCCTTTTATAGTGTGGGGCGTGTACTAAACACCCTCAGCAATAATTGGCCACAGGCATCCTGCCTGTGGCCAATCATTGCTCTCCTCGCTGCCGGCGCTGTGATTGGCCAAGCATGCGGGGTCACAGTGCATGCTTGGCCAATCACAGCGCCTGGATGACACTGCGATGGCGTAGTGCATTGTGGGCCGTTCGCGTCACTCGAATTTGGCGCGAACGGCCCAAATCGTTCGATCTTCGTCGAACGATCGAACAGCCAATGTTCGAGTCGAACGTATGTTCGACTCGAACACGAAGCTCATCCCTACCCAGGACGTCATATGACGTCCACCCGGAGGGAGAGAGGGTTCCTGCCGGCGTCATTTTACAATGAACCGGTATGGAAGGGGTTAAACAAACAGCATCATGAAGGCCAAGGAACACACCAGACAGGTCAGGGATAAAGTTGTGGAGAAGTATAAAGCAGGGTTAGGGTATAAAAAAATATCCCAAGCTTTGAACATCTCACGGAGCTCTGTTCAATCCATCATCGGAAAATGGAAAGAGTATGGCACAACTGCAAACCTACCAAGACATGGCCGTCCACCTAAACTGACCGGCCGGGCAAGGAGAGGATTCATCAGAGAAGCAGCCAAGAGGCCCATGGTAACTCTGGAGGAGCTGCAGAGATCCACAGCTCAGGTGGGAGAATCTGTCCACAGGACAACTATTAAGCCCCATACACACTATCAGTTTTCTTGCAGGTTTTTCTCTTCAGGTTTACCAAAACCATGTAGTGCAAGGGCCTGCCTGATTGCATACGAATTGAAACTCTTAAGGTTTGACCTCATATTAGATGGTTTTGGTAAACCTGAAGAGAAAAACCTGCAAGAAAACTGATAGTGTGTATGGGGCTTCAGTCGTGCTTCTCCACAAATCTGCCCTTTATGGAAGAGTGACAAGAAGAACGACATTGGTGAAAGAAAGTCATAAGAAGTCCTGTTTGCAGTTTGTGAGAAGCCATGTGGAGGACACAGCAAATATGTGGAAGAAGGTGCTCTGGTCAGATGAGACCAAAATTTTACTTTTTTGGCCTAAAAGCAAAACGCTATGTGTGGTGGAAAACTAACACTGCACATCACCCTGAACACACCATCCCCACCGTGAAACATGGTGGTGGCAGCATCATGTGGTAGGGATGCTTTTCTTTCAGCAGGGACAGGGAAGCTGGTCAGAGTTGATGGGAAGATGAATGGAGCCAAATTCAAGGCAATCTTAAGGTCCATACACACAATAGGAATTTTTGACAACAAATGTCCGACGGACCTGTTTGATGGGACAATCCGACCGTGTGAAGGCTCCATCGGACAAACTTTTTTACTTTTTCATCGGATAAATGTTCGCTGTGAGAACAGACAAACTTTCCGGCAACAAATGTCCTACGTCAGCTAATCCTATCGTGTGTACACAAGTCCATCGTACAAACACGCATGCTCAGAACCAATGCTAAAGATGAGACAACAATAGCAGAAGTTGCCCACATGGTGGCGATAAAGAGCTGAAAAACTACGTGATTTGGTAAAAGTTGGCTGAAAAAGTTGTGCCGTGTGTATGCATACCAAGTTCCCCTGCCAGGGCCGGCCCTACCATGGGACCCGATGGTACCCCGGTCCCAGGCGGCACTTTAAGGGGGGCGGCAAATTGCCGCCCGTCAGCCAGCGACATTCCGTGTCTCCTACTAATTTTCCTTTCCTGTGTCCCCGATTTTCCAGCCGCCATGTTTAGTGTCCGGCGCCCTGTGATTGGACGAATGGGAGTCATGTGCGGCGTGGGGCTGGCCTGTCAGCGATCGCTCTAGAAGTCCCGCCTCCGCACATGACCGCCATACGCCCAATCACAGTGCGCCGGGAAACACGAACATAGTGGCGGGAGACAAGCACTGGAAGTGTGAGCTGTCTTCGCCTCCGCCTGTCCCTCTGCTTTGTTACGGCGCGGTGGAGATGGGATCATGGAGGTGCAGGCGTGCAGCGTCTGACACCATGGAGCGGGCTGCGGGTGGATGGCGCTGGCGGGAAGTTGGGACGCCGAAGCAGTTCTGCACATCCAGTGCTGAGGTCCGGAGGAGAGTCCTGGTGAAGAGCAGGCAAAGGTAAGGAGTGCTCAAAGGATGGGTTCGCACCGAGCTGTGGGGTGGGGTGTGAGTAGTGCAGGAAGTAGGACTCCTACTGTAGGAGTCAGGTGGGTCTGTGTAGTAGGTCAGTGTAGGTGTAAGGTCGGTGGGTCAGTGTATGTGTCAGTCAGTGTAATAGTCAGTGTTGCTGTCAGGTCAGTGTAATGTGAGTAGTGCAGGAAGTAGGAGTGAGGTAGGTGTCAGGTAGGTCAGTGTAGGTGTCAGGTAGGTCAGTGTAGGGGTCAGGGTAATGGTCAGGTAGGTCAGTGTAATGTGAGTAGTGCAGGAAGTAGGAGTCAGGTGAATCAGTGCATGTGTCACGTAGGTGTGTCAGGGGGTCAGTGTAGGGGTCAGATAGGTCACATGTGTTCAAAAAATGTGCAGCGCTATGTGGTTAAAACCATGTGTGAAATAAATGTTAAACCTTGAAATGTGAAAAATTAATATATGAAAAATTAATTAAAAAGAAAACTAATGCAGAGTCCAAAAAGAACACAACATAGTCCGCGAAGAGTTAATTCCAAAAGCAAATCCGTGAAGGGTTAAGGGCTGTAGCCAATAAAGAGACTAGGGTCTAGTGGAGCATAATAAAATAAAAATAAACATTTCTTGATCAGTTTAGGTAGATATGTATTCTTCTACATATGTTTGGTAAAAAAAATGCAATGTGTATATTGATTAGTTTGCGCAAAAGTTATACCGTCTACAAAATAGAGGGTAGATTTATGGCATTTTTATTATTATTATTATTATTTTTTTTTTTTTTACTAGTGTAGCGGGGTCTGGTGATCTGCGATTTTTAGCTAGACTGTGACATTGCGGTGGACAGATCAGACACTTTTGACACTTTTTTTGGGACCAGTGACATTTATACAGCGATCTGTGCTATAAAAATGCACTGATTACTGTGTAAATGTCACTGGCAGGAAAGGGGTTAAATGTGTTCCCTGGGAGGTATTTCTAACTGGGGGGGAATGGGACTGACTGTAGGAGGAGAGAGATCTCTGTTCCTAATCACTAGGAAGAGCAGATCTGTCTCTCCTCCCCTGTCAGAATAGGGATCTGTCTGTTTACATTAACAGATCCCCGTTCTGGCTCTCTGAAGCGATTGCGGCCACCAGCCACGCACAGGTCCTTTTTATACTCCTTTACATGTATAGAGCCATGACAGGTCCACTTTAGTTATCATGATATAAAATAATGAATGTGGGGTATTTGGTGGGCGTGATTTTTTTTTGGGGGGGCAGCATTTAATTCTTGGTACCAGGCAGCACAATGTCTTGGGCCGGCACTGTCCCCTGCCAACGCCCTTCGGACAAAAATCCACGGAAAAGTCTGATGGAAGTCTGATCATGTCTATGAGGCTTAAGAAGAAAACCTGTTAGAGTCTGCAAAAGACTTGAGACTGTGTGGAGGTTCACCGTCCAGCAGGACAACGACCCTAAACATACAGCCAGAGCTACAATGGAATGGTTTACATCAAAGAATATTCATGTGTTAGAATGGCCAATCGGGTCTCAGGACCCGATTCCTGATTGGCCGGCAGGGGAAGCAGGAAGACATTAATGAATATTAATTTGCTAATGTCACACAAGTGGGTGGGTTCGGGCTCTGCGCCCCAAGCCCACCCTTTTTGAAGACAATTAGAGCCTCTGGCTCTAATCACATGCTTAAAAAAAGAAAATACCACATTGAAATCCATGCGCCCCCCCCCCCCAACATGTAGATGCCTAAATGAATTGAGTTGCTGCCATGTGATTGGCTGATTAGCAATTTGTGTTACCAAGCAATTGAACCGGTGTACCTAATAAAATGGCCGCAACAAAAACATCATTTTTGCTGAGATGCTCTCAAGTATTAAACATGTCACCATCTTTCTAGGTAAATTTAGTTCTAAGACCCCATTCACACAGGGGCGACTCGTCAGGCGACTCAGCCGCCTGACAAGTCGCATCCTGTTCTGTACAATGGAACCGTTCTAAGTAAGAGCGACTCAAGTCGCTCCGACTTAGAAAAAGGTTCCTGTACTACTTTGGGATGACTTCAGGGCAACTTCCATTGACTTCAATACAGAAGTCATTTTGCAAGTCACCTCTGAAGTCATGTGGAGATCGCCCGGCAGAGTCGCGGGACAAGTCGTGCCGCCCCAGTGTGAACCGGGTCGAAAGGTGCTATTGACATGAAATTGTTCCCACATGTCGGTAACAATCCATGCAATCCATACATACAAAGACACCAAAACAAATAAGTTCAGAAATGAAGTTCTGTGTAATAAAATGGAAGGACACAGGGAAATAGTATTGAACGCATGAAGAAAGGGAGGTGCAAAAAGGCATGGAAATCCAAGACACCAGCTGAAATCTATCAGTAATTAGAAAGCAGTCCTGCTCCTAGTCAGTGCAATATAATATCAGCTGGTTCAGTCTCAACTGATGGCCTATAAAAAGGTGTCCCATTACCAAGGTGTCACACAGGAAACATCTCATGATGGGTAAAAGCAAAGAGCTCTCTCAAGACCTTCGGAAACCTTATTGTTGCAAAACATACCGATGGCATTGGTTATAGATAGATTTCTAAACTTCTGAATGTTCCAGTGAGCACTGTTGGGGCCATAATCCAGAAGTGGAAAGAACATAATTTCACTATAAACCGGCCATGACCAGGTGCTCCTCACAAGATTTCTGACAGAGGAGTGAAAAGAATTATCAGAAGAGTTGTCCAAGAGCCAAGGACCACTTGTGGAGAGCTTCAGAAAGACCTGGAATTAGCAGGTACACAATAAGTAATGCAGTCCCCCGCCATGGCCTGTATGCACGCTCACCATGCAACACTCCATCGCTGAAGAAGAAGCACGGTGAAGCTCGTTTAAAGTTTGCTGCACAACATTTAGACAAGTCCTGTGAAATACGGGGAGGACATAGTCTGGTGAGAAGAGACCAAAATTGAACTCTTTGGATGCCATAATACTCACCATGTTTGGAGGTCACACAGCCCATCACCCCAAAAACACCCCCCATACCAACAGTGAGGTTTGGAGGCAGGAACATCATGGTGTGGGCGGGGCTGTTTTTCAGCATACGGCAAACTTCATATCATTGAAGGAAGGATGAATAGAAAAATGTACCAAGACATTCCTGATAAAAATCTTCCGCCATCTACCAGGATGATGAAGATGAAACGAGGGAGGACATTTCAGCCAGACAATCATCCCAAACACAAAGCCAAGGAGACACCCAATTGGGTTCAAACAAAGAAAATAAAGCTGCTAGAATGGCCCAGCCAATCACCTGACTTGAATCCAATAGAAAATCTATGGAAAGAACTAAAGATCAGAGTTCATAGAAGAGGCCCACGGAGCCCTCAAGATGTGAAGACTGTTTGTGTGGAAGAAATGGGCCAAAATCACACCTGAGCAACGCATGCGACTCGTTTCTCCATACAGGAGGCGTCTTGAAGCCGTCATCACCAACAAAGGATTTTGTACCAAGTATTAACCACTTGCCGACCAGCCGCCGTCATTATACGGTGGCAGGTCGGCACGATCCCGCGAACCGCCGTAGGTGTACGTCGGTCCCTTTAAGCGGGATAGCAGGCGTGCGAGGGTTGCTCGATTCTCGTGACAGGCGGTCGCGATGACCGCCGGCCGCGAGCGATCACGGGCACGAGAGGCAGAACAGGGACGTGTGTGTGTAAACACACACATCCCTGTTCTGTGAGCTGAGGAAAGACAGATCGTGAGTTCCTAATAGCTAGGAACGACGATCTGTCATTTCCTCTAGGTCAGTCCCCTCCCCCTACAGTTAGAAACACACGAGGGAACACAATTAACCCCTTGATCGCCCCCTAGTGGTTAACCCCTTCCCTGAAAGTGACATTTTTACAGTAATCAGTGCATTTTTATAGCTCTGATCCCTGTAGAATTGTCAATGGTCCCAAAAATGTGTTAAAAGTGTCCGATGTGTCCGTCATATTGTCACAGTCCTGATAAAAATTGCAGATCGCCGCCATTACTAGTAAAAAAAAATGCTATAAATCTATCACCTGTAGACGCAATAACTTTTGCGCAAACCAATTAATATACGCTTATTGTGATTTTTATTACCAAAAATATGTAGAAGAGAACATATCGGCCTAAACTGAGAAAAAAATTCACTTAAAAAAAAAAATTGGATATTTATTATATCAAAAAGTACAAATTATTGTGTTTTTTCAAAATTGGCGCTCTTTTTTTGTTTATAGCTCAAAAAATAAAAACCGCAGAGGTGATCAAATACCACCAAAAGAAAGCTCTATTTGTGGGAAAAAAGGGACGTCAATTTTGTTTGGGTACAACATCTTACGACCGTACAATTGTCAGTTAAAGCGACGCAGTGCCGTATCGCAAAAAAATGGCCCGGTCATTGAGCAGCCGATTCTTCCGGGGCTGAAGTGGTTAAATACATTTCAGTTAGCGGGTTCCAATGTTTTTTCCCCTGTGTCCTTCCATTTTATTACACAGAACTTTATTTCTGAACTTATTTGTTTTGGTGTCTTTGTATGTATGGATTGCACGGGTTGTTACCAACATTTCATGTCAATAGAAAATTTACCAATATATTTACCTAGAAAAATGGTGCTGTGTTCAATACATATTTTACCTGCTGTGTGTGTGTATGTATATATATATATATATATATATATATATATATATATATATATATATATATATATATATATACAGTATAAGGAGCAAATAATTATTTGGGTCTATAGGCAACAAACAAATTAGCTGAATTGCATTTTGAATTTTTTTTTCTTTTTATTGTCCAGTGTTTTTAAATTTAATAAAAATAAATGAAAAAATAATAAAAATTATGATAAACTACCCAACTGTAGGACACAATGTAACATTTTTGCAGAATTCCACGACGTGTGTAATAATGTCACCGCTGATCCCAGGATGATTCTCGGAGTCGGCGCCCGTCTTCCGCTTGAACATCACTCCAGTCTTGTCGTCCATCTTTAAATTATCCTTACGAGGGTCGGGATGAGATTGCGCGTTGGCTCAGCAGTGCGTCGTGTTAAGGAAAACAATTATGCAAATGAGCTGCCGGTTCCCAGTAGGACCCTAATAGGATGATTGACCTATATACAGCTAATTTGTTCCCCTCCTTTATTTTCCATTTCCCTCAATCTGCAGAAGAAATTAAAACTGGTTACAGCGCCGCGTCTCCAAATTATTTATCAGACGTTAGTTTGTCAAGGTGGGCGACGATGGTGATTATCTTTTGTTTTGCATGTTCCTTAAAGGGAACCTGTCACTAAGGAAATGAAGAAGCTTCCACTGCGCCAAGGCTGAATCTTTCGGCCTCGTTCTGTGGTGGATCATTTTGCAGAGGTGATTTAGAGCCAGTTTAGCCCCCTTTCACAAAGCACCTTATACGACTTGTCCCACGATTTTGGACTGCAAAATCGCATGACAAGTCATTCTCCATGATTTTCAATGGCTACCATTCATATTGGCACAACTTTAGGTCAAGCTGACTTCAAAGTAGTTCCTGCACTACTTTTTTTCTGAAGTCGGATCAAAGTCGGATTCTGTATTAACAGATCCGACTTTGGCATGCAACTTATGCATGAAGGGGAACACCACGCCAATTAAAAAAAAAAAAAAAAAACGGCATGGGTTCCCCATTCATGAGCATACCGGGCCCATCGGTCTGGTAAGGATTTTAAAGGGAACCCCCGCCGAAAAAACGGCGGGGGTTTCCCCCAAAATCCATACCAGACCCTTATCCGAGCACCAGCCCGGCCGGTCAGTAAAGGGTGTGGGGACGAGCGAGCGCCCCCCCCTCCTGAGCTGTACCAGGCCGCATGCCCTCAACATGGCGGGTGGGTGCTTTGGGGCAGGGGGCCCTATGCCCCCCACCCCAAAGCACCTTGCCCCCATGTTGATGAGGAAAAGGGCCCCTTCCCAAAAACCCTGGCTGTTGGTTGTCAGGGTCGGCGGGCGGCGGGCTTATCGGAATCTGGGAGCACCCTTTAATAAGGGGGCCCCCAGATCCCGGCCCCCCCACCCTATGTAAATGAGTATGGGGTACATCGTACCCCTACCCATTCACCTGGAATAAAAAGTGTAAAAAAAAAATACACTACACAGGTTTTTAAAGAAATTTATTAGGCAGCTCCGGGGGTCTCTTCCTTCTTCTCCGCGCTCTCCGGCCTCTTCTCTGCGCTCTCCGGTTCTCCTCCCGCTGTCCAGACGTCTTCTGCCGGGTTCTTCTGCTCTTTTGCCTGCTCTTTTGTTATTAAAACAAGGGGGGGGGGGGATTTTGCGCTAAAGTAAATATACAATCCAAACATATAAACACCTCTGTGACAGAATAAACACTGATAAAAGTAATTAAAAGTAAATAAAAACTGCCCAGTGTAAAAATACAATAAATAACGATGGCGATAAATAGTGAACAATGAATCAAGATGTGCCATTTTGTACAGTGCTACTATTCAATGTAAAAAACTAAAGTGCAAGTACACGTGATGTAAAAGTAAACCCATAAAATTGAATGGGTAGGGGTACGATGTACCCCATACTCGCCTTATTAAAGGGGGCTCCCAGATTCCGATAAGCCCCCCGCCCACAGACCCCGACAACCAACGGCCAGGGTTGTCATGAAGGGGCCCTTGTCCTCATCAACATGGGGGCAAGGTGCTTTTGGGTGGGGGGGCGCAGGGCCCCCCCTGCCCCAAAGCACCCAACCCCCCATGTTGAGGGCATGTGACTTGGTACGGCTCAGGAGGGGGGGGGCGCTCGCTCGTCCCCACTCCCTTTCCTGGCCAGCCGGGCTGGTGCTCGGATAAGGGTCTGGAATGGATTTTGGAGAAACCCCATGCCGTTTTTTCGGCAGGGTGTACCCCTTATAACCCTTACCACTCCGATGGGCTCAGTATGCTGATGAAGGGGGAACCCATGTCGTTATTGGGGGATCAAAGTCGCGTCCCTGCTCATTGAATTCGTACTTCAAGTCGTGGGGCAAAGTCGGATCCACAGTCTTATGACCGTCTTGTCAAAATCGTGGCCGTGAATCGTGGTAAAATCGCGTGACTTTGAAGTCGCACAAGTGTGAAAGGGGCCTTACTGGCATTCCGGAGCTGATTCTGCTGCCTCCTGAATGTTGTTTTTTTTTTTGTTTTTTTTTCGTGGAAAATTTACAGTTTATTTTTATTGATAAAGTTACTCTTGCATCTTCTCAATAGTTTCCTCCTTGTATTTGCCCTTCTCTTTGCCAACTTGGTGAGACTTGGCCTTGCGTTCCAAGACCTTTTTGCAATCCTTGTCAAGCTTTAGCCTGGTGATCACCACCTTGCTGGGGTGGATACCAACATTGATGCCGTCAGCTTTTTCACGTTCAATGTAGATGACGTATTTCTTTCTGTACACCTGGACAACTTTGCTCATTTGCTGGCCTTTGTAGTGTCCACGTACGACCTGTACTTCATCATCCTTGCGGATGGGCATAGAGTGGACATTGTACTTTTTGCCTCAACCCCTTGGAGAAGGGAGAGGACATGATCTTTCTACGGACATGTGAGGGGGCATTGAAGTGCCTCTTGCAGTTCTTGCTTCGATCAGAAGTGACAAATGGACTGAACTTCACGTTGCCAAGCCGCACAGTCCACTATGGCCGCTGGAAAAGAGAGCTTTTTTTATTTTTTTATTTCTATCTCAAGGGGGCGCTGTCCCAGTGACTTCATTGGGCTCACTTACCAATCGGCACTGGCTTCCAAACGTGACACGCTGTAAAATGTTGCGCAACGTGGCCTTGTACAAAACAAAATGGCCACCATGTCATTGGAAACCAGGGAAGCAACCAGTGGAAGTACAGACCCAGGTTCAAACAACTTCTACAATGTTTTGGGGTGCTGGATGGGACACCCCATTTGGTGAGATAGCTGGACAATATTGGGAAGCGGCACCGTAGAACATTGGAACTAGTGTGGCTGGCAGTGGGGCCATCTCTGCCCCCCCCCACCCTCCTCCACGTCTCTCTTAAGGGGGTATATACCAGCTCTTCCTATTTTCATTGGCAGGGTTCCTTTCTCTCTGTGGCAGCTGCGGTCTTCCAATTCTGGGAAAAAGTTACATGCAATTGTAGCGCTACCCCCAGTTAAGAGAGCCGCTGGATTTGTTTCGGGCCCTGAATACAGCACCGCCAACCCCCGGCAATCTACTCAACCCATCTGGCACAGTTAGTCTGAGGGTTGTTATCTTATCACAATCTAGCAATATATGCACAATGATAACACACTGAGAGTGAAGTGTTAAAGTATAACTAGTTTACTTCTGTGTAAAAGGCATAGATTAACACATAACACATATATTGTCTGCAGAGCCCTGCAACGGTAAGTATAGTACACACTGAGGATGCTGGCGATTACGCGCCAAGTACAGCTATCCCTATCTATGCGCCCTTATGGCGCAGCAACAAAAAGTTCTAACTCCTGGTCAGGCCGGACTCAGATATAACTAAAGCCTCGTACACACGGTCGGACTTCCATCGGACTTTTCCGTGGTTTTTTGTCCGAACGGAGTTGGTTGGGAACACCCATAGCATACACACCAGAGGACTTTTCTGCAAACTTTCTTAAAACTTCTTACAACATCACGGGTTTTTTCTGCTCTTTTCTGATCTTTACTGCCACCCTTTGGTCAACTTCTGCTATTGTTGGTTGATTTTAACATTAGTTGTTTTGTCCATCGGACTAAAGTCCGATGGTTTTCTGTACACACGGTCGGACTTTTGTTGGGCAAAAGTTTGTCCGTTTGCAGACTCAACTTTTGTCCGATGAAATCCAAAACCAAACGAAAAAAGTTTGTCCGATGGAGCGTACACACGGTCGGATTGTTGGTCCAACTTGCTTAAAACGAAGTTTGTTGGGCAAAAGTCCGACCGTGTGTACGGGGCTTTAGTCTCTTGGGGAACAAATTCTTTGCATGCAGCTTGAACGGTGGTGCACATATAGAAAGAAACAGTATTTGTAATCCACACGATAGGTATTAAGCCCCGTACACACGGTCGGACTTTTGCCCAACAAACTTCGTTTTGAGCAAGTTGGACCAACAATCCGACCGTGTGTACGCTCCATTGGACAAACTTTTTTCGTTTGGTTTTGGATTTCATCGGACAAAAGTTGGGTCTGCAAACGGACAAACTTTTGCCCAACAAAAGTCCGATGAAGCAAAGTCCGACCGTGTGTACAGAAAACCATCGGACTTTAGTCCGATGGACAAAACAACTAATGTTAAAATCAACCAACAATAGCAGAAGTTGACCAAAGGGTGGCAGTAAAGATCAGAAAAGAGCAGAAAAAACACGTGATGTTGTAAGAAGTTTTAAGAAAGTTTGCAGAAAAGTCAGAGCGTGTGTATGCTATGGGTGTTCCCAACCAACTCCGTTTGGACAAAAAACCACGGAAAAGTCCGATGGAAGTCCGACCGTGTGTACGAGGCTTTAGAAGAACACTTCACCAGAGACTAAACGACCCAGTTCTGTTACTAGTCTCCGGTGGAACAACAGATAAAACTTGGTGGGCCAAGGCAGTCTCTAGGCCTAATCAGGGTAAAGTATTTTTGATGGATTTGAGCAGGTGCTCGCTCACCACTCCGGGCGCGATCCCAGTCCAGGACTTCCACCGACTGTCTCCGCACACAGCGTCTGCAACGGCCGGGTCCCCGGTCCAACTGATGTCAGCAACTCTGAGAAGTCGGATGCCACCCAGGCTCGCAGTGGGGTGGAAGGCTCTCTGGAAGTTGTGCAAGGCCCTCGCTTCAGGCCCTGCACTCCAGCAGATCCGCACGGGAAGACCTGTTGATAGCAGCGCGGTGTCCAAAGAGGCCGAGCCCAGCCTCGCCCTCCTCTTATATAGTCCCACCCATGAGTCTCTGCGGTGGCCAAATGCACCCTGGGTGCCGAATGGGGTTCTGGGTAACGTAGTCCAGGGGCCTTAAAGGAGACCCCGCTACACAATGTAAACACTCCTAGCAGAGATATATGGCAGTAATCCCTGGGGAAGCGGGCTTTGTCCTGCGAAATACACTATATTAACAAATCATTGGTATGCTGACGCCTTAAAGTGGTTGTAAACCCTTACAAACCACTTTTCACTACAGGTAAGTCTACAATAAGGCTTACATATAGGTACCGTGGATAGCTCTTAAACCTGCACAGTTTAGGAGAACTCCACTGTATCAGCATGTGCCGATGTCATCAGTCAGTCATTTTTTTTTTTTTTTATTATTTTAAAAAATATATAATTTTTTAATTTTTTTTAGGGGCTCAGTTGGGGGGGGGCTTTGGCAAAATATGAACAGGGGGAATCTGTGTCGCACAGGGTAATTAGGGTGTGCCCAGGCACACCCCCTGCACACACCTATGCTGCATATACAGACTGATTTTACTCTTGTGGCTTTAGTAACACTTTAAGTATCAGTCTTGGCTGTTCTGTATCATATTTCTTTTATTTTAGCTGGCAGCAGTTCCTTGTCTATGCTCTGCGGGAGGACACTCTGATGTTCTTATCCATTTAAAATAGTATGGCACAACCCTTAGTGATAGATATTGAGGTGGTTACCTACAAATCACATGCTACCATGTACTAATATAGACCTTTTTAAGTTACAGTATCTCACAAAAGTAAGTACACCCCTCACATTTTTGCAAATATTTTCTTCTATCTTTTCATGTGACAACACTGAAGAAATGACACTTTGCTACAATGTAAAGTAGTGAGTGTACAGCTTGTATAACAGTGTAAATTTGCTGTCCCCCCAAAATAACTCAACACACAGCCATTAATGTCTAAACCGCTGGCAACAAAAGTCAGTACACCCCTAAGTGAAAATGTCCAAATTGGGCCCAAAGTGTCAATATTTTGTGTGGCCACCATTATTTTCCAGCACTGCCTTAACCCTCTTGGGCATGGAGGTCACCAGAGCTTCACAGGTTGTCACTGGAGTCCTCTTCCCCTCCTCCATGACGACATCACGGAGCTGGTGGATGTTAGAGACCTTGCGCTCCTCCACCTTCCGTTTGAGGATCCCCCACAGATGATCAATAGGGTTTAGGTCTGGAGACATGCTTGGCCAGCCCATCACCTTTACCCTCAGCTTCTTTAGCAAGGCAGTGGTGGTCTTGGAGGTGTGTTTGGGGTCGTTATCATGTTGGAATACTACCCTGCGGTCCAGTCTCCAAAGGGAGGGGATCATGCTCTGCTTCAGTATGTCACAGTACATGTTGGCATTCATGGTTCCCTCAATGATCTGTAGCTCCCCAGTGCCGGCAGCACTCATGCAGCCCCAGACCATGACACTCCCACCACCATGCTTGACTGTAGGCAAGACACACTTGTCTTTGTACTCCTCACCTAGTTGCCGCCACACACGCTTGTCACCATCTGACACCAAATAAGTTTATCTTGGTCTCATCAGACCACAGGACATGGTTCCAGTAATCCATGTCCTTAGTCTGCTTGTCTTCAGCAAACTGTTTGCGGCTTTCTTGTGCATCATCTTCAGAAGAGGCTTCCTTCTGGGACGACAGCCATGCAGACCAATTTGATGCAGTGTGCGGCGTATGGTCTGAGCACTGACAGGCTGACCCCCCACCCCTTCAACCTCTGCAGCAATGCTGGCAGCACTCATACGTCTATTTCCCAAAGACAACCTCTGGATATGACGCTGAGCACGTGACCTCAACTTCTTTGGTCGACCATGGCGAGGCCTGTTCTGAATGGAACCTGTTCTGTTAAACGGCTGTATGGTCTTGGCCACCGTGCTGCAACTCAGTTTCAGGGTCTTGGCAATCTTCTTATAGCCTAGGCCATCTTTATGAAGAGAAACAATTATATTTTTCAGATCCTTAGAGAGTTCTTTGCCAGGAGGTGCCGTGTTGAACTTCCAGTGACCAGTATGAGAGAGTGAGAGCGATAACACAAAATTTAACACACCTGCTCCCCATTCACACCTAAGACCTTGTAACACTAATGAGTCACGAGACACCGGGGAGTAAAAATGTCTAATTGGACATTTTCACTTAGGGGTGTATTCACTTCAGCGTTTTAGGCCCCGTTCACACCTTTGAAAATTGGTTGCGGACTAAACCGCATCCAATTCGCATAACATTATAAAATACATTGATTTTAATGAGGCTGGTTCACATATGTGCTATGCATTTACACTGCGCATTTCCTAAAAAAAATGTGCGTTTTCTAGGCATTGCGTTGCTGCTTAGGTGCAAATTCAGGTCCATTATCTTCTATGGGGTACACATCTGATTCGCAGATGTGTTCAGTTCTCATCAGGATTTCTCTCCTTCACCTCACTACACTTCCCCCTCCCCTCCTCTCTCCCAGGTCACCAAATTCGCAGTTAAAATGGAGATGATCTGCTGAACAGTTCTCTTATCTTTTTGCAGAGATAAGAGAGCTGGAATTTCGCACCCAGCCTCAGACATTAATGGCTGTGTGTTGAGTTATTTTGAGGGAACTCCATGCCCAAGAGGGTTAAGGCAGTGCTGGAAAATAATGGTGACCACACAAAATATTGCCACTTTGGGCCCAATTTGTACATTTTCACTAAAGCCCCATACACACGGTCGGACTTCCATCGGACTTTTCCGTGGTTTTTTTGTCCGAACGGAGTTGGTCGGGAACACTCATAGCATACACACGCTCGGACTTTTCTGCAAACTTTCCCAAAACTTTTTGCAACATCACATGGTTTTTCTGCTCTTTTCTGCTCTTTACCGCCACCCTTTGGTCAAATTCTGCTATTGTTGGTTGATTTTAACATTAGTTGTTTTGTCCATCTGACACACGGTCGGACTTTGCTCCATCGGACTTTTGTTGGGCAAAAGTTTGTCCGTTTGCAGACCCAACTTTTGTCCGATGAAAACAAGAAAAAAGTTTGTCCGATGGAGCGTACACACGGTCGGATTGTTGGTCCAACTTGCTCAAAATGAAGTTTGTTGGCCAAAAGTCCGACCGTGTGTACCGGGCTTTAGGGGTGTACTGACTTTTGTTGCCAACGGTTTAGACATTAATAGCTGTGTGTTGAGTTATTTTGAGGGGGCAGCAAATTTACACTGTTATACAAGCTGTACACTCACTACTTTACATTGTAGCAAAGTGTCATTTCTTCAGTGTTGTCACATGAAAAGATAGAAGAAAATATTTACAAAAATGTGAGTGGTGTACTTACTTTTGTGTGATACGGTATGTGGCATGGGTAGAGGTCTTCCCTTTATATCATACTTTGTTTTCCAGTGTTGTTTGAACCCGCTTCTATTCTTCCTCCGCCGCCTGATGGAAACGTGACAATCTCCTAAGAAGTGCATTTAATAAGTGATTAGTGTTTCTGAAGCTCGCTGTACTTACAGTCATTCAGCTTCACGAAAACACCTTCCTCCTGACAAGTTCATCCATCAGCCACATCTAGATTGAGGCATTTAAATGTTACAAATGATCCGCGTGAGGCAAAATCATTCATCTAAATCCGCAACAAAGAAGTGGAGTCATAGAATATTTATTACAATTAATGATTGGCCGCGCAGGGATCCCGGGCTCCCATCTTCATATCAATAACTCCACTTCTACATTTACTATCGATTCCACATTAGTAAAGGCTAATGAAGGGCCGGGGACAGTAACGGTGATTCCTGCTCTCTGTTTATGAGATTGTACAAGTAGAAAGATAAATAAAAGAGAATAACGTGTAATTAAACCAGCGCTCCTTCTCCGAAAGATGAAAAGCTCCTTCATTAATGAAGTATTGGTTAGCGATGTAACTTGGCAAGGGATGGAAGCTCGGTTCATTTTCATCCAGGCTCTGCATTGGAGTCGAATATAAAGCTACAGCGCTATGTTGACCACTTGATGTAGATAAGAACCCGGTGGATGGGAGCTGAAGGGATGAGCGTTCAATAAAAGTCACTAGAAAGCACTGGAGACCGTTGACTCTCCTCTGGACCAGGTCTTGAGTAACCTAATGCACATCCCAAAAATTATAGCAGAAGAGGGCGCCACCATCTAAGTCATTGGTGCTCAACCTGTGGCCCTCAAGCTTGAAGTGCCATGAGGCATTGCAAGGCTGACAGCTACAAGCATGAGGCCGCGTACACACGGGCGGGGAATCCCGTTGGGGGAAAAAAAACATTGGTTTTCCCGACGGGATTCCCGGCAAGCTTGCCTTGCACGCCGAGTGTACACACGGCCATTCAAAAGAACCGCCGTTCTTTTGAATGGCAAGAACGCGGTGACATCATCGACTACGACAAGCCTGCGCTCGTCACATTCAATGCCATCGCCGCCATCTTGCTACACCCTACACTGCCCTTGTATGCTTTTCGAGCATGCCCGGGTTTACCGTGGAACAGGTAAGCATACAGACGACTGGTTTTCTCGGCAGGAAACACTCTGCCGAGAATCCCGACGAGAAAAATAGAGAGCAGGTTCTCTATTTTTCTCGTCGAGATTCCCGGCAGTTTTCCCGATGAGAAACCATACACACGAACGGTTTTCTCTGCAAAAAGCTCTCCCAGAAGTTTTCTTGCCGAAAAAAACGGTTGTGTGTACGAGGCTTCACTTTCAAAGCCTGAAGCCTCGTACGCACGACCGAGAATCTCGACGCAAAAAAAAACGTTGTTTTTCTCGACGGGTTTCTTGTCAAGCTTTCCTTGCATACACACTGTCAATCCGAAATCTCGTTGGTCTAAAGCGCGGTGACGTACAACACGTACGACGGCAGTATAAAGGGGAAGTTCCATTCTCATGGCGCCACCCCTTGGGCTGCTTTTGCTAATCTCGTGTTACCGCGTGTTAGTAAAAGTTTGGGGAGAGACGATTCGCGCTTTTCAGTCTTCGTGCTTTCAGTCCGTTACAGCGTGATGAATGTGATATCTCCATTACGAACGCTAGTTTTACAAGAAGGTGCGCTCCCGTCTCATACTTGATTCTGACCATGCGCGGTTTTTGAAGACTCGGAAAAGCATACACAGGAACGGTTTTCTCGTCCATATACAGTCTGACGAGAATTACAACGAGAAAAAAGAAAGCAGGTCTTCTTTTTTTCTCATCGAGATTTTGGGCAGTTTTCTTGATGAGAAACCTGAAAGCCTCGTACACACGCACGGTTTTCTCGGCAAGAAAGCTCTCCCAACAGTTTTCTTGTTGTCTCTTGCCGAGAAAACCGGTCGTGTGTGCGAGGCTTCAGGCATGATGGGACTTGGAGTTCTGCAACAGCTGGAGGACCACCGGTTGAGCACCCATGATCCAAGTGCAGGCTATATAATTGGGTTAAGATTTGTTTTACTTTCGTCGTGAAGGGGGGGGGGTTAATGTAATAAAATGTTTTTTGGGTACTGGATTAAAAAAAAAAAAAAAAAAAACGGGCATCTGGAGGAAAACCATGCAAACATGGGGAGAAGAACTTTACATACTCCATGCAGATACCAAAATTAAAGGAGCACTATACCTTTTTTTTTTTTTTGCTTTAAAATAACAAACATGTTATACTTACCTCCACTGTGCAGCTCGTTTTGCACACAGTGGCCCCGATCCTGGTCTTCTGGGGTCCCTCGGCGGCTGTATTGGCTCCTCCCCTCAAGGACTCCACACCTTAATGCGAGTGAGCTCGCATGGTGTGGAGTGATTGCGGGCACGCTCCCGTGATACAGCGGCGGCCATAGCCGCCGACTGTATCACTCGGCCCCGCCCCCCGGCGTGCCGCGTCATTGGATGTGATTGACAGCAGCGCCAGCCAATGGCTGCGCTGCTTTCAATCTATCCAGTGTAGCCAATCGGCGGCCAGGCAGAAAAACGAAGAGGATGACGGGGACGAGCATGGGACTTTCGAGGGGCCAGGTAAGAAAAACGGGGGCTCGGGGGGGGGCCGTATTGTCGAATGTTTTTTCACCTTAATGCATAGGATGCATTAAGGTGAAAAAACATGTAACTTTACTACTCCTTTAAGCAGAAGAGGGCACCGCCATCTAAGTGCAGAGTATTTATTTTAACCACTTAAGGACCAGGCCTATTTTTCAAACTTGTTGTTTACAAGTTAAAATCAGTTTATTTTTTTGCTAGAAAATTACTTAGAACCCCCAAACATTATATATATATTTTTTTTCAGACACCCTAGGGAATAAAATGGCGGTCATTGCAATACTTTTTGTCACACTGTATTGGTGCAGCGATCTTACAAACGCAATTTTTTGGGAAAACATTAACTTTATTGATTTAAAAAATAAGAAAACAGAATAAGAAAAAAAAAAAGAAAACAGTAAAGTCGGTCGGTCCAATTTTGTTATATTGTGAAAGATAATGTTACGCCGAATAAATTGATACCCAACATGTCACGCTTCTAAATTACGCCCGCTTGTGGAATGGCGACAAACTTTGACACTTAAAAATCTCCATAGGCGAAATTTAAAAATGTCTACAGGTTGCATATTTTTTGAGTTACAGAGGAGGTGTAGGGCTAGAATTGTTGCTCTCGCTCTAACGATCGCGGTGATACCTCACATGTGTGTTTTTTTTTTTAAACACCGTTTTCATATGCGGGCGCAACTTACGTGTGCGTCCGCACGCAAGCACGACGGGACGGGGAACTTTAAAAAAAAAGTTTTTTTTATCATTATTTATTTTACTTTTTATTTTTACACTGTCCATTGAAAAAAAATTGGGGTCACTTTTATTCCTATTACAAGGAATGTAAACATCCCTTGTAATAGAAAAAAAGCATGACAGGACCTCTTTATTGTGAGATCTGGGGGTCAAAAATACCTCACATCTCATATTTACACTTCAATGCAATAAAAAATAAAAAATAAAAATAAAAAAAATACTTTTTTTTTCCAATAATTTTTTTCCCCCTTCAAGACCATTGGTCATGATCCTCCAATGTTATGGAGCCGAGTGGGGGCCGTCTTTCCCTCACTCGGTATCCGGCCTCAAAGGGGAGAGGACCCCATTGTCTCCGCCGCTACCGACGGCTCTGATAAGCAGCGGAGAGCGGCGGGAGGGGGGCCCTCTCCCGCCACCGATAAAAGTGATCTTGCGGCAAATCCGTCGCAGAGACCACTTTTATCTGAAAGCGCCGTATAATGACTGTGGGCGGTCCGCAAGTAGTTAACCACTTCAGCCCCGGAAGAATTTACCCCCTTCTTGACCAGAGCACTATTTGCCATCCGCACTGCGTCGCTTTAACTGACAATTGCGCGGTCGTGCGACGTGGCACCCAAACAAAATTTACGTCATTTTTTTCCCACAAATAGAGCTTTCTTTTGGTGGTATTTGATCACCTCTGCGGTTTTAATTTTTTGCGCTATAAACAAAAAAAGAGTGACAATTTTGAAAAAAAAAAAGCAATATTTTTTACTTTTGCTATAATAAATATCCCCCAAAAATATATAAAAAAATGAATTTCTTTCTCAGTTTAGGCCGATACGTATTCTTCTACATATTTTTGGTTAAAAAAATCACAATAAGTGTATATTGATTGGTTTGCACAAAAGTTATAGCGTCTACAAAATAGGGGATAGATTTATGCCATTTTTATTATTAATTATTTTTTTATTAGTAATGGCGGCGATCTGCGATTTTTATCGTGACTGCGACATTATGGCGGACACATCGGACACTTTTGACACTATTTTGGGACCATTGTAATTTATACAGAGATCAGTGGTATAAAAATGCCCTGATTACTAGACATGTGCACACTGAAATATTTTGTTTCGGAATTTCGTTTTCATCCGAAAAATTTATTTATTTAGTTACTCCCGAAATTCGTTTTTATACATTTTTTCGTTAGAAATTGCATTCGTCCGAAAATCTAAATTAATTAAGGTCGAATCTGTCATTGAAGGCTTATGGCGTCTGTCGAATGTTCAAAGAAGATTCGACGGAGCAGCGAAACTGTACGACGCCGCAATCGTACATTTCTGGTCGAATGTTCCGCCTACAAGCTATAGTAGAATTCTAATGTTGTATGACACTAGTAATAATTATATTTATTAATTATTATTATTACTAGTCAACCAACATTAGAATTCTTCTATAGCCTATGGGCGGAGCATTTGACCAGAAATGTACGATTGCGGCGTCGTACAGTTTAGCTGCTCCGTAGAATCTTCTTAGAACTTTCGACAGACACCATAAGCCTTCAATGACAGATTTGACGTTTGTATGTTTTGCGATGCTTTGTCGAATCTTCGTCGTTCATGTTGAATTGTCAAGTTAGTTCTAGCTATTTTACTGCTCCTCCTCTTTGGTTACAATCAGCCAATAACATTCATCATTATTTTTATTTTACTTCCCCCTCCCAATTCCAGCAGCGATCTTTTCTCTCTATAATGTTGAATCTTTTCTCTCTATAATGTCAAATCTTTTCTCTCTATAATGTCAAATCTTTTCTCTCTATAATGTTGAATCTTTTCTCTCTATAATGTCAAATCTTTTCTCTCTATGTAGAATAATCTTGGACTAATAGAGTTAAAGGGGTTGTAAAGGTTTGTTTTTTATTTTCTAAATAGGTTCCTTTAAGCTAGTGCATTGTTGGTTCACTTACCTTTTCCTTTGATTTACCTTCTAAATGTTTTTTTTCTTTGTCTGAATTTCTCACTTCCTGTTTCTCCTCACTAAACTTCACACCATCATCCGAGTGGTGTTTAGTCAGCCAGAACAGCTTACTGAGGAGGAACAGGAAGTGAGAAATTCAGACAAAGAAAACAAAGAAAAAAAATATTTAGAAGGTAAATAGAAGGAAAAGGTAAGTGAACCAACAATGCACTAGCTTAAAGGAACCCATTTAGAAAATAAAAAACGAACCTTTACAACCCCTTTAAGGTTAGGCACATTCAACCACAGGTTCGATGGACACAGATTGTTATTGTCAGCATCATATGGAATCTCCTATCTATATCGAACTGTTGTTGCAACGAAAATGAAAATAAAGCATTTGTTTATGTCGGATCTTTCGTTTTTCGTATTCTGCGCTTTCGTTTTCATTTGTTAAAACGATAACGAAAATACCTGAAATTCAGACGAAGATGCATTCGGACGAAAACGAATGCACATGACTACTGATTACTGTATAAATGACACTGGCAGGGAAGGGGGTTAAACACTAGGGGGCGAGGAAGGGGGTTAAGTGTTTCCTAGGGAGTGATTCTAACTGTGGGGGGGATGGGCTACGAGTGACACAACAGTGATCGCTGCTCCCGATGACAGGGAGCAGTAGATCCCTGTCATGTCACTAGGCAGAACAGGGAAATGCCTTGTTTACATAGGCATCTCCCCGTTCTGCAGCTCAGTGACACGATCGCTGGACACCGGCGGACATCGAGTCTGCGGGTCTCGCGGGCACGATCGCGGAGCACGCGCGCCCGCACGACAACAATTTCAAAGCAACGTACAGGTACGTTGCTTTGCGCAGCCGTGCCATTCTGCCGATGTATATCGGCGTTAGCCTTTCGGCAAGTGGTTAATAATTGCATGGCTGTTTATATCTTGTGTGGTTGGAGTTCAGCTTCAAATCCGGTCATGTGGTCCGTCCTGTTGGTGGCGTGCCGTACTGTCCTTACACAACTTTGGAGGAAGTAGAACAGATCTAGCTCTGAAGTTTTGCCATCTACTAAGAACTTTCTAAAGGACTTTATCAACTCCCACGTGAAGGGCTCGCGCTCTCCCTCTAAATCAAGCAGATGTTTTTCACATAAATAGAAATAATATTTCTTTATTAAATGATCATAAGAACATTCTGTTTGCAGTTCTTATGGCATCGGCGGCGTGCGGTAATACCTCCCAGCCTTTCAGCTTTCTGAAGTGGATTTTAATTATATTAAATGCCACTTTTCCTTCTTCATCAGCTTGTTTTTTCATTGTTTTTTTTTTTTTTTTTTTTATTGTCAAGTTGACTGTTGGGAGAAAGAGCTTTTTATTAAAGCATTTAAGGGATAAATGTTCTTGTAATTTTACAGAAAGTTGTGTGCAGCTTAGAAGCTTTTGTTACCCTTCTTCTTCTTAACTTATTATGTTTATTATCCATATTTTATTATTATTAGGAGGGCTGTACTGAAAGTAATACAAATACAAAGTAATACAAAAATAGATATAACTTTTTTTCACTAACTTACATACCGTATATACTCGAGTATAAGCCGAGATCTTCAGCCCTTTTTTTTGGGCTGAAAGTCCCCCCCTCGGCTTATACTCGAGTCCGTGAAATTTAACATTGTAAATTGTACCTGAAGGCTGCGGCGTCCATCGTTTAAAACTTGCGGTCTCTTCCTGGTCCCTTCCATGATAGGCGGAACTGTGTCTGCTGAGAATCGCCTATCACGAACGTTCTCTCATCCTCAGTTTCCCAGCAGACGTCCGTGATTGGCGGAAACTGAACACAGTGTCTGCTGGGATGGGTGAAGATGAGAGAACGTTTGCGATTCTCAGCAGACACAGTTCCACCTATCATGGAAGAGACCAGGAAGAGACCGCGAGTTTTAAACGATGGACGCCGCAGCCTTCAGGTACAATTTACAATTTACAATGTTTAATTTTAATTCTAGGGAAACAGTGAGGATGGGCACAGTGAGGATGGGCACAGTGAGGATGGGCACAGTGAGGATGGGCACAGTGAGGACGGGAACATGTGAGGACGGGAACATGTGAGGACGGGAACATGTGAGGATGGGAACAGTAAGGTGGCAATGGGCTTAGTGAAGTTGCAATGGGTGGGCATTGTTGACCCTCGGCTTATACTCAAGTCAGTAAGTTTTCCCAGGTTTTTGTGGTAACATTATGTACCTCGGCTTATACTCTGGTCGGCTTATACTCGAGTATATACGGTAAGTCATTCAAATTTCACATGTTGGTTAAAGCGGATGTAGCCACCTCACCTCTCACTCCCTCCTTCTCTTCTCGGTCAATGGCTCTCGTCTAGGGGACCAGGGAGGAGAGTGTGGCGCACCACCAGCTCGTATCCTCTTATGTGCAGAGGTGTGAGCTATAACCTTTTACCTTCGGCCTGTGCCCCTGTCCAAAACCAAAACTTACCTTGAAAATTACCTTTTAACTCCCAGAAAGTCAAGTTCCACACCACTGAAAGTCCAACACTTATTTATTCTTCAGAGCAATAAATAGTCCTGTAAGAGCGACTGGTCAGACATAGAACAGAACACAGTGGAGAGGAGGTCCAGGCACAAACTTGAACTTGGGTTTTCTCCTGTTCCGTTATAGCGCGAACAGGCTTGGCGCACAGTCGCTGCCACCGACCGTGAGGGGGTCCCTGCCACAGACCAGATGAATAAGGCCTCTGCCACAGACCTGGTTGTTGGGTTTCTGCCACCGACCTGATTCACGATGGGTCCCTGCCACCGACCATGAGAACGTGGACTACCTTCTACAGGAAATGGCCCCGGTCAGAGAGAGGACATCCATCCGGCCAGTTACCAGAGGCCCCGCCGTCACCAGCAAATGCTGCACTGGGTCTTCGGAAGGGTGATTTTCTTTCGCTCTGTGTACACGGAGCCAAGATCTGTGTCATTGTTACTAGGCAGAGCAGGGAAATGCTTGTTTACACAAGCATCTCCCTGCTCCATACCTCCGTGAGACGATCGCGGGGATCCCCGCGGCGATCGAGTCTGCGGGACCCGCGGTCGAACTCACGGGGAAGGCAGGGGGCTCGCGAGCGCGCCGGCGGTGTGTGCGCGACCCCCACGTCGGCCAGTTAAAGGGGACGTACAGGTACGTGATTGTGCCTGTACGAGCCATTCTGCCGACGTATATAAATAGTGCATGGTCGTTAATAGGGATGAGCCGAACACCCCTCGGTTCGGTTCGCACCAGAACCTTCGAACGGACCAATAGACGCGAACGTTCGAAATCTAAAGTGCTAATTATAACGGCTAATATGCATGTTATTGTCCTGCCCGAGGGGACATGTATCAATGTAAAAAGAATCTTTTAAAACGGTCGTTTTTTCGGGAGCAGTGATTTTAATGATGCATAAAGTGAAAAAAAAAAGTGAAATATTCCTTTAAATATCATACCTGGGGGGTGTCTAAAGTATGCCTGTGAAGTGGCATGTGTTTCCCGTGTTTAGAACTGTCCCTGCACAAAATGACATTTCTAAAGGAAAAAAAGCCATTTAAAACTGCTTGCGGCTGTAATGTAATGTCTGGTCCCGGTAATATGGAGAGAAAAATGGCATGGATACCACACCCACCCCTTACCCCAGCCCATTACCAGCCCCTTTGGGTCTTGTATGGATATTAAGGGGAACCCCGCACACAAAATAAAAAAGGCCCTATATACTCTGAACAGCCGTATACAGGCGGTGCATACAAGACAGGGACTGTAGGTTTGTTCTTAACCACTTAAGCCCCGGACCATTTCGGGCCATTAGGACCAGGCCTGTTTTTGGGATTCGGCACTGCGCTGCTTTAACTGTAAATTGTGCGGACATGCAATGTTGTACCCAAATGAAATTTGCGTCCTTTTCTTCCCACAAATAGAGCTTTCTTTTAATGGTATTTGATTGCCTCTGCGATTTTTATTTTTTGCGATATAAACAGAAAAAGACCGAAAATTTTGAAAAAAAATGATATTTTCTACTTTTTGTTATAAGAAAAATCGAATAAACTCAATTTTAGTCATACATTTAGGCCAAAATGTATTCAGCCACATGTCTTTAGTAAAAAAAATGTCAATAAGCGTATATTTATTGGTTTGCGCAAAAGTTATAGAGTTTACAAACTAGGGTACATTTTCTGAAATTTACACAGCTTTAAATTTATGACTGCCTATCTCATTTCTTGAGGTGCTAAAATGGCAGGGCAGTACAAAACCCCCCCCCAAATGACCCCATTTTGGAAAGTAGACACCCGAAGGAAATTGCTGAGAGGCATGTTGAGCCCATTGAATATTTTTTTTTTTTGTCCCAAGTGATTGAATAATGACAAAAAAAAAAAAAAATTACAAAAAGTTGTCACTAAATGATATATTGCTCACACATGCCATGGTTATATGTGGAATTGCACCCCAAAATACATTCTGCTGCTTCTCTTGAGTACGGGGATACCACATGTGTGGGACTTTTTAGGAGCCTAGCCACGTACGGGACCCCGGAAACCAAGCACCGCCTTCAGGATTTCTAAGGGCGCAAATTTTTGATTTCACTCCTCACTACCTATCACAGTTTCGAAGGCCATAAAATGCCAAAATAGCACAAAACCCCCCCAAATGACCCCATTTTGGAAAGTAGACACCCCAAGCTATTTGCTGAGAGGCATGTTGAGTCCATGGAATATTTTATATTTTGCCACAGGTTGCGGGAATATGACAAACTTTTTTTTTTTTGCACAAAGTTGTCACTAAATGATATATTGCTCACACATGCCATGGGCATATGTGAAATTACACCCCAAAATACATTCTGCTGCTTCTCCTGAGTACGGGGATACCACATGTGTGAGACTTTTTGGGAGCCTAGCCGCGTACGGGACCCCAAAAACCAAGCACCGCCTTCAAGGTTTCTAAGGGCATACATTTTTGATTTCGCTCCTCACTACCTATCACAGTTTTGAAGGCCATAAAATGCCAAGATGGCACAAAATCCCCCCAAATGACCCCATTTTGGAAAGTAGGCACCCCAAGCTATTTGCTGAGAGGCATGTTGAGCCCATTGAATATTTTTTTTTTTTGTCCCAAATGATTGAATAATGACAAAAAGAAAAAAAAAAAATGTACAAAAAGTTGTCACTAAATGATATATTGCTCACACATGCCATGGTTATATGTGAAATTACACCCCAAAATACATTCTGCTGCTTCTCCTGAGTACGGGGATACCACATGTGTGGGACTTTTTGGGAGCCTAGCCGCGTACGGGACCCCAAAAACCAAGCACCGCCTTCAAGGTTTCTAAGGGCATAAATTTTTGATTTCACTCCTCACTACCTATCACAGTTTTGAAGGCCATAAAATGTCAAAATAGCCCAAAACCCCCACAAATGACCCCATTTTGGAAAGTAGACACCCCAAGCTATTTGCTGAGAGGCATGGTGAGTATTTTACAGCTCTCATTTGTTTTTGAAAATTAAGAAAGACATTTTTTTTTCTTTTTTTTTTTCTTTTTTTACATTTTCAAAACTTTGTGACAAAAAGCGAGATCTGCAAAATACTCAACATACCTCTCAGCAAATAGCTTGGGGTGTCTACTTTCCAAAATGGGGTCATTTGGGGGGGTTTTGTGCCATCTGGGCATTCCATGGCCTCCGAAACTGTGATAGGCAGTGAGGAGTGAAATCAAAAATTTACACCCATAGAAATCCTGAAGGCGGTGCTTGGTTTTTGGGGTCCCGTACGCGACTAGGCTCCCAAAAAGTCCCACACATGTGGTATCCCCGTACTCAGGAGAAGCAACAGAATGTATTTTGGGGTGTAATTCCACATATGCCCATGGCATGTTTGAGCAATATATCATTTAGTGACAACTTTTTGTACATTTTTTTTTTTTTTGGTCATTATTCAATCACTTGGGACAAAAAAAAAAATATTCAATGGGCTCAACATGCCTCTCAGCAAATAGCTTGAGGTGTCTACTTTACAAAATGGGGTCATTTGGGGGGGTTTTGAACTGTCCTGGCATTTTATGCACAACATTAGGAAGCTTATGTCACACATCATCCACTCTTCTAACCACTTGAAGACAAAGCCCTTTCTGACACTTTTTGTTTACATGAAAAAAAAAATTTTTTGCAAGAAAATTATGTTGAACCCCCAAACATTATATATTTTTTTAAAGCAAAGGCCCTACAGATTAAAATAGTGGGTGTTGCATTTTTTTTTTCCACACAGTATTTGCGCAGCGATTTTTCAAACACATTTTTTGGGGGAAAAACACACTTTTTTTATTTTTAATGCACTAAAAAACACTATATTGCCCAAATGTTTGATGAAATAAAAAAGATGATCATAGGCCGAGTACATGGATACCAAACACGACATGCTTTCAAATTGCGCACAAACGCGCAGCGGCGACAAACTACATTCATTTTTAAAAGCATTTAAAAGCCTTTACAGGGTACCACGTTAGATTTACAGAGGAGGTCTACTGCTAAAATGACTGCCCTCGATCTGACCTTCGCGGTGATACCTCACATGCATGATGCAATTGCTGTTTACATATGACGCTAGACCGACGCTTGCGTTCGCCTTTGCGCAAGAGCAGGGGGGGACAGCGGTGCTTTTTTTTTTTTTTTTTTTATTATTTATTTGGCTTTTTTATTTTTTTTTTAAACTGTGCCTTCCATATTTTATTTTTTTACCATTTTTATCGTTATCTCAGGGAATGTAAATATCCCCTATGATAGCAATAAGTAGTGACAGGTACTCTTTTTTTGAAAAAAATTGGGGGGTTAGACCCTAGATCTTTCCTCTGCCCTCAAAGCATCTGACCACACCAAGATCGGTGTGATAAAATGCTTTCCCAATTTCCCAATGGCGCTTTTTATATCCGGGGGGGGGGACATTCCCTCCCACTGCTTGTAAAAGCAGTCTAGAGGCTAATTATCTGCTAGAATTGCTTTTACATGAAAGCCGGCTGCTGGCTGAAAAGAATGATACCAAGATGATACCTAAACCCGCAGGCATCATTCTGGTATAAACATTCAAAGTCCAGCAACATACCAGTACGTTGCTGGTCCTTGTTGGACATGTATTGTAATCTTTTTTTTCATACAGCCTATTGGCTGAACGAAAAAAAGAGATTGATTGGTGGGTATGCCCACCATTAGAATACCGCCCTTCATCCACCCACTTCTAATGATGGGCATATATGCCGAAGCATGGGGGCATCCTCCCGCAAAAAAGTTATGCCGCGTACACACGGTCAAGCCTTCGTCGGAATTTCGACCGTATGTACGCGGCATAAAAGGTTATGCCGCGTACACACGGTCGGACTTTTCCACGGGCAAGCCTCCGTTGGAATTTCGACCGTATATACGCGGCATTAGGAGCAAAATCGCTCCTCCGCCCCTGCTGCCCCCATGCTTCGGCATATATGCTCTTTTTTTTAACTGTGGTAGTGAAATCACCTCCTACAGCGTTGGAGTCACGGCTGTCAAGATAAATAGATCCGCGCTGCAACTGAATGGCGTACCTGCTAAGCAAATGGTGGTTAACATTAAAACAAAGTAACATTACAGTACAACAGTAAGACCTTACCATGCCATACCTGCAAAGCAAATACCAAAACAAAACCTAGTAAAAAATAAAAAAATGTTTTAACGCAACCTGTGCCTAAAATATATATATGCCGAAGCATGGGGGCATCCTCCCGCAAAAAAGTTATGCCGCGTACACACGGTCGGAATTTTCCACGGGCAGGCCTCCGTCGGAATTTCGACCGTATGTACGCGGCATTAGGAGCAAAATCGCTCCTCCGCCCCTGCTGCCCCCATGCTTCGGCATATATGCTCTTTTTTTTAACTGTGGTGTCACGGCTTTATGTATCGTGGGAGCAAACGCTGTTGCTGTCAAGATAAATAATTTCGCGCTGCAGTTGAATGGCGCACCTGAAAACAAAAAATTACATACCTGAAAAGCAAGCATGATAAAACATTGCAGAATAGAATACAGTAAAAAAGAGCAGAACAATAGAGAGAAAATAGAGAGAGAGAGAACAATAAAACGACAACTATTTTTGGTTTTTTTATTTTATATTTTTTTTGTGTTTTGTTTTTTACGTTTTTTTTTTTCTTTTTTACACTTTTTTTGTAACTTTACAACTGTAATGGTTCGGGTCTCTCAAAATGTAATGGCATCTTGGGAGACCCTGTGTAAGTGTGTCCTTGTCTGTGAAATGCTGTACCCTACGCTAAAACTTCACTTTTGAGTGGTAGCGTTCAAAACATTCACCTTGGACTGGTTGATATTGATGGTTGCTATGGACTGGTTGCTATGGACGGTTGCTATGGACAGTTTCTATGGACGGTTGCTACGGATTGGTTGTTATGGACGGTTGCTATGGATTGGTTGCCATGGACAGTTGCTATGGACTGGATGCTATGGATAGTTGCTATGGATGGTTGCTATGGACAGTTGCTATGGACGGTTGCTATGGACTGGTTGCAATGGATGGTTGCTATGGACAGTTGCTATAGACTGGTTGCTATGGATGGTTGCTATGGACGGTTGCTATGGACTGGTTGCTATGGACGTTTGCTATGGACTGGTTGATATGGATCAGGCCTGTCTCTGCGAACGCTGCAGTTATGTGTGTTGTGTTTGGTAAGTGACAGTGATCGATCGATACTGCACTTGGGTGGGCTGGGCTGGGCTGGGCGGAGGGGCTAAACGCAGGCGCTAGCAGGTATCTGGGCTGATCCCGCTAACACTGCGTTTTTGGGAACCCTAAACCGCTGGGGATGCTAGTATAGATCTGATCAGATACTATACCACTAAGGGGGGTGTATGCTTTGCGCGTGGGTGTTAGCGTTACTGGCACTAACCTAACACTGCCTGGGGCGACGCAGACCCTCTCTGGCGCTAAAACCTAATTGATCTCACCCGCCGGGCGATCAGGGGGGTTAAACCTTTATTGGGTTATATACGGCGGGTGCCCTGATGCTATAAAAAGCAAACTAATCAACCAGCGTCACCCGTAACCTTTATATGGTGATCACTGGTGAAAGGGTTAACTAGGGGCAATCAGGGGGTTAAAACCTTTATTAGGTTAAATATGGGGGTACCTGACACTATATAAAAACCTGACGGGTAACCTAAATAACTAAATAACTTACTGGCTAACCAGTGACACCAGTGACGCTTATACGGCGATCACTGGTGAAAGGGTTAACTCTAGGGGCAATCAGGGGGTTAAAATAATATATGGGGGTACCTGACACTAATAAAAACCTGCGGCGAACCTAAAAAAAAATAACTAATAATCTAAAACACCAGCGACACGAATACAGCGATCGGAAAAACAATCGCTTAGTGACGCTGAAGTTAGGGGGTGAAAGGGTTACCTGGGGGGTGATCAAGGGGTTAAACCTTTATTAGGGGGGGTTAGGGGGCTACCCTGGACCTAAAGGGGCCTAATCCTAACTGCCCTGCAACTTTTTACAATCACAGATGACACTAAATGCAGTGATCAGTAAAATAAATGATCACTGCAATCAGTGACACTGTGATTGGGGGCTTTGGGGTGACCTGGGGGGTGATCTGGGGGTGACTGGGGGGTGATTTGTGTGCCTATGTGTACCTACGTGTCAGTGGACTGTTGGTGCACTAACCTGCTTCTTCTCTGCTCGGCGCCGGGAACGAAAAGACCGCAGCGAGGGAGATGACATCACTTCCTCCAGCCTTGTTTACATCACATGGCGGAGGAAGCATTTTCATTGGCCGGGAGCGATCGCGAGGGGGGGGGCGGAATCGAGCGGCCGCCCCCTCATGCCTGATCGCTCCCGAGCACTTAACGGCCGCTCACTGCAGTGAAGGGGGGTCCGGATGGACCCCCCAACTGCACAAAGGCGATCACGTAGATCTACGTGATTCTGCCTGTCCGTGCCATTCTGCCGACGTAAATCGGCGGTGGGCGGTCGTTAAGTGGTTAAGTAGAATCTGTTTGTAATTTTGAACAGGTACATTGTTTAAGTGTAGCTCCAGCCAAAAAATCTATTTTTAAGCTTTTTGGAGAACATAGGGAAGGGTTATCACCCCTGTAACATTTGTTTTGCTGTCTGTGCAGTGTGCACCTGTTTAGAACATTTCACCTCACTTTCCGTCCTAATGACAAATGTTTTTGGAAAATTTGGGGTTTTTATTGAAACAAGAATTGGTGATAAAGCATCAGTGGAGAGGAGACACTTTTTTCCCATATTAACTCTTACAGGAGAGAATTTCCCCTCCTAGGGGTAGATTTCATCTCACTTCCTGTTGTCTTCTTCCGTTTGCAAGGAGGAGTCGTTTGTAAGTTGGATGTTTGAAAGTAGGGACCTGCCGTATATACTCAGCTGAAATTTGCCCCTTAGGTGTTGGTGTTGCCACAACACTGTGAGCCCTCACAGTTACTCTTGGTGGGCGCTGGAACGCCCTGCTGTCAACTATTATATCAGGAATTGTATTTACATGCCATTGTTAAACAGTGGTAGGAAAAATTGGGCCTTTGGTGGTGGTGGTGGTGGTGGTGGTGGTGCTGGTGCCACAACACTGTCAGCCCTCACAGTTACTCTTGGTGGGTGCAGCAATGGGCCCTGCTGTGAATTATTAGATCAAGAATTGTAATGACACGCCCCTGTTAAACAGGGACAGAAAAATTGGGCCTTATGCACTGGTGCCACAACACTGCAACCCCTCACAGATACTGTACTTAGAGCGCAGAAATGAGCCATGTTGCAAAGTAAATCATCAAAAATGTAGGCTTTAGGTGAATGCTATGCAAAGCACACAGTAGTACACTAAGTGAAACACTGACTGTCTGCAGCTAGCACAATCACCGGCCTGCCTGTCACAGTATAGAGAATAACAGGAACGGATCTAGCTAAACTCAATACAATGTATAAATATATATACAACACATAGGATGCATATATATTAGGGTGACCAGACATCCCCAGTTTCAGGGGACAGTCCCCAGATTGAGGACACTGTCCCCGGAACAAGTTTGTCCCCGGTTTTGTCCCCGGATTGGATTTGAACAGGGGCTGGGGCAATTTCAAAGACAGTCAGTGCAGAATAAAAAGAATAATCTGAATTACACACCCCGCTCCGCCGCTCCTACTAGCTTAGGGGGTGTTTTTTTTTCCATTATCTGTGCCCCTTTCTGATGATCATGTGCTGGTCAGAGCGGAGGGAATATTTCTTCAGTTTCGGGTGCCCATTCAGCTCCGCTCACATGTTCTTATGCCTTGGCTCAAGTCTCGGCCAGCCGCCTGCCTGTTTATCTCCTTGCCTTCCCTGGTGGAGTGATCTTACTTCGCTCCCCACCCAGTAGTAGCTGGGGCCCGGAGAGTGAGACTTAAAGTAATTGTAAAGGACCATTTTAAAAAGAAAATATCAAACCTCTCATACTTACCTCCACTGTGCAGCTGGTTTTGCACAGAGTGGCCCCGAACACCGACTTCTGGGGTCCCCCTTTAACAGGCTTTAACAGGCTGGCGACGGCGACGGGCAGAGAGTCGCTGATTGCCGCCATTACTAGTAAAAAAAAAAAAAATGTCCCCAGATTTCATTTTAAAAATCTGGTCACCTTAATATATATCCTCTACACACTGTAACAGCAGCTAACTGACTCGCCTGCCTGCTCTATCTAACTCAATATAAATGACACGGTCTGTCTCTCTGAAACTGCCTCTTTCACAAACGCCAACACACTACACAAGGCCGACTTCCAGGCGGCCTTATATAGTGTGGGGCGTGTACTAAACCCCCTGAGCCATAATTGGCCAAAGCCACCCTGGCTTTGGCCAATTACGGCTCTCAGTTTTTTCCGCGCTGTGATTGGCCAAAGCATGTGGGTCATAGTGTATACTTGGCCAATCATCAGCCAGCAATGCACTGCGATGCCGCAGTGAATTATTGGCCATGTCACGCAACACGAATTTGGCGCAAACGGACCATAACTTTCGTTCTTCGTCGAACGATCGAACAGCCGATGTTCGAGTCGAACGTGTGTTCGCCGCGAATGCGAAGCTCATCCCTAGTCGTTAAGTGGTTAAGCTAGTGCATTGTTGGTTCACTTACCTACCTTTTCCTTCGATTTCCCTTCTAAATGTTTTTTTTTTTCTTTGTCTGAATTTCTCACTTCCTGTTTCTCCTCAGTAAGCTTGCCCCTGTGTTGTCATATTCCGCTCCCTATCATAGAATGCTCCGGAAGTGACGTTGCGGCCAGAAATTTCACACTGTGCATGCGCTATGCGTTCCAAACACTTGCGGCATGCGTTCCAAGCGATTTACCACAATACACACCAGTGAAAACGTCAGATAATGTCGGCTCCCTATCACAGATTGGTCCTGAAGTGACAGTCCGTCGTCGCCATCTTGCTAGACCCCACACTCCGGCACAGTAATGATAGAGTGAGAAGGGGCAAGCGAACATCTTGTTACACCCACCGGAGTTTTACATTTCAGTTATTTTCAACACAAAATTTTGCTTATATGCCTAAATACAGTATTTAGAAATCCGACGGACTGTTTAGATGTTAAATTTTCAAATCAGAGGTAAACCTGCTGACCTTACATGGTTGCTAATGTGACAGAACACCTCTGATTTTCAAATTTAACATGTAAACGGATTTCCAAATACTGTATTTAAGCAGATAAGCTCCGTTTTGTGTTGAAAATAACTGTGATATCTAAAACTCCGGTGGGTGTAACAAGATGTCCGCTTGCCCCCCTTCTCACTCTATCATTACTGTGCAGGAGTGTGGGGTGTAGCAAGATGGCGGCGACGGAACGTCACTTCCGGACCAATCTGTGATGGGGAGCCGAGACAGCTGGTCCGTATTGTCGTAAATCATTTGGAACGCATGGCGCAAGCGTTTGGAACGCATCGCTCATGCGCAGTGTGAAATTTCTGCCCGCAACGTCACTTCCGGAGCATTCTATTATAGGGATCGGAACAAGACAACACACCCCCATCATCCGAGCCATTCTGGCTGGGGGTTAGTCAGCCAGAACAGCTTACTGAACAGCTTACCGAGGAGGAACAGGAAGTGAGAAATTCAGACAAATAAAACAAAGAAAAAAAACATTTAGAAGGGAAATCGAAGGAAAAGGTAAGTAAACCAACAATGCACTCCGTCGAACGATGTTCCGTCAAATGTGCCCGCCGTCGAAAAGGTCCCGTCGAATGTGCCCGCTGTCGAAAAGCGGCCACGCAGCCTCCTGTTCGTAAGTAGGAATCGTTCGTAAGTCGGATGTTCGTAACTCGGGGACTCCCTGTAGTGTGTAGCTGATGTGAGATATCAGAGTGTAAGCTCCTCTTGTGCTGGGACTCCTCCAAATACAAAGGCAGAAGAAGCATAAAGCTGCTCTGTGATTTTGTGGGTTGCGGAGACGCTTGCGATATCCTCTAATATTCCCTGACATTTAACACGGAATTCATTTCCTGATGCCAGTTACGTCTCATTTTATCAGTGTCACCTTTCATATGGAACATCAGATAGTGTGAGGATGCAGTGACAGATCTTATTATAATCCCTCACATTGTTTTACCCTCATGCCTGCCGCTGGAGATTACAGGGAAGAAACAGCAAACAAACAATCGCACATGATTGTCTGATGTGTTCTGTACTTGGAGCTCTGAGATCACCGAGTCCTCTGCAAAAGTTATCTCTTTTGTTTTATAGACCTAATTTCTGTAAGCAATCACAATAAATAATAATAATGATAATAACAAAAATAATAATAATTATTATTATTAGTAGTAGTATTATTATTGTTGTTTTTTTTATTATTATGTGTTTTTTAATTATGTATTTTCTTTTTTTTTTATTAAATATGTGTTGCTGCTGTTGTTATTTATAATTATTATTATGATTATTATTAATAATATTTTAACAAATACATATTTATTATGTCAGGCATAGGTTGGCAAGATAGTGGACTGTGTGTATGTGCTGCTTAGGTTTCTTACCTCTACATGGTGTAGGGTTTGTTTCTGCTATGGAGAAAACAAATGTTTTGTGTTCTCAAATCCTCATCAATCCTGGTCTGGATCCTGGAGGCTTTGTAGAGCTTTGGGTGAGATAATGCCTCCATTCCTAGGTCCACATCTTACCTGGTAGCTGTGTTACTATAGCTAATAGCACATATGTATGGAATAATGCATTTTGGTTATGTATTTTTTTTAGATGCTATGCTTCCACTATTCATTTGCTAATGAACTTGTTTGACTGGTTTATGGAGCAACATAAAGTAATGTTGGCAGGTAGTGGGGGGGGGCAGAAGAAAGTTCTTGAACGCAGCCATGTGCTGACAAGAAAGGGGAAGTAGTTTTGGAGGACTCAGAGAAGCAAGAATCAGTCTGGAAGAGATCCCAGATAGAAGGAAGACGACTCCATAATAAAGAGAGACTCAAAATAGGAACTTTACCTGGGGATGACACTAAATTTATAACTCATATTAAGTAACTATTTAGTGTATCCCTATCGCATACATTGTCCATGCCCATTTGTTTAGAAGGATAGATAGAATCGCATCTGTCATGACAGAAATTGCACTGTGAAATCGCATCAGATTCGCACCGCATCAGTGTGAACTGAGACTAAAAAACAAAGCTGTGCACAGGCTTTTTTGAAATCAGTCTAGTACAGATTTGTAGTCCTTGACAATGTCATCCCGAATCCAGGACAGATTTGTAGTCCTTGATAATGTCATCCCATATCAAGGAGCAGATTTGTAGTCCTTGATAATGTCATCCCATATCAAGGAGCAGATTTGTAGTCCTTGATAATGTCATCCCATATCAAGGAGCAGATTTGTAGTCCTTGACAATGTCATCCCGAATCCAGGACAGATTTGTAGTCCTTGACAATGTCATCCCATATTAAGGAGCCATGCCTCTTGGGAACACCTCCTGTATAGAAACTGTTCCATGTGTTCTCCCATACTAGTATCCCTAATGAAATTTCGGCCAGGGAATATCTTTCATGTCAAAGGTGACACTATTATTTTTTATAATACATTTATATAACTCTGACATATACCGTAGTGCTGTACAGAGAACACTGAGCCAGTCACATCAGTCACTGTACCAAAGGCACTTACACTCTCATTTCTAATTTCTAGATGGGTGGCCTAGGTATGGTCAACCCGCGTTTTTTTATGTTTTTTAACCACTTCCCTACCCAGCCATAGTCAAATTACGTCCACAGATGGGATCTCCCATCCTGGGTGGACGTCATATGAAGTCCTGGCTTTGTAGGGGGATATCTGAATGATGCCTGCAGCTAGAGGCATCATTCAGATATCCTTTTGAAGTGCCGGCGATTTTGTGCACCATAAGAATGATCATAGCGACGGTTCCACCGCTTGATCGTTTCTATAGGCGGCGGGAGGGGACATCCCCCCTCCCGCCGCCATCTGGTGCTTCTCCGGGCTCTCCCGTGCGATCGGGGACCCGGAGCGAATCTTCCGGCGCCGTTGGTGGGTCACGTGATGAGCATAGAGATGACTGGTGACCAGATGGTCGTCTCTATGATCGTCGGAGGCCCGGGCGCGATGTGATGACGTCACACCCGGGTCCTCAAATGTAAACAAAGCCGCCATTGCGGCTAGTAAGTATGAGATCAGTGAAAAAAAATTCACTGATCTCATGCTTTCCAGCCTGGAGGAGAGATGTGGGGTCTTATTGACCCCGCATCTCTCAATAAAGAGGACCTGTCACACACATTCCTATTACAAGGGATGTTTACATTCCTTGTAATAGGAATAAAAGTGATCAAAAAAAAAAAAAAGTAAAATAATTGTAAAAAAATAAATAAATAAGTAAAAAAAAAAAAAATAAAAAAAAAAAAATTCAAAAGCCCCTGTCCCCAGTAGCTCGCGATCAGAAGCAAATGCACACGTAAGTCGCCCACATATGTAAATGCCGTTCAAACAACATATGTGAGGTATTGCCGCGTGCGTTAGAGCGCGTGCAACAATTCTAGCACTAGACCTCCTCTGTAATTCTAACCTGGTAACCTGTAAAAAAAATTAAAGCGTCGCCTATGGAGATTTTTAAGTACCGAAGTTTGGCGCCATTCCATGAGTGTGCGCAATTTTAAAGTGTGACATGTTAGGTATCTATTTACTCGGCGTAACATCATCTTTCATATTTTCCCAAAAAATTGGGCTAACTTTACTGTTTTGTTATTTTTTAATTCATGAAACCATTTTCTTTTTAAAAAAAAGGCGTTTGAAAAATTATTGCGCAAATATCGTGCAAGAAAAAAAGTTGCAATGACCGTCATTTTATTCCCTAGGGTGTCTGCTAAAAAAACATATATAATGTTTGGGGGTTCTGAGTAATTTTCTAGCAAAAGAATGATGATTTGTACATGTAGGAGAGAAGTGCCAGAATAGGCCCGGTATTGAAGTGGTACAAAAAGCCCTGTATGGAAGTGGTTAGTTTTGCTAATGTAGCGGCCTCACCCCGTCTCCTTTGTCTAGGGGTATGTCACACGACAGGGTGAGATGCGCTATGGCCCATGTCCTCCCCATAGCTGTGGGTGAGGTGAAGGCCAGTACCAGATATTTCCTCGGGCCTATGTGCTTTTGTCTAGAATCAAGTCCCGCTGTGTCAACCATTCCCTCTGCTCCCATTAACCAGAGTTCCACCCACCGATTACAGTCCAACTCTTGCTTTATTGTACATCTCACAATAAACAGTGCTTCAGTAGCCAACTGGTTGCGACTTGATAACATGTTGATACAGGGGTGAGCAGGTCGAGGCACTATCCTGGTTATTAGCTAAACCACTGCGATCTCGCCAGCGGTTACTATAGCATTCAGCTAGAAAGGACTTAGAACTTGAGAGTCTCTACCAGCGACTCAGGAGAACGTAGATAGGAGTACCTTTGCTGCGCTGCGGCCCCTATCAGGGGAAGATGTCCCTCCAAGGGAGTTACCAGAGGCCCATCCGTCACTGGGTTGATGCTGCTCCAGACTCTCCGGATGGGTTACCTCCCCGGCCTCCTCACCTCAGACATGGGCCCCATCCACCTCAGGGACCCTCGGACGTCTCCACCCTCGCGGGATCCAGTCGAAGTCACTGGACGCCAGGCCTCCTAGTTTAGTACCTCACCCCAGGCTGAAGGTGCCTGGGATGGACTCCAACTCCATTCCGGTCAGGCCTAGGGCGCCTGGGCCGGAATCCAGAACCGCCCGCACCCAGGCCTAAGGTGCCTGGGCGCGTGAAGAAGATCCTCCTGAATACCTCGTGGTTAGGACGTCTCCCCCTTTTATCTCCTCCCATCGACACCACGGCAGGTTCCCCGCCCTCGCTGTACCATCTCCGGAAAGGGACAAAAAGGGTAGCACTGTAATGGCACATCTACCTTGAGCCTCCAGGTACCCCGCCACCCAGAGGCCAAGGAGATTATTACACCATCCAATCCTCCACGAACACAAGTGGTCCACTATTCCCATACTTACACACCTGAGTGTCCCACCTAAATTTAGAGACCCCGCTACATACTCCCCCCTGTGATTTGACGCTGGTCCCCAGCATCTGGTGCAAACCCATGTCTCCCATGGAGTGATGACACAAGTCTAGCCCCAGAGGCTATCGCTACATTTTTGAACCTCAACCATACCAAGACCTGCTCAAAGGGGAAAGGGAATGTAAAACAATAAAACTTTTCCCTAAAAACATCTATCATGTACACATATACAATCCCTTCCTTCACTGTCTAAGAACCACCCCATACTCAGCAGTCTTGACAGACGAATCTCCTGCAGAAGGGAAAAAAAAAACACACAAGAAAAGCCACATCCTGACATTTTTGTGTTAATTTGGAATGAATGGGTCCATCAACCAATAGACCCATTCACTCCAATGAGTAAAGTGATGCGCGTGTAAAAAAAAAAAAAAACAGCCGTTGCACAACACTGCCACCTGGTGACAGTGCAGCGGTAATGACACTTGGTGCAATCTTCATTCTTCCTGCGTCCCTACACTAATTCTACGCCAAAGTCTGTCTTGGAGCCGTGAGGAAGAGAGAACAAACAAAAACTGCTCTCATTCCTCCAAAGAGTAGAAAACAAAAGCCCAAATAAAAAAACTAGGGCACAGTTTGAATGCTCCGGTAAGAACACTTCTAGAAGATTGTAGGAAAGGAAACAACAAGTGAGTCTCTTCTCACAAATAGAACTTCGGGTCAGGCAAGAACAAGGGCTTCAGATGTTTATCAAAAACCTCAATTGAATAGTCAGCATACTCTCCATCTTTCCTGCAGATGCGCACCTTGTCTGCGTGGATATGGCGGCCCCACATCCAGTCTGCTCTGCAGTCCCGAAACTTTTTCGACACGGGTGGCAAACAGGACAAATATCTTCGTGCATGGGGTACTTTGAGCTTTTCCCAAACAAATTCGTCATACCATCTCTGGCGTATGACCTCAACTTCAAAAAGTAAGTCCCGAGGCAAGTAGGGATATTCTCATCCGTACTCACGGGCGACTCTCTGTGAGAAAAGTCGTTGCAATCTGGCCAAAGGAGGCATGGCTTCCCACTCACCTTCTCCGGGTTGAACGATGGCCTCCGGGTGCCGAGGTACTTTCACTACCTCTGATGGCTTTTCTCTCGGTGCTTGTAGTGAGGCTCGCTGCATCCCCGCCACCAAGACGGGCGATGTTGTAGATTGTGGGAAGGCACTTTGAGGACTAGACTTCCTCGTAGACTCCGGGGCTTGTACCCGGGGCGTGCTGTCTCCTATTGACATAGGGGAATCCTGTGGTACACGTAACACAGGCAATGGGCGTTTGTCCCAGCCCTTCCGATGAAACAGTTCATCAATCTCACCGTCATCTGCACAATCTGACAGCGACTCTAGGTCGGAAGTGTCATACATCTCGGCGGGAAGGTAGTCTCTGGTAGACGTGGTACTACCCTCCCTTGTGGGCTCCACCGGCTGTGGACCCCCGACACCTCCAACCACCACCACAGTCCCAGCCCCTGGCTCACCTTGACCTTTTGTAGAACAGGGATGTCCAGGACTCTTCCAACCGGATCCATCCAGGCCAGGCAGGCGACGGGGTGAAGCTTGACCACGACCACAGGAGGCCTGCACCAGGCCAACTTTCCTCTTTGGAGGTGGGAGCAGAGAATCTGTGGTGACCGAAGCAGCATCCTCGGATTTTTCTCTCTCAGTCTCTGATTGGGCAGTCACATCGCCCTGGTCAGTGCGTACGGGAACCTCCGCAAAGGCCTGGATCTCTCCTTCTAGAGTAGCGGTACCTGTGAGGCTGTTGAGGCGAAGGGCGCGGGGCCTTACTGTGGATGGCTCCACCTCGAACAAGAATTCTTTGCATGCCTCGCAACGCCCGAATGGCTTCAGGTGGACCACCAGTCCCGAGCATCCGGGACAGATCACGCCGAGGGCCTCCGTGTCTCTGCATGAGTACAAAGCCAACTGTCCTCGGGGCCTGAGTCTTATCCCCGTGTCTGTAAGGGGAGCAGCGAACGTAGTCATCTTCGTGGGGTAGGGAACCGGAATCCACGGGGAGCTTGAGGCTATCCCGACTGTCTGCTGCTCCATCACGCACTGACCACGCGCCGAAGTCTCCACGTGAGTTCCTCCACATGGCCAGACTCCTCCCATGACTTGCACGTTTTCGCGGGCTTCCATCAAGCTCCGCCCATGAACTGTACAGTCACAGGGTGCCTCGTGGCGCAGTGCAATAAAAGCCCCCACATGTAGTACTTCACACGGCTGGACTCCTCCCTCTTCTCGCTCCTCTGCATGGGCCTTTCCCGTCCTAGGGTCATTTCCACGACTTTGAGCAGGGATGCACTTTGGCCAATCACATGGCCGACCTGCTCGGAACTCCTCCGGGCAGCAAAGTCCAGACACAGCCATTCTTTCTTCCAAAGTTAAAACACATATCATCCCAGACTCACGAGCCCCCACGTGTAGCGGCCTCACCCCATCTCCTTTGTCTAGGGGTATGTCACACGACAGGGTGAGATGCGCTACGGCCCATGTCCTCCCCATAGCTGTGGGTGAGGTGAAGGCCAGTACCAGATATTTCCTCGGGCCTATGTGCTTTTGTCTAGAATCAAGTCCCGCTGTGTCAACACTTCCCTCTGCTCCCATTAACCAGAGTTCCACACACCGATCACAGTCCAACTCTTGCTTTATTGTACATCTCACAATAAACAGTGCTTCAGTAGCCAACTGGTTGCGACTTGATAACATGTTGATACGGGGAATGAGCAGGTCGAGGCACTATCCTGGTTATTAGCTAAACCACTGCGATCTCACCAGCGGTTACTATAGCATTAGCTAGAAAGGACTTAGAACTTGAGAGTCTCTACCAGCGACTCAAGAGAACATAGATAGGAGTACCTTCGCTGCGCTGCAGCCCCTATCAAGGGAAGATGTCCCTCCAAGGGAGTTACCAGAGGCCCATCCATCACTGGGTTGATGCTGCTCCAGACTCTCTGGATGGGTTACCTCCCCGGCCTCCTCACCTCAGACATGGGCCCCATCCACCTCAGGGACCCTCGGACGTCTCCACCCTCGCGGGATCCAGTCGAAGTCACTGGACCCCAGGCCTCCTAGTTTAGTACCTCACCCGAGGCTGAAGGTGCCTGGGATGGACTCCAACTCCATTCCGGTCAGGCCTAGGGCGCCTGGGCCGGAATCCAGAACCGCCCGCACCCAGGCCTAAGGTGCCTGGGCGCGTGAAGAAGATCCTCCTGAAGACCTCGTGGTTAGGACGTCTCCCCCTTTTATCTCCTCCCATCGACACCACGGCAGGTTCCCCACCCTCGCCGTACCATCTCCGGAAAGGGACAAAAAGGGTAGCACTGTAATGGCAAATCTACCTTGAGCCTCCAGGTACCCCACCACCCAGAGGCCAAGGAGATTATTACACCATCCAATCCTCCACGAACACAAGTGGTCCACTATTCCCATACTTACACACCTGAGTGTCCCACCTAAATTTAGAGACCCCGCTACACTAACATGCTGGCAAAGGAACCGCCTGGGTGGATTGGTATTTTTCAGTGCTGGTTTACGCCTTTTCTGTGAAGCTGGGAGAATGGTGGGCCAGTGAAAAGCCTGAGGGTCCAACATAGTAAGCTCCTGGCTTATGTTGCTCTGTGCCTGAAAATGCTCCGGTAGTGGCGAGTGACGGCTGAAGAAATTAAGTCTCTTCCTAGGAAGGCCCTGGAGAGGAGGGTTGTTGAATCTGCCTTTAGCGAACCATTGGCCTTGAGGGATTGCCCAGGCCCTGTTATGAGGGAGGGTCTGCGTTTGCTCAATCTAGAGAGAATCCCTTTAAAGTTTCGGGATTTGTCAACTTGAAGCATCACTCTGCGGAGAACCGTGGTTGTCCAAGAGTGGAGTGTGGTGGGGTGGAGGAGACAATAGACCATTTCTTGCTTCAGTGCCCCTTCAATGTACAGTACCTGCCGCCGATATTGTGTTTTGGGATCGCACTGGAAATCACAGCTGTGAGGCTGTGCTTCTCGCGCTTGCCGCCCCCACGAAATGCCGCGCATCCATAGGAATCCATTGGGGGCGGTGAGCGAGAGGAGCGACAGAGCTCGTCGCTGGCTCCCGTGACGGGGCTCGCAGGTGTCAATCTCGCTGCTAAAAGCGGCGAGATTTACACAATATCGGCGGCACCTACTGTAGAAGTCTATAAGCGGATGGGTGGGACTCTGGGAATTTCTTTCCTTTCCCGCTTGAGTTATGCAGAGTGGTCGTACGGGGCCTTTGAGACACATCGGGATTTTGATTTTGAGACACGTTTTCCAGTTGGCTTAGTAGTCCGTTTCTTCACATGGAATGCACGGTGTCAGGTTGCTAATAACGGTGCACGCATTGCTAGTAACGTGCACGCGTTCGGAACATGCGTGCTCCTTTGTCAGGGCTGCCTGACGAAGGAGCACTCATGTTCCGAACGCGTGCACGTTACTAGCATTATCCGACCGCGACCAGGGACTCTTGGACTGACGATTTCCCCCTGCGCCTTGTTTGCTCTAGCCTGGGACACTGGAAGCCACCGGTGCCCCCAGACAAGAACTTACAGCGCTAGAAGATCGCCTCTTGGAGCCCTGCTCTCCATATTGCTGTCAATTGGACATTTTCATGATATGCCTGTTTTTATTCTACTAAAATTAAAAAACGTGTGATAACACTACTGCACTTAGGTTGGCGCTGCTTGATTTCTCTTTTGCATGTATGGGTTACATGTGTAATTGTTTCTTAGCCTGAGGGTGTTTAGGTGGAGGTTACGGCTTTGTTCAGGTGAATCAGTATAATAATAATATGAAAATGCGTCTTGGTTGGTATATATTTTTTTTTTAATGTTTTTTTCTGGCAAAAAAAAAAAAGCCATTTTCTGTTTCTATGCTGATGTAAGCTATTGTTGTTTATGTATTTTTATTTATTTTGCACATATGTAAATATGTTTTTATTATTTTTGTAAGATTTTTAACCACTTAAGCCCCGGACCATTTTTTACTTTTTGCTATAATAAACATCCCCAAAAAATATATAAAAATATTTTTTTCCTCAGTTTAGGCCGATACGTATTTTTCTACATATTTTTGGTAAAAAAAAATCGCAATAAGGGTTTATTGATCGGTTTGCGCAAAAGTTATTGCGTCTACAAAATAAGAGATAGTTTTATGGCATTATTATTAATATTTTTTTTTTATTTTTACTAGTAATGGCGGTGATAAGCGATTTATATCATGACTGCGACATTATGGCGGACACATCGGACACTTTTGACACATTTTTGGGGCCATTGTCATTTTTACAGCGATCAGTGCTATACAAATGCACTGATTACTGTGAAAATAACACTGGCAGTGAAGGGGTTAACCACTAGGTGGCGCTGTAGGGGTTAAGTGTGCCCTAGTGAGTGTTTCTTACTGTAGGGGGGATGGGCTACAGGAAGCAGTGATCACTGTCATTGTCACTAGGCAGAGCGGGGAGATGCATGTTCACATTAGCATCTCCCCGCTTTACCTCTCCGTGAGACGATCGCGGGTATCCCCGGTGCGATTGAGTCCGCGGGACCCGCGGTCAGGTTTACCGAGCTCGTAGTGGGCACGCGCGCACGCCACCGGTGGCGCGCACGTGTGCACAATGGTCCTTCCTTAAAGGGGATGTATATATACGTCCTTCTGCCCAGGAGTGCCAGTGTGTCGACGTATATAGTCGTGCGGCGGTCGGGAAGTGGTTAATAAACAAAAATTTACACTCTAATTTCCCCCCACAGTCACACACTATTATTATTATTATACATTTATATAGCTCTGACATATACTGCAGTGCTGTACAGAGAACACTGAGCCAGTCACATCAGTGTCTGTACCAGAGGAGCTTACACTCTAATGTCCCCCTCACAGCCACACACTATTATTATTATACATTTACCGTATATACTCGAGTATAAGCCGACCCGAATATAAGCCGAGGCACCTCATTTATCCACAAAAAAACTGGGAAAACGTATTGACTCGAGTATAAGCCTAGGGTGTCCATCTGCATGCCTCACTGTGCCTCACTTTGACTCACTGTGCCCATGCCTCACTGTGCCCATGCCTCACTGTGTCCATGACTAGACTGACGTTTAACATGGGAGTCTATGGAAGGGGTGCCCAGTTTGAAAAATTGGTACTCCCCGGCCATAGATCCCCCAGACAAAAAACATTGCACACTTATAGAGGAGAAATGGAGCTACGTGTGTACCTAGTTTTGGGTCCAGGGGACCTACGACCGGCCAATAACGGGTCCCCAAATTCACCGGAGAAATTACCATTTAACATGGGAGTCTATGGAATGGGTGCCCAGTTTGAAAACTCAGTGCTCCCCGGCCGTAGGTCCCCTGGACAACAAACTTTGCACACCTATAGAGGAGAAATTAGGCTACATGTGTGCCAAGTTTCGGGTCCAGAGGACCTACTACCGGCCAGGACCGGGTCCTCAAAACCACCAGAGAAATTACCGTTTAACATGGGAGTCTATGGAAGGGGTGCCCGGCTTTGAAAAATCGGTGCTCCCCCAGCCGTAGGTCCCCCGGACAAAAAGCTTTGCACACTTATAGAGAAGAAATGAGGATACATGTGCGCCAAGCTTGGGGTCCAGGGGACCTACGGCTGGCCAGTACCGGGTCCTCAAATTCCCAGAGATCAGGCGCAAAAAGGTGACTCGAGTATAAGCCGAGGGGGGCATTTTCAGCACAAAAGAATGTGCTGAAAAACTCGGCTTATACTCGAGTATATACGGTATATAGCTCTGACATATACCGCAGTGCTGTAGAGAGAACACTGAGCCAACGCATTTCAAGGGTTAGGCACAAACCCCCCTTCTTCAGTGTAGTTTTATTGTGCACGAGAAATCTGAATGGGTGGCTAGTCCTGGATTCTAATTCTTTAAATGCTAGAGTTGAAAGCTTCCTCAGTTGAGTTGTCAGGCAGCCATTTGATTTATTATTTGTTTAATTTGGAATGGTCACCAAGCTTGGAATCCAGCGCTGCATCAACCAATTTCAGTGAATGGGTAAAGTGACCGGGTCTCTTTAAAAGAGGAACACTTTAGAAATCACATTCCCCCCCAAATGAACCAAGCAAGGCTTTTTACCTTGGAATAATGTATGATACAAGAAATGTATTTGTACAGGCTGGCAGTCTGTCTCGCTTGTCGTTAATGTTCACACGCCGGTCGTACAAACAAAGTTAATTTGAATTTTTTTTATTATTTTTTTTTTCCATGTAAGTTACAGTTCTCTCTGCCAGAATGAAAGCATGATTGATAGCTTATCATAATCTGTCAATAGTGCTCCTCTGCCAAAAGTGAGAATACATTTTCATTATGCCTCCGTGGCGCTACGCCATCCGTAAATCCAGCGCCCGTGCGATTGCACATTTTTATAAACATTTATTAACTCAGCATCTCTGATCATATAAAAATACAAACATGTCCGAGCTCACTGCGGAATATTAAAAAGGTTAAAAAAAACATCCTTTTACTGGCAGAGCAAATATATTTTATTATTCTCCATCGTAAATTAGGGCCATTGGAGTTTATAGGAGATAAATAAGTGTTAAAAGCATGCAGAAAAAAAATGATAATATAATAGTATGGAAATAAAAAAAATGATATTTAACCACTTCCCGCCCAGTCAATAGCATATTGACGTCCGGGAAGTGGTTGTGTTATCCACACTGGACGTCATATGACGTCCTGCAGGATAACAGCCGCCGCGCGCCCGGGGGGGGGCGCGCATCGCGGCGATCGGTGGAGCGGTGGGTCAGTCTGACACACCGCTGCACTGATCTCGGTAAAGAGCCTCCGGCGGAGGCTTTTTAACACGTGATCAGCCGTGTCCAATCACGGCTGATCATGATGTAAACAGGAAGAGCCGTTGATCGGCTCTTCCTCACTCGCGTCTGACAGACGTGAGTAGAGGAGAGCCGATCGGCGTCTCTCCTGACAGGGGGGGTTCGCGCTGATTGTTTATCAGCGCAGCCCCCCCTCGGATACCCACACTGGACCACCGGGGAAGCCCCCCAGGACCACCAGGGAAGCCCCAAGCATGTGAATGGCCAGGTAAGTCCCCCATGGCCATCCACATGCACAAATAGATAAAAAATATATGCCAATCAGTGCCCACAAATGGGCACTGATTGGCACCATAATGGCACAACAAAAAATGCATGATGCCCAGCAATGCCAGCCACCAGTCATCAGTGCCACCTACCACTGTCCATCAGTGCCACCTATCAGTGCCCATCCGTGCCCATCTGTGCCCATAAGTGCCCACCTATCAGTGCCCGTCCGTACCACCTATTAGTGCCACCCATGAGTGCCCATCTGTGCCGCCTATGAGTGCCCATCAGTGCCGCCTATGAGTGCCCATCAGTGCCGCATACCAGTGCCACATATCAGTGCCCATCAGTGCCCATCAGTGCCCATCATCAGTGCCACCTCATTGGTGCCACCTCATCGGTGCCCATCAGTGTCGCCTTATCAGTGCCCGTTAGTGCCGCCTTATCAGTGCCCGTCATTGAAGTAGAAAAGGTACTTATTTACAAAAAAAATTAACAGAAACAAAGAAAAACTTAGTTTTTTTCTAAATTTTCACTCTTTTTTTATTTGTTATGCAAAAAATAAAAATCGCAGAGGTGATCAAATACCACCGAAAGAAAGCTCTATTTGTGGGAACAAAATGATAAAAAAATTGTTTGGGTACAGTGTAGCATGACCGCGCAATTGTCATTCAAATTGCGACAGCGCTGAAAGCTCAAAATTGGCTTGGGCAGGAAGGTGTATAAGTGCATGGTATTGAAGTGGATACATATATAATATATAAATTAAACAGAAAAAATAAAAAAAAGTACAAATGTAACATACATATACTGTGTATATATATATATATATAGGAAGGCTAGTATGCTGGCCTGAAATTATGGGAGGAGTTCGAGGGGTACTTATACAGACCATCCACGAGGGTCAGCGTCGGCTGTAGTGCGCGGTATTCGTCGTCATCAGCCGACGCCTTACGACTCGCAACGTCCGTGTAGTTGCTTTCGTACCTTCCAGCTTCGCTCGCAGTTGATCGTATCCCCGCTCGCGGTCGCAGGTAGGACCGGCTGTTACCGTTCGTACGAATCGTAGCGCCGGTACACGTTTCTTCTTTTTCAAAATCACACGGTTCATAACCCCGTGTTTTCCGTCTGCATCGTATGTTTATCGACTAGTCTAGTTGTCTTTCGTACCCTGTCACACCCACGTTGCTACCGGTAACGGTCCGTCCAGACACTACGGCTCTCAGAGCTGTTGTACGAATTACTCACAGCTCGCAAGGCTCTCGCCTCAGTCGCACATCCGATACCCAGTCGTCGGACTGGTATCCCACACTGCACTTCCTTATCCCTAGTCACTGATGCCCTACACCTCCTACGATACTCTCCCTTCACCTTACTGATGCCCCACACCTCCTACTTACACCATACACCAAACAGTCTGGGCCGGCTCTTGTCGCTAACAATCGGCACTACAGGCCGGACCCTCGACAATCACAAGCCCCTTCAACTTCGAAACAACGAACACCCGTCCGAGTCCAGCCGTATCTCCGGCGCTACGATTCGGACCCGGGAAATTCAAGTCCCCGCCTTGCACCCGTTATCAGCCCGTATACAGGCACAGCATCGGCTTAGAGATTCGGATCTCTGGCATCCACGTTGGTTCTGAGCACAGTCGCACCACCGGCTCATCGGCTCGGACCTACAAAACATCGAACCGCTAAACCATCCGAATTCAGTCGTAGCATAGGCTCAAACTTTCGAACCAATGGCATTTCCAAGCGATCCGAGTCCAGTCGCTTCACCGGCTCAATCGACTCGGATCTCTAGCAACAGACCCTCCTATCCGATCCGAACCCAGTCGTAGCATCGGCTTAAAGGTTCGGATCCTCCGCTAACATGGCCGATCTGGGCCCAGTCACACCACCGGCTCGTCGGCTCGGGTCCACAAACATCGAACTTTCGAGCTGATCCGAATTCAGTCGTAGCAGCGGCTCAATTTTTCGGCTCTATGGCATTTTCAATCGGTCGAGTCACAGTCGCACCACCGGCGCATACCGCTCCGATCTTCAGCAGTAAACTTCTTTAACCGATCCGAATCCAGTCGTAGCATCGGAGCATTTCGGATCCTCGGCTGAAACAACCAATTCGTTCGCAGTCACATACCCGGCTCTAAGCAGCTCCGACCCATACCTCCGATACAACGTCGAACGTCTCAGAACGTTACGAATCCAGCCGTAGCATCGGCCACAATGATTCGAACCCCAAGCCGCTATACACACGCATTACTTACCACTCCCGTTTCATCACGAAACGGCCATCCCCACACACTCGAAAGTCACAAACTCTTCTTCTTTCGTCTCCTTAAGGCATTTGTTCCTCGCAAGCGCTGCGAGCGTTCGACGAGTGGTTGCACACCAGCCACTCACCTCCTCCAGTAGTCAAACGGCTACTCACCGATTTCTCTATCCCTTTCCACCACACACGTCAGTTTAGATCGAGTTTCCATCCCGTCCACCCTGCAATCCAGGTCGGACGATATTTCCCGATAAAAAAAAAAAAATAAATAAAAATAAATAAATAAATAAATAAATAAAAAGGGGCAGGGGGTCTTACACACTTCTTCACCCGGAGCTACCTACCGCTCCCACAACTCTTCACGCCTACAAAAAAAAAAAATATATATATATAAAAAAAAAAAAAAAAAAAAAAAAAAATATATATATATATATAATAAAAAAAAAAAAAAAAAAGGTATGTATATATGTATATATATATATATATATATATATATATCTCCATGTCACCCTCCTCACAGGTCCCGGTCGACCCGTGTCTCGACCTCAACCAAGACAGGGCTCAAGTCAGGTGCGTAAACGCAAGGCCCCTCCTTGCTTTCTCTCCGCACTCTTTCACGACATATTTGTCTTCACATACACAATTCGACCGCTCACCAGGCGCTAGCAACTGCCACATACTTCTACGCATGACACTCTGTTTTCGAAGCCGATCCGAGATCCTTCACTACGCAGACAAGGTCTCCAACATCACCTTGCTGGCAGTGCAGGAGTTGGCAGACCGACCACACGTCATTGAACTACAGATCGAAACATTCCTACTTAGTATACCAGACTCCGGCTACCCGCCCCAGTACGCCCTGGGGGCTCTGGTTCATCAGTCTGTGCCAAGCACAGACGGCACCCGAGCTATCGGTTACCTAGCCAGTCACCTCCTGGTTCACCTCGGTTGCCACGCACTCTTTTGAGTTTTCCAAATTACACTCAACAAGCGCTCGTACGCAAAACTTGGCTATCCTCTGCGCCTGTCATTCCTTATTCTGTCCATCCTCCCTTCCTTCTCCCTACCCACTTTCGTACCTCCTCTATCCCCTCCATACCTGGCATCTCACTCTGTAAACATACATTCCCCCCCCCCTTTTTTCTTTCTCGTTTTTTCTCCAACCCCCAACATGTCGCAGACCGACTGCGATGACTTTACCTTCGTCCCACCGTCACCACGTTCGGGTTCAGCGGACGACTCCACACAGTCCCTCAGGGCTGGACCATCCCCAGGCTTACAGCCGAACTACGCCGTAGGGGCATCCCCTACCCGGCCACGGCCAGGAAAACCAAGCGGTTAGGCTGCTGTTCCATAACCAGCGGCAACTCTACCAGACAAATTCCGCTGCAGTCGATATCCTCGGCATTACTCAGCTACACGCCTTGGTGACCACACTGGCAACCGCAGTCACCGACGTCCAGGCTAGAGTAGGGGCCCTGGAAACACGGTCAGCCGCGCCCCTATCAGCCCCAGTCTCCACCGTCGTTACCGAACCCCCCACTGCAGGTACGCCCGACGCTTGCACCCCCTTTTTCTTCGCACCTGGTCCCAGCGGGCATCAGGAAGGACGTCCCCACGCATCTTCGGCACAGGTCATAACAGGGAACAAGCCGCGTGCCTAGGGGGACGTCTCAGTCATCCTAATGGCCAAGGACCCCAGGCTCGCTCGCAAACTCGAAAGCGACAAGTTTCGTGGTAGCCTCTGGAAGCCTTGGAGATGTAACCAGTCCTCCCAGTCAGACTAGGATGTCCAATTTGAGCACCGGGGGGCGCAGCCATCTCCAGCAACTTAATTTCAAGGGTTGCTTTTACCCCACCGCAAACTTCTGCACATCCGCCTCCTGTGCCAGAAGGCTCTCCCTAGAAATACCTGCGGCGCCAAGCAGCAGAGTCCAGCTAGACCAGGCCACATGCACTTCGAGCGGCTCGACTTTCTCTCCTCACATCCAACTTCCTCTCTAGCAGCCTTTCTAGTACAGGGGACACTACAGGGTTCCACACCGGACTCATTACACTGCCTGACTCATTCCAAAACTACCCAGTCAAACTCCTGCATACCCTCACAGGAGTTCTCCCAATGGTTTAGGATTCTTGTGAGATCTAAGAAATCCAAGAGAGGTCTTTAAAACCTTGACGTGCCCACAACCGTGAAGAAAGTAGAAAGACCGGCACAGTTCATCTCCTTCCTGGTAATCATTCTAGACAAACGCGCCATGCGGGCCAGCCCACCTCTCGGTAGATTGACCCGCATCAGGACAGTCATCCATACGTCTACCGACACGCAAGGGTGCACTAACCCACAGCTACAATCCCTACTGGGCATGCTCAAACCACGATGAGGATCGTCTCTCAAGGGCGATCCTTTATCGCACGCTTCTTAGTGTTCCTCTCCCAGGCACAAGACCCTGACCAAGTCATTAAGCTAGACGCAGCCTCCGTAGCAGGATCTGGCCATGGGGGACCAATTCCTTGAGACCGGATAGGTAGACCCTTTTTTATCCCATCAGCATTCTCTTCGTCACCTCAGATAATCACGGACGTAGCAGCTTCCACAAGCTTCGCTGCAACTTTTGGCCATCATCGGTTTCAGGAGATCCGATCCATCAGAGATGCTCACAATTCCGCTTTTAGTCAGTCCTCCTCTCTATTTGAGATCTACCCCATAGTCGCAGCAACTCAAGTACGGGGCAGCCCCGGGCAGGACAGACCGCCACGTTCGCCACAGACAACCAGGCTACAGCCACAGTCGTTAACAAAGGCAGGTCAATAAATCGTTGTCCATCATGTCCTTCCCACGCAGGCTGTTGCTACTTTCCCTACAACATCAGCTCAGTAGCCTCAGTGTCCACACCACCGGTTAATGCAACACCTCGGCCGACGCGCTATCCCGCTTGACCATGCCACATCCTTTCACAGAAGCCGGAGCCGACTCGACCATGTCCGGCGTCCCACATTAGTCGCAACCAACTCTGGAATCGGATAGCACCTCCATGGTGCTACCTCCCTCATCAATGCATCCTGATCCGCCAACACACTACAGGTGGCGGCAACCACACTCTAGTACCAAACGCTTACCAGTGACCAGCGCCATACTCCGGGACATGTCTGCTATCCTTTCACGTTCTCCCTTCGGTCTATGGCCCAGCCTGGTAGTTCAAGCAGCCATTTACCTAGCCTTTTACGATTTTACGGCCCGGCGAATTGCTATCACCAGCCCTAAATGCCGAGTGCTACTCGGGCACCACCCGACTCGCCACCAGAGTCATTTCATCCTACACCCGACGGTATCGGAAATGATACAACCCGGTCCCGGAGTAGACATTAAACCTTTCCAGACACACAACGCCATGGCCGTTCTACGGTAATTGGTAAACTCTGCTGTCCGAGCCATCTGAGGACAGCCCTCTACTACCTTTCCCAACTGAACCCCTAAGCGGGAACCAGTTCGTCAGCCACGTCAGAACACTCCTGAGCATCTCGGGCCTTGACCCAGGATGTTACTCAGGACTCGCTTTCGCATTAGAGCAGCCCCAGCAACATCACGAAACAGAGTTCCTGACCACGCAATAAGGAAGATGGGCAGGTGGGAATCCTTGTGTTTCGCCCGACACGTCCCCGATCCTCAGTCAGAAATATCACAAGCCTTTAACAGTCTCGCTCTATAGTGGTTTACCTGACATAATAGATCAATTCCTTCCTAACCTTGTGTGACTTTTTGGCCCCTTTCTTTGGCATACCGTACAAAAGGCCAGGCCACACTTCAGGTCTTATTTGTGTTGTTAGTCTTGTGACGTGTTTATGTGATCCATATCTCTTCGGACAGAGGGCTCCGACCATAAATAGGAAGGCTAGTATGCTAGCCTGAAATTATGGGAGGAGTTCGAGGGGTACTTATACAGACCATCCACGAGGGTCAGCGTCGGCTGTAGTGCGCGGTACCCACCCACCCATATCTCCCTTTTCTAGGGCACTCCTCTACAACCAATTCTCAGCAGAATTATCTATCACTTCTATTCAGGTATGGCCCCTTTCTTTGGCATACCGTACAAAAGGCCAGGCCACACTTCAGGTCTTATTTGTGTTGTTAGTCTTGTGACGTGTTTATGTGATCCATATCTCTTCGGACAGAGGGCTCCGACCATAAATATATATATATATATATATATATATATATATATATATATACAGGGCTTTTTTTCACAGAGAATAGGTGCAGGAACTCCTCGCTTCTTGACTCCACCCCCTACCCACCTCCGAACACTGTTCCTTGGTTCCACCCCTTACCCTCCTCCCAGAACCACCCCCTTTAGAGAAAACAGAGCTAAGTATCATTTTGTGGTGCTAAGTATTTTGTATGGATTTCGTTAATGATAACAAGAAAGGCAATAAATTGGATCTGGCAACAACAGACACCCCAGCTACAATAGATCCACCGCAGCAACAATGGACTACCAACAGACAGCATCAATAGACCCTTCAGCAGCCAGCAACATTAGACCCCTTCCTCAACAGTAGATCCCTCCCAGCAACGATTGACCCCCTGCAACAAAAGACCCACCCCCCAGAATAATAGAACCCCCCACCCGCAACAATAGATCCTCCCCAGCAACAATAGATTCCCCAGTAGCCAGCATCAATAGACCCTTCAGCAGCCAGCAACAAAGATCCCTCTCTCAACAGTACATCCCTCCTAGCAATGACTGACCTCCCAGCAATATAATACCCGCCCCAGCAACAATAGACACCTCACGAGCAACGTAAGAACTCCCTAGCAACAATAGACCCCCTTCCTTTGCAAAAATAGATCCCCTCCAGCAAAAAAAAAAATTCCCAGCAGCCAGCATCAATAGACCCTCCAACACACCACAGCCCCTCTTACCTTTACATACATCAGTTCTGGAGGTGCCGGAACTGCGTTCCCCTGCGTTCCCGCTGAAAAAAAGTTCTGTGTATATATATAAATATATATATATATATACACACAGTATCTCACAAAAGTGAGTACACCCTCGCAGTTTTGTAATTATTTTCTTCTATCTTTTCATGTGACAACACTGAAGAAATGACACTTTGCTACAATGTAAAGTAGTGAGTGTACAGCTTGTATGATACTAGGTACACGCAATCGGAATTTCCGATTACAAATGTTCGATGTGAGCTTTTGGTCGGATATTCCGAACCATGTGTAGGCTCCATCGGACATTTGCTGTCGGAATTTCCGACAACAAACGTTTGAGAGCTGGTTCTCAATTTTTCTGACAACAAAAGGTCTTGTCGGAAATTCCGACCGTGTGTATCCAATTCCGACGCACAAAAATCCTACGCATGCTCGGAATCAATTTGACGCATGCTCGGAATCATTGTACTTAATTTTTCTTGGCTCGTTGTAGTGTTGTACGTCTCTGCGTTCTTGAGGTTTGGAATTTCTGAGCAACATTTGTGTGACCGTGTGTATGCCAGACAAGCTTGAGCCAACATCCGTCTGAAAAAAATCCACGGTTTTGTTGTCGGAAATTCCGATCGTGTGTACGCGGCATAACAGTGTAAATTTGATGTCCCCTCAAAATAACTCAACACACAGCCATCTGGCAACAAAGTGAGTACACCCCTAAGCGAAAATGTCCAGATTGGGCCCAAAGTGTCAATGTTTTGTGTGGCCGCCATTATTTTCCAGCATGGCCTTATCCCTCTTGGGCATGGAGTTCACCAGAGCTTCACAGCTATCAATGTCTAAACCGCTGGCAACAAAAGTGAGTACATCTGTAAGTGAAAATGTCCAAATTGGGCCCAATTAGCCATTTTCCCTCCCCTGGGTCATGTGACTCGTTAGAGTTACAAGGTCTCAGGTGTGAATTGGGAGCAGGTGTGTTATATTTGGTGTTATCGCTCTCACTCTTTCATACTGGTCACTGGAAGTTCAACATGGCACCTCATGGCAAAGAACTCTCTGAGGATCTAAAAAAATATTTGATGCTCTACATAAAGATAGCCTGAGACCAGTGATGGTGAACCTTGGCACCCCAGATGTTTTGGAACTACATTTCCCATGATGCTCAACTACACTGCAGAGTCTATGAGCATCATGGGAAATGTAGTTCCAAAACATCTGGGGTGCCAAGGTTCACCATCACTGGTCTCAGGCTATAAGAAGATTGCCAAGACCCTGAAACTGAGCTGCAGCACGGTGGCCAAGACCATACAGCGGTATAACAGGACAAGTTCCACTCAGAACAGGCCTCGCCATGGTCGACCAAAGAAGTTGAGGTCACGTGCTCAGCGTCATATCCAGAGGTTGTCTTTGGGAAACAGACGTATGAGTGCTGCCAGCATTGCTGCAGAGGGTGAAGGGGTGGGGGGGGGTCAGCCTGTCAGTGCTCAGACCATAGTGTCATGGTCTGGGGCTGCATGAGTGCTGCCGGCACTGGGGAGCTACAGATCATTGAGGGAACCATGAATGCCAACATGTACTGTGACATACTGAAGCAGAGCATGATCCCCTCCCTTCAGAGACTGGGCCGCAGGGCAGTATTCCAACATGATAACGACCCCAAACACACCTCCAAGACCACCACTGCCTTGCTAAAGAAGCTGAGGGTAAAGGTGATGGACTGGCCAAGCATGTCTCCAGACCTAAACCCTATTGAGCATCTGTGGGACATCCTCAAACGGAAGGTGGAGGAGGGCAAGATCTCTAACATCCACCAGCTCCGTGATGTCGTCATGGAGGAGGGGAAGAGGACTCCAGTGGCAACCTGTGAAGCTCTGGTGACCTCCATGCCCAAGAGGGTTAAGGTAGTGCTGGAAAATAATGGTGGCCACACATAATCTTGACACTTTGGGCCCAATGTGGACATTTTCACTTAGGGGTGTACTCACTTTTGTTGCCAGCGGTTTAGACATTAATGGCTGTGTGTTGAGTTATTCTGAGGGGACAGCAAATTTACACTGTTATACAAGCTGTACACTCACTACTTTACATTGTAGCAAAGTGTCATTTCTTCAGTGTTGTCACAAGAAAAGATAGAAGAAAATATTTACAAAAATGTGAGGGGTGTACTTACTTTTGTGAGATACTGTAGATATATATATATATATATATATATATATATATATATATATATAAAAATATTATTATTATTTATTTTATTTAATTGCCATATTATTCCTCACCTTTTCTTGTTACAAATTATTGAAATGTTTACATTTTTCATATATATATATATAAAAGCACGCAGAACAAAAAGTGATGCTTTTTGCATATGCGGATTGCTGTTCCAACACATTTCTTAGAACAAAGTCCACTTCTTCAGGGATGCACATGCAAGTCAAGTTATGAAAATTACTAAATTTAAAAAAGCAGATTTATACAGGGTATACTATAACACCATTTGTAGTCATAGGACCTTATGTGGATATAAATAAGAAAACTGAGTATGAAAAAAACTATTTTATTTTATTCCATTTAAAACATGTTAAAATACTCTCCACAACATGTATAGATTCCAAACACAATTCACATGTAGGCTCAACCTTTTTCGGAAATCCTTTTTCAGGAGCACAAGAAAAGGATTCTGAAGAGTGTAAATATATAGTTACATAGTTACATAGTAGGTGAGGTTGAAAAAAGACACAAGTCCATCAAGTCCAGCCTATGTGTGTGATTATATGTCAGTATTACATTGTATATCCCTGTATGTTGTGGTCGTTCAGGTGCTTATCTAAAAGTTTTTTGAAACTATCGATGCCCCCCGCTGAGACCACCACCTGTGGAAGAGAATTACACATCCTTGCTGCTCTTACAGTAAAGAACCCTCTACACAGTTTAAGGTTAAACCGCTTTTCTTCTTGTTTTAGTAAATGGCCACGTGTCTTATTAAATTCCCTTTTGCGGAAAAGTTTTATCCCTATTGTGGGGTCACCAGTACGGTATTTGGAGATTTAAATCATATCCCCTCTCAAGCATCTCTTCTCCAGAGAGAACAAGTTCAGTGCTCGTAACCTTTCCTCATAACTAATATCCTCCAGACCCTTTATTAGTTTTGTTGCCCTTCTCTGGACTCTCTCCAGTTCCAGTACATCCTTCCTGAGGACTGGTGCCCAGAACTGGACGGCATACTCCAGGTGCGGCCGGACCAGAGTCTTGTAGAGCGGGAGAATTATCGTTTTATCTCTGGAGTTGATCCCCTTTTTAATGCCAATATTCTGCTTTCTTTTGCTTGCAGAAGCTTGGCATTGCATGCCATTGCTGAACCTATCATCTACTAGGACCCCCAGGTCGTTTTCCATCCTAGATTCCCCCAGAGGTTCTCCCCCAGTGTATAGATTGCATTCATATTTTTGCCACCCAAATGCATTATTTTACATTTTTCTACATTAAACCTCATTTGCCATGTAGTTGCCCACTCCATTAATTTGTTCATATATTATTGCAAGGTTTCCACATCCTGTGGAGAAGTTATTGCCCTGCTTAGCTTAGTATCATTCACAAATATAGAGATTGAACTGTTTATCCCATCCTCCAGGTCGTTTATAAATAAATAAAATAATATTGGTCCCAGGACAGAGGCCTGGGGGACCCCCCTACCCACCCCTGACCATTCAGAGTACTCCCTATTTATCACCACCCTCTGAGCTCGCCCTTGTAGCCCGTTTTAAATCCATGTACTCACCCTATGGTCCATGCCAATGGACCTTACTTTGTACAGTAAACATTTATGGGGAACTGTGTCAAATCCAGTAACACCATGTAACAGCAAAAGGGGTTAACGCCATTTAGGATATTCCCTTTCCGAACACACATCCGCTACCGACACTCCACAGTCAGGCGACCGAGACCCATAGGAATAATTCTCCCCCAGATACGAGACAAACGCTCTGTATGAGGTTCTAACAGGGAATGAATCTTTATTGCCAGCACATGGTACACACTTCTCTTCAAAACACTTCCCTCCCATCCTTGGGAAACAGGGCGGGTTAAACTGTCCAATGACAATGGTGATACAGGTCAGGTGTGTTCAAACTTCTCCTTCAGTAAACAGTCTTAGCAGGAGGGGTTGCTGGAGTGATTCCCCCCTCCCCCTTTCCTCACAGCAAGACACTTAAACATCCCATAATAGGCAGCCAGACTGTCTACCAAGCTCCAATCCACATCATCACAAACAACAATGAAAAGGTCTTTAGAAACTAGTCTAGATTCATTAACATTACAACAGGCATCCAGGTGGTTGGAGGTGATGACATTAACATCTTTCAACTAACATGTTGAATTCAGAATCAAACACACAGTAAATAGTTCTTTACAGATATCCTGGGGAATATTGTGGATTAATATTACAGACCCATTTTAAAGCAATCCAAGACATATTCTCAATGTCCATTATTTTCTGGCTCATACTTTCTAAGAACTTCTGGGTTCCACGGGCCCACCTGTTACACACCATGTCTATGGCCTTCCTTTATCTAGATGGCAGCTCACCTTCTCATAGAATTAGGCATATAATTTTCACAAGTACAGTTTACACAATCAAAAATAGATTCATCATATACATGCAAAATACAGATACTCCAGCTGCAGTGTGAAGTGGTATAACTACTAATACTACTACTACTTAAAAAGGGGGATACCTTGTCCCAATGTTGCTGAGGACAAGGTCCTCTTGCCCACAACCTTGGCCTGGTGGTTGTGGGGGTCTGCGGGTGGGCGGGGGGGGGGCGGGCTTGTAAGAATCTGGAAGCACCTAATAAAAGGGCTCCCAGATACCTCCCATATGAATGAGTATGGGGTAAAAAGTACCAGCTCCACAAAGACATGGGTTGACCAGTTTGGTGTGGAGGAACTTGACCTTGTGAAGGAACTATAACTTTACCAACTAGGTCTTCTTGTTTTGGAAGGGTCCTCCCTCCAGGTCCCTGCCACCACCAGTTGTGGGTGTGGAGGACCACAAATCCGGAGGTGTAAATGGAGCCCAACATCACCAGTCCCCAACCGTCCCCCAGTGATATTGTAGTCCTCTTCTAGTCCTCTTCTGGATCCTAAGAGGACCTAACAACTGGACATTCAATAGTACCCGCCTCATGCATTCACTGACGTAAACTACCTGAAGAAGGACCCAAGCTTCAAATAAATAGAACAGGAGAAGGCTCAAGGCTGTCACATGACCGCTGGTTACGGTAAGTAAAAACAGGAATTTCAATAGGGATTTTTAATTTTTTTTGTTCCAGCGATTACATAGAGGTGGGGGTGGGAGGGAAGGGTGGGCAGGAGGTGACATTGATCCTGGAGTGGGGCTTTAAAAATGTCCTGGCATCAGTGGGAATAAACATTGCTCCAACTTTGGTGTGAATGAGAGGAATTGTGCCCCATCATTGGTGTAATTTAGTGGGGAGGATCATGCCTCATCATTGGTGTCACTGGGAGAAACTGTGCCCCATCGTTGGTGTCACTGGGAGAAACTGTGCCCCAATGTTGGTGTCACTGGGAGGAACTGTGCCCCATCGTTGGTGTCATTGTGAAGAATTGTGCCCCTTTGTTGATGTCATTGCGGGGAATTATGCCCCAAGTGACAGATAAAAACGAACAAAGGGCCCCACACGCAGTTTGGAGACCACTGTAATGCCGCGTATACATATTTTGGTTGGATATTCTGACCGTGTGTAGGCTCCATCGGACATTTGCTGTCGAAATTTCCGACAAAAATGATTGAGAGCTGGTTCTCAATTTTTCCGACCACAAAAGTTGTGGTCGGAAATTCCGATCGTGTGTATCCAATTCCCGACGCACAAAAATCCTACGCATGCTCGGAATCAATTTGACGCATGCTCAGAATCATTGTACTTAATTTTTCTCGACTCGTCGTAGTGTTGTACGTCCCTGCGTTCTTGACATTCGGAATTTCCGAGCAGCATTTGTGTGACCGTGTGTAAGCAAGACAAGTTTGAGCCAACATCCGTCTGAAAAATTATCAACGGTTTTGTTGTCGGAATGTCCGATCGTGTGTACGCGGCATAAGAGTGCTTTCTTAACCGCTTCTCCACCAAGGACGTCATATGACGTCCTTGATTTGAAGGGGGATATCTGAATGATGGGTGCAGTTAGAGGCATCATTCAGATATCATTCTGTCATGCCGGCGATTCTGCGCACCATAAGAATGATCATAGCGGCAGTTCCGCCACTTGATCGTTCTTATAGGCGGTAGGAGGGGACACCCCCCCACTCCCGCCGCCGCAATCCGGTGCTTCTCCAGGCTCTCCCGTGCCATCGGGGGCCCAGAGAACGAATCGGCTGGCGCCGGATAAGGAGCATAGAGATGACCGGTGACCAGATGGTCACCAGTCATCTCTATGACCATCGGAGTCCCGGGCACGACGTTGTGACGTCACGCCCGTTCCCCGGAAGTAAACAAAGCCTCAATTACAGCTGTCATCATGAGATCTGTGAATTTTTTTCACCGATCTCATGCTTTCCAGCCTGGAGGAGAGATGTGGGGTCTTAATAACCCCGCATCTCTCCATAAAGAGGACCTGTCACAATGATTCCTATTACAATGGATGTTTACATTCCTTGTAATAGGAATAAAAGTGATAAAAAAAAGTGATTAAAAAAAAAAGTGTTAAAATAAAAGGAATTCAGTAAAATAAGAAATAAAGAGGACCTGTCACAATGATTCCTATTACAAGGGATGTTTACATTCCTTGTAATTGGAATAAAAGTGATCAAAAAAGTGATCAAAATTTTTTTTTTTAAAGTGTTAAAATAAAAATAATTCAGTAAAATAAAAAAAATAAAAATAAAAATAAAAAGTAAAACGCCCCTGTCCCCTGTAGCTCGCGCTCAGAAGCGAACACGCATGTAAGTCCCGCCCACATATGTAAACGCCGTTCAAACCCCACATGTGAGGTATCGCCACGTGTGGTAGAGTGCGAGCAACAATTCGAGCACTAGACCTCCTCTGTAACTCGAAAATAGTAACCTGTAAAAAAAATTCAAGCGTCGCCTATGGAGATTTTTAAGTACCGAAGTTTGGCGCCATTTCATGAGTGTGTGCAATTTTAAAGCGTGACATGTTAGGTATCTATTTACTCGGCATAACAGCTTTTTCACATTATACAAAAAAATTGGGGCTAACTTTACTGTTTTGTTATTTTTTAATTCGTGAAACCGTTTTTTCTTTTTCCCAAAAAAAAGGCGTTTGAAAAATTATTGCGCAAATACCGTGCAAGATAAAAAGTTGCAATGACCGCCATTTTATTCCCTAGGGTGTTTGCTAAAAAAAATATATAATGTTTGGGGGTTCTGATTAATTTTCTAGCAAAAAAAATGATGATTTTTACATGAAGGAGAGAAGTGCCAGAATAGGCCCGGTGGAGAAGTGGTTAAAACTCTGCTGCTAACTCCGTTTTGCCCTATTTTATACTAATAGTTGAGCCATACTGTGTATGTTTTTCTACTTTATGAAAGTTGGGAATGTTGGATGCTGACCTAAGGTTATATAAATGGAGATACTTATAATAAAAATGCCTTCTTCTGCTGTTTTTAAAAGAAAAAATAATCAATAATCATGGGAGCATTTAAGTAACATTCCTCCCCTTTGCCGTAAGCCTGGTCACACGAGGTCTACTGATAAATTATATTCCAACATTTTGCTTACATATTCAAACAGTTTCTGCTCCGTCTAAAATTCAGTACAAGTTCAAATCTCCAGCTTAATGACCCAGAAACATTAAAGTCATGAGCATTTTAAGGATATTCTGCCAAAGTCATTAGCCACCTGTTGAGCTGACGCAAAAGAAAAAGGAAAATATGAAGAAAAAAAAAGGTCAAATGAACTTGCAGCTTATCATTAGCATACATTGCAGCTTTTGTAGCACGGAGCTAATAAAGTACATATGAAACCTAATTCAGAGGAAGAATAAAATATTTCATGAGCAAAAAGGATGTTTGTAATGCAAATTGTAATTTCCATTTTTAATTTTTTTTCGTTTATTGTACAGTTTTCTTTAGAAATGTATCCATTGTATATTGGGGGGTCTCCAAACATTCTAAACAAGGGGGCCGGTTTATTGTCCTAAAGACTCTAGGAGGTCAGGACTTTGGCCAGCGGGAGTGGAAATTTTCCTGGCATCAGTGGGAGTAAACATTGCCACATTTCTTAGGGGGAGGAATAGTGCCCCATCATTTGGTATCACAGGGAGGAATCATTTTTTGTTTCAGTAGAAGTGGTGCTCCATTGTCGGTGTCAGGTGGCAGAATAGTGTCTCGTAGCAGTGGGAGGAAAAGTGCCCCAAGGGCCCAAAAAAAAGGCAAGTAAAGGGCCACATCTGGCCCTCGGGCCGCAGTTTGGAGACCATTGTTTTATATCTTCTATGTGTGTTGTTTAATTAAATTAGCTCTGTTAATATAGCCTAAAATGTACTTAATCTATGAAGGTTCAGCTACACAACACAAGTGATCTTAAAAGAGGTTTAAAACTTACCCCTGACCAGGGATCTTCCACATACTAAACTTTATGCACGTTTCACAATCTGTGGTCACGTGGGGCGTGTGCTGAGTCTTTCTTCTGGACTGGTCTTACTAAAGATCTATATAGAGGAATCAGGACCTCCATTCTCTTGCTGGTGACCCCTCTAGTGATATAAAGATATATATAGAGGAATCAGGACCTCTTTCCATCATCTGGGGACCCCTCTAGTGATATAAAGATCTATATAGAGGGATCAGGACCTCCTTCCTCCTGCTGGCGACCCCTCTAGTGATATAAAGATCTATATAGAGGAATCAGGACCTCCTTCCTCCTGCTGGTGACCCCTCTAGTGATATAAAGATCTATATAGAGGAATCAGGATCTCCTTCCTCCTGCTGGTGACCCCTCTAGTGATATAAAGATCTATATAGAGGAATCAGGACCTCCTTCCTCCTGCTGGTGACCACTCTAGTGATATAAAGATCTATATAGAGGAATCAGGACCTCCTTCCTCCTGCTGGTGACCCCTCTAGTGATATAAAGATCTATATAGAGGGATCAGGACCTCCTTCCTCCTGCTGGTGACCCCTCTAGTGATATAAAGATCTATATAGAGGAATCAGGATCTCCTTCCTCCTGCTGGTGACCCCTCTAGTGATATAAAGATCTATATAGAGGAATCAGGACCTCCTTCCTCCTGCTGGTGACCACTCTAGTGATATAAAGATCTATATAGAGGAATCAGGACCTCCTTCCTCCTGCTGGTGACCCCTCTAGTGATATAAAGATCTATATAGAGGGATCAGGACCTCCTTCCTCCTGCTGGTGACCCCTCTAGTGATATAAAGATCTATAGAGAGGAATCAGGACCTCCTTCCTCCTGCTGGTGACCCCTCTAGTGATATAAAGATCTATATAGAGGAATCAGGACCTCCTTCCTCCTGCTGGTGACCACTCTAGTGATATAAAGATCTATATAGAGGAATCAGGACCTCCTTCCTCCTGCTGGTGACCCCTCTAGTGATATAAAGATCTATATAGAGGGATCAGGACCTCCTTCCTCCTGCTGGCGACCCCTCTAGTGATATAAAGATCTATATAGAGGAATCAGGACCTCCTTCCTCCTGCTGGCGACCCCTCTAGTGATATAAAGATCTATATAGAGGAATCAGGATCTCCTTCCTCCTGCTGGCGACCCCTCTAGTGATATAAAGATCTATATAGAGGAATCAGGACCTCCTTCCTCCTGCTGGCGACCCCTCTAGTGATATAAAGATCTATATAGAGGGATCAGGACCTCCTTCCTCCTGCTGGCGACCCCTCTAGTGATATAAAGATCTATATAGAGGGATCAGGACCTCCTTCCTCCTGCTGGTGACCCCTCTAGTGATATAAAGATCTATAGAGAGGAATCAGGACCTCCTTCCTCCTGCTGGTGACCCCTCTAGTGATATAAAGATCTATATAGAGGAATCAGGACCTCCTTCCTCCTGCTGGTGACCCCTCTAGTGATATAAAGATCTATATAGAGGAATCAGGACCTCCTTCCTCCTCCTAGTGATCCTTTTAATGATCTGTTGATCTTTATAGAGGAATCAGGACCTCCTTCCTCCTGCTGGTGACCTCTCTAGTGATATAAAGATTTATATAGAGGAATCAGGACTTCCGTTCTCCTGATGGTGACCTCTCTAATGATATAGAGCAGTGTTTCTCAACTCCAGTCCTCAAGGCGCCCCAACAGGTCATGTTTTCAGGATTTCCCTCAGAGGAAACAGCTGTGGTAATTACTAAGGCAGTGTAACTGATTAAATCACCTGTGCAAAATAATGGAAAGCCTGAAAACATGACCTGTTGAGGCGCCTTGAGGACTGGAGTTGAGAAACACTGATATAGAGATTTATATAGAAGAATCAGGACCTCCTTCCTCCTGCCGGTGACCCCTCTAGTGATATAAAGATCTATATAGAGGGATCAGGAACTCCTTCCTCCTGCTGGTGACCCCTCTAGTGATATAAAGATCTATATAGAGGGATCAGGACCTCCTTCCTCCTGCTGGTGAAACCTATAGTGATATAAAGATCTATATAGAGGAATCAGGACCTCCTTCCTCCTGCTGGTGATCCCTCTAGTGATAAAGATCTATATAGAGGAATCAGGACCTCCTTCCTCCTCCTAGTGATCCTTTTAATGATCTGTTGATCTTTATAGAGGAATCAGGACCTCCTTCCTCCTGCTGGTGACCTCTCTAGTGATATAAAGATTTATATAGAGGAATCAGGACTTCCGTTCTCCTGATGGTGACCTCTCTAATGATATAGAGCAGTGTTTCTCAACTCCAGTCCTCAAGGCGCCCCAACAGGTCATGTTTTCAGGATTTCCCTCATAGGAAACAGCTGTGGTAATTACTAAGGCAGTGTAACTGATTAAATCACCTGTGCAAAATAATGGAAAGCCTGAAAACATGACCTGTTGGGGCGCCTTGAGGACTGGAGTTGAGAAACACTGATATAGAGATCTATATAGAAGAATCAGGACCTCCTTCCTCCTGCCGGTGACCCCTCTAGTGATATAAAGATCTATATAGAGGGCTTAGGACCTCCTTCCTCCTGCTGGTGACCCCTCTAGTAATATAAAGATATCAGGACCTCCTCTTCCTCCTGTTTGTGATCCCTTTTGTTATTTAAAACTCTATATAGAGGAATCAGGACCTCCTTCCTCCTGCTGGTGACTAGGGATGAGCTCGGTGTTCGAGTCGAACATACGTTCGACTCGAACATCGGCTGTTCGATCGTTCGACGAAGATCGAACGATTTGGGCCGTTCGCGCCTAATTCGAGTGACGCGAATGGCCCACAATGCACTACGCCATCGCAGTGTCATCCAGGCGCTGTGATTGGCCAAGCATGCACTGTGACCCCGCATGCTTGGCCAATCACAGCGCCGGCAGCGAGGAGAGCAATGATTGGCCACAGGCAGGATGCCTGTGGCCAATTATTGCTGAGGGTGTTTAGTACACGCCCCACACTATAAAAGGCCGCCAGCACGGCGGCCTAGTGTAGTGTGTTCCGGAGCAGGGAAAGAGAAGCATAGGCAGGGACAGTGACATTTTTTTTTCTTGCTTAACCTGGATTCCTTTAGTTTAGGGAAAGAGAAGGATAGGTAGGGAGAGTGTCAGTGTGTTTTACTGTGCGAATCCTTGTTTCTAGGGACAGGGAAGGACAGTGAGGGAAATTCTCCTTGTGCTATAGTGTGCTAAAGCATTGATCATCAACCATCTTTAAAAAATCATTTTTTCTAGGGACAGAAAACTATAGGTAGGGAGAGTGTCAGTGTGTTTTACTGTGATAATCCTTGTTTCTAGGGACAGGGAAGGACAGTGAGGGAAATTCTCCTTGTGCTATAGTGTTCTAAAGCATTGATCATCAACCATCTTTAAAAAAACATTTTTTCTAGGAACAGAAAACTATAGGTAGGGAGAGTGTCAGTTTCTTTCACTGTGATAATCCTTGTTTCTAGGGACAGGGAAGGACAGTCAGGGAAATTTTCCTTGTGCTATACTGTGCTAAAGCATTGATCATCAACCATCTTTAAAAAAACATTTTTTCTAGGGACAGAAAACTATAGGTAGGGAGAGTGTCAGTTTCTTTCACTGTGATAATCCTTGTTTCTAGGGACAGTGAGGGAAATTCTCCTTGTGCTATACTGTGCTAAAGCATTGATCATCAACCATCTTTAAAAAAAACATTTTTTCTAGGGACAGAAAACTATAGGTAGTGTGAGGGGGTTAGCTCGGCAGCGGGTGTGTGTGACCCCCGAGATGGGCTCCCCACACAAAAACAGGCCCAGCAAACGGAGGTTGTGGTTTTCAAAATCAAAAAGGTGCGGTTTATTTTCTATTTACAGTGACAAAACACAGCAAAGCAAAAGAAACATAAACAAAATAAATCCTGGTCAACTTGACCTCTGACTAAACATACAGGTTTCCTAACTAACAACTGGGATCAGCCTAGTGCTGTCCTAGTCCCTAAGTCCCTGGTTTTAAATGTCCAAGCAAATAGCCACACAGGCTTTGTCTCACCGCACAGGGGTTCACTCTCCCTAGACAGTCCACACAGGTCTGGTTCCACTCATGAGCTAACATCTAATGAAGCTGGGAGTTCTTATAGAGGCCTAAATGAGCTGACAAGCTTCAGCTGGTCTCATCAACTCCCTGTCTGCACGACGCCCCACACTCTCCCTAGAGGTATGAGTCATCCATGAGCCTACTAGCCTCAGCTGGGCTTATACAACTCTCCACCTAGTTGTAGAAGTCGGCGTAAAGCCTGAATCTGGGCGAAATATATCTACCCCCCTGGATGCAACCAGGTGACTTTACCTTCCTGCTGTCACATACCCCCCCCTCTTGTTTTAACCTCGGGGTTGGAACACCAGCAATCAGGCATTCATGTACTCGAGACAAAGCATCCACATTCCCCATTTGAACGCCAGGGCGATGCTTTACTGTGAAGTTGAATTCCTGGAGGGCCAGGAACCACCTATTCACTCTTCTATTTGTTTCCTTGTTTTGAGCCATCCACTTTAACGGAGCGTGATCCGTAACCATGTCAAAGTGCCTACCTAGCAGGTAGTACCGAAGGGAATCTAGAGCCCACTTCACCGCTAAACACTCCTTTTCAACGGTGGCGTAATTTACCTCATGGGACTTCAACTTCCTGCTGAGGTAAATGACTGGGTGCTCTTCCCCGTTCCAGACCTGGGACAATACTGCTCCTAACCCCACATCTGACGCATCACTTTGTACGACAAAGTCTTTAGAGAAGTCGGGTGAGTACAACACTGGCTGGCTACATAAGGCTTGTTTCAAGAATTGGAATGCTGCCTCAGCCTCGGGGGTCCATTTAATCATGACCGACCCTTTCCCCTTCGTCAGGTTGGTTAGGGGCACAGCCTTAGAAGCAAAGTGGGGAATGAATCGCCGATAATACCCAGCGATTCCCAGAAAGGCTCGTACCTGCTTCTTGCTGTTGGGACGTGGCCAACTCTGGATGGCCTCGACTTTGTTGAGTTGGGGTTTTATTACTCCCCTCCCAATGGTGTACCCAAGATATTTGGCCTCCTCCTGCCCAATGGTACACTTCTTGGGGTTAGCCGTAAACCCCGCTTCCCGAACAGAGTCCAGGACTGCTTGCACTTTTGGCAGATGTGAGGCCCAATCTGTGCTATGGACAATTATGTCATCCAGGTAAGCCGCAGCATACTTCCGATGGGGCCTCAGCATCTGGTCCATTTTCCGCTGGAATGTGGCCGGCGCATTCTGTAACCCGAACGGCATTCTTTTATATTGGAACGCCCCGTCTGGGGTTACAAATGCGGTTTTCTCTTTGGCCGACTTGGCCAGGGGGATTTGCCAATACCCTTTTGTGAGGTCAAGAGTCGTCATGTATCGGGCTGTTCCCAGCCGGTCGATCAACTCATCTATACGTGGCATGGGGTAGGTGTCAAATTTTGTAACTTTGTTCAACTGACGAAAATCGTTACAAAATCGCCAGCTCCCATCCGGTTTAGGCACCAACACAATGGGACTAGACCAATCACTTTGGGACTCCTCTATCACCCCTAAGTTCAGCATTTTCTGTACTTCCTCCCGTATTGCCTCCCGTCGGGCCTCTGGGATCCGATAGGGTTTTAACTTCACCCTTTCACCGGGCGGGGTAATGATGTCATGCTCTACCCCAGATGTTTGTCCCGGCAGCTCAGAGAATACCTCCTTGTTGCGAAGCACAAACTCCTTAACCTCCTGTTGTTGGGGTTGTGACAAGGTGGCTGCTATTCCAACCTCAGGAATCACGCAACCAGTTTGAGCTGGTGACCAAGTGTCTGCGACTAGGGACTCTCTATCCCTCCAGGCTTTCAACAGATTAACGTGATAGATCTGTTCGGGCTTTCGCCTTCCTGGTTGTCTGACCTTGTAATTCACTTCGCTCACTTTTTCCATTATCTCGTAGGGGCCTTGCCATTTGGCAAGGAATTTACTTTCAACCGTAGGGACAAGTACCAGTATCCTATCCCCCGGGGAAAAGGTACGGGTCTTGGCTCCACGGTTGTACACTCTCTGCTGTGCTAACTGCGCTTGGGCCAAATGTTCCTTCACGATGGGCATTACCTGTGCAATTCGGTCTTGCATCAGGGCGACATGCTCAATCACACTCCTGTGGGGAGAACTCTCACTTTCCCAAGTTTCCTTGGCAATATCCAACAGCCCTCTTGGGTGTCTCCCATACAGTAACTCAAAGGGGGAGAATCCCGTAGAGGATTGGGGCACCTCCCTAATAGCAAACATCAGATAAGGAAGTAGACAGTCCCAATCCTTTCCATCTCTATCCACCACTTTCTTCAACATTTGTTTTAGGGTTTTGTTGAACCTTTCAACCAGCCCATCGGTTTGGGGGTGATACACAGATGTACGTAATTGCGTCACTTTGAACAATTTACACAGCTCCTTCATAACCCGGGACATAAAGGGTGTACCTTGGTCCGTAAGCAGTTCTTTACAAATACCCACCCGGCTAAACACAAGAGATAGCTCTTTGGCTATGGTTTTGGCCGAGGTATTTCGGAGAGGGATCGCTTCTGGATAACGGGTGGCATAGTCCATTATAACTAATATGTACTGGTGCCCCCTAGCGGACTTGATTATAGGACCTACCAAATCCATGGCGATCCTCTCAAACGGGACCTCAATGATGGGTAGAGGGACCAGCGGGCTACGGAAATGTGGCATCGGGGCCGACCTCTGACACACAGGGCAGGAGGAACAATAATTTTCTATGTCCTTCATCACCCCCGGCCAATAGAATCTCTGTAATACCCTCTCTCGGGTTTTCTCTGTCCCCAGATGACCTCCAAGAATGTGCCCATGGGCCAACTCCAACACCAACTTCCTGTAAGGTTTGGGCACCACAAGCTGCTCAACGGTTTCTTCTGCCCTTTTTGCCACCCGATACAGTAGGTCCTTCTCTACGCTGAAGTATGGGTAAGTGCAGGTATTATCTGGGTTCACTAACTCGCCATCTATTTCCACTACGTTTTCCCGTGCCTTTATTAGGGCGGGGTCTTTCAACTGTTCTGTGGCAAAGTTTTCCCTGTGAACCTCAAGATCAGAAAACTCCACAGACGGTAGGTTTTCGTCTGAGGAGGTGGGCTCCTCTCCAGATTCTTGAGTCTCCCCTGCCAATACTGATAAGGGAAATTCCGGAGAGTCCTCACCACTCTCAGGGGAGTTCTGGCTATCACATTCCTGGTACATAGGGGCACCAGTGGGGGGCTCAGGATCATCCCACAGTTCCCAGAACTTCGGAAAATCCCTTCCCACAATGGCGTCATGCGGTAACTGAGATACTAAGCCCACTGGATGAGAGAGGGTACCTTTGGGGGTCTCAAAACACACTGTAGTCACTGGATACTTTCGGGTGTCCCCATGCACACAAATAACAGCTACCTTGCTATTCCCAGAGATCTCTGTTTTAACTAACTCAGCCTTTATCAGGGTCACAAGGCTACCTGAATCCAGCAATACCACAACATTTCTACCATTAACACACATTTTGCATAAATGTTTCTCAGTTCCTCGAATGGCAGTGCATGCGACTGTCGCACACAGCGACTGACGTCTGCCCGTCAGAAAGTCACACTGCATGGGTTCCTCCACAACCGGGCAATTGGCTGCAATATGTCCCGCTTGCCGGCAGCGGTAGCAAACGATCCTTCTTGCGGCCTCTTGAGCCGCTGATTTCCCAGGCTGTTCTCGCCAAACTTGGGGTAGAGCTCCCACCCTCTCACTCTCTCCACCCTCACCCCTTGGAATCCTCTTATCCGCCCCTGGGGATGGTCTGGTCTTAGGGTGGAAAGTCCGAGTGTCTCTGGAAGAGGCCGTCAGGTTCTCTGTAGCCAAGTATTTCTCCACACGATCCACAAGACCATCGGCCGTCTCTGGGTCTCCATGGCTTACCCACTTTTGGATGGCAGTAGGAAGAGCTCTCAAAAACCGATCCATTACAACACATTCCACAATCTTTGGTGCGGACAAAGTCTCTGGCTGTAGCCACTTTCTGCTCAGGTGAATGAGATCATACATTTGAGACCTGGGGGGTTTTCCAAGCTGGAAAGTCCAGTTATGCACACGCTGAGCCCGGACAGCCTGGGTGACACCCAGCCTTGCCAATATTTCAGCTTTTAGCATCGCATAGTCTTTTGCTTGGTTAGGCTCTAGGTCATAGTAAGCTTTCTGCGATTCACCAGTTAACAGAGGAGCCACCAGTCCAGCCCACTGCTCCTCAGGCCACTTTTCTCTTTCAGCGGTCCTTTCAAATGTGGTCAAAAATACCTCTGGATCATCCTCTCCAGTCATTTTTGTCAATAAACGACTCACCCCAAAGGACGCGGTATTAGTGGGACGGCTTTCCTCACTGGTCTGCGGACGTTGCTGCATTGCTGCTTCCATCTGTTGTTGTAGTCTCTGCTCTTGCTTCTGCAACAGGTCTATGAAGCGGGCCTCAGATTGCTGCTGGGCTTGTTGCTGAGCCTCCAGACTCTGTTGCAAAGTTGCGTTTGTCTGCTGCTGGGCTGCAAGGCTCTGTTGATGAGCTTGCTGCTGGGCTGCGAAGTTCTGTTGTTGAGCTGCAAGGCTCTGTTGTTGAGCTGCAAGGCTCTTTTGCAAACCTGCATTTGTCTGCTGTTGATTGGCATTTGCTAGAGCCAGCTGCTTCAGTATCTCCTCCATGCTGGCTTAAAAAAAAACTGCCACTGGTTCTCCACCAACTGTGAGGGGGTTAGCTCGGCAGCGGGTGTGTGTGACCCCCGAGATGGGCTCCCCACACAAAAACAGGCCCAGCAAACGGAGGTTGTGGTTTTCAAAATCAAAAAGGTGCGGTTTATTTTCTATTTACAGTGACAAAACACAGCAAAGCAAAAGAAACATAAACAAAATAAATCCTGGTCAACTTGACCTCTGACTAAACATACAGGTTTCCTAACTAACAACTGGGATCAGCCTAGTGCTGTCCTAGTCCCTAAGTCCCTGGTTTTAAATGTCCAAGCAAATAGCCACACAGTCTTTGTCTCACCACACAGGGGTTCACTCTCCCTAGACAGTCCACACAGGTCTGGTTCCAGGCATGAGCTAACATCTAATGAAGCTGGGAGTTCTTATAGAGGCCTAAATGAGCTGACAAGCTTCAGCTGGTCTCATCAACTCCCTGTCTGCACGACGCCCCACACTCTCCCTAGAGGTATGAGTCATCCATGAGCCTACTAGCCTCAGCTGGGCTTATACAACTCTCCACCTAGTTGTATAAGTCGGCGTAAAGCCTGAATCTGGGCGAAATATATCTACCCCCCTGGATGCAACCAGGTGACTTTACCTTCCTGCTGTCACAGTAGGGAGAGTGTCATTTTCTTTCACTGTGATAATCCTTGTTTCTAGGGACAGGGAAGGACAGTGAGGGAAATTCTCCTTGTGCTATACTGTGCTAAAGCATTGATCATCAACCATCTTTAAAAAAACATTTTTTCTAGGGACAGAAAACTATAGGTAGGGAGAGTGTCAGTTTCTTTCACTGTGATAATCCTTGTTTCTAGGGACAGGGAAGGACAGTGAGGGAAATTCTCCTTGTTCTATACTGTGCTAAAGCATTGATCATCAACCATCTTTAAAAAAACATTTTTTCTAGGGACAGAAAACTATAGGTAGGGAGAGTGTGATTTTCTTTCACTGTGCTAATCCTTGTTTCTAGGGACAGGGAAGGACAGTGAGGGAAATTCTCCTTGTGCTATACTGTGCTAAAGCATTGATCATCAACCATCTTTAAAAAAACATTTTTTCTAGGGACAGAAAACTATAGGTAGGGAGAGTGTCAGTTTCTTTCACTGTGATAATCCTTGTTTCTAGGGACAGGGAAGGACAGTGAGGGAAATTCTCCTTGTGCTATACTGTGCTAAAGCATTGATCATCAACCATCTTTAAAAAAACATTTTTTCTAGGGACAGAAAACTATAGGTAGGGAGAGTGTCAGTTTCTTTCACTGTGATAATCCTTGTTTCTAGGGACAGGGAAGGACAGTGAGGGAAATTCTCCTTGTGCTATACTGTGCTAAAGCATTGATCATCAACCATCTTTAAAAAAAAAAATTTCTAGGGACAGAAAACTATAGGTAGGGAGAGTGTCAGTTTCTTTCACTGTGATAATCCTTGTTTCTAGGGACAGGGAAGGACAGTGAGGGAAATTCTCCTTGTTCTATACTGTGCTAAAGCATTGATCATCAACCATCTTTAAAAAAACATTTTTTCTAGGGACAGAAAACTATAGGTAGGGAGAGTGTGATTTTCTTTCACTGTGCTAATCCTTGTTTCTAGGGACAGGGAAGGACAGTGAGGGAAATTCTCCTTGTGCTATACTGTGCTAAAGCATTGATCATCAACCATCTTTAAAAAAACATTTTTTCTAGGGACAGAAAACTATAGGTAGGGAGAGTGTCAGTTTCTTTCACTGTGATAATCCTTGTTTCTAGGGACAGGGAAGGACAGTGAGGGAAATTCTCCTTGTGCTATACTGTGCTAAAGCATTGATCATCAACCATCTTTAAAAAAACATTTTTTCTAGGGACAGAAAACTATAGGTAGGGAGAGTGTCAGTTTCTTTCACTGTGATAATCCTTGTTTCTAGGGACAGGGAAGGACAGTGAGGGAAATTCTCCTTGTGCTATACTGTGCTAAAGCATTGATCATCAACCACCTTTAAAAAAATAAAATTCTAGGGACAGAAAACTATAGGTAGGGAGAGTGTCATTTTCTTTCACTGTGATAATCCTTGTTTCTAGGGTCAGGGAAGGACAGTGAGGGAAATTCTCCTTGTGCTATACTGTGCTAAAGCATTGATCATCAACCATGTTTAAAAAAACATTTTTTCTAGGGACAGAAAACTATAGGTAGGGAGAGTGTCAGTTTCTTTCACTGTGATAATCCTTGTTTCTAGGGACAGGGAAGGACAGTGAGGGAAATTCTCCTTGTGCTATACTGTGCTAAAGCATTGATCATCAACCATCTTTAAAAAAACATTTTTTCTAGGGACAGAAAACTATAGGTAGGGAGAGTGTGATTTTCTTTCACTGTGATAATCCTTGTTTCTAGGGACAGGGAAGGACAGTGAGGGAAATTCTCCTTGTGCTATACTGTGCTAAAGCATTGATCATCAACCATCTTTAAAAAAACATTTTTTCTAGGGACAGAAAACTATAGGTAGGGAGAGTGTCAGTTTCTTTCACTGTGATAATCCTTGTCTCTAGGGACAGGGAAGGACAGTGAGGGAAATTCTCCTTGTGCTATACTGTGCTAAAGCATTGATCATCAACCATCTTTAAAAAAACATTTTTTCTAGGGACAGAAAACTATAGGTAGGGAGAGTGTCAGTTTCTTTCACTGTGATAATCCTTGTTTCTAGGGACAGGGAAGGACAGTGAGGGAAATTCTCCTTGTGCTATACTGTGCTAAAGCATTGATCATCAACCATCTTTAAAAAAACATTTTTTCTAGGGACAGAAAACTATAGGTAGGGAGAGTGTGATTTTCTTTCACTGTGATAATCCTTGTTTCTAGGGACAGGGAAGGACAGTGAGGGAAATTCTCCTTGTGCTATACTGTGCTAAAGCATTGATCATCAACCATCTTTAAAAAAACATTTTTTCTAGGGACAGAAAACTATAGGTAGGGAGAGTGTCAGTTTCTTTCACTGTGATAATCCTTGTTTCTAGGGACAGGGAAGGACAGTGAGGGAAATTCTCCTTGTGCTATACTGTGCTAAAGCATTGATCATCAACCATCTTTAAAAAAACATTTTTTCTAGGGACAGAAAACTATAGGTAGGGAGAGTGTCAGTTTCTTTCACTGTGATAATCCTTGTTTCTAGGGACAGGGAAGGACAGTGAGGGAAATTCTCCTTGTGCTATACTGTGCTAAAGCATTGATCATCAACCATGTTTAAAAAAACATTTTTTCTAGGGACAGAAAATTATAGGTAGGGAGAGTGTCAGTTTCTTTCACTGTGATAATCCTTGTTTCTAGGGACAGGGAAGGACAGTGAGGGAAATTCTCCTTGTGCTATACTGTGCTAAAGCATTGATCATCAACCATCTTTAAAAAAACATTTTTTCTAGGGACAGAAAACTATAGGTAGGGAGAGTGTGATTTTCTTTCACTGTGATAATCCTTGTTTCTAGGGACAGGGAAGGACAGTGAGGGAAATTCTCCTTGTGCTATACTGTGCTAAAGCATTGATCATCAACCATCTTTAAAAAAACATTTTTTCTAGGGACAGAAAACTATAGGTAGGGAGAGTGTCAGTTTCTTTCACTGTGATAATCCTTGTTTCTAGGGACAGGGAAGGACAGTGAGGGAAATTCTCCTTGTGCTATACTGTGCTAAAGCATTGATCATCAACCATCTTTAAAAAAACATTTTTTCTAGGGACAGAAAACTATAGGTAGGGAGAGTGTCAGTTTCTTTCACTGTGATAATCCTTGTTTCTAGGGACAGGGAAGGACAGTGAGGGAAATTCTCCTTGTGCTATACTGTGCTAAAGCATTGATCATCAACCATCTTTAAAAAAACATTTTTTCTAGGGACAGAAAACTATAGGTAGGGAGAGTGTCAGTTTCTTTCACTGTGATAATCCATGTTTCTAGGGACAGGGAAGGACAGTGAGGGAAATTCTCCTTGTGCTATACTGTGCTAAAGCATTCCTCATCAACCATCTTTGAAATCCTTGTTTTTTGGACAGTCAGGGAAATTGTCGTTGTGCTATTCTGTGCGAAAGCAATCATCCTCAACCATATTTAGAAATCCTTAAGTAAAGGGACAGAGAAGGACACCTGAAGGTAGCCCTTATTGCTTTTTTCCCATCTCCCTGCAGGCCATCTATTAGAATGTCTGGAAGGCAAAAAAGGAGAGGCAGACAGTCAGGAGGCAATAAAAGAGGGCAAGCAGGCTCTGTGTCTGGGGGCAACAGTGCTGGTCGTGGACGCGGTGCATTGTCATCAGCACATGGCCATGGGACACGCTTGTCCTTCTTTTCGGCAGCTGGACATGTTGAGCCACATCATGCCGAAGACTTGGTAGAGTGGATGACCAAGCCCTCCTCCTCCTCCTCATCCTCTCTCACCCAGGCTCAGGGTACTGGCAAAGCAGCTGCCAAAGCGTCCTCTTCCCTGGTATCAATGTCAGACTCATCATCAGTCACTCCTTCCTAGACCCACCATGTCCTCCTCCTGAGGAGTCCCCCGAACTGTTTGAGCACAGTGTTGGGTACATGCTCCAGGAGGATGCCCAGCGTTTCGAAGGGTCTGATGATGAAACCCAGCTAGAGGAAGGCAGTAGCGTGAGAGCAGACAGAGGGGATGCTCAAGAAGGACACCAATCTGGCAGTTATGTTCCAGCAGCTGCAGCATACTGCCAGATTGGCTCCAGTGATGAGGAGGGAGGGGATGATGAGGTCACTGACTCCACGTGGGTGCCTAATAGGAGAGAGGAGGAGGAGGAAGATGAGGAGGAGGCACATCTCCAACGAGGCAGGATGCCCTTTGGTGGCCAGCGTAAGGGCAGTACACCGACGGAATCACACCGCAGCAGAGCTCCGCCTGTGCAGGGCGCTGCCTCTGCCCGTCATTCAAAAAGTTCTTTGGTGTGGGCCTTTTTTGAGGCTAGTGCATCAGATCGCACAGCTGCTGTTTGCAACATATGTCTCAAGCGTATATCGCGTGGCCAAAACATCAGCCGCTTGGGTACCACATGCCTGACCAGACATATGTTGACCTGCCATGCAGCTCGTTGGCAAGCCTACCTCAAAGACCCACACCAAAGAACAAAGCGGACCTCTCCTTGCACCGCATCAGCTGGGATCTCCAACCCCACTATAACTTCAGTCCTCTCTGAAACATGCACTGAGAGGAATGAAGGTGTAGAATTAGGTGTGTCACAGCCAAGTACTTGCGGCCACTCTGCTAGCAGTACACCGACGTCCGATTCTAGCAGGCAAATTTCCCTGCCCCAGCTGCTGGACCGTCGAAAGAAGTTCACTCCCAGCCATCCACATGCCCAGCGGTTGACTGCTAGCTTGGCTAAATTGCTAGCGCTTCAACTGCTGCCTTTTCAGTTGGTAGACTCGGCCCCCTTCCGTGAGTTTGTGCAATGTGCGGTTCCTCAGTGGCAGGTTCCCAAACGCCACTTTTTCTCACGGAAGGCTATTCCGGCTCTCTACCGGCATGTGGAAGGCAATGTCTTGGCCTCGCTGGACAGGGCGGTCAGCGGTAAGGTGCATATTACCGCTGACTCATGGTCCAGCAGGCATGGACAGGGACATTACCTTTCTTTCACGGCCCATTGGGTCACTCTTTTGGCAGCTGGGAAGGATGCAGGACAAGGTGCAGTAGTGTTGGAGGTTGTTCCACCGCCACGCCTCCAAAATGCTACTACTGGTTGAGACACACCTCTCTCCTCCACCCCCTCCTCTTCTTCTTCCTCCATGGCCTCTTCCTGTGCTTTGTCCTCTGAACCAGCGGTGCTCCGTAGCCGTTCAAGGGGCTACGCAAGTACGCAGGCAAAAAGATGCCATGCCGTGCTTGCGCTGGTGTGTTTGGGGGACAGAAGCCACACTGGGGCAGAGGTCCTGTCTGCTCTGCAGGGCCAGGCCGAGAGGTGGTTGACGCCACGCCAGCTTAAGCCAGGAATGGTGGTTTGCGACAATGGCACCAACCTCCTCTCCGCCCTCCGACAGGGACAACTGACCCATGTGCCCTGTGTGGCTCACGTCCTTAACCTGGTGGTGCAGCGGTTCTTGGGCAGGTACCCAGGCTTACAGGATGTCCTGAGGCAGGCCAGGAAAGTCTGTGTGCATTTCCGCAGATCTTATAATGCCAGTGCTCGCCTGGCTGAGCTGCAAAAGGAGTTGAACCTGCCCAAGAACCGCCTTATATGTGACATGCCCACCAGGTGGAACTCAACGTTGGCCATTCTGCAGCGGCTGCACACGCAGCAGAGGGCCATCAATGAGTACCTGTGCGACTACGGCACCAGGACAGGGTCAGGGGAGCTTGTTTTTTTTTCTCCACGCCAGTGGGGCATGATCAGGGATGCATGCACTGTCCTGGCACCATTTGAGGAGGCCACGAGGATGGTGAGCAGTGACAGTGCATGCATCAGTGACACTGTACCTCTTGTCCACCTGTTGGAGCACACGCTGCGTGGAATAATGGACAGGGCACTTGAGGCAGAACAGAGGCAGGAAGAGGAGGACTTCCTTGCCTCTCAAGGCCCCCTTTACCCAGACAGTGTTCCTTCTGTCCCACCCATCGCACAGGAAGAGGAGGAGGAGGAGGAGGAGGAGGATTGTGTCAGCATGGAGGTGGAGGCTGGCACTCAGCATCATCAGCAGCAGTCTTTTAGGGATGATTTACAGTCCCAAGAAACCAGTGGACTTGTACGTGGCTGGGAGGAGGTGGCTGCGGATCATGTCGTCCTTAGTGACCCAGAGGACTCCGGACCGAATGCCTCAGCAAACCTACGCTGCATGGCCTCCCTGATCCTGCAAAGTCTGCGGAAGGATCCTCGTATTCTTCGGATCAAGGAGAGGGACCATTACTGGCTGGCCACTCTCCTTGATCCACGGTACAAGGGTAAGGTTGCGGACCTTATGTTACCGTCGCAGAGGGAGCAGAGGATGAGACAACTCCGGGAGGCCTTGCAGAAAGGTCTGTGCAACGCGTTCCCAGAGACTGGGAGGTTACAAACTCCTGGTCCTGGACAACGAGTTGCTGAGGCTTCGGCCAGTCAAAGAAGGAGCGGTGGGGAAGGTGGCCGTCTGACCGATGCGTTCAGACAATTCTTTAGTCCGCAGCCCCAAAGTATGATCGGTTCCAGCAACCATCGCCAGCGTCTGATAAACATGGTGCAGGAATTTCTAGGGGCAAGGTCAGACTTGGACACCTTCCCCACCGAAAATCCTCTGGCTTACTGGGTCTTGAGGATGGATCACTGGCCAGAGCTTGCACAGTATGCAATTGAGCTACTGGCCTGTCCTGCATCCAGCGTTCTTTCGGAACGCACATTCAGTGCTGCTGGAGGATTTGTCACGGATCACAGGGTGCGCCTGTCCACCGACTCGGTTGATCAACTGACTTTCATCAAGATGAACCAGTCTTGGATCACCACCAGCTACCACACACCTGATGCTGATATAACAGACTAATTGATTTTAACATGTCACATCCCTTCAAGACTGATGCTGATGCTGAGTGCCTGTGCTGTTATGTTGACTGGCTATCCTCCTCCTCCGAGTCCTCAATGATACGATTGATGATGATAGCTTGGAAGATCATTTTTGTTTATGGGTGCCGCCACCAGTGGCTAAGGCCCAATTTTTCAGCCCCTGTTTAACAGGGGCGTGTAATTACAATTTTTGAAGCAATAATTTGCCATAGGGCTCATTGCTGTGCTCCAAGTACAGTATCTGTTAGGGGTTGGAGTGTTGTGGCACCAGTGCCTAAGGCCCAATTTTTCAGCCCCTGTTTAACAGGGGCGTGTCATTACAATTTTTGAAGCAATACTTTGCAACAGGGCTCATTGCTGTGCTCCAAGTACAGTATCTGTGAGGGGTTGGAGTGTTGTGCCACCAGTGCCTAAGGCCCAATTTTTCAGCCTCTGTTTAACAGGGGCGTGTCATTACAATTTTTGAAGCAATACTTTGCAACAGGGCTCATTGCTGTGCTCCAAGTACAGTATCTGTGAGGGGTTGTAGTGTTGTGCCACCAGTGCCTAAGGCCCAATTTTTCAGCCCCTGTTCAACAGGGGCATGTAATTACAATTCTTGATCTAATAATTCACAGCAGGGCCCATTGCTGCACCCACCAAGAGTAACTCTGAGGGCTTACAGTGTTGTGGCAACACCACCACCACCACCACCACCATGAAAGGCCCAATTTTTCAGCCCCTGTTCAACAGGGGCATGCAATTACAATTCTTGATCTAATAATTCACAGCAGGGCCCATTGCTGCACCCACCAAGAGTAACTGTCAGGGCTTACAGTGTTGTGGCACCAGCACCACCATCAAAGGCCCAATTTTTACTACCACTGTTCAACAATTATATGTAATTAAAATTCCTGATATAATAGTTGACAGCAGGGCGTTCCAGCACCAACCAAGAGTAACTGTGAGTGCTTACAGTGTTGTGCCAACACCAACAACTAAGGGGCCTATTTCTACAGAGTATATACGGCAGGTCCCTACTTTCAAACATCCAACTTACAAACGAATCCTACTTGTAAACGGAAGAAGACAACAGGAAGTGAGAGGAAATCTACCCCTTGGAAGGAAAATTCTCTCCTGTAAGAATTAATATGGGAGAAAGGTGTCTCCTCTGTACTGATGCTTTATCACCAATCCTTGTTTCAAGAAAAACACCACATTTCAAAAACAGTTGTCATTGGGACGGAAAGTGAGGTGAAATGTTCTGAACAGGGGCACAGACAGCAAAACAAATGTTACAGGGGTGATAACCCTTACCTATGTTTTCCAAAAAGTTTAAAAATAGATTTTTGGGCTGGAGCTACACTTAAACAATGTACCTGTTCAAAATTACAAACAGATTCTACATAAGAACAAACCTACAGTCCCTGTCTTGTATGCACCGCCTGTATACGGCTGTTCAGAGTATATAGGGCCTTTTTTATTTTATGTGCGGGGTTCCCCTTAATATCCATACAAGACCCAAAGGGGCTGGTAATGGGCTGGGGTAGGGGGGGGGGGGGGTCATGGGGTAGCTATGCCATTTTTCTTAAAGATTTTCATCCATATTACCGGGACCAGACATTACATTAAAGCCGCAAGCAGTTTTAAATGGCTTTTTTTTTCCTTTAGAAGTGTCATTTTGTGCAGGGACAGTTCTAAACACGGGAAACACGTGGCACTTCACAGGCATACTTTAGACACCCCCCAGGTACTATATTTAAAGGAATATTTGACTTTTTTTTTTTTCACTTTATGCATCATTAAAATGACTGCTCCCGAAAAACGACCGTTTTTAAAACTTCTTTTTGCATTGATACATGTCCCCTGGTGCAGAACCCGGGTTCCCAAACCCTTTTTAGGACAATAACATGCATAATAGTCGTTATAATTAGCACTTTAGAATTCGAACGTTCGCATCCATTGTATTTAATAGGGTTCTAATGTTCGTACGAACTTTCGGTCCGTTCGCGGGTTCTGGTGCGAACCGAACCCGGGGGTGTTCGGCTCATCACTACTGGTGACCCCTCTAGTGATATAAAGATCTATATAGAGGAATCAGGACCTCCTTCCTCCTGCTGGAGATCCCTCTAGTGATATAAAGATCTATATAGAGGAATCAGGACCTCCTTCCTCCTGCCGGTGACCCCTCTAGTGATATAAAGATCTATATAGAGGAATCAGTAGACATGTGCACAACAAAAAAATTTGTTTCGTTTTGTTCGTTTCGTCTCGTTTCCGTAGATTCGTAAAGATTCGTAATTTCGTAAGACGCGAGTTTTCATATTCAGACTTGTTCGTACTTTCGTAACAGTTTAATTTTCGTTGATACTGAATGATTCGTAATTCTGTTTAATTTATTTTCGTTGATTCGAAATTCGTAATTTTGTTAGAGAATAATTTTTGTTTATTCGGTACACTACTTGCCTTTTCCGTTGATTCGTAACATTGTTTTGTTTTCATTGATTTGTGTCTACTACCGTGCTTCGAATGGATTCGTACTTTCGTAAATACATTGTGGTCTTTCGCAATCTCGTATTTTAGTTTAGTTTTCAACACACGGCTTCTAATAAGTCCTGTACTTACTCCCAGTCCACTCCCTCAGTCATGAGACCTGACTCAGTCTCCTCCTCAACTGAATCTAAAAAGATTCAGGAATGCATTGTGACTCAGACACAAAAGAGATAAGCTGATTGGCTAAGATATTATGTAAGATACATCACTCCCTACACTGCCCATTCGAAAGAACGATTCGAGAACATGAAATTACGAACAGACAAAGAAACAAATTTACGAACACACAAATGAAATACGAACATACGAAATTACAAACAGACAAAGGATTGAAAATACGGAATGCAAATCATTCCTTATAGTTGTAATTTTCGTTCTTTTGCTTTTTCGGTGTTTCGTATTTTAGTCCAAGCGTAAGTTCGTATTTTCGAGCGTCCGTTCTTTTGCTTGTTCGTAATGACGTAGTTTTCGTATTTTGGTTCTTTCAGCTATTCGGATGTTCTAATTGGTCCGAATGTACGAATACTAACAAATTCGTACGAAAATCCATTTGTTACGAAACGAATCGCACATGTCTAGGAATCAGGACCTCCTTCCTTCTGCTGGTGACCCTTCTAGTGATATAATGATCTATATAGAGGAATCAGGACTTCCTTCCTCCTGCTGGTGATCCCTCTAGTGATATAAAGATCTATATAGAGGAATCAGGACCTCCTTCCTCCTGCTGGTGATCCCTCTAGTGATATAAAGATCTATATAGAGGAATCAGGACCTTCTTACTCCTGCCGGTGATCCCTCTAGTGATATAAAGATCTATATAGAGAAATCAGGACCTCCTTCCTCCTGCTGGTGACCCCTCTAGTGATATAAAGATCTATATAGAGGAATCAGGACCTCCTTCCTCCTGCTGGAGATCCCTCTAGTGATATACAGATCTATATAGAGAAATCAGGACCTCCTTCCTCCTGCCGGTGATCCCTCTAGTGATATAAAGATCTATATAGAGGAATCAGGACCTCCTTCCTCCTGCTGGAGATCCCTCTAGTGATATACAGATCTATATAGAGAAATCAGGACCTCCTTCCTCCTGCTGGTGACCCCTCTAGTGATATAAAGATCTATACAGAGGAATCAGGACCTCCTTCCTCCTGCTGGTGACCCCTCTAGTGATATGAAGATCTTTATAGAGGAATCAGGACCTCCTTCCTCCTGCTGGTGATCCCTCTAGTGATATGAAGATCTATATAGAGAAATCAGGACCTCCTTCCTCCTGCCGGTGATCCCTCTAGTGATATGAAGATCTATATAGAGGAATCAGGTCCTCTTCCAGTGGTGGGCGCCCTCAGTAATGCTGGGCAATGTTCAGTCCAGAAGGTGCGTCTTTGGAGGACAAAGTTTCATTTCTACCCTACTTCATTCAATAAGTAAGAAATATAATCTAGAGAAACACAATAAACTGTAGTTTTCTCCTTGGCCTTGGTGTTCTTAGAACAACGATAATATTAGGTATTTTAAACAGGATAAATTGCCTCTCTCACATTGGTCAATAAAAAAGAACATTTGGTCTGACTTTGTGTTGACCCTTTAAAGATATTTTTGCTCTTCTGTAAACTGATGATTCACTGGTTTTGTTCATTGAAAATAAGTTGCTATTGATCTCATTTAAGGTGACATACTGTAGATCAGGGGTCTCAAACTGGTGGCCCTCCAGCTGTTGCAGAACTACAATTCCCACGAGGCATTGCAAGGCTAAACAGTTACAAGCATGACTCCCCCAGGCAGAGGCATGATGGGACTTGTAGTTCCGCAACAGCTGGAGGGCCACATGTTTGAGACCCCTGCTGTAGATTATTACACTTTTTTCTTTTTTTGTTTAACTCTTTTATTTCTTATTATCATGCTGAAATAAAATTAATAGAGTTCCACGATGTTTTATTAACATTTTTATCTCTCTCCTTAGACCTACTGACCTCCCGCCTTCCCTTCAGTCTTGCACAGGTGTAGCGGCTCCTCTCCTGGACTCAAACGGCTTCCTCTGATTACACTGCACACTGTGAGCTTCTCACAGTGTGCATTAGAAGCTGCAGCAAGTGAGACAGAGCTCCGCCTCATTTCCTGGCTGGAGGACATCCAGTGTCATCTTCTTACCTCCTCAGCCTGTTTGTCCCTGGCCCATCCCTTTGAATCATTTGATTTCAGTAGACATGTGCACTGCCGAAAAATTAGTTTTTTTTCGTTTTCGTTTTTTTAAATTGTTTTGCTTTTTTCGGAAATTCGGAATTTGGAAATTCGGAATTCCGAATTTTTCGAATTTCCAAAAAAAGCAAAAAAAAAAAAAACAAACTAATTTCCGATTTTCGGAAATTCTAAAAATTTGTAATTCAAAAATTAAACTTTCCAAATTTCCCATTTTCGAATTTTAGATTTTCGAATTTTGCAATTTCGAATTTTTAATTTTCGAAATTTCCAATTTTCGAAATTTCCAATTTTCGAAATTCAGAATTTCCAAAATTTCGAATATCCGAAATTGAAAAATTCCGAAATTCGAAAATTCGAAAATTTCGAAAATTGAAAAATTCGGAAATTCGGAAATTTCGGAATTAACGAATTTCTCTAAATTCGTGAAAAACAAATTAGAAACTAAACGACTTGCACATGTCTAGATTTCATTTTTTTCAATCATGGAGGCTCGACGTCACATGTAGACATTACCTACCTAGGAACTTTCCTTCCTCCAGATTGAAAATGACACATCAAGACATTTTGATATTTCGAAAACTCCATCCAAGAGCCAGCCCACTGTTTTCAACAGGACTGAGAGGAGTACTGAGGCAAGATGCTGCAATACATTTCCCATAACCTTCCCCCCTCCCCCCTCTCGAACCCATCCTTCAAGCTACTGGGTTTTCTTTACCTGGTTAAGTCCGTTATACTGGCTTGTGTTGCCATATCCAGATCTCTTGATGAAGCCTACAGTAACTGCTTATACAGCACCACATATTAACCTTTGCTGCCCAGTTTCTTTACTCCCATCGATCTGATGTTCTGGATCTTGAGAGAACCCCTCCACTGTCCAGCCAATAGGAAATGTCTCCGTCACACAGGAACATTCATCCTGGAGTTTGGCTTTAACCACTTTCCGCCAGCTATGTCCCAGCCGCTGGATTGCTTTTACAAGCTGCGTGGGGGGGGGGTCTTCCGCCTTCCCAGGCTCTCCCATCCCACTGAAACAGCCCTGATCCTATGATATAGGAAACTGGAAGCTAGACATGTGCAATTCGTTTAGTTTCTAATTCGTTTTTCACGAATTTAGAGAAATTTGTTAATTCCGAATTTCCTAATTTTCCAATTTCCAAATTTTAGGATTTTCGGATTTCTGAATTTTCGGATTTTCGGATTTCCGAATTTTATGATTTTCGGATTTCCGAATTTTATGATTTTCGGATTTCCGAATTTTAGGATTTTTGGATTTCCGAAATTTAGAATTTCGAAAATTTGAAATGGATGGGGCACATCAGGGCATCAGGGCATGGGGCACATCGCACATCAGGGCACATAGCACATTAGGGCATGGGGAACAGGGCACATAGCACATAGCACATCAGGGCAGGGCACATAGCACATCAGGACATGTGGCACATAGCACATTGTTAACCAGCCATGCAGAGTTGCGCAGGAAGCGTGTGTAATAAGTTCTCTCTCATGTCACGGCACTGACGGCAGTCACGCTACTCCCCGGCGGCCCCTCCTCTCTTCTCGTCCATCCCAGATGATGTCACAAGCAAATGGGGATGGACGAGAAGAGAGGAGGGGCCGCGGGGATCAGCGTGACTGCTGTTAGTGCCGTGACATGAGAGAGACCCGGTCATAGAGGAGAGGAGGAATTACACTACTGCCATCTAGTGGCGGTAGATGTAATTGGGGTAACGCCGCCCAAGTAATGATAACTGCGTTACCATGAGGGGAAGAGCAATCAGTTAGATTACTCGTTACCCTATAAAGTAACTGCGTTATCGAACTCAGTTTATTCGAACTCAGTTACTTACATTACTGCAGGTAAGTATAAGGGGGGCTGGGTGAGGAGCTGCAATTGGAAGAGAGAAGACCCTTGGGAACACAGTGTGATGTCTTGAGCAGGAGTACACTGCAGATGCAGGTATCTACCAGCGTCAGAGACGTGGTTAAGGCAAACCAGGGTCACGATTAGGCAGGAGGAAGCATAGTCAAGTAGTAGGCCAAGGTCAGAACAAGGAAGCAGGCAGTCAAAGGCAAGCCAAGGTTGGTATCCGGGTTAGACAGAGCAAGGTCAGGATCTAGCTGAGTCAGCAACGGAAGATTAGTCAGAAGGAACAGAAGCACAGGAGTACAGGTCACAGGGAAGCTGAATAACATCCAGCAACTAGCTCACATCAGGACCTCCTTTAAATAGGCAAGTTGTTGCCATTTCCAGGATATAGCATATGTTAATGCGCGCTGGTGCACACAGATCTGCCTACATGTCTCTGCACGTTGGTTACTGGCCAGAGCTCGTATGGGAAATTAGGAAAGGCCTTCTGGACTGGACTTACTTTATTCTTAAGGTGGTGGCTTATACCTGGGGAACTGTAAGTAGTAGGTCTTTGAATTATCCAAATGAGGGGCTGAAGATGTCTGTGCTTTATTATTATGGATGATGCATTACAAGGAGTCAAGGTACAGCAATGCCTTCTGGAAGTGAGGGCTTGCGTCAGCATAAGTAGCCTCTGAAAATGGCTAATGGTAACCGAGAAGCTACCACTTGGCCATGCCTACACAGTGTTCCAAAATAACAGAAATTAATGTCTCTTGCAATTGCTTTATGTGTTGCTTGTGCAAATTATTAAGTGATTTAAATTGGGAAAGTCCCATATGGCAATTGTTTAGGATTGGATCCTAAAAGTCTCCTGTTTTGAAGACGACATCAGGTCTTTGGTAATGTCTGAAGACCTCCACCTGTGTGTTAATGTCTCCACTTTCCAGTCTTTACTTTTACTTTGTGGCTTTTCTCTTCTAAATACATTTTCAAAACCATTCATTCACAACAGCGGTTGTTATTTTTCTCATTAGCTTAGAGATATCTTTTAAAACAGCAGTAAAAAAATAATATATATATATATATATATATATATATATATCCAATTCCCATCCTATCAATATGGAGTTTAAAGTTTTGGAGTTTAAATAAATTGTTTAGAAAAACTTTAGTTAGCGCTCTGACTTAACAAATGACAGCTCCCCGCTTTGAAAAGCAGATGCCAGAGACAATGAGGACGACTTGCATTTCCACCCGGTAATTGATGTTCTGGTTGTTTTCTTATTGTTGGCAATATAAATATTGAACTTGAGAAACCCGTCTGTATTACATTTAATCTTTCCGCTTTCAAAAATTGGCCCTCGGGCATTCTCCATGAATAATCCTGCTTTACATCCCGCGGACGAGACGTACAAATTTCCAGTTTAAAGCCGTGTTGACACGCGCGGCATCTATTTGAGACTTCAAGAGTCTGCGATAAAGCTTCGTTATGGGCATTTTTGGGATGATATTTGGTGCCTAATGAGGCATTTTGAAAATAATGTATTAATATGGGAGAGACACAGACTTCTGCTTCCAGTTGTTAGCAAAGTTCTAAATAATACTTAACCAGGCGTCTACAATTCTGAGGGCTACGGGAACAGAGGAGAAAACAAACTAGAAATCAGAGATGGACACAGTTTTACATTTGTGATCCCAGTGTTTAAAGTACCGTTGCTGTTGTCATACTGTGCAAGTATTTAACTTCTTTGTGACGGAGCGTAAAACAAACCTCAATGCCTGAACACAATTTTACAACGTTGACATGTGATGGTAAAACTGTACATATCATCACAATGACGTATTGTATCAAGGGCAGGGCCGCCATCAGGGGGCTACAGGTAGTACACCTGTAAGGGGCCCGGAGGTCCCAAGGGCCCCGGATGGCAACCCCCTCTTTTTTTATAAATTTTTTTTTACATTTTTTTTTTATAAATGTTTTCTTTTTTTGTAAGGGGCCCAGAGGTCCCCAGAGGCCTGGAGGTCCCCAGGGCCCCGGATGGCAACCCCCCTTTTTTTTTATAACTTTTTTTTATAAATGTTTTATTTTTTTGTAAGGGGCCCAGAGGTCCCCAAAGGCCTTGGAGGTCCCCAGGGCCCCGGATGGCAACCCCCCTTTTTTTGTTCTTTTGTTTTTTTTTTTGTTCGTCAGCACCCAAACCCCTCCGATCTCAACAATTCACGGCGGCAGCACCCCCCGCTTCTCAATTCGCGGCAGCCCCCCCCCCCCGCTCCTCAATTTGCGGCGGTAGAGCACCCTCCCTGGTTCTCCTCTGTTCCAGGGGGCCCATGCCTGAAGCTGTGTAAGGAGCCCCAAAATTCCTGATGGCGGCCCTGATCAAGGGGGAAATTACCACTTTTTTCTTCGTGTACACACGTTCGGAAATTCCGCCAGCAAAAGTCCGATGTGAGCTTTTGGTCGGAAATTCCGACCGTGTGTATGCTATTCCAACGCGCCAGCAAAAGATTGAGAGCGGGTTCTCTATTTTTCCGACGAAAAAAGTTTCTGTCGTCTGTATGCAATTCCAACACTCAAAATTCCTACGCATGCTCGGAAACAATTCGACGCATGCTCAGAAGAATTGAATTTCATTTTCTCGTGCTCGTCGTAGTGTTGTACGTCACCGCGTTCTTGACGGTCGAAATTTCACAGAACTTTTGTGTGACCCTGTGTATGCAAGCCAAGCTTGAGCGGAATTCCGTCGGAAAAACCGTCCAAGGTTCTTCCGACGGAAATTCCGATCGTGTGTACGCGGCATTATTGGGCTTTCATCTGGTGGTAAATGGTAACAGATATCTCCAGAATAGTTTTTTTATTATCAAAGGAAAACTAGTTGTATATTTCTTGGTATTGCCATAACCTACCACCAAAAAAAACAAAAACAACCCAAGATAAATTCTCCTGCTCCTTGCTCCTGACAATCGTAGCAATATCACATATGTAGATATTATTTGTTGTTTCTACTCATAGTAAGGCCCAGGGGGAAAAAAAAAAAGCATGTTTTACCTTTTTTATCCTACCTAAAACACACCGATACTGATACTAATTTAAAAATGCTTATTAAAAAAAAATCTTTCTTAAGATATACGGAACCTGACCTTTAACTCTCACCTTAAACTTTGACCCTGACCTTGACCTTGACCCTTACCTAAATCGAATGAATCTTCATCAATCTATTTTTTTCTTTATTTTTTAATAAAAAAAAATTTTATTATTTTTTTTTTTACACACCTTTTTTTTTTTGTTTACATATTTATCCCCTGGCAAAGTGAAAAAGATATAATGTATCCTATATGTATACAATGTAGTATATAATGTATCCTGTATGTATACAATGTATTATATAATATATCCTGTATGTATACAATGCATTATATCATGTATCCTGTATGTATACAATGTATTATATAATATATCCTGTATGTATACAATGCATTATATCATGTATCCTATATGTATACAATGTATTATATAATATATCCTGTATGTATACAATGCATTATATCATGTATCCTGTATGTATACAATGTATTATATAATGGATCCTGTATCTATACAATGTGTTATATAATGTATCCTGTATGTATACAATGTAGTATATAATGTATCCTATATGTATACAATGTAGTATATAATGTATCCTATATGTATACAATGTATCATATAATATATCCTGTATCTATACAATGTATTATATAATATATCCTGTATGTATACAATGTATTATATAATATATCCTGTAGGTATACAATGTATTATATAATGGATCCTGTATGTATACAATGTATTATATAATATATCCTGTATGTATATGTAGCATGGCCCCAGGCCTCCTTTGATCTCATGAGAACCTCCAGGGCCAGGGATAGCTGACATTGTTCTGTATGTGGTGGGTTGTGAGGCATGGTGGGTGCAGAGTAGTTACAGTTATTGGGCGCCAGACACTTCTTGAATGCAAAAGAAAGTTTATTTCTCTTAAAAATCTTTTTTGGAGGAGAGAGGGTTAGGGCCAGGACAAAGTATAAACAGAAAAGTCAGTGCTACTACCCATACACCACATAGATAGCAGAGCTCCCGGGTGCTCGATACACAGTCGCTGGCTGAGTAGAGTAATGAGGAAAAAATGATCCGCGCTCTGGTCGTTGCTCTTTAAAAAATCTTTGTTTTTATTGACAAGCCACAGTTGCAAGATTAATTGGCAGACTCAGAGACTTCAATAGGAGGACAGCCATGCAGCGAAAGGCATCCAGCAAGACGCCACATCTGCATGTGCAGAAATGCTGTCTCCTATGGCAACAGTCTTTAATGCCCTGTACACACGATCGGATTTCCGATGGAATAAAATCCTATGGAATTTTCCGTCGGAGTTCCGATGAAGCTGACTTCCATCAGTCTTGCCTACACACCATCAGACAAATTCCGACCGTCCCAAACGCTGTGACGTAAAACACCCCGACGAGCCGAGAAAAATTAAGTTCAATGCTTCTGAGCATGCATCGACTTGATTCTGAGCATGCGTGGGTTTTTTCTCTGTTGGAGTTCCACACAGATGATCAGAATTTCCTATCGTTTTTCCATCGGAAATAACAATAACATATTTTTTAACACCGATGGAAAAAAGTCTGATGGGGCCCATACATGATCAGTTTTTCCGATGAAAAAAGTCCATCTGACTTTTTTCATCGGGAAAAAACGACCGTGTGTACGGGGCATTACAGTTCCTAACACACACATAACAAGTTCCTTCACTTTCACTGAACTCCCAGTCTCTCTCACCAGACCCACCGATTCACTGCCACTGAATCCCTTGAGCTCCTCCATTCTTCACGTTGGTATCTTCCTCAAGTGTCACCCCCGCCTCTCTGCTGGGTCCCTAGCTTGGCACTCTAAACACCTCACAAGGGTCACCCCCACTGGCCTGCTCGGTCCCTGGCTTGACACACAAGGCTTCTCTGCAAGCGTCACCTCTGCTGGTTGGGTCCCTGGCTTGATACCCACTGAAGTTTCCTGTTTCTTCACCGTCCCCGGTTGGCAGGGATGAGCCGAACACCCCCCTGTTCGGTTCGCACAGTGGCTGCGTTTAATGGGCACAGTGGTGGCAATTGATGATTTTTTTTTCCAGTTTGTTTGCGCCCCCTCCCAAATTTTTTTAGCACCAGCCACCAGGGATGAGCCGAACACCCCCCTGTTCGGTTCGCACCAGAACCTGCGAACAGACAAAATGTTCGTGTAAACTTTAGAACCCTATTAAATACAATGGACTCGAACGTTCAAAATCTAAAGTGTTAATTATAAAGGCTTATATGCAAGTTATTGTCCTAAAAAGTGTTTGGGGACCCGGGTCCTGCCCCAGGGGACATGTATCAATGCAAAAAGAAGTTTTAAAAACGGCCGTTTTTTTGGGAGCAGTGATTTTAATAATGCTTAAAATGAAAAAATAAAAGTGAAATATTCCTTTAAATTTCGTACCTGGGGGGTGTGTATGATATGCATGTGAAGTGGCGCATGTTTTCACTGTCCCTGCACAAAATGTCATTTTTGAAAGAAAAAAATGCATTTAAAACTAAGGCCTCGTACACACGGCCGAGATTCTCGTTGAGAAAAACATGTCGTTTTTTTCGACGAGATTCTTGGACAAGAAACTTGTCCCGGCCGAGTGTACACACGCTCGTTTCAAAGAACCCGCGGTTCTTTGAAAGGAGTGTACGCGGTGACGTCATCGACTACGTCGAGCATGCGCTCGTCACATTCGATGCCGTCGCCGCCATCTTGGTACACCCTACGTATGCCTAGGAAGCTACCGCGCATGCGTCAAATTCATTTCGAACATGCGCGGGCTTCCGGGCGGACAGGTAAGTGTACACACACTCACTTTTCTCGTCGAGAAACACGCCGAGGAGAATCTCGACGAGAAAATAGAGAGCAGGTTCTCTATTTTCTCGTCGAGGTTTCTTGTCGGTTTTCTCGACGAGAAACACGCTAGCAGCGTACACACGACCGATTTACTCGGCAAGACCTCTCTGCCAGCAAGTTTCTTGCTGGTTCTTGCCGAGAAAATCGGTCGTGTGTACGAGGCCTGACTCGCGGCTATTAATGAATTGTCGGCTCCCGGCAATACATTCAAAAGTCATTGATAAAAAAAAAAAGCGTGGGGGTTCCCCAGAATTCAATTACCAGGCCCTTCAGGTCTGGTGTGGATATTAAGGGGAACCCTGCCGCAAATTTAAAAAAAAATTAACATGGGGTTCCCCCAAATATACATTCCAGGCCCTTCAGATCTGGCATGGATTTTAAGGGGAACTCCACCCCAAATTTAAAAAAAAATGGCGTGGAGTCCCCCTAAAAATCCATACCAGACCCCTTATCCGAGCACGCAACCTGGCCGGCCGCAGGGAAAAAGGGGGGGACGAGAGAGCGGCCCCCCCTCCCTCCTGAACCGTACCAAGCCACATGCCCTCAACATGGGGAGGATGTCCCCATGTTGATGGGGACAAGGGCCTCATCCCCACAACCCTTGCCCGGTGGTTGTGGGGGTCTGCGGGCGGGGGGCTTATCGGAATCTGGAAGACCCCTTTAACAAAGGGGACCCCCAGATCCCGGCCCCCCCCTATGTGAATTGGTAAGGGATACATTGTACCCCTACCATTTCACGAAGAAAGCGTAAAAAAATGTTTAAAAAAAACACACAAACACCTTGAAAAAGTCCTTTATTTAAAAAAAAAAAAAACATTCCAGCGGTGAAATCCAGTGTCCCGCGGCGATCCCGATGTCCAGCGCTGTCCTTCATTGGTTGTGCCTGAGCGGACCTGATGGGGAACTCCCTCTCAGTATTTTAAATGTATAGACCCGCCCCTTCTAAAGTTCCCCATCAGGTCCGCTCAGCGGACACAGTGAAGGAAGTTCCCCGCGCAAGCCAATGACGTAGGCGGGTCCGACATATCGAGGGGGCGGACCTGATGGGGAACTGCTCTCACTTTGGTAATACATGTATAGACCCGCCCCTTCTCATGTTCCGCATCTGGTCCGCTGAGCGGACCTGATGGGGAACTTTAGAAGGGGCGGGTCTATACATTTAAAATACTGAGAGGGAGTTCCCCATCAGGTCCGCTCAGGCACAACCAATGAAGGACAGCGCTGGACATCGGGATCGCCGCGGGACACTGGATTTCACCGCTGGAATGTTTTTTTTTTTTTTAAATAAAGGACTTTTTCAAGGTGTTTGTGTGTTTTTTTAAACATTTTTTTACGCTTTCTTCGTGAAATGGTAGGGGTACAATGTACCCCTTACCAATTCACATAGGGGGGGCCGGGATCTGGGGGTCCCCTTTGTTAAAGGGGTCTTCCAGATTCCGATAAGCCCCCCGCCCGCAGACCCCCACAACCACCGGGCAAGGGTTGTGGGGATGAGGCCCTTGTCCCCATCAACATGGGGACATCCTCCCCATGTTGAGGGCATGTGGCTTGGTACGGTTCAGGAGGGAGGGGGGGCCGCTCTCTCGTCCCCCCCTTTTCCCCTGCGGCCGGCCAGGTTGCGTGCTCGGATAAGGGGTCTGGTATGGATTTTTAGGGGGACTCCACGCCATTTTTTTTTTAAATTTGGGGTGGAGTTCCCCTTAAAATCCATGCCAGATCTGAAGGGCCTGGAATGGATATTTGGGGGAACCCCACGTCAATTTTTTTTTAAATTTGCGGCGGGGTTCCCCTTAATATCCATTCCAGACCTGAAGGGCCTGGTAATTGAATTCTGGGGAACCCCCACGCTTTTTTTTATCAATGACTTTTGTATGTATTGCCGGGAGCCGACAATTCATTAATAGCCGCGAGTCAGTTTTAAATGCATTTTTTTCTTTCAAAAATGACATTTTTTGCAGGGACAGTTCTAAGCACGGGAAACATGCGCCACTTCACATGCATATCATACACACCCCCCAGGTACGAAATTTAAAGGAATATTTCACTTTTATTTTTTCATTTTAAGCATTATTAAAATCACTGCTCCCGAAAAAATGTCCGTTTTTAAAACTTCTTTTTGCATTGATACATGTCCCCTGGGACAGGACCCGGGTCCCCAAACACTTTTTAGGACAATAACTTGCATATAAGCCTTTATAATTAGCACTTTAGATTTCTCCCATAGATTTTTCGAATTTGCCGCGAACACCCCAATTTGTTCGCTGTTCGGCGAACGGGCGAACAGGCAATGTTCGAGTCGAACATGAGTTCAACTCGAACTCGAAGCTCATCCCTACCGGTTGGTGAGAATTCTGCTCCGGTACTTGCTTCAGTTACTCACTGTGGTCCCTGGTATAAAGGTGGTTGGACCCAGGGCCGGACTGGGAATAAAATCCAGCCCTGGAAAAAATTTCATACCAGCATTATTATACCAGCATAACGTCATTATTTTCTTGTTCATGAAAGGGAAAACGATACATTTTAAAGCACATTTGAAGAGTGTATTATTTATAGATAAGACAGATATGAAAGCACATAGGGCTTTATATATATATAAAATGCAAATTCCAGTTAAAAGTGGTAAAAGTGGTCAATCATCAAGGGGGGCCCCAGGAACTCAGAACGTGGGGGGGGGACCACCTTCCGCAGAAAGAATACACTAAGGTAAGGGGGGTGGGTTACTGATATAGGGGGGAAACCTTTATATCAGTGCCCCCTTACATTATCGTATTCACTCCCCCCTTACATCAGTGACCCCCCTCAGATTGGCCTAGCGGTGCTGTCACTGACCTTCTCTCAGGTACACCGTTCCGGGGTCAGTCAGTCGGCTCCAGCTCGGTGGCTCTGGTTTTATCCTATATAGTCTCCTCTCCACAGTCCCCACACATCTGACTTCTCCCATGACCCCCATCCTGGCGGTGCTCCCACTCTTGACTCCTCTCCAGACTCCCTCATAGACTGCAGACATGATACAGGAGATGGTCAGAGGCTGCAGACATAATACAAGAGCTCAATGCAGCCCCACCAGTATCCATCAAATGCAAGCTCATCAGTGCCCATCAAATGCAGCCTCACGGTGCCCATCAATGCAGCCTCACTGTGCCCATCAATGCAGCCTCCAATGCAGCCTCCCTGTGCCCATCAATGCAGCCACACTGTGCCCACCATTGCAGCCACACTGTGCCCACCATTGCAGCCTCACTGTGCTCATCAAATGCAGCTTTACTGTGCCCGTGAATGCAGTCTCACTGTGCCCATGAATGCAGCCTCTCCTATGCCCCATATCCCAGTCTGCAGTCCCTGTCTGTGGGAAGGTGTGTTGTTGATGCTCGGTACGGTACCTTCCATGCCAGCAGGATATCCATGATCGCCATCAGCAGGCAGGGTCTGTTCTCGTTTTGGATGGGGACAGTGCTCCTTCCAGAGGATCTGTTTGCTGTGAGATGGAGTGGTCCCTGGCCACCTGCACCTTCAGCCGTCCTCATTTTCCAGCCCCAGTCAGCCTGTCCTCTGGTTCTGGGGAAGTGAGAGCACTGGGGGGGGGGGGGAGCTGGAGAGAAGGGGGAGCGGAGAGCACTGGCGGGGTTGGAGAGCACATGGGTGGGGGCAAAGAGCAGGGAGGAGTGGAGATCACTGGGGTGGGGAGCGGAGAGAGCTGGGGGGGGGGGGCTTGAGAGCACTGGGGGGGAGCCAAAAAGAACAGGGGTGGAGAGAATGGGAGGCTGAGAGGGGGGGCTGGAGAGCACTGAGGGGGCCAAGAGTGTGGGAGGTAAAGAGCACTGTGGGGGATCTTGAGACCACTGGGGGGGAGAAAGAACAGGGGTGGAGAGCACTGGGGGGTACAAAGAGCAGGGGGAGTGGCGAGCACTGGGGGGTGGAGAGAAATGGGCTGAGCTTGAGAGCACCAGTGGGGGCCAGAAAAAACAGGGGTGGGAAGTACGGGGGGCTGGAGAGCACTATGGGGGGCGGAGAGCACTGGCGGGGTTGGAGAACACATGAGTGGGGGCAAAAAGAACAGGTGTGGGGAGCACGGGGGGCTGGAGAGCACTGGGTGGGGGCTGGAGAGTGATGGGGAGAGCTGGACAGCACTGGGGAGGGGGGAGAAAGAACAGGGGTGGGGAGCACGGTTTGCTGGAGAGCACTATGGGGGGCGGAGAGCACTGGCGGGGTTGGAGAGCACATGGGTGGGGGCAAAAAGAACAGGAGTGGGGAGCACGGGGGGGCTGGAGAGCACTGGGGTGGGGGCTGGAGAATGATGGGGAGAGCTGGAGAGCACTGGGGGGGGGGAGAAAGAACAGGGTTGGGGAGCACGGGGTGCTGGAGAGCACTATGGGGGGCGGAGAGCACTGGCGGGGTTGGAGAGCACATGGGTGGGGCAAAAAGAACAAGGGTGGCGAGCACGGGGGGCTGGAGAGCACTATAGGGGGCGGAGAGCACTGGCAGGGTTGGAGAGCACATGGGTGGGGGCAAAAAGAACAGGGGTGGGGAGCACGGGGGGCTGGAGAGCACTGGGGTGGGGGCTCGAGAGTGATGGGGAGAGCTGGAGAGCACTGGGGGGGAGAAAGAACAGGGGTGGGGAGCACTGGGGGGAGTGGAGAGTACTGGGGGGGAGAACAGGGGTGGAGAGCACTGGGGGGAGTGGAGAGTACTGGGGGGGGAGAACAGGGGTGGAGAGCACTGCGGGGAGTGGAGAGTACTGGGGGGGAGAACAGGGGTGGAGAGCACTGGGGGGAGTGGAGAGTACTGGCGGGGGAGAACACTGGAATGGTGGCTGGAGAAGGATGGGGAGAGCTGGAGAGCAGGGGGCAGAAAGAACAGAGGTGGAGAGAACTGTGGGGGGGCTGGAGAGTATGGTGGGGGAGGAGAGCACTGGGGGGGGGGCACAAAAGAAGTTGGATAGGAGGATCGGCAGGGGGACCGCATATAGAGGAATTGAGCTTTCTATATTCCTCCATACAGCCGCGGAATGCTTGACTCTCCTCCCCCCCTTCTGCAAGCATTCAGCGGCTGTATGGAGGAATATAGAAAGCTCATTTCCTCTATATGCGGTCCCCCTGCCGATCCTCCTATCCAGGCACACAGGGCGGGCTGTACGGCGGGCATCTCCTGTAGTGCTCCCTGTCCCCTCTCTCCTGCTCCTGTTTATCGCGGAGCTGACCTGGCTGGATCTGTGTTCGGCGGTGACGGTGACGCTGTAACACAGTCCCGCCCCCCTAGACCTGCTCCCGTGATAAGCTGAATGCTGACTCTATCTACTATCACACGAGCCGGTCTAAGGGGGCGGGACCGTGTTACAGCGCCGCCGCCGCCGAACACAGACTGAGACAGGCAGCTCTGTGATACACAGGAGCAGGAGAGAGGGGAGCACTGCAGCCGCAAATGAAACCGGCCCCAGGACAGGCAGCCTACCGGGAAATCTCCCATTATCCCCGGTAGGCCAGTCCGGCCCTGGTTGGACCCTTAGTGGCGACAGCTTCTCCTCAACCTTCAACCACGACAGGTTCTCCGGCCGGCAGAACCGGCACTTCTGGTTGGACTGCAAGCCGCAATCCCAACCCTGCGCTGCTCTCTCACTTCTGGATAGGCCCTCAGTCAGCCAGATGTGTGTTTTTTTACGAATAAAGGCAAATTTTTGGAGTGCGGCTGTCCAGAATCTTCTCTCATCCTCATTGCTATACGCATTGCCAGCACCTGTGGCTTCTAATTTAGAAGAGGTTCATTTCAATCTGATTAACCTGGAGCGGTGATACCCCTTTCCCTAGCAGCCAGATGTGCCCGGGATAGGCCCAAACTGCGGCCTAGCAGCCCGGGCAATACCACACACGTCCACCCAGACAGCCGTCCAGGTGGCGCAGAACCCCGATCACCTGACTCCACCCAAATATATAGGCTCTTTCAGCAGGCCAAGGGACTCAAGAAAACCCCTGCCCATTGGTTGGGATACCCCATATACCCATAATCTGACCTTGCGTTTCCCTTCTCAGTGCAGAGAAAGGCAACCAAACTGATAAGAGGCATGGAGGAGCTCAGCTATGAGGAGAGATTAGAGGAACTGAATTTATTCTCTCTTGAGAAGAGGAGATTAAGGGGGGATATGATCAACATGTACAAATATATAAGGGGTCAATATAGTGAACATGGTTTTGAGTTATTCACAAAGGACAAGGGGGCACTCTTTACGTCTAGAGGAAAAGAGATTTCATCTCCAAATAGGGAAAGGTTTCTTCACAGTAAGAGCTGTGAAAATGTGGAATAGACTCCCTCCAGAGGTGGTTCTTGCCAGCTCAGTAGATTGCTTTAACCACTTCAGAGCCGCGATATAGACGAAAGACGTCTGCAGCGCGGCTCTCATCTGCCGGGAGGGCGTCCCTGGACGTCCTGCTGTTTACTTCCGCAATGCGCGCTGGGGAAAAACTGTGCCCACCAAGTCACGCGGGTGCCGATGGGCATACCTGGCGGCCGCGATGTCCGCCAGGTACCCGCAATCGCCATTTACAGAGCCAGGGACGTGGATCTGTGTGTGTAAACACAGAGATCTACGTCCTGTCAGGGAGAGGAGACCGATGGTGTGTCCCTTGTACATAGGGACACAGATCGGTCACCTCTCCCAGTCAGTCCCCTCCCCCCACAGTAAGAATCAATCCCAGGGAACACATTAACCCCTTGATCGCCCCCCTAGTGTTAACCCCTTCCCTGACAGTCACATTTATACAGTAATCAATGCATTTTTATAGCACTGATCGCTGTATAAATGTGAATGGTCCCAAAATAGTGTCAAAAGTGTCCGATGTGTCTGCCGCAATATCGCAGTCCTGACAAAAACCGCAGATCGCCGCCATTACTAGTAAACAAAAAAAAAATGCCATAAATCCATCCCCTATTTTGTAGGCGCTATAACTTTTGCGGAAACCAATCAATAAACGCTTATTGCAATTTTTTTACCAAAAATATGTAGAAGAATACGTATCGGCCTAAACTGAGAAAAAAAAAAAACATTTTAAAAAATAAATTGGGATATTTATTATAGCAAAAAGTAAAATATTGTGTTTTTTTTTTTCAAAATTGTCGCTCTGTTTTTTTTTATAGCGCAAAAAATAAAAACCGCAGAGGTGATAAAATACCACCGAAAGAAATCTCTATTTGTAGGGAATAAAGGACGTCAATTTGGTTTGGGAGCGACTTCGCACGACCGCGCAATTGTCATTCGAAGCGTGACAGCGCTAAAAGCTGAAAATTGGCCTGGGTAGGAGGGGGTAGGGTGACCACATTTCCAAACTACCGTTCAGGGACACCCTCCCTTCCCAAAAATCAGCTTGTGCTGTAACGAATCACAGCACAGTGATTGGACACAAGAGGCGGGATTTATCATTTCTCCAATCACAAGCAGGGGGCGGGGATTGTGCTCCTCCAGGCATCCCTGGGCAGGACAAGTACTGTCAGTGAGTAAAGCGGTGATGTGGCGGCCTTTTTTGGGGGCATCAGATTGGCCCGGGGGGGGGGGGTGGCTGTGTCAGTTTCATTCCGGGACACTGTATTGTCTTTGGAATGAATGTGCCCGGGACAGACCTGCAAAATGCGGGACTGTCCCGGGCAATCCGGGACACGTGGACACCCTAGGAGGGGGGTTTAGGTGTCCAGTAAGGAAGTGGTTAAGAAAGTCCTGGATTCTTTCCTAAATGTACAGAATATAACTGGGTACTGACATTTAGGCCCCTTTCACACTGAGGCGCTTTGCAAAAGCACCCTAAAAAAGCCGCTACTTTGTATCCAGTGTGAAAGCCCGAGGGCTTTCACACTGGAGCGTTGCGCTTGCAGGAGGGTAAAAAAACTCCTGCAAGCCGCATCTTTGAGGCGCGATAGGAGCGGTAAAAATACCCCTCCTATAGCGCCCCTGCCCATTTAAATCAATGGGGTAGCTCCTCCAAAACGCTTTGCAAAACGCCGCAAAGAGGTGTTATTGCGGGCGTTTTTGACCCTTTTTCGTTAAAATCACCCCGCTTAGCGTCCGCAAATCGCGGCAAAAACTACGGTATAGCCTTAAAGTAGCCTTATAAGTAAAGTTGATCCGGGGAATATCTGATTGCCTCTCGAGGGATCAGGAAGGAATTTTTTCCCCTGCTGTAGCTAATTGGATCATGCTCTGCTGGGGTTTTCCCCCTTCCTCTGGATCAACTGGATTGTGTATATGGGATTGTATGATTTTTCATTTTTATTTTTTTGGGTTAAACTAGATGGACTTTTGTCTTTTTTCAACCTGACTAACTATGTAACTATGTCTCTGTTCCAGTGGCGGCTGGTGCTCAATTTTTTTTGGGGGGGCGCAAACAAACTGAAAAAAACCCCCCCATCAATTGCAGCCACTGTGCCCATTAAACGCAGCCACTGTGCCCAAACGCCACCAATTTGCCCCCTCAAATGCAGCCAGTTTCCCCCAAATACAGCCAGTTTCCCCCAAAATGCAGCCAGTTTCCCCCAAAATACAGCCAGTTTCCCCCAAAATGCATCCAGTTTGTCCCCAGCCCTGCACTTACCTTCCTCGGGTCAGCGCCATCCTTCTTCCGTCCTCGATGTCTTCTCCCACCCTCAATGTCGCTTCAGCCAATCAGGTTACCGGTAACCAGACCCGGTGAACTTGATTGGCTGAGACGCCTGTCAGTGTTAACCAAGGAACGCACCCCCCTGTGCATAGGGTGACCACTTGTCCCGGATTGCCCGGGACAGTCCCGCATTTTGCAGATCTGTCCCGGGCACCTTCATTCCAGAACAATACAGTGTCCCGGAATGTAACTGACACAGCCACCCCCCCGGGCCAATCTGATGTCCCCAAAAAAGGCCGCCACATCACCGCTTCACTCACTGACAGTACTTGTCCTGGCCGGGAATGCCTGGAGGAGCACAATCCCTGCCCCTTGCTTGTGATTGGAGAAATCATAAATCCCGCCTCTTGTGTCCAATCACTGTGCTGTGATTTGTTACAGCACAAGCTTATTCTTGGGAAGGGAGGATGTCCCTGAATGGTAGTTTGGAAATGTGGTCACCCTACCCGTGCATCCCCTGGTTAACTATTTGGAAGCCGATTACAGCCCTCGGGCCGCTGGCTCTGATAGGCACTTCCAAAAACCAACCAGCCGCTGTTATTCAGATCGCCGGCGCTCGCCAGGGGGCCGGCTATTTGAATAGTGGGCGGCAGTGGCGGCGAGAATACATACATTCATGCAATGCATGAACCTATGTATTGTTGTTGTGAGTGACGGGTGCAGGAGAGAGAGAGGGGGCGGCGCTCCTGTGCCCACTATGGACGCACCGCCACTGCTCTGTTCAGATACAATGTTTCTCAGCTCTAGGGAGAGAAGACTGAGTCTGGCTGCAGACATTTTAACTGTGGGCAGATGAAGCGGCTGCCTGTTCACATCCTGGATTTACCCAGAGCTCTGCAGCTCTGGGTAAATCCGGATCTGTTAAAGCGGAACTTAAGTCATTTTTTCGTCTTTCCATCTATTAAATCTTCTGCCCTTCTTGTTGTTGTTTTAACTTTGGATAGTAAAGCATTATTATATTTTTCTGCCAGTAAATCCCTTATACAGCCCACTTCCTGTTTCTTGTCTGGTCATTAGCCTGGGATTATGACATCATGCACAGCTCTCTCTCTCTCACTCTCTCTCACTCTCACGAGAGTTTGCCAGGAAGGGAGGGGGGATGAGTCATAAGAGGGCCAAAGAGAGCTGCAGAGCTCTGGGTAAATCCAGGATGTGAACAGGCAGCCGCTTCAGCTGCCCACAGTTAAAATGTCTGCAGCCAGACTCAGTGGAGGGAGATTTCTGCAGCATATTCGGAAAAGTACAGAATAACAGTACAGTGGAACCTTGGTTTATGAGTAACACGGCTAACGAGCGTTTTGAAAGACGAGCACCTTTTTGAAAAAAAAAAATCCTGACTCGGTTTGCAGTGTTGTCTCGCGAAACGAGCAGAATTCAAGCTAATGGGGTGTGCAGTACCATATTTGGCCAGCGGTGCGGGGGGGCGGGCGCCGGAGCCGATCAGAGCCAATCAGAGCCGTTCGGAAACACTCAGAAATACTCAGTTCCCGAGCCTTTCCAAGGACAGCCGAATGATCTCCAAGTATTTCCGAGTCTCTCCGGCGCCCTCCCCCCACCTCTGGCCACATACGGTATTGCATGCCATAGAAGTCAATGTGGAACAAATTATTTTCATTTCCATTAACTTCTATGGGGAAACTCGCTTTGATATGCGAGTGCTTTGGATTACAAGCATTATCCTGGAACGGATTATGCTCGTAATCCAGGGTTCCACTGTGTATATAAAATAATATGCAAAGTGGTTGGAGGGAAGCTTCAGAATGGCAAAGGTGTTTTTATATTACAAATTATGTGAGCAGACTGCAGTTCCTCTTTAAGGTCTGTGCAGAGAGATGAGTCACATAAATGACAAGCAATAAAGATCACATGCGGCCTGTTCATTCTGTGTTTGAACCAGCTTCAGAGACCTTCAGTATAACGCACTATAATTACGATATAATGCTCCCTGATCCCCTCCAGCATTACACCGACCCTCATTATCAGAATAAAGCACACGGCAAAGCTGGAAGCCGTTCTCTCCGGAGGTACCTGGAAACGTTATATATGTATTTTTTTTTTCTACATAAATAGCAGCTGAATCACTTTGAGTGAATATTGCTGCAATTATTATTACTGCTATCAATTTTATTATCATCATCATTTTGAGGAGGGATATTTTGGGACGAGAACAACTCTACTATCTGCCATTAGAGGCATTATTACAAAGAATATGAACAGATAATTTATATCCCAGTCTATGAAGGTGGGGGAGGGGCGGGAATTATAGAGCGCATTGTCAGGCACACCGCACTGAACTGTCATCCTGCCTAGAGTCCTTTTTTTTTCCGGAGCACACAGTATATTTATGACTGCGGAAACTCCGTCCAACATCACTAATGAAAGCAGATGCTGATGTTTATTTCCACTCCGCCGTGTTTCGGGGGGCGTGTTAGCGGTACTTCGGCGGCAGAGAGAGGAGAAAATAGAACCGAAAATTCTCTCCCGGAAAGCAATTAACCACTTCATCCCCGGACCAACACGCAGCATAAAGACCGGGCCCCTTTTTTTGCGATTTGGCACTGCGTCGCTTTAACTGACAATTGCGCGGTCGTGCGACATGGCTCCTAAACAAAATTGGCATACTTATTTTCCCACAAGTAGAGCTTTCTTTTGGTGGTATTTGATCACCTCTGCGGTTTTTATTTTTTGCGCTATAAACAAAAATAGAGCGTCAATTTTCGAAAAAAAAATGCAATATTTTTTACTTTTTGCTATAATAAATATCCCCCAAAAAATATATAATTTTTTTTCCCCTCAGTTTAGGCCGATACGTATTCTTCTACATATTTTTGGTAAAAAAAAATCGCAATCTGCGTTTATTGATTGGTTTGTGCAAAAGTTATAGCGTCTACAAAATAGGGGATAGTTTTATGGCATTTTTATTAATATGTTTTTTAATATTATTAATAATTAATAATTATTAATATATATTTTTTTACTAGTAATGGCGGCAATCAGCGATTTTTATCGTGACTGCGACATTATGGCGGACACATCGGACACTTTTGACACCATGTTGGGACCATTGTCATTGATACAGCGATCAGTGCTATAAAAATGCACTGATTACTGTAAAAATGAGACTGGCAGTGAAGGGGTTAACCTGTAGGGGGCGCTGAAGGGGTTGAGTGTAACCTAGGGAGTGCTTCTAACTGTTAGGGGGCGTGGCTTGCCGTGACATGTCACTGATCGCTGTTCCCGATGACAGGGAACAGACGATCACTGATAGTGTCACTAGGAAGACGGGGAGATGTTTGTTTACACTTACCTCTCCCCGTTCTTCAGCTCTGTGACCCGATCGCGGGACACCGGCGGCAATCGGGTCCGCAGGTCCCGCGGGCGCGGTCACGGAGCTCCCGACAGGGTCGCATCTTAAAGGGGATGTATATATACGCCCAGCCGTGCCATTCTGTCGACGTATATCGGCAAGTGGTTAAAAGAAATACAATAAAATCTAATTTTGACATAAATTTAAGCAAAATGTATTCTGCTACATGTCTTTGTTAAAAAAAAATCCTGTTAAGTGTATAATAATTGGTTAGTGTGATCACGGACAGATGTGCGCAGATGATCATGTACAGATGTGCGCAGGTGATCACGGACATATGTGTGCAGATGATCATTGGGACATGTGATTTGAGGCCCGGTTCACACTGCTGTGATGCCAGACATCGCATGTGATTCGCAGAGCACTGCTGTTCACATCACATGCGATGTCTGTGCGATGCGATTTCAGCCATACAGATAGTATGGGTGATATCGCACTGCATTTGGTCCAAACACGCACAGGACCCTTTTTTTTGTTCGGACCAGAATCGGATCGCATGGGTGATCCGATTCATATCCGAACTGTCAGTTCGCAGTGCGATATGCAAGCTGAACTGGGGGTGTCGTTAACATTGTATGACACTCCGCAGCAGTTTGCATATGGCAGTGTGAACTGCCGTGCGAGTCGGGTGCGATGCGGGAACCCGCAGTGGATTTGCAGGGTTCTCGCATCGCACCAGTGTGAACCGGGCCTTACTTTTATATATGTGGGGAACAGGTGTTTTTGCTGTGTGGGGACATGTGTTTTGGGGACTTTCTGTGTTTACATTGTGTGGGGACACTGGGCCAGTGATCAATGTGTAAAAAGCTGTAAAAAACAGCTCATACTCACTGATCACCGGCCGGCTGCAGAGATCCGTTTTGCTCTCCTCACTGACAACTTCCGTGCTAGGAGAGGAGTGCCGATTGCCTAGCAATTATTTTCATCACATGACGTCTGTGATTGGACACAGCCGTCATGTGATCAGGAGGGCCGATCGGAGATGCGCTGTGTCCGGGTGACACACGCGCATCGGGATCGCGCCATTGCGTGGGCACGCACACGATCTTCCTGCTTCTGAGGGACGTTCCTGAATGTCCACTCAGAAGGAGGAAGCGCCCACCCGGCCGTATATGTGCAGTGGCCGGGTGGGAAGTGGTTAAAAAACGTGATTTTATCCGTATTTTGCATTGGCTTCAAGGTGCGTTTAGCTACGCTAGCTTTCAGCTGTGTTTCTCTGTCTCTATTCAAAATCAATGGTTCCTTATGGGAGCCCATTGATTTGAATAGAAGTCGCACCAGAATCCCCCCTGCCCTGAAGCACTCACCCCCCCCATGTTGAGGGCATGTGGCCTGGTATGGTTTGCTCCCCCCCCCCTATTTCCTGACCTTCCAGGCTGCATGCTCAGATAAGGGTCTGGTATGTATCTTGGGGGGGACCCCCACGTCAGTTTTTTTGGGTGTGTGGGATTCCCCTTAAGATCCATACCAGACTGAAGGGTCTGGTATCGTCTTGGGGGGGGGACCTCACGCAAAAAAAATGTTTACATTTTGGCAGGGTTCCCTTTCAAGATTCTCAGCACACAAGTTGCACCGCAAGTTGAGGGCATGTGGCCTGGTATGGCCCAGGAAGGGGCGGCACTTGCTCGTCCCCCCCCTTTCCTGACCTTCCGGGCTGCGTGCTTGGATAAGGGTCTGGTATGGATCTTGGGGGGACCCCCATGCCATTTTTTGGGCGCGGGTGGTTCCCCTTATATCCATACTCGACCGAAGGGTCTGGTATCGTCTTGGGGGGAACCTCACGCAAAAATAAATGTTTACATTTTGGCAGGGTTCCCTTTCAAGATTCCTAGCACACAAGTCGCACCGCAAGTTGAGGGCATGTGGCCTGGTATGGCCCAGGAGGGGGGGGGGGGGGGGCGCTCGCTCGTCCCCCCCCTTTCCTGACCTTCTGGGCTGCATGCTCGGATAAGGGTCTGGTATGGACCTTGGGGGGATCCCCATGCCATTTTTTGGGGCGTGGGGGGTTCCCCTTAAGATCCATACCAGACCAATGAGTCTGGTATCGTCTTGGTGGGGGGGGGGAACCTCATGCACAAATTTTTTTTTACATTTTGGCGGGGTTCACTTTCAAGATTCTTAGCACACAAGTCGCAACGCAAATCGGATCATCTTGATCCGACTTCTATTCAAATCAATGGGCTCTCATAGGGAGCTATTGATTTTGAATAGAGGCAGAGAAATGCCGGACGAGGCTTAACGCTGTGTATACAGCGTTAAGCCTCGTTAAATCGTGTTTATTTTTTGCGCTATAAAGAAAAGAAGAGCGACAAGTTTGAAAAAAACACAATATTTTTTACTTTTTGCTATAATAAATATCCCAATTTAAAAAAATATATATTTTTTTTCCCTCAGTTTAGGCCGATATGTATCCCTACAAAATAGGGGATAGTTTTATGGCATTTAAATTTTTTAATATTTTTTTACTAGTAATGCGATTTTTATCGTGACTGTGACATTGCGACTGACATATCGGACACTTTTGACACATTTTTGGGACTATTCACATTCATACAGCGATCAGTGCTATAAAAATGCACTGATTACTGTATAAATGTGACTGGCAGTGAAGGGGTTAACACTAGGGGGCGATCAAGGGGTTAATTGTGTGTCCTAGGGAGTGATTCTAACTGTAGGGGGCGGGACTCACAAGGGGAGGAGCCCGATCAGTGTTCCTCTGTACTGGGAACACACCATCCGTCTCCTTTCACCTGACAGGACGTGGATCTGTGTGTTTACACACACAGATCCACGGTCCTGCTGTGTTAACGGGCAAACGCTGGTGCCCGGCAGACATCTCCCGCCACCTCTCTATCACCACCTCTCTATCACCAATGGATAGATTCATGCATTGCATGAATCTATCTATGGTCGCTGCTGCCACCCCCTATTCATCCGCCCGGCCCCTTTTCAGGCCCCGGGCACTTGAATTACAGCAGCGAGGTATTTTTTTGAATCACCTGATTAGAGCCATAGTCTCTAATAGGCGTCAAAAAAGGTGTGTTAGGAAAGCGAATGAATGAACCGCCTCTCTGCCAATCAAGTGCTCGGGTCATTTACCTGTCACTTGATTGGCTGAAAGGATGGGCGCTGTGATTGGACAGAGCGGGCGAGAGAAGACATCGAGGAAGACATGGAGGACACCGGACACAGCACACCGGCGGGGGGCACAGTGGCAGCATTTGGGGCACAGTGGTAGCTTTTAATGGGCACAGTGGCAGCATTTGGGGTACAGTGGCAGCATTTAATGGGCACAGTGGCAGCATTTGGGGTAAAGTGGCAGTATTCGGGGGAACAGTGGCAGCATTTGGTGGGCAAAATGGCTGCGTTTATTGGGCACAGTGGCAGCATTTGGGGCACAGTGGCAGCGTTTAATGGGCAAAGTGGCTGCGTTTGATGGGCACAGTGGCTGCGTTTGATGACACAGTGGCAGCGTTTGATGGGCACAGTGGCTGCGTTTGATGGGCACAGTGGCTGCGTTTGATGGCACAGTGGCTGCGTTTGATTGGCACATGGGCTGCGTTTGGAGGGCACAGTGGCAGTGTTTTATGGGCACAGTGGCTACTTTTGATGGCACAGTGGCTGCGTTTGATGGCACAGTGGCTGCGTTTGGAGGGCACAGTGGCTGCGTTTGATGGTACAGTGGCTGCATTTGATGGCACAGTGGCTGCGTTTGATGGCACAGTGGCTGCGTTTGATGGCACAGTGGCTGTGTTTGGCACAGTGGCTGCGTTTATTGGGCACAGTGGCTGCGTTTGATGGCACAGTGGCAGCGTTTGATGGGCACAGTGGCTGCGTTTGATGGTACAGTGGCTGCGTTTGGCACTGTGGCTGCGTTTATTGGGCACAGTGGCTGCTTTTGATGGCACAGTGGCAGCGTTTGATGGGCACAGTGGCTGTGTTTGATGGCACAGTGGCTGTGTTTGATGGCACAGTGGCTACGTTTGATGGCACAGTGGCTGCGTTTGGAGGGCACAGTGGCTGCGTTTGATGGGCACAGTGACTGCGTTTGATGGGCACAGTGGCTGCGTTTGATGGTACAGTGGCTGCGTTTGGTACAGTGGCTGTGTTTGATGGGCACAGTGAGGCTGCAATTGATGTTTTTTTTTATTTTTATTTTTTCAGTTTGTTGCACCCCCCCAAAATTTTGAGCACCAGCCGCCACTGATCCTGGGTGATGTCATTGCCCAAATATGGCCATATCTGGTCAGTGATGTCAGCACTATTCCAGCCCCTGATGGGCACAGTGGCTGCGTTTGATGGCACAGTGGCAACGTTTGATGGGCACAGTGGCTGCATTTGATGGCACAGTGGCTGCGTTTGATTGGCACAGGGGCTGCGTTTGGAGGGCACAGTGGCAGTGTTTGATGGGCACAGTGGCTACTTTTGATGGCACAGTGGCTGCGTTTGATGGGCACAGTGGCTGCGTTTTGATGGGCACAGTGGCTGCGTTTGGAGGGCACAGTGGCTGCGTTTGATGGTACAGTGGCTGCGTTTGATGGTACAGTGGCTGCGTTTGATGGTACAGTGGCTGCGTTTGATGGTACAGTGGCTGCGTTTGATTGCACAGTGGCTGCGTTTGGCACAGTGGCTGCGTTTATTGGGCACAGTGGCTGCGTTTGATGGCACAGTGGCAGCGTTTGATGGGCACAGTGGCTGCGTTTGATGGTACAGTGGCTGCCTTTGGCACAGTGGCTGCGCTTGGCACAGTGGCTGCGTTTATTGGGCACAGTGGCTGTGTTTGATGGCACAGTGGCTACGTTTGATGGCACAGTGGCTGCGTTTGGAGGGCACAGTGGCTGCATTTGATGGGCACAGTGGCTGCGTTTGATGGTACAGTGGCTGCATTTGGTACAGTGGCTGCTTTTGATGGGCACAGTGAGGCTGCAATTGATGTTTTTTTTTTTTTTTTTTTTTTTTCAGTTTGTTTGCACCCCCCCAAAAATTTTGAGAATCAGCCGCCACTGATCCTGGGTGATGTCATTGCCCAAATATGGCCATATCTGGTCAGTGATGTCAGCACTATTCCAGCCCCTATGCTTACATGGCTGGGGACTCCCAGCCAGTAAAATTATTAGGGCCGGGTGATGTCACTGGTTGATAAAGATGCAACCATTCTTTAAAGAATTGTGACCCCCTTTCCTAATACACTACAATTCTACCTCAGCGTCCCAAAACAAAATAGTAAGCAAATCTAAATTCCTAAGTGCTGCCGCGTTAAGTATATTAGATATCACAAAAAACTCACCAGTGGTAAATAGCGGCACCATCAAGCTATATCGTTTCAACTATATTATATGTGTAGCAATCCAATGTAGGGACGACGTCTTGATGACGAAACGCGTCAGTCCATCACTGTACGGCAACCAAAAGTGTCGCATCACGCCCAACCGGCAGCCGGGAGCTGGTGGTCGGGTCAGACGCAATGTGGTTGTTTACCTGACTATTAGGTGCTGCTTTTTAATAGCGAGGTGGTGATTGCATCTCAAGGGTTTTGTACATTTTATAACGTGAGTTTGATGTAAGATGTGTGTGGTTTTAATAAAGGTGATTTTGCATATTACTCTATTGGAGCTCACCATTGTCTTTTCCTCTATGAATTCTCAGGGGGGGGGGGCTCTGTTGAGGGCATGTGGCCTGGTATGGTTCAGAAGGGGGAGGGAGGGGTGCTCGCTTGTCCCCCCCCCTTTCCTGACCTACCGGGCTACATGCTCAGATAAGCGTCTGGTATTGATTGGGGGGAACCCCACACTGTTTTTTTTCCCCCCAGAATTTTCTATTGCTACCATTCTTTTGTTTACATTTCAGCTGTCAGTGGGGAAGCCCGCTGACAACGGACAAATCATCCGTTGTTAGGGCTGCCCGCTGCTTAACAACCAGCTATTCTTTACACAGAATTTGATTCGGTTGATCATTTTTCGACCGATCCGAATTCGAATCGTTCCGAAAATTTGGAATTCGTTAGACGCATAAAGAAAACTAATTTTAACGAATTTCAAAGAAATTCATTACTATTTCATTCTGAGATTCGGATACATCTGAATCTCTAAATAACCAAAACTTTGTCTGAATTTGTATTCGTACCGAAACAAATCTACAGATTGCCTTGTAAAAACTGAAAAATTTGATTTTGATCAATATGGCAGAGCTGATAATAGTGATCACATGATCAGGAACCACTCCTATTGGTTCTCTGTCATCAGTAAAGAGCAAAAAAGTTGGGATTGGAAGCCAGCAGCTGCACAAAGCTTTGGTTGATAGCTGTCAAAGAGACAATGTTTATTATTGCATCTTCAGCATGGGGTATAGTTCTGAGGAAATGTAATATAGAATTTTCAGGTGGGAAGGGGTAAAATTGTGATTTGTTGGTCCTGTTGGGAATTCTACTTTGAAGAGCGTGGACAGAGCAACTCAAATACGAGCATCCTTGATTCATAACATTCAGATTCCTGAATTCCCTATCAATTGTGCTACAGACGTAGAAAGTACAGAGTAAAAGGAGCTGGAAATGAAGACAAGTTGCTCGAGAGGACGCTTTAATATCCCTTTAAACATAATAAATTGAATGACTTACATTTTTTGGGGATTTTGTTTCAGCTGAGAGATTAAAGGAAAATTAAAATGCTTAGCCTGGCAGCTCCCGAAAAAATGCTCAAAGTTTAAAGTTTAAACTCTAAATGTGAATTTGGCGCCATTTACGCTCTGGCTTGCGGCAGACGGCAAACAAAAATGCGCCAACTTTCATTGTTTATCTCGCCTTTCAAACAGTCCACTTTATGTCCTCATCCAGAGTCTAGAACAATTATTCCAATCTGGAAAGAACAGTACTCCTGAAAATGAAAAGCATCATTAAGCTGACGGTGTTGATTTGTTACAATGCCAGATATATATTTTATTTTTATGCTATAATTGTATCAGAAAATGACAGTATTAAACAGAGGCACAGTGCCAGCTACAGGCTGCCTTGTCTAGTTAAAACCTTTTATTTTTCAGTAAAGCTCCTATAAAAATGCTCAAAGTTTAAACTCCAAATGTGAATTTGGCGCCATTTTCTCTCTGGCTTGCGGCAGACGGCAAACAAAAATGCACCAACTTGCATTGTTAATTTCGCCTTTCAAACAGTCCACTTTATGTCATCATCCAGAGTCTAGAACAATTACTCAAATCTGGAAAGAACAGTGCTCCTGAAAATGAAAAGCATCATTAAGCTGACGGTGTTGATTTGTTGCAATGCCAGATATATTTTTTTTATGCTATAATTGTATCAGAAAATGAGAGTATTAAACAGAGGCACAGTGCCATCTACAGGCTGCCTTGTGTAATTGAATCAATTAGTTTTTCAGTAAAGTCTTTGGCTTACATGTGATCAGTATGCCATAGCTGGCAATAGTGATCACATTATCAGGGGCCAACCTGATTAGTTCCCTATCATCAGTGGGGAGGGAAGCTGGCAGTTTGGAATTGGAAGCCTTCAGGTTGATAGCTTTAAAAAAAAAAAAAAGAATGCTTATTGTTGCATCATCAGCATGGGGTATTGTTCTAAGGAAAGTTATTATGGACTTTGGAGATGGATAGGGGTCAAATAGTGATATGTTGTACCCGTTGGGAATTCCAATTACAAGAACATGGATGGAGGAACTCAAATAAGAGCATCCTTGACTTACAATATATTTTTTACATTTTGTAAGGGCACTTAAAGTGATTGTAAAGTTTTGTTTAAAAAAAAAAAATAACAACACTTAAGTTTCCCCCAAATACAGCCGGTTTCCCCCCCAAATGCAGCTAGTTTGTCCCCAAATGCAGCCAGTTCCCCCCAAATGCAGTCAGTTTCCCCCCAAATGCAGCCAGTTTCCCCCCAAATGCAGCCAGTTTCCCCCAAATACAGCCAGTTTGTCCCCAAATGCAGCCAGTTTGTCCCCAAATACAGCCAGTTTCCCCCAAATACAGCCAGTTTGTCCCCAAATGCAGCCAGTTTGTCCCCAAATGCAGCCAGTTTGTCACCAAATATAGCCAGTTTCCCGCCAGCCCTGCACTTACCTTCCTCGGGTCAGCGCCGTCCTTCTTCCGTCCTCAATGTCCTCTCCTGCCCTCGATGTCGCTTCAGCCAATCAGGTTACCGGTAACCAGACCCGATGAACCTGATTGGCTGAGACGTCTGTCAGTGTTAACCAAGGAACGCACCCCCTGTGCGTCCCCTGGTTAACTATTTGGAAGCTGATTACAGCCCTCAGGCTGTAATCGGGAAGCCTATGTGGTGCCCGCTGGCTCTGATAGGCACTTCCAAAAACCAACCAGCTGCTGTTATTCAGATGGCCGGCGCTCAACAGGGGGCCGGCCATCTGAATAGTGGGCGGCAGCGGCGGTGACAATACATAGGTTCATGCAATGCATGAACCTATGTATTGTTGTTGTGAGTGACGGGCGCAGGAGAGAGAGGTGGCGGCGCTCCTGTGCCCACTATGGACGCACCACCACTGCTCTGCTCCTCACCACACATGCTAGAATCGATCACATTTTAGTCCCCAAAAATGCAATCCCCCTGGTCCTAAAAGTGAAAATTAGAGACACAGTATTGTCGGACCACTCTCTAGTTATAATGTCCATGAGCCTCTCCTCACCAAAATCTAGACAGAGACACTGGAGACTGAATGAGTCTCTCCTGTCTTATCCGGTTAGAGTAACCATGCTTGAGAAAGCTTTGAAAGAATACTTTAAAACCAACAACACGGAGGATATCTCAGCGGAAACCTTGTGGGCAGCCCACAAAGCATTTATTAGGGGGGAGATCATTCGAATGTCAGCCCAAATTAAACAGGAGAGAACAGCCGATATAGAAAACCTAGAAAGAACACTTCAGCTCGAGCACAACACAAAAGAAACCCCTCAAACACCACAATAACCCAACTTGACAAACTTAAGCTTGACCTCAACCTGGCTCTCACAACACAAGCGGAAAAATACTTACGATGGAATAAAAACAAATTCTATACACAGAAAGACAAGATCGGATCTATGCTTGCATCTAAATTATCCCCCAAAATACGGCTTCACGTAATGCCACAGATCAGGATTCCTGGTCACGGCCTCTCAGCTAATCCTACAAAAATCCTGGAGGCCTTTCAGGCGTTCTATACAAAGCTCTACAAAGCCCCTGCCGCCAAAGACAAATTGGCCAATACATAATTCCTGGATTCCTTGCCGATTTCTGTCTTATCCCCTGAACACAAGAGCATTCTAGATCCTTCCTTCTCGGAGGAAGAGATTCTAGGGGTCAACAGGGATCTTAAAAATGGATCCGCTCCAGGCCCTGACAGGCTGTCCAACCCTTACTACAAAGCATTCGCCAACACCTTGGTGCCGTTCCTTACAAAAAATTTGAACGCCAAAATTCGGGGTGACCCGATAGACACACACCTTAATGCAGCAACCCTTACTACAAAGCATTCGCCAACACCTTGGCGCCGTTCCTTACAAAAACAATTACCGCCAAAACCCGGGGTGACCCGATAGACACACACCTTAATGCAGCATATATTGCAGTGATCCCTAACCCAGGTAAAAATCCTGAGGATGTCAGCAACTACCGCCCGATTTTACTAATTAATAGTGATCTTAAAATACTGACCAAAATTCTCGCCAACCGGTTCTCAGCCTTTATTAGCAATTACATACACAAGGATCAAGTTGGTTTCATACCCGGGCCGGCAGACAGGGCCCTGACCGAATTAGGCGAGCAATCGACATAGTCTCTATTCTCCAATCTAACTGGGAGGGGGGCCCTAAACAAGCAGGCATGTGACTTTCCTTGGACCCAAAAAATATTTTGACTCTTTCTCCTGGCCGTACATCTTCACTCTTTTGGAGCGGTGGGGCTTTGGAGACAGGTTCATGGGCTTAATTCGAGCTCTCTACTCTTTCCTGCAGGCACGAGTTCACCTTCAGGGATATTACTCTGACCCAATACACATTGCAACAGGCACCAGGCAAGGATGCCCACTCTCGCCACTAATCTTTGCGGTAGCTATTGAGACCCTTGCTATAGCAATCCGGCAGAACCCATATATAGAGGAAGTAGTGTGTGGTTCTATAAACTTACAAGTGCGGGCTGTATGCGGACGATATCCTTTTATTCCTTACCTCACCCATCACGTCTCTCCCAAACTTATGTCAGACGCTAGAAGAATTCTCGGTTATTTCAGGACTTTAAGTGAACTTCTCCAAATCCCTCGCGATGAATGTCTCCCTCCCACCGGACACGGTTTCCCTGCTCCAACAATCTTTTAAATTTGCATGGAATGCAACGTCCATTAAATATCTAGGAATTATCTTGACACCAAAAACAGAATCCCTCTATAGTAGTAACTACCCCCCGATGTTCCGCAAACTGGAAACAGACCTCCAAACACAACTTTTCCTGGACAGGCCGGATAAACTCAATAAAAATGACCCTACTCTCCAAACTGCCTTACCTGTTTCGCTACCTACCTACCCATTCCAATCAATTGAGCCCACATTAAATCCTTTCAGAGTAAGATTCTGAAATTCATTTGGGGGAAGGGAGGTTACAGGATTCCGCAAAACACACTGTACTGTCATAGGAAAAGGGGGGGATTGGGTCTACCTAAGCCACGTCAGTATTACTTCGCAGCTGGGATAGCACAGATTTCGACAATATATTCCAGATATGAAAAACCAGACTGGATCCAAATCGAAAGGCAAGCAGTCCCTCGCCACACTTTTGACTTCTTGATGTGGTGCCTGCCAAAATCCCGTCCGCCGATTATGGCGCCGACCCTGTCTCATTCCCTAGCCCTTTGGGACCGTTTACGCAGAGCGACAACCCTGACCTCCGCGAGCAAACCGCGAGCAAACCGCTGTCACATTTATTTAATAACCCTGACTTCCCCCCAGGTATGAACATAGTAGCTTTCTAATGGTGGCTGGACAAAGGACTGTACCGGTTCGGACATTTTTTCACATCCTCGGGCCCTCTCACCCTCAACCATTGTGTCCATAAGCTGGAATTACCCCCCCTCAGAGCTATTCCGATTCCAACAAATATCACATTATTTACACTCAATCTGGGGGGAAAGACCAATGCCGCCTAGGTTTACCCCAAACGAACTATGGTGTGGTCAGGGATTGGAACAGAGGGGAGTAATCTCGATCGTTTACTTGTCACTAGTACTACCGCACGCAAAACTCCCCTATATGACAGCCTGGGGGTCAGATTTCCAATTCTGCTGGGACCTGGAAACCTGGCAGTCGGCATGTTTTAAATCTTTCAAGGGAATTTTAAATACCTCCCTTGCAGAGGCCAGCTTGAAAGTACTCTCTAGATGGTATTATACGCACCTCCAGACTGCCCGCCATGTATGAATCGGCAGATCCCCTGTGTTTCAGAGGCTGCCAACTGTCAGGAACAAAGGCCCACATATGGTGGTACTGTCCCAGAGTACGTCCATTCTGGAGGAAAATTTTCAACATTATTGTCACTGGCAGCCAGGTTCCCAGGTCTCCGATGGTAGCTCTCCTCAATGGAGTGATCCCAAAAATCCAGAAAACACACGCAAAGGCTAATACAATACATTTTGTTGGGGGCCAAACTAACTATAGCTAAGGCCTGGAAACAACCAAAAATCTCGATCAAAGCAACCCTCAGGAAAATATCCTGGATAATGTCCCAAGAAAAATTATCCAGTATACTACTGAACACGGTCAGCAAATTTGAAACCACATGGGAATCATGGGCCCAATATGTGGGTATATCCCTTTTCCCCTTGCACTAAGCCTGTCTGAGACTTCTGCTGAAACCCATTGGTAGACAAGTTCAATCTTCCTGTATGTTCTATTTCTTCTTCTTTCTCTCTCTTTACTCTTCTTTCTCTATCCTACTGCTCTCTTTCAATAATCCTCAAATATGTGGGATGTCAGTAAGTTATTTTTTTTTTTAAACTGAAAGTTCGACGTTTTGTTCCTCAGTTGCACATAAGGCCAGTCATAATACTGATTGCACTTGCAGACACGTGGTGGGATGGGGGTTGGTCTCGGGGGTTATGAGCCCTGCCCGGCACAGCTTGATCCCCTTGGGGGGGCCGGGTGTTAAGGACTCTACCCTGGTCCGCCCTAATCTCCCTACGTCTGATTTTGCCTCTAGGGCACCCATTTATTTCATTTTTTGGTCATGCACTGGGTTCAGACACACGGCGTATGACTATACAATTTGCCTATTGTTTCCCTGATATGTTTTTATATTCAACTTGCTTAGTTATTAATCGCTCCTTTGGAGTTACTCCTACACTGTAACACAAAACTCTGTTATCAGAATACTGATGTCCAATTTCTAAATGTCTGTTATATTTTACAGTGAAAAAAAAAATTTTTGAGAAAAAAAAATAAAATAACAAACATGTTATACTGTACTCACCTCCTCTGTGCAGTTGGTTTTGCACAGAGCAGCCTGGATCCTCCTCTTCTCTGGCCCTTTTTTGCTGCTCCTGGCCCCTTCCTCCTATCGAGTGCCCCCACAGTCAGTATCTTCTTATGGGGGCACCTGAGCCGAGTCACAGCTCCGTGTGTCCATTCAGACACGGAGCCCCGACCCGGCCCCGGCCCCTCTCTCCCCTGATTGGCTGACTGACTGATTGACAGCCACAGGAGCCAATGGCGCCTCTGCTGTGTCTCAGCAAATCATGAGGAGTGTCCCGGACGGCTAAGATACTCGTGGACATCGCTGGAGAGATATGGGGCTCAAGTAAGTATTAAGGGGTGCTGGGGTGGCTTCTGCACGCAGAAGGTTTTTTGTTATCTTAATGCATAGAATGCATTAAGATAACAAAAACCTGCTGCCTTTACAACTCCTTTAAGATTTATTTTATTAACTGTCCTTAAAAAATGTAAAACATATTTAGTTAGGTTTAAATAAACCACAGTTTTTTTAACTTTTTTATAATATAATTGTATTAGACAATTACAGTATTAAACAGAAGCACATTACTATCTACAGGCTGCAGTGACCTCTGCAATCTATAACCTCCTTTTTTCAATGAAGCCTTTAGCTTACATGTGATCAGTATGCCATAGCTGACGATAGTGATCACATGATCAGGAACCACTCTGATTAGTTCCTTGTCATGAGTTGGGAGGGAAGCCGGCAGTCGGGATCGGAAGCCTTCAAGTTGATAGCTTTCCAAAAAAGAAAGTTTATTTTTGCATCTTCAGCATGGGGTATTGTTCTAAGGAAAATTATTATGGAATTTGGAGGTGGAAAACGGTAATATAGTGATATGTTGTACCTGTTGGGGATTGCAATTAAAAGAGCATGCACAGAGAAACTCAAATAAGAACATCCTTGACTTACAATATTTTAAAAATTTTTTAGGAGACTTAATATTTATTTTTAATTAACTGTCCCTACAAAATGTAAAACATATTTAGTTAGGTTTAAATAAAACACTGCTTTTTTATTAGATTTTTTTCATGCCGTAATTGTCTTAAACAATTACAGCATTAAACAGAAGCACATTGCCATCTACAGGCTGCTGTGACCTCTGCAATCTGAAACCCCCTTTTTTCAGTGAAGACTTTAGCTTACCGTATATACTCGAGTATAAGCCGACCCGAATATAAGCCGAGGCACCTATTTTTACCCCCAAAAAACTGGGAAAACTTATTGACTCGAATATAAGCCTAGGGTGTGCTTCACTTTGCCTCACTGTGTCCATGCCTCACTGTGTCCATGCCTCACTGTGCCCATGTCTCACTGTGTCCATGACTAGACTAACGTTTAACATGGGAGTCTATGGAAGGGTTGCCCGGCTTTGAAAAACAGGTCCCCTAGACAAAAAACTTTGCACACATTTTTAGAGGAAAAGTGGGGCTACATGTGTGCCAAGTTTGGGGTCCAGGGGACCTACGGCCGGCCGGTACTGGGTACGCAAAGTCACCAGAGAAATGACCGTTTAACATGGGAGTCTATGGAAGGGGTGCCCGGCTTTGAAAAATCGGTGCTCCCCGGCCGTAGGTCCCCCGAACAAGAAACTTTGCACACTTGTAGAGGAAGAGTGGGGCTACATGTGTGCTAAGTTTGGTACCAGCTCCCCAAAGTCCGGGAGATCAGGCGCAAAAAGGTGACTTGAGTATAAGCCGAGGGGGGCATTTTCAGCACAAAAAAAATGTGCTGAAAAACTCGACTTATACTCGAGTATATACGGTATGTGATCAGTATGCCATAGCTGATGATCGTGATCACATGATCAGGAACCACTCTGATTAGTTCCCTTTCATCGGTTGGGAGGGAAGCTGGCAGTCGGGATCGGAAGCCTTCAAGTTGATTGTTTGCTGTGGCTTTTCCTAATCGGAGATCGTTCATCATGTCAGGGGAAGATGGAACGTTGAGGGTTATTGCCGCTTTGGAGAAAAATGGTTGTGAACCTGATAGGTCAGGAGGACAAGATAATATTTATGGTTATTGTGGCCTTTATTGAGAATGGGTCAATTTGGTAACACTGTTACTTTGGAAGTAAAGTTTTTCGGCAAAGTAACTTTTTTCGGGAAGCTGGCAGTCGGGATCGGAAGCCTTCAAGTTGATGTTTATTGTTGCATCTTCAGCATGGGGTATTGTCCTAAAGAAAAGTTATTATGGAATTTGGAGGTGGAAAGGGGTTAAATAGGGATATGTTGTACCCATTGGGAATTCCAATTACAAGAGCATCAACAGAGGAACTCAAATAGGAGCCTCTTTGACTTATAACATTCAGATTCCTGTATTTTCTACCAGTTGATAAACGCAGAAGAAAAGGAGCAGGAAAATGGAGACAAGTTGCTCTACAGGAATATCCTTTTAAACATAACAAATTGAATGACTTAAATTCTGTTGAATTTTGTTTCACTTGAGAGATTAAAGGAGAATTAAAATGCTTAGCCTGACAGCTCCCATAAAACTGCTCAAAGTTTGAACTCCAAATGTTAATTTGGCGCCACTGTCGCTCTGGCTTGCTGCAGACGGCAAATGAATACGCCAGCTTGCATTGTTTCATGTCGCCTTTCAAACAGTCCACTTTATGTCGTCATCCAGAGTCCAGGACAATAGCCGAAAACCTGGGCAAGACGGTGCGTATTAAAAAAAATGAAAAGCATCATTAAGCTGACGGTGTCGATTTGTTAAAGTGCCAAATAATGATTTTACAGGTAATTAGATTTTAACAGGCAGAAACAAATTTATATCCCGCTCTTGTTTATGGCGAGGGTAATGATGGATGTACTATCGAGCAATCTGTTGTTTTTTAGGTGCACCAAATTTCTTAATGCCCTAAAGCAAATGAAATATTACATGTCAGTAACTGATCAGTGACTGTATAAAACACATTAGTGGCTCTCTTTGTTGTGGCTTTTCTTAATCGGAGATCGTTCATCATGTCAGGGGAAGATGGAGCGTCGCGGGTTATTGCCGCTATGGAGAAAAATGGTTGTGAACCTGATAGGTCAGGAGGACAAGATAATATTTGGGGTTATTGTGGCCTTTATGGAGAATGGGTCAATTTGGTAACACTGTTACTTTGGAAGTAACGTTTTTCGAATTGTAATTATTTTCATGTACTTGTATACAGATACAGTATATACTATATATATATATATGTAGCGCCCTGCTCCTAATGGGTAGGCGCTATTTGTAAATTTAGGTTTGTCTGAGCTGTAGTTTAGCTCAGAGTAATTATGTTAAATTGCTGGTTTCTGTTCCAGTTCAGCTGTGGTTGTGTGTTTTCCACTTGGCCGTGGGTGTCACTGTCACCACCGGTCAGTGTTGGAAATGCAATGTGCTGGATGCATTGAGTACCCCTCTACCCAGAAACAGCCCAGTGGGAGTGGTTCCCCCGCTGTGCATTTTGGGAGAGGGTACTTAAGGAGCAGATGCCATTTTTTCAGGCTCTCTGACCTGATGGCCCTCCTGGCCTAAGGTACGTCGTAGCAGTTCTTCTGCCTCAGGGCCTGCTGGCCCGAGGCCTCGTTACTGGAAGTAGGCCCAGGAGTTTCTGGGGTCTACTGGTCCAGGGGTGGTCCTGAGCTGTCTTGCCTGCGGGGAGAAGCCGAGCAATTGGAGAAACCAGGGGAGGACTTTTCTCAGAGAGGACCGAGGCAAAAAGGCTGGTATCTCAGGAAGAGCCTGGAGACTCAATTGGAGGACGCATCCCGGCTAGTGATGAGCCGAACACCCCCGGGTTCGGTTCGCACCAGAACCCGCGAACGGACCGAAAGTTCGTACGAACATTAGAACCCTATTAAATACAATGGATGCGAACGTTCGAATTCTAAAGTGCTAATTATAACGACTATTATGCATGTTATTGTCCTAAAAAGGGTTTGGGAACCCGGGTTCTGCACCAGGGGACATGTATCAATGCAAAAAGAAGTTTTAAAAACGGTCGTTTTTCGGGAGCAGTCATTTTAATGATGCATAAAGTGAAAAAAAAAAGTCAAATATTCCTTTAAATATCGTACCTGGGGGGTGTCTAAAGTATGCCTGTGAAGTGCCACGTGTTTCCCGTGTTTAGAACTGTCCCTGCACAAAATGACACTTCTAAAGGAAAAAAAAGCCATTTAAAACTGCTTGCGGCTTTAATGTAATGTCTGGTCCCGGTAATATGGATGAAAATCTTTAAGAAAAATGGCATAGCTACCCCATGACCCCCCCCCCCTACCCCAGCCCATTACCAGCCCCTTTGGGTCTTGTATGGATATTAAGGGGAACACCGCACATAAAATAAAAAAGGCCCTATATACTCTGAACAGCCGTATACAGGCGGTGCATACAAGACAGGGACTGTAGGTTTGTTCTTATGTAGAATCTGTTTGTAATTTTGAACAGGTACATTGTTTAAGTGTAGCTCCAGCCCAAAAATCTATTTTTAAACTTTTTGGAAAACATAGGTAAGGGTTATCACCCCTGTAACATTTGTTTTGCTGTCTGTGCCCCTGTTCAGAACATTTCACCTCACTTTCCGTCCCAATGACAACTGTTTTTGAAATGTGGTGTTTTTCTTGAAACAAGGATTGCTGATAAAGCATCAGTACAGAGGAGACACCTTTCTCCCATATTAATTCTTACAGGAGAGAATTTTCCTTCCAAGGGGTAGATTTCCTCTCACTTCCTGTTGTCTTCTTGCGTTTGCAAGTAGGAGTCGTTTGTAAGTTGGATGTTTGAAAGTAGGGACCTGCCGTATATACTCTGCAGAAATAGGCCCCTTAGTTGTTGGTGTTGGCACAACACTGTAAGCACTCACAGTTACTCTTGGTTGGTGCTGGAACGCCCTGCTGTCAACTATTATATCAGGAATTTTAATTACATATAATTGTTGAACAGTGGTAGTAAAAATTGGGCCTTTGATGGTGGTGCTGGTGCCACAACACTGTAAGCCCTGACAGTTACTCTTGGTGGGTGCAGCAATGGGCCCTGCTGTGAATTATTAGATCAAGAATTGTAATTGCATGCCCCTGTTGAACAGGGGCTGAAAAATTGGGCCTTTCGTGGTGGTGGTGGTGGTGGTGGTGTTGCCACAACACTGTAAGCCCTCAGAGTTACTCTTGGTGGGTGCAGGAATGGGCCCTGCTGTGAATTATTAGATCAAGAATTGTAATTACATGCCCCTTTTGAACAGGGGCTGAAAAATGGGGCCTTTCGTGGTGGTGGTGGTGGCATTGCCACAACACTGTAAGCCCTCAGAGTTACTCTTGGTGGGTGCAGCAATGGGCCCTGCTGTGAATTATTAGATCAAGAATTGTAATTACATGCCCCTGTTGAACAGGGGCTGAAAAATTGGGCCTTAGGCACTGGTGGCACAACACTACAACCCCTCACAGATACTGTACTTGGAGCACAGCAATGAGCCCTGTTGCAAAGTATTGCTTCAAAAATTGTAATGACACGCCCCTGTTAAACAGGGGCTGAAAAATTGGGCCTTAGGCACTGGTGGCACAACACTCTAACCCCTCACAGATACTGTACTTGGAGCACAGCAATGAGCCCTATGGCAAATTATTGCTAAAAAAATTGTAATTACACGCCCCTGTAAAACAGGGGCTGAAAAATTGGGCCTTAGCCACTGGTGGCGGCACCCATAAACAAAAATGATCTTCCAAGCTATCATCATCAATCGTATCATTGAGGACTCGGAGGAGGAGGATAGCCAGTCAACATAACAGCACAGGCACTCAGCATCAGCATCAGTCTTGAAGGGATGTGACATGTTAAAATCAATTAGTCTGTTATATCAGCATCAGGTGTGTGGTAGCTGGTGGTGATCCAAGACTGGTTCATCTTGATGAAAGTCAGTCGATCAACCGAGTCGGTGGACAGGCGCACCCTGTGATCCGTGACAAATCCTCCAGCAGCACTGAATGTGCGTTCCGAAAGAACGCTGGATGCAGGACAGGCCAATAGCTCAATTGCATACTGTGCAAGCTCTGGCCAGTGATCCATCCTCAAGACCCAGTAAGCCAGAGGATTTTCGGTGGGGAAGGTGTCCAAGTCTGACCTTGCCCCTAGATATTCCTGCACCATGTTTATCAGACGCTGGCGATGGTTGCTGGAACCGATCATACTTTGGGGCTGCGGACTAAAGAATTGTCTGAACGCATCGGTCAGACGGCCACCTTCCCCACCGCTCCTTCTTTGACTGGCCGAAGCCTCAGCAACTCGTTGTCCAGGACCAGGAGTTTGTAACCTCCCAGTCTCTGGGAACGCGTTGCACAGACCTTTCTGCAAGGCCTCCCGGAGTTGTCTCATCCTCTGCTCCCTCTGCGACGGTAACATAAGGTCCGCAACCTTACCCTTGTACCGTGGATCAAGGAGAGTGGCCAGCCAGTAATGGTCCCTCTCCTTGATCCGAAGAATACGAGGATCCTTCCGCAGACTTTGCAGGATCAGGGAGGCCATGCAGCGTAGGTTTGCTGAGGCATTCGGTCCGGAGTCCTCTGGGTCACTAAGGACGACATGATCCGCAGCCACCTCCTCCCAGCCACGTACAAGTCCACTGGTTTCTTGGGACTGTAAATCATCCCTAAAAGACTGCTGCTGATGATGCTGAGTGCCAGCCTCCACCTCCATGCTGACACAATCCTCCTCCTCCTCCTCCTCCTCTTCCTGTGCGATGGGTGGGACAGAAGGAACACTGTCTGGGTAAAGGGGGCCTTGAGAGGCAAGGAAGTCCTCCTCTTCCTGCCTCTGTTCTGCCTCAAGTGCCCTGTCCATTATTCCACGCAGCGTGTGCTCCAACAGGTGGACAAGAGGTACAGTGTCACTGATGCATGCACTGTCACTGCTCACCATCCTCGTGGCCTCCTCAAATGGTGCCAGGACAGTGCATGCATCCCTGATCATGCCCCACTGGCGTGGAGAAAAAAAACCAAGCTCCCCTGACCCTGTCCTGGTGCCGTAGTCGCACAGGTACTCATTGATGGCCCTCTGCTGCGTGTGCAGCCGCTGCAGCATGGCCAACGTTGAGTTCCACCTGGTGGGCATGTCACATATAAGGCGGTTCTTGGGCAGGTTCAACTCCTTTTGCAGCTCAGCCAGGCAAACACTGGCATTATAAGATCTGCGGAAATGCACACAGACTTTCCTGGCCTGCCTCAGGACATCCTGTAAGCCCGGGTACCTGCCCAAGAACTGCTGCACCACCAGGTTAAGGACGTGAGCCACACAGGGCACATGGGTCAGTTGTCCCTGTCGGAGGGCGGAGAGGAGGTTGGTGCCATTGTCGCAAACCACCATTCCTGGCTTAAGCTGGCGTGGCGTCAACCACCTCTCGGCCTGGCCCTGCAGAGCAGACAGGACCTCTGCCCCAGTGTGGCTTCTGTCCCCCAAACACACCAGCGCAAGCACGGCATGGCATATTTTTGCCTGCGTACTTGCGTAGCCCCTTGAACGGCTACGGAGCACCGCTGGTTCAGAGGACAAAGCACAGGAAGAGGCCATGGAGGAAGAAGAAGAGGAGGGGGTGGAGGAGAGAGGTGTGTCACAACCAGTAGTAGCATTTTGGAGGCGTGGCGGTGGAACAACCTCCAACACTACTGCACCTTGTCCTGCATCCTTCCCAGCTGCCAAAAGAGTGACCCAATGGGCCGTGAAAGAAAGGTAACGTCCCTGTCCATGCCTGCTGGACCATGAGTCAGCGGTAATATGCACCTTACCGCTGACCGCCCTGTCCAGCGAGGCCAAGACATTGCCTTCCACATGCCGGTAGAGAGCCGGAATAGCCTTCCGTGAGAAAAAGTGGCGTTTGGGAACCTGCCACTGAGGAACCGCACATTGCACAAACTCACGGAAGGGGGCCGAGTCTACCAACTGAAAAGGCAGCAGTTGAAGCGCTAGCAATTTAGCCAAGCTAGCATTCAACCGCTGGGCATGTGGATGGCTGGGAGTGAACTTCTTTCGACGGTCCAGCAGCTGGGGCAGGGAAATTTGCCTGCTAGAATCGGACGTCGGTGTCCTGCTAGCAGAGTGGCCGCAACTACTTGGCTGTGACACACCTAATTCTACACCTTCATTCCTCTCAGTGCATGTTTCAGAGAGGACTGAAGTTATAGTGGGGTTGGAGATCCCAGCTGATGTGGTGCAAGGAGAGGTCCGCTTTGTTCTTTGGTGTGGGTCTTTGAGGTAGGTTTGCCAACGAGCTGCATGGCAGGTCAACATATGTCTGGTCAGGCATGTGGTACCCAAGCGGCTGATGTTTTGGCCATGCGATATACGCTTGAGACATATGTTGCAAACAGCAGCTGTGCGATCTGATGCACTAGCCTCAAAAAAGGCCCACATCAAAGAACTTTTTGAATGACGGGCAGAGGCAGCGCCCTGCACAGGCGGAGCTCTGCGGTGTGATTCCGTCGGTGTACTGCCCTTACGCTGGCCACCAAAGGGCATCCTGCCTCGTTGGAGATGTGCCTCCTCCTCATCCTCCTCCTCCTCCTCTCTCCTATTAGGCACCCACGTGGAGTCAGTGACCTCATCATCCCCTCCCTCCTCATCACTGGAGCCAATCTGGCAGTATGCTGCAGCTGCTGGAACATGACTGCCAGATTGGTGTCCTTCTTGAGCATCCCCTCTGTCTGCTCTCACGCTACTGCCTTCCTGTAGCTGGGTTTCATCATCAGACCCTTCGAAACGCTGGGCATCCTCCTGGAGCATGTACCCAACACTGTGCTCAAACAGTTCGGGGGACTCCTCAGGAGGAGGACATGGTGGGTCTAGGGAAGGAGTGACTGATGATGAGTCTGACATTGATACCAGGGAAGAGGACGCTTTGGCAGCTGCTTTGCCAGTACCCTGAGCCTGGGTGAGAGAGGATGAGGAGGAGGAGGAGGGCTTGGTCATCCACTCTACCAAGTCTTCGGCATGATGTGGCTCAACATGTCCAGCTGCCGAAAAGAAGGACAAGCGTGTCCCATGGCCATGTGCTGATGACAATGCACCGCGTCCACGACCAGCACTGTTGCCCCCAGACACAGAGCCTGCTTGCCCTCTTTTATTGCCTCCTGACTGTCTGCCTCTCCTTGTTTGCCTTCCAGACATTCTAATAGATGGCCTGCAGGGAGATGGGAAAAAAGCAATAAGGGCTACCTTCAGGTGTCCTTCTCTGTCCCTTTACTTAAGGATTTCTAAATATGGTTGAGGATGATTGCTTTCGCACAGAATAGCACAACGACAATTTCCCTGACTGTCCAAAAAACAAGGATTTCAAAGATGGTTGATGAGGAATGCTTTAGCACAGTATAGCACAAGGAGAATTTCCCTCACTGTCCTTCCCTGTCCCTAGAAACAAGGATTATCACAGTGAAAGAAACTGACACTCTTCCTACCTATAGTTTTCTGTCCCTAGAAAAAATGTTTTTTTAAAGCTGATTGATGATCAATGCTTTAGCACACTATAGCACAAGTAGAATTTCCCTCACTGTCCTTCCCTGTCCCTAGAAACAAGGATTATCACAGTGAAAGAAACTGACACTCTTCCTACCTATAGTTTTCTGTCCCTAGAAAAAATGTTTTTTTAAAGCTGATTGATGATCAGTGCTTTAGCACACTACAGCACAAGTAGAATTTCCCTCACTGTCCTTCCCTGTCCCTAGAAACAAGGATTATCACAGTGAAAGAAACTGACACTCTTCCTACCTATAGTTTTCTGTCCCTAGAAAAAATGTTTTTTTAAAGCTGATTGATGATCAATGCTTTAGCACACTATAGCACAAGTAGAATTTCCCTCACTGTCCTTCCCTGTCCCTAGAAACAAGGATTATCACAGTGAAACCCTAGAAACAAGGATTATCACAGTGAAAGAAACTGACACTCTTCCTACCTATAGTTTTCTGTCCCTAGAAAAAATGTTTTTTTAAAGCTGATTGATGATCAATGCTTTAGCACACTATAGCACAAGTAGAATTTCCCTCACTGTCCTTCCCTGTCCCTAGAAACAAGGATTATCACAGTGAAAGAAACTGACACTCTTCCTACCTATAGTTTTCTGTCCCTAGAAAAAATGTTTTTTTAAAGCTGATTGATGATCAATGCTTTAGCACACTATAGCACAAGGAGAATTTCCCTCACTGTCCTTCCCTGTCCCTAGAAACAAGGATTATCACAGTGAAAGAAACTGACACTCTTCCTACCTATAGTTTTCTGTCCCTAGAAAAAATGTTTTTTTAAAGCTGATTGATGATCAATGCTTTAGCACACTATAGCACAAGTAGAATTTCCCTCACTGTCCTTCCCTGTCCCTAGAAACAAGGATTATCACAGTGAAAGAAACTGACACTCTTCCTACCTATAGTTTTCTGTCCCTAGAAAAAATGTTTTTTTAAAGCTGATTGATGATCAATGCTTTAGCACACTATAGCACAAGTAGAATTTCCCTCACTGTCCTTCCCTGTCCCTAGAAACAAGGATTATCACAGTGAAAGAAACTGACACTCTTCCTACCTATAGTTTTCTGTCCCTAGAAAAAATGTTTTTTTAAAGCTGATTGATGATCAATGCTTTAGCACACTATAGCACAAGTAGAATTTCCCTCACTGTCCTTCCCTGTCCCTAGAAACAAGGATTATCACAGTGAAAGAAACTGACACTCTTCCTACCTATAGTTTTCTGTCCCTAGAAAAAATGTTTTTTTAAAGCTGATTGATGATCAATGCTTTAGCACACTATAGCACAAGTAGAATTTCCCTCACCGTCCTTCCCTTTCCCTAGAAACAAGGATTATCACAGTGAAAGAAACTGACACTCTTCCTACCTATAGTTTTCTGTCCCTAGAAAAAATGTTTTTTTAAAGCTGATTGATGATCAATGCTTTAGCACACTATAGCACAAGTAGAATTTCCCTCACTGTCCTTCCCTGTCCCTAGAAACAAGGATTATCACAGTGATAGAAACTGACACTCTTCCTACCTATAGTTTTCTGTCCCTAGAAAAAATGTTTTTTTAAAGCTGATTGATGATCAATGCTTTAGCACACTATAGCACAAGGAGAATTTCCCTCACTGTCCTTCCCTGTCCCTAGAAACAAGGATTTGCACAGTAAAACACACTGACACTCTCCCTACCTATAGTTTTCTGTCCCTAGAAAAAATGATTTTTTAAAGATGGTTGATGATCAATGCTTTAGCACATTATAGCACAAGGAGAATTTCCCTCACTGTCCTTCCCTGTCCCTAGAAACAAGGATTCGCACAGTAAAACACACTGACACTCTCCCTACCTATCCTTCTCTTTCCCTAAACTAAAGGAATCCAGGTTAAGCAAGAAAAAAAAAATGTCACTGTCCCTGCCTATGCTTCTCTTTCCCTGCTCCGGAACACACTACACTAGGCCGCCGTGCTGGCGGCCTTTTATAGTGTGGGGCGTGTACTAAACACCCTCAGCAATAATTGGCCACAGGCATCCTGCCTGTGGCCAATCATTGCTCTCCTCGCTGCCGGCGCTGTGATTGGCCAAGCATGCGGGGTCACAGTGCATGCTTGGCCAATCACAGCGCCTGGATGACACTGCGATGGCGTAGTGCATTGTGGGCCGTTCGCGTCACTCGAATTAGGCGCGAACGGCCCAAATCGTTCGATCTTCGTCGAACGATCGAACAGCCGATGTTCGAGTCGAACGTATGTTCGACTCGAACACCGAGCTCATCCCTAATCCCGGCCAATCTACCTCACAGTATTGCCGGCTGGCTGAAAGAAACTGGTACTGTGTAACTGTACTTTGACTTTGCAAAAGTTCTTATATATAATCCTGTGACAGAGGATTGTACAACAAATCTAATATATTCAACAAGTCTGTGGCAGAGACTATGACCGAGCACTAGGTCAGTGAGAGAGGCCTATCCAGTGGTTGCTAGATCCAGTTGTGGAAGCTGTTTGTCCTCTGGATCAAAGAAGTACCCGTGATCTGAAATACAAGGTACCTGAATCTCCCCTAACCCTCCATCCCTCTATCTGACGTTGTTAATAAAAGCATTGGGAAAAAGTGACTAAAGCCCTGTACACACGATCGGATATCCTATGGATTCTAATCCAATGGTTTTTTCCATCGGAAATCCGATGAAACTGTCTTCCATCAGTCTTGCCCACACACCATCAGTCAAAAAATCGACCGTTTCAAACGCGGTGATGTAAAACACTCAGATGAGCCAAGAAAAATTAAGTTCAATGCTTCTGAGCATGCGTCGACTTGATTCTGAGCATGCGTGGGTTTTTTATCCGATGGAGTTCCCCACAGACGATAGTAATTTGCTATCGGTTTTTTATCCATAGGAAAAATTAAAAACGTGTTCTATTTTTTGACACCGATGGAAAAAAGACTGATGGGGCCCATACACGATCGGTTTGTCTGATGAAAAAAATCCGTAAAACCGATCGTGTGTACGCGGCTTAAGTGTTTGGTGCAGACATTTGTGAACAACTCTCCAATGGGACCCCTATGGCGGATACGGTGAACAGTCAGGTAACGGCAAGACCCAAAAATGAAACCAGCAGCTTCTACGGGGGTAGTGCTACATATACATACTATATTACCAAAAATATTGGGACACCTGCCTTTACACGCACATTAACTTTAATGGCATCCCAGTCTTAGTCCGTAGGGTTCAATATTGAGTTGGCCCCGACCTTTGCCGCTATAACAGCATCAACTCTTCTGGGAAGGCTGTCCACAAGGTTTAGGAGGGTGTCTATGGGAATGTTTGACCATTCTTCCAGAAGCACATTTGTGAGGTCAGGCACATATGTTGGACTAGAAGGCTCAGCTCTAATTCATCCCAAATGTGTTCTATTGGGTTTAGGTGCAGGCCAGTCAAGTTCCTCCACCCCAAACTCGCTCATCCATGTCTTTATGGACCTTGCTTCGTGCACTGGTCCAAATCATTTGGTGGAGGGGGGATTATGGTGTGGGGTTGTTTTTCAGGGCTTGGCCCCTTAGTTTCAGTGAAGGGAACTCTTAAGGCATCAGCATACCAAGACATTTTGGACAATTTCATGCTCCCAACTTTGTGGGAACAGTTTGGGGGCGGCCCCTTCCTGTTCCAACATGACTGCGCACCAGTACACAAAGCAAGGTTCATAAAGACATGAATGAGCGAGTTTTGAGTGGAGGAACTTCACTGGCCTGCAGAGAGTCCTGACCTCAACCCAATAGAACACCTTTGGGATGAATTTGAGTGGAGACTGTGAGCCAGGCCTTCTCAACCACATCAGTGCCTGACTTCACAAATGCTCTTCTGGAAGAATGGTCAAACATTCCCATAGACACCCTCCTAAACCTTGTGGACGGCCTTCCCAGAAGAGTTGAAGCTGTTATAGCTGCAAAGGGTGGGCCAACTCAATATTGAACCCTACGGACTAAGACTGGGATGCTATTAAATGTGTGTGTAGAGGCATGCATCCCAATACTTATGGTAATATATATATATCTATTTACATACATATATATATATCTCTATATATATGTATATATATATATATATATATATATATATATATATATATATATATATATATATATATATATATATATATATATAATATATATATATATATATAAATACAGTATATAATTATTTATTGCTACAGGGATACACATGGTGTAGTACCCTCATAGATTCATCAGCCAGCATTTTCTAATCTTCAATACTGGTGATCCAGGCTCTCCTATGTCCTAATTTTCTTGATCTTAGCCAATTGGAGGGACTGTGGACGATCTTTTACCCTGTAGTTCACGCTCTTTAAGGTACTCCACGCTGGGTGTTCAAAAATGGCCTTCTGCATATCACTTCTGTAAGGAGCTGTTTTTAAAGTGGATGTAAACCCAGAAAAAAAAAACCTGCAAGACAAAGCCATATTGAGCTAGTATGCTAGCTCATTATGTTTCACTTACCTGAAATCGAAGCCCCCGAAGCCCTCCTCGTTCTCCACCGCCGCTGTGATTGGCCGGAGCGGCGATAACGTCACACGCATGCGCGTGGGGCCGGCATGATCCCATTCAGAAAACCGGCATGATCCTATTCATGCAGCCAGGCAGCTAGTGCGCCTGCGCCGTTGTCTATGGCGCGCATGCGCCGTAGACATCGGTAATGTGTTTTGAGCAAATATCTCCTTAACCTTGTAGGTTAAGGAGATATTTCTTGCACCTACAGGTAAGCCTTGATCTAGGCTTACCTGTAGGTGCAAGTTGTCAAAGTGGGTTTACAACCACTTTAAAGAATAGACATGCGCAATTCGTTTAGTTTCTAATTAGTTTTTAACGAATTTTGAAAAATTTGTAATTCCGAAATTTACGAATTTATGAATTTTTCAATTTCGGAATTTTCTGATTTTCGTATTTCCGAAATTTAGAATTTCAGGATTTTTTCAATTTCCGAATTTTCTGATTTTTGTATTTCCGAAATTTAGAATTTCCGAATTTCCGAATTTTTTAATTTCCGAATATTCGGATTTCTGAATTTTCGGATTTTCGGATTTCCGAAATGTAAAATTTTGGAATTTCGGAATTTCGGAAATTCTGATTTTCGAATTTCCCGAATTTTCGAAAAAAGCAAAAAAAAAACGGAAAAAAAAACAAAAACGGAAAAAAATTTTTTTTGAATTTCCCGAATTTCCGAATCTCCGTAAAGAGCAAAAAAATGAAAAAAAAAGAAAACAAATTTTTTTTTTTTTTTTCACATTTCCCGAATTTCCGAAAAAAGCGAAAAAACGAAAACAAAAAAACGATTTTTTTCGAATTTCCGAAAAAAAGCAAAAAAAACAAAACGAAAAAAAAAAAATTTTTTCGGCAGTGTCTATTAAAGAATCTGTGGACTAACCTGTCAACTGGAACCATTCTTCACTCATTGTTCACATACTGTAGTGAATAATGTGTAGCACTCTCAAGCCTCGTACACACGGCTGAGATTCTCGTCAGGAAAAAAACGTAGTTTTTCCTGACGAGAATCTTGACAAGAATCTTGTCCCAGCCGAGTGTACACACGTACGATTCAAAAGAACCGCCGTTCTTTTGAATGGCACGCACGCGGTGACGTCATCGACAACGACGAGCGTGCGCTCGTCACATTCGATGCCGTCGCCGCCATCTTGCTACACCCTATGCCTATGCCTAGGAAGCTACCGCGCACGCGTCAAAGTCATTTCGAGCATGTGCGGGTTTCCACGGCGACAGGTAAGTGTACACACGCTCGGGTTTCTCGTCGAGAAACGGGCCGACGAGAATCTCAACGAGAAAAAAGACCGCAGGTCGTCTTTTTTCTCGTCGGGGAATCTGGGCAGTTTTCTTGACGAGAAACCTGAAAGCCGCGTACACACAGCCGGTTTTCTCAGCAAGAAAGCTCTCCCGGCAGTTTTCTTGTCGTTTTTTGCCGGGAAAACCGGTCGTGTGTACGAGGCCTGAGAATCTGCAGACCACCTGTCAACTGGAATCAGTCTGGCCATTCTTTACTCATTGTTCACATAGTGTAGTACCCTTACAGATTTCTCAGCCAGCATTTTCCAGTCTTGAGCGTTGGTGATCCAGGGCCTCCTATGGCCTCATTTTCTTGGTCTGAGGCCTCGTACACACGGCCGAGATTCTCGTTGAAAAAAACATGTTGTTTTTTTCGACGAGATTCTTGGACAAGAAACTTGTCCCGGCCGAGTGTACACACGCTCGTTTCAAAGAACCCGCGGTTCTTTGAAAGGAGTGTACGCGGTGACGTCATCGACTACGTCGAGCATGCGCTCGTCACATTCGATGCCGTCGCTGCCATCTTGGTATACCCTACCTATGCCTAGGAAGCTACCGCGCATGCGTCAAATTCATTTCGAACATGCGCGGGCTTCCGGGCGGACAGGTAAGTGTACACACACTCACTTTTCTCGTCGAGAAACATGCCGAGGAGAATCTCGACGAGAAAATAGAGAGCAGGTTCTCTATTTTCTCGTCGAGGTTTCTTGTCGGTTTTCTCGACAAGAAAACCGCTAGCAGCGTACACACGACCGATTTACTCGGCAAGACCTCTCTGCCAGCAAGTTTCTTGCTGGTTCTTGCCGAGAAAATCGGTCGTGTGTACGAGGCCTTAGCCAATGAGAGGGACCCTGGCTGATCTTTAGCTCCTGTAGTCCATCCTATATCTTGTTCCTTTCCTTTTCTATGTTGGGTGTTCATAGATGGTCTTCTGCACAGGACTTTTGTAAAGAGGCTGAACCTGTGGATTATCCAACAACTGGAACCAACCTGGCCATTCTTCACGCACCATCTCTATTATCAAGGTCTAAAATTTAGAGATGGCAGTGGGTTATCAACTGACGGGGCAGAGATGCAATAGGCTTGGGTAGCATCCCAACATTATTGTCAGGATCCACCTCCTGCCTGTTTGACAATTGGCTCCACCTTTTAGCACGCCTCTAAGAGTTGGTGGTATTTTATCACCTCTGCGGTTTTTATTTTTTGCACTATAAACAAAAATAGAGCGACAATTTTGAAAAAAATTCTATATTTTTTTACTTTTTGCTATAATAAATATCCCCAAAAAATATATAAAAAAAACATTTTTTCCCTCAGTTTAGGCCAATACGTATTCTTCGACATATTTTTGGTAAAAAAAAATCGCAATAAGTGTTTATTGATTGGTTTGCGCAGATTTTATAGCGTCTACAAAATAGGGAATAGTTTTATGGCATTTTTATTAATATTTTATTTTACAAGTAATGGTGGCGATCTGCGATTTTTATCGTGACTGCGACATTATGACGGACACATCGGACACTTTTGACACCATTTTGGGACCATTGTCATTTTTACAGCGATCAGTGCTGTAAAAATGCACTGATTACTGTAAAAATGACACTGGCAGTGAAGGGGTTAACCTGTAGGGTGCACTGAAGGGGTTAAGTGTGACCTAGGGAGTGCTTCTAACTGTTAGGGGGTGTGGCTTGCCGTGACATGTCACTGATCGCTGTTCCCAAAGACAGGGAACATTCGATCAGTGACAGTGTCACTAGGCAGAACAGGGGAACTGTTGTGTTTACACTAACATCTCCCCGTTGTTCAGCTCTGTGACCCGAGCGCGGGACACCGGCGGCGATCGGGTTCGCGGTCACGGCGGCAAATTAAAGGGGACGAATATATACGCCCATTTGCCTGTCCGTGCCATTCTGTCGACGTACATCTGCGTGCGGCGGTCGGCAAGTGGTTAATATCTTTTTTTTTTTTTTCAGTATTTTTGCCATCAAAGTGGAGTTACCTTAACTATACATTTTCTTTAATGGCAATAGCAGTACCAAAAATGCATGCAAACTTTTTAGACTTCATGGTTGGCATTCTTGTTTCACATTGCTGACTAACTAAACTGTAAAGGATGAGCAAAATGGAGAGTTTTCATTTCCTCAAAACTTTGTTGAAAATGTATAGAATTTGGCAACATTTGTACATTTTGGCAAAATACATTAAAGTTGAAGCGGTTGTATACCCGCTGCTGCTTTTTTTTTTTTTTTTTTTTTTACATACCTGAAAGGCAAAAGGCATAATGAGCTATTATGCGCCACATACTAGCTCATTATGAAATACTTACCTTAGAACGAGGCGTCGGTAACTTACCCGGTCCACACCGAGGGGGATGTCATCTTGCCTCGGCGTGTCTTCCGGGTATCGCCGCTCCAGCGCTGTGAGTGGCTGGAGCGGCGACGTCGTCACTCCCGCGCGTGCCGGCAAGGTCCAGCGGCTGCCGGTCTTTAGCCGAGAATCCCCCCTGCGCATGCGCCGCTGCAGTCAGCGGCTCATTGCGAGGGGAATATCTCCTAAACCGTACAGGTTTAGGAGATATTCTTTTTACCTACAGGTAAGCCTTATTATAGGCTTACCTGTAGGTAAAAGTTCATATACAGAGTATACAACCGCTTTAATAGAGAGTGTGAAATGAAAGTGATTTTGGTGGCTTTTAAGGGTGCAGTGACCTTTAAATGACTGTTTAAATGAGCAAATGTCATCTATCCTAGACCTCTTTTTATAAAAGAGATATAAAAAAAAAGTGAAAAAATTTTAAATAAAAAAATGTAAAGCAAACAGTACACAAAATAAACAAAGCAGACGAAAAAAAAACACACACACACACTAAATAAAGTCCTCTAAATACACCCAAAAAACACATTCTTAAGGCTCCATTCATACTTGTACGACTCCAAAGTTGTGCCGACTTTTTTTTTTTGTAATTGTAGTTTTTTATTAGTTCAAAAAAATAAATATAACAATACAGGTATAACTTGTACATTCCAAAGTGTACATCAAATAAACAGTGACATGTTATATCAGCAGTCAAAGCCTAGAGATAATTACCTTATATACTCGAGTATAAGCCGAGTTTTTCAGCACATTTTTTTGTGCTGAAAATATCCTCCATATACTGTACCATATACTGCATGAATCCACAAAGGTATTAGCTGATACCCACTTAAATATGCGCAAATGGAATTTGCTATTGGGACGTCATCTCCCTCTGCAAACATGGGGTAAAATCTGGATATCAACTTTTAAATCCTCTAAATGTGTGGTTCAGAGGGAGACAGCGGTGAAGATTTTAATGTTTTGGTATAGGACTCCTGAGCGTATTCATCATGTGAATTCCACCCTCTCACCTAAGTGTTGGAGGTGTGGTACGGAGTTAGGATCTCATTTTCATATTTTCTGGTCCTGCTCACTTATACAGGCATTTTGGTCAGAGGTTATGCAAACCAATAATATCAGTATTAGGCATTGTGGGTGGGCACAGATTGGCAGCTGCCTGGGCACAGATTGGCATTGCCTGGTGGTCTAGGGGGCATACATGGTGGTCCAGTGGGTGGCCATCCTGGTGGTCCTGGGCAGCTTCCCTGGTGTTCCTGGGCGGGATCCGAGGGGGGGCCGCGCTGATAAACTATCAGCACAGACCCCCCTGTCAGGAGAGCAGCCGATCGGCTCTCCTCTACTCGCGTCTGTCAGACGCGAGTGAGAAAAAGCCGATTAACGGCTCTTCCTGTTTACATTGTGATCAGCCGTGATTGGACACGGCTCATCACGTGGTAAAGAGCCTCCGTCGGAGGCTCTTTACCGAGATCGGTGTTGCGGGGTGTCAGACTGAAACACCACACCACCGATCACCGCGATGCGCGCCCCCACGGGCGCGCGGCAGCTGTTATCCTGCAGGTTGTCAATAGACGTCCAGTCAGGATAATTTACCCACTTCCCGAACGTCAATTTGCTATTGACCGGGCGGGAAGTGGTTAAACATACATTTACCCCATAAGGACTTAAAGAATAACATCGGTGCTAAGCACATATTTTTCAATACGGGATCATTGTGTAGGGATCTGGACCATACTAGAGAGCAGGGATGCACCGGGTATATGGCACCTCTCTCAATTTCTGACCTCCGGTTTTGGGCTATCTGACATGACCAGGAAATAACCGCCCGAAGATGGGAGGCATAATAGTACCTAATGATGTCAGGGGCTCCCAACCCCCCCCCCCCTGCGTTTTTAATAAGAAAACCACTGAGCTATCTATCCGATGTGTGTTATTATTCCATATAAATTGGAGTGTTGGGCGAAGAAACTTGTTCAGTAGATCAATCAAATCTATAGTGCGCCGTGTGTTGTCCCCAGCGTGTCTGGAGGGTACAAAGCCTGCCTGATCCCTATTGATTATTTGGGTATAAATTGGGATAACCTAGACGAGAGTATTTTTGTAAATATCTTATAGTCAGAATTCAATAGGGCTATAGGCCTATAGTTATCGGGTATAGATTGGTCCTTTCCCAGTTTTTGGATCACTGATATGTAAGAGTGGGTAAACTGGGAATGTGGGGTGTCTCCCTGTAACAATGAACTGAATAAATATAACATATGTGGCATTAAAGTGGGTAGGGAAGTCTTATAATAAAGGTACGTAAGGCCATCAGGGCCTGGGGACTTGTTTAAAGGAAGATCTTTAACTATTCTTGTTAGCTCCTCAGGGGAGATAGGGGCATTAAGCTTTTCAAGGTCTGAGGACGTCAGTTTTGGTAAGGGTAGGTTATGTACAAACTGATCAAATTTATCCTGTGTAAACTGAAAATGTTTTCTGGGGGGTAAGGCAATTATAAAGCTCCCTGTAGAATTCTCCAAAAGCGTTGGTCATAGTTTGAGGGCAGTGGGTAGGTGTACCATCTTTTTGAATCAATAGCTCAGGGAAGGAGTGGAAAGGCCATGGGCGCAGCTTATTAACTAACATTCTATGTGGCTTGTTAGAAAATTCATACATTTTTTGTTTTGCCCACATGAGGGATTTTGCTGCCTTACTGTATGCTAACGATTTCAGCTGGTTACGTAAAGCTATGACCTTACGGAGGGCCTCAACTGTTGAGGAGCCCACAAGAACCCGCTCTGCCCGCTTCAAGTCTGCTAGTAAAGAAACCCGACGACTCTCGCTATCTCTCTTAAGGCGAGAGCCCTCGGCAATGCAGAAGCCACGGAAGCAGGCCTGGTGAGCCTCCCAAAGGGTCGAGACTTTTTGTGCAGAACCCACGTTCAACTCAAAAAACTCACTCAAGTCCCTGGTCAGTCTTTCCTTAATAGGGGTGGAATTAAGAAGGTGTTCATTGAGCCTCCAGTGGCAGGTCTTAGAGAAAGAATTATGCAACGAAAGCTGTAGTGAAATGGGGGCATGATCTGACCATGTAATGGGAGAAATATCAGAATCTACTGTATGGGGGAGTAGTGGTGTCGTTATAAAGAAATGATCCAGCCTAGAGTACATTTTATGAGCCATGGAGTAAAAAGTATACTGTCTTTTGTGTTGGGTGCTTAATTCTCCAAGCATCTAGCAATCGTGGGATCTAATTAGTTTTTTGAAAGAGGTGGCCTGAGAGATCACCCGTTGGGGTGGTGTATCCCCAAAGAGCGTATCTCTTTTATGGGACATGATCAAATTAAAATCTCCCCCTATTATCATATCATAATAGGGTTGGGAATAACGCTGTAACCGACAGAAAAACTAATCTAAAAAAAACGATTTGACCAGAATTGGGTGCATAAACATTTACCAACATGAACGTGAACGTAGACGACATATATTAACAAACCAGGATGAAAAAACTCCAGTGGGGGTCGGTGAACTTGTCTTTGACCCTAATAGGGAAGATTTTTTAATAAGGATAGCTACTCCAGCTTTGCCAGAAGGAGCAGAGGCCACATAGGAGTTAGGAAAATATTTTGATGCAAATTTCATCAAGCCCCCAGCACGGAAATGAGTTTCCTGGATTTGCACAACATCAGCATTCAGCACCAGACCTTCTAAAGTCTTTAAGGGTGAGCCAACGCTTCTGGATGTAATTCAGGCCCTTAACATTGTGAGAGACTATTCTCAAAGCCATAATACATTAACAGTGTATCTGCTAGTGGAGATTTTAAACCAAGACGCCCGTAGATCTCTTAAATGAGAAATTGCCCTATATTTTTGAAACAAAAATAAAAACAACAAAAAAAACAAAAAACATCAAAAGGTGGGACCTAGGAGGGGTCCAGAACAAAAGAAAAAAAAAACAAAGTCATTACACCTGAGAAGTATATATCACTCAGGAGTCCCAGACAGAAGTCTTGGACAGATCGGGGCCACTTGGCGACTCCCATCAGATGGAGAGGTAAGGAGGAGGGACCCCCCCCCCCGCTCTCCAGCAAGAATGTAGCATTGTGAGAGAAAAACAAAGCAAGAAAATGTGAACATGTTCCTTTCCTTCTCAAAGCATACTGTAAACAGGAAGTCTGCATATATAAAAAGAAAAAGAGCAAGAGCAATTTGTAGAGGCAAAACAAAAAAAAACTATGTAGATAAAACTTTATCCCATGGGTATGCAGGTTAGATTCTTCATATGTTGTAGAACATTTCCACCTAGTATCCAGACCAAAAACAACAACAAAAACAAAAAAAAAACAAAAAGAGAAAAAACAAAAAAAAACAAATGTAATCTGTCACCAAGGTAGAGGCATTCCAGCCAGAAGGTTAAGGCCAATTTTGGCTTTCATCTGTTCAAGGAGGGCGTCTGGAGGAACGTTGAGGAGTGGAAAAATATATTTTCTGCTTATTTTGGACCAGGGTCCATACCCGGCTAGGTGTAGTAGGGACATTACGGCCCGGTAGGGCAGCAGGAGGAAGCATAAAATCATCTGGAAGGGGAGGTAGGCCCAGACTTTTTATGAATGCTTCACCTTCATGTATGTCACGAAGGCAATGTTGGGATCCCTCATGAGGGACAATCAATCGAAACGGAAATCCCCAGAAATACGGGATGCAAAGATTTGGTAATTGGACGAAGGTTTCTGCGCTTAGCCAAAGTTATTGGAGAAAGATCATTATATATCTGAATTTTCGCCCGTTTGCACTCAGTAGATGATTTATTGCGTTTGGCAAGGGTCAAGGCCTCCTTGCTGTCATAGTAATGAAAGCGAACTTTGACATCTCTGGGTCTGGCTCCAGAAGGCGGTTTAGGGCCCAGGGACCTATGTGCTCGGTCCAGCCTCCAGTCTATATCTGCAATTTTGGGAGCTAGGGTGTTAAAGAGACCCAGCAAATATTGTCGCAGAGTGTTATCTCCTACTGTCTCCGGTATACCTCAGAAACGTAAATTCTGACGTCTCGCCCTATTTTCCAGGTCCTCCTGTTGCAGTTGGAGCTGGGATAGTGAGTATTTCAGTGAGGAGGTTTCCATATAATGGACAAGATCGTCAAATTTAGTCTCTATTGCATCAGTCCTTTCTCTATTTGAGCAATTTCCCTCCTCAATTCCTGGGACAATTTACCCACCTCTGCAGCAAAGTTACGTGTCATTTGCTGGAGGGGGGCCTAAAGCTTCACATCTAGCAGCTCGGGGGTTAAAACAGCCTGTGTGACCTGAGGGGACATTGCAGGAGTACCCTGAGTGTCCTGGGCTTGTGAATTACCGTCGTCCAGGTCGTCCGTCCCCAACGAGGGATCCATAGCAGCGAGCGGGTCCGCGAGTGTAGGCAAGGCCGGGGACTGCGGCCTAGTGAGTTATTTGTCCATCGCGGTCTGAGATCGCGGGTCTAGCAGCGGCTTATAGCAGTGTTTTTGCTGGCCGTTTTTACCCATGGGGTGCTGTAGGCATTCAGGGTGTGATTGTGCTTACCCCCATGTCGATAGCTGCATGTTAGAAGCGGTACGGGGGTCTGGAGAGCAGACGGGATCCGGAGCTCAGCCTCTACACATCCACCATGTCCGAGAGCCACACATGCGCCCCTGTGCCGACTTTAGGGTGCAACTTTGACACATCTTTGGATGGGTGCAACTTGGATACAACTTTGGCTTTGACCAGTGATAATGGACAATTGTTGCATTGTATTACATTCAGGTACGACTTTTAAACTTTTAAAGGCTTAACATTGAAGTCTATGGCCCTCAAGTTCTATGAAATTTGGACCAAAGTATTGCATGAACTACTTTGAAGTTGCTGCAACTTTAACCTCTTGGGCTATGGGGCGGTATCACATATACAATGCCTTGAAAAAGTATTCATACCCCTGGAAATTTTCCACATTTTGTCATGTTACAACCAAAAACGGAAATGTATATTTTTGGGACTTTGTGAAAGACCAACACAAAGTGGCACATAATTGTGAAGTGGAAGGAAAATGATAAATGGTTTTCAATTTTTTTTACAAATAAATATGTGAAAAGCGTGGGGGGGCATTTGTATTCAGCCCCCTTTACTCTGATACCCCTAACTAAAATCTAGTGGAACCAATTGCCTTCAGAAGTCACCAAATTAGTAAATAGAGCCCACCTGTGTGTAATTTAGTCTCAGTATAAATACAGCTGTACTTTGAAGCCCTCAGAGGTTTGTTAGAGAACCTTAGTGAACACACAGTATGATGGATTGAACAGAGCTCCGTGAGATTTTCAAAGCTTGGGATATTTTTTAATAACCTAACCCTGCTTTATACTTCTCCGCAACTTTATCCCTGACCTGTCTGGTGTGTTCCTTGGCCTTCATGATGCTGTTTGTTCACTAAGGTTGTCTAACAAACCTCAGCAGGCTAACCAGAACAGCTATATTTACACTCAGATTTAATTACACACAGGTGGACACTATTTCCTAACTAGCTAACTTCTGAAGGCAATTAGATCCACTAGATTTTAGTTAGGGGTATCAGAGTAACAGGGGCCGAATACAAATGCACGCCACACTTTTCACATATTTATTTGAAAACAAAATTGAAAACCATTTATCATTTTCCTTCCACTTCACAATTATGTGCCACTTTGTGTTGGTCTATCACATAAAATCCCAATAAAATACATTTAATTTTTTGGTTGTAACATGACAAAATGTGTAAAAATGTCAAGGGGTGTGAATACTTTTTCAAGGCACTGTAGATCATTCCAAAATATGGGACAAATGAGGAGGAAGGAGGGACGGAGGGACTTTGTTCCAAACGAGGGACAGTCCCTCGAAACAAGGGACAGTTGAGAGCTATGTTCTTCGGTGCAATTCTCAGCTATAATACTGTACCTGGTTCCTGGTTCTAGAGTGGAAGTAGCCATATCCTGGTGGAGGCACCCAGGCGGGGAACCAGGGGGTCCTTCACAGTTCCCTTTCTAAATGTCACATTTTAAAGGAACAAGGTGTGCAGTATCAGGGACAGGGTGGTTCACTTTATTGAGCCTCAAGTTCCAGTACAGCTGCATCAGGTGTACGGCTCACTTCTGATTACGAGGTGCCCCCCTAATGTTGAGTCCACATAGACGTGGCCCCCGCTTGGTCCCGGCCATTAGTGAGCAGAACACGGGAAGCGGGAGGTCCCGCTTGCAGGGTGAGTCAGCCCCGCCCAGATATTTGTATCCTGCAAGGCTAAAATAAAATCCTGATCTTCCAAAAAAGACAAACTCACTTGCTAGAACCGACACACGTTCTACTTTTTAAACCCAATATACTTTCCAGCTGCAGTTTTGGAGTTTCCTGGTTTCACACTTCTTCTATATTATGTAAATCCTGATCCAGTCTTTGGGGTTTGACTGATGTTAATAATTAGCATTTTCAGCCCCTGACATTGCACAAGAGTTATTGGCCATAAATTTCTCTGGTGTGTGATGTGACGTTCACCATTTTGTCTGTATTAAATAACTAGCTGTCACGCTCAAAAAGACAGCGCAGCAGTACAGACAGCAGAAGCATAAAGGTCCTTTATTCAGGGTAGAGGAAGATGGGGGGGCCAGTTTGGACAACCGGAGGGCCATCCTATGCTGCAAGGATTGTCAATCAGTGACTGGTGATCGTCTATAGGCAATACTTAACCACTTCAGCTCCGGAATGTTTACCCCACTTCATGACCAGGCCATTTTTTGCAATACGACACTGCATTACTTTAACTGACAATTGCGCGGTCTGTACCCAAATAAAAGTTTTTTCCTTTTGTAGCGGACCCCCCATATTTGGGGTCGCTATGCTTGAAATTTAGAGGGTTGCCTGAGCAGTAGTTTGGCTCAGGCTGTCTAATTTCCTTAAATTGCTCTGCTGTGGTGTTGCCTGGGTGTATAGTTCCCCTTTGACCTGCAGGTGGCATTGTTGCCCAGGTCTCGGGTCGAACCACAGGTGGCATTGTGGTGTGATTGGGTGTCCTCTCTCGGCAGAGGTACAGTGGGCGTGGTCTACCTGCTGTGCATGCCGGGAGAGGGTACTTAAGGGGCAGACGCCATTGGGCGTGAGCAGTGTTGCCAACCCCCTGAAGTGAAATTTACTGGCAAGGATGCCAAAATTTCTGTACGGCACCAATTTCTTACTGGCAAAAATAATGAAGATTACTGGCAGAGCCGCATTTTTTACTGACACTGAAAAAAGTACCTAAAATTACGGTTTTTAGTACTAAACAGTGCAAATATCAATATTTGAACTAAAAACACATAGCTGATGCTAATATCAATGTGTTTAAGTTAAACAAAAGTAAAAAAAACATATTTCTCAATTCACATGAAGGTCAGGATACTATAACCCAGCCAGCACAGAGTTCCCTCTTACATCAGAGTCTGCAGGATGCCCCCTTACAGTGCAAGGGAACTCTTATGTAAAGGGGAACGCTGCAGATCATGATGTAAGGGGGAACTCTGATGTGGGGGGAGGGGCTCTGGTGAATAGAGACCACCTTCCACAGAGTGAATACACTAAGGTAAAGGGGGGGTACTAATATAAGGGGGAAACCTTTATATCAGTGCCCCCTTACATTATTGTATTCATTCACCTCCTTACATCAGACAGTGACCCCCCCCTCAGACTGGCCTGGCGGCACTGTCACTTACCTCCTCTCGGGTGCACAGTGTGGGGCTCAGTCAGACGGCTCCAGCTTGGTGGCTCTGATCTCCTCTTCCCAGTCCACACGTCTGTTTCTTCCTGGGCCGTAACCCCCATCCCGGCGGCACTCCCACTCTTGACTCCTTTCTAGGATCCCCTCAGAGACTGTAGACATGACAAGAGATGGTCAGAGGCTGCGGACACACGATACAGGAGGGGGACAGAGGCTGCGGACATACTACAGGAGGGGGACAGAGACTGCGGACACACTACAGGAGGTGGACAGAGGCTGCGGACACACTACAGGAGAGGGACAGAGGCTGCGGACACACTACAGGAGAGGGACAGAGGCTGCGGACACACTACAGGAGGGGGACAGAGGCTGCGGACATACTACAGGAGGTGGACAGAGGCTGCGGACATACTACAGGAGGGGGACAGAGGCTGCGGACACACTACAGGAGGTGGACAGAGGCTGCGGACATACTACAGGAGGGGGACAGAGGCTGCGGACATACTACAGGAGGTGGACAGAGGCTGCGGACATACTACAGGAGGTGGACAGAGGCTGCGGACATACTACAGGAGGTGGACAGAGGCTGCGGACATACTACAGGAGGTGGACAGAGGCTGCGGACATACTACAGGAGGTGGACAGAGGCTGCGGACATACTACAGGAGGTGGACAGAGGCTGCGGACATACTACAGGAGGGGGACAGAGGCTGCGGACATACTACAGGAGGTGGACAGAGGCTGCGGACATACTACAGGAGGTGGACAGAGGCTGCGGACATACTACAGGAGGTGGACAGAGGCTGCGGACATACTACAGGAGGTGGACAGAGGCTGCGGACATACTACAGGAGGTGGACAGAGGCTGCGGACATACTACAGGAGGGGGACAGAGGCTGCGGACATACTACAGGAGGTGGACAGAGGCTGCGGACATACTACAGGAGGTGGACAGAGGCTGCGGACATACTACAGGAGGTGGACAGAGGCTGCGGACATACTACAGGAGGTGGACAGAGGCTGCGGACATACTACAGGAGGGGGACAGAGGCTGCGGACATACTACAGGAGGTGGACAGAGGCTGCGGACATACTACAGGAGGTGGACAGAGGCTGCGGACATACTACAGGAGGTGGACAGAGGCTGCGGACATACTACAGGAGGTGGACAGAGGCTGCGGACATACTACAGGAGGTGGACAGAGGCTGCGGATATACTACAGGAGGGGGACAGAGGCTGCGGACATACTACAGGAGGTGGACAGAGGCTGCGGACATACTACAGGAGGGGGACAGAGGCTGCGGACACACTACAGGGGGGGGACAGAGGCTGCGGACATACTACAGGAGGGGGACAGAGGCTGCGGACACACTACAGGAGGGGGACAGAGGCTGCGGACACACTACAGGAGGGGGACAGAGGCTGCGGACACACTACAGGAGGGGGACAGAGGCTGCGGACACCACCATATTACTTCTGCACATCATCAGTGTGCTGTGTCCTCCTCCTGTGCCCCTTTCACCACTCCACAGGTCAGGGCAGCACTGTGCTGCCCTGACCTGTGAAGAGGTGAAAGGGACACAGAAACCAGAGGAGGATACAGCACACTGATGACGCTGTCCCCTTGTATCCCCCCCTGTTTCACTGACCTTGAGTCCGTCCTCCTCACTCCTGGCTGGGCCCTGTCAGTGCTCCGAGTCCTCCACAGACCACCTATGATGAGTGCATGGCATGCACTCACTGCAGGTGTCCCGCCACTGCCGTCAGCCACTGTGGCCTTTTCAAAAATGGCGCCAGCGGCGCCATCACGTTACTGCGTGTGCGCCGCCGCCGCTCGGCCGAGTTCCGAATGCGCTCGGCCGGCGCATTCGGAACGGCGCATGCGCAGTTGTATGGCCGGCTCGCGGCCATCTTTTTTATGGGCGCCGGTGCCCATAAACGGACTTTTACGTACAGCCCGAAAAAGGGGTTAAATCGCGGGCTGTACGTAAATCTACATACGGTTGGCAACACTGGGCGTGAGGCGAATCAGAGGACTCCTTGGTCCGGGGAGGATATACACGTACCCCACCTTCGGTGGCCCCTCGTGGCCAGGGGTGCGTGTGAATGTGCTGGGTCCCAGGCACCTTTAGCCCGAGGCCTCATCGTTCCAGGTAGGCCCAGTACCTTTGACAGGGGCCTACAACCAAGCAACGGAATCCCAGGGTGCCTGTGGGAGGGTGACCCGCTCTGAAGGAGAGGTAACAAGGGGAGGACCTTTCTAAGGAGATCAGTGAAGGATGTCGCCGTCTCGGGAGAGGCCTGGTTACTCGTCAGAGGGAAGGATTCTGTGACCTGCTAAGAAGCCCTTGTAATGTGCTCCATTGGCACCTACGGAAAGGTGACCAGATTTTTAAAATGAAATCCGGGGACATATTTTTTTTTTTTACTAGTAATGGCGGCAATCGGCGCCGCCCGCCTCACAGCCTGTCAAGTCTTACTCTCCGGGCTTCGGCTACTACTGTGTGGGGAGTGGAGGAAGATCACTCCGCCAGGGAAGGCAAGGACATAAGCAGGCAGGTGGCTGGCCGGGACTTGAGCCCAGGCAGAAGAACATGCGAGTGGAGCTGAATGGACATTCACCCGAAACTGAAGAAATATTCCCTCGGCTCCAACCAGCACATGATCATCAGAAAGGGGCACAGATAATGGAAAAAAATACACCCCCCTAAGCTAGTAGGAGCGGTGGAGCGGGGGGGTGTAATTCAGAATTTTATTTTTTTATTCTGCACTGACTGTCTTCGAAATTGCCCCAGCCCCTGTTCAAATCAAATCCGGGGACAAAACCGGGGACAGACTTGGTCCGGGGACAGTGTCCTCAATCCGGGGACTGTCCCTGGAAACCGGGGATGTCTTGTCACCCTAACCTACGGTCTTTAAAGTTACAAGTGCTAAGGAGTTCTGGACTTAAGAATCGAAAGATCCGTGGCAGAGGATCTCCTAAAAAAGTAGCTGTCCGTGCTCCACTCCGGCTGCTAGAACCGTGAGAGGGATCTATCCGGGTGAGCAAAACCCACTCAGGCTTGAGTGGCGAAAAAGGGTATATAAGTGCCGCGTGCCTGAACCTGCCTCCCTATGCAACTCTGTCTCTATCTTCAACTTTTCCTACTAAGTTATTGGAGAAAATAAATTTGTCTGTTGGAGTTTAACACTGTCTGGACATTGGCCTTCTTATTAGAGGAAATAGACTTTTCCCTACACTCCAGGGACGAGAACCAACGGAAGGAGGTAACTCGCTGCAGAACCCAAAAAACTGTTAACGCCGCTCACCCTTCGCAAAAATGGAGGATACTGGGCATGTGGCATGGTGTGTCCTGTCCTGCAAGTGAAGGTAAGGAGGACGGAAGGATCTGTGTGCTAGGGATGAGCTTCGTGTTCGAGTCGAACATACGTTCGACTCGAACATCGGCTGTTCGATCGTTCGACGAAGATCGAACGATTTGGGCCGTTCGCGCCAAATTTGAGTGACGCAAACGGCCCACAATGCACTACGCCATCGCAGTGTCATCCAGGCGCTGTGATTGGCCAAGCATGCACTGTGACCCCGCATGCTTGGCCAATCACAGCGCCGGCAGCGAGGAGAGCAATGATTGGCCACAGGCAGGATGCCTGTGGCCAATTATTGCTGAGGGGGTTTAGTACACGCCCCACACTATAAAAGGCCGCCAGCGCGGCGGCCTTGTGTAGTGTGTTCCGGAGCAGGGAAAGAGAAGCATAGGCAGGGACAGTGTCATTTTTTTCCTTTACTAATCCTGGATTCCTTGTGTTTAGGGACAAATAAGGATAGGTAGGGAGAGTGTCAGTGTGTTATTCTGTGCTAAACCTTGTTTGTAGGGACAGAGAGGTACAGTGAGGGAAAGTGTCAGTGTGCTATTCTGTTCTAAACCAATTTTGCTGAACCATATTTGAAATCCTTGAGTTTAGGGACAGAGAGGTACAGTGAGGGAAAGTGTCAGTGTGCTATTCTGTGCTAAATCTTGTTTGTAGGGACAGAGAGGTACAGTGAGTGAAACTGACAGTGTGCTATTCTGTTCTAAACCAATTTTGCTGAACCATATTTGAAATCCTTGAGTTTAGGGACAGAGAGGTACAGTGAGGGAAAGTGTCAGTGTGCTATTCTGTTCTAAACCAATTTTGCTGTTCCATATTTTCAATCCTTGAGTTTAGGGACAGAGAAGGACACTCGTGGAAACTATCAGTGTGCTATTCTGTGCTAAATCTTGTTTGTAGGGAGGGACAGAGTAGGACAGTGAGGGAAAGTGTCAGTGTGCTATTCTGTTCTAAACCAATTTTGCTGTTCCATATTTGAAATCCTTGAGTTTAGGGACAGAGAAGGACACTCGTGGAAACTATCAGTGTGCTATTCTGTGCTAAATCTTGTTTGTAGGGAGGGACAGAGTAGGACAGTGAGGGAAAGTGTCAGTGTGCTATTCTGTTCTAAACCAATTTTGCTGAACCATATTTGAAATCCTTGAGTTTAGGGACAGAGAGGTACAGTGAGTGAAACTGACAGTGTGCTATTCTGTTCTAAACCAATTTTGCTGAACCATATTTGAAATCCTTGAGTTTAGGGACAGAGAGGTACAGTGAGTGAAACAGACAGTGTGCTATTCTGTTCTAAACCAATTTAGCTGAACCATATTTGAAATCCTTGAGTTTAGGGACAGAGAGGTACAGTGAGGGAAAGTGTCAGTGTGCTATTCTGTTCTAAACCAATTTTGCTGTTCCATATTTGAAATCCTTGAGTTTAGGGACAGAGAAGGACACTCGTGGAAACTATCAGTGTGCTATTCTGTGCTAAATCTTGTTTGTAGGGAGGGACAGAGTAGGACAGTGAGGGAAAGTGTCAGTGTGCTATTCTGTTCTAAACCAATTTTGCTGAACCATATTTTCAATCCTTGAGTTTAGGGACAGAGAAGGACACTCGTGGAAACTATCAGTGTGCTATTCTGTGCTAAATCTTGTTTGTAGGGAGGGACAGAGTAGGACAGTGAGGGAAAGTGTCAGTGTGCTATTCTGTTCTAAACCAATTTTGCTGAACCATATTTGAAATCCTTGAGTTTAGGGACAGAGAAGGATAGGCAGGGGACAGTGTCAGTGTCATTGTTGCTAAGCCTCCTGCACAGTATACACCTGAAGGTAGCCCTTATTGCTCTTTTTCCCATCTCCCTGCAGGCCATCCATTAAAATGTCTGGAAGGCAAACAAGGAGAGGCAGACAGTCAGGAGGCAAAAAAAGAGGGCAAGCAGGCTCTGTGTCTGGGGGCAACAGTGCTGGTCGTGGACGCGGTGCATTGTCATCAGCACATGGCCATGGGACACGCTTGTCCTTCTTTTCGGCAGCTGGACATGTTGAGCCACATCATGCCGAAGACTTGGTAGAGTGGATGACCAAGCCCACCTCATCCTCCTCATCCTCTCTCACCCAGGCTCAGGGTACTGGCAAAGCAGCTGCCAAAGCGTCCTCTTCTCTGGTATCATTATCTTCATTAGTCAATCCTTCCCTAGACCCACCATGTCCTCCTCCTGAGGAGTCCCCCGAACTGTTTGAGCACAGTGTTGGGTACATGCTCCAGGAGGATGCCCAGCGTTTCGAAGTATCTGATGATGATACCCAGCTAGAGGAAGGCAGTAGCGTGAGAGCAGAGAGAGGGGATGCTCAAGAAGGACACCAATCTGGCAGTCATGCTCCAGCAGCTGCAGCATACTGCCAGATTGGCTCCAGTGATGAGGAGGGAGGGGATGATGAGGTCACTGACTCCACGTGGGTGCCTAATAGGAGAGAGGAGGAGGAGGAGGATGAGGAGGAGGCACATCTCCAACGAGGCAGGATGCCCTTGAGTGGCCAGCGTATGGATAGCACACCGACGGAATCACACCGCAGAGCTCCGCCTGTGCAGGGCGCTGCCTCTGCCCGTCATTCAAAAAGTTCTTTGGTGTGGGCCTTTTTTGAGGCGAGTGCATCAGATCGCACAGCTGCTGTTTGCAACATATGTCTCAAGCGTATATCGCGTGGCCAAAACATCAGCCGCTTGGGCACCACATGCTTGATCAGACATATGTTGACCTGCCATGCAGCTCGTTGGCAAGCCTACCTCAAAGACCCACACCAAAGAACAAAGCGGACCTCTCCTTGCACCGCATCAGCTGGGATCTCCAACCCCACTATAACTTCAGTCCTCTCTGAAACATGCACTGAGAGGAATGAAGGTGTAGAATTAGGTGTGTCACAGCCAAGTACTTGCGGCCACTCTGCTAGCAGTACACCGACGTCCGATTCTAGCAGGCAAATTTCCCTGCCCCAGCTGCTGTACCGTCGAAAGAAGTTCACTCCCAGCCATCCACATGCCCAGCGGTTGAATGCTAGCTTGGCTAAATTGCTAGCGCTTCAACTGCTGCCTTTTCAGTTGGTAGACTCGGCCCCCTTCCGTGAGTTTGTGCAATGTGCGGTTCCTCAGTGGCAGGTTCCCAAACGCCACTTTTTCACACGGAAGGCGATTCCGGCTCTCTACAGGCATGTGGAAGGCAATGTCTTGGCCTCGCTGGACAGGGCGGTCAGCGGTAAGGTGCATATTACCGCTGACTCATGGTCCAGCAGGCATGGACAGGGACGTTACCTTTCTTTCACGGCCCATTGGGTCACTCTTTTGGCAGCTGGGAAGGATGCAGGACAAGGTGCAGTAGTGTTGGAGGTTGTTCCACCGCCACGCCTCCAAAATGCTACTACTGGTTGTGACACACCTCTCTCCTCCACCCCCTCCTCTTCTTCTTCCTCCATGGCCTCTTCCTGTGGTTTGTCCTCGGAACCAGCGGTGCTCCGTAGGCGTTCAAGGGGCTACGCAAGTACGCAGGCAAAAAGATGCCATGCCGTGCTTGCGCTGGTGTGTTTGGGGGACAGGAGCCACACTGGGGCAGAGGTCCTGTCTGCTCTGCAGGGGCAGGCCGAGAGGTGGTTGACGCCACGCCAGCTTAAGCCAGGAATGGTGGTTTGCGACAATGGCACCAACCTCCTCTCCGCCCTCCGACAGGGACAACTGACCCATGTGCCCTGTATGGCTCACGTCCTTAACCTGGTGGTGCAGCGGTTCTTGGGCAGGTACCCGGGCTTACAGGATGTCCTGAGGCAGGCCAGGAAAGTCTGTGTGCATTTCCGCAGATCTTATAATGCCAGTGCTCGCCTGGCTGAGCTGCAAAGGGAGTTGAACCTGCCCAAGAACCGCCTTATATGTGACATGCCCACCAGGTGGAACTCAACGTTGGCCATGCTGCAGCGGCTGCACATGCAGCAGAGGGCCATCAATGAGTACCTGTGCGACTACGGCACCAGGACAGGGTCAGGGGAGCTCGGGTTTTTTTCACCACGCCAGTGGGGCATGATCAGGGATGCATGCACTGTCCTGGCACCATTTGAGGAGGCCACGAGGATGGTGAGCAGTGACAGTGCATGCATCAGTGACACTGTACCTCTTGTCCACCTGTTGGAGCACACGCTGCGTGGAATAATGGACAGGGCACTTGAGGCAGAACAGAGGCAGGAAGAGGAGGACTTCCTTGCCTCTCAAGGCCCCCTTTACCCAGACAGTGTTCCTTCTGTCCCACCCATCGCACAGGAAGAGGAGGAGGAGGAGGAGGAGGAGTATTGTGTCAGCATGGAGGTGGAGGCTGGCACTCAGCATCATCAGCAGCAGTCTTTTAGGGATGATTTACAGTCCCAAGAAACCAGTGGACTTGTACGTGGCTGGGAGGAGGTGGCTGCGGATCATGTCGTCCTTAGTGACCCAGAGGACTCCGGACTGAATGCCTCAGCTAACCTACGCTGCATGGCCTCCCTGATCCTGCAAAGTCTGCGGAAGGATCCTCGTATTCTTCGGATCAAGGAGAGGGACCATTACTGGCTGGCCACTCTCCTTGATCCATGGTACAAGGGTAAGGTTGCGGACCTTATCTTACCGTCGCAGAGGGAGCAGAGGATGAGACAACTCCGGGAGGCCTTGCAGAAAGGTCTGTGCAACACGTTCCCAGAGACTGGGAGGTTACAAACTCCTGGTCCTGGACAACGAGTTGCTGAGGCTTCGGGCAGTCAAAGAAGGAGCGGTGGGGAAGGTGGCCGTCTGACCGATGCGTTAAGACAATTCTTTAGTCCGCAGCCCCAAAGTATGATCGGTTCCAGCAACCATCGCCAGCGTCTTATATACATGGTCCAGGAATACCTAGGGGCAAGGTCAGACTTGGACACCTTCCCCACCGAAAATCCTCTGGCTTACTGGGTCTTGAGGATGGATCACTGGCCAGAGCTTGCACAGTATGCAATTGAGCTACTGGCCTGTCCTGCATCCAGCGTTCTTTCAGAACGCACATTCAGTGCTGCTGGAGGATTTGTCACGGATCACAGGGTGCGCCTGTCCACCAACTCGGTTGATCGACTGACTTTCATCAAGATGAACCAGTCTTGGATCACCACCAGCTACCACACACCTGATGCTGATATAATAGACTAATTGATTTTAAAATGTCACATCCCTTCAAGACTGATGCTGATGCTGAGTGCCTGTGCTGTTATGTTGACTGGCTATCCTCCTCCTCCTCCTCAATGATACGATTAATGATGATAGCTTGGAAGATCATTTTGGTTTATGGGTGACGCCACCAGTGGCTAAGGCCCAATTTTTCAGCCCCTGTTTAACAGGGGCGTGTAATTAAAATTTTGGATGCAATACTTTGCAACAGGCCTCATTGCTGTGCTCCAAGTACAGTATCTGTGAGGGGTTGCAGTTTTTCAGCCCCTGTTCAACAGGGGCATGCAATTATAATTATTGATCTAATAATTCACAGCAGGGCCCATTGCTGCGCCCACCAAGAGTAACTGTCAGGCCTTACAGTGTTGTGGCACCAGCACCACCATCACCACCACCACCACCAGCACCACCAAAGGCCCAATTTTTCAGCCCCTATTCAACAGGGGCATGCAATTATAATTATTGATCTAATAATTCACAGCAGGGCCCATTGCTGCGCCCACCAAGAGTAACTGTCAGGCCTTACAGTGTTGTGGCACCAGCACCACCATCACCACCACCACCACCACCAAAGGCCCAATTTTTCAGCCCCTGTTCAACAGGGGCATGCAATTATAATTATTGATCGAATAATTCACAGCAGGGCCCATTGCTGCGCCCACCAAGAGTAACTGTCAGGCCTTACAGTGTTGTAGCACCAGCACCACCATCAAAGGCCCAATTTTTACTACCACTGATCAACAATTATATGTTATTACAATTCCTGATATAATAGTTGACAGCAGGGCGTTCCAGCACCCACCAAGAGTAACTGTGAGTGCTTACAGTGTTGTGCCAACACCAACACCTAAGGGGCCAATTTCAGCAGAGTATATACGGCAGGTCCCTACTTTCAAACATCAAACTTACAAACGACTCCTACTTGCAAACGGAAGAAGACAACAGGAAGTGAGAGGAAATCTACCCCTTGGAAGGAAAATTCTCTCCTGTAAGAATTAATATGGGAGAAAGGTGTCTCCTCTCTACTGATGCTTTATCACCAATCCTTGTTTCAATAAAAACACCACATTTCAAAAACAGTTGTCATTGGGACGCAAAGTGAGGTGAAATGTTCTGAACAGGGGCACAGACAGCAAAAAAAATGTGACAGGGGTGATAACCGTTCCCTATGTTTTCCAAAAAGCTAAAAAAAAGGAATTTGGCATGGAGCTCCACTTAAACAATGCAGCTGTTCAAAATTACAAACAGATTCTACATAAGAACAAACCTACAGTCCCTGTCTTGTATGCACCGCCTGTATACGGCTGTTCAGAGTATATAGGGCCTTTTTTATTTTGTGTGCGGGGTTCCCCTTAATATCCATACAAGACCCAAAGGGGCTGGTAATGGGCTGGGGTAGGGGGTTGATGGGGTAGCTATGCCATTTTTCTTAAAGATTTTCATCCATATTACTGGGACCAGACATTACATTAAAGCCACAAGCAGTTTTAAATGGCTTTTTTTCCTTTAGAAATGTAATTTTGTGCAGGGACAGTTCTAAACACGGAAACACGTGGCACTTCACAGGCATACTTTAGACACCCCCCAGGTACGATATTTAAAGGAATATTTGACTTTTTTTTTTTCACTTTATGCATCATTAAAATGACTGCTCCCGGAAAACGTCCGTTTTTAAAACTTCTTTTTGCATTGATTCATGTCCCCTGGTGCAGAACCCGGGTTCCCAAACTCTGTTTCGGACAATAACATGGATAATAGTCGTTATAATTAGCACTTTACAATCCGAACGTTCGCATCCATTGTATTTAATAGGGTTCTAATGTTCGTGCGAACTTTCGGTCCGTTCGCGGGTTCTGGTGCGAACCGAACCCAGGGGTGTTCGGCTCATCACTACTGTGTGCTACACTTTCAATACCCAGTGCGGCTCTTCTGCTTGATTCCGAGCATGCGTGGAATTGTGTGCGTCGGAATTGTGTACACACGCTCGGAATTTCCGACAACTAGTTTTGTTGTCGGAAAATTTGAGAACCAGCTCTCAAATTTTTGTTGTCGGAAATTCCGACAGCAAATGTCCGATGGAGCCTTACACACGGTCGGAATTTCCAACAACAAGCTCCCGTCGAACATTTGTTGTCGGAAATTCCGACCGTGTGTACGCGGCATTCGTGTGTGGGGCGGGGTCTGTAAGCGGTTAAAGATGAATTCCAGGCACAGAGAAGTTAAGTTAAATTGATTTTTCAATAGCCAGAAGGGATATAAATACACATTGTGTGCCCAAAATGCAACTGCAAACCCACATATTAACTTGTAAAAGTAGCATTGACATCATCACTGTGCTGTACATAGCCTGTGCAGAGAGCAGAGCTGTGGAAGGGTCTCATTAGGCTCCACCTACTACAGAGAACTACAAGAGAGGGGGCGGAGACAAGACCAGTCACCCTGCACAGGGAGAGAGAGCAGCAGTGAACGGTCTTTATAACAGGAAGGAAATACACAAAGCTCACCGAGATTCAAAAAGAAGACACATGACCGAAGGATGTAGGCAATATTTGCTGATCCTGGAGTTCAGAACATTTTGATAGGTTTCGGTGTGTTAAAAATTTTGCAACAGAATTTACAAGACCTAGAGGCGTAACTAGAACCTTTAGGATCCTGGTGCAAGAAACTATGACCCCCAGCCGCGGCCCTTCCACCTGAGCCCAGGCCCTTCTCTCTGGACCTAGGGCCCCTCCCACTGATCACAGTGCACTTTACTTCCGTTACAGGGCCCTTTTATTACCGTCATGCAGCAGGACCCTTTCATGTGTTCTGCAGCAGACCCCCTTCCTGCTATCTTGGGGCCCCCCAAATGGTGGCATAATGCCAGGGCCCAGTTGCAAGTGCAACCTTGGCAGTTCTGTCACTGGTGTCAGTAGTTCTTTATTTTTGTTTTTTACCTATAATTGTTTTATGTAGCGGGGGTTTAAATTTAGGGGGATACACCTGGGTGGTAGTATGACCCAGGTGTGCATAAATCATAAGAGGATTTAGACCATTTAAATCGTGGAGGACTTGGTGGTGTACTATTCTCTTTGGCTTGTGGGTGGCGGTGTTCCCACAGGTCAGGATAGAATCACTGCCGCAGTGCTGTCCTTTTTGTCCCGTTCCGGCGGTGGTACAGCGGGGGCGGAGAACCTGCTGTGGCATCACGGGAGGGGATAAAGAGGAGAGACGCCCTCGCCACGAGGTCTTGTCGAGCGCGCGCCCAGGCACCTTAGGCCTGGGTGCGGCGGTCCGGAGTTCCAGCCCAGGCGCCCTAGGCCTGGTCGGAGCGGAGTTGGCGTCCATCCCAGGCACCTTAAGCCTGGGGTGAGGTACTACACCGGAGGCCTGGGGCCCAGTGACTTTGACTGGGCTCCGCAAGGGCGGGTGAGTCCGAGGGACCCTGTGGTGGATGGGGCCCATGTCTGAGGTGAGGAGGCCGGAGAGGTTACCCGTCTGAAGAGTCCGGAGCAGCATCAACCCGGTGACGGAGGGGCCTCTGGTAACTCCCTTGGAGGGACATCTTCCCCCTGACAGGGGCCACAACGCAGCGAAGGTACTCCAATTCATATTCTTCAGAGTCGCTGGTAGAGACTCACAAGTTTCAAGTTTCTCTCTCTAGCCAATGGCTATAGCAACCGCTGGTGAAACCACAGTGGTTTAGTTTATCGTTCGGATAGTGCCTCGACCTGCTCACCCCACCGTATTGAACTGTTTATGGGTCTCAACCTATCGGCTGATAAAGAACTGTTTTAATTGTGTGATACAATAAAAGAAGTGTTGGATCCTTATCGGTGTGTGGAACTCTGGTTAATGGGAGTGAAGGGGAGTGTCAGCACAGCAAGACTTGGTTTTTAATAGAAACACACAGGCCCGAGAAGAATAACTGGTACTGGCCTTCACCTCACCTGCTGCAATGGGGAGGACATGGGCCGTAGCGTATCTCACTCTCACAGACAAAATACCCCTAGAGAAGAGCTATCGGAAAACCGATTCACAAGAGGAGGGAGTGAGGCCGCTACATTTACATGCAATTTTACTTTTGTGTTCTACAGCAGGCCCCCTTCCTGATGTCTCCCCCCCCCCCAACAGTGGCATAATGCCAGGGCCTGGTTGCAAGTGCAACCATGGTAGTTCCAGCACTGGTGTCAATAGTTTTTTTTCGTTTTTTTTTATCATTTCCTTTTTTTATACATGTAGCGGGTATGTACTTTCCCGGGTGTGAATTTGAACCTGACAGAGACATTGGTGATGTGTAATTCCCTGCAGCCCAGCGGGTGGCGCTGTCGCCCTGGGCTGGGGTTGAATCATTGCTGTGTGTCGCGCCTCCTTTTTGTCCTCCCTCGGCAGCGGTATGGTGGGGCGGGGAACCCGCCGTGCTTGCTGGGAGAGGGTATAGAGGGGCCGGCCATCTTTGTCACGGGGTCGGAGTCCAGGGCACTTTCAGCCTGTGGACGGTGGTTCGTGTCGGTTCTCTAGGCAGGCTTAGGCCTAGAGGACAGCCGGAGGTCGTGTTCCATCCCAGGCACCTTTAGCCTGGGGTGAGGTACTCAGATGGAGGTCCAGAGCTCAGTGCCCAACACTGAGTTCCGCGAGGGAAGGAGATCCTAGGGAACCCCGCGAGTGGGTACCCGAATCCGGAAGGCGTAATGGACCGGGGGGAGCTCCTCATTCGAAGACCTGGTGCAGCAGATTGCCAGTGACGGGTGAGTCTCTCACCGGAGACCGCCTGGAAGGAAATTCCCCTCGTTCGGAGACTGCAACCCACTTTCAGGAAGGAAAGTGGAGAATACATTGTGTCTGGGCCTATTCGCATCCACACCTCCTTTCCTGTTCTGTTTCTACCAAGGGAGTTCAACTGATTGTGTTCATTCAAGAAGATTAAAGGAGTGTTGAACTTTAACAGTGTGGGGCTCATTTCCTGACAGACATTGTTCAAGGTAACTCTCGGTGGAGGCTCCAGGTGCACAGCACTGACCCGAAGGTAAAAGAACTTTGCTTGTATCACACTGACACCTGTGGTGAAGGCCAGGCGTGGTGTCCCCGCTCCCTCCCCTTCTAAAAGATACCCCTAGACAAGAGAGAGACGAGCTGAAGACAGAGAGGGGAGTGAGGAGGGCGCTACATACAATTACATTTTTTATAATTTTTTAGGAACCCCGTTGGGGTGCTTTGGTGAAAACAAACCTCTGATGTTTCACCATTGAGACAGAGAAAAGGAGATTGAGGACAAAGCCCTCAATCTCCATCTCAACAGCACAAAATGAATGGACAAGAATAGCTCTGTACATTACTTTGTTTCCGTTATGAATGGACAGAGTGAGTGATCGGTACCGATCACTCACTCAGTCTATTTAGAAAAAAAGGGTATGGTAAAGTACATATTCACCAGCCCCCACCAGCCCCTTCCCCAAGTCTCCATCCTGAAACATCCCCCGCAGCAGCCAGAAGGAGACGATGGGGGGGAGGCGGACAGGGGGTGCACACAGATGCCTGGGGGCAGCAGAACTTGGATTGGAGGGGTGGCATGGACTTTCAGGAGGAAAATGGAAGGCATCAGTTCCTCTATATGCCACCCCCTCTGCCCCTCCTATCCAGATGTACAAGGAGCTGTACCTGGAGCATGGATCCAGGTTGCAATTGCGACCCCTGCGACCCCTGTAGTTATGCCCCTAACAAGACCAAAAAAAAGTGAGCTGTAGTTTGGAAGTACACCTCTCAGTATTCATCTTTCCAGGGGACCAATCACTATACAGACACAGGTACATTTTCATGAAAAAAATAATTTAATGTAATAAATTGTATTGCATACACTGGTCAAGAAAATAACATTTATTTTTTTGACTAATACTTGTGTGATATTAAAGCGGAGGTCCCGCGGCGATTGTTTTTTTTTTTTGCCCATTTAATTATTTTCCCCATTATAAATGATTACTCACTGTTTTAACTTTCCAAAACGTCCGCATTCTGTTATCGTATAGAAGGATTGTTTATAAAAATTCCCGAGGGACGTTTCCATTTTGCTTGTGGGCAATTGAAGCCCACAAGCACCTATTTCCTGTATGTGGTGAATGCTTTCTTCCCAGCATTCACCGCTCGATCCCGCGTGCGCCGTCAACACTGAGGGTTGCCATCACAACGAGCGGCGTCGTCGAAAGTTCCCGCCCCCGTTGTGATGGCAACGGCAACAACATGACAAAATCACGCAAGATTTCGCTGGGTGCCGTACCGCACTGAATCTTGGGAAGCATGACGCTTAGCTCCCATGAGACAGTGCGGTGCAAGGCGAAGACAGGAAGTTGTACCTACCGAGTCAACTTGCTGAACCCCAAGTTTTTCCGGACTCAGGATATATGTGACCCACTCTGTGACTCTTATATCTCTTCTTTTTGGTGAGTGGGGCCACAAGAGGGGAAACCACTAACCCGGACACTGTTTTGGAAAACATCCAGTTGTTCATGATTAACACATTGTGCTAGTATCTTATTAATGACACCTTCCTTATATTAAGCACCTTTTTTAAAGTTGTTTGCACAGTTTAAACACTAGTGGGTGGCTACATCCATGTGTTGATTATCTCAGTGTTATTATTAAATTTTTTAGTACTGTCATATCATTTAAGTGTTGTGCACCTCAATATTTCTTCCGCTAGCGCCGCAAACCTTCTTTCTTATGTAGCGGGTATGTACTTTCCCGGGTGTAATTTTGAATTTGGCAGAGACATCAGTGATGTGTAATTCCCTGCAGCCCAGTGGGTGGCGCTGTCGCCCTGGGTTGGGGTTGAATCATTGCTGTGTGCCGTCCTCCTTTTTGTCCTCCCTCGACAGCGGTATGGTGGGGCGGGGAACCCGCCATGCTTGCTGGGAGAGGGTATAAAGGGGGCCGGCCATCTTTGTCACGGGGTGGATGTCCCAAGCACCTTCAGCTTGCGGACGGTGGGTCGTGTCGCTCCTCTGGGTGGCTTAGGCCTAGAGGACAGCGGAGGTCGAGTTCCATCCCAGGCACCTTTAGCCTGGGGTGAGGTACTTGGATGGAGGTCCGGAGCTCAGTGCCCAACACTGAGTTCCTCGAGGGAAGAAGATCCTAGGGTACCCAGGGATTGGGTACCCGAATCCGGAAGGCGCAATGGACCGGGGGGAGCTCCGCATTTGAAGACCCGGTGCAGCATATTGCCGGGGACAAGCGAGTCTCTCGTCGGAGACGGCCTGGAAGGAAATCTACCCTCGTGCGGAGACCAGGACACTTCTAGGAAGGGAAGTGGCAACTCACATTGTGTCTGGGCCTGTTCGCATCCACACCTCCTTTTCTGTTCTGTTCTATCAAGGGAGTTCAACTGTTTGTGTTCAGACAAGGAGAATAAAGGAGTGTTGAACTTTAATGGTGTGGAGCTCATTTTCTGACAGACAAGGTTCGCGGTGACTCTTGGAGGGAGGATCCAGGTGCACAGCACTGACCCGAAGGTAATACAGAACTGTTGCTGATACCGCACTAACATCTGTGATGGAAGCCAGGCGTGGTGTCCCCGCTCCCTCCCCTCTAAGATACCCCTAGACAAGAGAAAGACGAGACAAAGAGGGGAGTGTGAGGAGCAGCCGCTACACTTATCTAATTTCTAAGGTGTTAGGACCTTATGTTGCAGCAGCTGCAGTCTTATTTTACATTTATTTTCAATTCACTGTTTGATCCTTAAGCGTGAGTTTTAGTTTTTTTTCTTTATATAAAAATGCACTGATTACTGCAAAAATGACACTGGCAGTGAAGGGGGTTAACCTCTAGGTGGCGCTGTAGGGGTTAAGTGTGACCTAATGAGTGATTCGAACTTAAGGGGGGTCGTGGCTTGGCGTGTGATGTCACTGTTCGTCGTTACCTATGACAGGGAACAGACGATCATTGACATGCCACTAGGAAGAACGGGGAAAGGTTTGCTTACACTTACCTCTCCCCGTTCTTCAGCTTTGTGACCCGATCACGGGACACCGGCAGCGATCGGGTCCGCGGGTCCCGCAGGCGCGGTCACGGAGCTTTAGACCGGCTCACGAGCACAACCCACGGACAGGTTCTTAAAGGGGACGTACCTGTACGCCCTTGTGCCTGTCCGTGCCATTCTGTCGACGTACATCATCGTGCGGCGGTCCTTAAGTGGTTAAAAGTGTTCCCGAAGTTCCCACCCTCACTTTATATAACGCTCCTCCCATCCAGTCATTTTAACCTCCTGCCTCCTCCCTTCTAGCCTTCCCCATATTTAACCCTTTTGTTGCCTCTCCTCTCCCCCTCGTCATGCCCGGCCCTTCATTACTTTTGCTTTATGTCACTCCATTCCGGGCCTCTCTATACAATTCAATACAGGAGGGATAAGAGGGCCCTGCTCGTTAGAGCTTACATTCTAGAAGGGAGGGTCAAGTGGAACAAAAGGTAGTAGCTGTGGGAGATGATTAGATGGAGAAAATTAAAATACAGTTGTTAGGTGTGGGTAGGATAGGCTTCTGTGAAGAGAAAGGTTTTCAGGGATCGTCTAAAAGCTAATACAGTACGAAATAATTGGACAGATTGGGGTAGGGCATTCCATAGGATTGGAGAGGCTCTGGAAAAGTCCTGGAGACGAGCATGGGAGGAGGTGATAAGGGAGCTAGAGAGCAGGAGGTCTTGAGAAGAACGAAGAGAACGATTATGTTGGTTTTTAGAGACTAGGTCAGTGATGTAGCAGTGGGTAGAGTTGTGTATGGCCTTGTAAGTAGTTGTTAGTATTTTGAATTTCATTTGTTGGGTGAGCGGAAGTCAGTGGAGGGATTAACAGAGAGGAGTAGCAGAGACAGAGCGGTTGGTAAGGTGGATGAGTCTGGCAGCAGCATTCATGATGGATTGAAGGTGGGATAGTCTATGTAGAGGCAAGCCACTGAGAAGGAAGTTGCAGTATTCGAGGCGAGAGATGACCAGGGAGTGAATTAAGAGCTTTGTTGTGTCATTGGTTAGAAAGGGGTGCATTTTGGAGATGTTGCGGAGGCTGAGGTGGCAAGATTTGGACAGTGATTGGAAGTGGGGCTTAAAGGAGAGTTCAGATTCCTGCAGTGGCGGTGCGTCCATAGAGGGCGCCGGAGCGCCGCCCCCTCTCGCTCCCGCACCGCCACTGAAAGACAATACACAGATTCATGCATTGCATGAATCTATGTATTGTCACCGCTGCCGCGCTGCCCACTATTCATATGGCCGGCCTCCTGGTGAGCGCCGGCCATATGAATCAGAGCGGCGGCCGGCGGTGGGTGTGACTTGGAAGTGTCTATCAGAGCCAGCGGCTCTGATAGGCTTTCCGAATACAGCTCTCAGGCTGTATTCGGCTTCCAAAAACTCCTCCCAGGTACGCACGGGGGTGCGTTCCTGGAAGAAGACTGTGTGGAGGTTTCAGCCAATCAGGTTCACCGGATCTGGTTACCGGTAACCTGATTGGCTGAAGCGACATCGAGGGCGGGAGAACACATCGAGGACGGCGCGGTCCGAGGAAGGTAAGTGCAGGGCTGGGGGGGGGCAGGCTGCATTTGGGGGACAAACTGGCTGAATATGGGGCACAAACTGGCTGAATATGGGGGACAAACTGGCTAAATATGGGGCACAAACTGGCTGCATTTGGGGGGAACTGGCTGAATATGGGGCACAAACTGGCTGCATTTGGGGGGAACTGGCTGAATATGGGGCACAAACTGGCTGCATTTGGGGGGAACTGGCTGTATATGGGGGGAACTGGCTGAATATGGGGGACAAACTGGCTGAATATGGGGGGAACTGGCTGAATATGGGGGACAAACTGGCTGAATATGGGGGGAACTGGCTGAATATGGGGGGAACTGGCTGAATATGGGGGACAAACTGGCTGAATATGGGGGGGAACTGGCTGAATATGGGGGACAAACTGGCTGAATATGGGGGACAAACTGGCTGAATATGGGGGAACTGGCTGAATATGGGGGACAAACTGGCTGAATATGGGGGACAAACTGGCTGAATATGGGGGAACTGGCTGTATATGGGGGACAAACTGGCTGAATATGGGGGGAACTGGCTGAATATGGGGGACAAACTGGCTGAATATGGGGAAACTGGCTGTAATATGGGGGACAAACTGGCTGAATATGGGGGGAACTGGCTGTATATGGGGGACACGCTGGCTGCATTTGGGGGGAACTGGCTGTATATGGGGGACAAACTGGCTGCATTTGGGGGGAACTGGCTGTATATGGGGGGCACGCTGGCTGCATTTGGGGGACAAACTGGCTGCATTTGGGGGAACTGGCTGTATATGGGGGACAAACTGGCTGTATATGGGGGACAAACTGGCTGCATTTGGGGGGAACTGGCTGTAAATGGGGACAAACTGGCTGTATATGGGGGCACACTGGCTATATATATGGGGGCACACTGGCTGTATATGGGGGCACACTGGCTATATATATATATGGGGGCACACTGGCTGTATATGGGGGCACACTGGCTGTATATATATGGGGGCACACTGGCTGTATATGGAAACAAACTGGCTGTATTTGAGGGGGCAAACTGGTGGCGTTTGGGCACAGTGGCTGCGTTTAATGGGCACAGTGGCGGCAATTGATTTTTTTTTTTTTTCAGTTTGTTTGCGCCCCCCCCAAAAATTTTGAGCACCAGCCGCCACTGGATTCCTGGACTACACCTAGGACCTTGGGGTGCGGGGATGGGCTTATAGTTGTGCCATCGATTTTGACAGAGAGAGATCAGGGGAAGGGGCACGTGGAGGAGGAAAAATGATAAGTTCTGTTTTAGATAGATTACATTTGAGGAAAGTGGTGTGACATCCAGACTGACATATCTGCTAGTAAATTAGTGATACATGTGGAGTAGGGATGAGCTTCGTGTTCGAGTCGAACATACGTTCGACTCGAACATCGGCTGTTCGATCGTTCGACGAAGATCGAACGATTTGGGCCGTTCGCGCCAAATTCGAGTGACGCGAACGGCCCACAATGCACTACGCCATCGCAGTGTCATCCAGGCGCTGTGATTGGCCAAGCATGCACTGTGACCCCGCATGCTTGGCCAATCACAGCGCCGGCAGCGAGGAGAGCAATGATTGGCCACAGGCAGGATGCCTGTGGCCAATTATTGCTGAGGGTGTTTAGTACACGCCCCACACTATAAAAGGCCGCCAGCACGGCGGCCTAGTGTAGTGTGTTCCGGAGCAGGGATAGAGCAGCATAGGCAGGGACAGTGACTGTTATTTCTTTCTTGCTTAACCTGGATTCCTTTAGTTTAGGGAAAGAGAAGGATAGGTAGGGAGAGTGTCAGTGTGTTTTGTGCTTGTGCTATAGTGTGCTTAAAAAAAACATTTATTCTAGGGACAGAAAACTGTAGGTAGGGACAGTGTCAGTTTCTTTCACTCTGCAAGTCCTTGTTTCCAGGGACCTGGAAGGACAGTGAGTGAATTGTCCTTGTGCTATATTGTGCTTAAAAAAACATTTTTTCTAGGGACAGAAAACTGTAGGTAGGGAGAGTGTCAGTTTCTTTCACTCTGCAAGTCCTTGTTTCCAGGGACCTGTAAGGACAGTGAGTGAATTGTCCTTGTGCTATATTGTGATTAAAAAAAACATTTTTTCTAGGGACAGAAAACTGTAGGTAGGGAGAGTGTTTTTTTTCTTTCACTCTGCAAGTCCTTGTTTCCAGGGACCTGGAAGGACAGTGAGTGAATTGTCCTTGTGCTATATTGTGCTTAAAAAAAAACATTTTTTCTAGGGACAGAAAACTGTAGGTAGGGAGAGTGTTTTTTTTCTTTCACTCTGCAAGTCCTTGTTTCCAGGGACCTGTAAGGACAGTGAGTGAATTGTCCTTGTGCTATATTGTGCTTAAAAAAAACATTTATTCTAGGGACAGAAAACTGTAGGTAGGGAGAGTGTTTTTTTTCTTTCACTCTGCAAGTCCTTGTTTCCAGGGACCTGTAAGGACAGTGAGTGAATTGTCCTTGTGCTATATTGTGATTAAAAAAAACATTTTTTCTAGGGACAGAAAACTGTAGGTAGGGAGAGTGTTTTTTTTCTTTCACTCTGCAAGTCCTTGTTTCCAGGGACCTGTAAGGACAGTGAGTGAATTGTCCTTGTGCTATATTGTGCTTAAAAAAAACATTTATTCTAGGGACAGAAAACTGTAGGTAGGGAGAGTGTCAGTTTATTTCACTCTGCAAGTCCTTGTTTCCAGGGACCTGTAAGGACAGTGAGTGAATTGTCCTTGTGCTATATTGTGATTAAAAAAAACATTTTTTCTAGGGACAGAAAACTGTAGGTAGGGAGAGTGTTTTTTTTCTTTCACTCTGCAAGTCCTTGTTTCCAGGGACCTGTAAGGACAGTGAGTGAATTGTCCTTGTGCTATATTGTGATTAAAAAAAACATTTATTCTAGGGACAGAAAACTGTAGGTAGGGAGAGTGTCAGTTTATTTCACTCTGCAAGTCCTTGTTTCCAGGGACCTGTAAGGACAGTGAGTGAATTGTCCTTGTGCTATATTGTGATTAAAAAAAACATTTTTTCTAGGGACAGAAAACTGTAGGTAGGGAGAGTGTTTTTTTTCTTTCACTCTGCAAGTCCTTGTTTCCAGGGACCTGTAAGGACAGTGAGTGAATTCTCCTTGTGCTATATTGTGCTTAAAAAAAACATTTATTCTAGGGACAGAAAACTGTAGGTAGGGAGAGTGTCAGTTTATTTCACTCTGCAAGTCCTTGTTTCCAGGGACCTGTAAGGACAGTGAGTGAATTGTCCTTGTGCTATATTGTGATTAAAAAAAAAAATTTTTCTAGGGACAGAAAACTGTAGGTAGGGAGAGTGTTTTTTTTCTTTCACTCTGCAAGTCCTTGTTTCCAGGGACCTGTAAGGACAGTGAGTGAATTGTCCTTGTGCTATATTGTGCTTAAAAAAAACATTTATTCTAGGGACAGAAAACTGTAGGTAGGGAGAGTGTCAGTTTATTTCACTCTGCAAGTCCTTGTTTCCAGGGACCTGTAAGGACAGTGAGTGAATTGTCCTTGTGCTATATTGTGATTAAAAAAAACATTTTTTCTAGGGACAGAAAACTGTAGGTAGGGAGAGTGTTTTTTTTCTTTCACTCTGCAAGTCCTTGTTTCCAGGGACCTGTAAGGACAGTGAGTGAATTGTCCTTGTGCTATATTGTGATTAAAAAAAACATTTTTTCTAGGGACAGAAAACTGTAGGTAGGGAGAGTGTTTTTTTTTCTTTCACTCTGCAAGTCCTTGTTTCCAGGGACCTGTAAGGACAGTGAGTGAATTGTCCTTGTGCTATATTGTGATTAAAAAAAACATTTTTTCTAGGGACAGAAAACTGTAGGTAGGGAGAGTGTTTTTTTTCTTTCACTCTGCAAGTCCTTGTTTCCAGGGACCTGTAAGGACAGTGAGTGAATTGTCCTTGTGCTATATTGTGATTAAAAAAAACATTTTTTCTAGGGACAGAAAACTGTAGGTAGGGAGAGTGTTTTTTTTCTTTCACTCTGCAAGTCCTTGTTTCCAGGGACCTGTAAGGACAGTGAGTGAATTGTCCTTGTGCTATATTGTGATTAAAAAAAACATTTTTTCTAGGGACAGAAAACTGTAGGTAGGGAGAGTGTTTTTTTTCTTTCACTCTGCAAGTCCTTGTTTCCAGGGACCTGTAAGGACAGTGAGTGAATTGTCCTTGTGCTATATTGTGATTAAAAAAAACATTTTTTCTAGGGACAGAAAACTGTAGGTAGGGAGAGTGTTTTTTTTCTTTCACTCTGCAAGTCCTTGTTTCCAGGGACCTGTAAGGACAGTGAGTGAATTGTCCTTGTGCTATATTGTGATTAAAAAAAACATTTTTTCTAGGGACAGAAAACTGTAGGTAGGGAGAGTGTTTTTTTTCTTTCACTCTGCAAGTCCTTGTTTCCAGGGACCTGTAAGGACAGTGAGTGAATTGTCCTTGTGCTATATTGTGCTTAAAAAAAACATTTATTCTAGGGACAGAAAACTGTAGGTAGGGAGAGTGTCAGTTTATTTCACTCTGCAAGTCCTTGTTTCCAGGGACCTGTAAGGACAGTGAGTGAATTGTCCTTGTGCTATATTGTGATTAAAAAAAACATTTTTTCTAGGGACAGAAAACTGTAGGTAGGGAGAGTGTTTTTTTTCTTTCACTCTGCAAGTCCTTGTTTCCAGGGACCTGTAAGGACAGTGAGTGAATTGTCCTTGTGCTATATTGTGATTAAAAAAAACATTTTTTCTAGGGACAGAAAACTGTAGGTAGGGAGAGTGTTTTTTTTCTTTCACTCTGCAAGTCCTTGTTTCCAGGGACCTGTAAGGACAGTGAGTGAATTGTCCTTGTGCTATATTGTGCTTAAAAAAACATTTATTCTAGGGACAGAAAACTGTAGGTAGGGAGAGTGTTTATTTTCTTTCACTCTGCAAGTCCTTGTTTCCAGGGACCTGTAAGGACAGTGAGTGAATTGTCCTTGTGCTATATTGTGATTAAAAAAAAACATTTTTTCTAGGGACAGAAAACTGTAGGTAGGGAGAGTGTTTTTTTTCTTTCACTCTGCAAGTCCTTGTTTCCAGGGACCTGTAAGGACAGTGAGTGAATTGTTCTTGTGCTATATTGTGATTAAAAAAAACATTTTTTCTAGGGACAGAAAACTGTAGGTAGGGAGAGTGTTTTTTTTCTTTCACTCTGCAAGTCCTTGTTTCCAGGGACCTGTAAGGACAGTGAGTGAATTGTCCTTGTGCTATATTGTGCTTAAAAAAAACATTTATTCTAGGGACAGAAAACTGTAGGTAGGGAGAGTGTCAGTTTCTTTCACTGTGAAAGTCCTTGTTTCAAGGGACAGAGAAGGACACCTGAAGGTAGCCCTTATTGCTTTTTTCCCATCTCCCTGCAGGCCATCTATTAGAATGTCTGGAAGGCAAACAAGGAGAGGCAGACAGTCAGGAGGCAATAAAAGAGGGCAAGCAGGCTCTGTGTCTGGGGGCAACAGTGCTGGTCGTGGACGCGGTGCATTGTCATCAGCACATGGCCATGGGACACGCTTGTCCTTCTTTTCGGCAGCTGGACATGTTGAGCCACATCATGCCGAAGACTTGGTAGAGTGGATGACCAAGCCCTCCTCCTCCTCCTCATCCTCTCTCACCCAGGCTCAGGGTACTGGAAAAGCAGCTGCCAAAGCGTCGTCTTCCCTGGTATCAATGTCAGACAAATCATCAGTCACTCCTTCCCTAGACCCACCATGTCCTCCTCCTGAGGAGTCCCCCGAACTGTTTCAGCACAGTGTTGGGTACATGCTCCAGGAGGATGCCCAGCGTTTCGAAGGGTCTGATGATGAAACCCAGCTAGAGGAAGGCAGTAGCGTGAGAGCAGACAGAGGGGATGCTCAAGAAGGACACCAATCTGGCAGTCATGTTCCAGCAGCTGCAGCATACTGCCAGATTGGCTCCAGTGATGAGGAGGGAGGGGATGATGAGGTCACTGACTCCACGTGGGTGCCTAATAGGAGAGAGGAGGAGGAGGAGGATGAGGAGGAGGCACATCTCCAACGAGGCAGGATGCCCTTTGGTGGCCAGCGTAAGGGCAGTACACCGACGGAATCACACCGCAGAGCTCCGCCTGTGCAGGGCGCTGCCTCTGCCCGTCATTCAAAAAGTTCTTTGGTGTGGGCCTTTTTTGAGGCTAGTGCATCAGATCGCACAGCTGCTGTTTGCAACATATGTCTCAAGCGTATATCGCGTGGCCAAAACATCAGCCGCTTGGGTACCACATGCCTGACCAGACATATGTTGACCTGCCATGCAGCTCGTTGGCAAGCCTACCTCAAAGACCCACACCAAAGAACAAAGCGGACCTCTCCTTGCACCGCATCAGCTGGGATCTCCAACCCCACTATAACTTCAGTCCTCTCTGAAACATGCACTGAGAGGAATGAAGGTGTAGAATTAGGTGTGTCACAGCCAAGTACTTGCGCCCACTCTGCTAGCAGTACACCGACGTCCGATTCTAGCAGGCAAATTTCCCTGCCCCAGCTGCTGGACCGTCGAAAGAAGTTCACTCCCAGCCATCCACATGCCCAGCGGTTGAATGCTAGCTTGGCTAAATTGCTAGCGCTTCAACTGCTGCCTTTTCAGTTGGTAGACTCGGCCCCCTTCCGTGAGTTTGTGCAATGTGCGGTTCCTCAGTGGCAGGTTCCCAAACGCCACTTTTTCTCACGGAAGGCTATTCCGGCTCTCTACCGGCATGTGGAAGGCAATGTCTTGGCCTCGCTGGACAGGGCGGTCAGCGGTAAGGTGCATATTACCGCTGACTCATGGTCCAGCAGGCATGGACAGGGACGTTACCTTTCTTTCACGGCCCATTGGGTCACTCTTTTGGCAGCTGGGAAGGATTCAGGACAAGGTGCAGTAGTGTTGGAGGTTGTCCCACCGCCACGCCTCCAAAATGCTACTACTGGTTGTGACACACCTCTCTCCTCCACCCCCTCCTCTTCTTCTTCCTCCATGGCCTCTTCCTGTGGTTTGTCCTATGAACCAGCGGTGCTCCGTAGCCGTTCACGGGGCTACGCAAGTACGCAGGCAAAAAGATGCCATGCCGTGCTTGCGCTGGTGTGTTTGGGGGACAGAAGCCACACTGGGGCAGAGGTCCTGTCTGCTCTGCAGGGCCAGGCCGAGAGGTGGTTGACGCCACGCCAGCTTAAGCCAGGAATGGTGGTTTGCGACAATGGCACCAACCTCCTCTCCGCCCTCCGACAGGGACAACTGACCCATGTGCCCTGTGTGGCTCACGTCCTTAACCTGGTGGTGCAACGCTTCTTGGGCAGGTACCCGGGCTTACAGGATGTCCTGAGGCAGGCCAGGAAAGTCTGTGTGCATTTCCGCAGATCTTATAATGCCAGTGCTCGCCTGGCTGAGCTGCAAAAGGAGTTGAACCTGCCCAAGAACCGCCTTATATGTGACATGCCCACCAGGTGGAACTCAACGTTGGCCATGCTGCAGCGGCTGCACACGCAGCAGAGGGCCATCAATGAGTACCTGTGCGACTACGGCACCAGGACAGGGTCAGGGGAGCTTGGTTTTTTTTCTCCACGCCAGTGGGGCATGATCAGGGATGCATGCACTGTCCAGGCACCATTTGAGGAGGCCACGAGGATGGTGAGCAGTGACAGTGCATGCATCAGTGACACTGTACCTCTTGTCCACCTGTTGGAGCACACGCTGCGTGGAATAATGGACAGGGCACTTGAGGCAGAACAGAGGCAGGAAGAGGAGGACTTCCTTGCCTCTCAAGGCCCCCTTTACCCAGACAGTGTTCCTTCTGTCCCACCCATCGCACAGGAAGAGGAGGAGGAGGAGGAGGAGGAGGATTGTGTCAGCATGGAGGTGGAGGCTGGCACTCAGCATCATCAGCAGCAGTCTTTTAGGGATGATTTACAGTCCCAAGAAACCAGTGGACTTGTACGTGGCTGGGAGGAGGTGGCTGCGGATCATGTCGTCCTTAGTGACCCAGAGGACTCCGGAGCGAATGCCTCAGCAAACCTACGCTGCATGGCCTCCCTGATCCTGCAAAGTCTGCGGAAGGATCCTCGTATTCTTCGGATCAAGGAGAGGGACCATTACTGGCTGGCCACTCTCCTTGATCCACGGTACAAGGGTAAGGTTGCGGACCTTATGTTACCGTCGCAGAGGGAGCAGAGGATGAGACAACTCCGGGAGGCCTTGCAGAAAGGTCTGTGCAACGCGTTCCCAGAGACTGGGAGGTTGCAAACTCCTGGTCCTGGACAACGAGTTGCTGAGGCTTCGGCCAGTCAAAGAAGGAGCGGTGGAGAAGGTGGCCGTCTGACCGATGCGTTCAGACAATTCTTTAGTCCGCAGCCCCAAAGTATGATCGGTTCCAGCAACCATCGCCAGCGTCTGATAAACATGGTGCAGGAATATCTAGGGGCAAGGTCAGACTTGGACACCTTCCCCACCGAAAATCCTCTGGCTTACTGGGTCTTGAGGATGGATCACTGGCCAGAGCTTGCACAGTATGCAATTGAGCTACTGGCCTGTCCTGCATCCAGCGTTCTTTCGGAACGCACATTCAGTGCTGCTGGAGGATTTGTCACGGATCACAGGGTGCGCCTGTCCACCGACTCGGTTGATCGACTGACTTTCATCAAGATGAACCAGTCTTGGATCACCACCAGCTACCACACACCTGATGCTGATATAACAGACTAATTGATTTTAACATGTCACATCCCTTCAAGACTGATGCTGATGCTGAGTGCCTGTGCTGTTATGTTGACTGGCTATCCTCCTCCTCCGAGTCCTCAATGATACGATTGATGATGATAGCTTGGAAGATCATTTTTGTTTATGGGTGCCGCCACCAGTGCCTAACGCCCAATTTTTCAGCCCCTGTTTAACAGGGGCGTGTAATTACAATTTTTGAAGCAATACTTTGCAACAGGGCTCATTGCTGTGCTCCAAGTACAGTATCTGTGAGGGGTTGCAGTGTTGTGCCACCAGTGCCTAAGGCCCAATTTTTCAGCCCCTGTTCAACAGGGGCATGTAATTACAATTCTTGATCTAATAATTCACAGCAGGGCCCATTGCTGCACCCACCAAGAGTAACTGTCAGGGCTTACAGTGTTGTGGCACCAGCACCACCATCAAAGGCCCAATTTTTACTACCACTGTTCAACAATTATATGTAATTAAAATTCCTGATATAATAGTTGACAGCAGGGCGTTCCAGCACCAACCAAGAGTAACTGTGAGTGCTTACAGTGTTGTGCCAACACCAACAACTAAGGGGCCTATTTCTGCAGAGTATATACGGCAGGTCCCTACTTTCAAACATCCAACTTACAAACGACTCCTACTTGCAAACGCAAGAAGACAACAGGAAGTGAGAGGAAATCTACCACTAGGAAGGAAAATTCTCTCCTGTAAGAATAAATATGGGAGAAAGGTGTCTCCTCTGTACTGATGCTTTATCAGCAATCCTTGTTTCAAGAAAAACACCACATTTCAAAAACAGTTGTCATTGGGACGGAAAGTGAGGTGAAATGTTCTGAACAGGGGCACAGACAGCAAAACAAATGTTACAGGGGTGATAACCCTTACCTATGTTTTCCAAAAAGTTTAAAAATAGATTTTTGGTCTGGAGCTACACTTCAACAATGTACCTGTTCAAAATTACAAACAGATTCTACATAAGAACAAACCTACAGTCCCTGTCTTGTATGCACCGCCTGTATAGGGCTGTTCAGAGTATATAGGGCCTTTTTTATTTTATGTGCGGGGTTCCCCTTAATATCCATACAAGACCCAAAGGGGCTGGTAATGGGCTGGGGTAGGGGGGGGGGGTCATGGGGTAGCTATGCCATTTTTCTTAAAGAATTTCATCCATATTACCGGGACCAGACATTACATTAAAGCCGCAAGCAGTTTTGAATGGCTTTTTTTTCCTTTAGAAGTGTCATTTTGTGCAGGGACAGTTCTAAACACGGGAAACACGTGGCACTTCACAGGCATACTTTAGACACCCCCCAGGTACGATATTTAAAGGAATATTTGACTTTTTTTTTTCACTTTATGCATCATTAAAATGACTGCTCCCGAAAAACGACCGTTTTTAAAACTTCTTTTTGCATTGATACATGTCCCCTGGTGCAGAACCCGGGTTCCCAAACCCTTTTTAGGACAATAACATGCATAATAGTTGTTATAATTAGCACTTTAGAATTCGAACGTTCGCATCCATTGTATTTAATAGGGTTCTAATGTTCGTTCAAACTTTCGGTCCGTTCGCGGGTTCTGGTGCGAACCGAACCCGGGGGTGTTCGGCTCATCACTAATGTGGAGACTGAAGGAGTGAGCTGAGGGGTAGAGAAATAGATTTGGGTGTCGTCAGCGTAGAGGTGGTATTGGAAGCCATGGGAGGCTATCAGCTGACCCAGGGAGGAGGTGTAGATTAAAAATAGGAGAGGTCCAAGAACAGAACTTTTGGGGACCCCAACAGAGAAAGGAAGAGGAGAGGAGGAAGCAGAGCTTTAATGAGGGTGGCTGCAGGTACATCACTCTTGGTTGCAGTGGATCTCAATTTTTAAGACTGCAGGGCCATTTTGTCAACAAGTATGAGTTCCCAAGCAGAATTTGTCGGAGAAAAGGGCCCAGGACAATCTAAATAATCATAGCTGCTCCCTCTAGGCAAAAATCCAAGAAGGGAAAAGAGAAGACTTAGCAGTGCACACATCCCACTGGGTAGAAGCCCATGGGAAAACCTCTCCAGCAATGCCAGGATAAGGTCATCCAGTGCTCAGGGAGAAGATGCCAAACTGTGCCCCATCATATTCTGCAGCTGAGGTCTATGATACTACTTCTATAGTGCCGCAAATGCCTCTTTGACAGTTACTAGGTGGAACAAAAAAAATAGTTGGTTGACCTGCTGGCCTAAAGTTCTGGTACTTGGTGTGGACCTAACCATAAGCACCTCCCTAGGTACTCCACTGGTGCAGACAACGAACCTCCATAAAAGAGATATCACTCGGTGTAAGGGTTCCTTTTGTAAGTTAGGGCAGGTCCTAGGCATGAAGGTAAAAAACTTTTACCTGCAGCCCCCCCCCTCCCCACCTTATACATTCCCGAGTCCAATCTCAATCCAGCGATGTGCACGAGAGCAGCTGCTCTCCCAGCTTTTTCCCTCCTCATTGGCTCAGACACAGCAGTAGAAGGCATTTGCTCCTACTGCTGTCAATCACAGCCAGTGAAGAGGAGTGGGGGAGGAGCTGAGTGTTGTTCTGTGTGTCAATGGACACACAGAGCAGGGCATAAGAGCAAGCACACACAAGTGCCCTCATAGCAAGCGGTTATCTATGGGGGCACTCAGCGGGGGGAGGAGCCCAGAGTGCCAGTAGGGGACCCGAGAAGAGGAGGATCGGGGCTGCTCTGTGCAAAACCATTGCACAGAGCAGGTACATATAACATATTTGTTTTTTGTTTTTTTGTTTTTAATGTTCCTTTAGTATCACTTTAATAAAGTGTTCTATATCTGAAGAGATGAAGGTGGGCTCTTGACTGTACTCTGAGGACTGGTGCCTTGTGACACCCCCCCCCTCCCCCCGACACATAAAGACACTGCGCCCAGGGCTATACGTTCCCTTTAAGGACAAGTAAAAATAACAAACCCATAATCTGTTCCTTCAAGTCAACCATGACAACTCCATTTTTTGACAAGGTTTGTCATAAAAACGTCCTAATAAAACAGACAGTGCTTGTGGAGGGTTATGTAAAAAATATTAAATAAACAAAGATTTGTGCAAATTGAACTTAATTAAAAAAAAAATATTAAATATGAAGAATTGTTATTAATCCTTCTATTAAATAAATAAAAATAAATACAATAAAATAAAAAAATATATAAAACATGTATTTAAAAAAATAATAACTATAACTATATATATATATATATATATATATATATATATATATATATATATAGTTATTATTATTTTTTTAATAAATATTTTATGTTTTATTTTTATTTTTATGGAAGGAATAATAACAATTTTTCATATTTAATTTTTTATATATTTATATATATTTAATTTTTAATATATGTATATTTAATTTTTTTATATATTTATATATATTTATTTATTTTAAACATATAATTAAAAAGTATTAAATAATATAGATGTAGCGGCCTCACCCCATCTCCTTTTGCTAGGGGTATGTCACACGACAGGGTGAGATGTGCTACGGCCCATGTCCTCCCCATAGCTGTGGGTGAGGTGAAGGCCAGCACCAGTATCTTCCTCGGGCCAATGTGCGTTAGTTATGAACTCAATCTTGCTATGCTGGCACCTTCCTTCCTCACTTTGCTCCCATTAACCAGAGTCCACACACTGATCACAGTCCAACTCTTGCTTTATTGTATGCTCACAATAAACAGTGCTTTCTTAGCCAACTGGTTGGTATATCATAATAGCTTGATACAGTGGGATGAGCACGTCGAGGCACTATCCTGATTTCAATCTAAACCCCTGTGGTTTCACCAGGGGTTGTAGCAACCTTGATTAGCACAGAACATAGAACTTATGAGTCTCTACCAGCAACTCCATAGAACATAGGTGGGAGTACCTTCGCTGCGCTGCGGCCCCTATCAGGGGAAGATGTCCCTCTGAGGGAGTTACCGGAGGCCCATCCGTCACCGGGTTGATGCTGCTCCGGGTCTCCGGACGGGTGACCTCCCCAGCCTCCTCACCTCAGATGCGGGTCCCCTCGCAAGGCGGCACACTCGGATCACTTCGCCCTCGCGGGACCCAGTCGAAGTTACTGGGCCCCAGGCCTACGATATAGTACCTCACCCCAGGCTGAAGGTGCCTGGGATGGACTCCAACTCCATTCCGGTCAGGCCTAGGGCGCCTGGGCCGGAACTCCGAACCGCCCGCACCCAGGCCCAAGGTGCCTGGGTGCGTGAAGAGAAGATCCTCGAAGACCTCGTGGTGAGGGCGTCTCCCCCTTTTATCTCCTCCCTTCAACACCACGGCGGGTTCCCCGCCCCAGCCGTACCATCTCCGGAAAGGGACAAAAAGGGTAGCACTGCGGCAGTGATTCTACCTTGAGCCTGTAGGAACCCCGCCACCCACAGGCCAAGGAGAATAATACACCACCCAATCCTCCACGAACTACAAAAGGGGTCCAGAACCTCTCACAAATACACACCTGGGTCACACTACCCCCAGGTGTACCCCAACTAAATTTAAAGACCCCGCTACACACTCCCCCCTGTGATTTGACGCTGGTCCCCAGCGTCTGGTGCTACCCCACGTCTCCCAAGGAGTGGTGACATGGAGCGAGCCTCAGAGGCTATCCCTAAAAATTTTGAATCCCGTGTGTGCCAAGACCTGCTCGAGGGGAAAGGGAACTATAAAACAATAAACTTTTGTATAAACATTTATCATGTACACATATACAATCCCTCCCGTCACTGTCTAAGAACCACCCCATACTCAGTAGTCTTGATGGACGAATCTCCTGCAGAAGGGAAACAAAAAAAGAAAGCACAACATCCTAACATTGTGTGTTAACTTGAAACGACTGAGTCTATTAGCCGAGAAACCCATTCGCTTCAATGGCAAAGTAATTCAAGTGCAGAATCCCAACAACCGTTGCGCAACACTGCCACCTGGTGACAGTGCCACGGTAATGACACTTGGTGAAGTCTTCATTCTTCCTGCGTCCCTACACTGATTCTACCCCCAAAAAGTCTCTGTCCTTGATGTCTGGAAGAAGAGAGAACGAACAACAAAAACTGCTCTCATTCCTCCAAAGAGTAGAAAAAAACAAACCCAAACAAAAAAAAAACCCAGGGTACAGTTCAAATGTTCCGGCAAGGACACTTCCAGAAGCTTCAGGGAAAAAACAAGTGAGTCTCTTCTCACAAATAGAACCTCGGATCAGGCAAGAACAATGGTTTCAGATGCTTATCAAACACTTTGACTGAATATTCAACATCCTCTCCCTCCTTTCTGCAGATAAGCACTTTATCAGCATGAATATGGCACCCCAACTTCCAATCTGCTCTGCAGTCCTTGAATTTCTTGGACACAGGCGGTGAACAGGACAACTATCGCCGGGCCTGAGGCACTTTGAGCTTCTCCCAGACAAATTTGTCGTACCATCTCTGTCGCAGGACCTCAACTTCGTAAAGTAAGTCCCGAGGCAAGTAAGGATATTCCCATCCGTACTCACGGGCGACCCTCTGGGAGAAAAGTCGTTGCAATCTGGCCAAAGGAGGCATGACATCCCGCTCACCTTCTCCTGGCTGCACGATGGCCTCTGGGTGCCGAGGTACTTTCACTACCTCGGATGGCTTTGCCTTTGGTGCCCGCAATGAAGCGCGCTGCATCCCCACTACCAAGGCAGGTGATGTAGTAGAATGTGGAAGATGGTCCGGAGGACTAGACTTCCTTGAAAGCTCCGGGGCCTGCACCCGGGACGTGCTGTCTTCTATAGACATAGGGGAGTCCTGCGGTTTGCATAGCACAGGTAGCGGGCATTTGTCCCAGCCCTTCCGGTGAAACAGTTCATCTATTTCCCCGTCATCCCCACAGTCCGACAGCGACTCTAGGTCGGAGGTGTCATACATCTCGGCGGGAAGGTAGTCTTTAATAGACGGAGAACTACCCTCCCTTGTGGGCTCCACCTCCAGTGGACCCCCGACACCTCCAACCACCACCACAGTCCCAGCCCCTGGCTCACCTGGACCTTTTTCAGCACTGGGATGTCCAGGACTCTTCCAACCGGATCCATCCAGGTCCGGCAAGCGACGGGGTAAAGCTCGACCACGACCACAGGAGGCCTGCACCAGGCCTATCTTCCTCTTTGGAGGTGGCAGCAGGGAATCTGTGGTGACCGAAGCAGCATCCTCGGATTTTTCTCTCTCAGTCTCTGGTTGGGCAGTCCCGTCGCCCTGGTCAGTGCGTACGGGGACCTCCGCAAAGGCCTGGATCTCCCCTTCCGGAGTGGCGGTACCTGTGATGCAATTGAGGCGAAGGGCCCGGGGGCCTTACTGTGGATGGTTCAACCTCAAACAGAAATTCTTTACACGCTTCACAACGCCCAAATGGCTTTAGTTGGACCACCAGTCCCGAGCATCCGGGACAGATCACACCGAGGGCCTCCGTGTCTCTGCATGAGTACAAAGCCAACTGTCCTCGGGGCCTGAGTCTTATCCCCGTGTCTGTAAGGGGAGCAGCAAAAACAGTCATCTTCGTGGGGTATGATACCGGCATCCACGGGGAGCTTGAGGCCATCCCGACCACCTGCTGTTCCATCACGCACTGACCACGCGCCGGAGTCTGCACATGTATCTCCACATATGGCCAGACTCCTCCCACGACTTGCACGTTTTCGCGGGCTTCCCACAGTCCCCGCCCACGAATTGTGCAGTCATGGGGTGCCTCATGGCGCAGTGCAGCAAACACCCCCACATGTAGTACGTCACACGGCTGGGCTTTTCCCTCTTCCCGCTCTTTCTGCATGGGCCTTTCCCGTCTTGGGGTCATTTCCACGACTTCGAGCACAGGGACGCACTTTGGCCAATCACATGGCCGACCTGCTCAGACCTCCTCCGGGCAGCAAAGTCCAGACACAGCCTTCTTAAATTCCAAAGTCAACACACATTTCATCCCGGACTCACGAGCCCCCACGTGAAGCGGCCTCACCCCATCTCCTTTTGCTAGGGGTATGTCACACGACAGGGTGAGATGCGCTACGGCCCATGTCCTCCCCATAGCTGTGGGTGAGGTGAAGGCCAGCACCAGTATCTTCCTCGGGCCAATGTGCGTTAGTTATGAACTCAATCTTGCTATGCTGGCACCTTCCTTCCTCACTTTGCTCCCATTAACCAGAGTCCACACACTGATCACAGTCCAACTCTTGCTTTATTGTATGCTCACAATAAACAGTGCTTTCTTAGCCAACTGGTTGGTATATCATAATAGCTTGATACAGTGGGATGAGCAGGTCGAGGCACTATCCTGATTTCAATCTAAACCCCTGTGGTTTCACCAGGGGTTGTAGCAACCTTGATTAGCACAGAATATAGAACTTATGAGTCTCTACCAGCAACTCCATAGAACATAGGTGGGAGTACCTTCGCTGCGCTGCGGCCCCTATCAGGGGAAGATGTCCCTCTGAGGGAGTTACCGGAGGCCCATCCGTCACCGGGTTGATGCTGCTCCGGGTCTCCGGACGGGTGACCTCCCCAGCCTCCTCACTTCAGATGCGGGTCCCCTCGCAAGGCGGCACCCTCGGATCACTTCGCCCTCGCGGGACCCAGTCAAAGTTACTGGGCCCCAGGCCTACGATATAGTACCTCACCCCAGGCTGAAGGTGCCTGGGATGGACTCCAACTCCATTCCGGTCAGGCCCAGGGCGCCTGGGCCGGAACTCCGAACCACCCACACCCAGGCCCAAGGTGCCTGGGTGCGTGAAGAGAAGATCCTCGAAGACCTTGTGGCGAGGGCGTCTCCCCCTTTTATCTCCTCCCTTCAACACCACGGCGGGTTCCCCGCCCCAGCCGTACCATCTCCGGAAAGGGACAAAAAGGGTAGCACTGCGGCAGTGATTCTACCTTGAGCCTGTAGGTACCCCCCCACCCACAGGCCAAGGAGAATAATACACCACCCAATCCTCCACGAACTACAAAAGGGGTCCAGAACCTCTCACAATTACACACCTGGGTCACACTACCCCCAGGTGTACCCCAACTAAATTTAAAGACCCCGCTACATAGAAATAAAATAAAATATGAATAAAATAAAATAAAATCAAGGAAATATCTGGCCCTCTTGTATGAGTGATCAGTTGGAGAACAGACATCCCAATTTTCAGGACTTCAGAAGAAAAATTGCAGTGTCCTGGCCAAGCTGAACATATCTTAGTGCTTTTTAAGAGACACTGGAGGTGAGGCCAGGAATGTGCACATGATAAAATATAAAACAATTAACTGTTGTGGAATGAAATAATTAATCCCACGCTGAGTTTGCATTCAGGTCAGAACAGTTATAAAAACCTGCGCTGCTTTTCCTCGCTAGATGAATGCAAATGAGTTTCTGGTTACGCTTCATTATATCCTCACAAAATATTGAGCGCTACGAAATAAGTTTTAGGTTGTTTTGCATACAATTAAATTATCCAACACGAGGGAACGTGCTTTGCCAAAAATGACTTTTCAAACTAGAACCAAAAAAATAAAAAATATATATAGATCTATATACAGTGGGTACGGAAAGTATTCAGACCCCCTTAAATTTTTCACTCTTTGTTATATTGCAGCCATTTGCTAAAATCATTTAAGTTAATTTTTTTTCCTCATTAATGTACACACAGCACCCCATATTGACAGAAAAACACAGAACTGTTGACATTTTTGCTGATTTATTAAAAACAAAAAACTGAAATATCACATGGTCCTAAGTATTCAGACCCTTTGCTGTGACACTCATATATATAACTCAGGTGCTGTCCATTTCTTCTGATCATCCTTGAGATGGTTCTACACCTTCATTTGAGTCCAGCTGTGTTTGATTATACTGATTGGACTTGATTAGGAAAGCCACACACCTGTCTCTATAAGACCTTACAGCTCACAGTGCATGTCAGAGCAAATGAGAATCATGAGGTCAAAGGAACTGCCTGAAGAGCTCAGACAGAATTGTGGCAAGGCACAGATCTGGCCAAGGTTACAAAAAAAATTCTGCTGCACTTAAGGTTCCTAAGAGCACAGTGGCCTCCATAATCCTTAAATGGAAGACGTTTGGGACAACCAGAACCCTTCCTAGAGCTGTCCGTCTGGCCAAACTGAGCTATCGTGGGAGAAGAGCCTTGGTGAGAGAGGTAAAGAAGAACCCAAAGATCACTGTGGCTGAGCTCCAGAGATGCAGTCGGGAGATGGGAGAAAGTTGTAGAAAGTCAACCATCACTGCAGCCCTCCACCAGTCAGGGCTTTATGGCAGAGTGGCCCGACGGAAGCCTCTCCTCAGTGCAAGACACATGAAAGCCGCATGGAGTTTGCTAATAAACACCTGAAGGACTCCAAGATGGTGAGAAATAAGATTCTCTGGTCTGATGAGACCAAGATAGAACTTTTTGGCCTTAATTCTAAGTGGTATGTGTGGAGAAAACCAGGCACTGCTCATCACCTGTCCAATACAGTCCCAACAGTGAAGCATGGTGGTGGCAGCATCATGCTGTGGGGGTGTTTTTCAGCTGCAGGGACAGGACGACTGGTTGCAATCGAGGGAAAGATGAATGCGGCCAAGTACAGGGATATCTTGGATGAAAACCTTCTCCAGAGTGCTCAGGACCTCAGACTGGGCCGAAGGTTTACCTTCCAACAAGACAATGACCCTAAGCACACAGCTAAAATAACGAAGGAGTGGCTTCACAACAACTCAGTGACTGTTCTTGAATGGCCCATCCAGAGCCCTGACTTAAACCCAATTGAGCATCTCTGGAGAGACCTAAAAATGGCCGTCCACCAACGTTTACCATCCAACCTGACAGAACTGGAGAGGATCTGCAAGGAGGAATGGCAGAGGATCCCCAAATCCAGTTGTGAAAAACTTGTTGTATCTTTCCCAAAAAGACTCATGGCTGTATTAGATCAAAAGGGTGCAAATACTAAATACTGAGCAAAGGGTCTGAATACTTAGGAAAAATGTGATATTTCAGTTTTTCTTTTTTAATAAATCTGCAAAAATGTCAACAATTCTGTGTTTTTCTGTCAATATGGGGTGCTGTGTGTACATTAATGAGGAAAACAAATGAACTTAAATGATTTTCGCAAATGGCTGGAATATAACAAAGAGTGAAACATTTAAAGGGGTCTGAATACTTTATATACCCAGTATATATAGATTTATCCAGAGCTATATATATAGATAGATATATATATATCTATCTATATATATATTATGGTTAATATTTAAGCACTTGTTTCTAAAGGTGGCTGTAGATTCAAGATGATGGTCAGTCAGGTATAGGCACGTCTCCTCAGCCATCATGGGACTTAAAGTCACCCAAGCAATGTAATGTGAGGAATAGTGCCCCATCGTACGTCTCAGTGGGAGGAATAGTGCACCATTGTTGGTGTCAGTGTGAGGAATAGTGCCGCATCATTGGTATCAGTGGAAGGAATAGTACCCCATTGTTTGTGTCAGTGGCAGGAATAATGCCTCAAAGGCTGGATAAAGGCAAGTAAACGGCCACAACTGGCCCCCAGGTCGCAGTTTGGAGACCACTGGTCTAGGAAATGTCTTTTAGGATTTTTATTGCTGAATAACTTAGGATGGGATGTAGGGTGATATGGGAAACTCCAGCTTCACTAAATATACTCAAGAGGACATCGGTTTATGTTGCGAACTTCCCAAACAGATCTTCTCCTCAGCTCAGAGTATAATCCTCCAATGAAAGACTAGTAGAGGCCAGAGGTATGTACCCGTTAGAAGGGGAACTGCTTGATCTAAGTTAAATGTATGGTTCCCCTTCGAGAAACTAAAGGAGACCATATGTATGAACCTCAAGAGATGAACTACTCAGCTCAAATGCTTTCCACAAAACAAAAGTGGACTAGTCGATATGTACCTTTCAGAAGAGAATCTATGTGGCCTCAGCTGTCCCAATAGTACACCATGATCTTGCATTAAAGCTGTACCCACAATGCCAGGGGAGCAGCTGTGCCTTCCAGCTTCCTCCAGGTGCCTTCCAGTGAGGCTATGTGGACTGGATCCTTAGGTGGAGTCTCGGTGTGACAGAGATAACTTCCAGATGTGGGCCCCCCCAGCTCTGCCCAGCCAGGACCTTGATTGGAATAAGGGTAGCTGTTGCAGGTGGGGGTAGTCAACCCCACCCAGATGAGTGGATTCACTCTAACAAGAGGAAGACTCTGGTTCTCCAAATCCCAAACTATTTCTAGGCCTCTCCAACCAACTTCTGGGCACTCCTCCCCAGGGATTGGCTGGAACACCATAAATATTCAGGCTGAGATTTGCCTTGCTCAACCCTTTGGAAACCTCTGGAAGACAGGGGAAACCAATTAAACCTACAGCTTGTGAGATTCAGAGCAGCCAAAAGCAATCAACCACTGCTGATTACAGAGGAGTCAAAAAGAATGAAATGTACCTACAACCTAGCAACCTACCTAGGAGGGCACTTCAGAAGTGCTGTGATTGCATTCACTTCTACAGCTGTCACTATGGAGTGATTTGTACAAGCATTGGAAGAGCAGGAGCTTCTAGGAGGGTGTAAGTCTTCTCCATTATATGGACATTAGGTAGCGCCCCTGTAGAAGTATAAAGAGGAATGTGAGTGGGCAGGGAGGAGGAGTGAGCAGGATGAGAAGTACTGTAGCAGCTTCTGGATACATTGGCCCCCTGTGGGACTGGTCAGAGCCTACCTATTCACCATGTAGCCTCACCAGCAAGATGTATTATCCGGCTGGGGGATACCTATGTGATCCTGTGGCCCGTGACAGGAGAGATGGGGCAGGATAGAAATGACCCACAAGAAGCGAAGGGCTGAACCTCTGAAATGTTACCCTGGAGAGTTCTGTGTTGCTTCAATTAAGTCTAAGCCCTGGTTCACACTGGTGCGTTTTGACATGCGATTTGACATGTCAAATCGCATGTCAAAACGGCGGCATTTGCCGGCAATGGCACCGTCCTAATCAGTGCGATGCTGCATCTGCAGCGCTGCGCCAATTTTAAAAAGTAGTTTCTGTACTACTTTTTGCGATTTTGGCCCGCGATTTTCATTGACATCTGTGCAGAAACCTGCACAGATGTCTCTGTAATCGCGTCCGAAATTGGGACTGCCAAGCGGGAGTGAAATCGTGTAGTGAGTGAAACTTGCACGGCTTCACTCCCGCAGCCCAGTGTGAACCTGGGCTAATAAGTAGAAAAGTTTGAAAATTCATTGGGCTGGTGTCTTCTTCTTCTAAAGTCTTAAAGAACCTAGTTCTGGCGGAAAGACAGTGTGCATGCCTGGTGGTGGAGCCTGATAGGCAGAGGTAGGCTTCTCTTACACCCCATGGCTCAGGAGCCCTGGTATGGTAACAGGAAGCGCCAGAGCACAGAGTGGGTGTGAGTCCCTGACTGGTCTCTTTTTAACAGATGCTGATGAGTAGGCTGTGCGTCTGTCCGGGGACAGCAGGGAAGACAGACCAGATGTTCACTGGCAGAAGGACTGGAGCAGGAGTTGGGCTCAGATCATCAGCAACAAGCAGGTAGATCAGGTACAGACAGCAGGCAGGATAGTCAGGAGTCAGGCTAAGGTCGGTAACAGGTGCAGATGAGCAGATATGCAAAAGGAGCAGGCAAATAGACGTATTCCAAGCCAGGTCAGGGGTCGGTGCAGGTGGCATTCAGGCAGGGTCAGGAGCAGGTCAAGTAGGTAGCAAATAGTGATGAGCCGAACACCCCCGAGTTCGGTTCACACCAGAACCCGCGAACGGACCGAAAGTTCGTACGAACATTAGAACCCTATTAAATACAATGGATGCGAACGTTCGAATTCTAAAGTGCTAATTATAACGACTATTATGCATGTTATTGTCCTAAAAAGGGTTTGGGAACCCGGGTTCTGCACCAGGGGACATGTATCAATGCAAAAAGAAGTTTTAAAAACGGTCATTTTTCGGGAGCAGTCATTTTAATGATGCATAAAGTGAAAAAACAAAAAAAGTCAAATATTCCTTTAAATATCGTACCTGGGGGGTGTCTAAAGTATGCCTGTGAAGTGCCACGTGTTTCCCGTGTTTAGAACTGTCCCTGCACAAAATGACACTTGTAAAGGAAAAAAAAGCCATTTAAAACTGCTTGCGGCTTTAATGTAATGTCTGGTCCCGGTAATATGGATGAAAATCTTTAAGAAAAATGGCATAGCTACCCCATGACCCCCCCCCCCCCCCTACCCCAGCCCATTACCAGCCCCTTTGGGTCTTGTATGGATATTAAGGAGAACACCGCACACAAAATAAAAAAGGCCCTATATACTCTGAACAGCCGTATACAGGCGGTGCATACAAGACAGGGACTGTAGGTTTGTTCTTATGTAGAATGTGTTTGTAATTTTGAACAGGTACATTGTTTAAGTGTAGCTCCAGCCCAAAAATCTATTTTTAAACTTTTTGGAAAACATAGGTAAGGGTTATCACCCCTGTAACATTTGTTTTGCTGTCTGTGCCCCTGTTCAGAACATTTCACCTCACTTTCCGTCCCAATGACAACTGTTTTTGAAATGTGGTGTTTTTCTTGAAACAAGGATTGGTGATAAAGCATCAGTACAGAGGAGACACCTTTCTCCCATATTAATTCTTACAGGAGAGAATTTTCCTTCCTAGGGGTAGATTTCCTCTCACTTCCTGTTGTCTTCTTGCGTTTGCAAGTAGGAGTCGTTTGTAAGTTGGATGTTTGAAAGTAGGGACCTGCCGTATATACTCTGCAGAAATAGGCCCCTTAGTTGTTGGTGTTGGCACAACACTGTAAGCACTCACAGTTACTCTTGGTTGGTGCTGGAACGCCCTGCTGTCAACTATTATATCAGGAATTGTAATTACATATAATTGTTGAACAGTGGTAGTAAAAATTGGGCCTTTGATGGTGGTGCTGGTGCCACAACACTGTAAGCCCTGACAGTTACTCTTGGTGGGTGCAGCAATGGGCCCTGCTGTGAATTATTAGATCAAGAATTGTAATTGCATGCCCCTTTTGAACAGGGGCTGAAAAATTGGGCCTTTCGTGGTGGTGGTGGTGGTGGTGGTGTTGCCACAACACTGTAAGCCCTCAGAGTTACTCTTGGTGGGTGCAGGAATGGGCCCTGCTGTGAATTATTAGATCAAGAATTGTAATTACATACCCCTTTTGAACAGGGGCTGAAAAATTGGGCCTTTCGTGGTGGTGGTGGTGGTGGCGTTGCCACAACACTGTAAGCCCTCAGAGTTACTCTTGGTGGGTGCAGCAATGGGCCCTGCTGTGAATTATTAGATCAAGAATTGTAATTACATGCCCCTGTTGAACAGGGGCTGAAAAATTGGGCCTTAGGCACTGGTGGCACAACACTGCAACCCCTCACAGATACTGTACTTGGAGCACAGCAATGAGCCCTGTTGCAAAGTATTGCTTCAAAAATTGTAATGACACGCCCCTGTTAAACAGGGGCTGAAAAATTGGGCCTTAGGCACTGGTGGCACAACACTCCAACCCCTCACAGATACTGTACTTGGAGCACAGCAATGAGCCCTGTTGCAAAGTATTGCTTCAAAAATTGTAATTACACGCCCCTGTTAAACAGGGGCTGAAAAATTGGGCCTTAGCCACTGGTGGCGGCACCCATAAACAAAAATGATCTTCCAAGCTATCATCATCAATCGTATCATTGAGGACTCGGAGGAGGAGGATAGCCAGTCAACATAACAGCACAGGCACTCAGAATCAGCATCAGTCTTGAAGGGATGTGACATGTTAAAATCAATTAGTCTGTTATATCAGCATCAGGTGTGTGGTAGCTGGTGGTGATCCAAGACTGGTTCATCTTGATGAAAGTCAGTCGATCAACCGAGTCGGTGGACAGGCGCACCCTGTGATCCGTGACAAATCCTCCAGCAGCACTGAATGTGCGTTCCGAAAGAACGCTGGATGCAGGACAGGCCAGTAGCTCAATTGCATACTGTGCAAGCTCTGGCCAGTGATCCATCCTCAAGACCCAGTAAGCCAGAGGATTTTCGGTGGGGAAGGTGTCCAAGTCTGACCTTGCCCCTAGATATTCCTGCACCATGTTTATCAGACGCTGGCGATGGTTGCTGGAACCGATCATACTTTGGGGCTGCGGACTAAAGAATTGTCTGAACGCATCGGTCAGACGGCCACCTTCCCCACCGCTCCTTCTTTGACTGGCCGAAGCCTCAGCAACTCGTTGTCCAGGACCAGGAGTTTGTAACCTCCCAGTCTCTGGGAACGCGTTGCACAGACCTTTCTGCAAGGCCTCCCGGAGTTGTCTCATCCTCTGCTCCCTCTGCGACGGTAACATAAGGTCCGCAACCTTACCCTTGTACCGTGGATCAAGGAGAGTGGCCAGCCAGTAATGGTCCCTCTCCTTGATCCGAAGAATACGAGGATCCTTCCGCAGACTTTGCAGGATCAGGGAGGCCATGCAGCGTAGGTTTGCTGAGGCATTCGGTCCGGAGTCCTCTGGGTCACTAAGGACGACATGATCCGCAGCCACCTCCTCCCAGCCACGTACAAGTCCACTGGTTTCTTGGGACTGTAAATCATCCCTAAAAGACTGCTGCTGATGATGCTGAGTGCCAGCCTCCACCTCCATGCTGACACAATCCTCCTCCTCCTCCTCCTCCTCTTCCTGTGCGATGGGTGGGACAGAAGGAACACTGTCTGGGTAAAGGGGGCCTTGAGAGGCAAGGAAGTCCTCCTCTTCCTGCCTCTGTTCTGCCTCAAGTGCCCTGTCCATTATTCCATGCAGCGTGTGCTCCAACAGGTGGACAAGAGGTACAGTGTCACTGATGCATGCACTGTCACTGCTCACCATCCTCGTGGCCTCCTCAAATGGTGCCAGGACAGTGCATGCATCCCTGATCATGCCCCACTGGCGTGGAGAAAAAAAAACAAGCTCCCCTGACCCTGTCCTGGTGCCGTAGTCGCACAGGTACTCATTGATGGCCCTCTGCTGCGTGTGCAGCCGCTGCAGCATGACCAACGTTGAGTTCCACCTGGTGGGCATGTCACATATAAGGCGGTTCTTGGGCAGGTTCAACTCCCTTTGCAGCTCAGCCAGGCGAGCACTGGCATTATAAGATCTGCGGAAATGCACACAGACTTTCCTGGCCTGCCTCAGGACATCCTGTAAGCCCGGGTACCTGCCCAAGAACCGCTGCACCACCAGGTTAAGGACGTGAGCCACACAGGGCACATGGGTCAGTTGTCCCTGTCGGAGGGCGGAGAGGAGGTTGGTGCCATTGTCGCAAACCACCATTCCTGGCTTAAGCTGGCGTGGCGTCAACCACCTCTCGGCCTGGCCCTGCAGAGCAGACAGGACCTCTGCCCCAGTGTGGCTTCTGTCCCCCAAACACACCAGCGCAAGCACGGCATGGCATCTTTTTGCCTGCGTACTTGCGTAGCCCCTTGAACGGCTACGGAGCACCGCTGGTTCAGAGGACAAAGCACAGGAAGAGGCCATGGAGGAAGAAGAAGAGGAGGGGGTGGAGGAGAGAGGTGTGTCACAACCAGTAGTAGCATTTTGGAGGCGTGGCGGTGGAACAACCTCCAACACTACTGCACCTTGTCCTGCATCCTTCCCAGCTGCCAAAAGAGTGACCCAATGGGCCGTGAAAGAAAGGTAACGTCCCTGTCCATGCGTGCTGGACCATGAGTCAGCGGTAATATGCACCTTACCGCTGACCGCCCTGTCCAGCGAGGCCAAGACATTGCCTTCCACATGCCGGTAGAGAGCCGGAATAGCCTTCCGTGAGAAAAAGTGGCGTTTGGGAACCTGCCACTGAGGAACCGCACATTGCACAAACTCACGGAAGGGGGCCGAGTCTACCAACTGAAAAGGCAGCAGTTGAAGCGCTAGCAATTTAGCCAAGCTAGCATTCAACCGCTGGGCATGTGGATGGCTGTGAGTGAACTTCTTTCGACGGTCCAGCAGCTGGGGCAGGGAAATTTGCCTGCTAGAATCGGACGTTGGTGTACTGCTAGCAGAGTGGCCGCAAGTACTTGGCTGTGACACACCAAATTCTACACCTTCATTCCTCTCAGTGCATGTTTCAGAGAGGACTGAAGTTATAGTGGGGTTGGAGATCCCAGCTGATGCGGTGCAAGGAGAGGTCCGCTTTGTTCTTTGGTGTGGGTCTTTGAGGTAGGCTTGCCAACGAGCTGCATGGCAGGTCAACATATGTCTGGTCAGGCATGTGGTACCCAAGCGGCTGATGTTTTGGCCACGCGATATACGCTTGAGACATATGTTGCAAACAGCAGCTGTGCGATCTGATGCACTAGCCTCAAAAAAGGCCCACACCAAAGAACTTTTTGAATGACGGGCAGAGGCAGCGCCCTGCACAGGCGGAGCTCTGCGGTGTGATTCCGTCGGTGTACTGCCCTTACGCTGGCCACCAAAGGGCATCCTGCCTCGTTGGAGATGTGCCTCCTCCTCATCCTCCTCCTCCTCCTCTCTCCTATTAGGCACCCACGTGGAGTCACTGACCTCATCATCCCCTCCCTCCTCATCACTGGAGCCAATCTGGCAGTATGCTGCAGCTGCTGGAACATGACTGCCAGATTGGTGTCCTTCTTGAGCATCCCCTCTGTCTGCTCTCACGCTACTGCCTTCCTCTAGCTGGGTTTCATCATCAGACCCTTCGAAACGCTGGGCATCCTCCTGGAGCATGTACCCAACACTGTGCTCAAACAGTTCGGGGGACTCCTCAGGAGGAGGACATGGTGGGTCTAGGGAAGGAGTGACTGATGATGAGTCTGACATTGATACCAGGGAAGAGGACGCTTTGGCAGCTGCTTTGCCAGTACCCTGAGCCTGGGTGAGAGAGGATGAGGAGGAGGAGGAGGGCTTGGTCATCCACTCTACCAAGTCTTCGGCATGATGTGGCTCAACATGTCCAGCTGCCGAAAAGAAGGACAAGCGTGTCCCATGGCCATGTGCTGATGACAATGCACCGCGTCCACGACCAGCACTGTTGCCCCCAGACACAGAGCCTGCTTGCCCTCTATTATTGCCTCCTGACTGTCTGCCTCTCCTTGTTTGCCTTCCAGACATTCTAATAGATGGCCTGCAGGGAGATGGGAAAAAAGCAATAAGGGCTACCTTCAGGTGTCCTTCTCTGTCCCTTTACTTAAGGATTTCTAAATATGGTTGAGGATGATTGCTTTCGCACAGAATAGCACAACGACAATTTCCCTGACTGTCCAAAAAACAAGGATTTCAAAGATGGTTGATGAGGAATGCTTTAGCACAGTATAGCACAAGGAGAATTTCCCTCACTGTCCTTCCCTGTCCCTAGAAACAAGGATTATCACAGTGAAAGAAACTGACACTCTTCCTACCTATAGTTTTCTGTCCCTAGAATTTTTTTTTTTTTAAAGATGGTTGATGATCAATGCTTTAGCACACTATAGCACAAGGAGAATTTCCCTCACTGTCCTTCCCTGTCCCTAGAAACAAGGATTATCACAGTGAAAGAAACTGACACTCTTCCTACCTATAGTTTTCTGTCCCTAGAAAAAATGTTTTTTTAAAGATGGTTGATGATCAATGCTTTAGCACACTATAGCACAAGGAGAATTTCCCTCACTGTCCTTCCCTGTCCCTAGAAACAAGGATTATCACAGGCAAAGAAACTGACACTCTTCCTACCTATAGTTTTCTGTCCCTAGAAAAAATGTTTTTTTAAAGATGGTTGATGATCAATGCTTTAGCACACTATAGCACAAGGAGAATTTCCCTCACTGTCCTTCCCTGTCCCTAGAAACAAGGATTATCACAGGCAAAGAAACTGACACTCTTCCTACCTATAGTTTTCTGTCCCTAGAAAAAATGTTTTTTTAAAGATGGTTGATGATCAATGCTTTAGCACACTATAGCACAAGGAGAATTTCCCTCACTGTCCTTTCCTGTCCCTAGAAACAAGGATTATCACAGTGAAAGAAACTGACACTCTTCCTACCTATAGTTTTCTGTCCCTAGAAAAAATGTTTTTTTAAAGATGGTTGATGATCAATGCTTTAGCACACTATAGCACAAGGAGAATTTCCCTCACTGTCCTTCCCTGTCCCTAGAAACAAGGATTATCACAGTGAAAGAAACTGACACTCTTCCTACCTATAGTTTTCTGTCCCTAGAAAAAATGTTTTTTTAAAGATGGTTGATGATCAATGCTTTAGCACACTATAGCACAAGGAGAATTTCCCTCACTGTCCTTCCCTGTCCCTAGAAACAAGGATTATCACAGTGAAAGAAACTGACACTCTTCCTACCTATAGTTTTCTGTCCCTAGAAAAAATGTTTTTTTAAAGATGGTTGATGATCAATGCTTTAGCACACTATAGCACAAGGAGAATTTCCCTCACTGTCCTTCCCTGTCCCTAGAAACAAGGATTATCACAGTGAAAGAAACTGACACTCTTCCTACCTATAGTTTTCTGTCCCTAGAAAAAATGTTTTTTTAAAGATGGTTGATGATCAATGCTTTAGCACACTATAGCACAAGGAGAATTTCCCTCACTGTCCTTCCCTGTCCCTAGAAACAAGGATTATCACAGTGAAAGAAACTGACACTCTTCCTACCTATAGTTTTCTGTCCCTAGAAAAAATGTTTTTTTAAAGATGGTTGATGATCAATGCTTTAGCACACTATAGCACAAGGAGAATTTCCCTCACTGTCCTTCCCTGTCCCTAGAAACAAGGATTATCACAGTGAAAGAAACTGACACTCTTCCTACCTATAGTTTTCTGTCCCTAGAAAAAATGTTTTTTTAAAGATGGTTGATGATCAATGCTTTAGCACACTATAGCACAAGGAGAATTTCCCTCACTGTCCTTCCCTGTCCCTAGAAACAAGGATTATCACAGTGAAAGAAACTGACACTCTTCCTACCTATAGTTTTCTGTCCCTAGAAAAAATGTTTTTTAAAGATGGTTGATGATCAATGCTTTAGCACACTATAGCACAAGGAGAATTTCCCTCACTGTCCTTCCCTGTCCCTAGAAACAAGGATTATCACAGTGAAAGAAACTGACACTCTTCCTACCTATAGTTTTCTGTCCCTAGAATTTTTTTTTTTTAAAGATGGTTGATGATCAATGCTTTAGCACACTATAGCACAAGGAGAATTTCCCTCACTGTCCTTGCCTGTCCCTAGAAACAAGGATTATCACAGTGAAAGAAACTGACACTCTTCCTACCTATAGTTTTCTGTCCCTAGAAAAAATGTTTTTTTAAAGATGGTTGATGATCAATGCTTTAGCACACTATAGCACAAGGAGAATTTCCCTCACTGTCCTTCCCTGTCCCTAAAAACAAGGATTATCACAGTGAAAGAAACTGACACTCTTCCTACCTATAGTTTTCTGTCCCTAGAAAAAATGTTTTTTTAAAGATGGTTGATGATCAATGCTTTAGCACACTATAGCACAAGGAGAATTTCCCTCACTGTCCTTCCCTGTCCCAAGAAACAAGGATTATCACAGTTAAAGAAACTGACACTCTTCCTACCTATAGTTTTCTGTCCCTAGAAAAAATGTTTTTTTAAAGATGGTTGATGATCAATGCTTTAGCACACTATAGCACAAGGAGAATTTCCCTCACTGTCCTTCCCTGTCCCTAGAAACAAGGATTATCACAGTGAAAGAAACTGACACTCTTCCTACCTATAGTTTTCTGTCCCTAGAAAAAATGTTTTTTTAAAGATGGTTGATGATCAATGCTTTAGCACACTATAGCACAAGGAGAATTTCCCTCACTGTCCTTCCCTGTCCCTAGAAACAAGGATTATCACAGTGAAAGAAACTGACACTCTTCCTACCTATAGTTTTCTGTCCCTAGAAAAAATGTTTTTTTAAAGATGGTTGATGATCAATGCTTTAGCACACTATAGCACTAGGAGAATTTCCCTCACTGTCCTTCCCTGTCCCTAGAAACAAGGATTATCACAGTGAAAGAAACTGACACTCTTCCTACCTATAGTTTTCTGTCCCTAGAAAAAATGTTTTTTTAAAGATGGTTAATGATCAATGCTTTAGCACACTATAGCACAAGGAGAATTTCCCTCACTGTCCTTCCCTGTCTCTAGAAACAAGGATTATCACAGTGAAAGAAACTGACACTCTTCCTACCTATAGTTTTCTGTCCCTAGAAAAAATGTTTTTTTAAAGATGGTTGATGATCAATGCTTTAGCACACTATAGCACAAGGAGAATTTCCCTCACTGTCCTTCCCTGTCCCTAGAAACAAGGATTATCACAGTGAAAGAAACTGACACTCTTCCTACCTATAGTTTTCTGTCCCTAGAAAAAATGTTTTTTTAAAGATGGTTGATGATCAATGCTTTAGCACACTATAGCACAAGGAGAATTTCCCTCACTGTCCTTCCCTGTCCCTAGAAACAAGGATTATCACAGTAAAACACACTGACACTCTCCCTACCTATAGTTTTCTGTCCCTAGAAAAAATGATTTTTTAAAGATGGTTGATGATCAATGCTTTAGCACACTATAGCACAAGGAGAATTTCCCTCACTGTCCTTCCCTGTCCCTAGAAACAAGGATTATCACAGTGAAAGAAACTGACACTCTTCCTACCTATAGTTTTCTGTCCCTAGAAAAAATGTTTTTTTAAAGATGGTTGATGATCAATGCTTTAGCACACTATAGCACAAGGAGAATTTCCCTCACTGCCCTTCCCTGTCCCTAGAAACAAGGATTATCACAGGCAAAGAAACTGACACTCTTCCTACCTATAGTTTTCTGTCCCTAGAAAAAATGTTTTTTTAAAGATGGTTGATGATCAATGCTTTAGCACACTATAGCACAAGTAGAATTTCCCTCACTGTCCTTGCCTGTCCCTAGAAACAAGGATTATCACAGTGAAAGAAACTGACACTCTTACTACCTATAGTTTTCTGTCCCTAGAAAAAATGTTTTTTTAAAGATGGTTGATGATCAATGCTTTAGCACACTATAGCACAAGGAGAATTTCCCTCACTGTCCTTCCCTGTCCCTAAAAACAAGGATTATCACAGTGAAAGAAACTGACACTCTTCCTACCTATAGTTTTCTGTCCCTAGAAAAAATGTTTTTTTAAAGATGGTTGATGATCAATGCTTTAGCACACTATAGCACAAGGAGAATTTCCCTCACTGTCCTTCCCTGTCCCAAGAAACAAGGATTATCACAGTTAAAGAAACTGACACTCTTCCTACCTATAGTTTTCTGTCCCTAGAAAAAATGTTTTTTTAAAGATGGTTGATGATCAATGCTTTAGCACACTATAGCACAAGGAGTATTTCCCTCACTGTCCTTCCCTGTCCCTAGAAACAAGGATTATCACAGTGAAAGAAACTGACACTCTTCCTACCTATAGTTTTCTGTCCCTAGAAAAAATGTTTTTTTAAAGATGGTTGATGATCAATGCTTTAGCACACTATAGCACAAGGAGAATTTCCCTCACTGTCCTTCCCTGTCCCTAGAAACAAGGATTATCACAGTGAAAGAAACTGACACTCTTCCTACCTATAGTTTTCTGTCCCTAGAAAAAATGTTTTTTTAAAGATGGTTGATGATCAATGCTTTAGCACACTATAGCACTAGGAGAATTTCCCTCACTGTCCTTCCCTGTCCCTAGAAACAAGGATTATCACAGTGAAAGAAACTGACACTCTTCCTACCTATAGTTTTCTGTCCCTAGAAAAAATGTTTTTTTAAAGATGGTTGATGATCAATGCTTTAGCACACTATAGCACAAGGAGAATTTCCCTCACCGTCCTTCCCTGTCCCTAGAAACAAGGATTATCACAGTGAAAGAAACTGACACTCTTCCTACCTATAGTTTTCTGTCCCTAGAAAAAATGTTTTTTTAAAGATGGTTGATGATCAATGCTTTAGCACACTATAGCACAAGGAGAATTTCCCTCACTGTCCTTCCCTGTCCCTAGAAACAAGGATTATCACAGTGAAAGAAACTGACACTCTTCCTACCTATAGTTTTCTGTCCCTAGAAAAAATGTTTTTTTAAAGATGGTTAATGATCAATGCTTTAGCACACTATAGCACAAGGAGAATTTCCCTCACTGTCCTTCCCTGTCTCTAGAAACAAGGATTATCACAGTGAAAGAAACTGACACTCTTCCTACCTATAGTTTTCTGTCCCTAGAAAAAATGTTTTTTTAAAGATGGTTGATGATCAATGCTTTAGCACACTATAGCACAAGGAGAATTTCCCTCACTGTCCTTCCCTGTCCCTAGAAACAAGGATTATCACAGTGAAAGAAACTGACACTCTTCCTACCTATAGTTTTCTGTCCCTAGAAAAAATGTTTTTTTAAAGATGGTTGATGATCAATGCTTTAGCACACTATAGCACAAGGAGAATTTCCCTCACTGTCCTTCCCTGTCCCTAGAAACAAGGATTATCACAGTAAAACACACTGACACTCTCCCTACCTATAGTTTTCTGTCCCTAGAAAAAATGATTTTTTAAAGATGGTTGATGATCAATGCTTTAGCACACTATAGCACAAGGAGAATTTCCCTCACTGTCCTTCCCTGTCCCTAGAAACAAGGATTATCACAGTGAAAGAAACTGACACTCTTCCTACCTATAGTTTTCTGTCCCTAGAAAAAATGTTTTTTTAAAGATGGTTGATGATCAATGCTTTAGCACACTATAGCACAAGGAGAATTTCCCTCACTGTCCTTCCCTGTCCCTAGAAACAAGGATTATCACAGGCAAAGAAACTGACACTCTTCCTACCTATAGTTTTCTGTCCCTAGAAAAAATGTTTTTTTAAAGATGGTTGATGATCAATGCTTTAGCACACTATATCACAAGGAGAATTTCCCTCACTGTCCTTCCCTGTCCCTAGAAACAAGGATTATCACAGTGAAAGAAACTGACACTCTTCCTACCTATAGTTTTCTGTCCCTAGAAAAAATGTTTTTTTAAAGATGGTTGATGATCAATGCTTTAGCACACTATAGCACAAGGAGAATTTCCCTCACTGTCCTTCCCTGTCCCTAGAAACAAGGATTATCACAGTGAAAGAAACTGACACTCTTCCTACCTATAGTTTTCAGTCCCTAGAAAAAATGTTTTTTTAAAGATGGTTGATGATCAATGCTTTAGCACACTATAGCACTAGGAGAATTTCCCTCACTGTCCTTCCCTGTCCCTAGAAACAAGGATTATCACAGTGAAAGAAACTGACACTCTTCCTACCTATAGTTTTCTGTCCCTAGAAAAAATGTTTTTTTAAAGATGGTTGATGATCAATGCTTTAGCACACTATAGCACAAGGAGAATTTCCCTCACTGTCCTTCCCTGTCCCTAGAAACAAGGATTATCACAGGCAAAGAAACTGACACTCTTCCTACCTATAGTTTTCTGTCCCTAGAAAAAATGTTTTTTTAAAGATGGTTGATGATCAATGCTTTAGCACACTATATCACAAGGAGAATTTCCCTCACTGTCCTTCCCTGTCCCTAGAAACAAGGATTATCACAGTGAAAGAAACTGACACTCTTCCTACCTATAGTTTTCTGTCCCTAGAAAAAATGTTTTTTTAAAGATGGTTGATGATCAATGCTTTAGCACACTATAGCACAAGGAGAATTTCCCTCACTGTCCTTCCCTGTCCCTAGAAACAAGGATTATCACAGTGAAAGAAACTGACACTCTTCCTACCTATAGTTTTCAGTCCCTAGAAAAAATGTTTTTTTAAAGATGGTTGATGATCAATGCTTTAGCACACTATAGCACTAGGAGAATTTCCCTCACTGTCCTTCCCTGTCCCTAGAAACAAGGATTATCACAGTGAAAGAAACTGACACTCTTCCTACCTATAGTTTTCTGTCCCTAGAAAAAATGTTTTTTTAAAGATGGTTGATGATCAATGCTTTAGCACACTATAGCACCAGGAGAATTTCCCTCACCGTCCTTCCCTGTCCCTAGAAACAAGGATTATCACAGTGAAAGAAACTGACACTCTTCCTACCTATAGTTTTCTGTCCCTAGAAAAAATGTTTTTTTTAAAGATGGTTGATGATCAATGCTTTAGCACACTATAGCACAAGGAGAATTTCCCTCACTGTCCTTCCCTGTCCCTAGAAACAAGGATTATCACAGTGAAAGAAACTGACACTCTTCCTACCTATAGTTTTCTGTCCCTAGAAAAAATGTTTTTTTAAAGATGGTTGATGATCAATGCTTTAGCACACTATAGCACAAGGAGAATTTCCCTCACTGTCCTTCCCTGTCCCTAGAAACAAGGATTATCACAGTGAAAGAAACTGACACTCTTCCTACCTATAGTTTTCTGTCCCTAGAAAAAATGTTTTTTTAAAGATGGTTGATGATCAATGCTTTAGCACACTATAGCACAAGGAGAATTTCCCTCACTGTCCTTCCCTGTCCCTAGAAACAAGGATTATCACAGTGAAAGAAACTGACACTCTTCCTACCTATAGTTTTCTGTCCCTAGAAAAAATGTTTTTTTAAAGATGGTTAATGATCAATGCTTTAGCACACTATAGCACAAGGAGAATTTCCCTCACTGTCCTTCCCTGTCCCTAGAAACAAGGATTATCACAGTGAAAGAAACTGACACTCTTCCTACCTATAGTTTTCTGTCCCTAGAAAAAATGTTTTTTTAAAGATGGTTGATGATCAATGCTTTAGCACACTATAGCACAAGGAGAATTTCCCTCACTGTCCTTCCCTGTCCCTAGAAACAAGGATTATCACAGTGAAAGAAACTGACACTCTTCCTACCTATAGTTTTCTGTCCCTAGAAAAAATGTTTTTTTAAAGATGGTTGATGATCAATGCTTTAGCACACTATAGCACAAGGAGAATTTCCCTCACTGTCCTTCCCTGTCCCTAGAAACAAGGATTATCACAGTAAAACACACTGACACTCTCCCTACCTATAGTTTTCTGTCCCTAGAAAAAATGATTTTTTAAAGATGGTTGATGATCAATGCTTTAGCACACTATCTCACAAGGAGAATTTCCCTCACTGTCCTTCCCTGTCCCTAAAAACAAGGATTATCACAGTGAAAGAAACTGACACTCTTCCTACCTATAGTTTTCTGTCCCTAGAAAAAATGTTTTTTTAAAGATGGTTGATGATCAATGCTTTAGCACACTATAGCACAAGGAGAATTTCCCTCACTGTCCTTCCCTGTCCCTAGAAACAAGGATTATCACAGTGAAAGAAACTGACACTCTTCCTACCTATAGTTTTCTGTCCCTAGAAAAAATGTTTTTTTAAAGATGGTTGATGATCAATGCTTTAGCACACTATAGCACAAGGAGAATTTCCCTCACTGTCCTTCCCTGTCCCTAGAAACAAGGATTATCACAGTGAAAGAAACTGACACTCTTCCTACCTATAGTTTTCTGTCCCTAGAAAAAATGTTTTTTTAAAGATGGTTGATGATCAATGCTTTAGCACACTATAGCACAAGGAGAATTTCCCTCACTGTCCTTCCCTGTCCCTAGAAACAAGGATTATCACAGTGAAAGAAACTGACACTCTTCCTACCTATAGTTTTCTGTCCCTAGAAAAAATGTTTTTTTAAAGATGGTTGATGATCAATGCTTTAGCACACTATAGCACAAGGAGAATTTCCCTCACTGTCCTTCCCTGTCCTTAGAAACAAGGATTATCACAGTGAAAGAAACTGACACTCTTCCTACCTATAGTTTTCTGTCCCTAGAAAAAATGTTTTTTTAAAGATGGTTAATGATCAATGCTTTAGCACACTATAGCACAAGGAGAATTTCCCTCACTGTCCTTCCCTGTCCCTAGGAACAAGGATTATCACAGTGAAAGAAACTGACACTCTTCCTACCTATAGTTTTCTGTCCCTAGAAAAAATGTTTTTTTAAAGATGGTTGATGATCAATGCTTTAGCACACTATAGCACAAGGAGAATTTCCCTCACAGTCCTTCCCTGTCCCTAGAAACAAGGATTATCACAGTGAAAGAAACTGACACTCTTCCTACCTATAGTTTTCTGTCCCTAGAAAAAATGTTTTTTTAAAGATGGTTGATGATCAATGCTTTAGCACAGTATAGCACAAGGAGAATTTCCCTCACTGTCCTTCCCTGTCCCTAGAAACAAGGATTATCACAGTGAAAGAAACTGACACTCTTCCTACCTATAGTTTTCTGTCCCTAGAAAAAATGTTTTTTTAAAGATGGTTGATGATCAATGCTTTAGCACACTATAGCACAAGGAGAATTTCCCTCACTGTCCTTCCCTGTCCCTAGAAACAAGGATTATCACAGTGAAAGAAACTGACACTCTTCCTACCTATAGTTTTCTGTCCCTAGAAAAAATGTTTTTTTAAAGATGGTTGATGATCAATGCTTTAGCACACTATAGCACAAGGAGAATTTCCCTCACTGTCCTTCCCTGTCCCTAGAAACAAGGATTATCACAGTGAAAGAAACTGACACTCTTCCTACCTATAGTTTTCTGTCCCTAGAAAAAATGTTTTTTTAAAGATGGTTGATGATCAATGCTTTAGCACACTATAGCACAAGGAGAATTTCCCTCACTGTCCTTCCCTGTCCCTAGAAACAAGGATTATCACAGTGAAAGAAACTGACACTCTTCCTACCTATAGTTTTCTGTCCCTAGAAAAAATGTTTTTTTAAAGATGGTTGATGATCAATGCTTTAGCACAGTATAGCACAAGGAGAATTTCCCTCACTGTCCTTCCCTGTCCCTAGAAACAAGGATTATCACAGTTAAAGAAACTGACACTCTTCCTACCTATAGTTTTCTGTCCCTAGAAAAAATGTTTTTTTAAAGATGGTTGATGATCAATGCTTTAGCACACTATAGCACAAGGAGAATTTCCCTCACCGTCCTTCCCTGTCCCTAGAAACAAGGATTATCACAGTGAAAGAAACTGACACTCTTCCTACCTATAGTTTTCCGTCCCTAGAAAAAATGTTTTTTTAAAGATGGTTGATGATCAATGCTTTAGCACACTATAGCACAAGGAGAATTTCCCTCACTGTCCTTCCCTGTCCCTAGAAACAAGGATTATCACAGTGAAAGAAACTGACACTCTTCCTACCTATAGTTTTCTGTCCCTAGAAAAAATGTTTTTTTAAAGATGGTTGATGATCAATGCTTTAGCACACTATAGCACAAGGAGAATTTCCCTCACTGTCCTTCCCTGTCCCTAGAAACAAGGATTATCACAGTGAAAGAAACTGACACTCTTCCTACCTATAGTTTTCTGTCCCTAGAAAAAATGTTTTTTTAAAGATGGTTGATGATCAATGCTTTAGCACACTATAGCACAAGGAGAATTTCCCTCACTGTCCTTCCCTGTCCCTAGAAACAAGGATTATCACAGTGAAAGAAACTGACACTCTTCCTACCTATAGTTTTCTGTCCCTAGAAAAAATGTTTTTTTAAAGATGGTTGATGATCAATGCTTTAGCACACTATAGCACAAGGAGAATTTCCCTCACTGTCCTTCCCTGTCCCTAGAAACAAGGATTATCACAGTGAAAGAAACTGACACTCTTCCTACCTATAGTTTTCTGTCCCTAGAAAAAATGTTTTTTTAAAGATGGTTGATGATCAATGCTTTAGCACACTATAGCACAAGGAGAATTTCCCTCACTGTCCTTCCCTGTCCCTAGAAACAAGGATTATCACAGTGAAAGAAACTGACACTCTTCCTACCTATAGTTTTCTGTCCCTAGAAAAAATGTTTTTTTAAAGATGGTTGATGATCAATGCTTTAGCACACTATAGCACAAGGAGAATTTCCCTCACTGTCCTTCCCTGTCCCTAGAAACAAGGATTATCACAGTGAAAGAAACTGACACTCTTCCTACCTATAGTTTTCTGTCCCTAGAAAAAATGTTTTTTTAAAGATGGTTGATGATCAATGCTTTAGCACACTATAGCACAAGGAGAATTTCCCTCACTGTCCTTCCCTGTCCCTAGAAACAAGGATTATCACAGTGAAAGAAACTGACACTCTTCCTACCTATAGTTTTCTGTCCCTAGAAAAAATTTTTTTTAAAGATGGTTGATGATCAATGCTTTAGCACACTATAGCACAAGGAGAATTTCCCTCACTGTCCTTCCCTGTCCCTAGAAACAAGGATTATCACAGTAAAACACACTGACACTCTCCCTACCTATAGTTTTCTGTCCCTAGAAAAAATGATTTTTTAAAGATGGTTGATGATCAATGCTTTAGCACACTATAGCACAAGGAAAATTTCCCTCACTGTCCTTCCCTGTCCCTAGAAACAAGGATTCGCACAGTAAAACACACTGACACTCTCCCTACCTATAGTTTTCTGTCCCTAGAAAAAATGATTTTTTAAAGATGGTTGATGATCAATGCTTTAGCACACTATAGCACAAGGAGAATTTCCCTCACTGTCCTTCCCTGTCCCTAGAAACAAGGATTATCACAGTGAAAGAAACTGACACTCTTCCTACCTATAGTTTTCTGTCCCTAGAAAAAATGTTTTTTTAAAGATGGTTGATGATCAATGCTTTAGCACACTATAGCACAAGGAGAATTTCCCTCACTGTCCTTCCCTGTCCCTAGAAACAAGGATTATCACAGTGAAAGAAACTGACACTCTTCCTACCTATAGTTTTCTGTCCCTAGAAAAAATGTTTTTTTAAAGATGGTTGATGATCAATGCTTTAGCACACTATAGCACAAGGAGAATTTCCCTCACTGTCCTTCCCTGTCCCTAGAAACAAGGATTATCACAGTGAAAGAAACTGACACTCTTCCTACCTATAGTTTTCTGTCCCTAGAAAAAATGTTTTTTTAAAGATGGTTGATGATCAATGCTTTAGCACACTATAGCACAAGGAGAATTTCCCTCACCGTCCTTCCCTGTCCCTAGAAACAAGGATTATCACAGTGAAAGAAACTGACACTCTTCCTACCTATAGTTTTCTGTCCCTAGAAAAAATGTTTTTTTAAAGATGGTTGATGATCAATGCTTTAGCACACTATAGCACAAGGAGAATTTCCCTCACTGTCCTTCCCTGTCCCTAGAAACAAGGATTATCACAGTGAAAGAAACTGACACTCTTCCTACCTATAGTTTTCTGTCCCTAGAAAAAATGTTTTTTTAAAGATGGTTGATGATCAATGCTTTAGCACACTATAGCACCAGGAGAATTTCCCTCACTGTCCTTCCCTGTCCCTAGAAACAAGGATTATCACAGTGAAAGAAACTGACACTCTTCCTACCTATAGTTTTCTGTCCCTAGAAAAAATGTTTTTTTAAAGATGGTTGATGATCAATGCTTTAGCACACTATAGCACAAGGAGAATTTCCCTCACTGTCCTTCCCTGTCCCTAGAAACAAGGATTATCACAGTGAAAGAAACTGACACTCTTCCTACCTATAGTTTTCTGTCCCTAGAAAAAATGTTTTTTTAAAGATGGTTAATGATCAATGCTTTAGCACACTATAGCACAAGGAGAATTTCCCTCACAGTCCTTCCCTGTCCCTAGAAACAAGGATTATCACAGTGAAAGAAACTGACACTCTTCCTACCTATAGTTTTCTGTCCCTAGAAAAAATGTTTTTTTAAAGATGGTTGATGATCAATGCTTTAGCACACTATAGCACAAGGAGAATTTCCCTCACTGTCCTTCCCTGTCCCTAGAAACAAGGATTATCACAGTAAAACACACTGACACTCTCCCTACCTATAGTTTTCTGTCCCTAGAAAAAATGATTTTTTAAAGATGGTTGATGATCAATGCTTTAGCACACTATAGCACAAGGAAAATTTCCCTCACTGTCCTTCCCTGTCCCTAGAAACAAGGATTCGCACAGTAAAACACACTGACACTCTCCCTACCTATAGTTTTCTGTCCCTAGAAAAAATGATTTTTTAAAGATGGTTGATGATCAATGCTTTAGCACACTATAGCACAAGGATAATTTCCCTCACTGTCCTTCCCTGTCCCTAGAAACAAGGATTATCACAGTGAAAGAAACTGACACTCTTCCTACCTATAGTTTTCGGTCCCTAGAAAAAATGTTTTTTTTAAAGATGGTTGATGATCAATGCTTTAGCACACTATAGCACAAGGAGAATTTCCCTCACTGTCCTTCCCTGTCCCTAGAAACAAGGATTATCACAGTGAAAGAAACTGACACTCTTCCTACCTATAGTTTTCTGTCCCTAGAAAAAATGTTTTTTTAAAGATGGTTGATGATCAATGCTTTAGCACACTATAGCACAAGGAGAATTTCCCTCACTGTCCTTCCCTGTCCCTAGAAACAAGGATTATCACAGTGAAAGAAACTGACACTCTTCCTACCTATAGTTTTCTGTCCCTAGAAAAAATGTTTTTTTAAAGATGGTTGATGATCAATGCTTTAGCACACTATAGCACAAGGAGAATTTCCCTCACTGTCCTTCCCTGTCCCTAGAAACAAGGATTATCACAGTGAAAGAAACTGACACTCTTCCTACCTATAGTTTTCTGTCCCTAGAAAAAATGTTTTTTTAAAGATGGTTGATGATCAATGCTTTAGCACACTATAGCACAAGGAGAATTTCCCTCACTGTCCTTCCCTGTCCCTAGAAACAAGGATTATCACAGTGAAAGAAACTGACACTCTTCCTACCTATAGTTTTCTGTCCCTAGAAAAAATGTTTTTTTAAAGATGGTTGATGATCAATGCTTTAGCACACTATAGCACAAGGAGAATTTCCCTCACTGTCCTTCCCTGTCCCTAGAAACAAGGATTATCACAGTGAAAGAAACTGACACTCTTCCTACCTATAGTTTTCTGTCCCTAGAAAAAATGTTTTTTTAAAGATGGTTGATGATCAATGCTTTAGCACACTATAGCACAAGGAGAATTTCCCTCACCGTCCTTCCCTGTCCCTAGAAACAAGGATTATCACAGTGAAAGAAACTGACACTCTTCCTACCTATAGTTTTCCGTCCCTAGAAAAAATGTTTTTTTAAAGATGGTTGATGATCAATGCTTTAGCACACTATAGCACAAGGAGAATTTCCCTCACTGTCCTTCCCTGTCCCTAGAAACAAGGATTATCACAGTGAAAGAAACTGACACTCTTCCTACCTATAGTTTTCTGTCCCTAGAAAAAATGTTTTTTTAAAGATGGTTGATGATCAATGCTTTAGCACACTATAGCACAAGGAGAATTTCCCTCACTGTCCTTCCCTGTCCCTAGAAACAAGGATTATCACAGTGAAAGAAACTGACACTCTTCCTACCTATAGTTTTCTGTCCCTAGAAAAAATGTTTTTTTAAAGATGGTTGATGATCAATGCTTTAGCACACTATAGCACAAGGAGAATTTCCCTCACTGTCCTTCCCTGTCCCTAGAAACAAGGATTATCACAGTGAAAGAAACTGACACTCTTCCTACCTATAGTTTTCTGTCCCTAGAAAAAATGTTTTTTTAAAGATGGTTGATGATCAATGCTTTAGCACACTATAGCACAAGGAGAATTTCCCTCACTGTCCTTCCCTGTCCCTAGAAACAAGGATTATCACAGTGAAAGAAACTGACACTCTTCCTACCTATAGTTTTCTGTCCCTAGAAAAAATGTTTTTTTAAAGATGGTTGATGATCAATGCTTTAGCACACTATAGCACAAGGAGAATTTCCCTCACTGTCCTTCCCTGTTCCTAGAAACAAGGATTATCACAGTGAAAGAAACTGACACTCTTCCTACCTATAGTTTTCTGTCCCTAGAAAAAATGTTTTTTTAAAGATGGTTGATGATCAATGCTTTAGCACACTATAGCACAAGGAGAATTTCCCTCACTGTCCTTCCCTGTCCCTAGAAACAAGGATTATCACAGTGAAAGAAACTGACACTCTTCCTACCTATAGTTTTCTGTCCCTAGAAAAAATGTTTTTTTAAAGATGGTTGATGATCAATGCTTTAGCACACTATAGCACAAGGAGAATTTCCCTCACTGTCCTTCCCTGTCCCTAGAAACAAGGATTATCACAGTAAAACACACTGACACTCTCCCTACCTATAGTTTTCTGTCCCTAGAAAAAATGATTTTTTAAAGATGGTTGATGATCAATGCTTTAGCACACTATAGCACAAGGAGAATTTCCCTCACTGTCCTTCCCTGTCCCTAGAAACAAGGATTCGCACAGTAAAACACACTGACACTCTCCCTACCTATCCTTCTCTTTCCCTAAACTAAAGGAATCCAGGTTAAGCAAGAAAAAAAAAATGTCACTGTCCCTGCCTATGCTTCTCTTTCCCTGCTCCGGAACACACTACACTAGGCCGCCGTGCTGGCGGCCTTTTATAGTGTGGGGCGTGTACTAAACACCCTCAGCAATAATTGGCCACAGGCATCCTGCCTGTGGCCAATCATTGCTCTCCTCGCTGCCGGCGCTGTGATTGGCCAAGCATGCGGGGTCACAGTGCATGCTTGGCCAATCACAGCGCCTGGATGACACTGCAATGGCGTAGTGCATTGTGGGCCGTTCGCGTCACTCGAATTAGGCGCGAACGGCCCAAATCGTTCGATCTTCGTCGAACGATCGAACAGCCGATGTTCGAGTCGAACGTATGTTCGACTCGAACACCGAGCTCATCCCTAGTAGCAAAGAGTCAACACAGGAACAGGTAGCAGATACACAGGAAACGTAATAGACCCAAACGGCAATGACTTAAGGCCATAGTGCAGCTTAAATAGCCCACCTGGCGTACACGCATGCACACCTGCCTGTTGGACATGGACAGAGCTCCTTATTGTTCTGCGCCTGTGCAAAGGACTGTATGTTTATATGCTTCCTAAGGGAGTGGGATCCACACAGACCAGGGGACTGTAGGGTTGCCATTTCATCCCTTTAAACCCGAACACATAGGAATTACACAGGTTCTGAGACAAATTTAATGCAGATAAGTCACCAAGTGAGTTTAATTACCGTATATACTTGAATATAAGCCGAAGTGCCTAATATTACCCCAATAAACTGGGAAAACGTATTGACTCGAGTATAGGCCTAGGGGGGAAATGCAGCAGCTACTGTAAGCGGAAAAGAGGTTCAACAATGCCCATTTGCAGCCTCACTGTGCCCAACCTCACTGTGCCCATTGCAACCTCACTGTGCCCATTGCCAGCTTACTGTGTCCATTGCCACCTCACTGTGCCCAACCTCACTGTGCCCATTGCAACCTCACTGTGCCCATTGCCAGCTTACTGTGCCTATTGCCACGTCACTGTGCCCAACCTCACTGTGCCCATTGCAACCTCACTGTGCCCATTGCCAGCTTACTGTGCCTATTGCCACGTCACTGTGCCCAACCTCACTGTGCCCATTGCAACCTCACTGTGCCCATTGCCAGCTTACTGTGCCTATTGCCACATCACTGTGCCCAACCTCACTGTGCCCATTGCCACCTCACTGTGCCCATTGCCACCTCACTGTGTCCAACCTTACTGTGCCCATTGCCACCTCACTGTGCCCATTGCCACCTCACTGTGCCCATTGCCTGCTTACTGTGCCCAACCTCACTGTGTCCATTGCAGCCTCCCTGTACCCGAGTCAGTGTTCCTGAAAATCTTCTTAGACTGCGAGCGACGTCCATTGTTTAAATATCGCGGCTTTCTCCTGGTCCCGTTCCGTGATAGGCGTTTCCAGCAAACACTGTGTTGAGTGTTCCGCCTATCGCGGAGGCCCTCTCATTCTCGGACTCCGTTTCCCAGCAGGCACTGTGTTCAGTGTTCCGCCAATCATGGACGTCTTTTCATCCTCGGACAAGAGAACGTCCGTGATTGGCGGAACACTAAACACAGTGTCTGCTGGGAAACGGAGTCTGAGGATGAGAGGACCTCCGTGATAGGCGGAACACTCAACACAGTGTTTGCTGGAAACACCTATCACGGAACGCGACCAGGAGGAAGCCGCGATATTTAAACAATGGACGCCGCCCACAGTCTAAGAAGATTGTCAGGTACACTGACTCGAGTATAAGCCGAGGGGTGTATTTTCAGCCCTAAAAAAGGGCTGAAAAACTCGGCTTATTCTCGAGTATATACGGTACCACCCCTTTATCAGCCACAGAACCTGTGTAATTAATATGTGTTCGGGTTTAAAGGGATGAGGTGGCAACCCTAGGGCACGGTGAGCTTAGGTTGGCCAGTGGTGTCCACAGAAGTCACACTGTACCCATGTCGGGTTGCTGGAAAAAATCGCTGCATTCCCAATATCATTTTCAAAAAGCGTTAGTAACTCAAGTGGTTAAAATTTGGATATTTTTTTTCAGTTATTGAAGGAATTAACTAGAGGGGGTAGAGGGTATCGTTTGTAAGGGGGGTTCCTCCTGGTGGGATTTCAAATCTAATGTCTAGTGGGATAATCTGTAAGGTTCATCCACTGCTAAAGCTTTGCAAACACTGCAGTTTTTCTCATTAAAACACTGAGATTTAGTTTGGATCTTTACTGGTGGGCAACGCAAATCCTTTTCAAATCTAAAAGAGGAGTTTAATTTGCAGAATTTTATGCTCTTCTGATACCTTCAGCCAGAGGTGTAATTGGAACCTTCAGGGCCCCGGTGTAAGAAACCATTGTCCCCCGGCCAGGGTCCTTTCCTCCGAGCCCAATGGCGGAATGCCAGGACCCGTTTGTGACATTTGCAATCCTTGCGTCAGCGGGTTTTTATTTTTTTATATTTTTTTTGGGGGGGGGGATTTATTATTGTTTACCGTTTTATTTTATTTATTTATTTTTTTACAATATAATTTTTTTATTATTTATAAAAAAAAATAAAAAATTAGGAGCACGTTGGTGGGTCTTGCTGAGCTATTAGGGCTTTGCAACCCTGGTAATTCCGCCACTGGTGTCAGTGGTTTTATTATTTATTTATTTTTTATTATTGTTTACCGTTTTATTTTTTTTAAATTTTTTTTACAATATTATTTTTTTATTATTTATTTCAATTTTTTTTAGGAGCATGTTGGTGGGTCTTGGTGAGCTATTAGGGCTTTGCAACCCTGGTAATTCTGCCACTGGTGTCAGAGGTTTTATTATTTTATTTTTTGGGGGGAATTTTTATTATTGTTTGCCGTTTTATTTTATTTCGTTTTTTTTTTTTTTTTTTACAATATTATTTTTTTATTATTTCGTTTTTGTTTTTTTTAGGAGCACTTTGGTGGGTCTTGGTGAGCTATTAGGGCTTTGCAACCCTGATAATTCCGCCACTGGTCTCAGTGGTTTTATTATTTTATTTGGGGGTTTTATTTAATATTGTTTACCTTTTTTTTTTTTTTTTACAATATTATTTTTTTATTATTTATTTCATTTTTTTTTTTAGGAGCATGTTGGTGGGTCTTGGTGAGCTATTAGTGCTTTGCAACCCTGGAAATTCCCCCACTGGTGTCAGTGTTTTTTATTTATTTATTTTTTATTATTCTTTACCGTTTTCTTTTATTCATTTTTTCTTTTACAATATTGTTTTTTATTATTTATTTTCATTTTTTTTCAGGAGCACGTTGGTGGGCCTTGGTCAGCTATTAGGGCTTTGCAGCCCTGGAAATTCCGCCACTGGTGTCAGTGTTTTTTATTTATTTATTTATTTGTTATTCTTTACCGTTTTCTTTTATTTATTTTTTTCTTTTACAATACTGTTTTTTATTATTTATTTCCATTTTTTTTCAGGAACACGTTGGTGGGCCTTGGTGAGCTATTATGGCTTTGCAACCCTTTGCAACCCTGTAAATTCCGCCACTGGTGTCAGTGGTTTTATCATTTTAGTTTTTAGTTTGTTTTTTTTTGGGGGGGGGGGGAGGGGGTTTATTATTGTTTACCGTCTTCTTTTACTTATTTATTTTTTCTTTTACAATACTATTTTTTATTATTTATTTCCATATTTTTTTTTAGGAGCACGTTGATGGGCCATGGTTGTTGCAATCCTGGAAACTCTGCCACTGGTGTCAATGACTTTTAGCATGGGAGGTCCATAAAGACATGGATGAGCGAGTTTGGGGTGGAGGAACTTTCCTGGCCTGCACAGAGTCCTGACCTCAACCTGATAGAACACCTTTGAGATGAATTAGAGTGGAGACTGCAAGCCAGACCTTCTCATCCAACATCAGAGCCTGACCTCACAAATGTGCTTCTGGAAGAATGGTCAAACATTCCCATAGACACACTCCTAAACCTTGTGGACGGCCTTCCCAGAAGAGTTGAAGCTGTTATAGCTGCAAAGGGCGGGGCCAACTCAATATTGAACCCTACGGACTAAGACTGGGGTGCCATTAAATTTCATGTGTGTGTAAAGGCAGGTGTCCCAATACTTTTGACAATATAGTGTACATACACACACACAGTATATAGTTCACCTAGAGGGGATGGTTTTTATCTCGTCAGAACTGGGATTACACTTTAACTAACACAATTTGCTCTCTGATTGCTATATTGCTTATTGCACATCATTGCCTTTGGTGCGATCCGGTGAAATAAGCCTCAAAGACTTTTGGCGAGCGATTCACTGCGCAGTATTCAACAACAAGCAATGGTGGGTTTTTTTTCCCAGAACTTTATTCTAATGGAGAAATGCATTTTTAATATATTTTTTGGTTCTACTAAATTATAGACGCTTCAATCCTGTGTAATGTCAGAGAATAATTTACAGGCCTGTCAAGTCTCCTTCTCTCCCCGAGCCACAGGCGTCTATCGGCGCTCAACGCCCGGCCCTCCTCTCCTCCGAAACCGATTAATCCTTCTCTTCTCTTCTGACATTCGCTGCAACAAAGTTGAAATTAGCAAACTTTGCTGTGAGGGTTTTATGCAGAGGAAACGTATAGATTGCTCTGAGATTGAAATAACTCGCTGGAGAAGAGAACCGTGCCATGTCTGCCTTGGTAATTCTAATTTATGTGAGGAGCCATCTCCCCGCTGATATGAAAAATACAGCAACGTTATTAGGCAGCATTTACTGCTAAATTCTACATATTCCCTTGCCTTTAGGTATTCGTCTTACCAATGGCCACAAAGGGCTCTGCAGCCATAACTGATACATTTATTTTTTATTATTATTGTTATTATTATTATTATTATTATTACTAATAATAATAGTAATAGTAATAATAATGAGTATTGCTACTACAAGTATACTATTATTTATATTAATAATAATAATAATAATAATAATAATAATAATAATAATAATTATAATAATAGTAAAAGTAATAATAATGATTATTGCTACTACAAGTATACTATTATTATTATTATTATTATTATTATTATTATTAATGAGTATTACTACTACCACCTTTAGTTATTGGTCTTACCAATGGCCACAAAGGGCTCTGCAGCCCTAACTGATAAATAATTATTATCATTATTATTATTATTATTATTATTATTATTATTATTATTATTATGTTTAATGATTGTTACTGCTACAAGTACTACTATTGTTATTATTAGTATTATTTTTAATGATTATTACTAGGGCTGTGGAAATTAACTATTAATTCCTCGATTAATCGATTAATTTTTTTGATCGATCAAAATTATTTTGATCGGTACTCACCTCTCCGCCGGCTTCCGGTTCTTCAGGGAGTTCTGTCGGAGATCCGGTGACGTCAATACTAATAATAATAATAATACTAATAATAATAATAATAATAATAGTAAAAGTAATAATAATGATTATTGCTACTGCAAGTATACTATTATTATTATTATTATTATTATTATTATTATTATTAATGATTATTACTACTACCACCTTTAGTTATTGGTCTTACCAATGGCCACAAAGGGCTCTGCAGCCCTAACTGATAAATATAATAATTATTATCATTATTATTATTATTATTATGTTTAATGATTGTTACTGCTACAAGTACTACTATTGTTATTATTAGTATTATTTTTAATGATTATTACTAGGGCTGTGGAAATTAACTATTAATTCCTCGATTAATCAATAAATTTTTTTGATCGATCAAAATTCTTTTGATCGGTACACACCTCTCCGCCGGCTTCCGGGTCTTCAGGGAGTTCCATCGGAGATCCGGTGACGTCACAGACACCGGCGGGGCTTGCCGTGTCCATCTGAAGGGCTCCTTTGCTGTGCCTTCATATCTGCATGCCGGCGGGACCTTACTATCTGCCACACACAAGGGCTGTTACACTTCCCTCTATCACTTCCCTCTATCAACCTGGGATTCTACAGCCATCCACTGGGAGTTGTGATAGTTCCCTTCATGGGACATCTACATGCCGACGGACTGATGGTAACCCCTCCTCATCTGGATTCAGCAGTGGTATCGTTGTACACATTTTTATACCAGTATCATACTTAGCTACATGTTTTTATGACTGCTTTTGCTACCGTTTGGTATTACTCGCACCATTTTTACAGTTTATGTAGCTACATCGATTTTATCTCCAGTGCAATATTTATTTTGTTACCTACTTGAAGACTATAAAAGTTTTAATGCTATTCCCATCGAGCGCTGCCTTTGTGTGTTTTTTGTATCCTGCTATCCATTTTTCCAGTGGTTGGGAGCTGCACTGGGAATCGGCCTGCAAGGAGATCAGCTAAAAGTAGTTGGATCTGTATGTGCGTTATAATTAATCGAAATTAGTCGATTAATCGATCAAAAAAAATAATTGATTAATCGAACACGAAAATTTTAATCAGTAACAGCCCTAATTATTACTACTACTGCCTTTAGTTATTTTTCTTACCATTGGCTACAGAATGTTCTGCAGCAATAATTGATACATATATTTATTCTTCGTATTATTATGTTTAATGATTATTACTACTACAAATACTACTATTGTTATTATTATTATTATTATTATTATTATTATTTTTAATGATTACTACTGCCTGTCTCACCAATGGCCACGGAGGGTTCTGCAACAATAACTGATAAATATATTTATTATTGTTATTATTATTATGTTTAACGATTATTAGTACTATTGGTATTATTATTATTATTTTTATTATTAATAATGATTATTACTACTACTGCCCTTAGTTATTGGTCTTACCAACGGCCATGTAGATTTCTGCAGCCATAACTAATAAATAGATTTATTATTATTATTATTATTATTATTATTATTATTATTATTATTATTATTATGTTTAACGATTATTACTACTATTTGTATTATTATTATTATTATTATTATTATTAATGATTATTACTACTACCGCCTTTAGTTATTGGTCTTACCAATGGCCACGAAGTGTTCTGCAGCCCCAACTGATAAATATAATAATTATTATTATTATTATTATTATTTTTAATGATTGTTATTACGACAAGTACTACTATCAGTGCCCACCAGTGCCGTCTATCAGTGCCCACCAGTGCCGTCTATCAGTGCCCACCAGTGCCGTCTATCAGCGCTCATCAGTGCCGCATATCAGTGCCACCTATCAGTGCCCATCAGTGCCACGTATCAGTGCCCAGCAGTGCCGCCGCCTATCAGTGTCCATCAGTGCCGCCTATCAGTGCCACTCATAAGTACCCATAAGTGCAACCTTTTAGTGCCCATCAGTGTCGCATATCAGTGCCCACCAGTGCCACCCATGAGTGCCCATCAGTGCCGCCTATCAATGCCCATCAGGGCTGCATATCAGTGCCACCCATCAGTTCCGCCTACCAGTGCCCATAAGTGCCGCCTCATCAGTGCCCATCAATGAAGGAGAAAAATTACTTACTGTATTTACAAAATTTACTGACAGAAACGAAAAAAAAAACTATTTTTTTCTTTTCTTTTTTTTTAAAATAAAAATACCAGCATTGATTAAATACCACCAAAATAGAGCTCTATTTGTGTAAAGAAAAAGATAAAAAATAATAATTTGGGTACAGTGTTGCATGACTGCACAATTGTCATTCAAAGTGCGACAGCGCTGAAAGCTGAAAAATGGCCTGGGCAGGAAGGGGGGTAAGAGTGCCCGGTATTGAGGTGGTTAAGGTAGTAAGAATGAAAAAATTCAGACATACATTTTAACGCTTTTTTTTTATTCTTTTCACTGGTCTCTTTATTATTATGCTTTTACTAAATTATTATTATTTGTTAAACAAGGTAAAAGCGAGAACAAATGATCCATCACCTTATTCACTGATTTATGGGCCTCCGAAAAATGAATCTGAATAATGGACACCTTGATGATTTCCTTTTTAGCAGGTCCGGCTATTTGCACATCACCCCGTCGTAGTTTTAAACACCTTTTTTTTTTTTAAATAACACCGTCCAACAATTTCCTAATGTCCCCAACGTGACGGCACGCGCGCGTACGTTTAATAAAGCGGGTCATTGCACCGATCCGAAGAAGTGCAACTTAATCTGCACATTCTAATCTCTTTTAATGTTTTGCATTAAGGTTGCTTTAATGGGCCGGCCACTTTCTTTTTTTTTTTTTTCTGCACTGCAATTTGAAACACCGGCTCCAGCGGTAATAAAAGACTTCCTATAAATGAGTTCATTACAGCGCCTTATATAAAACATGCTTAGATTACATATTTAACATAATATTTGCAGTAATGGTTTTTATTTCTTGTCATTGTTTTTTTTTTTTAAAGGCCCTGCTCCGGTTTGAGATTGGTCCCGGCAGACGCCTTGCATTCCCCCCGATGGAGACATTCCAGGTTTTGATGATATGTGTCCAATAAATATAAACTCTTTTTTAATAATTTAGAGGATGTGAAATGAACGCTCAACAAGTCGGAGTCAGGAGGAGCGCTTTATATTAGAGCATTAATAATTAAGAATACTTTGTAGCATTGTCAGTGTTCCCCTCCTAGTTCATCATTTCTTTACATAGTCCAATTAAACACATAGGGCCCAATTCACTGAAGGGCAAAATTAGTCTACATTTTTTTTTTTTTTCAAACATTTACTGTGTATCATTTTTTTTTTTTTTAATGGGGTTGGATTAAAACTAATACACTTCCAAAAATAAATAAATCATTTTTTTTAATTTTTTTTTTAGCCGTGCTTTGCCAATTCACTAAAGGGCAAAATGTGTTTATTTTTTTTACTTTACTTTTTTTTTTTAAAAACATCAAAGAATGAGAAACAGTGTGCCAGCCGCTATTGGCCACAATTGACCTGGTTGACTCACACCCTATACCCATTTCCTCTGTACCCTGGCTCCCTCCCTTGAAACACCCTAATGGGTTTGGGCCATGTATGGCTCACGCTCTCTGCCTATGGGATTCTGTTAAATATTCGGCCGGACTATTGTCCCCCCCACCTACCTCTACTGCGTCTTACTTATTGCCCATTATTTCCCCCTAGCTGTGAGAACCCTAAACAATTCTCGTGGTGGACAGAGAGGGGATTCACTGATGTCCATTCTCTGTTCACCCCCATGAGAATACTGTATATACTCGAGTATAAGCCGATCCGAATATAAGCCGAGGCACTTAATTTTACCACAAAAAACTGGGAAAACGTATTGACTCGAGTATAAGCCTAGGGTGTCCATCTGCATGCCTCACTGTGCCTCACTTTGCCTCACTGTGTCCATGTCCATGCCTCACAGTGTCCATGCCTCACTGTGTCCATGACTAGACTGACGTTTAACATGGGAGTATATGGAAGGGGTGCCCGGTTTGAAAAATCAGTGCTCCCCGGCCGTAGGTCCCCCAGACAAAAAACTTTTCACACTTATAGAGGAGAAATGGGGCTACAAGTTTCAGGTCCAGGGGACCTACGACCGGCCGGTACCGGATCCCCAAAGTCACCGGAGAAATGACCGTTTAACATTGGAGTCTATGGAAGGGGTGCCCGGGTTTGAAAAATCGGTGCTCCCCGGCTGTAGGTCCGCCAGACAACAAACTTTGCACACTTGTAGAAAAAGAGTGTGGCTACACGTGTGCCAAGTTTGGGGTCCAGGTAACCTACGGCCGGCCGGTACCGGGTCCAGTGGCGGCTGGTGCTCAAAATTTTTGGGGGGGCGCAAACAAACTGAAAAAATAAATAAAAATCAATTGCCGCCACTGTGCCCATTAAACGCAGCCACTGTGCCCAAACGCCACCAGTTTGCCCCCTCAAATACAGCCAGTTTGTTTCCATATACAGCCAGTGTGCCCCCATATATATATATATATATAACCAGTGTGCCCCCATATATACAGCCAGTGTGCCCCCATATACAGCCAGTGTGCCCCCATATACAGCCAGTGTGCCCCCATATACAGCCAGTGTGCCCCCATATATATATATAGCCAGTGTGCCCCCATATATATAGCCAGTGTGCCCCCATATATATATATAGCCAGTGTGTCCCCATATATATAGCCAGTGTGCCCCCATATACAGCCAGTTTGTCCCCATATACAGCCAGTTACCCCCAAATGCAGCCAGTTCCCCCCCCCATATACAGCCAGTTCCCCCCAAATGCAGCCAGTTTGTCCCCCATATACAGCCAGTTCCCCCAAATGCAGCCAGTTTGTCCCCCATATACAGCCAGTTCCCCCCAAATGCAGCCAGCGTGTCCCCCATATACAGCCAGTTCCCCCCAAATGCAGCCAGTTTGTCCCCCATATACAGCCAGTTCCCCCCATATTCAGCCAGTTTGTCCCCCATATTCAGCCAGTTGCCCCCATATTCAGCCAGTTTGTCCCCCATATTCAGCCAGTTCCCCCCATATTCAGTCAGTTTGTCCCCCATATTCAGCCAGTTCCCCCCATATTCAGCCAGTTTGTCCCCCATATTCAGCCAGTTCCCCCCAAATGCAGCCAGTTTGTGCCCCATATTCAGCCAGTTTGTGCCCCATATTCAGCCAGTTTGTCCCCCAAATGCAGCCTGTCCCCCCCCCCAGCCCTGCACTTACCTTCCTCGGTCCGCGCCGTCCTCGATGTGTTCTCCTGCCCTCGATGTCGCTTCAGCCAATCAGGTTACCGGTAACCAGATCCGGTGAACCTGATTGGCTGAAACCTCCACACAGTCTTCTTCCAGGAACGCACCCCCATGCGTACCTGGGAGGAGTTTTTGGAAGCTGAATACAGCGTAAGAGCTGTATTCGGAAAGCCTATCAGAGCCAATGGCTCTGATAGGCACTTCCAAGTTACACCCACCGCCGGCCGCCGCTCTAATTCATATGGCCGGCGCTCACCAGGAGGCCGGCCATAGGTATAGTGGGCAGCGCGGCAGTGGTGACAATACACAGATTCATGCAATGCATGAATCTGTGTATTGTCTTTCAGTGGCGGTGCGGGAGCGAGAGGGGGCGGCGCTCCGGCGCCCTCTATGGATGCACCGCCACTGACCGGGTCCCCAATTCCGGGAGATCAGGCGCAAAAAGGTGACTCGAGTATAAGCCGAGGGGGGCATTTTCAGCACAAAAAAAGTGCTGAAAAACTTGGCTTATACTCGAGTATATACGTTAATCACATTTGAAACGCTTAGATCTTCCCATGATATACGCCTTCGGGAACATTATAGCTACCTCCAACCTAAACATTTCCTTCAACAGCTCATAAGGGCCCAACCTACCCCATACACCTTGACCCCCTTTGAAAAAATTTGTAGGGCTACACCAGTAATATCCTTACTATACTCCTCAATAATTTTCATTAGGACACCCCCAGTGAGATCCTATCATCTCAAATAAGAAAAAGACCTGGGTAAACAGTTGGATCCAGAGGACTGGCAGATCATGACGATAGCCCTTACAAAGAGCTCTAGGAATGTTCTTACTCTAGAGAATGCATACAAGGTGTTCTATAGATGGTACTACACGCCTGCTAGGCTAGCTCGTTTTATCCCTTCCTACTCTCCTCATTGTTTCCGGGGCTGTTTACTGGAAGGTACAATGGCCCACATTTGGTGGACATGTCCAAAGGTATGTAGATTGTGGGTCAGGGTCTACACCCTCCTGGGCAATATGCTCCATTCCAACCTTAAAAAAGACCCCTATGAAGCCCTCCTATGTAAACCTATCCCTGAACTCCTCCGCCCGTAACGCCAATTAGCTCAACACCTTTTTAACCACTTCGCACCCGGGCCAATTCTGACACTTCGCTCCTACATGTAAAAAGCCTAATATTTTTGCTAGAAAATTACATATAACCCCCAAACACTATATATATATATATATATATATATGTTTTTTTAGCAAAGACCCTACAGAAAACAATGGCGGTCATTGCAACTTTTTATCTCGCACGGTATTTGCGCAATAATTTTTAAAACGCATTTTTTTGGGAAAAAAACGGTTTCATGAATTAAAAAATATTAAAACATTAAAGTTAGCCCAATTTTTTTGCATAATGTGAAAGATGAAGTTACGCCGAGTAAATAGATACCTAACATGTCACCCTTCAAAATTGCACACACTCATGGAATGGCGCCAAACTTCGGTACTTAAACATCCTCATGGGCGACGCTTTAAACATTTTTACTGGTCACATGTTTTGAGTTACAGAGGAGGTCTAGGGCTAGAATTATTGTTCTCACTCTAACGTTCGCTGTGATACCTCACATGTGTGTTCTGAACACCGTTTTCATATGTGGGCGGGACTTACGTATGCGTTCGCTTCTGCGTACGAGCTACCGGGGACAGGAGCGCTTTACTTTTTTTTTTTTTATTATTTATTGTTAATTTTACTTTAAAATTTTTACTTTGACACTTTAAAAAAAAAAAAAAAGATCACTTTTATTCCTATTACAAGGAATGTAAACATGCCTTGTAATAGGAATAAGCATGACAGGTCCTCTTTACAGTGAGATATGGGGTCAATAAGACCCCATATCTCACCTCTAGGCTGATAAGCCTGAAAAAAAAAAAAAAACGATCACCGCTTCCTAGCCGAAGCGGCAACGTTTTTTGAAATGCAGAGGCCGGGCGTGACGTCATAACATCGCGCCCGGCCTCCGAACGATCATAGAGACTCCGGCGACCATCTGATCCACCGGAAATCTCTATGGAAAGAAGCCGGGGCCGGCGGATCCTGTCACCGACTCACTGATCGCACAGGTGAGTCGGTAGAAGCACCGGAGGGCGGCGGGAGGGGGAGGACGTCCCCTCTCGCCGCCTGTAAGAACGATCAAGCGGCGGAACAGCCGCTATGATCGTTCTTACAGTACACAGTACACAGAATCGCCGGCTCTAAAAAACGATATCTGAATGATGCCTGTAGCTGCAACCATCATTCAGATATCCCGGCTCAAAGTCAAGGACGTCCATGGACGTCCTTGGGTGCGAAGTGGTTAATGCAACCAAGCTGACCATTGCTTTGATGCAGTGAAAAATCGTATGAACGATATTATGATTAATGAGAAACTGACGTCCCTTGCTTCTGATACGCACAATAAATTTCTCAGGGTTTGGCAACCAAGGATATCTTACGATCACCCCTAGGTTTAACACCCTACTTCTATCAATCTAATGGCCTCTGGATGCACCCCCCCCCCCCCCCCCGTGGACTCTTCCCTTTCTTTCCCTTCCTCTTCTTCCCTCTCCCCCCCCTTCTTCCTTTTTTTTTTCCCTCTTATACCCCCCCCCCCACCCCTCTCTTTGCGATTTACTCATTATATTTTCTGAGTAGACTCCTCCGTGACTCCTGATAACGAGTCAGTCTGATGGTTGCAGTGATATGGAACAAATCAGTCTAAACTATGGGGGAAAGAATCGTTACAAAGAAAAAACTTTACATTATTTTTTTTTTATCCTTTGAGTTTTATTCTTTGTTCCCTACTCAACATACAGTTGATACGAGAATGTATGCACCCTTTGTGTTGCTTTTTCTCTTTTTGTTATTATCGTTGCATTTGTGCCTATCGATCAACAAAATCTGGGACATTGACTGTCTTTTAATAATGTATCGTATCGCTACTATTTTTATTTAATTTTCCCCCCCCCTCTTCTTTTCTTTTTATACAAACAAATATTGTAATGTGTATACAGCATCCCTTTGTTGGGATCCTCTTCTCCACCTTATGTCTGATGTAACCATCATATTGTTGCACTTATTTGTTGTATTTACTTTTCTCTCAATAAACCTTTGTAAAGGAGAAACAGTGTGCCAGAATAGTGAAGTCATTTTTATTTTTTTTAAGGGAATGGATTAAAAGTAAAACATTTACAAAAATATATATATTTTTTTTTTTTATGTGCATTTTATTTATTTATTTATGAATGAAATTACTAATTTACAAAAAATTTGTTTTTGCTCCAGTGGCATCCTTTTTTCCCCCCTCCAATTAAACACATAGGGCCCAATTTACTAAAGGGAAAATTTTGTTTACATATTTTTTTTTTTAAACATCAAAGAATGAGAAACAGCGTGCCCATATAGTGTATAAATTTTTTAATCGGGATGGATTAAAACGAATACACTTGCAAAAGTAGATAAATATTTTTATTTTATTTTTTGCCATGCTTTGCCAATTCACTAAAGGGAAAAATTTGTTTACTTTTTTTACTTTACTTTTTTTTTTTTTTTTTTTAAACATCAAAGAATGAGAAACAGTGTGCCAGAATAGTGAAGTAATTTTTTAAAGGGAATGGATTAAAAGTAAAACATTTACAAAAATAAATTAATATTTTTTTCATGGGCATTTATTTTTTGGGATGAAATTACTAATTTACTGTATATGTTTTTGCTCCAATGTCATCCCTTTTCCCTCCAATTAAGCACATTACAAACAACTAATACACTTACAAAAATAAATAAATAAATTATTTTATTTTTACCGTAGTTTCATGTGCATTTTTTTTATATGAAAGAATTCCTAATTTATATTTTTTTGCTCCAATGGCACCTTTTTTTTTTTCCATTAGATGAAATTGATATTGCTCTCCCGACCAGCCATCATAGCATAGAAATTAAGAATGGCTTCTGCCTGCAAGTATCGGCCACTGACGCATTTTCACCCCACCCGCCAGGGCTTAACCACTTGCCGACTGCGCACTGTAGTTTTTACTGCTGCAGTGCGGGCCGGCTGCACAGAATGTGATTTTGCTTTGCCGGGTAGGGGGGCGTGCGCGCGCTCACCCGGCTGTGCTGTGACTGGCTCCAGCACATGCCAATCAACCAGTTCCTGGCCAATGACTTTGGCTGCTCTTCACACATGATTGCGGGCGGAAACATCGGGTAGGCGCACGCTCACCCGGTTGTGCTGTGACTGGCTCCAGCACATGCCTATCAACCAGTTCCTGGCCAATGACTTAGGCTGCTCTTCACACATGATTGCGGTAGGAAAACGTCGGGTACAGGGCGCGTGCGCCCGCTCACCCGGCTGTGCTGTGACTGGCTCCAGCACATGCCAATCAACCAGTTCCTGGCCAATGACTTAGGCTGCACTTCACACATGATTGCGGGCGGAAACGTCGGGTAGGGGGCGCGTGCGCCCACTCACCTGGCTGTGCTGTGACTGGCTCCAGCACATGCCAATCAACCAGTTCCTGGCCAATGACTTAGGCTGCTCTTCACACATGATTGCAGGCGGAAACGTCGGGTAGGGGGCAAGTGCACCCGCTCACCCGGCTGTGCTGTGACTGGCTCCAGCACATGCCAATCAACTAGTTCCTGGCCAATGACTTAGGCTGCACTTCACACATGATTGCGGGCCAAAACGTCGGGTAGGGGGCACGTGCGCCCACTCACCTGGCTGTGCTGTGACTGGCTCCAGCACATGCCAATCAACCAGTTCCTGGCCAATGACTTAGGCTGCTCTTCACACATGATTGCGGGCGGAAACGTCGGTTACTGGGCGCGTGCGCCCGCTCACCCGGCTGTGCTGTGGCTGGCTCCAGCACATGCCAATCAACCAGTTCCTGGCCAATGACTTAAGCTGCTCTTCACACATGATTGCAGGCGGAAACGTCGGGTAGGGGGTGCGTGCACCCGCTCACCCGGCTGTGCTGTGACTGGCTCCAGCACATGCCAATCAACCAGTTCCTGGCCAATGACTTAGGCTGCACTTCACACATGATTGCGGGCGGAAACGTCGGGTAGGGGGCGCGTGCGCCCACTCACCTGGCTGTGCTGTGACTGGCTCCAGCACATGCCAATCAACCAGTTCCTGGCCAATGACTTAGGCTGCTCTTCACACATGATTGCAGGCGGAAACGTCGGGTAGGGGGCAAGTGCGCCCGCTCACCCGGCTGTGCTGTGACTGGCTCCAGCACATGCCAATCAACCAGTTCCTGGCCAATGACTTAGGCTGCACTTCACACATGATTGCGGGCCGAAACGTCGGGTAGGGGGCACGTGCGCCCACTCACCTGGCTGTGCTGTGACTGGCTCCAGCACATGCCAATAAACCAGTTCCTGGCCAATGACTTAGGCTGCTCTTCACACATGATTGCGGGCGGAAACGTCGGTTACTGGGCGCGTGCGCCCGCTCACCCGGCTGTGCTGTGGCTGGCTCCAGCACATGCCAATCAACCAGTTCCTGGCCAATGACTTAGGCTGCTCTTCACACATGATTGCAGGCGGAAACGTCGGGTAGGGGGTGCGTGCACCCGCTCACCCGGCTGTGCTGTGACTGGCTCCAGCACATGCCAATCAACCAGTTCCTGGCCAATGACTTAGGCTGCTCTTCACACATGATTGCGGGCGGAAACGTCGGTTACGGGGCGAGTGCGCCCGCTCACCCGGCAGTGCTGTGGTTGGCTCCAGCACATGCCAATCTACCAGTTCCTGGCCAATGACTTAGGCTGCTCTTCACATATGATTGCAGGCCGAAACGTCGGGTAGGGGGCGCGTGCGCCCACTCACCTGGCTGTGCTGTGACTGGCTCCAGCACATGCCTATCAACCAGTTCCTGGCCAATGACTTAGGCTGCTCTTCACACATGATTGCGGGAGGAAAACGTCGGGTACAGGGCGCGTGCGCCCGCTCACCCGGCTGTGCTGTGACTGGCTCCAGCACATGCCAATCAACCAGTTCCTGGCCAATGACTTAGGCTGCACTTCACACATGATTGCGGGCGGAAACGTCGGGTAGGGGGCGCGTGCGCCCACTCACCTGGCTGTGCTGTGACTGGCTCCAGCACATGCCAATCAACCAGTTCCTGGCCAATGACTTAGGCTGCTCTTCACACATGATTGCAGGCGGAAACGTCGGGTAGGGGGCAAGTGCACCCGCTCACCCGGCTGTGCTGTGACTGGCTCCAGCACATGCCAATCAACTAGTTCCTGGCCAATGACTTAGGCTGCACTTCACACATGATTGCGGGCCAAAACGTCGGGTAGGGGGCACGTGCGCCCACTCACCTGGCTGTGCTGTGACTGGCTCCAGCACATGCCAATCAACCAGTTCCTGGCCAATGACTTAGGCTGCTCTTCACACATGATTGCGGGCGGAAACGTCGGTTACTGGGCGCGTGCGCCCGCTCACCCGGCTGTGCTGTGGCTGGCTCCAGCACATGCCAATCAACCAGTTCCTGGCCAATGACTTAAGCTGCTCTTCACACATGATTGCAGGCGGAAACGTCGGGTAGGGGGTGCGTGCACCCGCTCACCCGGCTGTGCTGTGACTGGCTCCAGCACATGCCAATCAACCAGTTCCTGGCCAATGACTTAGGCTGCACTTCACACATGATTGCGGGCGGAAACGTCGGGTAGGGGGCGCGTGCGCCCACTCACCTGGCTGTGCTGTGACTGGCTCCAGCACATGCCAATCAACCAGTTCCTGGCCAATGACTTAGGCTGCTCTTCACACATGATTGCAGGCGGAAACGTCGGGTAGGGGGCAAGTGCGCCCGCTCACCCGGCTGTGCTGTGACTGGCTCCAGCACATGCCAATCAACCAGTTCCTGGCCAATGACTTAGGCTGCACTTCACACATGATTGCGGGCCGAAACGTCGGGTAGGGGGCACGTGCGCCCACTCACCTGGCTGTGCTGTGACTGGCTCCAGCACATGCCAATAAACCAGTTCCTGGCCAATGACTTAGGCTGCTCTTCACACATGATTGCGGGCGGAAACGTCGGTTACTGGGCGCGTGCGCCCGCTCACCCGGCTGTGCTGTGGCTGGCTCCAGCACATGCCAATCAACCAGTTCCTGGCCAATGACTTAGGCTGCTCTTCACACATGATTGCAGGCGGAAACGTCGGGTAGGGGGTGCGTGCACCCGCTCACCCGGCTGTGCTGTGACTGGCTCCAGCACATGCCAATCAACCAGTTCCTGGCCAATGACTTAGGCTGCTCTTCACACATGATTGCGGGCGGAAACGTCGGGTAGGGGGCAAGTGCGCCCGCTCACCCGGCTGTGCTGTGACTGGCTCCAGCACATGCCAATCAACCAGTTCCTGGCCAATGACTTAGGCTGCACTTCACACATGATTGCGGGCGGAAACGTCGGGTAGGGGGCGCGTGCGCCCACTCACCTGGCTGTGCTGTGACTGGCTCCAGCACATGCCAATCAACCAGTTCCTGGCCAATGACTTAGGCTGCTCTTCACACATGATTGCAGGCGGAAACGTCGGGTAGGGGGCAAGTGCGCCCGCTCACCCGGCTGTGCTGTGACTGGCTCCAGCACATGCCAATCAACCAGTTCCTGGCCAATGACTTAGGCTGCACTTCACACATGATTGCGGGCCGAAACGTCGGGTAGGGGGCACGTGCGCCCACTCACCTGGCTGTGCTGTGACTGGCTCCAGCACATGCCAATAAACCAGTTCCTGGCCAATGACTTAGGCTGCTCTTCACACATGATTGCGGGCGGAAACGTCGGTTACTGGGCGCGTGCGCCCGCTCACCCGGCTGTGCTGTGGCTGGCTCCAGCACATGCCAATCAACCAGTTCCTGGCCAATGACTTAGGCTGCTCTTCACACATGATTGCAGGCGGAAACGTTGGGTAGGGGGTGCGTGCACCCGCTCACCCGGCTGTGCTGTGACTGGCTCCAGCACATGCCAATCAACCAGTTCCTGGCCAATGACTTAGGCTGCTCTTCACACATGATTGCGGGCGGAAACGTTGGTTACGGGGCGAGTGCGCCCGCTCACCCGGCAGTGCTGTGGTTGGCTCCAGCACATGCCAATCTACCAGTTCCTGGCCAATGACTTAGGCTGCTCTTCACATATGATTGCAGGCCGAAACGTCGGGTAGGGGGCGCGTGCGCCCACTCACCTGGCTGTGCTGTGACTGGCTCCAGCACATGCCAATCAACCAGTTCCTGGCCAATGACTTAGGCTGCTCTTCACACATGATTGCGGGAGGAAACGTCGGGTACGGGGCGCGTACGCCTGCTCACCCGGCTGTGCTGTGACTGGCTCCAGCACATGCCAATCAACCAGTTCCTGGCCAATGACTTAGGCTGCACTTCACACATGATTGCGGGCAGAAACGTCGGGTAGGGGGCGCGTGTGCCCACTCACCTGGCTGTGCTGTGACTGGCTCCAGCACATGCCAATCAACCAGTTCCTGGCCAATGACTTAGGCTGCTCTTCACACATGATTGCGGGCGGAAACGTCGGGTAGGGGGCAAGTGCGCCCGCTCACCCGGCTGTACTGTGACTGGCTCCAGCACATGCCAATCAACCAGTTCCTGGCCAATGACTTAGGCTGCACTTCACACATGATTGCAGGCCAAAACGTCGGGTAGGGGGCGCGTGCGCCCACTCACCTGGCTGTGCTGTGACTGGCTCCAGCACATGCCAATCAACCAGTTCCTGGCCAATGACTTAGGCTGCTCTTCACACATGATTGCGGGCGGAAACGTCGGGTAGGGGGCGCGTGCGCCCCCTCACCTGGCTGTGCTGTGACTAGCTCCAGCACATGCCAATCAACCAGCTCCTGGCCAATGACTTAGGCTGCTCTTCACACATGATTGCGGGCGGAATCGCCACGATTCCGCCACACGATTTCAAATGGCTGCAAAACACGGGATCAATTCACTAAAGGGCAAAACTAGTTTACTTTTTTTTTTAAAAACATCAACGAATGAAAAACAGCGTGCCAGAATAGTGAAGTATTTTTTTTTTAAGGGAATGGATTAAAAGTAAAACATTTACAAAAATAAATAAATATTTTTTTTAATGTGCATTTTTTATTTCTTTTTTTTGATAAAATTACTAATTTACTGTATATTTTTCTGTCAATGGCATCCTTTTTCCCCCCCCCCTTCAAGTTAAAGTGACACTGCTCTTCTGACCAGCCATCATAGCAAATTAATAAAGATCAGCTTCAGCCTGAAAGGCGCCACCCACTGACGCATTTCGCCTCACCCACCGGGGCTTAAAGGGTAACTCCACTTTCATGGGAAAGAAAATATAATTTTAAAAAAAAGAATCTAGCGTATACAATTGCTACACAGGTCATTTCGTAATTGAATTATTATTGAATTATTATTGGATGTAAACCCGAATTTTTTTTTTTGCTGTCACAATGTAGTGTATAAGATTTCCTATCATCTGTGCCACAAAGAGTTATTCCAGCTCTGAGCAATCCTCTTTTCTTTTTTCAGTAAGATAAACGGACAAACAGGAGAACTTTTGTCCGTTCCGCCCTCTTGCTGTGAGTGACAGGTTATTTACAGATCTCGTGCACTAAGCCTGAGACAGGCATTCTTTTATAATTCCCACCACCACTCCTTTTTCTGAAGTCATGTGGTTACTTTTCTCGATTTTGACTGGATGTTAGTGATCATAGCAGAAGTTCAGTGTAAGGAATACACAGGAGAAAATGCATGTTGACAAGGGGAGTGTAGAGGTGGGCGGGGAGTCTACTGACATCACGACTCCACACACCGAGCTCCAGACAACAGATCCACCCACAGAATCTGCAGTTTTTCAGTTCTTATAACAGACAGAGGGGAGACATTTGACAGATAAGGATACATGCAGGAGGCATCTATATCCTTCTAGATCAGCACTATGGCAGTAGTTTAGAAAGGATGAGAGTGGCTTTACATCCACTTTAAAAATTACCTTTCCTTTTCAATTTTGCAGCCGCTGTAATTTTCTGTAAATGCAATATGGCCACCTGGAGGTGTGCAGAAGGTCCCCCCAGAAACATAATTTTCTTGTGTGATTGGCTCACTGATTTTCCCAGAAGTCTACACTAAGATACAAGTCAGATTTTTGGCATCCCCTGCAACAAAATGTCATTTTTGGTGAGATACGCCCAATAGGAAATCAGGTCTAAAGGGATGCAGACCCTGCAATTTTCCTCATTAGAGCCCTACAGGTGCAGCAGCTGGATGATAATCATGAAACCACTCTGTACATGGGCACAGAGGAACAGAAGGTCTGGCTCATAGTCTCCGCTCTATTTCATCCCAAAGGTGTTCTGGGTGTTCTATCAGGTTGAAGGAAGGCCAGTCAAGTTCCTCCACCCCAAACTCGCTCATCCATGTCTTTATGGACCTTGCTTTGTGCACTGGTGGAGGAGCACAGACACACATGGGGCATGGGAGCTAAATACCCCACACCTATATGCAGGGCCGCCATCAGGAATTTTGGGGCCCCTTACACAGCTTCAGGCATGGGCCCCCTGGAGCTGCCTGAAGCTGTGTAAGGTGCTGCCACCGCAAATTGTTGAGGTCGGGGGGGGGGCTTTGGGTGCTGACGAACAAAAAAAAAAAAGGGGGGTTGCCCCCTGGGACCTCCTGGCCTCTGGGCCCCTTACAAAAAAAAAATGTATAAAAAAAAATTATAAAAAAAAAGGGGTGTTGCCATCCGGGGCCCTGGGGACCTCCGGGCCTCTGGAAACCTCTGGGCCCCTTACAGAAAAAAAGGTGGTTGCCATCCAGGGACCTCCGGGCCCCTTACAAAAAAAATTATAAAAAAAAGGGGGTTGCCATCCGGGCCCCTTACAGGTGTACTGCCTGTACCCCCCTGATGGCGGCCCTGCCTATATGGATGTAATCAGCACATGACCTGCAGTAGAGTCGCGGACGAGGACCTACCATGGTTCACATCCTTTTTGGAAAACAGATCCCAGACAGTGAAACTGGGAGCCTTCACCTCGGCACAACGCATAAATACATGCGGAGTCCCTCAAGGATCACCCCTGTCACCGGTACTCTTCAACATCTACCTCCGGCCACTCCTAAAAATCATCAGTGAACAGGACCTACGTTATCACTCCTATGCAGACGACACCCAACTTTACTTTCGCATCAACAACAAAAAAGAACAATATTACGGGCTGGAAAAATGCTTTACATTAATCAACAATTGGATGACAGAGAGCTCCCTCAAGCTTAATGCATCCAAAACAGAACTTTTCATTTTCCACGCTAACCGAAAGAAAAACACCAGGACCACATGGACACCACCCACCATCCTTGGACAAAACATAACCCCAAGCACCAAAGTAAAAAGCCTGGGAGTTATCTTTAACTCAGACATGACTATGGACGCACAAATAGGATCAGTAGTCAGCGGATCCCACCACCTTCTCCGCCTGCTACGAAGACTTATCCCTTTCATCCCAGAAAAAGACAGAGTAGTAGTAGTCGGAACCATCATCAATTCCCGGCTTGACTACGCAAACTCCCTTTATCTAGGACTTCCCAAATACCAGATTGCACGTCTACAAGTCATCCAAAACACAGCGGCCAGACTGGTAACAGGGAAAAAACCCTGGGAATTAATCACACCATCCCTGAGAAGCCTCCACTGGCTATCCGTAAAGGATCGGGTCACATTCAAGACCCTCTGCCTCAGCCACAAATGTGCACAAGGAAAGGCACCACAATATCTATGCGAAAAAATTAAACACAACACCACTACTCGTGACCTTCGATCAACCAACCAAAACCTCCTCCATATCCCCAAGACTCGCTACAAAGCCAAGGGAGAACGAAGGTTTGCTGTCCAAGGACCAAGACTATGGAATGCGCTACCCATGAACATGCGCATGGAAGAAAACCACCGAGCCTTCCGGAAAAAACTAAAGACCCATCTCTTCTAAGGATCTCAACGACACTGGATGCCAAGCGCCTTGAGGCGATTTAGTTCGCAATTGTAGCGCTATACAAGTTCTCACTCACTCACACACACACACACACCTGCACCCTGGAAGAGTAGACCTGCACCCTGGAAGAGCTGGCTGTAGTCTTTCTATCCCTTATGGAGGTGGGGGGCTAGGGAGGATTAAAGAAGGCCTTGTAGGCTAGGCCAGGAGTTGCCTGTGTCAGGTTGCTTCCTTGGAGGGTCTCGGGAGACAAGGAGGGGACTAGAGAGAGCCCAGTCCTATGAGTACAAATGACCTGGGGGAGAGAGAGACTATAAGGAGATGGCTGCTGAGGTGCTGCATGTGCTATCACATGTGTCTACTGCGGATCGTCCACCAAATGTGATTGACTGCGTATGTAAAGTGACTGTGATGTGACTGTTATGCCGTTTCCTGAATTCCACCAGTAAAGTGTAGCAAATCACTTTTATGTGTGGACATTCCTTCCTTTGGGGATATGAAGGTCAATGGCTGGGAATGTCTCTGGAGGCCTCTGGCATGGAGTAGGGCACAAGATGGCGAAGGGTTCGGTCTCAGCAGGACGGACAGTGATCTTCCAGCAGAACAGGATCAGGGGGTAGGGACTTTAGCTCTTGGCACCAAATGCAGCCAACCAGGAAGCGTAGCTACTATAAGACAGGAAATGTGTTACTGGCAGGATCACCGGGTAAAAAAAAATTGAAAAAGAGAAGCCAGACAAAACAGAAAGCTAACGCAGCCACCGCATCTAAGGACTGGTATTCTGCAATATGGGACATTTTTGTCTTTGGATTCAGACACACTTTAAAGTGGAGCTCCACCCTATTTTTAAACATTATCTTAATCAAACTGCAGCAATATATATAATAAGTGACAAACGGAAGTTTTTTTTTTTTTTGTTTACGGTACCTGTTTAGCCCTTTCCATACCAGGCTTTTTATACCACTTCCATACCGGCCTATTCTGGCACTTCTCTCCTACATGTACAAATCATCATTCTTTTGCTAGAAAATTACTTAGAACCCCCAAACATTATATATGTTTTTTTTAGCAGACACCCTAGGGAATAAAATGACGGTCATTGCAACTTTTTATCTTGCACGGTATTTGCGCAATAATTTTTCAAACGCCTTTTTTTGGGGAAAAAATAGGATTTTTTACTCACCGTAAAATCCTTTTCTCTGAGTCCATGGACCGACACAGCTTCTCTATTGACAAAGTGGGTATTATCCGTTAATTAGGAGTGACTAGGCAGAAAAACTTGTAAAAAGTGTTGCATCACACCTTCTACAGTACCGCCCAGGGGGAGGACCCTCTGGGTATACCCTCTCAGTCTGCATCTTCGCAGATCAGTTCGTCAAAAAGCAGTACAAACTTAAAAGGAGGGGTGGGTGCTGTGTCGGTCCATGGACTCAGAGAAAAGGATTTTACGGTGAGTAAAAAATCCTATTTACTCTTTCGTCCATGGACCGACACAGCTTCTCTATTGACAAAGTGGGACGTCCCAAAGCAGTGTCAGAGAAAAAACGAGGGGTGGTAACAGCATAAAAACAAACTTCACCCCAAAACACAAAACAGCACTCCTCCAACGGAGGAGTTGCAACTCTAAACAGCCGCCTGCAAAACCTTGCGGCCGAAAGAGGCATCCGAAGATGCACCTACATCAACTTTGTAGAATTTTGTGAAAGTGTGAGCGGACGACCAAGTCGCCGCTTTACATAGTTGGGAAACAGACGCTTGATGTCGGAAAGCCCAAGAGGCACCTATTGCCCTGGTCGAATGCGCCGTGACAGGAAAGGGGGGTGCCTGACCCTTTAAGGCGTAAGCCTGGATTACTATCTGTCGGATCCACCTAGAGATGGTGGCCGATGAGACTGCTTGGCCCTTCTTGGGACCAGCCACCGAAACAAACAGTGAGTCTGACTTCCGGAACAGGGAAGTAGCAGATATGTATACTCTCAAAGCTCGGACAACGTCCAAGGAATGCAACGCCGACTCCTTAGGATTCGACGGCTGAGGACACAAGGATGGAAGTACAATGTCTTCGTTGAGATGAAAAGCCGAAACGACTTTCGGAAGAAAGGAAGGCTGCGGCCGCAGCACCACCTTATCCTTGTGGAAAATCAAATAGGGAGCCTTGCAGGACAGGGCTGCCAGCTCAGAGACTCATCTAACTGACGTAACAGCCACCAAAAAGACCACCTTCTGAGAAAGTGTCAACAGGGGAATATCTCTAATATTCTCAAACGGTGCCTTCTGAAGCACCGAGAGGACCAGGTTCAAGTCCCACGGAGGTAACGGGGGGCGGACCGGAGGGGCCACATGTCGAACCCTCTGCACAAATGTACTCACGAGAGAGTGAGTCGCCAGGGGTCGCTGAAAAAAGACAGCCAGGGCAGATATCTGTCCCTTAATCGTACTTAGGGCAAGCCTTTGGTCTACCCCATGCTGTAAAAACCAGCAGGATTCTGGAAACCAAATAGGTACGCGGATGCCATTTCATTTCCTCACACATGGAGATGTAGGCCCTCCAAGTGCGGTGATAGACCTTCCTAGAGGACGGTTTCCGAGCACTTCTCATAGTAGAGATTACTGAGTCTGACAGGCCCCGATCTCTCAGTACCTGGTTCTCAACAGCCATGCCGTTAAAGCCAATGACTGTAAAGCAGGATGGAATATGGGACCTTGCGATAGCAGGTCCTTCCGTAGTGGTAGGCGCCAGGGGACGTCTGCTACTAGACGTACTAGATCGGCATACCAAGGACGCTGAGGCCAATCTGGAGCGATTAGGATCATTGGAATTCCCTCTGCCTCCACTCTGCGGAGCAGAAGAGGAAGAAGCCTTAAGGGAGGGAAGGCATAGATTAGCCGATACTGACCCCACGATGCTACCAACGCGTCCGTTGCGTCTGCCCATGGGTCTCTTGACAGGGCCACAAACCTCAATACCTTCCGTTTGAGTCGGGAAGCCAGAAGATCTACGTCTGGTGTGCCCCATCTTTGGCAGAGGAGTTGGAACACCTCCGGGTGTAAGGACCATTCTCCCTGGTCCAGCATCTGGCGGCTCAGGTAGTCCGCCTGCCAGTTTTCCACACCCGGAATGTACACGGCCGACAGTGCCGGTACTCTCCTCTCTGCCCACTTCAGGATGCGAGCGATCTCCGATGCTGCAGCTGAGCTTCTTGTTCCTCCTTGATGATTGACATATGCCACTGCTGTGGCGTTGTCTGACTGGATCCTGACTGGACGCCCTTGCAGTCTCTGAGACCATTTGAAGAGGCACAGCTTCATCGCCCGGATCTCCAGGACATTGATCGGCAGGAGGGCTTCCTCTGGGGTCCAGCGACCTTGCGCCGACTGGACACCCCAGACTCCCCCCCAACCTGTAAGGCTGGCGTCCGTCGTGATCACTATCCAGTAAACCGGAAGAAATGACTTCCCGGCCATTAGAGCCGGTGCTGTCAGCCACCATACCAGGGATCTCCTGACTAGGTGGCTCACTCGGATTTGATAATCCAGAGATGAAGGGCATCTGTTCCATCTGGACAGAACTTCCTTCTGTAACACTCGAGTGTGGTATTGAGCATATGGGACCGCCTCGAAGGAGGCTACCATGAGGCCCAACACTCGCATGCAAAAACGGAGTGACGACCAATTCCTGGAAGTCAGCTGCCGTACTGCAGCCCGGAGGGTCTGCAACTTCTCCACAGGGAGGAATACCTTTGCCTCTGAGGAATCCAGAATCAACCCCAGGTACACTAGGCGTTGAGTGGGCACCAATACTGACTTTTGCGTGTTTAGTATCCAACCACAGTCTCGAAGAGTCTGACAGGTAATGGACACGCTTACCTCTAATTCTGAGCTTGAAGGGGCCTTCAGCAGAATGTCGTCCAAGTAACCTGTGATAGCGATACCCCGCTGTCTTAGAAGTGCCAGAATCGGAGCGAGCACCTTGGTGAACGTCCTGGGTGCTGAGGCAAGGCCAAACGGGAGGGCCACAAATTGGTAGTGGTTCTTCCCGATAGCAAATCGCAGAAACCTCTGGTGTCTGGAGTATATGGGGACATGCAGGTATGCGTCCTTGATGTCCAAGGAGGCCAGAAAGTCCCCCGGATGGAGAGCCGTGACTACGGATCGAACCGACTCCATCCGAAATCTTTGTACCTTCACAAAGCAATTGAGGGCTCTGAGATCCAAGATTGGACGAACCCCCTCCTTCTTTGGCACAATGAACAGATTTGAGTAAAAACCCTGACCCCGTTCCTGTTCTGGAACTGGAATAACTACCCCGCGTTCCAGTAGACCCTGGACCGCCCCATACAGGGCCTCCCGACGGGTCGGTAGTAGCTGGAGATTGGAGGTGATGAATCTGTCTGGTGGACAAGAGAGAAATTCTATCTTGTAGCCTGAGGAGATTACTTCGCAAACCCACCTGTCGGAGACTAGAGCAGTCCACTGAGTCGCGAATTTTCGAAGACGTCCCCCCACCCGAGAGCTGGGTGGGGCAGACCTTCATGTGGACGCAGATTTGTCCGCAGGCTTGTTGGGTCTGCGGGACCAAGGACGCTTTTGTCCTTGGGCAGGCGCTTTATCGGCCTGGGGTCTTTTCCCTGTCGCCTTAAGGGGGCGAAAAAAACGCTTACGTGCAGTAAAGGAGGGCCCTTGCCCTTGGCGTGGTCCCTTACCCTTGCTAGTTTGGGGAAGCAAAGTGCTTTTACCTCCTGTGGCATCCTTGATGATGTCATCCAGAGAAGCCCCAAAAAGTCTGTCGCCCTTAAAAGGCAGATCCAATAGGGCTTTCTTGGAAGTCTGGTCCGCAGACCAGCCCTTTAGCCAGATCAGGCGGCGTATTTATACTGCATAAACCAAAGCTCTTGACAGCAGGGGAATAGTATCCATGTCTGACTCGCAGACAAACTTAAGGCCCTGGACCAACTGGTCGGCCAAAGTTATCTCATTAGGAGGAGCATCTCGCTCCTTTAACCCCTGGAGTAGCAATTTTGCCCATTCAGTAAGTGTCTGAGACACTAGGGCCCCCGCCAATGCCGGGCGTACTGCCGAGCCTACCACTGAGTATAGGTAGCGAGCGAGTGCTTCAGCCTTCTTATCCACAGGGTCCTTGAAAACAGGAGCCCCTTCTACTGGAATAGTGGTGGCTCTATTAAGTCTGGACACCGAAGGGTCCACTATAGGGGGAGAGGTCCATATCTTCAGAAAACTCTCCTCAAAGGGGTACCGTACTGCAAACCTCTTTGGGGCTGTAAAGACCCTCAGTGGGTTCTCCCATTCCTTGTATAAGAGTTTGTCAAAATAAGACACACAAGGGAACACCTTAGCAGTGCGGGCAGGTTTACGAAACCCAAAGGGGACTGGAGTATCTGCTACTTCTTCAGTCCTTTCCAACTTTAGCGTATCCCGCACTGCAGTAATAAGGTCAGATACCAAAGCCGTCTCGCGTACTGACCTGGACTTGGAGTCCTCCTCACTGTCCGATCGGTCACGGTCTGCAGTCTCTGATGCATCAGAATCTGGGCCATGAGCCGTAGCTGGACCTGGTTCTGCATCAGAAATATCCCCAGAAGATTGCAGGGGACGGGGGCGTTTATTACCCCCTGTATTCCCGTGTGCTGCTTCCACCCTGGCAGCAAACGCCTCTAGGATTGCCGACATAGCGTCCATAGACACCTCAGGGACACCAGCTGCTAAATCTGGTGTTTCAGGGGAGAAGACATCTGGCTCAGATGCCATGCTGACCACACGCTGACACTCACAGGGCTCCAGGCAAGATATCAATAGGCCACCCTCCTGCGCTGCAGAGATGCTGGGTTACCCAGAGGAATCACCACCCTGGATAGGTACTGTTATGCTGCGCCTGTGATGCTGTCCCCTTGCTGCTGTGTCAGTCTGCTTCTTTTATCAGCACTTCCTGTGTGAATTTTCGCGCCAGTGTAATGCACCCTAGAGGCCGGAGGCTCTCGCAAAATAGTTGCCAAAACTGTCTGTATGGAAGATAATGTGGGCTCTAAGAAAATGGCCGCCGACAGAAGATAGAGGTCAGGCAGCCATAGCCCACAAAAAGATGGCCGCCGAACGGCAATATCTGCATACAGGGTGGACAAACATGGCCGCCGATCACCTGATAGGGGCCAGTGGGTGTGGCCGAACCACAGGAAGATGGCCGCCAGGCAGTTACAAGAGGCCAAACTTGGCATGGACCACCTCAAAATGGCCGCCGACAGCATGGAGACACAGAAACACAGGTAAGCAAAAATGACATTTCTTTTAAATGTTAGTTACAGCCAGCCCCGCTCCAGTGGGACCCCCTAGGTGACCCCCAGCACCCAGCAACCTTTAGCTAGAAGCCCAGGGAGGAGGGAAAGGCAGGGAGAGAGGGAAGAAAGGGGCCACAACCACTTACTTGATCTCTCCAGGAATGTCCAGCTAAATCACCCAGCCGAGGCAGGGGAGTTTTACTTACCTATCCTGCATGTATTCTGCTGGAAGACATTCCAAACAGATCATCTTCCGCGCACGGAAGGTGACTGTTGGCCAGGCATGCTGTGATTGGACCCAGAAGGGACGATCATATGTATGCCCTGGAGCATGACGCTCACCGGACAGGCTGCTGCGACTCGGCCGTAAGGTCAGCCGAAGCTGAGCGGTCCGATGCAAGCCTTGGAGCGTAAGCTCACCGGCCAGGCTGCTGCGACTCGGCCGTAAGGTCAGCCGAAGCTGAGCGGTCCGATGCAGGCCCTGGAGCGTAGGCTCACCGGCCACCCGTGGAGCGACAGGCATGTCGTGGAAAACCCAGCGCGTAGCTAGGGTCGGCACACGCTCGATGGCCGAAACTGGGGAGACTACAAGGAACGAGGATCCAGCCTGTCACCCAGTCGGCAGTTGATCGAAGATCGCAGGAAACAACAAATGTCGCAAAAAAAAAATATATATATATATATATCTTTTTTCCCCGGACCAATGGGCCCGAAGGGAGCCATGTCCTACTCCTTGCTAGACAGAAAAAAACTGATCTGCGATGTGCAGACTGAGAGGGTATACCCAGAGGGTCCGCCCCCTGGGCGGTACTGTAGAAGGTGTGATGCAACACTTTTTACAAGTTTTTCTGCCTAGTCACTCCTAATTAACGGATAATACCCACTTTGTCAATAGAGAAGCTGTGTCGGTCCATGGACGAAAGAGTAAAAATGGTTTCATGAATTAAAAAATAACAAAACAGTAAAGTTAGCCCAATTTTTTTATAAAATATGAAAGCTTATGTTACGCAGAGTAAATAGATACCTAACATGTCACGCTTTAAAATTGCGCACACTCATGGAATGGTGCCAAACTTCGGTACTTAAAAATCTCCATAGGCGACGCTTTAAATTTTTTTACAGGTTACCAGGTTAGAGTTACAGAGGATGTCTAGTGCTAGAATTGTTGCATGCGCTCTAACGCACGCGTCGATACCTCACATATGTGGTTTGAACGGCGTTTACATATGTGGGCGGGACTTACGTGTGCGTTTGCTTCTGAGCGCGAGCTACGGGGGACAGGGGCGTTTTAAAAAAATATATATATTATTTTATTTTAATTTTTTTTACACTTTTGTTTACACTTTTTTTTTTTTTATCACTTTTATTTCTATTACAAGGAATGTAAACATCCCTTGTAATAGGAATGGTGTGTGACAGGTCCTCTTTATGGAGAGACGCGGGGTCAATAAGACCCCACATCTCTCCTACAGGCTGGAAAGCATGAGATCGTGAAAAAAAATTCACGATCTCATGCTTACTACCCGGGCGTGACGTCATCACATCGCGCCCGGGCCTCCGATGGTTATAGAGATCACTGGTGACCATCTGTTTACCAGTCATCTCTATGCTCGTCATGTGACCACCGGCACAGGACGATTCTTTCTCCGTGCCCCCGATGGCACGGGAGAGCCCGGAGAAGCACCGGATGGCGGCGGGAGGGGGGGATGTCCCCTCCTGCCGCCTATAAGAACGATCAAGCGGCGGAACCGCCGCTATGATCATTCTTATGGTGCGCAGAATCGCCGGCTGTAGAGAAGGATATCTGAATGATGCCTCTAGCTGCAGGTATCATTCAGATATTCCTCCACAAACCCAGGACGTCATATGACGCCCACCCGGAGGGAGAGAGGGTTCCTGCCGGCGTCATTTTACAATGATATAGGCGGGTATTCTGCGGCTATTTTGTCATTTCCTTTACCCGCAATGTCTCATGGGAGCTTGTGTCATTGCTCCCAGGAGTCATTGCGGAGGCCTGCTGCGAGTTATCGCGGGATTTAGAATAGCGTAAGTGACGCGATGCTCTCTTCTCCTCTCCCATTACTCTTAGATCTCTGCCGGCTTCTGACAATGTTTTTGTTTTCTTCGTTGCCATCACAACGGGATGGGGCACTTTCCGACGCCGCCGCCCGTTGTGATGGCAACCCGAGAGGTTGACGGCGCTGGAATGGGGGGGGGGGGAACGGGACGGGCGGTGCATGATGGGCGCAGATCGTCATCAGTATCCAGGAAGTAAGCACTTGTGGGCTTCACATGCCCACAAGCAAAATGAGAACGTCGGAGAACAATTTTTAAAAGGTACTTTCTACAAAAACTCGGGAGAACGGCGGCGGATTGTTATACAGTAAGCGAACATAGATATACAGTATGATTGCCTAATGAAAGATATTACTTTTAAAAATTGCTCTATGTAGTTGGAGCCCCGCTTTACGCCAACGCTGTATCCTGGCAAGGCCCAGGCCTAGGGCAGAACTTTGCAGGGGGGCAGCATGGAAAGAGTCCCCGCCGGCTTGCGCTACAGTAGATAGAGTAAGGGAGGGTTATAGCCCGGGTCAGTTTATTTTTTACCATCCCTTTCCAATTCCAGAGATTTCCCATCACTTCCTGCCCCATAGCCAAACAGGAAGTGAGAGGAAATCTATGCAAATGAAGGGAATCCATTGCCCCCCCCCAAAGCCCCTCAGAACTAGTGTCCCCACTCGAAAATTTCAGGGTGGGTCTTAAACAGCAAAGGGTGTGGCCTTGACAGAAAGGGGTGGGTCATATTTAAATTAGGGGGTGCACGAGATTAGTCAGGCCTAGGGCAGCGCAAAACCTAAATACACTACTGCTTTAAGCCCAGACCTCGGTGAGGAGCCAACATCCTTCCTGCGTAGAGTCGTCTGTCTTGGCTCACAATGTAAGGATTCCATTGATGTTCCCGCACCTGGGAAAGCTCAGAAGCATTTCTCTGGAGGATGAAGTGTACTCTCTTATGGAGAATGAAGAAAGACCTTTCACTTTATAAAGCGGAGTATGAGAGAGTCAACCTGAAGCCGGATGTCTGCTGTGAGCTATATTTCATTGTATAGACTTCAAAGGTTTATACTGTATTTGCTTCAATCTGTTACATTTTCTTAAAAAGAAGATGAATATGTTTCGGCAAAATGTTTTATTCCTTATACTAAAATTGTGCAGATATTTCTGGTGTGCTTAAAGGGGTTGTAAAGGTTTGTTTTTTATTTTCTAAATAGGTTCCTTTAAGCTAGTGCATTGTTGGTTCACTTACCTTTTCCTTCGATTTCCCTTCTATATGTGTTTTTTCTTTGTCTGAATTTCTCACTTCCTGTTCCTCCTTAGTAAGCTTGCCCCCATCATCCGAGCCGTTCTGGCTGGGGGTTAGTCAGCATGCTCGCCCCCTCCCTTGGGACTACATCCCTGCGGGGAGACGCTGTGAACACAGATACCGACCGGTGATGAGCAAAACACAGACTTGAATTTTGTACATCTTTCTGAAAATATCTGCATGTTCCATTGAGTATAGACTTCCCTTGAGCAATGTATGTACAGTATATGATCAAAAGTTGTAGACACTTCACCATCACCCCTATATGAGCTTGTTGGAAATCCCATTCCAAAACCATGGAAATTAATATGGAGTTGTGCCTCTTCCCCAATGGCCATTCATCTGGTGTTGTGCCCCTTACCACATGGTTATTCGTATGGAGTTGTGCCCCTTGCCACATGGCTATTCGTATGGAGTTGTGCCCCTTCCCGATTGACCATTCATATGGAGTTGTGCCCCTTGCCACATGGCTATTGTATGGAGTTGTGCCCCTTCCCCAATGGACTTCCATATGAAGTTGTGCCCCTTCCCACATGGCCATTCATATGGAGTTGTGCCCCTTACCACATGGTCATTCATATGGAGTTGTGCCCCTTACCACATGGCTATTCATATGCAGTTGTGCCCCTTCCCCAATGGACTTCCATATGGAGTTGTGCCCCTTACCACATGGTCATTCATATGGAGTTGTGCCCATTACCTCATGGTCATTCATATGGAATTGTGCCCCTTACCTCATGGTCATTCATATGGAGTTGTGCCCCTTACCACATGGCCATTCATCTGGTGTTGTGCCCCTTCCCCATTGACCATTCATATGGAGTTGTGCCCCTTACCACATGGTCATTCATATGGAGTTGTGCCTCTTGCCACATGGCTATTCGTATGGAGTTGTGCCCCTTCCCCAATGGACTTCCATATGGAGTTGTGCCCCTTACCACATGGCCATTCATATGGAGTTGTGCCCCTTACCACATGGTCATTCATATGGAGTTGTGCCCCTTACCTCATGGTCATTCATATGGAGTTGTGCCCCTTCCCACATGGCCATTCATATGGAGTTGTGCCCCTTAACACATGGTCATTCATATGGAGTTGTGCCCCTTACCACATGGTCATTCATATCTAGTTGTGCCCCTTACCACATGGCTATTCATATGGAGTTGTGCCCCTTCCCCAATGGTCATTCATATGGAGTTGTGCCCCTTACCACATGGCAATTCATATAGAGTTGTGCCCCTTACCACATGGTCATTCATATGGAGTTGTGCCCCTTTCCACATGGTCATTCATATGGAGTTGTGCCCCTTATCACATGGTCATTCATATGGAGTTGTGCCTCTTGCCACATGGCCATTCATATGGAGTTGTGCCCCTTACCACATGGTCATTCATATGGAGTTGTGCCCCTTACCACATGGTCATTCATATGGAGTTGTGCCCCTTACCACATGGCCATTCATATGGAGTTGTGCCCCTTACCACATGGTCATTCATATGGAGTTGTGCCCCTTACCACATGGTCATTCATATGGAGTTGTGCCCCTTCCCACATGGCCATTTATATGGAGTTGTCTCCCTTAAAACATGGTCATTCATATGGAGTTGTGCCCCTTACCACATGGTCATTCATATCTAGTTGTGCCCCTTACCACATGGCTATTCGTATGGAGTTGTGCCCCTTCCCCAATGGTCATTCATATGGAGTTGTGCCCCTTACCACATGGCCATTCATATAGAGTTGTGCCCCTTACCACATGGTCATTCATATGGAGTTGTGCCCCTTACCACATGGTCATTTATATGGAGGTGTGCCCCTTGCCACAATGCTATTCGTATGGAGTTGTGCCCCTTCCCCAATGGACTTTCATATGGAGTTGGGCCCCTTTCCCAATGGCCATTCTTGCACTATATGGGCAAAAGTATTGGGACGCCTGCCTTTACAACATTCTTCCAGAATCCACACTTGTGAATTTGAGTTGGCCCACCCTTTGCAGCTATAACAGCTTCAACTTTTCTTGGAAGGCTGTCCACAAGGTTTAGGAGTGTGTCAATGGGAATCTTTGACCATTCTTCCAGAAGCACATTTGTGAGGTCAGGCACTGATGTTGGACAAGAAGGCCTGGCTCGCAGTTTCCGCTCTAATTCATCCCAAAGGTGTTCTATCAGGTTGAGGTCAGGACTCTGTGCAGGCAAGTCAAGTTCCTCCACCTCAAACTTGCTAATCCATGTCGTTATGGACCTTGCTTTGTGCACTGGTGCGCAGACATGTTGGAACAGGACGGGGCCATCCCCAAACTGTTCCCACAAAGTTGGGAGCATGAACTTGTCCAAAATGTCCTGGTAGGCTGACGCCTTAAGAGTTCCCTTCACTAAAACTAAGGGGCCAAGCCCAACCCCTGAAAAACAACCCCACACCATAATCCCCCCTCCACCAAATGATTTGGACCAGTGTACAAGGCAACATCAGTGCCTGACCTCACAAATGATCTTCTGGAAGAATGGTAAAACATTCCCATAGACACACTCCTAAACCTTGTGGACGGCCTTCCCAGAAGAGTTGAAGCTGTTATAGCGGCAAAGGGTGAGCCAACTCAATATTGAACCCTACGGACTAAGACTGGAATGCCATTACCGTTCATGTGCGTGTAAAGGCAGGTGTCCTAATACTTTTTCCAACATAGTGTATGAAGTTGTGCCACTTCCCCAATGGCCATTCATATGGAGTTGGCCTCCATTCATGGTTATAACAGTCCACTCTTCTGGGAAGGCTTTCCACATCATCTTGTAGGATGTTTGTGGGTATTTGTTCCCATTTGTGAGGTCAGGTACTGATGTTGGATGAGAAGACCTGTTTCACAATATGCATTGCAATTCATCCCAAAGGTGAACAGTAGGGTTGAGGTCAGGGCTCTTTGCACCAAACTGGTAAAACCATGACTTTATGGAGCTGGCTTTGTACACAGAGGCACAGTAACGTTGGAACAGAAAAGGGTCTTCACCAAACTGTTACCATAACATAACAGATTATAGAGCATGTATGCTGTAGTATTAGCAGTATCCTTATCTGAACTCAATCGTTCTGAGGGTGTCCCCTTACTTTTGGCTTCATAGGTGCGATGGCCAGGTATCCACAAACCTTTAGACAAATAGGGGTGTACATATAATAAGAAATATCACAGCATTTGCACAGCCATCACAAATAATCCCCGTAATGTATCTAATATGTTTATTTCCTCCGTATGTCGGCTCCATCTAGAGGCCGTATTTTCCTGAAATACTTCAGTCAGAAATATACCCCACAATGACCACTAGATGGAGCTGAGGATTATAGAAAATAAAACATATTAGACATAGTACTGGGATTTATTAGTGATAGACCCCATAGTGTAGCTTTAAAACTTTTAATGCAGCAGATGAAGGAGATTTCAGCAGCCGCTAAAACCGAAAACTGCAAGTAATAAGAGAAAATAGATTCTTAGTATGAATTAATTTTTATATCTCTTCATAGCTTTATCATTTCTTCTTTTGCAACGTATAATATAACCCATTGGCATAAACTAGAACTCCCCTGTAAAGTTTGATGCGGCGTGTCCCGCAGTGGCGCCAATCATTTTTGCACTATGAAAAAGTACGGCGAGAAAATCATAAAATATGTACAGCGACGCTTGGATACGTTTTTTTTGCAGGGTTTAAAGTGTTTCCTATTTCTGAGTCTTTTCACAGTTACTGCAATTGTACAAACATTTTCACAGCATTGGGCAGAGGTGTCATACAAAATCATTGATATTTAATAACCTGTAAAGAGTCAGTGTAACCCTATAGGATACGGGGAGAAGGGACGGCTGTGATAATAACCTATAAAGATACATTGTAACCAGTGATGTAAGTAACTGAGAGTTGGAATAAACGGAGTTATGTAACACAGTTGCTTTAGAGGGTAATGAGTAATCTAACTGATTACTCTTCCCCTCATGGTAACGCAGTTACCATTACTTGGGTGGCGTTACCCCAATTACACCTACCGCCACTAGATGGCAGTAGTGTAATTCCTCCTCTCCTCTATGACAGGGTCTCTCTCATGTCACGGCACTAACAGCAGTCACGCTGCTCCCCGCGACCCCTCCTCTCTTCTCGTTCATCCCCATTTGCTTGTAACATCATCTGGGATGGACAAGAAGAGAGGAGGGGCCGCCAGGGAGTAGCGTGACTGACGTCCGTGCCGTGTCATGAGAGAGAACTTATTACACACGCTTCCTGCACTACTCTGCATGGCTGGTAAACAATGTGCTATGTGCCCTGCCCTGATGTGCTATGTGCCCTGCCCTGATGTGCTATGTGCCCCATGTCCCGATGTGCCCTCATGTGCTATGTGCCATGTGCCCCATGACCTGATGTGCTATCATGTGCTATGTGCTATGTGCCACATGCCCTGATGTGCCACATGCCCTAATGGCTATGCGCCCTGATGTGCTATGTGCCCCATGCCCTGATGTGCCCTGATGTGCTATGTGCCCCATGCCCTGATGTGCCCGTGCCCTGATGTGCTATGTGCCCTGATGTACTTGTGCCCCATGCCCTGATGTGCTATATGCCCCATGCCCTGATGTGCTATGTGCCCCATGCCCTGATGTGCCCCATGCCCTGATGTGCCCCGTGCCCTGAAGTACCCCATGCCCTGATGTACCCCGTGCCCTGATGTGCTATGTGCCCCATGTCCTGATGTGCCCTCATGTGCTATGTGCCCTGATGTGCTATGTGCTATGTGCCCCATGCCCTGATATGCTATGTGCCCTGATGTGCTATGTGCCCCATGCCCTGATGTGCTATGTGCCCTCAAAAAAAAGTCAGTTACTTTGCTGAGTAACGAATTACTTTTTCAATGTAGTAACTGAGTTACTAACGCAATGACTTTTTGGGAGAAGTAATTTGTAACTGTAACTAATTACTTTTTTAAAGTAAGATGACCAACACTGATTGTAACCATATAGGGTATGGGGGGAGGGGCCGCTGTGATAATAACCTATAAAGATACATTGTAACCATATAGGGTATGGATGGGATAGGGGCTGTAATAATAAACAATAACGGTACATTGTAACCATATTAGATATGGGGGAAGGGAAGGCTGTGATAATAACCTATAACGATACATTGTAATCATATAGGATATGGGGGAGGGACCACTGTGGTATTAACCTATAATGATACATTGTAACCATATAGGATATGGGGGGAGGGGCCACTGTGGTATTAACCTATAATGATACATTGTAACCATATAGGATATGGCGGGGAGGGACGGCTGCAGTGCCGGCCCGTCCACTAGTGCCCTTTATCCATGCATCCGGCCCCCTAATCTTCATGCGGGGCACCGGACGCATGGATTCCAATCAGGGTTTTTCTTTATTTTGAAGCACATGATTAGAGCCAGAGGCTCTAATAGGCTTCAAAAAAGGGTGCAGAGCACTGCGTCCAGAACCCACCCAGTTGTGTGCCAATACCGAATTGATATTCGCTAATGTCACACTGATTCTCCTCCTGGCCAATCAGGAAGTGGGTCTAAGACCCATTTCCTGATTGGCCAAAAGGTGAAGCATTTCAATTTGCCTAGGAGGAGGAGGAGGAAGGAGGAGGGAGGAGACACGGGGGAGGCCCCCGTGATGCCTAGGTGAAGAACAGGGGAAGGGGAGGCCGCCGCCCGTCGGGAAGCCCTGCCCATTATAGAATGGAAGAGGAAGTCAATGCCCGCCGGGAAGCACTGCCCGTCATAGAGGGGAAGAGGAAGTCACCGCCTGCTAGGGAAGCACTGCCGATCATATTGGGGAAGAGGAAGTCACCGCCCGCCGGGAACCACTGCCCGTCATAGAGGGAAAGAGGAAGTCACCGCCCGCCGGGAAGCACTGCCCATCATCGAGGGAAAGAGGAAGTCACCGCCCGCCGGGAAGCACTGCCCTTCAAAGAGGGGAAGAGGAAGTCACCACCCACCGGGAAGCACTGCCCGTCATAGAGGGGAAGAGGAAGTCACCGCTCGCTGGGAAGCACTGCCCGTCATAGAGGGGAAGAGGAAATCACCGCCCGTCAGGAAGCACTGCCCGTCATAGAGGGAAAGAGGAAGTCACCACCCGCCGGGAAGCACTGCCCGTCATAGAATGGAAGAGGAAGTCACCGCCCGTCAGGAAGCACTGCCCGTCATAGAGGGAAAGAGGAAGTCACCACCCACTGGGAAGCACTGCTCATCATAGAGGGGAAGAGGAAGTCACCGCCCGTCAGGAAGCACTGCCCATCATAGAGGGAAAGAGGAAGTCACCACCCGCCGGGAAGCACTGCCCGTCATGGAATGGAAGAGGAAGTCACCGCCCGTCAGGAAGCACTGCCCGTCATAGAGGGAAAGAGGAAGTCACCACCCGCCGGGAAGCACTGCTCGTCATAGAGGGGAAGAGGAAGTCACCGCCTGCCAGGAAGCGCTGCCCATCATAGAGGGGAAGAGGAAGTCACCGCCCATTGGGAAGCACTGCTCGTCATAGAATGGAAGAGGAAGTCACCGCCCGTCAGGAAGCACTGCCCATCATAGAGGGAAAGAGGAAGTCACCACCCGCCGGGAAGCACTGCTCGTCATAGAGGGGAAGAGGAAGTCACCGCCTGCCAGGAAGCGCTGCCCATCATAGAGGGGAAGAGGAAGTCACCGCCCATTGGGAAGCACTGCTCGTCATAGAATGGAAGAGGAAGTCACCGCCCGCCGGGAAGCGCTGCCCGTCATAGAGGGGAAGAGAAAGTCACCGCCCGCTGGGAAGCGCTGCCCATCATAGAGGGGAAGAGAAAGTCACCGCCCACTGGCAAGCACTGCCCGTCATAGAGGGGAAGAGGAAGCCACTGCCTGCCGGGAAGCACTGCCGATCATATTGGGGAAGAGGAAGTCACCGCCCGCCGGGAACCACTGCCCGTCATAGAGGGAAAGAGGAAGTCACCGCCCGCCGGGAAGCACTGCCCATCATAGAGGGAAAGAGGAAGTCACCGCCCGCCGGGAAGCACTGCCCTTCAAAGAGGGGAAGAGGAAGTCACCACCCACCGGGAAGCACTGCCCGTCATAGAGGGGAAGAGGAAGTCACCGCTCGCTGGGAAGCACTGCCCGTCATAGAGGGGAAGAGGAAATCACCGCCCGTCAGGAAGCACTGCCCGTCATAGAGGGAAAGAGGAAGTCACCACCCGCCGGGAAGCACTGCCCGTCATAGAATGGAAGAGGAAATCACCGCCCGTCAGGAAGCACTGCCCGTCATAGAGGGAAAGAGGAAGTCACCACCCACTGGGAAGCACTGCTCATCATAGAGGGGAAGAGGAAGTCACCGCCCGTCAGGAAGCACTGCCCGTCATAGAGGGAAAGAGGAAGTCACCACCCGCCGGGAAGCACTGCCCGTCATGGAATGGAAGAGGAAGTCACCGCCCGTCAGGAAGCACTGCCCGTCATAGAGGGAAAGAGGAAGTCACCACCCGCCGGGAAGCACTGCTCGTCATAGAGGGGAAGAGGAAGTCACCGCCTGCCAGGAAGCGCTGCCCATCATAGAGGGGAAGAGGAAGTCACCGCCCATTGGGAAGCACTGCTCGTCATAGAATGGAAGAGGAAGTCACCGCCCGTCAGGAAGCACTGCCCGTCATAGAGGGAAAGAGGAAGTCACCACCCGCCGGGAAGCACTGCTCGTCATAGAGGGGAAGAGGAAGTCACCGCCTGCCAGGAAGCGCTGCCCATCATAGAGGGGAAGAGGAAGTCACCGCCCATTGGGAAGCACTGCTCGTCATAGAATGGAAGAGGAAGTCACCGCCCGCCGGGAAGCGCTGCCCGTCATAGAGGGGAAGAGAAAGTCACCGCCCGCTGGGAAGCGCTGCCCATCATAGAGGGGAAGAGAAAGTCACCGCCCACTGGCAAGCACTGCCCGTCATAGAGGGGAAGAGGAAGCCACTGCCTGCCGGGAAGCACTTCCCGCCATAGATGGGGTAAGTATACCGAATAACCCGACCGGACCGGGGGGGGGGGGGTTTACCCAAACAAACCGCCACTGGACGTCTGTGATAATAACCTATAAAGATACATAGGGGTTGATTTGCTAAAGGCAAATAGACCTGTGCCCTCTGCAAGTGAAGTTGCTCCAGAGCTTAGTAAATGAGATAAGGCTTTACTTTGCAATGAGTACCCAATCACGTGCAAGAAAAAAAAAACAGCATTTTTGCTTATTTACTAAGCTCTGGAGCAACTGCACTTTGTAAAGTGCACAGTCTATTTCCCTTTAGTAAATCAATCCTATTACATCTGTGTGGAATTCCACGTTCAAGAGCATGCACACAGGAATTTAAATACGAGCATCCTTGACTTACATTACAGTAGTACCTTGGATTACAAGCATAATTTGTTCCAGAAGAATGCTTGTAATCAAAGCACTCGTATATCAAAGCGAGTTTCCCCAAGGGAAACTCAGATAATTCGTTCCAGTGTCACTGCTAGTGTATGGGGGGCGGCGCCGGAGATACTTGAAAACACTTGGAGATGCTCGGAGACACTCGGAGACACCTGCAGACGCTTGGAGACACTCTGGAACCGAGTGTCTCCGAGCGTCTGCGAGTGGTCTCCGAGTGTTTCCGGCGCCACCTCTGGCCACATGCGGTACTGCACACCCCAGAGGCTTGAATCCTGCTCGTCTTGCGAGACAACGCTCGCAAATCGAGGCAGAATTTTAAAAAAAACAGCCCGTATTGTGAAACGTTAGTAAACCGCGTTACTCGCAATCCGAGGTTTTACTGTATTTATTCATAATAAGCAGTGAACACAACCTTGTTTAAATGGGTGATGTTTTTGCAGATACGTGTGTGTCACCCTCATTTTCCCGTAGCCTGGTATTGTAAGCTGGTATGATTTATAAATATTAGTATTCATTTACCGTATATACTCGAGTATAAGCCGAGTTTTTCAGCACATTTTTTTGTGCTGAAAATGCCCCCCTCGGCTTATACTCGAGTCATTTTTTTGCGCATGATCTCCCAGAATTTGGGGACCTGGTACCCGGTAACTTGGCACACATGTAGCTCCACTCTTCCTCTACAAGTGTGCAAAGTTTGGTGTCCGGAGGACCTACGGCCGGGGAGCACCGATTTTTCAAAGCCGGGCACCCCTTCCGTTGACTCCCATGTTAAACAGTAATTTCTCTGGTGACTTTGGGGACCTGGTACCAGCCATTCGTAGATTCCCTGGATCCGGAACTTGGCACACATATAGCCCTATTTCGCCTCTATATGTGTTCAAAGTTTGTTGTCTAGGGGACCTACGGCCGGGGAGCACCGATTTTTCAAAACCGGGCACCCCTTCCATAGACTCCCATGTTAAACGTCAGTCTAGTCATGGACACAGTGAGGCATGGGCACAGTGAGGCATGGACACAGTGAGGCATGCACATGGACACAGTGAGGCAAAGTGAGGCACAGTGAGGCATCTAGATGGACACCCTAGGCTTATACTCGAGTCAATACGTTTTCCCAGTTTTTTGTGGTAAAATTAGGTGCCTCGGCTTATATTCGGGTCGGCTTATACTCGAGTATATACGGTAATTACATTGCATGAATAATTTTCACAGCCTGATGCCCTGTACACGCGACCAGTTTTCCCGTCAGAAAAAAAACTGATGGTTTTCCCGACGGGATTCCTCTCAAGCCTGCCTTGCATACACACAGTCACACAAAAGTAAGGTAAACTTTTGACTGCCAAGAACGCGGTGACGTAAAAGACTATGACGAGCCGAGAAAATGAAGTTCTATGCTTCTGAGCATGCGTCGATTTGTTTCCGAGCATGCACGTTTTTTTTCCCGTCGGAAAAACATACAGACAGATCCTGCTCTCTTTTTTTTTCCGGCAGTTTTCCAGTCAGAAAAACTGCAAGGGAGCATACACACGGCCGGGATTCCTGTGCAAAAGCTCTCATCGCGTTTTTTCTGACGGGAAAACTGGTCGTGTGTACGACGCATAAGCCCGGGGTCATTAGAAAAAAAAAAAAAAAACACTTTAACCTCCCTGGCGGTATTATTCTGTCTGGAATTATGTACCAAAAGCGGTACAATTATTTTGCATGGAAATTTGGTGTTATGTATTGTAGGCCTGCGATTCTTAGTAATTACTCACTTAAACCTGACTAAACAAGAGTCTAGTAGACATCCCGGGTATGTAAAAAGTTTGAAAACACAAAATCATAAATTATAATAAATAACTATAAATAATTATAACAAATAGTAATGTAATTATAATAAAAATTATTCAATAATGTAATCAAATCAAAAACACTGAAATTTGCTCAGTTGCAGAATTGTCGCTGTCATTAGATTTAGTGTTTGATGACGAATTTCCCCACAAATTGCTATCGCTCAATTCTGCCAGTGATTCTAATTTATTATCGCTGTTTTCTAGCTGGTCTAAAACCACTTTTGACATAAAGGGACACTTTTTGGTTGCTATGGACAATCTCCAGTTTCCAGGCAGAAAGAACAGTTTTTATTATATAAAAGTGCATGCAGGACACTGGACAGACCACTAGGGTCAAAGGGGATGTGTTATTTTTTGATACAGTACTGTAATCTTACAGATTACAGTACTGTATCTATACTATGTGTTTCACTTTTTGAATTTGGCGCCGAACTCCGTCCCCGTGCGCCGCAACGTCGCAGGGAACAGAGCTCGGCACTCGGCAGTGTGGACCGAGCGAGACACGGCTCGCACACACTGCGGGAGGACATCGCAGGATCCAGGGAACAAGGTAAGTTACTTCCCCTGGATACTGCGATGCAGCCCGAGTCTGGCTCGGGGTTACCGCTTTTAGCATAAAAAAACTCACCCCGAGCCAGACTCGGGAATACCGCTAAGGGGGTTATTCTACCAAAATCAAGTTTGCAACATGCAGATCCTTTAGAGTGCGGCTTCTCCCACCAACTGATCTGCTGGAATTCACGGCGGCCATCAAACATCTTCACCAGAGTGATAAATAAACTGAACTCGTCCTCATAGAATGTGAGAAGCTGTTTAATGAGTGGAGTGTCTCCCCTGCGGGGAAGAGACATTAAATCAACTTCTGAGAGCTGGAAATCGAGCTCATAATATTGACGCAAGGATCACATTTAGGTTTTGTTCAGACTTTTGCGTGTCTGAAACGTGTGCAAAATCCTTAACTGTTGATGGCATCTCCACACATCTTCAGAATGCCAAACTGTATGGTGCCATTTAGTACGCCATGTTTTTTGGAAAAAGTAATAATGGACTCCACCAAATGATTTGGACCAGTGCACAAAGCAAGGTCCATAAAGATATGGATGAGCGAGTTTGGGGTGGAGAAACTTGACTGGCCTGCACAGTCCTGACCTCAACCCGATAGAACAGGGCTCGACAAAACCCAGGTGCCAGGTCACAATGGCAACTGGTAGTTACGTCCCGGCGCCTGGGTTACACCGCAGCCGTGGTTGGAATCCTCCCATGTGGCCCACCCACGGGTGTGCGTACTAGCGACTTTGCAGGTCTGCTGGAGCGGGATACAAGCTCCTATGTGCGAACCGGCGCCCTCTGGTGGACGGTGCTGTGATTAGCGTGGCTTGCTCTAACTGCCCATCCACCTCTGACATCATCTTCCCAGGTTGAGAGGGGTTGAGGTTGTGGGCTTGATCGGTCACCTGCCACTGAGTGGATGGGGAATGCTACCTGTCAGTGGCACCTCATCAGTGCCCATCAGCACTGCCCCTCATAATGGGCACAGCAGGTGTACAGACCCGGGAACTCAGCACAGGGATGGTGGGAAACTTCCATTCTGCTCCTTGACAGTGAGGTGTGAGGTTGCTGGTTCCTTTGCTCCTGTGCTTCCAAAGACCAGGGGCTAAAGTTGCTTCTCTGCCCCAGGAGAGATACTGGATCCTGGGGAGGACCCTGGCGGGGGCCCCCTGGATAGGCCTCAGCCTGTGGAAGATTCTGGGCCTGGCCCAAGGAAAGATGAATCTCTGTCTGCCTTTAGACGGAGGATTGTTGAAACGCTGAAGCAGATTGAGAAGAAAGAGGAGAAATTGTTAGCTTTAAAAGTTGAATTTAAAAAGAAAAAGCAGATTTGTGCCAAGGTGTTCAGCAAGAAGAGACCGGCTCTGAGACCTGAGTTGAAAGAGTTGGAACAAGCTCTGCGGAAACAGAAAGAATTGGTGAGTTCTCTGAAGGAGAGTAGTGGAGCATTTAAGGAAAAATATAAGAATGAAGAACGATTTAGCCAAATGAGAAGAGGAGCCGCTTCCTGCATGGAGGGTGAGGAGACCAGTGAGGAGATGCAGGTACAGACAGACTCAGCAGAGAGTGAGAAAGTGGGCCTGGAGGATGAGCCCTGGGAAGGGAAAGCAAGCAGGGAAGGAATATGGGAATGTTTTATCTTCCTCCCTGTTTAAAAGGAGGAATATCGTTCAATTAAAACCGGAGGGCGGTGGAATCCCACCACATAGGAGGGCAGTGGTGGATAGAATTCTGCAGATGGGGTTTAGGCCTGCAGATATCTTCGCCCTGATCAGTCCGGCAGGTTCCTATGAATACGATTTGTCCTTTGTCCGTCCGGAGTCTTTTCCATACCACAGGGGGATTTATCTGTATGGTTGAGGAGGTATGGAGATGTCCTGAGCCCCCTAAAAAAGATTTTGGACGATCGGGGGAATATGGACGGGGGGATGGCCTGTGCAGCTATCTGCTGAGCCCACAATGGCGGAAGGCCTCTGTCCCCCTCACTCCCCAGCAGCAATGTGGAACATCTGAGCAGGAGGTTGAAGGGTCTGGCATGCTGGAGTTGATCAATAAGTTGGAATCCCCTCCGGATGTGGCTTCCCCGGATGGTGATGAAAAGATGGACACCGTTCCTCACCCTGTGGAAAAAAGACCTGTGGAGAGAGCAGGATCCACCATTAGGTCTGCAACAACTGGGAAGAAATCTGACCCCACCATCAACCATAACATCGCAGAGGTGACAACACAGCAAGCAGGTACAGTGTGTGTGCAAGATGGTGTGAACTTTAGTGACAATGGGCTTGCTGAGTGTTGTAGCGCTATGGGCAGTCAGCCCAGACCCGAAGACAATGTACAGCATGCAATAACCTCTAATAACTGTCAGCTTCAGTCTGCAGAGAGGTCCATGTACAATACAGAGACTTTGCCTGGACCAGACACAGCAGCTGTTCCTGTGAATGGTGGAGGAGATGCTGGGTGCAGTAGTGCTACAACTCTCCAGGACTCTGCAATGGACAGGATTGAAGCTGAGTGTTCAGCGCAGGGGGAGAGGGTGGGTCATGCCTCTGCTAATCAGAAGACTGCTATCCCAGTTGATTCAGACTCTCTGCCAGCAGGTTTGAATTTGTCTAAGGACAGGACTGCTAATGCTGGTGGTGTAAGAAAAACTTATGCTGGTGTTGCTGCTACAGGAATCTGGGAAGGGGGAGCAAGCAGGGAAGGAATATGGGAATGTTTTATCTTCCTCCCTGTTTAAAAGGAGGAATATTGTTCAATTAAAATCGGAGGGCGGTGGAATCCCAACACATAGGAGGGCAGTGGTGGACAGAATTCTGCAGATGGGGTTTAGGCCTGCAGATATCTTCGCCCTGATCAGTCCGGCAGGTTCCTATGAATACGATTTGTCCTTTGTCTGTCCGGAGTCTTTGGACATATTTTGGGAGAAGTATGAACACGTGTGTAGGGGCCTGCCGCCTGGAAAGGGCTCATCCCCAAGTTTATATCACGCCAGCCCCTCATTAAAATGGTGACAATTGTCCGCAATGAGTCCATACCACAGGGGGATTTATCTATATGGTTGAGGAGGTATGGAGATGTCCTGAGCCCCCTAAAAGATTTTGGACGATCGGGGGAATATGGACGGGGGGATGGCCTGTGCAGCTAAAATTAAAGGTCGTTGACAATGTCGTCCAGTATCTGCCATTCTTAGCTTTCCTGGGGAAAGACAGGCTGACCATCTTTTATACGAGCCAGCCAAGGCTCTGCAACAAATGTGGAGATAAGGGGCATCTTGCATCCTCCTGTCCAGTGATGAAATGCTCTCTGTGTCAGGGTGTAGGACATCTGGCAAAGGATTGTAATATTATAAGGTGAAATCTGTGCAATTTGGTGGGACATCCTTACAGTCAGTGTCCTGAGGCAATGCACAACAAGCCTGAGCTTATGAGAGAGTTCTTCTGCCTGGACATGGAGGATGCTCAGAGCTCAGCAGCTGGAGTGCCTGTGAGTCCATCTGAGTCTGTGCCAATACCCAATGTGTCTGTGTCTTCCCAGTTGCCCCAGTCTGTGCCAATACCCAGTATGTCTGTGCAGTGGCGGAATTATAGGGGTCGCTGAGGTCGCCATGGCGACTGGGCCCCTTGCTGCAGGGGGCCCTTGAGGGGCGGCAAGGGCGGCTGAGACGAGCTCCACGATCGTCAGCCGAACTCACTGTACTCTGTACTGTGCAGGGAGCTCGTCACATTAGCCTAAAGTGAAAGCAGTGTGTGCTGTGCTCTTTGTCTCCCCCTACAGTGCAGTACCCGGCAGGAAGAGCTAAGGTAAAGCACTGCCGTTTTTTTATAAGACTATCTATTTACTGTATGTGTGTTTGTTTATATGTGTGTGTGTGCAACTGTGCATGTATGCATGTGTGGGTGCATATGTATGTGTGTGCATTTATGTATGTGTGTGTGTGCATGTATGTGTGTGCATTTATGTATGTGTGTGTGTGGCAGACGGCCAGCGGGTGGGGGGGATTCACAGTGGCGGTATTTGATGGCACAGTTGATACATTTGATGGCACACTGGCAGCATTTAATGGACACACTGGTGGCATTTGATGGGCACAGTGGCGCCATTTGATGGCACAGTGGTGGCATTTGATGGCACAGTGGCAGAGTTTGATGGGCACAGTGGCAGTGTTTGATGGCACAGTGGCGGCGTTTGATGGCACAGTGGCCGACTTTGATGGGCACAGTGGCAGCATTTGATGGGCACAGTGGCAGCGTTTGATGGGCACAGTGGCAGCATTTGATGGCACACTGGCAGCATTTAATGGGCACACTGACAGCATTTGATGGGCACAGTGGCGGCATTCGATGGCACAGTGGCGGCATTTGATGGGCACAGTGGCAGCATTTGATGGCACAGTGACAGAGTTTGATGGGCACAGTGGCAGAATTTGATGGGCACAGTGGCAGCATTTGATGGGCACAGTGACCGCATCTGATGGCACAGTGGCGGCATTTGATGGGCACACTGGCGGCATTTGATGGGCAGAGTGGCAGCGTTTGATGGCACAGTGGATGCAATTGATGTCTTTTTTTCAAAATTTTTCAGTTTGCTTGCGCCCCCCTGAACATTTTGAGCATCAGCCGCCACTGGTTTATATGTGTGTGCATATATGCATTTACATGTATGCATGCACATTTTATGTATGCGCTTTTAATCCTGACCCCCTATATGTGTACAATCAGAACCAATTTTTTTATTTATTTTTTTGCTTGTTCATAGTACCAGCAAAAAAAAATCTGTTCCTCTGAAAAGCAATCCATGCTCAGATCTCTTTTCAGAGGCATTTGACAGCCGGTAAAGAGGCAATATGTTGCCTCCTGACTGCCTGTTTTAACCCCTTAAATGCATCATCACTATTCTGAAACTGCATGCAATGCACACAGTTGCAGGGTGGTTGCAGTGTAGCCCCATTCACCTAGGGGTATACTTCAAGGGTGCCCTGACTGGAAAAAGATTGAGAAACACTGACATAGAGGAACTGATCCCTCCATTTCCCTCCTGCAGCCGCTGAATGCCTGTGGGAGGGAGAGGAAGAGAAGCAGGGGGAAATGGAGAAATTGGTTCCTTTATATGAAGTCACCCACTTGCGACCGGGTCCTGTTGTTCCGCCACATGGTTTCTTGCATTGGGCCCTGAGGGTTCTAGTTACGCCACTGTGTCTGTGTCTTCTTACTCTGTTCGTTTACCTAGTGTGTCAGTGTCTTCCCAGTCTGTGGTGCCCCAGTCTGTGCGTTTACCTAGTGTGTCAGTGTCTTCCCAGTCTGTAGGTAAGGTATCAGTTGCCGAGAATGTGTCCAATCCTTCTGTGTCTGCGTCTTCTAAAATTGCAGAGGCAGCAAGAGGTGCTGAGGCTGGTGCGCCAGCTGTGGTACCAGTCCCCCTCCCCGACACTGCAGGGTTTCTATTGAGGATCGTGGGGAGCAGAGGAGTGGGGAAAATGGTGGAGAGGCTGGCCTGGTGGTAGATAAGGGAAGGGAGAGTGGGGGGGAGGGGGTGAAGGGTAGGATAGGTGTGGGGAGGCTGTTGATTCTGGTTTGTCCAAGGATGATATAGAGTGGTTGGAGAATAGGAAGAGGAGGGGCAAAAGAAGGAAAAAAAGGGGGTTCAGTTACCTTAAATCCTAAAGTTTTGCCTTTGTAAATTAAGTTTGGGGTCCTGTAAGATGATGATGACGATGAATGGGACTCGTTCAGTTCAGCATCCTCTATGGATGATGAGTGCCAGGGTGCAACGAAGCGCGCTGGTTCTCCAGGGAGACAGAGTAGTCAGGCTAAGAAACGGCTGCCTCAACTACCCTAATGGCAATTCCCACTCCATTAAAAGTGGCAACCATTAATATTGCCAGCTTAAGATCAGTAAGTGCTCGTCATTTGGCCTTATTTTTGCTCAGCGAGTTTGATTCTGACATTTTGTTTTTGCAAGAGACCCATCTGAGTAGTGTGGCTGATATACATCTGGCAAAGAAGGAGTGGAGACGTGGTCGCTCATTTTGGTCTCTTGCGGCCGAGCCTTACAGCGGGGTTGCAGACCTTTTTTCTGATATGGTAACGTGCCGGCCGGTAAATGAGGTAGAGATTGGGAGATGCATGGTCTTGGACGTCTCTGTGAAGGGGCATGACCTGCGCCTGATTAACATCTATGGTCCCCAGACGAAGAGGGACAGGAAATGCCTCTTTACAAAGATTAGGCCTTTTCATTTTACGGCCCAGCAGGTTATCTTTGGAGGGGATTTCAACACCATTACTAGGTCTAAAGACAGGAGAGGTGTCAGAGATAAGCTGGGCTATGACACCCTTTTTCTCAATGCGATAGTTAGGGCAGCAGGTCTGGTAGATGTGCACATTAAGCGCTGCCCAGACAGCACAGGGTTCACTTTTCAGCGAGGTAGTAGTCAGAGTAGGATAGATAGTTTTTTTTTTTAAAGGGAGACTCTGCTTTTTCGGCACCTGTGTGTCGGGCAGTGGAGTTTTCTGATCACTGTATTCTATCTGTGACTCTGAATGCCTCAGACATGCCACCTAGGGGGAGGGGTATCTGGAGATTGAATTCGGCCCTCCTGGAAGACGAGAGAGTAAGACAATCCTTTGAGGATTTTTTTCAAGCACAGGTAACGATCCTAGACTTTTGCAACAGCAAGTCAGAATGGTGGGAGCTTGTAAAACAGCGGACTGTTGGGCTTTTCAAGGCCATCGGGAAGAAGGAAGCAGCAAGATAAGTATATCACCTACCAGTGTTTGCGGAGGAAACTTGACTGCCTTGTTTCGAATGAAGGAGATTCTGGGGCGATCTCTGAGATGAAGCTCCACCTTAGGCCCCATGCACACGAGACGCTGTTATTTGCTGTTGAACGCGCGTTCAGAGGCAGTTGGACGCTTTTTTCAACTGCTCCTGAACCCATTCAATGTTATCCTATGTGTCCATGCACACACTCTCGTTTTTTGGCGTTTACAAGCAGTTGCGTTTAACCTCGTTTTTCCAGAAGCAAAAAAATGGGTTCAGACGCAAAAGTTTTCCACGTTTCAGACGCTAAACGCGGCTAAACGCGGTACCGGCGTTTTGCTGCGTTTGCGTTTATAAGCGTTTTTGAAGGTGACCTATTTTTTAACATTAGAGATCTCAAAAATGATGGCAAATGATGAAAAACTATTAAAAAATATAAAAGAAAACTGTAATTGCTTGCATTGCATTGTGGACAATCCACAACTTGTGGCAGGTAACGTGGCAAGTGGACAATCAACAACTTGTGTCAGGTGATGTGGCCAGGTGACGTGGCCAGGTGACGTGGCAAGTGGACAATCCACAGCTTGTGGCAGGTGACGTGGCCAGGTGACGTGGCAGGTGACGTGGCCAGGTGACGTGGCAGGTAACGTGGCCAGGTGACGTGGCAAGTGGACAATCCACAACTTGTGGCAGGTGACGTGGCCAGGTGACGTGGCAGGTGATGTGGCAAGTGGACAATTCACAACTTGTGGTAGGTGACGTGGCACGTGATGTGGCCAGGTGATGTAGAAAGTGGACAATCCACAACTTGTGGCAGGTGACGTAGCAGGTAATGTGGCCAGGTAACATGGCTAGGTGACGTGGCAGGTGACGTGGCAAGTGGACAATTCACAACTTGTGGCAGGTGACGTGGCACATGATGTGGCCAGGTGACGTGGCAAGTGGACAATCCACAACTTGTGGCAGGTGACGTGGCACGTGATGTGGCCAGGTGACGTAGAAAGTGGACAATCCACAACTTGTGGCAGGTGACGTGGCAGGTAATGTGGGCAGGTAACATGGCTAGGTGACGTGGCAGGTGACGTGGCAAGTGGACAATTCACAACTTGTGGCAGGTGACGTGGCACATGATGTGGCCAGGTGACGTGGCAAGTGGACAATCCACAACTTGTGGTAGGTGACGTGGCACGTGATGTGGCCAGGTGACGTAGAAAGTGGACAATCCACAACTTGTGGCAGGTGATGTGGCAGGTAATGTGGGCAGGTAACATGGCTAGGTGACGTGGCAGGTGACGTGGCAAGTGGACAATCCACAACTTGTGGCAGGTGACGTGGCACATGATGTGGCCAGGTGACGTGGCAAGTGGACAATCCACAACTTGTGGCAGGTGACGTGGCCAGGTGACGTGGCACGTGATGTGGCAAGTGGACAATCCACAACTTGTGGCAGGTGACGTGGCCAGGTGACGTGGCAGGTGACGTGGCAAGTGGACAATCCACAACTTGTGGCCAGCTGACGTGGCAGGTAACGTGGCCAGGTGACGTGGCCAGGTAACGTGGCAAGTGGACAATCCACAACTTGTGGCAGGTGACGTGGCACATGATGTGGCCAGGTGACGTGGCAAGTGGACAATCCACAACTTGTGGCAGGTGACGTGGCCAGGTGACGTGGCCAGGTGATGTGGCCAGGTGACGTGGCAGGTGACGTGGCAAGTGGACAATCCACAACTTGTGGCAGATGATGTGGCAAGTGATACGCTAAATACAAGTACACTGCTGCTCTCTCAGCTGCTGCTACTCACTCTGGTCTCACAAACTGGCTGAAATGGTTAAAATGTACTGTTTTTTGAGCTTAGGGAGGGTCTATGATGAAACGCTTATAAACGCAAACGCGGTTAAACGCCGCTAAACGCGGCCGCAAACGCGGCAAAACGCGCGTTTATAAATGCCGGTTTCAGCGTTTAAAAACGTGTGTTCAGCAGAGTTTGCACCTGCGTCTCGTGTGCATGGGGCCTTAGGAGACATCAATATGACCGACACGCGTCTTTGGTTCAGGAGAGGGATTACGAGAAATACCATTCGCCTGACCCTTACCAGAACTGTAAACAGAGTGTAGCAGTTAAGACGGTCAATGGCCTGAAGAACAGTATGGGCTCTCTGACGAAGTCTAGGTCAGGGATCCTGGAGGTTGTCAGGACATACTATGCCGATCTCCTGGGAGAAAGGAACCTTGATCGGACAAGGATGTTGGGTTTTTTGGACTCTACACCAGGTCTGGAAAGTAATGTTCCTTTGATGAATTTGACATATGAAATCACTGCAGATGAGGTAATCCAGGCTATTGATAAACTGGCCATCAAGAAAACTCCAGGGCCAGATGGTTTGACAGCCGAATTTTATAAATGTTTTAAGACGATCCTGACTTCCTACCTTGCGGAGGTTTTTAATGGCTGTTTGCAAGAGGGTTCTCTCCCTCCCTCCATGAGGCAATCTGCAGTGATCCTTCTATCAAAGAGTAAAGATCCTTCGATGATTGTGAATTGGCGCCCCATTAGCCTTCTTAATGTCGATAGAAAGATACTGGCAAAGATTTTCTTCTGGCGATTATCACCAGTGGCAGGCAGTTTGTTATCCCACAACCAGCACTGCTCGGTCCAAGGTAGGAGCACTTTCTCAGCAGTGTTAGCTGTCCGGGAGGCCTTGGAGCGTTGTAGGGCTGCTGGTTGGGGTAAATTTTTGCTGACATTGTGTCAGGCTAAGGCCTTTGATTGGGTTGATTATGAGTACTTATGGCTCCTTCTTGGCAAATATGGCCTGGAGGGGGGTTTCATTGATTGGCTCAAGATTTTGTACAAAGGGGCTGAAAGCTTTCCTCTGGTTAATGGTTGGGTCAGGCAACCCTTTGTGGTTGGCTCAGGTGTGCGTCAGGGGTGCCCATTGAGTCCTCTGCTATATGTGTTTGCAATCGACCTCTTCATTAGAAGGCTAGAGAGTGGACCATTGTGCATCGCTGGTGAGCCTCCATTGAAAATTGTGGCCTATGCTGATGATGTTTCTGTTTTTGTCTCTGGGACTGGGGAGGCGCAGGAGGTGGTCTCAGTGATAAGGCAGTATACAGAGGCATCGGGTTCAAAGGTCAACCAGGACAAGTGTGAAGCTTTCTGGATGGGCGTGGAAGGTGAGAGCTTTGTTCTCCCGGGTGACTTCCCGGAGCCCCAACAAAAAATTCGAGTTCTAGGCATTGAATTCGGCCCAGGTGACTATGGTCATGCAAATTGGGTGAACAGGCTGGAGAATGCCGATGTCAAGGTGGCAAGCTGGAAAGGTTGGCGGCTTTCCTTGAGGGCAAAGGTTGATCTGAACAAGACTTACCTGATTCCGATTTTTCTGTATGTCAGTTTTGTTTGCATTTTTCCAGTTTCTCTCTATACCAGGGTCTATAGTTGTTTCTTCCACCTGTTATGGGGGAACGGAATAAACCTTGTCAAAAGGAATGAGACTTACCTTCCTAGGCGGGAGGGTGGTCTAGGGATGGTCAACCCTGTAGTCTTTTTTTCTCTGATGTTTGTGAAATACAATCTTGGTAACATGTTGGCAGAGAGACCGCCTGGGTGGGGTCGTATTTTCCAGTCCTGGTTTAGGCCCCTTTTGCGAGACTGGGAAAATGGTGGGCCAGTGAAAAGCCTGAGGGTCAAGCATGATAAGCTCCCGGCATATGTTGCCTCGTGTTTGAAAATGCTTCGGAAACTTCTTGAGAAGCGGATAATGAGCTCTGCTTTTTGCGAGCCATTGGCCTTGAGGGATTGCCCAAGCCTGGTTGTGGGGGTGGGTTTGCGATTGATTAATTTGGAGAGAATCCCAATGAAGTTTAGGGATCAGGCTTGGCTTGCCTTTCATGGAAAACTATATGTGAAGGGCAACTTGAAGTTTCTTTCCATGAGTGATCAGTGCTGCCCGAGAGTGGAATGTGGAGGAGTGGTGGAGTCCATGGATCACTTTCTACTTCAATGCCCTTTTAATATAGAGGTGTACAAGAGGGTGGGGAGGGCTCTGAGTATACCCTCCCTCCCCCATTTGAGTTATGCAGAGTGGGTGTATGGGGCATTCCAGACTTGTCGGGATTATGATTTGTAAACACTTTTTTTAGTTAGTCTACAGTAGTAGTCCGTTATTTCACATGGAGTGCACGGTGTCAGGTATCTTTACGGAGTAAAATCCTCCCTGTTGAAGTGGTGGTGCAGGACATTCTGGGTGAGGTTGGGAAGATTCAGGGTCTTGAGAAAGACAGGTGGCAGCAGGAGGCGTGGAGGAATATCAGAACTCTGTAGCTGCTGCCTGTTGATCTCGGGTTGTGCGGCTTTCTTTCTGTCCTTGCTTCACTCCCCTAGATTTTCAGATCTGGTGATGTTCCTTAGTCTGGCTCTCTCGTGGTGATTATGTTATGCACAATTTGGTTTGCACTGTTTATTTTGTTCTTGTTTTTTCTGTTTTGTATACTCATATTCAATTATTTTGTAAATATGTTTTATTTATTTATTATGGTTTTATTGTATATAAGTTGTTGTTTGTAAGATTTTCAATAAAAAAAATTAACCCCTCATTATAGACACAGCAGGTGTACAGACCTGGGAACGCAGCACAGGGATGGTGGGTACCTCTCATAATGGACACAGCAGGTGTACAGACCCAGGAATTCAGCACAGGGATGGCGGGTACCTCTCATAATAGACACAGCAGGTGTACAGACCTGGGAACTCAGCAGAGGGATGTTGGGAACCCCTCATAATAGACACAGCAGGTGTACAGACCCAGGAACTTAGCACAGGGATGGTGGGTACCACTCATAATGGACACAGCAGGTGTACAGACCCGGGAACTCAGCACGGGGATGGTGGGAACCCCTCATAATGGGCACAGCAGGTGTACAGACCCAGGAACTCAGCACAGGGATGGTGGGTACGTCTCATAATGGACACAGCAGGTGTACAGACCTGGGAACTCAGCACAGGGATGGTGGGGACCCTTCATAATGGGCACAGCAGGTGTACAGACCCAGGAACTCAGCACAGGGATGGTGGGGACCCTTCATAATGGGCACAGCAGGTGTACAGACCCAGGAACTCAGCACAGGGATGGTGGGAACCCCTCATAATGGGCACAGCAGGTGTACAGACTAGACTTGTGCACAACGGAAAAATTTGTTCCGTTTCGGTTCGTTTCTTTCCGGTCCTGTTGATTCGTAATCATTCGTAATTTTGCTAGACAGGATTTTTCGTGTTCGGACTCATTCGTATTTTTGCAAGCGACATTTTTCGTTGAATTTTTTGTTGCTTTATAATTCGTACTTTCGGTAGAGTACGTTGTTTTTCGTTGATTCTGGACACAACTCCTACTTTCGTAACTTTTTTTGGGTTCGTACTTTCGGTAGAGTACGTTGTTTTTCGTTGATTCTGGACACAACTCCTACTTTCGTAACTTTTTTTGGGTTCGTTGATTCGTAATTTTCCGTGTCTCTCTCACAACGACGCTGCCTATTATGCCTAATGTGCTTCGAATGGATTTGTACTTTTCTAAATACATTGCGGTTATTTGTAACGATTCGAAATCTCGTATTTTACTTTCGTTTTTTACATGCGGCTATAGCCTCTGCCCCTGTACACCATTTTGAGAGGGTTCAGCACGGTGAGGGAGAAGCAGAGAGCAGAGCAGAGTGTTATTGTGCTTCGAATGGATTCGAAATCTCGTATTTTACTTTCGTTTTTTACATGCGGCTATAACCTCCGCCCCTGTACACCATTTTGAGAGGGAGTTCAGCACGGTGTGGGAGAAGCAGAGAGCAGAGCAGAGTGAGTGTTATTGTGCTTCGTATGGATTCGTACATTCGTAACTTTTTCATAACGAATTATGCCGAAGACATTCGGGCATTCGCTATTTGCGGTATAATTTATTTCGGATTCGGTCTTATTCGTAATTGCTTTGTTCGGAAATTCGAATGCTTCCGAATGTCCGAAAGTTGCTAAATTCGGACGAATTTCAATTCGTTACGAAACGAATTGCACAAGCCTAGTACAGACCCAGGAACTCAGCACGAGGATGGTGGGTACCTCTCATAATGGGCACAGCAGGTGTACAGACCTGGGAACTCAGCACAGGGATGGCGGGAACCCTTCATAATGGGCACAACGTGTGTACAGACCCAGGAACTCAGCACAGGGATGGTGGGAACCCCTCATAATTGGCACAGCAGGTGTACAGACCCAGGAACTCAGCACAGGGATGGTGGGTACCCCTCATAATGGACACAGCAGGTGTACAGACCCAGGATCCCACCATTAGAGATATAAATAAATGAGGTGTCCTATCCCTCCTGTGTCTACCTAACATCACATTTGGATGGATCTTTTAAAATAAAAGTCGCACCCAATTTACAACGACTGACTCGCATCTGTCAGAAGAAACACAGATCTGTGCAGAGCAACACAACCATTCTGCATTCCGGGTGAATGTCTCGCAGCGATTGTTCTCGTTATGTTTTTTATTGTTTGTTTTCTCTGCCAGGCTGCAGCATGGAACAAGCAGAAGCGCATCGCCCGGGATTGGAAAAGGAAACGATCGCATGGCGGCTCGTACGGTAATCTGGTCCGGTGTAATGTTAATCTGTAACAAGGACACAAACACAAAGTTTGGAAAACGTTACCGCCAAACCGCAGTGCTAACTTATAACTGCTCAGGGAGACAAAAAAACAACTATTAAAAAAAAAAAAAAACACAGAAAAACCCTCATGTACCTGTCACTGAATATAATTTAAAAATGTGCCCTAAAGGAAAACACATTAATATTACATCTCATAAAAAAGAATTTAGAAAGCCTTTTTATTAGACTGCAGTCAACTCGCCGATCTCTAGGCCTGGATCGCCATCTAGTGGTTTCGAGAGAAAGTGTCTCTCCTTTTCATGTTTAAAGTTATCTGGAGACTATGCCAGGAGCTTTTTAACCTTTTGCCGCCCACGTAACGCATATGTGCAGCCACAAAGGGGGCAGGCTTTGATGCCTGCGCGCTGTACATAAGCGTCCGTGGGCGGCGGAGATTTTGTGCCGAGAATGCAATCAGCACAGTGACAAAACTGCCAAAGACAGCTCTCTGCATACTGTTTATCAGGAGCCGTCCGGACCGGCTCCCGATCCTGTAACAGCCAATCACAGTGCAATAAATCCAGCAAAAGAAGATGTCTCAAATGCCCCACACCAGCGTACCTGACAGTCGCTGGAATAAAAGCAGCCTCAGCCCAGCCCAACTCCGTCCAGGCCTTGCACTGACGCGTTTCCCAACTAAGCCTCGCAGGTGGGGTGAAACGCGTTGAGATTTGGCCTGGGTGGAGCTGGGCCGAGCCTTTTTTTTACTCGACTGACAGACGTGCTGGTGTCTGGTGTTCGGGACATATTTTATGCTGGATTTATAGCACTGAGCCAGGAGTCTCTCTCCCCAGCCAGCACCCACAGTGGAGTGGCAACTCTGGTTTTCTGAAGTGGGTTCATAGCCAATCACAGTTCTCACGCGGTCAGCCATCCCTCCGCCCTCTGGGAGGGGCTAAAGTTTATCCCTTTCATGACTAAACCTATTTCTGACATTTAGTGTTTACAAGTTAAAATCCGTATTTTTTGCTAGAAAATTACTTAGAACCCCCAAATATTATATATATATATATATATATATATATATATATATATTTAGCAGAAAATCTAGAGAATAAAATGGCGAATGTTGCAATATTTTATGTCACACAGTATTTGTGCAGCGGTGTTTTAAACGCAACTTTTTTGGAAAAATTAACTTTCATGAATTTAAAAAAAATGTCAAAGTAAAGTTAGCCCAATTTTTTTGTATAATGTGAAAGATGATGTTACGCCGAGTATATAGATACCAAACATGTCATGCTTTATAATTGCACGCACTCGTGGAATGGCGTCAAACTACGGTACCTAAAAATCTCCATAGGCGACGCTTTAATTTTTTTTTTTACGGTTACCAGGTTAGAGTTACAGAGGAGGTCTAGGGCTAGAATTATTGCTCTCACTCTGACGATCGCGGCGATACCTCACATGTGTTATTTGAACACCGTTTACATATGTGGGCGCGACTTCCGTATGCGTTTTCTTTGCTGTGCGAGCTCGCGGGGACGGGGGTGCTTTAAATTTTTTTTTTTTTTCTTATTTATTTTATTTATTTTTATAATATAAAATTATGTTTTAAAAAAAAAAATAACTTGATCACTTTTATTGCTGTCACAAGGAATGTAAACATCCCTTGTGACAGTAATAGGTGGTGACAGGTACTCTTTATGGGGTATAAAAGTCCCCCAATCCCTCCTTTGCACTTCAAAGTATTCAGATTGCCAAAAACTGTGATTCTGAATACCGTGTATTTTTTTAAATCCGGCGCCATTGGCAGCGGAGTAACCCGGACGTGACGTCATGACGTCGCTTCCGTGGTTACATCGCGGAGACTGAATCAAAGCCATTCGCAGCTTCGTTTCAGTCTCTCTCTAGGCGCCAGAGGTGGCGCTTCGTGGATCGGATCTCCCGGTGGGACGGGAGGCCCGGTAAGAGCACCGGAGGCGGTGGGAGGGGGGGGATGTCCACTCCCGCTCCTCCGGGATAACAACCAAGCGGCTTTTAGCCGCATCGGTTGTTATCCCTGGAAAGCCAATCGCCGGCTCTAAAAAATGATACCGGGATGATGCCTGCAGATGCAGGCATCATCCCGGTATAACCCCCGAAAGCCGAGGCCGCATATCTGCGTACGCTCGGCGGGAAAGGGTTAACAATGTAAGCGGAATAGCGTACACACAGGGTGTGCCAGGTGTGCCTGGGCACACCCTAATCATGCTGTGCTGCGCGGATTCCCCTTGCTGCTTGGCTGCAGAGAAAGGGACTGTGTCAGCTCTGTCTCAAAAAGTGAGATATCAGGGATCTGTTTAGACCCCTGATATTTCACAAAAGCCCCCCTATGGGCTCCTAAAAAAATAGAATAAAAATAAATATTAGTAATACATTTTTGTAAATACTAAATAGCTGTTTGTCCTTCGAATCTGCATCTAAATTAGTTTTGTGTGAACAAGTCAAAACCGGGAGTTTCCAGGCAGGGTCTGAACAAGGGGTGGGCAGGGGGGTAGCCGCCCCAGGCACTGCAGGCATCCCTCAGTGGCAGTCCACCATGAAGCAAGAAATTGGCCACACATGCGCAGTGCACACTCCGTGCCAACCATGAGCAGCTGGAGCTGGGGGGCAGGGAATGGGCGCAGGGTGGTACACCTATTCCATGATGCTCATTAGCAGCAGGGGAGGGGTGCAGCTCCACATCCTTGCCCTGGGCGCTGGATGAACGTCTGTCCCGGTACTGTTTCCAGGCTATATTATCTGCAATGCAAACGTGGGGAAGCAAAAAATACCACTTTATGATCACTAGATGGCACTGAAGGGCATACTTTTTTTTTTTTATGATAGTCAGCGCCATCTAGTGGCCATGCCATTCACACATTTGAATTGCAGAGAGTATAGCTTGGAAACATTCAATGTTGCCCTATTTGCACAGAGCTAATTTTCTGGCAGTTTGGATGGATGAACAGCTTTTTTTAAATAAATACTTTACTAAGTACCGTATATACTCGAGTATAAGCCGACCCGAATATAAGCCGAGGCACCTAGTTTTACCACAAAAAAATGGGAAAACGTATTGACTCGAGTATAAGCCTAGGGTGTCCATCTGCATGCCTCACTGTGCCTCACTTTGCCTCACTGTGTCCATGTGCATGCCTCACTGTGTCCATGCCTCACTGTGTCCATGCCTCACTGTGTCCATGCCTCACTGTGTCCATGCCTCACTGTGTCCATGCCTCACTGTGTCCATGCCTCACTGTGCCCATGCCTCACTGTGTCCATGCCTCACTGTGTCCATGCCTCACTGTGTCCATGCCTCACTGTGTCCATGCCTCACTGTGCCTCACTTTGCCTCACTGTGCCCATGCCTCACTGTGTCCATGACCAGACTGACGTTTAACATGGGAGTCTATGGAAGGGGTGCCCAGCTTTGAAAAATCGGTGCTCCCCGGCCGTAGATCCCCCAGACAACAAACTTTGCACACTTACAGAGGAAGAGTGGGGCTACATGTGTGCCAAGTTTCCGGTCCAGAGGACCTACGACCGGCCGGAACCGGGTCCCCAAAGTCACCGGAGAAATTACCATTTAACATGGGAGTCTATGGAAAGGGTGCGCGGGTTTGAAAAATCGGTGCTCCCCGGGTGTAAGACCCCCTGACAACAAACTTTGCACACTTGTAGAGGAAGAGTGGGGCTATATATGTGTGCCAAGTTTGGGGTACTGGGTCCCCAAAGTCCAGGAGATCAGGCGCAAAAAGTTGTCTCGAGTATAAGCCGAGGGGGCATTTTCAGCACAAAAAAATGACGGCTTATACTCGAGTATATACGGTATATGTGAATTATCACTAGTTAATTAAGACCTGGTATCAGCCTCTTGTACATCAGAACTCACACTAGAAGAAGTACAAGCAAGGAGCCAATCAGTTTATGTGTCGACAAGAAGCATGCTGATTGCAGGAGAGAGCAGTGTGACAGAGAGATCATCACTGTACCGTTTCTCCTTTAACTGGACAATCACAGGCTGGAGGTGGGTTCAAGACAACCTGGGCTCAGAGGAAGTGGGTTTAACGATGCTGGCCATCAGTCTGCATTCTAACTTCAAGTTAGAATGCAGCCGTTTGTGGATTAAAGTGATTGTAAAGCTTTGTTTTTTTGCTTTTTTTTTAACCAGTTAAGGACCAAGCCTCTTTTTGAGACTTGTTGTTTACAAGTAAAAATCATATTTATTTTTTTTGCTAGAAAATGACGTAGAACCCCCAAACATTATATATATTTTTTCTAACACCCTAGAGAATAAAATGACGATCATTGCAAATACTTTGTCACACCGTATTCGCGCAGTGGTCTTCCAATCGAAATTTTTTTTGGGGAAAAAATACACTTTTTTGAGTTAAAAAATAACAGTAAAGTTAGCCCAATTTTTTATTTTTTTTTTATATTGTGAAAGATAATGTTACACCGAGTAAACTGATACCCAACACGTCACGCTTCAAAATGAAGCCAGATCGTGGAATGGCGACAAACTTTGGCACTTAAAAATCTCCATCGGCGATGTTTAAACATTTCTACAGCTTGCCAGCTTTGATTTACAGAGGAGGTCCAGGGCTAGAATTATTGCTCTCACTCTAACGATCGCGGTGATACCTCACATGTGTGGTTTGAACACCCTTTTCATATGCGGCCGCGACTTGCGTATGCGTTTTTTGTTTTCTTATTTATTTTTACCTTTTATTTTATTTTTTTACACTGTCCTTTTAAAAAAAAAAAAAAAATTGGATCACTTTTATTCCTATTACAAGGAATGTAAACATCCCTTGTAATAGAAAAAAAAAGCATGACAGGTCCTCTTAAATATGAGATCTGGGGGGTTAAAAAGACTTCACATCTCATATTTAGACTAAAATGCAATAAAAATAAATAAATAAATAAAAATATATATTGTTTATGTAATTAAAAAAAAAAAATTCCCCTTTAAGAGCATTGGGCGGAAGTGCTGCGCAGGATCATGTACCTACCTAGTGCGTGATCCGACGCTTCCACGTCTGGGACACAGCGGGAGCCGATTGGCGGGTACGGCGGACTCGATTTGTCCGCTGGGACTCGCTGATGCTTCGGTACACAAGCAGAACGGTCAGTACAGAAGGCGTTGATCCTGTGTCTCTGCTAAGCAGGGGCACCGATCTATGCCTTCCCCTAGTACAAGCACCTCCCCCACAGTACTAAAACACTGGCTAGGCACACATTTAACACTTTGATTGGCCCTCATGTTAACCCCTTCCCAGGCAGTGTCATTAGTACAGTGACAGTGCATATTTTTAGCACTGATCACTGTACTAGTGTCACTAGTTCCCAAAAAAGTGTCAAAAGAGTCAGTTAGTGACCGTTTCCGCAGCAATATCGCAGTCCCGCTATAAGTCGCTGATCACCATCATTACTAGTAAAAGATTAAAATGAAAATTATCCCATCCCATCCTTTGTAGACACTATAACTTTTGCGCAAACCAATCAATTGGGATTTTTTTTTACCAAAAATATGAAACAGAATACATATTGGCCTAAATTTATTACCCTTTTTGTCACTTTTTTGGGTGAAATGGTAGGGGCACCCCGTTACCAATTTACATGGGGGGGCGGGATCTGGGGGTCCCCTTTGTTAAAGGGGTCTTACAGATTCCGATAAGCCCCCTGCCCGCAGACCCCCACAACCACTGGGCAAGGGTTGTGGGAATGAGGCCCTTGTCCCCATCAACATGGGGACATCCTCCCCATGTTGAGGGCATGTGGCTTGGTACAGTTCAGGAGGGAGGCGCTCTCTTGTCCCCCCCTCTTTTCCTGCGGCCTGCCAGGTTGCATGCTCGGATAAGGGTCTGGTATGGATTTTTGGGGGGAACCCCACGGCATTTTTCCATTTTTCTCTTTATTTTGGCGCGGGGTTCCCCTTAATATCCATACCAGACCTGAAGGGCCTGGTAATGGAATTTTGAGGGACCCCCACGCAATTTTTTTTTTACATTTTGGTTCGGGGTTCCCCTTAATATTCATACCAGACCCAAAGGGCCTGGTAATGGACTGGGGGGAACCCATGTCCTTTTTTTCAATGACTTATCTGTATTGCCTGGACCCGACAATTCATTAAAGCCGCGAGTAGTTTTAAATGACTTTTTTTCCTTCAGAAATGACACTTTGTGCAGGGACAGTTCTAAACATGGGAAACATGTGCTACTTTACAGGCATGCTTTACACACCCCCCAGGTACGAAATTTAAAGGAATATTTCACTTTTATTGTTTCACTTTAAGTATTATTAAAATCACTGCTCCCGAAAAAACTGCAGTTTTTTAAACTTCTTTTTTTGCATTGATACATGTCCCCTGGGGCAGGACCCGGGTCCCCAAACACTTTATATGACAATAACTTGCATATTAAACTTTAAAATTAACACTTTTGATTTCTCCCATAGACTTTTAAAGGGTGTTTTGTGGTTTTCGAATTTGCCGCGAACACCCCAACTTGTTCGCTATTCGGCGAACGGGTGAACAGCCAATGTTAGAGTCGAACTCACGTTCCACCCAAACATAAAGCTCATCCCTAGTTGTGAGCACTGAACTTATTCTTTCTGGAGAAGATCGACTTGAGAGGGGATATGATTTCAATTTACAAATACCGTACTGGTGACCCCGCAATAGGGATAAAAGCTTTTTCGCGGAAAGGAATTTACCAAGACACTCGGCCACTCATTAAAATTAGAAGAAAAGAGGTTTAACCTTAAACTGCGTAGAGGGTTCTTTACTGTAAAAGCGGCAAGGATGTGGAATTTCCTTTCACACTTGGAGGTCTCAGCGGGGGGCATCGATGGTTTCAAAAAAACTATTATGCCGCGTACACACGACCGTTATTCATGTCATGGAAAAAAACAACATTTTTCTCTACGTGATTTTTCGTGTTTCCTCTCAAGCCTACCTTGCATACACACGTTCATAAAAAAAAAAAACGCTCGAGCAAAGCGCGGTGACGTATAACACGTACGACGGCACTATAAAGGGGAAGTTCCATTCGAATGGCGCCACCCTTTGGGACGCTTTTGCTGATCCTCGTGCTAATAAAGTTTGGTGAGAGACGATTCGCGCTTTTCAGTCTCTGTGCTTTTCAGTCCGTTACAGCGTGACGAATGTGCTATCTCCATTACGAACGCTAGTTTTACACAGAACGAGCGCTCCCGTCTCATCACTTGATTCTGAGCATGCGCGTTTTTTTTTTCCCTCGTAAAAGCATACACACGACCGTTTTTCACAACATTAAAAAGAACGACGTGAAAAATTACGAGAAAAAATAGAGCAGATTCTAATTTTTTTTTCGGGCATTTTTCTCGTCGAGAAAAATGCTCTGGAGCCCACACACCACCGTTTTTCATGACCATTTTTAAAAATTGCATTTTTCTCGTCATGAAAAACAGTCGTGTGTACGCGGCATAAGATAAGCACCTGAACGACCGCAACATACAGGGATATACAATGTAATACTGACATACAGGGCCGCCATCAGAGGTCCCCAGAGGCCCCGGATAGCAATCCCCCTTTTTTTTTTTTTTTTTTTTTATCATTTTTTTTTTTTTTTTATCATTTTTTTTATTTATTTTTTGTAAGGGGCCCAAAGGTCCCCAGGGCCCCGGATGGCAACCCCCCTTTTTATTTATTTTTAGCATTTTTTTTATTTTTTTCGGCAGCACCCAAAGCCCCCCCGACCTCAACAATTTGCGGCGACAGCCCCCCCCCCCCCCCGCTTCTCAATTGCTCCAGGGGGCCCATGCCTGAAGCTGTGTAAGGGGCCCCAAAATTCCTGTGTCTTTTTTCAACCTCACCTACTATGTAACTATGTAACATCCATATACATGAAGAGAAGGGAGAATGTAAATGAAACAGGTTTAAGGTATGGTTTTTATACGGTACATTATAATTGTGGCAGCCGAGGAGATATGTGTGATATTATTATCAGGTAGCTGAACTTGAAGCCCTTGTGTTCACACTTACTCGGAATTTTAAAGCGATGCTGAAGGTGTTTTATCCCCATGCATATGATATACCGTATAATATAAGGTGAAGGTGAGGGGCTTCCGGCGATGCGATTTACAGCAGAAGACCATCGGTGTGATAAACCTGCGGGGGGGGGGGGGTGAGGGTCTTGTGGATCAATGATTGTTCTTCTGCCTCCCCCTGCTGTGTTCATTCAAGATGGCCAAAACTTGGAAAAATTCAGAACATCATTGTGTAAAGGCAACGTCTGTTTCTAGTTTCGGAGACATGTCGGTCTTCTTTCATAAGGATGATGACACATAGTAACAACTTACACCGATGTGCAATACACAGTATGTTGGAAGGTGCGACATTTTTATATATATATATATATATATACTGTGAGGGGTTAACTCAGCAGCGGGTGTGTGTGACCTAGGGTGACCACATGTCCCGGATTGCCCGGGACAGTCCCGCATTTTGCAGGTCTGTCCCGGGCACATTCATTCCAGGACAATACAGTGTCCCGGAATGAAACTGACACAGCCACCCCACGGGCCAATCTGATGCCCCCAAAAAAGGCCGCCACATCACCGCTTTACTCACTGACAGTACTTGTCCTGGCCGGGAATGCCTGGCGGAGCACAATCCCCGCCCCCTGCTTGTGATTGGAGAAATCATAAATCCCGCCTCTTGTTTCCAATCACTGTGCTGTGATTCGTTACAGCACAAGCTGATTTTTGGGAAGGGAGGGTGTCCCCGAATGGTAGTTTGGAAATGTGATCACCCTAGTGTGACCCCCTGGATGGGTTCACCACACAAAAACAGGCACAGCAGACAGTGGTAGGAGAAAACAAAAGGGTGTGGTTTTATTTGAACTTTATACAGACAAAAAAATACAGAAAAAACAAAAGAAACAGGAAAAGAAATCCTGGTCAACTTGACCGCTCACTACACACGTTGGTGTCCCTAACTAACAACTGGGTACAGCCTTGTGCTGTCCCAGTCCCTAGCTCCCTGCTTTTAGAAGTTCTTAGCAATAACCACACAGGGCTTTGTCTCACCGCACAGAGATCACACTCCCCAGACTATCCACACAGATCTGGTTCCAGGTCGGAGCATCTCCCTTAGCATGCTGGGAGTTCTTGTAGAGGCCCTAATGAGCCCACTTACTTCAGCTGGGCGCATTAACTCTTCCCCTGCAAGACTCCCAGCACTCCCCCTAGTGGTATAAATCGGCATAAAGCCTGAATCTAGGACATATATATCTCCCATCCTGGATGCAACCTGGTGATTTTACCTGCCTGCTGTCACAATATATATATATATATATATATATATATATATATATATACACACACTACATTGTCAAAAGTATTGGGACGTCTGCGTTTACAAGCACATAAACTTTAATGGCATCCCAGTCTAAAGCCTGGTACACACGATCGGATTTTCCGCGGACAAAGCGTAGGACTTTTGTCCGAAGGGCATTGGCCGAGAACTTGTATTGCATACAAACGGCAAAGAATTGTCGGCCAACAAACACAAAACCACATGGTTTTTCAGCTCTTTAGCGCCACCCTTTGGGCAACTTCTGTTAATGTTGTGTTATGGTGAGCATTGCTTCTGAGCATGCGTGTTTTTACTTTGGACTTTTGTCCGACGTACTTGTGTACAGACAATCGGAAAATCCGATAACACACATTTTTGGGAAATTTTTTTTTAGACCGGGTTCATACTGTCGCCGCATGCACGCGCACAGCAGGGGCCCAGTGCGTGCTGGTTCAGCGTTTCAGGTCCGAATTCAGCCCGAATTTTGGGCTGAAATCGAACCTGAAACGCACCAAAAAAAGCACGCCTTTTTCCGGCACACCGCACCGGACCCGCTGCGGAGATATGTGAACCGTCTCCATAGAGAGTCAGTCACATTCTCCTGCTATGCGAATTGAATGCGGGGAAAGGCGCATTCAATTCGCATAGGTGTGAACCCGGCCTTAAGCATGCTATCCAACATTTGTCTGCGGAAAATCCGACAACAATCTTCCGATGGAGCGTACACACAGTCAGATATTCCGACAACTGCCTGTCATCACACAATTACCGTCAGATAATCCGATCGTGTGTACGAGGCTTTAGTATGCAAGACAAGATCCTGGCACACGCCCTTAAGACAAAAATCTGACGCTCGTTTGGCCAACAATTGTGTACGAGGCTTTAGTCCGTAGGGTTCAATATTGAGTTGGCCCCGCCCTTTGCAGCTACAGTATAACAGCTTCAACTCTTCTGGGAAGGCCGTCCACAAGGTTTAGGAGGGTGTCTATGGGAATGTTTGACCATTCTTCCAGAAGAACATTTGTGAGGTCAGGCGCTGATGTCGGATGAGAAGGCCTGGCTCGCAGTCTCCATTCTAATTCATCCCAAATGTCTTCTATCGGGTTGATAGAACCCCTTCACTTCCTCGTCCTATGACCTGTACATTAACCCCTTCACTTCCTCGTCCTATGACCTGTACATTAACCCCTTCACTTCCTCGTCCTATGACCTGTACATTAACCCCTTCACTTCCTCGGTCCTATGACCTGTACATTAACCCCTTAACTTCCTCCTTCCCATGGCCTGTACATTAGCGGCTTCACTTCCTCCTTCCCATGGCCTGTACATTAATCCCTTTCACTTCCTCCTTCCCATGGCCTGTACATTAACCCCTTCACTTCCTCCTTCCTGTGGCCTGTACATTAACCCCTTCACTTCCTCGGTCCTATGACCTGTACATTAACCCCTTAACTTCCTACTTCCTATGGCCTGTACATTACCGCCTTCACTTCCCCCTTCCTATGGCTTGTACATTAATCCCCTTCACTTCCCCCTTCCTATGGCCTGTACATTAATCCCCTTCACTTCCTCCTTCCCATGGCCTGTACATTAACCCCTTCACTTCCTCCTTCCTGTGGCCTGTACATTAACCCCTTCACTTCCTCGGTCCTATGACCTGTACATTAACCCCTTCACTTCCTCCTTCCTGTGGCCTGTACGTTAACCCCCGTCACTTCCTCCATCCTATGACCTGTACATTAACCCCTTTCACTTCCTCCTTCCAATGGCCTGTACATTAACGGCTTCACTTCCTCCTTCCTGTGGCCTGTACATTAACCCCTTCACTTCCTCGGTCCTATGGCCTGTACATTAACCCCTTCACTTCCTCCTTCCTATGACCTGTACATTAAGTCCCTTCACTTCCTTCTTCCTATGGCCTGTACATTAACCCCCGTCACTTCCTCCTTCCTATGACCTGTACATTAACCCCTTTCACTTCCTCCTTCCAATGGCCTGTACATTAACGGCTTCACTTCCTCCTTCCTATGGCCTGTACATTAACCCCTTCACTTCCCCCTTCCTATGGCCTGTACATTAATCCCCTTCACTTCCTCCTTCCCATGGCCTGTACATTAACCCCTTCACTTCCTCCTTCCTGTGGCCTGTACATTAACCCCTTCACTTCCTCCTTCCTGTGGCCTGTACTTTAACTAGGGTGACCACATCTCAAAACTGCCATTCAGGGACACCCCCCCCCCCCCAAATATGATTTTTGACATTTTCTTTGCCGATTTTTGGGGCAGGGGCGTATGAAATCAGCGGACCCGTGTGCAAGATCAAAAGTGGGCCCTAGGCAACAACAGGAACAACAATATGGCGCGCAAAGCGCGTCGCGGTGAACGGTGGACATGTCTTAAATTGCGCTAAATATTGGCTTAAAGGGGGTGCTGTTAAAGAGAGTCTGAGATGACTTGTATAGTGCAGAATGTGGTAATGTTAAATAGGGAATGCAGAGTGTAATGGCGGGGGGTAATATGTACAGGAGAGGAGTGCGGGGGGTAATATGTACAGGAGAGGAGTGCGGAGTGTATGGCGGGGGTAATATGTACAGGAGAGGAGTGCGGAATGTATAGCGGGGGGGAGTAATATGTACAGGAGAGGAGTGCGGAGTGTATGGCGGGGGTAATATGTACAGGAGAGGAGTGCGGAGTGTATGGCGGGGGGTAATATGTACAGGAGAGGAGTGTGGAGTGTATGGCGGGGGTAATATGTACAGGAGAGGAGTGCGGAGTGTATGGCGGGGGGTAATATGTACAGGAGAGGAGTGTGGAGTGTATGGCGGGGGGTAGTTAGTGGAGAGAGGAGGAAGAGGAGTGCAATACCACCTCCTGATAGTCTGTCAGCCACTGCTATACCACTTTGGTGGTGGGGCACTCCGAAGGATGTAAGGGGGCACTCTGGAGAAAGTAAAGGGGCACTCTGGAGGCACTAAGGGGGCACCCTAGAGGTTGTAAGGGGGATGTAAGGGGGCAGTCTGGCGGTACTAACTTAGTCAGAGCCCCCTTACATCCTCCAGGGTGCCCCCTTAGTGCCTCCTTAACATCCTCTGGAGTGCACCTTACATTCTCCTCCAGAGTGCCCCCTTACACCCCCCTTCACAGTGCCCCCTTACATCCCCCTCCAGAGTGCCCCCTTACATCCCCCTCCAGAGTGCCCCCTTAGTACTACTGTACTGTCCTTAGTACTACTGTCCTTAGTACTACTGTACTAAGGGGCACTCTGGAGAAAGTAAAGGGGCACTCTGGAGAAAGTAAGGGGAGGAAGTAAGGGAGCACTCTGGAGGCACACAGATAGTACCTCCAGAGTGCCCCACTGCAGAGAGTCCTGAGGAGTGATGGCCATTAATCCATGCCAGGTGAATGTTAGGAAAAGCAGAGCACACCACCCACCTCATGGCTGCCCTATTCCACTACTGCTTGCTCACTCCCTGCCACAGCCCTGTAGAGCCTGCAGAGTGGTCAGAGGGGCCGCAGAGTAGTCAGAGGGGCAGTGGGATGGACAGGGGGACCGTGGGATGGATAGGGGGATCGTGGGATGGACAGGGGGACCGTGGGATAGACAGGGGGACCGTGGGATAGACGGGGGACCGTGGGAAGAACGGAGGGGGACAATAGAAAGGAGGGGGACATGGAGGAAGAATGAAGGGGGACAGCAGAACAGAGGGGGACACGGAGGAAGAATAAAGGGGGACAGCAGAACAGAGGGGGACACGGAGGAAGAACGGAGGGGGACAGCAGAACAGAGGGGGACAGCAGAACGGAGGGGGACAGCAGAACGGAGGGGGACAGCAGAACGGAGGGGGACAGCAGCAGCAGAACAGAGGGGGACACGGAGGAAGAATGGAGGGGGACAGCAGCAGCAGAACAGAGGGGGACACGGAGGAAGAACGGAGGGGGACAGCAGCAGCAGAACAGAGGGGGACACGGAGGAAGAACGGAGGGGGACAGCAGCAGCAGAACAGAGGGGGACAGCAGAACGGAGGGGGACACGGAGGAAGAACGGAGGGGGGACAGCAGCAGCAGAACAGAGGGGGACACGGAGGAAGAACGGAGGGGGACAGCAGCAGAACAGAGGGGGACACGGAGGAAGAACAGAGGGGGACACGGAGGAAAACCGGAGGAGGACAGCAGCAGAATGGAGGGGGACAGCAGCAAAACGGAGGGCGGGGACAGCAGCAGCAGAACAGAGGGGGGACAGCAGCAGCAGAACGGAGGGGGGGGGGGCAGCAGCAGAACGGAGGGGGACAAAGTGTGAGTGTAACAAAGACAGTACAGTGAGTACACTAACCTGTCCTGGTCCTGGAAGTCAGACTGGCTGCTGGCACTGACTGCAAACTTGTGGACCTCGACGTGGGCGGGAGGAGCAGGAGCCTGGCTGGAGGCTGCACAGGAGAGTGGCTCTGCCTGGTCACTGGCGTCAGGTCAGCCGCATCACTCACTCTCTGTGCTAGCTCTGGTCGGTCGTCACTGGAGGAGGTGGACTAGTCTGGACGACGAGGCTCTCTCAGGCTGGCCTGGCTGGCTAACGCTGTGCACAGGTGAGTGCGTGAGTGGCTCCGCGTCACGGTCACTCACTCTGTGCTGGCTCTGGACTGGCTGGTGGATGCGGAGGGGAGGGAGGCGCGCACGCTGGCTGCTCTGACTCAGCGTAGTGTGCGCCGGGCGGGTGCACACTGCACTCACTGCCCACACTGACAGGTCCCCAGCTCAGCTGACGTCACTGGTTGCTAGATGCGGAGCGGCCCCTAGCCTAGCAACCAGACTGGCAGTGGCAGCCGCAGCCTATGTGTTTATGTTATTGATCAGTGTGATAACATTTATAAGGTGGTGGCGGGCTGCGGACAGGCGGAGCGGACTGGTCACTGTTTTCTTTTCATTCCGGGACGTCTGTATTGTCCCGGAATGAGCTGCTCGGGACACGGGACAAAAATATTCAATCAGGGACGATCCCGGGCAAACCGGGACACGTGGGCACCCTAACTTTAACCCCTTCATTTCCTCCTTCCCATGGCCTGTACATTAACCCCCTTCACTTCCTCCTTCCTATGGCCTGTACATTAACACCTTCACTTCCTACTTCCTATGGCCTGTACATTAACCCCTTCACTTCCTCCTTCCTATGGCCTGTACATTAACCCCCTTCACTTCCTCCTTCCCATGGCCTGTACATTAACCCCTTCACTTCCTCCTTCCTGTGGCCTGTACATTAACCCCTTCACTTCCTCCTTCCTGTGGCCTGTACATTAAGCCCTTCACTTCCTCCTTCCTGTGGCCTGTACATTAACCCCTTCACATGGCCTGTACATTAACCCCCTTCACTTCCTCCTTCCTGTGGCCTGTACATTAACCCCTTCACTTCCTATGGCCTGTACATTAACCCCTTCATTTCCTCCTTCCTATGACCTGTACATTAACCCCTTCACTTCCTATGGCCTGTACATTAACCCCTTCATTTCCTCCTTCACATGGCCTGTACATTAACCCCCTTCACTTCCTCCTTCCTGTGGCCTGTACATTAACCCCCTTCACTTTCTCCTTCCTATGACCTGTACATTAACTCTTCACTTCCTCCTTCCCATGGCCTGTACATTAACCCCCTTCACTTCCTACTTCCTATGGCCTGTACATTAACCCCTTCACTTCCTCCTTCCTGTGGCCTGTACATTAACCCCTTCACTTCTCCCTTCCTATGGCCTGTACATTAACGCCTTCACTTCCTCCTTCCTATGGCCTGTACATTAACCCCCGTCACTTCCTCCATCCTATGACCTGTACATTAACCCCTTCACTTTCTCCTTCCCGTGGCCTGTACATTAACACCTTCACTTCCTCCTTCCTGTGGCCTGTACATTAACCCCTTTACTTCCTCCTTCCTATGGCCTGTACATTAATCCCCTTCACTTCCTCCTTTATAGAACTGTACATTAACCCTTCACTTCCTCCTTCCTATGGCCTGTACATTAACCCCCTTCACTTCCCATGGCCTGTACATTAACCCCTTCACTTCCTCCTTGCCATGGCCTGGCCTGTACATTAACCCCTTCAATTACTCCTTCCCATGGCCTGTACATTAACCACCTTCACTTCCTCCTTCCTATGGCCTGTACATTAACCCTTCACTTCCTCCTTCCCATGGCCTGTACATTAACCCCTTCACTTCCTCCTTGCCATGGCCTGTACATTAACCCCTTCACTTCCTCCTTCCCATTGCCTGTACATTAATCCCTTCACTTCCTCCTTCCCATGGCCTGTGCATTAACCCCTTCACGTACTCCTTCCCATGGCCTGTACATTAACCCCTTCACTTACTCCTTCCCATGGCCTGTACATTAATCCCTTCACTTACTCATTCCTGTGGCCTGTAAATTAACCCCTTCACTTTCTTTTTTTGTTTCTAAAAAAAATGTGTCAGAAAAAGATCACTTAGGGGTGCTTACTTTCCAAAAAAGAGTTATTTGGGGTTTTCATACTACTCTGGCATTTATATTCTAACAGAAAGTAAAGGAAAATTACTTAAGGGAAATTATTATTATTATTATTTTTTAACATTTAACACACTTATTTCCTTTTCATAAATATAAGCTCTATCTGTCTCAAAAACATGATATCAAACTCATTTTAGGACAATGTTGCAAGCAGGAGTAATCGTCAGTCAAACAATTACAGCGCTGAAAACTGAAAAATGGCCTGTTAATGAAGGAGGATTACAGGCTGGTACTTAAGTGGTTAAAGAGAACCTATCACCACTAAATATAATAAAGTTTAGTGAAAAAAGTGTAAAAAAAATAAATCAAGATGGATAGAGTCTGTAAGCGGTGAAAGTGGTGAGGGTCACCCAACCGTAACTGGGAGAAGGACAGAGATAAAGTTGAGGAACGCATTGTATCTTTGTGAATAATATTGGCGCACCGCGTGGCGGCGTTTCGTCATCTGAAGATCTCCGTCGCTGTTGACTTTCTCCCGGCAGCGAACTGCCACATTTAAAATGTATTCAAATATAAGCAACTCCGGGACTCTAGGTACACAACGTGTGAGCCGCGTACACAGGATCCGAGTGTACCTGCGAGGCTCGTAATCCGCGCTTCATCCAACAGCCACAACATTAACATAAATTAGCGCTGTTTTATGTTAAATTGGCTCGTTAGCAAGGCCACGAGAGCAAAGTGCCGGGCCCCTCTTGTCATGGAGGCATTTAACAATCTGCCGCAGGAGAGGGATGTTCAAAAAGTTTGAGGCCATTAATATGTAAAATTCTATGTAGGTTCTGCAATGCATTCCCAGCATGCACCGCAGGGTTATGGCTGCATTACGGCAGTTCTGATGATGATTTAGGGTAGCAGTTGCATTGTGATCCTTTGATATCCAAATGTAGAATCTGGTGGTAGCATCTTAACCCAGGAATGGGAGGGAAACAAGGGATGCTGTGGACTTTTTCTGGTCTGGTGTGTAAGGACAACAAGCTAAAATCTCTTCACAAATTGTATTACCATTACATGGGATGAAGATTCAGATGTCCCTTGATATTCAATTATTACAAAATAAAATCCCAGTTTCATATCAAGGGCTCCCCAAGAACTTGCCATGTTTGGTATATAGGAAGGTCCTCATCCACCTTGCTGCTGCCTCTATGTGTTTACAGGGAAAAAAGGAAACGTGAGACAGAAACATTTGTTGATATATCTATATAGAGATATCTATCTATCTCTCTATCTCTCTATCTCTCTATCTCTATCTATCTATCTATCAATCTGTCTATCTATCTATCTATCTATCTATCTATATATATCTGTCTATCTATCGATCTATCTACCTATCTATCTATCTATCTACATTTTTATCTATCTATCTATCTATCTATCTATCTATCTATCTATCTATCTATCTATCTAGATCTATCTAGATCTATCTAGATCTATCTATCTAGATATATCTATCTATCTATCTATCTATCTATCTATCTATCTATCTATCTAGATCTATCTAGTTCTATCTAGATCTATCTATCTATCTATCAAGATATATCTATCTATCTATCTATCTATCTATCTATCTATCTATCTATCTATATATATATCTATCTAGATCTATCTAGATCTATCTAGTTCTATCTAGATCTATCTATCTATCTATCTATCTAGATATATCTATCTATTTTATCTATCTATCTATCTATCTATCTATCTATCTATCTATCTATCTATATCTGTCTATCTATTGATCTATCTACCTATCTATCTATCTATCTATCTACATTTTTATCTATCTATCTATCTATCTATCTATCTATCTATCTATCTATCTATCTATCTATCTATCTATCTATCTAGATCTATCTAGTTCTATCTAGATCTATCTATCTATCTATCTATCTATCAAGATCTATCTATCTATCTGTCTATCTATCTATCTATCTATCTAGTTCTATCTAGTTCTATCTAGATCTATCTATCTATCTATCTATCTATCTATCTATCTATCTATCTATCTATCTAAATATCTATCTATCTATCTATCAAGATATATCTATCTATTTATCTAGATCTATCTATCTATCTAGATCTATCTATCTATCTATCTAGATCTATCAAGATCTATCTAGTTCTATCTAGATCTATCTATCTATCTATCTATCTATCTATCTATCTATCTATCTATCTATCTATCAAGATATATCTATCAATCTATCTATCTATCTAGATCTATCTATCTATGTATCTATGTATCTATGTATCTATGTATCTATCTATCTATCTATCTATCTATCTATCTATCTATCTATCTGTAGCGGGGTCCTAAATTTAGGGGTAGTGTTTGAGTGGTAGTTATGCTCAAAACCCTAAATTGTTAGGACATTAGCAACCATTTTTGTCTGCAGGAGGAGTATCGGTGTACCGTTCCCTGTGGCCTGCAGGTGGCGCTGCCATAGTGGGCCAGGGTTGAACCGCTGATACAGTGCTGTGCCTTGTGTGTCCCCTCTTGGCAACCATACAGTGGGAGTGGTCGGCCTGCTGTGTATGTTGGGAGAGGATATAAAAGGGGCAGACGCTGCCTGTAGGGGGTTCGTCGTCGGGAGTCCTATTTCCAGGGAGTGTGTGTTCCTACGTGTCAAGACTTCGGAGGAAGTCGTTGTTGTGAATGTTCCGGTAGCTGAGGAACCGGACACGGAGAAACCGGAGGATGCTGCCTCGGTTGTCACAGAATCCTCGCTCCCACCGCCCAAGCGGAAGGTCGGTTACATGAAAGCCTCCTGTGGTCGTGGTTGAGCTATGCCCCAGCATTTACCTGAGTCGGATCGCCCAGTCGGAGGGACCTCCAGACAATCCGCGACAGCTACAGTTCGAGGTAAGCCGGGAAAGAGAGCAGAGAAAAGCGTCCAGAGTGTTGGGGATGCTTGGGTCTTGGACCCCAAAGAACTTGAACTTGCCAGAGATAGTGGTTCCTCTGTCACTAGGAACTACTTACTAGCAGAGGACTGTGATACCTCGGATCTAGAGTGATCTTCTGATGTAGGAGAAGACACAGAGATAGATGAAATATTCATCAAAAAGGTCTGGGACAGAATTCCCCTATCCTCCGCCAGAAGTAGAAGGGACTCACCCAAGTCTGCTGGGGATGTTACACCCCGGGTGGAAGCCCATGTGTCTAAGGAGAGCCCTGACCCCATGCCTGAGTCGTCCGGACCTGTGGTGCCCGTGCACATTACTATGGATGACTGTGTGTTGTTGCGAGCCCCTGTAATGGGTCCCAGGGCAGTGAAAGTGCCCAGGCATCCAGAAGCCATTGTTTTGCCAGGTGCGGGAGACTGTGCCACACTTCCACCACTCTCCAGGCTGAAGCGGCTGTTCAACCAAAAGGTGGCTGCTGATTACGGATGGGAGTACCCGTATGTTACCAGAGACTTACTGTTCGAGGTGGAGGCCTACAGGGAGAGATGGTACGTGGACTTTCTGTGGACTAATTTAAAAGTACAACACGCCCGCAGGTATCTCTCATGTTCCGCGGCTGTTGCCGAGAGATACAGAGGGTGCAAGAAGGAATGGATGTTAGGTCGGCACATTCATGCAGATCGGGTGGTTGTGTGTCGGAAGGAGCGTGAAGATGCCGTCTACTCAATAGAGACCTTTGATAAAAGATGGAAGCTCTTCATCTTGCCTGATCCAAAGTTTTATTTGTGAGAGACTGAACTCTCTCCTGGAGTTCAGG